>CAWUFW010005011.1:0-1362500 GCA_963921515.1 Calotriton arnoldi | reverse complement strand
TATATGGACTGATTCCTACACAGTAATTATTATATATTTTTAACGATTAAGGATCGCAGATAACAACACTACCAAATCCTGCCTCTTTTGTGTCACACTTGCAATGGCTTTCCATGGTTCCTATCACATATAATTTTATGTTTTATTTGCTCACTGGTTGGGGTGACTATGTGCTACAAACCTAAACCCATCACAAGTCCACTATATATCCATTTTTCTCACAGGACCCAAGACAAGAACGTTGTGGGCAATCAGCCCCCTGCATGCTTTTTATGCTGTGTGTAACGTATTGTCCTAATCAAACTGATGTTATGTTGACTGACATGTCTAGACAAAATTATGCTAAGGCATTTAGTTCTCCTAGTCCTGATGAAAGCCCAAGACCCTATGGCCTTTAATGTTGAGGACTGAAACACGTCAACTTTTGATTAGGGTGTAAAACCATTATCTCAATAAGCACCCTGTTTATAGACTTTAACTCCAAAAAGAAAGGGATACCTAGGTGTTCTGAGGCACTTTTATTTCAAAATCCCTGGCAGGAAATTATCCACAATGCCCTTTGTAATACGGTTGAGCTGATCCTGATGTTTAGGGCCCAGGATAAGACCAGATGATGAAGCATGACACCAATAGGGTGTGTGAGGGTCAACAGAATAAACAGCCTTGAACATTGTAAAAATAGGATGCTGTTTAATGTTGAATGATTTACGGCGGGAGGATGCATCCTATGGGTTTTCTTCTCTTCTTCTAGGTAGCATTAGATTGACCCTTTGGCCTCTGTTACTATTACAAGTGGTTGATGTGCAACATGCAGCAAACACACCTACTGCTTGTACACATATCCTGATGTGCGCACTGCACAACACATCACCCTTCATGTATTGTACTTTTCGCAAGCACACATACTGGGCACGCACTTCACAGTACTACATCTCCCATGTAATGTATTCCTCTCTGGTCTACATACAGACAGTACACACACTCATCCGGCATGCATGCACAGCACTGCTCCATCCCTGTACTGTTCCCTTCCCAGGCACACATACATCCAGCGCAGTCACCACTGCTGCCCTGCACAGCACTCTAAATCTAACTGATGTAGGCCAAGGGTGAGTTAAGCACACAACAGTATAACTTTAAAGAGATGAGTGAGCTTTTAGGTCTCACCCCAGAAACACAGGATGAAATGGACCTGTCCGCTCCTACTGATCACTACACAGTATGCTGGTACCACTGCGCTCAAGTTGCTTAACTTTTGGTGAAGGCAGGGGCCTTCCACCACTATGAGAGTAGCGCTTTGGGTGTCTCTCTCAGTCAAACAAGACAGCAATCATGGAGACACGCATATGTCATGGAGCACATGCATGATCTGTGTTTGCCTATGACAACAAAAAAGTTGCATTAGGAATCCAGGCAACAGTACAGTTGGGCAATCAGGGCATGGGTACACATTCATAACCTTGCGAAGGACTTTTCCTTCCAAACAGCAAAATATTTCCACAAGCTAAGAAAACATTTATTTAAAATGTGTCAAAAGAGCATGCTCATTCTTTGCAGACCTTTATTGAGCGATATGCATACAGGCAAAGCAAGCAAACTGGGGGACAAAAAATACTCATGCTATTCACAGACTAAGGATCTTGAAGAAGCAGTTTGCAAGCACTGATTTCTACATTTGTCCTGAAGCAACAGATTTTAGCCACTGATTTCTGTACTTAACAATGGACTTTTATACTGATAAAATGTATTTACTGCTAAATTATATTACTATGTTTTTATCTGTAAACAACAATTTGATTCATGAAATTACTAGTGAAAATATGTCTGTACCTTCGTACATGTATTGCATGGCTACTACATTACACATGACATTATCCGTTTAACTTATATTTTAAATCGACAAATTACCTTATCTGATTTTTTTCATAAAGATTGATCTTTTTTTAAGTACAGTGGCTGGTTCCAATACAAGACTACTTTAAAAGTTCATACATACTTTTTCAAGCCGTTTACAGAAAGCTTCAAATTTCCCAAATATGTACATTTCAGAAACTTCAAAGGTTTTCTCCCCTGCTGCTTGTAGAGTCTGCTTCTTTGTACTATGGAAACATCTCTGGTACTCTTTAAATAAGAATGTGCAGTCCTGCAAAAAAACAAAGTGAGAATTAAAATCTGAAAATACTAATGTAATATTCTCAATCCAATCAGGTAAGCACTATATTTATTTTGAAGTTTGTGAATAATAGTTTAACACATATATGAAGCCTAATTCTTTTAAAACTCAAGGGCAAAAGAGGGCCAGTGTCTAACACCGGCACTCCCTACCCAGTCTGTCTGTCAACCATTGGCTGACGCTGGCACAGGAGGTTTTCTTTTTAGGTCGAGCCTAAACAGCGTTTGCACTGTAGGCGATCTGTTGTATCTACTTTGTGGAGTCTGACTCCTCCTTTGGTTAGGATTGGCTTATCTATGTGTCATTTAAAAATGCGAATGTGGTAATGGCTGATGGGTGTTGAATGTCCCACCTTTCCATACAAGTTAACTCCCATGGAGTATTGCCGAGGAGACGAGCAGGGACGGGCACTCTGCTGGAGTGCTTTTATTGTTCGTTTGTTTTTGCTTGAATGCGCTTTGGCTATAAAACGTGTTCAGCAGGACGAGCACTCTGCTCGAGTGCTTTTATTGTTTGTTTGTTTTTGCTTGAATGTGCTTTGGCACTCTGAATTTGTCTTTATTGTTTGATTATTTAAAATCATTACAATTTGAAAATACTTTATATATGTAAAAAAGATTTTTTAAAAGACGAGCTGTTAATACAAAAGTTAAAAAAACTATAATGTTTCTAAATTTCATTGAGGCATAGTGTCCCAGATATTAAATGTACACAATTTTCTGGTGGCGTAATTTATCTGGTGAAGGGTGTGGGCCAGCAGGGACTAAAAATTCATTGTTAAAATGTGGGAACAGTCTCGGCATAGACAAGGAAATAGAAAAAAAAGAAGAAAAAGGAGGCACTCTTGGCGGTTGTCTCTAAAGGTTTGATAGTTCTGTGTGGTCTCAGGTATCGTCGAACAAGTTACTTACCTTCGGTAACAATATATCTGTAAGAGACATTGATTAGTTATGGATTCCTCACCTTAGAATTACCCCCAGGCGTCAGACTGGATCCGGAGCATTTTTTCCTCAGCAATACCTCTGCACGTCGATAGGTGGCATCGGTCGACTCCGCATTCGTCGTTGGCGTCGTCGTTGCCAGAATTACGTTACGGTATCTACTTAGATGCCGCCCTCGCGCACTGACGTCAGTTCCTTACACAACATTCCAAGCCAGAAGCGCAGAGCCATGCAAGACACTGACCACTGGTGCATGAAAACTAGGGCCCTGAAAGGGAGTCCCTTACCCTAGAAGTCAGTTCACAGAACGGGTAGGATGGGTGGGGCGTTGAGGAATCCATAACTAATCTATGTCTCTTACAGATATATCGTTACCGAAGGTAAGTAAATTGTTCATCAGAAAAAGACAATTAGTTATGGATTCCTCACCTTAGAATAGATACCCCAGCAATACCAACCCCGGTGGTGGGTCTGCAAACCAAGTTCACACCAGAAAGTCCCGGAGAACCGAACGGCCGAAGAAGCCGTCCCTCCGGACTTGGCTGTCCAGACAGTAGTTTTTGGTAAACGTGTGCAGTGAAGCCCACGTAGCTGCCTGGCAGATGTCAAGAAGGGGAACTTCACGTCCCAAAGCAGTAGTGGCTGCCGTTGCCCTGGTGGAATGGGAACGCAACCCAACTGGAGGTTCCTTTTTCGCTAAGGAATAGCAGATTTTGATGCAAAGAACGACCCATCGGGAGATGGTGCGTTTTTGCACGGCCCGACCTTTCTTGGCGCCCACATAACCGACAAAGAGCTGGTCATCCACCCGGAATTGTTTTGTGCGATCCAGATAGAACGAAAGCGCACGTTTTGGATCGAGACGGTGGAGCCTCTCTTCCTCTTTAGAAGGATGCAGAGGCGGAAAGAAGGTGGGCAAAGTGATGGTCTGTCCTATATGGAAAGAGGTAACCACTTTGGGAAGGAAAGAAGGCCTAGTGCGGAGGACAACCTTGTGAGGATCAACAGCCAGGAAAGGAGGCTTAGAAGAAAGGGCCTGTAGCTCACTCACCCTGCGAGCAGAGGTGATGGCAACCAGAAAGGCAGTTTTAAGGGTTAAGAGTCTGAGAGGACAGTTAAGTAGCGGCTCGAAAGGAGCAAACATCAGATAAGTAAGAACCAGGTTCAAGTCCCACTGGGGCATCATGAAAGAAGTTGTAGGAAACAAATGAGTAATGCCTTCAAGGAGCGATTTACAATAGGGGACTTAAAAAGAAAAGGCCGAAATGGCCGAAACATAGCCTTTAAAAGTGCCCAGAGCAGAACCCTGCTGGGCCAAAGAAAGAATGAAGAGGAGACCTTCTGAAAGGGGGGCAGAAAGGAGATCCACAGCCTTTGCTGTGCACCATGCCACAAATGTGTTCCATCTACAGCCGTATACCGTTTTAGTGGAGGGACACCTGGCTGCCAAGATAACATTACAGACTTCGGGAGGAAGGTCGAAAGCTGTCAACTGTCACCGCTCAATCTCCACGCAAGGAGGTGGAGGACCGTCCCCTGCTGCTGCGACAGAAGGTCCTCCCGATGAGGCAGTCTGATCGGAGGATCGATGGCCATGTGTAATAGCTCGGGATACCACACTCTTGGTGCCCAATCCGGAGCCACAACAATGACTTGGGACCGGTCGCGCTTGATCTTCTTCAGCACTCTGGGCAGAAGTGGTATAGGTAGAAAGGCTTATAGAAGACTGCAACTCCACTCGCGACGAAAATCGTCGCCTAGCGAGTGCCGCCTTGAAAATTCCAATGCGCAGAACTGCTGACATTGTGCGTTCTCTTCGGTGGCGAATAGATCTAACCAAGGCTCTCCCCACTGCTGAAAGAGACCTTGCACCACCTCTGAGTGAAGACCCCATTCACGATCCACCATGCACCTGCGGCTGAGTTCGTCCGCCCTTGCGTTCAGAGAACCTGCCAGGTGTTGAACCACCAAAGATATGCCCTGATGTTCCAGCCATGTCTAAAGGCGGAGAGCCTCTTGACATAGGGTCCACGACCCCACCCTGCCCTGTTTGTTGCAGTACCACATGGCGGTGGTGTTGTCCGTGAACACCTGCACCACTCTTCCCCGGACAGGGGGAAGGAATGCTTTCAGTGCAAGACGAATCGCCCAAAGCTCCAGAAGGTTGATATTGAGCCCGGACTCCGCCGGAGACCAGAGGCCTCTGATCTCCACCTCTCCCATATGGCGGCCCCACCCCAGCAGTGATGCATCTGTCACCACTGTGAACTCTGGTTGGGGAAGGGATAGGGATCCGCCGTTGACCCAATCCCGGTTCGTTAGCCACACTGCAATTGGTGTGCAGTGCCCTCCGAGATCTGGACGCAATCGGAAAGACTCCCCTGATGCTGTGCCCACTGGAACGTCAGGTCCCACTGCAGAGCCCGCATATGCCACCTGGCATAGTCCACCAGCAGGATGCAGGAGGCCATGAGGCCCAGTAGCCTCAGGGTCATTCTGACCAAAACCCGGGATAGAGCCTGAAAGATCGGAATCAGGCCTTTGTCCTTCTTGGGCACCAGAAAGTAGTGGGAATAACAACCACGACCTACTTCTGGGGCAGGAACTCGCTCGATGGCTCCCTTGGCTAAGAAAGCTGTAACTTCCTGTTGGAGAAGGGCCAAGTGATCCTCCGACAGTTTTTTTAACACAAACTTTATTAAGTTTATTCAAATATGCATACAATTTTCTACTGGCACATTAGCACCTGAGAATATCAGTAGGGTACATTGTCGTATGATCTGCTAGTATACACATAAGTACATAGCTAATACAACACCTAAATGTGTATATCATTCAATAGCAACATGTTCCAGTGTGTACCTTCGGTTTTGAACAGTAGACATTCCATATCTTTAAGCCAGTTTTCAGATTTCTAAATGAACTCTAACAATTACCCCAAGGCCCCACCCACCGCCCCCCACCCACAGTTATCCAATTGGGAACACCATAGTTAGCTACGTAACAGACAGAATGATGCTGTAACATTATACCAAGAGACCTGCACAGGACCCGGACACTTGCCACCATACCCCACAACACAACATATTCAGATACAACTTATAAAATGCATCTGCCTCTGCCATCCAATGTTTCAGCCACCGCTGCGGTCAAGTCACCCCTGCCTGCGTCGGCTCCTCCCAACTTTTAAACGCCTCACAGAGCACATCCCACGCCATTGCTATCAGTATTTTTCGCAGACCCCTCTGCTCCTCCCTACATATTGCAGCACTTTCGGCAAGGCTCCATTTAATCACCTCCTCCCGCCAAGTCTCTAACTTTGGCAGTCTTGCTGCCTTCCACCGACTGGTAATATGTCTCTTTGCTAGTATTAACGCTAGATTAGCGAAGCGCGCTTGCACTTTGTATCCCTTAGGGTGATGGTATAACCCTAGCAGGCTGCTCTTTGCTGTATTCCAAGTATTCTCCCCTATTGTATCAGTAAGCATGTGTGCGATCCGTGTCCAATAGTGTGTTAGCGCTGGGCATGTCCACAGCATATGTATAAATCCGGCATCCTCCTCAACGCACCTTGGGCATTTTGAGGGGGCAGCAGGAAACATCCTGTGGAGTCTGTGCGGAGTGAGACATGCTCTTTGTGTGATCAAATATTGTATAAATTTAAACCGCGCATTGCGGGACACTATCTTCGGGTACTCCAGTAGTTTTGCCCATTCTCTGTCTGTCAGACCCTCTACTACATCTAACTCCCATTTAGTCCGTAGCGCCTCTAGTGGAGATCTTAATGTCCCTCTTATACCTACATAAAGCCATTTCGTTAAATGCCTGCCATTTCCCATCAGATGGAGCATATGCACCAATTCGTTCGTGGGTGGCTCCTGTCCAGCCGGGGCCCATAGCTGTTTCACGCAATGAGATAGTCCCGCATGTAATAGGAATAGAGTATCTGACAAGCCATTAGTATTTGTGAAGTCAGTGTGCGACATCATTATGCCCTCTTGGAACAGTGTCCCCACCGTAGCTATCCCTCCTTCCTCCCAATCCGTTATCTGTCTCCGCGTGACCACTCCTGACGGGATGGGCAATCCTACAAATGGGATATTTGGTGCATAAGGTAAACAAGGACGTGTGTATTTTTTGGCCGCATTCCAGTATTGTAACGCTATTTGTAATAGTGGGGAATCCGTTGCCTCAATTGGGCGCGCGCTATATAACCGCGCATGTAGTTTACCTTGTGTCAACATTCTGGGCGTATATCCAATTTCCTGCAGGTTACGACCCGTAAGCCAGAATGAAAGCCATTGCAACTGGCTCGCCATACAATAGGCCCTGAAATCGGGGGCTCCTACCCCTCCAGCAGTGGTCAGTAATTGCAATTTCTTAAGTGCCACTCTCCTTCTACCCGTGCCCCATACCAATTCAATCAACAAGGTATCTAGGACCCGGAATTTGGCCGCAGGGAGGAATATCGGGATTGTTGTAAAATAGTACAGCACTCTCGGCAACATCACCATCTTTGCGATGGCCAAGCGCCCCGTGACAGACAATGGTAGAGTAGTCCAAAACGCTATTTGAGACCGCAACGCAGTTATTGCTCTCTGCACATTGCCATCTATCGTGTCTTGTTGCGTTCTATATATATGCACGCCCAGATACTTAAACGTGACTGGGGCCACTTGTACTTCGTTGTCTCCAAACCCCACTTCGGTCAGGGTCTCTAGCCGGTTAAAGAAGAAGGCTGCAGACTTATCAAAATTTATATGGAGACCTGACACCTGACCGAAGGTCTCAAAAATCGCTGCCGCACCGGGCATACCACGGTATAAATCGCGAGTATACAAGATTATGTCGTCAGCATAGAGCGACACACCGTGCATCACCGGACCTACTGGTGTACCCCAATTTTGGGCTGACATGCGCAGTTTATATGCAAGCGGTTCAACTGCCAGTATAAAAAGCATGGGGGACAGGGGGCAACCCTGTCTCGTGCCCCTGTGGACCTCGTACTCGTCGGAAATATGGCCTCCCGTCCTAACGCGTGCCGTCGGGGCGGCGTATAATAACCTAACCCAATTGATGTATTCAACGGGTATCCTATATAATGCCAGTGCTTCAAGCATATATTCCCAGCTCAACGTATCGAACGCCTGCCGCATATCCAGGGAGAGGCAACCAGCCATTGGAAAACGTTCCAAAGGGGCCCACATTATTTGATATAGCCGCCTCACGTTCTGCGCCGTGCTCCTACATGGCACAAACCCGCATTGATCCACATGTATCAACCCGGTGAGATATGGCAGTAAACGCGTCGCTAAAATCTTACTTAGGATTTTATACTCAGTGTTTAGGAGCGACAATGGGCGATAGGCTGAGATATCAGACTGATCACGTCCAGGTTTGGGCAGTGACACTACCAGTGCCTGTTTTGTCGTCTGGGGAAGAAGCCCTCCCTCAGCAGAGGCTTTATACAATGCACTCAAGTGGGGCGCCAGCTCCTTGGCATAGGTGGAGTAAAATTCTGCGGGTAGGCCATCTAGCCCTGGGGTCTTATTCCGCTGCAAGGCCCGGATCGCAGTCAGAATTTCCTCTGTAGTGATGGGTGACTTCAGGTTATCTTGGTCTGCGGTGGCCAACCTTGGCAGCCGCACTCCCTGAAGAAACTCCTTAATGTCTAGCATACATGAGTGCCCGGGGGCGCTATACAAAGAGGTATAGTACTGTTTAAATGCTTCATTAATCGTAACTTGGGTGACAGCCATAACTCCTGTTGGGGAGCGAATTTGTGTTATCGGGGTCACTCGGGGTTGAGCCCTAATAATTTGTGCTAGTAAGGTACCCGCTTTATCAGCCTCTACGTGTGTTCTCTGGACATACACTTTATAATCTATCACCCTTATCCGTTCCATCAGATCAGCGTGTTCTATCTGCATTTTCTGCAGTTCACCCGCCCGTTCAGGGGATTCAGCAGCTGCTTTTTCCAATGGTCCCAATCGCCCCTCAACTTCCGTCAGAGTGCGCACTATTTCCTGTTGCGCTCCTACCACTGCTCCAATGGAGGCACCTCTCACTACGACCTTAAACGCTTCCTATTCTATTAAAGGGGAGGAGGCAGAGCCCACTTCCGAGCGAAGTAGTCTGCAACTGTAGCTGCCATATGTGCCCGAAAGACCCCGACCTCAAGCATTTGGGGATTGAATCTCCACGTCGGGACCGGTGTTGGGACATAACCCCACTCAAGAACCATCTCCAGCGGGCTGTGGTCCGAGAGCGTTTTACCCAAATACGGTATTTGCACCAACTTTTGGAGAAGGGACGGGGAACAAAAGACATGGTCTATTCTAGTGTGTACTGCGTGCACATGGGAGTAAAAGGAGTATTCCCGTATCAATGCATGTTTGACACGCCACGCCTCCTGAAGGCCCCATCCATCCATCCATACCTCTAACGCCCTGGCCTGCCGAATAGTCAATGCTCCACGGAGAGGCGGGTGAGAACGATCCATCCGCACGTCCAGCACTGCATTATAGTCCCCCCCCAAGAATCCATGGGTATTGTACCCAGTCAACCAATGCATTATTCAATCGTTGGAGGAACCCCTCCTGTTCCGAATTTGGTGCATAAATACACCCTATCACAAGCATCTGCCCATCCATCTCACCCCTCAACAGTACATATCTGCCCTCAGCATCCACCCTCTGTTCTAGCAATCTGTATGGGACCCCCGCCCGTATCCATATTGCCGCACCTCGCGCGAAGGCTGAATAAGTTATATTATAAAGTTGACCTTTCCACTTTTTTCTAAATGTATTCGCTTCACTGTCATTTAAATGTGTCTCCTGTAGGAGAACAATTTGTGCTTTCCGCCTACTAAGCTGAGCATGAATGCGGTAACGTTTATGCAGGGAGCCCATACCTCTCCCGTTCCAAGTGAGGAACTTATATTTTGCCCTTGCCTCCATTTATCTGAAATGTGTCATGCGGCTTCCTGCCACGCGGCCCGTGCCTAGTCTCCAGTGCTGTCTGTCGAGCATACGCGCGTGTTCCCTTATAACTGCTATTGTGAATCCCCAAACTACCCCAATTCGAAGGTCCAACCCTAAAACTGTGCTCGACCAAGCAGCTGCTACAAACAATAACAGCTGAAACTCGTTTGCTGCTTTTGCAAGGGGGGGAGATGATACGCCAGCCGCGGACCATACTGCCCCGTACAAGCATCATCGCGCCACACCAACTGTACGCCGCGTTTCTGTTTCACTGCAGTGTTAGCAAACTTAAACTGTCTCAAACCAATGTAAAATATGTGAGGAAAGAAAAGACACTAAACAATTGGATAAAACAACAATTAGGGGAGAAATGAGATTGCTTCCCGGGCCTGGGACACACCCCCATCAGTATATATTATACATAGTGGAGCAACCAGAATAATACAGTTACCAGCTGGTGCCAGCTCACAAGTCATATCTTCATCATCTCAGGTCGCATGGCATCGCTGAGCAGTAAGTGGATGAGTCCTCCACCAACAGCCCCAGTACTTTACATGTCTGCATAAATTCCGCCCTGACAACATGATTAGTCCTCCAGTTCCCTGGCTGTTTGCGGTGTCAAGGATGGGAACAACGGTTGACTGGCCTCCGAGTCCGTTGCCGGAGCTCCCTCCGACGACGAATCTCGCCTACTGTCTGTTCCTCCTGGGGCTCTCCATGCAGCGGCTGCCTTCAGTGCCACTCGTTTGCTCTCTAGTTGTTGCTCAAAGGTGGGTTCACTCTCCTCACGTGTCTTCTGCTTGGACAGGCTGCGCAACCCTGTGCACCTGCAGCGCTGACTCAGCCTACGCGGCTGTCGATGTTCCTCCAATATCGCCAAATTGGGGACGTTCGCTTCAATCCATAGCCATGCCGTCTCCGCGTCTTCAAAGAAGTGACTGGCATTATCGTGTAGGACTTTCAATTTGGCTGGAAATATTAAAGCATATCGGAGGTTTAGCTGTTGCAGGTGTTGTTTAACTCCGTAAAAAGCCTCCCTTTGCCTTTGCACCTGGATCGTGTAGTCGGGAAACAAAGAAACTTTAGAGTTTTCGTAAAGGAGTGGCGCCTTTTCCCTTGCCTTATGGAGCAGTGTATCTCTGTCTCTGTAATTCAAAATCTTTGCCACTATAGGACGAGGAGGCAGTCCGGGGGCCCGCGGTCCTGTCGGCACCCTGTGAGCCCTCTCCACACTTAACATTGTGGTCAGTCCTTCTGGAGCGATCTCCGTACGCAACCAATTTTCGACAAATGAGGTGGGGTGCCGGCCTTCGCTCTTCTCAGGCATACCAACGATTCGGAGGTTGCTCCTCCGAGCCCGTCCTTCAGCATCGTCCACCTTATCTTGCAGTTACTTCACTTGCCGCTGAAGTTGGGAGACCGTCTCCGTCTGTGCCTTACGCCAGGGCGTGATATCTGATAGGGTAGTTGCTTGTGTCTGCACCCGCTCTGCCAGTTTCTTATGATCCGCTCGGAGCAGACTCACATCCACCGTCAAACTTCCCAGCTGTTGCTCCATCACAGCCCTATATTCGCGGATTTCCTTCAAAATAATGTCAAGTTTGTCCTGGGGCTGTTCCTCTTGCATTAGAGTATCTGGGATCACGTCCTGGGTGGGCGGCGAGTCACGCTGCGTGTGAGGACCCATTTCCGACGTCTGGCCTTGGTCCACCGGTTTACCTTTTGTCCGCCCCATGCTGCGAAGCCCTCTGCTCGCAGGGTAAAATCCCCGCGTTGTGATAGTAATGACTCACGTGGCTTCCAGTATTTCAGGCCTGCCTTTAGTACATCTGCGCCAGTAAAACTGTGTCTATAGGTGATACAGAAAACACCAAACAGAATTATGGTACCGCAACTCCTGTGCCAGGGCCTCCGCCGCATCAATATGGTCCCAATAATGTTACAGGGATCTCTCTCCCATCAGTACTCGTGCCCGCTGGTCTGGGCTGGAGCAAGGGAAGTCCCGGGCCAGGGCAGTCTCAGGCACCGCCGCAGGTAAATGAAGGAGATCTTGGCCGCCAGCCTTCAGTACAGGCAAGTCAAGGAGAAGATCACACCGTCCCCTGCTCTTCGATCAGACGCCCACCAGTAGTGCGCCTCCTCCGCTCAGCCCGCTCACCGGTCCGGACTTGGCTATGTAAGGGCCCTCCCTAAGGCAGCACAGACCTCCACCATTGCTGCGTAGTAGATGTATGCAAATTACCACATGCTAGCACCAGCACCACCGCGGGATTCATGCCCTCAGGGCCTTAGTTCGGTTCCGCCATTCCGTCGTTGAGGTCACTTTCAACAAAAGGGGGCCCCCCCAGGGGGTCAGCACAGCCACCCACCGTTGGGATGGAGGGGGTATCCTATGTCCCAGTAGCCGCTACGGGACCCCATCAACGCCCTCACGAGCCACCGCCGGCTGCGTTGATCTTCCGGCGCTCCAGCAGACCGCCAGGGCACCTGTTGCACACTTCACACTCGTGCGTGAGCCCACGGGCGGGAGGGACTCACACCGCCCGGGCCAGCTCGGAGCACCGCATCAGGGGCAGGAGCCGTGACAAGGAAGCGCAGTGCCCCACCGCTCCTCCGGGCGTAGTAATAATGGGCCTGGCCCAGCTCCTCCAGAATGCCCAGGCCCCAAGCAGCGGCCTCGCGTCAGTTGGCAGCCGGCCATCATGCTGCTGCTCTCTGTTCGGCCTCGCCAGGGAGCAGGGCCGCTCTCGCGTCACCTCGGACAGTAGGTATGGGTTCCGCAGTTCTTCCGCTGTAGCTACAGCGGTGGTGCCCCAGGATTCTACAGGATTTATCGGGTTTTTGTGGTCCCGGCCCGGGAGCTCTCCCTTCAGGCGTCCGCCATCGTTCACGGCTGGCCACGCCCCCGTGATCCTCCGACATGCGATGGGTCTGAGGTGGCATGAATGGAGGGGTAGTCTCAAAGGGGAGGGAGTAGCCCCTTCAGACTATCTGCAAAACCCACCTGTCCGACGTGATGTTGAGCCAGAGTGGGAGGTGATGGCGAATCCTGCCGCCCACTGGCAAAAGGTGGCCCTGAAAGGTCGGACTAGGAGGGCTTGGAGGCTGCTGCAGAGGTGGCACTGGTGGACCGGCCCGCCCGCTGGCCCCCAGACCCACGATGGTGGGTCCCACGTCCCCGGCCGCGCAGAGGCTGGAGAGCTTGCGCAGGCCTGTGGCCCTGGGCGGAACGTGGTGGGGCACCCCTTCCGTAGCCACGAAAGGGGCGAAAGGCAGACTGCACTGGGCAGGAGATGGATGCGAGGCCCAAGGACCTGGCCGTAGCCCTGGAGTCCCTAAAGAGCTCAAGCGCGTTGTCCGCCTTGTCGCCAAACAAGTGACGGCCATCAAAGGGCATGTCCAAAAGCCTAGCTTGGACATCACCCGAAAAGCAAGTAGACCTCAACCAGGCGTAGGGTCTAAGGGCTACAGACATGGAAATCGTCCTGCCTAGTGAGTCGGCGGTGTCCAGCCCACATCGGATGGTGAACTTCGCTGCGACTCACCCTTCGGCAACTGCATGGGAGAGCACGGCCCAGGCCTCCTCCAGGCACCTTGGCAGCACCTGCGCAACCGTGTCCCACACCGAGTGGGAGTAATGGCCCAATAGACATGCAATGTTCACTGACCGCAGTCCCAAGCTGGAGGAGGAAAACATCTTCTTCCCAAGGTGGTCTAGCTTCTTGGATTCCCTATCAGGTGATGCGTTAGGGAATGCGCCTTTGGACGTTGAGGCTTGGACTACCAAGCTCTCAGGGGTGGGATGGGAAGAGAGGAAAATGGGGTCGCCCGGGGCCGGGCGGTGGCGTCGGGCAATCATCCTGTCCACAGGAGCCCCTGTGTTGGGCTTGGACAAAGTGCTCAAAAGGATGTCCGTAAGGGCCTCATTGAACGGCAGCAAGGGCTCCAAAGAGGCCGCTGCCGGCTGAAGCACCTCGGTCAGGAGTTTAGTGCTGACCGCCACTGTAGGAAGCTCGAGGTTTAAGGCCTCGGCTGCCCTACGCAACACCACTGCATAAGATGCACCCTCCTCCGTAGCCACGGTAGGGGGAGAAAGCATGCCAAGGTCTGGGGAGGTGTCCAGACCATTGGCGTCATCCAACTCCTCTCTCCAGTCCGGTTCCTCTAACTGGTCTGCAAGAGGGTCCACAGACCCCTCCCAGTCCTCCTCACCCTCTCCTGGTAACCACTCAGGGTGGTAGGAAATATCAAAGGAGAACAGGGGTACAAAATTACCGGTCGGCGTCGGTCCCGACGTCTGGCAATGTCGGTCCGGCTCCGTGTCCTCATCGAGGGGGAGGTCGGGGCAGACGCTGGCTGGGGACACAACCGGCGGCGGAGGCGGTGGGGGTGTCGTCACTGGATTTGGCGCCGGAGGAGGTGTCACAAGGTCGACCGGCGCCGATACGGATCCAGGTCTGGATCCTTGGGGGCCCTGCGGTGCCAGAGCCGAAGCAGCCGACATCGAAGGCCTAGAGCCCCCAACCGAGTCCGTGCGGCCCTAAGGGGCGCCGGCGGAGTCAGGCTGCCCGAAGATGGAATACAAGGCTTCGTAAAAGTTGCAAAGCTGGGCAGGGGTCGCTCCGGCTCCCGGAAAAGGAGGGAGGGCCGGAGTCGACCCCTCAGGCTCCGCGGGCGGAGCCGGACGACTACCTTCCGCTTCCTGCGTCGCGTCGGCCGACGGACGGGGAGTACGCGAACAGCGACGATGCTTCTTCATCTTCTTCTTGTGCTTCGACTTACCTGAAGACGAAGACTTCGATGACGAATGTTGGTGGTGGCTCCGCGACCGGTCCCGCGACCTCCCTCTCGACAGGGACCTCAAACGGTGCGGAGCGGACTGTCGGGCCTCGAGAAGCTTTTGGGACTGCTCCCGCAAATACTTCGGGTTCATGGCCCGGCAGTCAGAGCACGACTTCCGGTCGTGGTCGTACACCAGGCACCAAAGGCACACGAGGTGTGGGTCCGTGACTGAAATCAATTTGCACGAGGAGTCGCAATCCTTGAAGCCCGTCTAACGTGACATCCCTCCGTGCACCAGGAGTCGAACAACTCAAAAAAGATGTTGACAAAAGTCGCAAAAACGGAGTCAAAAAGTGACTTGAGGTACCGCTCTCTCCGGATCTCCGCTGGCTGTTATGTGTTATGTTAATTGATTTTTATATAGCGCATAATCACCGGCAGGTCTCTTAGCGCTTTAGAGAGAGTGGCCAAAGACCACTAGCGGTTACATAACAGCGCAAGGAAGGGGGATTAGACTGTGTCCAAAGCCTCCCTAAACAGGACCGTTTTGAGCTGTTTCCTGAAGGGGAGGAGTGCAGGTTCCTTGCGAAGGTGATCAGGCAGTTGGTTCCATAGATGTGGGAGTAGGACAGAGAACGCTCTGCCCCCTTTAGATGCGGTATTGCACTGTGGAAGGGCCAAGTGGCAGGCCTCGGATGACCACAGTATACGACCCGGAACGTAGTTCTCAAGGCGTTCTTTAATATAGACTGGGGCTTGGCAATAAATTGCTTTATGGGCAATGCAGAGACCCTTAAATTTTGCTCTCTGCTTAATGGGGAGCCAGTGCAGCTTGTACAGCAAAGGGGTGGCGTGAGTCCTTCTAGGGAGCCTAAAAATCAGCCTGGCTGCGTCATTCAATACCACCTGCAATTTATTGATAAGTTTCTGGGGGAGGCCGATGTATAAGGCATTACCTTAGTCTAGTCTAGAGACAATTGTGGCTGACACAATCTGGCTGGTGCGGAAAAAGAAAGAACTGACGGCAGCGCGTGAGGGAGGCGTCCAAGTAGATACCGCGACGTCATTCCGGTGACCATGACGCCAACGACGAACACGGAGTCGACCGACGACACTTATCGACGCGCAGAGGCTGCTGAGGAAAAAAATCTCCGGATCCAGTCTGACACCTGGGGGTAATTCTAAGGTGAGGAATCCATAACTAATTGTCTCTTTCAGATAAGAATGTACAGGCTGGAGCTGAGTTACTTGCGATCCTACTGCGCTAAATTTTTGGGCTGCTCTTGAAATGAATTTGGCGAACCGGATGTTAAGCATCGTTTTTTCTGGATTCATAGCTGCTAAGATGGCTTGGCGGCACAATCGGACACCAAGTTTGTTCCATTCGCCCCGCAGCAGAATCCTTCTGTCGTTGAGTATGGCGGGACAGATGCATACCACATGCTCAATCGATTCCGAGTGGCACCCGCACCCCCTGCACTCGGTGTTGGCACTTGGACAATGCCAGTCTGGAAGATGTTGTAAAAAAGGCCATTCACCCATCCTCAGTGCCAAAAACCTTTTTTTTCCATAGAACTTCGTAAGTGCTTGATAAATAAGGTGCCTCTACTCCGGGCTTAAACCCCGAAAGGACTGTCCAGGCATGTTTTCTTTTGGCCAGTTGTGCCCTGTCCGAATTAAAAGACCAGAGTCGGACTCTTCTTTTGATGGATATTTTTAGTGCCTGCTGGGGTGGGTTAGTTCCCCAGAATTTGTTTACATCGAGCAGTTGCAGCGAGTGTTCTAAGTAGCATCGATGTTTTTGTCCTACTTGGCTGGCTGATATTTCTTGCCACAGCCTAGCCTCCAGACTTCCTTCCCGCAAATTACGCAGTTTGTTACACAGCTTGATGAAGGCGCCGGCCCCAACCCCTCGATAATCTAATAGGCTAAACTCAAGTCTTATCTGGGCTGAGGATGAGGATTTGGGCAGGTGCCATACTCGCTTAAAAATTCTTGTTATTATTTTGTTCACCATATTGAAATTGCTCCCCAGCATTATCTCTTGGCCATACAATAAGTAATTTGTAATCTTACCTTTCATTACTGTTAAAAGTGGAGTTATGCTTGGTCCAAGTAGCTGCCTCGCAAGCTTCATTAAAGCTGCCTCGATTGACAGGGCTTTTGCCTCAACCACTTACTTCTGTTTTGAGAAAGTTCCCTTGGAGTCCATATAAACCCCCAGTTATTTGTAAGATGTTGTAGGTTCTATGTTTTTGCCATTAAAGAGCCACCCACCACTCGGCTGCTTCCGTTTCCCGAAAGAAATTGTCTTTGTTTTCGATAAGTTTAATTCCAGGTCATTACTTGTTGAATAGGGAAGCAGCTGGTCGAGAAGCCTCTCTAGACTGACCCTTGTGTGGCTGAGTAAAACAAGGTTGTCTGCATATAGCAAATTCCTTTTGCAGGTTCCGCCTAGTTGAGGAGAGTGGGAATTGACATTGCCCAGTAACTGGGATAAATTGGAAATAAAAAGGATGAAAAGGAGGGGAGCCAGCACACATCCTTGTTTATCGCCGAAGGAGGTTTGTATTTTTCTTAAGACGTGAGATCACTCTCCCAACTTTATACGAATCCAAGTATTTGAGTGGAGTTGGATTATTGCCTTTAAGAGGGCAGGATGGATTCCCCATTTCTGCAGTTTATGCCATAGCAGACCCCTGGGCACCCGGTCAAAGGCCGCTTTAAACTAGACAAAGCTACAATGGAGTGGCATTCTTAGAACTGATGCTTTCTCCATCAATACAGATAAAGCGAGCAGATTACTGGTAGTTCCTGATTTGGCGACAAATCCAGTCTGATTAAAAGGTAGACAATGGTTTTTATGTGCCCAGGACGACAGCTCTTCAAGCAGCAGACTGGCATAATGTTTGGATTCGATGTCCAGGAGAGCTATCATCCTATAATTTTTGGGGTCAGCTCTCCTACCTTCTTTAAAGATAGGGTGGATAATGACTCCTTTCCACAACTCTGGTATGTGATCGCTGAGCCAGCAGTAAGAGAATAAAGGGGCTAGATGTTCAGACCACAGCTTGAAATCTGCTTTATACAGGGTCTGGGGGAGTCCGTTGGGCCCAGGAGCCCCATCTGACCGGGCGTTACTTATGATGCGTGCTATTTTTAATCTAAGAGCTTCAGGAGCCTTTGAAGCCTTAGACAGGAGCTCTTCTTGCTGGTTCGCAATATCGATAGTGTTAGTAACTTGAGCGTGAGAGGCCGGTTCATTCTGCAGGGTTTGCCTTCCGGCACACGTTGTTTCCAATAGGGGCTGCGGAAATTCAGGTGGATGAACTTGTTGAATCGTTCCTCTCCATTTTTAGATTCTTTAAAGTGGTCTGTTAAAGAGAGTACCCATTCGGCTTCGCTTATGTTTGCACTGCTTTGCCCTCTAGAGCACAAGTGACCAAAATAACTTTGGATTGGGATTTTTGCTGGCATGTACTAATTTCAGCCAAAACTGGTCTGTAGTTATTTGTTTGTCTCAGTAAATGGCTTGCCTAAATGCTTTTTGGGCTTGCTTGTAGATTTTAAATAACTGAGCATCTCCTGGACTCTTCCTGGCTTAACGTAAGGCTGAGTTACGTTGAGTTTTTAATTTTTGGTTACTGGTTGGCGGTTTTTGTGAGATGGACGGAAATTTGCTAAGTAGTTGATTTGAGAGAAACTCCCATGCTTCTGTTGGTTCAATGTCAACTTCTCTCCTTGCACTTAGAAGAGCTCTGCATTTTGTCATAAATGCAGGGATTGAGCGATCTGACCAATCTTAAAGAAACACGTTAGTTATAGATTCCTTACCTTAGAATTACCCCCAGGCGTCACACTGGATCCGGAAAGTTTTTTCGTCAGCAGTACCTCTGTGCGTCGAAAGGTGGCGTCGGTTGGCTCCGCGTCCATCGTTGGCGTTGTAGTCGCCGGGATGACGTCGCGGCAGCTACTTAGACGCCGCCCTCACGCGCTGACATCAGTTCTTTCTTTTTCCGTGCCAGCCAGCGCAGATCCGGAGAGAGCGGTACCTCCAGTCACTTTTTGTTTGAACTTTTTGAGCGACTTTTGTCGACGTCTTTTTTGAGTCTACGACTCCTGGTGCACGTAGGGATGCCCGGCTTCAAGGATGCGGTTCCTGTACCCGACTGATGTCGGTTACGGATCCGCACTACGTGTGCCTCTTTTGCCTTGAGCGCGACCACAACCCCAAGACGTGCTCCGACTGCCGGTCCATGGCTCCGAAGGCTTTGCGGGAGCGGTCCCGAAAGCTTCTTGAGTGCCGGCAGTCGGCTCCGCGCCGTTCGAGCTCCCGGTCACGAGGGAGGTCGAGGGACCGGTCGCTGAGTCATCATCACTCTTCCAAGTCTTCGAAGATTTCGCACTCAGGGTCGGGTAAGTCGAAGCACAAGAAGAAGTCGAAGAAGCATCATCGCTCTTCCACTTCTCCCCGTCGGTCGGCTGACGCGACGAGGGATGCGGTCGGTACCACTCCCGCGGCTCCGCGCGCGGAGCCCGAAGAGTCGACTCTGGGCTTCCCTCCCTTCCCGGGACCCGAAGCGACTTTTACGAGGCGATGCACGCCATCTTTGGGCAGCCCGAACCCCCCGGCGTGCCTTCGGGACCCACGGACTCGGTTGGGGGGCCTAGACCTTCTCCGGCGATGGCTCCGGCACCGCAGGCCCCCCTTGGATCCAGGCCTGGTTCCGGATCGGCGCCGGTTGACCTTAGAACACCTCCACCGGTGCCGCTTCCTCCGGCACCGTAACGGCAACCGACACCGGTCGTGACCCCGGCCGGCGTCGACCCCGGCCTCCATCCTGATGTGATCCCGGAGCCAGACCGGCGTCACACGACGCCAGATCAGGCGCCGAGCGGGGTTTTTGTGCCCCTATTCACTCCTGGGGTCCCTTTTCGGCCAGATTGGCACCCAGAGGACAAGGAGGAGGACTGGGAGGGGTCAGGTGACCCTCTGACTGATCAGCTAGACTCTGAGCAGGACTGGAGAGAGGAACTGGGGGATGCCAGTGGTCTGGACACCTCCCCTGACCATGGAATGTTGTCTCCTCCTACCGTGGCTACGGAGGAGGGAGCGTCATACGCAGTGGTGTTGCGTAGGGCGGCCGAGGCTCTCAACCTCGAGCTTCCTACGGTGGAGGTCAGGACTAACCTCCTGACAGAGGTGCTTCAGCCGGCTGCGAGCTCTTCGGAGCCCCTGCTGCTGTTTAATGAGGCCCTTACCGACGTCCTTTTGGGCACCTGGTCCAGGCCCAACACGGGGGCTCCCGTGAATAGGATGATTGCCCGACGCCACCGCCTGGCTCCGGGCGACCCCACTTTCCTCTCCCAACACCCCACCCCAGAGAGCTTGGTGGTCCAAGCCTCCACTTCCAAGAGCGCATTCCCTACCGCTCCACCGGAAAGGGAATCCAAGAAGCTGGATCATCTTGGAAAGAAGATTTTCTCTTCCGCCAGCTTGGGACTGCGGTCGGTAAACACTGCATGTCTACTGGGCCGTTATTCCCACTCTGTGTGGTACAAGGTTGCCAAGGTGCTGCCTCAGTGTCCGGAGGAGGCCCGGACAGTGCTCTCCCAGGCTGTTGCCGCCGGGAGGGATGCAGCGAAGTTTACCATCCGTTGTGGGCTGGATACCGCCGACTCTCTAGGCAGGACGATTTCCACGTCAGTAGCCCTTCGTTGCTATGTCTGGATGAGATCGACTGGCTTTTCGGGGGATGTCCAGAATACCCTCATTGACATGTCTTTTGATGGCCGTCGCCTTTTTGGCGACAAAGTGGACAACGCTCTAGAGCGTTTCAAGGACTCACGGGCTACGGCCAAGTCCTTGGGCCTCTCCAGCGGCCCTGCGCAGTCTGCTTTTCGCCCCTTTCATGGCTACGGAAGGGGTGCCCCACTACGTCCCGCCCAGAGCCACAGGCTGCAGCAAGTTTCATAGTCTTCGTGCGGCCGGGGACGTGGGAACCACCGCTGGGGGCCAGCGAGCGGGCCAGTCCACCAACTCCCCCTCTGCAGCAGCCTCCAAGCCTTCCTAGTCTGACTTTTCAAGCCCATCAAACGCAAGTGGGCGGCAGGATCCGCCATCACCTCCCCCACTGGCGCACCATCACGTCAGACAGGTGGGTTTTGCAGATAGTCCGAAGGGGCTACTCCCTCCCCTTCGAGGCTACCCCTCCAGCCATGCCACCTCAATACCACCGCATGTCGGAGGATCACCTGGGCCTTCTCCAACAGGAAGTTATGGCTCTCTTGGCCAAGGGAGCCATGGAGCACATTCCTGTCCCAGAAGTAGGTCGTGGTTGTTACTCCCACTACTTTCTGGTACCCAAAAAGGACAAGGGCCTGCGTCCTATCTTGCATCTCAGGAACGTCAACCGCTTCCTCTGGAAGGAGAAGTTCAAGATGTTGATGCTCGCTCAGGTCTTGTCTGCCCTCGACCCTGGAGACTGGATGGTAGCATTGGACTTGCAGGACGCTTATTTTCACATCCCCGTCCTGCCGGCCCACCGGCGTTACCTGCGGTTCACGGTAGGCCACGAGCACTTTCAGTTTACCGTGCTCCCCTTTGGCCTTACCAGCGCCCCTCGGGTGTTCACGAAAGTGATGGCGGTGGTCGCAGCTCATCTGCGCAGATCGGGGGTTTCAGTCTTCCCCTATCTCGACGACTGGCTGTTGAAGGCGGGCTCGCCCCAGGCAGTCGTCTCCCACCTCCAGACTATGGCCGACCTCCTGCATTCGCTGCGGTTCTCCATCAATGTGCCTTAGTCACACCTGATTCCCTCTCAGAAGCTCCTCTTCATCGGAGCGGTTCTGGACACGACGCGTTTTCGGGTTTATCCTCCCGAACAGCGAGTCCGGGATATTCGGGCTATGATTCCGATCTTTCAACCTCTATCCCAGGTTTCCGTCAGGATGACCCTGAGGCTGCTGGGCCTCATGGCCTCCTGCATCCTGCTGGTTGATCATGCCAGGTGGCATATGCGGGCTCTGCAGTGGGACCTGAAGTTCCATTGGGCGCAACATCAGGGGAATCTGTCCAATTGCGTCCAGATCTCGGAGGGCACTGCACGACAATTGCAGTGGTGGCTCACGAACCAGGATTGGGTCAACGGCAGATCCTTCTCTCTTCCCCAACCAGAGCACACACTGGTGACAGACGCATCCCTTCTGGGATGGGGCAGCTACATGGGAGAGGCAGAGATCAGAGGCCTATGGTCTCCGGCAGAGTCCGGGCTCCATATCAACCTTGTGGAGCTCCGGGCGATCCGTCTTGCACTCAAGCCATTCCTTCCCTTTGTCCGGGGAACAGTAGTGCAGGTGTTCACGGACAACACCACCGCCATGTGGTACTGCAACATCAGGGCGGGGTGGGGTCGTGGACCCTATGTCAGGAGGCCCTTCGCCTCTGGACATGGCTGGAACACCCGGGCATATCCCTGGTGGTTCAACACCTGGCAGGTACCCTGAACGCCAGGGCGGACGAACTCAGCCGCAGGTGCATGATGGATCACGAATGCGTCTTCACTCGGAGGTGGTGCAAGGTCTCTTTCGACAGTGGGGAGAGCCTTGGTTAGATCTATTCGCCACCGAAGAGAACGCGCAATGTCAGCAATTCTGCGCGTTGGAATTTCCAAGGCGGCACTCGCTCGGCGACGCTTTTCGTCGCGAGTGGAGTTGCGGTCTGTTGTACGCCTTTCCACCTATACCACTTATGCCCAGAGTGCTGAAGAAGATCAGGCGCGACCGGGCCCAAGTCATCCTTGTGGCTCCGGATTGGGCACGAAGAGTCTGGTATCCCGAGCTGCTCAACATGGCCATCGATCCTCCGACCCGTCTGCTTCTTCGGGAGGATCTTCTGTCGCAGCAACAGGGGACGGTCCTCCACCCGAACCTGTCCAGCATCCACCTCCTTGCGTGGAGATTGAGCGGCGGCAATTGACGTCTTTTGACCTGCCTCCCGAAGTTTGTGATGTAATCTTGGCAGCCAGGCGTCCCTCCACTAAGACGTATACGCCTGCCGGTGGAACAAATTTGTGGCATGGTGCACAGCAAAGGCTGTGGATCCCCTTTCTCCCCTTCTTTCTGAGGTTCTCTTGTTTCTCCTTTATTTGGCCCAGCAGGGCTCTGCTCTGGGCACTATCAAGGGCTATCTCTCGGCCATCTCTGCCTTCCTTCGGCTTCCAGATCAGCCTTCTCTTTTCAAGTCCCCAGTTGTTAATCGTTTCTTGAAAGGCATAACTCATCTCTTTCCTCCTATTCCCTTCGTTATGCCTCAGTGGGACTTGAATCTAGTCTTAACGTATTTAATGTGCGCTCCTTTTGAGCCGCTTCACAACTGTCCCTTGAGGCTTCTGACGCTCAAAACTGCATTCCTGGTAGCCATCACATCTGCCAGAAGAGTGAGTGAGCTCCAGGCTCTTTCATCCAAGCCTCCCTTCCTGTTTGTCCATCCGGACAAGGTGGTTCTCAGGACTCGTCCATCCTTCCTTCCCAAGGTTGTCACTGCCTTTCATATTGGGCAGAGCCAGACTTTGCCCACCTTCTTTCTGCCTCCGCATCCTTCGAAGAAGGAAGAGAGGCTCCACCGTCTGGACCCAAAACGTGCGCTTTCCTTTTATCTGGATCGCACCAAACAGTTCCGGGTGGATGACCAGCTCTTTGTTGGCTACATGGGCGCCAAGAAAGGTCGGGCCGTACACAAGCGGACTATCTCCCGATGGGTCGTTTTGTGTAGCAAAGCCTGCTATTCTCTGGCATAGAAGGAGCCTCCAGTGGGGCTGCGCTCCCATCCCATCAGGGCGACGGCAGCGACTACTGCTTTGGGACGAGGAGTTCCTCTAAATGACATCTGTCAGGCAGCTACGTGGGCTTCATTGCACACATTTACGAAACACTACTGCCTTGACAGTCAAGTCCGGAGAAACGGCTTCTTTGGCCGTTCTGTTCTCCAGGACTTTCTGGTGTGATCTTGGTTCGCAGACCCGCCTCCGGGGTTGGTATTGCTGGGGTATCTATTCTAAGGTAAGGAATCTATAACTAACGTGTTTCTTTCAGATGAACAAGTTACTTACCTTCGGAAACGATATATCTGTAAGAAACATAGGTTAGTTATAGATTCCTTACCGCCCCACCCATCCTCCCCGTTCTGCGAACTAATTTCTAGGGTTAAGGACATTCTTTCAGGGCCCTAGTTTTGTGTACCAGTGGTCAGTGTCTTGCATGGCTCTGCGTTTCTGGCGCGGAAAGTTGTGTACAGAACTGACGTCAGCACGCGAGGGCGGCGTCTAAGTAGCTGCTGCGAAGTCATCCCGGTGACCACGACGCCAACGACGGACGCGGAGCCGACCGACGCCACCTCTTGACGCGCAGAGGTACTGCTGACGAAAAAACTTTCTGGATCCAGTCTGATGCCTGGGGGTAATTATAAGGTAAGGAATCTATAACTAACCTATGTTTCTTACAGATATATTGTTACCGAAGGTAAGTAACTTGTTCTTTTAGCCTTTTAAGGTGTGAATTCTGATTGTTGTTTGACTAATTGCCGCGTGACGGGCGACACTGAGGGATAAGCTGATTATTTGAGGACGGTGGTCCCTCTCTCACTGTGATGCGATGAAATAATTCTCTGTCAGGGGAAGCATTTCGTTGTTACTTAGCATGAAGTCCAAAAATGAATGGGTGTGACCGTTTGTTCTTGGCCGAGATGATGGGGTATCCATGGGAAAACGGCCATTCAGTATTGTGTAACCAACACTGTTAAATTGTAGAACTGTATATTTTCCCAGTTTGCTCGGCCTGTTACCGGCAGGTTTCAATTGGGCCGCAAGGTGTAATGAGACCACTGGATGTATATCATTATACTCCTCTGTAATGTTTTGAAAGAGATTTGTGTTGAAATCACCTGAGATTAAACGGGGTTTGCTTCCATGTGCACTTTTTAGATTACACACAATCTGGGTCAGACGATCCAGTTTAGCCTTTTTCTCTCTGGCGTATGGAGAAATGTATACATTGAGCAGGAGCAGTTGTTTTGTCGGGTTAAGGCTTCTCACTCTGATGCCGATAATCCAGTCTTCTTCAAATTCTAGCTGGTTGATGTTTAAATTTAGTTTGCATATGGCTGGGTCTGAACTGAGGTGGCAAAGTGAGCTAAAGAACGATGATGGATTCAACCCAGATCTGTTACTGGGGGTGAGTGTCTGAAAAGTTTCAGCGCTCCATCCATCATCTCCTTGTGTTTGCTTTGTTCGCCCTAAGTTGGCAGGGTATGCCCAGACGTGGGTCCCTTGCTCACTTTGCCACTGGATTCAAGCTAGCCTGGCTGATGAGGGCTGTTAGCCCGAAACCGGTCCCAGGATGCTTGTTACCGGTTCAGGGAAGACCTGGCTTGGCAGTTCGGGCTGGACTGTTCCCATGAGGCACAGGGTCAAGACTGATTTGCATATGGCTGGGTCTGAACTGAGGTGGCAAAGTGAGCTAAAGAACGATGATGGATTCAACCCAGATCTGTGACTGGGGGTGAGTGTCTGAAAAGTTTCAGCACTCCGTCCATCATCTCCTTGTGTTTGCTTTGTTCGCTCTAAGTTGGCAGGGTATGCCCAGACGTGGGTCCCTTGCTCACTTTGCCACTGGATTCAAGCTAGCCTGGCTGATGAGGGCTGTTAGCCCAAAACCGGTCCCAGGATGCTTGTTACCTGTTCAGGGAAGACCTGGCTTGGCAGTTCGGGCTGGACTGTTCCCATGAGGCACAGGGTCAAGACTGATTTGCATATGGTTGGGTCTGAAATGAGGTGGCAAAGTGAGCTAAAGAACGATGATGGATTCAACCCAGATCTGTGACTGGGGGTGCCTCTGATGCTAATGTAATTAGTGTTATTTCAGTTGTTTGATTTCTATCGCTGGGTTTAAATTTGATTGAAGTTATATCATTGGATTCCAGGTTGCGTAGTTCTGGAATTGATTTGAAAAGTCTGAGAATGTTCCCTTGGTTTAAGATGTTGTGCGGGCCTTGAGAGATGTACTCCGGAATTAGCAACAGTTTAGTATAAGAGCTATCTGTAGCCAAGTTATGCTCTATAATGGTGATGGGGAACTTTTTGCAGTTTGTTCCATTCTCCGTTGAGCAGTTGGTAGTCGTTGCGCTTAAGGGTCTAAGGTGACTTGATTTTAATATCTTACTTACTAGAGGCTTATTAGAGGCTTGTGGAGCGCCTGGGAAAGGGCTCCTTTCATTTTTACAGCATTCTGTTTACCGCTACTTTGCTGCTAAAACACGGACAGCACGCTAGGAACTCAGTTAGTGGGCGCCTGGGAAAGGGCTCAATAGTTCTCTACTTTGTCACTTTGTCATTCGTGCACTGTTTTTAAAGTGTTTTAATGTACTTTGTCACTTACAAATTCCTGCCAAATAAACTCACCTGATATTTCTGTGTCCCTCCTCGGTCCACCACGGATTGTTCCGACTGAGTGGAGGGAAGTGACACCCACCGGAAGTGAACGGAGTAGTCCACTTCCGGAAAACAGTAGGAGGTTAGCAGTCTAGCTGCCCACCTCTCTATAAAATCACATGCTTGGGCCCACGCGCAGCGGACGCGCGCAGCGGGCGCGCCGCTGGCGCGCCACAGGCGCGCCTAAGGCAAGTCCGTCTGCGCCCGTCCGCGCCAGCACGTCACCCGGAGCAGGAACCTCAGTCGGTTCAGCCCCAATGCTGACCAACTCCACACTCAGGACAGAAGCGTACCGCACCTACACCAGTCAGGAGCTGTTACAGATAAAAAATGAGTATGTTAGCAGTCCTATAGGGTACACCACATGCCCTACGATCATGGATATAGAGGGACCCTTCGCATGTCGTTCTTGTAGATTCCATAGTATTAAATACATAGATTCCCCTCGTACCCCCATGACACCGGAGGATGGAATTGCTTTCTGGCTAATGTTAGATCACTACCAAAACATGCCACCAACATTTGGGATCTCCTCTCCTCCACTCGTCCACACCTAGGGTTTCTGACAGAAACCTGGACTAAATCCAATTCTAATCCCGCAATAGCGGTAGCCCTTCCGGAGTGATACCATATACAAAAACAGGACAGACCACTCAGAATGGGAGGTGGCATAGCCATTGTTTACAAAGATCCCATCAAAATCTCCATTCTAGATCAAATCTGTAATGACATACAGGAAACTTGTTTTTAGAATTGACTTACACTCACAACTAATCTGGAAGGGAGCCCTTGTTTATCGCCCACCGGGACCACTCTCCAACTTTACCCCACAACTAATGTAACTCATATCCCCACACGTGATCTCAGCCAGGAATTTTGTATTACTCAGTGATTTTAACGTTCACAGTGAAAATTCCACTAATCAAGAGGCGGCCTCACTTTTGGCAGATTTGTCCTCACTCAATCTTAACAAAATAAATAATGACCCTACACATCTAGCAGGACATACGCTAGATTTAATTCTAACAAACTCCTCTAACATTACTTGCGGGGCAACATGCCCCCTGATCTGGACAGATCACTCAATGATTGAGTTCAGCATTAGCGGCCCCAAGGAACTCTCCGCTCCTAAATCACTCATTAAAAGAAGTTATAGACAGTGGCATAAAATAACGCCCACACAGTTTAAAGATACTTTCATGCCTCCACGGAATTTGGAATCTGACAGTGTAGTGCAGCGATTAGCCTCCTTCAACACTAGCTTGATGTTCACCATAGACCACCTAGCCCCTTTGAAACTATGCCCTACCATTAATAAGCGCCAGCAGGCAGCATGGTATTCGGTCTCTCTACCGCCGGAAAAAAGTGAATGTAAAAAAACGCGAACGCAGATGGCGCCATTCACACGACCCACTAGATAAAGACCGATTCAAACAAGCTCAGACCCTGTATCACAAAAACTTAAAAAATGCCCGCAAAACTCATATTGCATCCCAACTTGAACTAGAAGGTAACGCTCCGAGAAAGCTCTATCAGATCTTAAAACTTTCACTAACCCAAGGGCCTGTGACGTTGAGGCTGCCCCTTCCCAAGTTTTGTGTGATAACATAGCCATTCACCTCACTCAGAAAATTGATATAATTTATGACAAAATCATGGTAGCTAAGGGCATACAAATAGGCCCTAGGATTGACCCTCTTCCAATTATCCCTAATGATGCTACTCTGGAGAATTACCCGATACTGACTCCGGAGGAGACAGAGGCCCTCCTTAAATCTGTAAAATCAGGGTCCCCACTAGACCTTATCCCGGCCAGAGTTGCCACGACTCTATTTAAGGAATTAGCCGAGCCCATCTGTTCAATCTTAAATAGCTCCATGAAAGAAGGCATTCTCCCACCAGAATGGAAAGCTGCACAAATTCTTCCTATTAGGAAAAATTCCAATATCTCCACGGAGGATGTTTCTAACTATCGTCCCATCTCTCTGCTCCCTTTACAGAGTAAGCTCCTGGAAAAATACATCAATAAGCATCTGTCTAATTTCATAGAATCTTCAAACTGTCTGGATGCCTCTCAGTCTGGATTCCGACCCAGGCACAGTACGGAGACTGCGTTGGTGGAAGTCACAGATAACATCAGAGCACTGCTTGATAGTGGTCAGGCAGTACTTTTGGTGCTGCTTGACCTGTCCGCAGTGTTCGATACCATCTCCCACCAGATCCTAATGGGGAGATTAGAGGGCACAGGCCTTAAAGGGAACGCCCTGAAATGGATTGGGAACTTTCTGTCCGAAAGAACCCAGACCGTTCATCTTGGATCTTTCCGTTCACAGACCACTAAGGTGACTAAGGGAGTACCGCAGGGCTCTTGTCTGAGTCCCACTCTCTTTAATATTTACGTCTCCCCTTTGGCTAGACTATTGAGAAAGTTGGGATTCTGTCCCATATCCTACGCTGACGATACCCAACTTCTCCTTTCCTTCGACAGAAAAAGCTCAGATATCCAGGCTACCTTTGCGGAGGGCATGAAATCTATCGCAGACTGGATGAAGGATAACTTCCTCCAGTTAAATACAGGAAAGTCAGAGATAATGTTGTTCGGAGAAGCAACAGTCAGATGGTCCCCAAGTTGGTGGCCGGAGGCTCTGGGTTCTGCCCCCAATCCAAAACTGGTAGTAAAAAATCTGGGGGTTAAAATAGACCAGAAACTGACATTGGGGAACATATTTCCACAACAGTGGGAGTCTGCTTTCATAATCTCAGTCTTCTTAGGAGAGTTTTCCCTTTTCTACCACTGTCAACCCGGAAGACCTTGGTACAGGCACTGGTGTTGAGCCGTCTGGATTACTGTAATGCTCTGCTGATTGCAGCCAATGAAAACTCTCTGAACAGATTGCAGGTAGTCCAGAACACGGCGGCCCGTTTGGTAGCTAATGCCCCCTCAGAACTGAGTCTCTCCCTCTCCTCAAAAAATTGCACTGGCTTCCAGTGCGAAAGAGGATTAAATTTAAGATCTGTTGCATGGCCTATAAATCTTTAAACAACTTAGGCCCCAGTTATCTAAAGGATAAATTTGTCAGGTACCTGCCCTCCAGATCCCTCCGCTCCGAATCTAAAGCTCTGCTCCAAGTCTCCCGTTTCCATAGAGCGCGATTGGGCGGTAAAGCCTTTTACCACCTGGCCCCACGTTACTGGAACCAACTCCCAATCCACTTACGACTTTGTACGGACTATCTAAAGTTCAGAAAGATGTTAAAGTCGGCTTTGTTCTAATCTAGCTCCCCCTTGGAGTCCTATAGCAGTTCGAGCGCGGAGATACCCTGATGGGGTGATTCGGGCGCTTTATAAATAAATAAAATAAAATAAATAGGGTCTACGGGTTCGCTATGTAGATTTGAGGCTGCCTTATTGAAGGCTGTTTTGCACAAGGTCACTGGGACGGGTTTCTTAGTTACTGTTATCAAGAGTCTTTCTTCGTCTCCTTTATTTGACTTGCCTATGTGATGTTCTGTAGCCACCGTTCTCTGTACTGATCTGGTCTTGCTCACTGATGTTGAGGGGGGTGTTTGAATGTCTGGGCTTGCTGCTAAAAGGTTCGCGGCAGGAGCTCGCTCCAGATCTGCTTCGCACTCCACATTGGACTGAGGTTGAACGTTCTTTGATGGTACTGGCTGATTGAGCTTTGATGGTTGACTTGGCTCAATCTGGGAATGTATTGCTGATGATAAGTTACTTGTTGGGGCAAGTTTTGTGTTTGGAGATGGATGATGAACCGGAGACAAACTGCTGATAATACTGGCTGTGCTTATAGAACCCGGTGAAGTGATAATTTTATGTTTTGCAAAGTAGTTACTAATTGTATTTTAAGTTTCTATTATGTGTCTGTCACGGTTTTTCCGAAGTCTTTTTTTTCTGGTTTGCTCAGCCTGTATGCTTGCGGTGAGTTATTTATTATGCCGTTGTCTAGTTTGGTACATGCTGTAATCCTGTTGCCTGTTGAAACTGTTGGCTTATGCATGGTCAGCTGGTCTGGCCCTGGTGTCTTCAGGTCCACGTCAGCTAGTTTATCTTGATGGTTAGGGCTGCTCTTCGTGGTGACACTTTGGTTGTCGAGTGTAGGTTTGGCCGCTGGAGAAACTGTTTGCATGGCTGACGTTGAAGCAACAGGGAGCATGTTACAGCTAATGAATCCTTGCTTCGTGTTGTGCTCTTTCTGAGTGACCGGCACAGTTGCGTCTATTGAGCAGGGGTCCTGTTGCGAAATGCAGACCTGCCTTGATAAAGGAAGTTTCCTGACTTCGGTTAATACTGTTAACAGAAATTGAGGAAGCGAGGACAGGCTATCTATTATTGGAGAACAGCAACATACTGCTTGTGCTAATTAAACGTTGGATTGTGCTTTTATGATCAGCGTATTGAGGGCTTCTAATTTTTTATCTATCCCGGCGGTGTACACAGCAAGTGTGTTTAGTAGATCAACCTGTAGGTCTAGTTTATCCGAGTGGTAGTTTAATGCTGATACTGTGGATTGGAGGGTTTGCAGAAGTTGTGACCAAAGTACATTTGGTTTGGCCGAGTGACGTCATTCCGAGTGGGCCAGGGACTTGTGGAAGTCGGTCTTGAAAAACAGATAAGTCTAGAGGAGTGCAAATGTTGCAATCGCCACCCAAAGGGTCCCTATGGTTATATTGAGCGACTAAGTTTGAAGAAGTTGTTGGGGTCAGCAGTTGATTTTACCTGGGGGTGACCTTGTCCATTGTTCAGCTTGGGGGCTGGGTACTTTTTTTACTCCCAACTGAGTTGTCTGTATTAATTTGTAGGTTAAGTGAAAAGCATGAAGGTGAGTTCAGGTTAGTTTTAGGCTGGGAGTCGTCACTTGTTATGTTATGTTATTAGCACTTATAACGCGCACGGCTACTCAAAGAGTGTCCCGGCGCGAGCCAAGCGGGCGGAAGTGAGCGGACTATTAGATGAAAAGCAAAGTCTTCAGTCTTTTCCTGAAGAGCTTGGGGTCCTGGATACTGCGAAGGTCCAGAGGAAGCAAATTCCAGGCTAAAGCTGCCTTGTATGCCAGAGAACCTCCACCAATTCTCTTGAGGCGAAAGCGTGGAATAACAGCAAGAAGCTGCGTTGCTGAGCGCAGCTGTCGCGCAGGGACGTAGAACCTGAAGCGATTCCTTAGGTAAACTGGACCAAATCCATACAGGGCTGAATGAGCCACAACAAGGGCTTTAAATTTTACTCTTTCAGCCACGGGTAGCCAATGAAGATTGCGCAGTTGTTGCCTTACGCTAGATCTTACAGGAATATTAAGAAGAGTCCTTGCTACCTGCAGTCTCTTCAGAAGGTAACTTGGCAGGCCCATGTACAGGGCATTCGCATAATCAATTTGTGAAAGGATTAAGGCACAAGTAACCGTTTCCTTGGCTGCCCTAGGGAGGAGGGGGAGAAATTTTCTGAGTGATTTAAGAGTGCCAAAGTATTGCTCAGCTAGCTTCTTTATCTGTGTAGTAAACAAAAGATTTTCGTTGAACCAAATTCCAAGGTTTTTAGTGGGCAGACCCACGGAATTAGGCATTGGATAATCTACTGGCCAGAGCAATTCCCTGAACTGTGGAGGGAAAGTCCCAAACAGAAGGATCTCTGATTTGTCTTCATTGAGTTTGAGCTGCGCCGAGAGGAGCCATTGGAAAATGGCCGTTAGGCATGTTCTGGCACGAGAGGTGGATAGATCAGTTTTGTTCCATGTGAAGAGGAGCTGGGTATCATCAGCATATGCGATGATCTTAGCACCAAGCTCCTCCGCCATCTGGATCAGTGGGGTAACATATGTATTAACAAGCATTTGCAATGCAATCGGTCTCGCATTTGTGAAAGTTAGACCTATTGGCGTTGTAAATGACAATGTTTGTTACTTAGGTTTTTTTGTTTGCAGTGGAGTGATCATGTAGAAAAAAAGTGTACGCTATACCATATTATAGTAAAAAAAAAAAAAAAAGTCGCACAAACTTCACGGAAACAGTGTTAATAACATAGGGTTGATTTTACCATATATAATACTCCGTTGGGAAATCCGAGGGTTTTACAGCATTAAGAAGATGGAAGACCACATCTGTAGGAATGCAGGTGTGCACGGGTTGTGAAGGGGTCAGGGATCAATGTTGTTAAGTGGTGGTGATGGGATCAGCAAATTAAAAGCATCTGAGTAATTGTTTGACAACGTAAAAAATATAAATCAGAAGTAATGTACCCTGAAGTAAAGCATTGAAATAAATACCTCCAACAAAAATGTCAGTAAGGTCTGCCACCATTGTATTCACGTCTTTAAAAAATAAGCATGCAAAAGCAAATTTCGAAAAAAATAAATAAATAAACATTCTATGAATTTGTTTCTATGAAATGGTTAATGCCATTCATTCTGCAAATTTCCATTCAACAGTTGAGGTGTTTCTCAATAATGGTACTCCATGAAATCGTTATTCTATGAAATAACACACAGCTCTTGCAACCCACCAGCTTAAAGGAAACAAATGTTTTTAAAAGACTAGCCATCAAGTTGGTTTGCTCACAGGGGTTGTGCGAAGTAGTCCAAATGGACTGAATTAGCACCCCTGAAGAATAGCTTGGCTTTAACTCTCCCAAATTTGGATGTATTAGATAAAGTTCTCTGACAAAAGGATACACTGTTTAGAACACGTAATTTTGAAATTACTGGGTTAAAAACAAGCATTAGCAAACAGGCACTTTTTGCAAAGTTATGCAAAAGAAAATAAACGTATAAAAAAAATAGTTAAAAAAATTAATGGAGAGGTTTGCCCTAAAGCACTGGTACTGAAGTGCACTACTTCTCACTTATAAACTGGTATAATGCTGTGACTCGTGGTGCAGTAGAGCCAGTGGTTGAAGCAGGCTGACCCATTGCTCAATGCTTTATGCAGAGGTATGTGGAAGCAAAATGTGATTGACAATGTCACAGACCAGTGAATGAAGAGGCCGAGCTAAAGCCCATCTATATATTTATTTATGTATGTATTTCTATTTATGATTTTTAGTGAATGCATGTGGGTGGCCAGACAGGTAAAACGTTTTCTCTCTAGGCTAGACCTAAACCAGGATTTATGTAGGAGAGTTCTAAAATCCTGACATTTTTCGATCACATGATGCTTATGAGAAGGACCATGCCTAAGAGAAGGATATGTACAAGTTAGGATGACTGCACCATTTCTCACACCTTTCCACATGTGCTTAAACAGGGCTACATGTTCAACGCATGTCTGTGACCCTCACCAGCTACACCAAGCACTTCCCACAGAGGCCACACCCTTCCAACGAGGCAATTCAAAAGGCCTTTACAGTTACCCATGCATCACCAAAGTGCTTCACAACCTCTACAGGAGTGTGAAGCACTATATAAATGCTGCAACACAACAATTTACCATAAAATAAATGTAGCCTACTGTAACATAATGCCTTAAATAAAATATTGTGGTCTTGTTGACAGACATTTGCAATCTGAACTTGATTTGCATTTGTATGTCATATTAGCAAATCATTCGTTCGGAATGATGTTTAAATATTGGTGATAGACTTCATTGCACACACTTGGTGCTGCTAGAAGTACGCACAAAATCAGGCAGCTGCTTGAAGTATGAATATTGCAAAGACACCCCGTTTCCACATGACGTGTTCTTTTGACAGCAGATGGCGGGAAGCGGAGTCGCTGCTGAAGATGTTCTGGTACCCTTGCATGGTAACAAACTAGCTTACAGCTACTCAATAGTACCGCAGCGGAATGCAAACAGTGAAACAGTTTGCACCCGCACACTTCCCCCACTCGATTTGCTTGCTAAATGTGGGATTGAATACTCTCCCCTTTGCGGCATTTATATGTATGGGGTGTATTTTTTTTACAGCTCCCACGTGGTCTAACGATAAAGCACTTGAAATGACGAAGGATATGAATTTTAAGTAATAAAACTGCTTAATATGGGTGTTTACCAGTGCTTTAAATGGGAAAAAATAAGTGCAGGTACTCATTAATTTAAGCAGTGAATGGAGATGGGGCAATTGTGGGCGGGGTTAGAGGCGGAGCTTGGAGGCAGGCATTTAATGGGAGCCACATTTTTTTGGTGCCAATTGTGCTTGATAATACAGAATTATTTCTGCTATTTGTAGAGTATTTGTTTTCTCCTTCCATGAGCAAAAGGATACGTTTATTATTTTGAGAATGTCATACCAATGCAGATTGTCTCTGAGCCTATGCACATATGAAACATAAAAGTCAGGATTTTTCTCATTATGCACAACAGCAGCTATTGTAGGCAATTTGACTAAGAAACCTGGATAACGATAGGCCTATTCCTTTTGGCCTCCATTCTTTAGGGTACACCTTGCATCTTTACATCCTTTTCCTCTCTGTTGCCTCCTCCACTTTTCACACAGTAAACATCAAAACTGAAGTCACAGAACCAACCCAAACGAACGGGAACATTTTCAATCTGGTCTTCAACACAATGCAGACTACAATACTGTCTCAGCCATCATCTATTATACAGCAGGCACCCACTATGGTCAATCAAAATCATCCACAGCTCCTTCAATGGGAGCACGAGGTACCTAATGTGAGCAGTGGGCAAGTGACGTGATTACAGGGAACTAGAGTGGTGACACATGTGATGAAGTGCACATATAACTGGCTGAGATTAACGCAATGGGATGAGTTGAACTAGCATATGTCAACGTAAAGTGAATGAAATGAACAACGAGAGGCACTAGGGTAAGCAAGGCAAGCACAGGGCAAATGTGCCTTGAACTGGCTGGGTCAGGTGAGAATTAAGTGAGGAGAGAAAGGATGGATCAGTTAAGGCAGGTTGAGTAAATCAAACTTGGTGGGTCAGTGCAGAGTGGAAGAGCCAAGCACATCTTACATGATGTAAGCAAGGGTTGGCAAGGAAAATACAGGGTGGGTGAGTCAAGCACAGGTGAGCACATGGTGGTCTAGATGGTGACCGGTTGAGTAAAGCAAGTAATCTGGGTCCGTGGGAGAGGCAAGTACAGCTTGCATAAACCAATCAGAAGATGTGCAAGGCAAATCCAGCACATTGTAGGTACAGTGGGCACCTAAAGGTCAGGAGACCATGGGATTTTTAAGTCGTTTTTGTAGCATGGACCAGGCCTCCTAGGTATTGGAGAGATGCAAAAGAGATGTTAGTACAATTTTCTAGCATTTGGTTGTTCCCTACAACATCCCTCAAGATAGTACATGCGTAGACATTGACAAAAAACATTTTGGTTTCAGAAAAGAGCTTCATATGGAAGGTGCAAGAAACAAAAAAGGTTCCACCCCTGCTTCTCTTCTTTCCAAAATAATGGACCACCAACAAAAGACTTTATGCACGGTCTGGACTTTATGCGCAGTCTGGACTTTATGCGCGGCCTGACTTCCCCAAACAAAAGACTCTGGCTGTAATTCTGGCCCAGAATGCAAAGGCTGTGTTGCTTTTCACTACATGTAATTAAAGCTTAGCTTTGCTGCAATATGAAACATGGGCAAACTCACCTCTGTGTCTTGATACCTCTCATTGAAAAACACACAAACAAATTAAAGAGGCCATCTATTGAATACTGTCACACTAGATCTCAAAACCCCGCCTGACATCATCAAGCATTCTAAAGTACCTTTTTAGGTCTCGCCTAGGCAGCGCGCATGCGTTGCACTAGGAGGACCTTTAGCTGGCGGTCTTCACTTTTTCTAAGCACTGCACTCGTGCTTGTGGCGGCATCCACCTTGCGGGAGCGAGCAGGGGCGCGCCACAAGCATGAGTGCAGTGCTTGAAAATGAGCAGAGTGCGCACGCACGCACCACTCCCGGGCTCACCTCCTGCTCCCCCTCTCTCTCACGCGCATTCCTTGTTCCATTTTGGTTTGTCCACTTCAAGTAAATGTTGAAAACATTTCCAGGTTCGCCCCTCTACCGCTGTGTCTGTAAATATCATGTCAGAACAGCTTTTAACATTTTAGTTTAAATCCTGGCTGTCGTTTTAAGGTACACAGACATTTGAGATCCTGTAGAATTTTCTTTCAATGAGTGAAACTCTTTGGAGAAAAAAAACTTGTCAAGACATACTTCTACTTCGAGAAATAACCTTCTACTATTGAGTTGACATTCTTATCTTAGTTCCCCTCCCTTCCTCCTACCATAAAAGCCTCAGCGATGAAAGGAATTTCCTCTGGCTTTCAGGAACAGACCAATTTCGTTCAGATGTCGGGCAGGCAAGTAACGTAGGAATGTGCGTTTAGCTTCTTTAAAGTACCAAATTACATCTGCCTGCAGGCCTGACGTCCACAATTGGCAGGCACGTTTGTGCAACGTAAAACAACTGTCTGCACATTGGGAAAGCAAGTCATGAAATGGCGTCCCGCTTTACTATCCACTGGAATGTTGCATGAGGCAATCCCGCCATCTGTCCGGAGCAAAACAAAGCAATTCCTTAAAAACCTGACACTACCCGTCCTAACTAAGGCGTATTGGTGCAGTTGCTGCTAACAAGAATTATTTTCATACCAGTAACATTTTGCAGCAACCCCAATCAAAGCTTTCTAATCAGAGCACGTAGAAAAATCTGACTTGCTTTTTAAAGAGCGGACAGCTGGGTTTAAATCCGTAGCAAATGTTTAGAGAAAATGAACAGCTAGCTCATGCTGGGTTGGGCTGTTTTTGCTTAGGCACCGGACGGAGTGATTAAATCATACCACATCTAGGTAAATATTTTTTTATGGTAGAAGCGATCCAGCAAATGCATATCCATATATGCTCTTAAATTAAAATCTAAAAAAAAGGCACAGATCGGCAAAAACCAGCGTGCGGTATATTTAACTGGTGAGAGCACGTTTACAATTTTTGCATCCCTTTCTTCCGGGTTTATCGTAGACTAATGTTGTTAATGTTTAATCTGCCGCGAGGCTATGGTGCCAGGTACAACAATGCTAGTACAATATTGCACAGACCTTTCCAGATTATATAGAGTGCACTGGTGCAGAGCGGTTCTGTACTAATTTCTTCAATGCCTGACCAGACAATATCTTTGCTTGAACAGTCTGTAAAGGAGGAGGACAAGTTGCTTCCACTGGTCAATCTAAATGTCAGACAAAAATATGCCTTACTACCATTACCCAAGTTAGTGGAAAGTCCCAGGATCGGATGGAGAGGAGCAGCGGCGTAGCAAGGGCTCAATGGATCCTAATGCAAGCAAGGAAATCAACCCCCACTCTATCGTTTGGTAGTAAAACAAGCATTTGCAATGCAATAGGTCTCGCATTTACGAGAGTTTGAGCTATTGGCATTGTAAATGACGATGCCTTTTATTTATGTGTTGATTTTTAAAACATAAATAAAAGGCATTTAACAATGCCAATAGCTTAAACTCTCGCAAATGCGAGACCTATTGCATTGCAAATGCTTGTTTAAAGAGCTGCTGGCCTGGGCTAAGAGAATTGTGTCTTTTCTTAGACTGGAGAGTCCTTTAAGGGGTATGAGTTCATCAGTTTTTCAAAAATAGGACAACACCATGCTTAATGCATAATCACAACTGTTCAAGATCACCTATGGTGTGAGAAGCTCAGTTAAGACAGAGGGGCCGATTCTGATGCGGGTTGGAAAAGCTTCCCGACCGAATCGGTTGGGAAATGGTGTCCGACCCACTCGGATCGGGAAAGTCCGACCGGCGGAGTAGGATGCATCCGGATGCTTCCAGATACGATTTGGTTGAACTCCCATTGACTTCAATGGGAACATTTGTTCCTAACCGCATCAGAATTGGGCCCTCGGTCGGGAAGACACGTTCCCGATCCGATTTGGAAGGAGCAAATGCCGTTAGGAGGCCTTCCTAACCGCATCAGAATCAGGCCCTCGGTCGGGAAGCTTTTCCAACCCGCATCAGAATCGGGCCCAAAATGTTTTTTTAAAAATGTGTTTGAGGCAGTGCCTGAACAAGAAGACAGAATGTGAGGAGGTTACACCTGGACACGATCACACTAGTCATAAAGATCAAAGTCAGTACGTATCATGAGAGTGTGCGTTATTTTGAAGACCATTCTTTTTCAAGCCACTCATTTCCCTTTGTTTTTCTTGGCCATCTCCTTCTGCGTCTCAAAATCCATGAGTTTTTATTCAACACCTCTTTTGCAGTTCCCAGGAAACCTGTTTATTATCCACAGTCTGTTGAACCCTGGCATCCATGCTTGAACACCCCTCCCAACCTCTTGCTTTCTCACCTTCATTGACTACTTGCTCTCCTATGCCTAGAGGATCTTTATCTTGTGTTCTGCGGGGCCTCTGCCTTTTACCACCTGTTTGACAAACCCAGTAGTATGGACTTTTGCTGCATCTGGTTCACACAGACATGGCTGGATTCCATTAGGTGGTTATGAGCTTGTCTTCCCAGACTAAACACGTTTATACACACATACTCACCCATCACTTAAGAAACTCACACACATTCACGACCACTCACACACAATTTCATTCAGATAATTAGATTGCACATTTACCTCATGTTAATAGCCAGAAAACCTGGACTCGAACTGGCCCTTCTGGACCTATGGTGGACAGCCCTTGTCCACAATAATCTCTCAAAAGTCAGAAAAAGTAATATTCATGCACACAATAAAAGGCATTCAAACATGAGATGAGGTTGTAGATTACAAAACAGATGATGGAGTTCATTTTTTTTTAAAAATTGCTTTTATTGGCATTTCAGTACAATGCAACAACAGTGCAGAGGCAAAGGAAAAAAAAACAAAAAAAAACTAGCCAGTACAGACCCATTACCTGAATGATCATATTACACGTAGCATGACAATAATAAATATACTGTTTGCTTGCTCTGTTCATAGTTCTGTATGGAAGAAAAGTAAGATTAATCAGTGTACAGGTGATCATATCCATTAACCAAAGACCAGACAATTGCTATACATGGAAGACTTTATCTACCCCGTCTATGCTATGCATACCTTGTGAAGCCCTATATATGGAAGTGAGCATAACCTTGTCCTCCAACTCCCTCGCGCCAGTATCCACGTGTAAGGATAGCAACTCCGTCCAAGCCACCCATTTCATATCACATCGGTTCAACATCACCTTCAGCACTACGCTCGCGGGCCCACGTTACAAACGGTTCCCATATATCCCGAGGTCTAGATGTGGAGGGCATAAGCTCCCAAAAATTAGATGGCTGTGAATGGCCATATGTGACATCCCTAATCCATTCATTTAGAGAGGGGATCTTTCTCCGCCTCCAGTGGATGGCGATTTGGCGTTTAGCAAACAATAGGAGCATGGCATGCAACTTTCGGACCTTGACCGGGCTATCCTTTACATATCCTAGCATGCCCAGTAGGGGATCAGGATCAGTAGGAGTGGCTATTATCTGATGAATAGCAGTGAAGACACAGGACCAATATGATGTCAGTCGGGGACAACTCCAGGCTATGTGCAGAAAAGTGGCTGCAGGTGTGCCACATTTCCAGCAGTTGTCATCATCTGTCAATCCCATGCGGTGCAACCCTAAAGTTGTCCTGTAAAATCTATGCAAAAATTTAAAGTGTATTACCCGAAGTTTGTAGTTAGGGGACAGTGCCGTGAGTTGTCCACAGCAATAGGTCCATTGTTCATCCGTGAGTGGACAAGGGAGGTCTGCGTTCCATGCCTGGAGTGCCCGGGGTTGTGTCACAGGTGCTGAGTTCTGCATATGTGTATAGATACGTGTGATCAGTCTCCTAGAGGAAGCAGTTTTAAGCACGTTTTCTAGGGCAGGTAATGTTTCCGGGGGGTTTGGGAACGTGTCATGTAGGGAGTGGCAGGCGGCGCGGAGTTTATAGTATATAAAAAGGTCGGAGAATGGCACTGTTTCGCCCTCCCCCTGAACCGGGGGTGGCCAAAACGTCTCCCCAGGGTATAAATCCGCGAAAGTGTGCAATTGTAGTCTTTGTGCTACAGCCTTACTGATGCCGTCGCCCACGTTGGGCAGCATGGGGTTATGAGCCAGTGGTATGGAGGGAGCATACAGTATATGGGCACCAGCTCTTTTTCGAAGCTCGTTCCACGCCCAGCGCAATGTCTCAACTGTGTCTACACCATCGCGGGGACGTTTATAGGGCTGATATAGCGCTACTTGCAGTGGGACAGGTGCGGCATTGTCTGTTTCCACAGCCACATGAGGCTGAAATGGAGTCGGATGCACCCAGTAATGCAAAAATTGAGCTTGAGCACACCATGCATACAGCTGTATGTCAGGAGCTCCCAGTCCTCCCTGCCTCAGTGGGAGCGTTAGCAAGTCCCACGAAACACGCGCTTGTCCGCCCGCCCAAACTAGGGACACCAGAAGGGATCTAATCAGTCTGAAAAATGTTTTCGTGAGGGGGATGTTGGCAAATAAATAAAGAAATTTCGGGAGAACTATCATTTTAACCAGTGCAATTCTCCCAGCCAGGGAAAGCAGGAGCTTAGCCCACGCTAACACTTTCTCCTCTAGCCAGGTTACGGCGCGGCCGTAATTCATATCCCATACCTCCTGCAGATTTCTGCTAATCCAAACCCCTAGATATTTAACCGGTCCGTCTGCCCAGTTGAGAGGGAACTCAGAAGGGGCTGGAGTAGTGGCATCCGTCAAAGGGAAAATGGTTGATTTGGCCCAATTAATGGAGATGCCGGAAAGCCCACCAAATTTAATGAATTCGCGGAGGAGTGTGTTGAGGTTCCTCGCCGGGTCTGTGACATACAGGGTGACGTCATCGGCGAATAAAGAAATCAAGAGGCTCCTAGAGTGAAACCCAATCCCCCTGGCGGTGTGATGCTGCTGGACACGAGCAGCCAATGGCTCCATCGCTATCGCGAACAGCAATGGGGAAAGTGGACATCCCTGTCTCGTGCCACGTGAGATTGCAAATGGAGCAGACAGGAGTCCGTTCACCCGGAGTCGAGCTGAGGGCCGCGTGTAAAGCAACCGAATCAGATTAATGAACAGCGGGCTAAACCCTATGCAACCCAATATGGTGAATAGGTATGGCCATTCAAGCGTATCGAACGCCTTCGTGGCGTCAAGAAAGACTGCAGCGGCCTGCAAGTCAGGATGGAGATAATGGAGCACTGAGAACACGGTCTGAAGATTATGGGAGGTCGATCTGCCAGGGACAAAGCCCGAATGGTCCGGGCGGGCAACCAAGGGGAGAAGCGGCTGTAATAGGTTGGCAATCAACTTAGCCAGAATTTTCACGGCTACGTTTATTAATGACAATGGTCGGTATGAGTCCAATTCGTTTTCGGGTTTCCCAGGTTTCAGGAGAGTTATGATAATAGCTTCCCGCATAGATGGCGGCAATACACCCGATGATTGGGCTTCTTCGAATAACGCCAATAGGTGCGGCGCCAACTCCTCCACATATGTCTTGTAGAAGGCTATGGTTAGACCATCTGACCCTGGGGCTTTGTCCAGTGGCAAACTCTTTATCACCTGGGTGATGTCCTCCACTGAAAAGGGGAAGTCTAAATAATCCCTATATCTTTGACTCAGCCATAACAGTTCCAGTGAGTCGAGAAAAGGCATCAGGCCCTCCCGTTCTGACTCTTGGGTAGCAGTGTAAAGCTCAGAGTAGAATCGGTGGAATTCATGTGAGATCTCAGCCTGACCTCTGATGACAACTCCCTGGGAGCCACGCAGTTCGGATACGTAGGCCATGGAACGGGAGGGTCGGATCATTGCCGCTAAAGTCCTCCCCGGCCTGTCCCCCTCTCCATATCTCCGAGCTTGAGCGTGTTTTCCCATAAATTTAACCTCCCGCTGTGCCTCTTCGTCAAATTCCAACAGCTTCTCCTTCAAGGGGGCTAGGGTCTGTGAATCGTCAGAGGTAAAGAATTTGGTTTCGAGCTCCTTGATCTGTGTTTCGAGAGAGGCAAGTGTGCCACAGATGGCCTTTAACACTCCCGCTTGTCGGGCTATGCATTTACCCCTGATAACAACCTTGAATGCCTCCCAGAGAGAGGCCTCCGTGCCGACTGAGCCAGTTTTTTGAGTAAAATAGTCTGTAATGTCCACTCTAATCTCTTCCTTAAATGCCACGTCTAAGAGTGCGTGAGGGGGTAGCCTCCAAGCGAAAAGTCGTGGAGTCGAGTCAGGAAGCACTATCCGCAAAAGGCATGGTGCATGGTCTGATAGGGACCTTGGGAGGTGTATGGCCTCGGACGCCCAGCTGGCCACATCCTGGGAAACCAACCAAAAATTCAAGCGTGACCAAGCCCTGTGATACTCAGATATACAAGTACCCTCCTTAGTTGTTGGGTGAAAATTCCTCCAAACGTCCACTAAGTTCCCGTCTGTGATGATGGCACGAAGTGCGGCACTGGCAGAGGGGTGAAGCGTACGGGATGTACCTTTCCTATCTAGCTCATCTTGTAAAATGGCATTAAAGTCTCCCCCCCCAGATAATGGTGTCACAGTTCAGCGTTTTGACCATGGCCCAGATGTCCTGGAAAAAGCTAGGAGAGTCGACATTAGGACCATATATCGCCACTATTACCATTGGGAGCCCACCTAATGTGCCCATGAGTATAATAAACCTCCCTTCCGGGTTAGTCTGCACAATCCCCTCCCTCCAACCCAATCCCTTTCTGACTAGTACAGCGACTCCCCGGGAATAGTTCGAGTATATGGAAGAGTACACTGTGCCCCACCTAGTGTGTCTCAATCTGGGGGAGGGAACGACATTAAGGTGCGTTTCCTGCAATACACAGATGTCCACTTGGTGTCTTAACAGGTACGCATGAACGAGTCTGGACTTCCTCCCATCATTTAGCCCACGAATGTTCCGGGTTAGAAAATTGATCCTAGCCATTTGGTGACCAGTTCTCCAAATGCATAATTAAAGTAGGAACAGAGCAACATATCTCGGTCAATGCCACACTTTTATGAATAATACATCCACGCAATGGTAGCCTGGCTTTAAACAATTGAACAATCCCCCCACCAACCCACCTCCCACACCAACCCCCCAATCAGGTTGTAGTAATCCCATTCCCAACAACAAAAGAGCAATGAAATCAGAAGGGAAACCTCCCATAGGGGCGTAGTACCACCAGCGTGCTCCCCTGCATTTACAGGGTGGCCAAGAGAACTGCAAAGCGCTGTGCCAGTACATTAACAATCAAGAATAGCAGTAGCCCATCATTTCGAGCAACCTGAGGAAACAATATATACGTACGACAGAGCATCATATAAAAAGCAAATCATAGAACAATAGCTTGCTCCACATATACCCCTGCCCTAAAATATGCATCATAGTCCAACCAGTTCGCGCCCAAAGATGACATATCCCACAAAACAGAGAGGACCCATATTCTTCTACTTGGAATAACCATCTCCAGTTTCGCTTCGAGAACGACCCACATGCCCCCCGCCACAATTTAAAACATATTAAAACAGGGCAAAGGAAGGGACCCGGTCTGCAGCAAGTTAGTCATTGTCGCTCAGTCTGTCCTCCGGCCGGTCTGCAGACCCGGGACCTTGTTTGGGTTTCTTCCCACCCACATGTTTTGCGAATTTTAAGGCGGATTTGGCGTCCGTAAAATAGTGGGCAGTTCCATCAAATGTGACTTTGAGTTTCGCAGGATATAGAAGTGAGTAAGAGATTTGGGCCTGCAGCAGGAGACGTTTGGCAGGCAGGAACTCTCGTCTCGCCGACTGCACTGCAGGCGTAAAGTCAGGGTAAAAGGAGATCTGATTACCTTTGTGCGTGATAGTTCCCTTCTCACGTGCCAGGCGAAGAATAAGATCTCGGTCCTGATAGTTCAAGATCTTAGCCAGGATGGGTCTAGGCGTCGCTCCAACTGGTGGTTTTGGACCCAGGGTTCGGTGTGCTCTTTCCAGGGCAAATACTGCTGAGAGTTGGCCCTCGAAGAGCTCATGGAGGAGGTCAGCCATGAATGTCTCCATCTTGTTGATGGCTGTCGTCTCCGGTATGCCCGTGATCCGCAGGTTGTTGCAGCGCGACCTGGCCTCCAAATCCTCATTCTTAGCGCGGATGATGCCCAACACCTTGTCCATATGCAACAGTTGTTCCTTGGTTTCCACTTGGAATTCGTGAAAGTCGGAGGCCCTATTTTCGAGTACATCCAGTCGGGTCTCATGCGAACCCACCTGTGACTTTACGGCGTCAAGTTGGGCAGTCAGTGTGTCCAGCTTGGTGTCAATGTTCCGCAGACTGGATCGCATTTCAAGCATCAGAGTGCGTAGATCTTCACCACGGTCTTCCGCCTGGGAGTCCGATGGCCTCTCCACATTTGCCTCCGGGTCTGACTCCATGAGCCTCGTGGTACGCCTTTGATCAAAAGTTAGCTTGGGTTGCTTCGCATCTTGTTTCCCCATGGTGGAGGCAGGTGTTACAGATCGTGTGTGCGCAAAACACCGGCTTATCGTGGAGCCCTGAGCATAAGCGATGCAGGGCCTTTGCCGCGTTTGGAGACTTAAGGGATGTCGCAATCCCAGCCCTGCCGGTCTCAATGCACTCCCGCCCCAGACAGCACCACAGATACGAGTCTCACTACTGAGCGTCCAGCCCTTCGGTGCCAAGTAGGGGACCACGTGCAGCCAGCAGATAGCGACCGCCACCAGCAAGCGTAAGTTGAATAGAGTCCCACAAAAAATAGAAAGGGGTGCCAAGATACTTGAACACACACCTGCTAGTTCCTTGCCTGTCCTGCGGGTTACTTCAACGGCAAAATCCCCTGTGTTAGTGTCTGATCGCTTGCACTTCTGTCTGGGCCCCAACTCACGTGTTACAGAGTGAGCAAATGGCGTCTGGTCTCCACACGACAACCAACCCTCGCGTCCACTAGGCTCTGCAGCGTTGTCTCAGTTGCGAGCCGCGCCGTTGATATCTTCCGCGCCGCAGGCGCACGTTAGGCGGCTTAGCGCTAAGGGACTCGCGCCTCCGATGTTCGAGCCAGCAGTGTTTTCCCTGCATTATGGCGCCGCCACGCCGGGTCCGCACAATAACAACGAGGTGTAGCAGCCACCCAACAGGCAAATATGAGCTTGCTCCTCACCTCGGCAGTCTCGTGCGTCTTGCGATCAGCCCCTCTGCTTCAATGGTCCACAACGGGCGCCCACACCGGGCGCGGCCCTCACCACATGGCGCGCCTTGGGCTCGAGTATCCGGGCGATCCGACCACCCACCAGCAGGGCGATCGCGCATGGCCGGGTTCGTCTCCGCTCGGGCTCAGATCTCCCCGCCGGCGCCTCGCCCAGGGAAACAGGTCAGCTGAAACGATGCACCACCTTTCAAGGAGTACTCGGGGCTGCGATCAGTTTGGCAACAGCGCTCCAATGTCCAGGATAATGACAGGATTGAGTCTCGGCCGGCGGAGCTTGCTCACAGAGCAGCCATTCCACAGCTCAGCAGGCCACGCCCCCGATGGAGTTCATTTTTTAATGGGCAACTAAACTAAAGACATTCAACCCTGATCTTACGGGCAGGGGAATTTAATTAATTGTTGGTAGGTCGATATCATTGATTGTTTGTAAAGTACTCGCTGCCCAAAGGGGCCTTTTGGTATTTTCAAATCTTTTGATCATAAAAAGGATTAAACCCACAACTGTAGAATCAGTTTTTCCTCCGAACCTCAAGTCTGTCTAAATTACTCATTCCCAAAGTTCTGTTCGAGAAATATGTAGTGGATTCCCAGGTTGCTTGCTTTAGCGCACTCTGCCCCTTGAAAAGGCAATGGAACAATTGGAGCGCGCATGTCAATTAACTAGATTAATACTGAAATTCGGATGAGTACATGAAACTTGGCAAATGGACACAGATGGGCTGGAACGGGTAGAGACAGTAGTGTGCATACTGATGGACTCTCTGCTGCCCTACAGTGGACTGCCCAGCGGAATGCTAATCGGCCAATATATGGTAGTGGTTATTACACTCCTTCCCACCCTCTCAGCAGACGGGTGCTGAGAGGTGCATTCTCATCTCAGGTGTAACGCTGTAAATAAATTAGATTTGTGGGGTAGGGGGTAAGCCCAGTGTCACACACACACACCTTCAGTGTGATTGACTGGGCAGGGTCGGATTGGACCCTTCACTTTCATTCACAGACAGCCGCAGGGCATCCAAAACCCTAAACAGCCCTTAAGTGATGCAAATGAGCCGCTGCGGGATTGCTCAGCAGCGGCTCCATTCAGAGGTGTACACTGGCCCCTCCCTCCATTCTGCCTTCTCTTTATCGGCAGCAGTTGAGCAGAGCACTTTCTGCGCAGCAGCACAGCTCCCAATGCCATCAAGCCTGCCCTGCCTGACTTTCCCCTAAGAATACCGGTACTCTCCTTGGCCAAGGAAAAGTTCCGGTACTCAAAGGGAGAAAAAATAAAAGGTGGCGGTACTCCGTACCGGCCCATTTAAAGCACTGGTGTTTACATAAAAAATAAAACATTCAGTAAATCTAAATGGCACGCGTATCCAGCGGTTATGCAGAAATTCTGGCATGGATAAGGCCCCACTGGACTTACTTTGGATGCCTGTGGACCAGGTGATGAGCTTTCTAATCACAGCTTCTCTTTTCAAACACTTTTTGTGACCCTGGGCAAATTACCGTATTTCTCTGTGCCCGTCCAAGCCACCATAGAAAGCTCTTAGAAACAGCTGAACCACCACTGTATCAAAGCAGGACCACTGCATCCGTGCCCCCTTCCTTGACTGGGCCGATACAAACTCACTCACATGGCACCAGTCCTAGATGCTTGAGTTTCTGTAGTGCAGCCAGGCCACTGGAGTTATGCGATTCTTCTGTCACTTTTCGTTTAATTATGGATTTGCCATATTTGGTACTTAATTCTCCAACTGCTGCAAAAATTGCATATCACCCAAAAAATGTTTCTAGCCCAAACAGTTTGAAAGTTAGCTAATAGCTGCAGACGCCAGGAGCGTAGTTTCAATTAGTAATTACCGGAGACCACAGGAGTCCCGCTTTAATATGCTTAATACTGATCACAGTTTGGAAAACAAGACGAAGAGAGCGAGGGCGGTTTCGAGGGACCCATTAAAGCGGCAATGCCAGTTATGTCCTTGTGGGGCCCAGAGCTGCCGTCTTCCAAATAAATTATTTTTTGTTCCTGATTAATAGGTACTTGTACTGGCTCTGACCCGGGCCAGCTATGCTGTATTGTACGATATGTTAATTTCGAGTGACTCTCCAGGTCTGGTAAATGTATGTAGTGTTGTAGAATGTGCTCATCTGTCCTTGCGAGAGAAACCTACATTTTGTTTCATACATTATTACTTGTAAATAAACACTGGTTAAATATTGCTGTGCATCACTAAAGTGAAAGATTCCTCGTCAGGTCCTTAATGGGGGAAGGGAGGAGGAGGCAGCTGCAGCCCATGAGAGGGAGCGAAGAGCAGCTGTTCAGAATACAAACAAGCTGCTTAGGGGCCAGAGGCGTTGTGGAAAGGGCACAGGAGATTAAGTGAACTGGGGGCAGCAGTGAGGACAGAGCAACAGACAAAGTAGTGCACTGAAGAAAAACATATGGTCCATAGTGAAAGGTTTCGTGTAGCAGGGCCAGTCTCCAGGGCGGAACAAAAGGAGGGACTACTACGTGTATTCACCAATGAAAAGCCAGCATTTCTAAAGGACAGTAAGAGGAACCAATGAAAAAGATGGGCTTTTTTTAAAGCCCATATCTAGATACTACATGTCTCTTCGAGACAGCGCATGCAGTGCATGCGCTGCCTAGGCGAGACCTAAAAAGGAGGGGGCTCAAAGTAGACACCTGAGGCACTCCTGTGGTCACACTTTGAGGAGCTGACGAGGAAGGAGGGAGCTAAACTTGCTGCGTTCTGCCCTCTAGCAACGGTTTCAGCCAGTTCCAGGCAGACCCTGAGATATCAATGTCCGAGAGACGGGCCAGCAACAGAGAGTGAGGCACAGTATTGAATGCTGCAGAGAGGTCCAACACGATCAGAGCCGCCCTGCCACTGGCATCCAAACATTCCCGAATGGCTTCGGAGATTTCAACAAGGGCCGTGTCAGTACTATAAGAGGCTCGAAAGCCTGATTGGACTGGGTGGAGCAGGCCAAAACCTTCAACATAGTTGGTGAGCTGTTTATTAACAACTTTCTCACAGACCTTTGCTTGATATGGTGATTGAGGGGGTATGTATGAAGTCAGCAGGTCATAGGGAAATTTATCAGATCCTTGCGGTGATAAACTCGCCTCAGCGACTTTTAATAAGGAATGTTTTTCTTTTTCTGGGGTGCCGTCTAAAGGTGGGCTGTGACCTTGCCCACTGGATCCATCATGGACCGTGGCCTGTACTGTATATGAGCAAAATCTGATTTTGAGGATGTCTGCGTGGAATCTGACGTTTCTTTATGGCTGTTTAATCTCGATTTTTGTGTAGCAGTATTTCTGAAATAGTCCCTCAAAGTCGCCCTTTTTGTGGCAGCAACTGTGGGTACCGTTACTCCGTGTTTTAAACCTTGGGAGTTGGAACTGACCGGTGATGTTGACAATCCCGTAATTATTTGTGCAGCAGGTGTACCGCGGGGGTCGTGGGCTGGTCAGAGGGCTGTTGCCCACATCCCGGTAATGTACTAGGTTGTGTTAAGTCTAACTGTGATGAGGCTGCCACCGTATCCGTGTCCGTGGTTTCAATCGTGGACTCCATACTAAGCTTTTTATGGTTTTTGGCTGGTTCCTTCCTGACTCTCCCTGACCTCATCGTAGGTTAGGGTGGTTGTACTGATAGCTGTTGTTAACTGGCTACTGGATGCGCCTTCGATGATGTAGACTGCTAGCGATGAGGGTTACTGTCCTGTGGGCTCTCGCTGGGCTCCCTCTGGACCACTATAGTTAGCGCTCCTGCTCCTCTTAGAGAATTGAGAGGTGAGACTCTCTTTGGGGGGGGGAGCAGCAATAGTCCCACACTACCCTCGCCGCTCCTCACTGCCACCACTGCCCTGTGCACCCGCCCTATGGCTCAGCGCTCTACGATACCTTCGTGGGCTCTTGATGGGCTTCAGGCGTGGACATCAGCTGGATGCCGCTGGGTGTCTATACTGGTCCCGTGGTCCCGAGGCCCGTAGTTCGGCCCCTGGGGGTCCCTAGAGGTTCCTGGCAGTAAGAGGGGAACTGCTTGCAGTGCACACCTGGCGCGAGTGGGGCGCGCCAGGAAACCACAAACCGCAGCCGGTCTGACCAGGCCGTCTCCACGGCCCCCAGGGCTCACTTTTCGCTGCAGCCAGCTACGGCTGCTGCACTCGCTCACGCTGGCCGGCCCTGATTGAGGTTGACGAGCCACTGGTGCAGGGGGTGAGGCCACGCCTACACCGGATGCCGATCTCCAAGGCTCCGGACTCCGAGCTCCCCCTCTCCCTCCTCCGTGCACTAGGCTCTGCGTCCCCCCTCAACACTCTGGTCTCCGGGGCACTCCGAGGTGGCGAGCTCCGGGCTCCAAGCTCCAAACGCCAGACTCCGGGCTCACGTCCCACTTTGCGTCACTGCGTCTGCATCTCTATCCGTCTCTCGAAGGAAGGGTGGACATAGAAGCCCACCCTATAGCTTTGGCTATAAAACGTGTTCAGCTGATGTTAGACTAGATGAGTGCCATATTAGGGAACTGTTTTTACTACCCTTGACAACACAGTGCTCTTAAAATGAAGCAGGGTAGTGGTGCTGAAGCTTGCACTGGCTCATGCTGCTATTGCACATCCATGGGCAGGAGAGCACAGGTGGGCAGAGAACAGGCTGAGAGCAGGCAGTGGTGCTGAAGCTTGCACGGGCTTGTGCTGCTGTGACGCATACACCGGCAGGAGAGCACAGGTGGGCAGAGAGCAGGGTAGTGGTGCTGAAGCTTGCACTAGCTCCTGCTGCTGTGATGCATACAAGGGCAGGAAAGCATGGGTGGGCAGAGAGCAGGCCAATACCGAGCAATGGTGCTGAAGCATGCACACCCTTGTGCTGCTATGACGCATCCACGAGCAGGAGAGCATGGGTGGGCAGGGAGCAGGGCAGTGGGGCAGAAGCTTGCAGAAACTCCTGCTGTTGTGACGCATACACGGGCAGGAAGGCATGGGTGGGCAGAGAGCAGGCCAAAGAAGGGCAATGGTGCTGAAGCTTGCACGCCCTCATGCTGCTGTGACGCATACACGGACAGGCGAGCACGGGTGGGCAGAGAGCAAGCAGAGCAGGGCTGTGGTGAGGAAGCTTGCACGCGCTTGTGCTGATGTGATGCATCAGCGGGCAAGAGAACACAGGTTCACAGAGAGCAGGCAAAGCAGGGCAGTGGGGCTGAAGCTTGCATGGGCTCGTGCTGCTCCCCTGCCTGGAAGAAGCCCCTCGTCGCTGTGTATGAGTGACGCCTCTTGCAGGTTGTGTGAGACCCTCGCTCTTCCCGCCCTCTCTCCTTCTTTAATGATGTATAGGGGTGCAGTGACATCACGAGGGTGCTTGGCAGGACATTCACAGCCTGGGTGTTCAGTATCCGGTGCAGTAACAGACGCTGTGTGTTGTGCACTGTGGTCCGAGACCTGGTGCGAGTGCTGTGGTGGGAGGTAGACATAACATCTTTAATGTGCACCTGTGTTCACCCTTCTTGGCGCTCCACTGAGGGCACAAGATGCCGTACAGTGTGCGGTAAAGTCAGGTGACATCCCGCTGTACTGCTGGATGGAGTGGGGGCTACAGGAGGGAGAGGGCGGTCGCCAACCAGACATGTTTGATTTGTGAGTGTGTGAGCGCTTATGTGTGGCGCATCCCATGTGCTCCTGTCCGGACAATGCATGATGTGAAGCAGGGTCAGACATTGCGGGTCAAGGACGTGATGTCTGTGCATGTGTTTGTGTCCGGCCCACCTCCCCATGGCTTCACAGAGCGCCCAGACATCTCAGTGTGTGACAGGCACTCGTGACCTGTTCGTGTAACAGCGGCGGGATTTGGGGTAGCTGCTGCAGGGTGGGTGGGACTGACCTTATGTCTGTTTGTGTGTACCAGCGTGCACACTGCTCTTCACTGCCCCGGGGTGACAGACAAATCCAGGAGGGGTCACCTCAGAAGGACCAGGGACCGCCATGTCTTACTCACAAGCTGTCAGACCTCAGTCACAAACCAACAGTGCACAGCCAACACCTAAAAACTGTTTTTAAAAAACGCTATATTTTTCTCGCCTAAAAGTGCAACGTTAAAATATATTCTGAGTACGAACACTGCCTGCCTTTCACGTAACATGAAATAAATGTGATTTAATGTTCAAACGTTACATTACGGGACGCACATATGGGCACCGCAGGTCGAACATACCTGGTGAGGTTAGTGCATAATTTAAAACATATAAACTCTCAATAAATATATTGTATACTCCACTACAATCTACTTCACTTCAGTCTACTTCACTCCACTCTACCAGACTCCCTGACTCCACTGCACCTCACTTGAACAGCCCCTACTCCACTCCAATCTACCCCATTTCAAACTACCCCATTACAAAAAACAAGTTACTTACCTGTACACTGTGGTTCTCCAGTATTGATATCTTTTATAGATTCACATGCTTGAATCTTCCCTGTCATCATGGTAGGAGTCCCATGGTAACAGTAAAATAGCAGTATAAAGCTTAAAGGTTAATCTCCCTTGAAAATGAATAGCATTTAGTAACCAGTTAACGTCATTAAAGAACATCCAAACTCCTGCCAATCACATCTCAGACCCAGAATATCCATCCCCTGCAGGCCACCATACCTCAGAATTCGAGCACAAGTGTAGTTAGTAAAATAATAGAGGTATGGAAGGTGCAAATGGAAGGGGAGGACTGAGGGCCGCATGTGAATCTATAAAAGATATATATCAATGCTGGAGAACCACAGTGTACAGGTAAGTAACTTGTTTTTTCTCCAGTATCGTATCTTTTATAGATTCACATGCTTGAATCAGAATAGTAAGCAGTACATAAAAGTTAGGAGGTGGGAAAAACAGGTGAACCATCCCACCATGTGACCATAGCATTATAACCAGAATCGCAAACAAGTAACATAGCCTCTCCATATATATATAATATAGCATTTGCCAAAACACCAAGAGAACAAACTCAAAATAGTGGTGTAGGAAAGAAATAATAATAAAAACCTTAAAAAACTCAATAAGATGAGGCCTACCTTAAGAGAATGGACGACGTAGGGCCGCTTGACCAACAGCAATATCCGTCTTCCGCAAGGTATCCAGGCAGTAGTGCCTTGTGAAGGTATGGACGTTCGTCCATGTCGCCGCCCTGCAGATGTCAGGTAGAGACACTCCGGCAAACAGGGCCGAGGACGTTGCCATCTTCCTGGTGGAATGGGCTGTCACTTTAGACGTTAGCGGGTGTCCCGCTCTTTCATGACAGTTAACTATAGTAGAAGAAACCCAATGTGCAATAGATGCTCTAGTCAAAGCCTGACCCTTCCTAGGGGCAGAGAAGGCGATGAGGAGTTGGGTAGATTTACGAAAAGGTCTTGTCCTTTGTAGGTAAAACTTCAAGCATTGTTTGATGTCCAAAGAATGGAGAGCTCTCTCCGCCGGTGTAGACGGAGCAGGAAAAAATGAAGGCAGGACCACTGGTTCATTTAGATGGAACGTGGTAGGAACTTTAGGGATGAACGAAGGATTAGTGTGCAGCACCACTCTGTCCTGCTGAAACTGTAGGTAAGGCTCCGCTGCAGTGAAAACCTGAATTCCTCTAATACGTCTAGCAGATGTGATGGCTAAGAGAACAGCCACTTTCCAAGAGAGGTATTTAAAATCACACTTGTGAATTGGTTTGAATGGTGATTTCGTGAGATGCAACAAAACAATGTTCAATTGCCAGAGCACCGGTGGAGGTCGAACTGGTGGGTAGGCTCTAAAAAGACCTTTCATAAATTCTTTCACTAGTCTGCTGGACCATAAAGACAACTGATCTGAACGTCTCCTATACCTCGAAATTGCAGCCATATGAACTTCAGTCGAAGAGTGGGAAAGGCCAGCCTTGGCCAGAGATAAGACATACGGCAAAACGTCCTCCGGAAGAGAAGAGAGTGAATGGCAAGAGTGTTTTGCACACCAGGAACAGTATCTTTTCCATTTGGCCGAGTAACACTTGACAGTGGAGGGAGCTCGGGCCTTGCTAAGTATCGAACGTCACTCCTCAGAGATAGTTAAGTCACCAAACTCCGTGTGGTGAGGAGCCAGGCCGAGAAGCGAAGAGAGTGAATCTGTGGATGAACCACTTGGCCTTGATCCATGGAAAGCAGATGTTCCGTAGGATGAAGACGGATTGGAGAAGTCTCTGATAGGCGAAACAGCTATGTGAACCAGTATTGCCTTTCCCACGCTGGAGCAATGAGAATGATGCGACAAAGCTCCTGTTTCATCTTCTGTGGAACTTTTGGTATTAGTGGGAATGGAGGAAATGCGTAAGCAAACGCTCCTTCCCAGGAAAAATGGAAGGCGTTCCCCATAGAACCTGGCTGAGGAAATCTGCTGGCGTAGAATTCACAGTTTTTGTTGAATGATGTAGCGAACTGATCCAGGGTTGGTAATCCCCAACACTGAAATGCCTTTCCCAGCTGAACAGCATCCAACTCCCATTCGTGACACTGCTTGGTGTCTCTGCTGAGTGAATCGGCCCATTCGTTTAGCACCCCTGGAACGTGTTGGACTTGTATCGATATGTTGTGGTGAATCAGCCAATTCCAAATTCGTTACGCCAGGCTTGAGAGAGCGGAGATCTCGTCCCCCCTTGTTTCTGCAGATAGAACATGGTGGTTGTGTTGTCTGTGCGGACGAGAATCGACGATCCCTTTATCCTTGGTAGAAAGGATTGGAGCCCTAGGAAGACTGCTTTAGGCTCCAACAGGTTTATGTGGCATAAAGACTCCTGGTCCGACCACCTCCCTTGGACCTGAAGTTCCTGGAGGTGAGCTCCCCATCCTTGCATGGAAGCATCCGTTGTCATTATCAACAATGGTTTTGCTGGGAGGAAGAATAGGCCTTGTGAGAGATTGCTTCTCAATGTCCACCAGGACATTGCCCGGATCATCTCTGGCATGACTGACACGGTGTCGTCGAAGGAGCCTCGAACTTGAATCCATTGGGAGTCGAGTTGTTCCTGAAGAGATCTCATCTGCAATCGACAGTGAGGTATCAACGGGATGCAAGATGACATCATCACCAACATCGACTTGTAATTCCTCACAGAAATGTACCTTCTTGAGGAAAGGGACTCAACCATCCTTTGAAGACGAGAAATTCTTTCCTCTGTGGGAAAGGCCATTGAGCGGCTGGGATCTAACATCGCTCCCAGAAACACCAGTGACTTGGAGGGGAGGAGAGAGGACTTTTCTTTGTTGAGATTGAGACCCAGAGAGGGAAAAAGGCCAAGACAGGCACTCGTGGACTCCCTGGTGCCCTGAAAGGATGGGGCCTTGCCCAACCAGTAGTCCAGGCAGGAAAAAACATGGTGCCCAGAATGCCGGAACGCCGGAGATAGGCCGCCACTGGCGCCAGACACTTGGTGAAAACCATGGGCACTGACTTTAGCCCGAAAGGTAGCACTTTGAACTGGTAGTGGCACACTGCCACTTGAAACCATGCGGAAACAACGTTGATTTGGATGAATGGGAATATGGAAGTACGCATCCAGAAGATCCAGGGAGGTCATGTAATCTCCTGTATCCAAGAGAAGAAGAATCTCCTGGAGCGACAACATCCTGAAAGGCTGACTTTTGATGAACTTGTTCAACAACCTAAGGTCCATAACCTGCCACCATTTTCCAGTCTTTTACCTTATCAGAAAAAAATTAGAGTAGAAGCCTAGGTTGCGCTGACTGCGTGGCACTACTTTGATTGCCCGTTTGTCGAGAAGGAGATTTATTTCCCTTTTGAGAAGCGCCAGATGATGGTGAGCAGTCTTCCTTGGAGGGAAATTCGGAGGTTGTTGAATAAATTTCAGGGTGTGATCGTGGTTGAAGGCGTCTAACACCCATCTGTCGAAAGAAATGGTCTTCATTAAATGAAGAATTTGGAGCAGTTTCGAGCCAATTGGAGTGGGACTGGGGTGATGGGTGCTTGAAAATTCTCATTGCCTTCTCTCTGTATCATGGGATTTTCCTCCAGATGCGGGACGCCTTCGTGTCGGAGCCCTCGTGTGAGCTGGTGCGGGCGTCTGACGAAAGGACTTCGCAGAATATTGAGGCCGGAAACCCTGCTGATAGTAGGGCTGGAGCTGGGGCCGAGATGCAAATTGGCCCTTTTCCCTTCCTCGAAAGGAAGAGAATGTCTTCTGCTGCAGATTGGCCAAGGATTTCGCCGTATCTGTGTCTGATTTAATCGCTTGAAGCGCCGCATCCACATGTTTACCAAGAAGGTTCTCTCCCTTTAACGGCATGTCAAGCACCTTATCTTGGACTTCTGGGCGGAATGTCGTTGCCTTCAGCCAACCCTGTCTGCGCAACACAGCAGCGCCTACCATCTGCTGAAAGGCGGTAGACGACATGTCCAGCGCCACATCGATGACTTCCGATGAGGCTCTATCACCTTCTGAGAGCATTTCCTTCGCCTCCTTCTTCTTGTCCTCAGGCAGAAATTCACATCTGCCTATCATACCTCCCAAGGATGGCTTTGGCACTGGAGGCTCTGATGGCCGCTGCCGCCAGCGCGGAAAATCTCTTCCCAATATTGTCTAACCTGCGCCCTTCCTTGTTTGACAGAGTGGTACATGGCGAAGCAGGGCTCTTAGTTCGCCTTTGAGCGGCTTGCATTATTACGGAATCAGGCTTTGGATGGCCAATGAGGCATGCACGAGAGTCCTCAGGCGCTCGGTACTTTTTGTCTAATTTTGGAATAACTGCCGGCACAGAAACTGGAGTTTATCAGCTTAAGGCCTGCCTGCCACAGGAAGTCAACAATAGGGATGGCCCTAACAGAACGCTGTGCGGCAGCCTTGAAATCATACAAGAAGCATTCCACTTGCTTGACCGGCATGGGGAGATCAAAGCGTTTTGACCCCCTATCTAGAAGGTCATGGAAGCCGCCAATATCTGCTGGAGGAGAATCAACCACTGACAGGGTGGGAGAAGGCAGTGTGTGTGCCACATAGTCCATCCATTCATCATGGACATCAGAATCCACTTGTAGCTCCCCTTTTTCCAATTGTTGGTCACCATTGACTAATGTTCGAGCAGGAATCTGCAGGGGAGGTAAGGATTTCTGTTTTGGTGGTGCAGGTGGAGCTTCCTGATCTGGGATAACGACAGGATCCTCCTGTAGAGGAGCTGGCTTTTGAGCTACATTAGCATCAGGGAAACGCTTATAGTAGTCACTGAGCATCATACGCAAGTCCGTGACCAGAGGCATTGGAACATTAATGGAGGGTTCCTGCTGATGGTCCTCCTCTTCCTGCTCGTAATAGGGGTAATGCTCCTGAGAAGTGTCCAAGCTTTGCATACCTGTGAGTCCTCTGTCTGAGAAGGAATATTCACCTTCCAAATACACAGAAGAGTCATCTGGTTGCTCTTCTTTCTCTAATTCTTGGCACTTGACTTTAAGTTGAGAAGGGCGGTATGCAGGACCATAAGGACCTTCATCCTCCGATTCCTGGAAATCCAGGAAGCGAGAAGGAGGCAATGGAAAAATCTTGGAGAAGGCCTGCAACAATGATGGAATTGTTTTTGAAACTGACATGTCCATTTTCTTCGTAGACGGGATCGTTAACCGTATTGTAGGAAGTAACATCGTCAGTGACTGCGCCGACGGTGTGGAAATGTCCGTCGACGGGGCGGAGACGCTCATCGATGACGCAGAACAGCCGACGGCGCAGCTCAACGACGCAGAACTCCTCACAGAAGCCGCCGACGACATCACTACCTCAGTTTTCGTCGATGCCACAACCGTCGTCAACCTGACCGTCGATGTCGTAGATGTAGCTGAAGAAACTGTCGACGAAGCCCTCGTTTCAACGGTCGTAGGCGGAGAATGCCTCGTGGACGAGCCCGTTGACGGGTGGATTTTCTGAGAGGGAGTATGTGGCGCAGATGGAGGTGCAGAACCAGATCTCTTTTGGGCATGAGAAGAGCCAGGTTGCTCCTTTTTCGTCCTTTTCTCCACAGAAGACTCCTTGCTCCGAGATCTTGACTTTTTTGGATCTCTCGGGACAGAAGCAGGATCTTCTTCCTTCCCTTTCTTAGAGGAGGTATGAGGCCTCTCCTCACTCTCGGAGTCAGAATTCACAGATTTTCTCTTTTGAAGCCATTGAAGTAGTCTTCCCTCCTGGTCTTTGAGGGTTTTTGAAGAAAAAGTCAGGCAGTGCTTACAGTTTTTAGGCTTGTGATCCGGATAAAGGCAATATAAGCACTCTTTATGAGGATCTTCAGAGAAGAGCCTGGACTTTCCACAAGTCTTGCAGGGCCTAAACAGCCCTTTTTTGACTCAGACATTCTGCAGCAAATACAGAAAGAAAAAGGTAAACTCACTTTCTGGCAGCACCTCAGTCGAAGAGAAGGTTGAGGAAAAGGAACTGCTAGCTGAAAGTTGAAAAGTTCAAGGTAGAAACACTGTGACTGAGCAGAGCTCAGGGAGACTCCCTAACACACGAAGTGCGGTAAGAAATCTGAGGTATGGTGGCCCTGCAGGGGATAGATACTCTGGGTCTGTGATGTGATTGGCTGGAGTTTGGATGTTCTTTAATGATGTTAACTGGTTACTAAATGCAATTGATTTTCAAGGGAGATTAACCTTTAAGCTTTATAGAACAAGTTACTTACCTTCGGTAACGATATATCTGTAAGAGATATAGATTAGTTATAGATTCCTTACCTTTAGAATTACCCCCAAGCGTCAGACTGGATTTTTTTGTCAGCAATACCCCTGTGCGGCGAAAGGTGGCGTTGGTCAGCTCCGCGTTCGTCGTTGGCGTCATGGTCGCCGGGAAGACGTTGCGGTAGCTACTTAGACACCGCCCTCGCGCTCTGACGTCAGTTCTTTTACATGACATTCCACACCAGAAGCGCAGAGCCATGCAAGACACTGACCACTGGTGCACAAAACTAGGGCCCTAAAAGGGATTCCCTGTCCCTAGAAGTCAGTTCGCAGAACAGGGAGGATGGGTGGGGCGGTAATGAATCTATAACTAATCTATGTCTCTTACAGATATATCGTTACCGAAGGTAAGTAACTTGTTCATCTGAAAGAGACAATTAGTTATAGATTTCTTACCTTTACCTCTTACCAACCCCGGAGGTGGGTCTGCGAACCAAGTTCACACCAGAAAGTCCTGGAGAACAGAACGGCCAAAGAAGCCGTCTCTCCGGACTTGGCTGTCCAGGCAGTAGTGTTTTGTGAACGTGCGCAGAGATGCCCACCTAGCTGCCTGACAGATGTCATTGAGGGGGACTCCCCGTCCCAAAGCAGTGGTAGCCGCCGTCGCCCTGGTGGAATGGGCGCACAGTCCCACTGGAGGCTCCTTCTTTGCCAAAGAGTAGCAAGCTTTAATGCACAAAACGACCCACCTAAAGATGGTCCGTTTATGCACGGCCCGACCTATTTTGGCGCCCACGTAGCAAACAAAGAGCTTGTCATCCACCCGGGATTGCTTGGTGCGATCCAAATAAAAAGAAAGTGCACGTTTTGGATCCAGACGGTGGAGCCTCTCTTCCTCCTTAGAAGGATGCAGAGGCAGAAAGAAGGTGGGCAAAGTGATGGTTTGATCAATGTGGAAAGAAGTAACCACTTTGGGAAGAAAAGAGGGTCGAGTTCGAAGGACAACCTTGTCCGGATGAACCGCCAGAAAAGGAGATTTTGAAGAAAGAGCCTGGAGCTCACTCACCCTGTGAGCAGAGGTGATGGCAACCAGAAAGGCAGTCTTCAAAGTGAAAAGTCTGAGAGGACAGTTATGTAGCGGCTCAAAGGGAGCGCACATAAGATAAGTAAGAACCAAGTTCAAGTCCCACTGAGGCATTATGAAGGGAACAGGAGGAAAAAGATGAGTAATGCCCTTAAGAAAGCGATTTATAACAGGGGACTTGAAAAGCTAAGGCTGATAAGGAAGCCTAAGAAAGGCTGAAATGGCTGAGAGATAGCCCTTAAGAGTGCCCAGAGCAGAGCCCTCCTGGGCCAAAGAAAGGAGGAACAAGAGAACCTCAGAAAGAGGGGCAGAAAGGGGATCCACAGCCTTTGCTGCGCACCATGCCACAAATTTGTTCCTTCCGCAGGCGTATACCGTCTTAGTGGAGTGACGCCTGGCTGCCAAGATAACATCACAGACTTCGGGAGGAAGGTCGCAGGCTGTCAACTGTCGCCTCTCAATCTCCACGCAAGGAGTTGGAGGCTGGACAGGTTCGGGTGGAGGACCGTCCCCTGCTGCTGCGACAGAAGATCCTCCCGAAGAGGCAGTGTGATCGGAGAATCGATGGCCATGTGTTACAGCTCGGGATACCAGACTCTTCGTACCCACAAGAATGACTAGGGCCCGGTCGCGCTTGATCTTCTTCAGCACTCCGGGTAGAAGTGGTATAGGCGGAAAGGCGCATAGAAGACCGCAACTCCACTGGCGACGAAAAGCGTCGCCTAGCGAGTGCCGCCTTGGAAATTCCAACGCGCAGAATTGCTGACATTGTCCGTTCTCTTCGGTGGCGAATAGATCTAACAAAGGCTCTCCACACTGCTGAAAGAGACCTTGCACCACCTCCGAGTGAAGACGCCATTCGTGATCTATCATGCACCTGCAGCTGAGTTTGTCCGCCCTGGCGTTGTGAACCTGCTAGGTGTTGAACCACCAGGGATATGCCCTGATGTTCCAGCCATGTCCAGAGATGGAGAGCCTCTTGATATAGGGTCCATGACCCCACCCCGCCCTGTTTGTTGCAGTACCACATGGCGGTGGTGTTGTCCATGAACACCTGCACTACTCTTCCACGGACAGAGGGAAGGAATGCGTTTAGTGCAAGACGGATCGCCCGGAGCTCCAGAAGGTTGATGTGGAGCCCAGACTCCGCCGGAGACCAGAGGCCTCTGATCTCCGCCTCTCCCATGTGGCCGCCCGACCCCAGAAGTGATGCACCCGTCACCACTGTGAACTCAGGTTGGGGAAGGGAGAGGAACCTGCCGTTGACCCAATCCTGGTTCGTTAGCCACCACTGCAATTGTCGTGCAGTGCCCTCCGAGATCTGAACGCAATCGGACAGATTCCCCTGATGCTGTGCCTGTGCCCACTGGAATTTCAGGTCCCACTGCAGAGCCCGCATATGCCACCTGGCAAGATCCACCAGCAGGATGCAGGGGGCCATGAGGCCCAGCAGCCTCAGGGTCATTCTGACCGAAACCCGGGATAGAGGCTGAAAGATCAGAATCATAGCCCGAATATCCCGGACTCGCTGCTCGGGAGGATAAGCCCGAAACTGCGTCGTGTCCAGAACGGCTCCGATGAAAAGGAGCTTCTGAGAGAAAATCAGGTGTGACTTTGGCACGTTTATAGTAAACCCCAGCGAGTGCAAGAGGTCCGCCATAGTCTGGAGGTGGGAGACGACTGCCTGGGGCGAGCCTGCCCTTTTTAACAGCCAATTGTCGAGATAGGGGAAGACTGGAACCCCTGATCTGCGCAGATGAGCTGCGACCACCGCCATCACCTTCGTGAACACCCGAGGGGCACTGGTAAGGCCAAAGGGGAGCATGGTAAACTAAAAGTGCTTGTGGCCTACTGTGAACTGCAGGCAACACCGGTGGGCCGGCAGGACGGGGATGTGACAGTAAGCATCCTGCAAGTCCAACGCTACCATCCAGTCTCCAGGGTCGAGGGCAGACAGGACCTGAGCTAGCGTCAACATTTTGAAATTCTCCTTCTGGAGGAAGCGGTTGACATTCCTGAGATCCAAGATAGGACGCAGGCCTTTGTCCTTCTTGCGCACCAGAAAGTAGTGGGAATAGCAACCACGACCTACTTCTGGGGCAGGAACTCGCTCGATGGCTCCCTTGGCCAAGAGATCCGTAATTTCCTGTTGGAGAAGGGCCAGATGATCCTACGATATGCTATGGTACTGAGGTGGCATGGCTGGGGGGGTAGTCTCGAAGGGGAGGGAGTAGCCCCTTCGGACCATCTGCAAAACCCACCTGTCCGACGTGATGGTGCGCTAGTGGGGGAGGTGATGGCGTTTCCTACCGCCCACTGGCGATCAGTGGCCCTGAAAGGTCGGACTAGGAGGGTTTGTAGGCTGCTGCAGAAGGGGCACTGGTGGACTGGCCCGCTGGCTGGCCCCCAGACCCACGACGGTGGGTCCCCGGCCACGCAGGGGATGAGCAGCTTGCGCCGGCCTGTGGCTCTGGGTGGAACGAAAGGGGCAAAAAGCAGACTGCGCAGGGCGGGAGGTGGAGAGGCCCAAGGACTTGGCCGTAGCCCGAGAGTTCTTGAAGCGCTCTAGCGCGTTGTCTGCTTTGTCGCCGAACATGGAGACGGCCATCAAAGGGCATGTCCATAAGGGTAGCCTGGACTTCCTCGGAAAAAACAGTCTATCTCAGCCAGGCGTAGCGTTGAAGGGCTACCGACGTTGAAATCGTCCTGCCTAGCGAGTCAGCGGTGTCCAGTCCACATCGTATAGTAAACTTGGCTGCGTCTTTCCCCTTGGCGACTGCACAGGAGAGCACAGCCCGGGCTTCCTCCGGGCACTGGGGCAGCACCTGCGCTACCGTATCCCACACGGAGTGGGTGTAACGGCCCAACAGACATGGGGTGTTTACCGACCGCAGTCCCAAGCTGAAGGAAAAAACTTCTTCTTCCCATGATGGTACAGCTTTTTGGATTCCCTATCAGGTGGATCGTTAGGGAATGCACCTTTGGACGTCGAGGCTTGGACCACCAAGCTCTCAGGGGTGGGGTGTTAGGAGAGGAAAGTGTGGTTGCCCAGAGCCGGGCGGTGGCGTCAGCCAATTATCCTATCCACAGGAGCCCCTGTGTTGGGCCTGGACCAGGTGCCCAAAAGGATGTCAGATAAGCTTCATTGAACGGCAGCAGGGGCTCCGAAGAGCTCGCTGCTGGTTGAAGCACCTCTGTCAGGAGGTTAGTCCTGACTGCCACCATAGGTAGCTCGAGGTTGAGAGCCTCGGCCGCCCTACGCAACACCACTGAGTAAGAAGCTCCCTCCTCCGTAGCCACGGTAGGAGGAGACAACATGCCAAGGTCTGTGGAGGTATCCAGACCACTGGCTTCCCCCAACTCCTCTGTCCAGTCCGGTTCATCCAACTGGTCGGTTAAAGGGTCTCCAGACCCTTCTCAGTCCTCCTCACCCTCCTTTGGTTGCCAGTCTGGCCTGAGAGGAATACCTGGGTAGAACAGGGGTACAAAGGTACCCATCGGCGCCGGATCTGGCGTTGGTCAACGTCGGTCCGACTCCGTGTCCAAGTCAGGGAGGAGGCCGGGGTCGACGCCGGCTGGGGACACAACCGGCGTCTGACGCAGACGTGGTGCCGGTGGAATCGGCGCCAGGGGAGGTGTTATCAGGTCGACCGGCGCCAATCCGGATCCAGGCCTGGATCCAAGGAGACCCTGCGGCGCCAGAGCCGCCAGGCGTCGAATGGCCCAGGGCCCCCAGCCAAGTCCGCGGGGCCCGAAGGCGCGCCAGCGGAGTCGGGCTGCCCAAAGATGGCATGCATCGCTTCGTAAAAGCTTCGAAGCTGGGCAGGGGTCCCTCCGGGTCCCGGAAAAGGAGGGAAACTCGGAGCCAACCCTTCGGGCTCGCACGCAGAGCTGCGAGATGGGCACCGTCCGCATCCCTCGTCGCGTCGGACGACGGACGGGGAGAAGTCGAAGAGCGACGATGCTTCTTCGACTTCTTCTTGTGCTGCGACTTACCTGAGGAGTGCGAAGACTCCGAGGGACGAGTGGTAGTGACCCTGCGACTGGTCCCTCGACCTCCCGCGCGACCGGGACCTTGAATGGCGCGGAGCGGGCTGCCGGGCCTCGGGAAGCTTTCGGGACCGCTCCCGCAAAGACTTTGGATTCATGGTCCAGCAGTCAGAGCACGACTTGTGGTCGTGCTCTAGGCACCACAGGCACACCCGATGCGGAGCCGTCACCGACATCAGCTTTCGGCAGGATCCGCAAGCCTTGAAACCGGGCATCCCTACGTGCACCAGGAGTCGAAGACTCGAAAATGGTGTCGACAAAAGTCGCAAAAAGATCAGTCAAAAAGTGACTGGAGGTGCCGCTCTCTCCGGATCTGCGCTGGCTGGCGTGGAAAAAGAAAGAACTGACGTCAGCGCGCGAGATAGGCGTCTATGTAGCTACCGCGATGTCATCCCGGCGACCACGACGCCAACGACGAACGCGGAGCCGACCGTCCGACGCCACCTTTCGACGCGCAGGGGTACTGCTGACGAAAAAATTCTCCAGATCCAGTCTGACGCCTGGGGGTAATTCTAAAGGTAAGGAATCTATAACTAATTGTCTCTTTCAGATCTACTATTTTACTGTTACTGTGGGACTCCCACCATGACGATGGGGAAGATTCAAGCATGTGAATCTATAAAAGATACAATACAGGAGAATCTACCCCAGTCTACTCTACCCCACTCATTCCAATCTACCCTACTCTAATCCACCCAATCTACCCCACTCCACTTCAATAATCTGCCCCACTCCACCCCACCCCACTGCAATGTTCCCCAATCCACCCCACTCCACTCTTCTCCAATCTGCCTCATTCCAGTCTACCCCAATATATCTCATGCCACTCTAGCCCATCTACCCTGATCTACCGCACTCCTATCTACCACAATCCATCCAAATCTACTCCTATCTACCCCAATCCACCCAAATATATCCCACTCCACTCCAATCCACCCCATCCACTCCAATCTACCCCAATATACCCCACTCCACACCATTCTACCCCACTCTTCTCCACTCAATCTACCCCACTCTACACCACTACAGTCTAACCCAATCTCCCCCACTCCAGTCTACCTCACACTACCCCACTACAATCTACCCCACTACAATCTGCCCCTCTCCACTCTAAACCAATCTACCACACTCCACCCAACCCCAATCTACCCCTTTCTAGTCTAAACCAATCTACCCAACTTCATGCTACCCTAAACCAACGTACCCCATTCCACACTACCCCAGTCTACCCCACTCCACTCTACTCCAATCTACCCCATTCCACTCTACTCCAATCTACCCCACTTCAATCTACCCCACCTCACACCACGCACTAATGTTTAGCCATGCTGAACAGCAGCCACACTGGGGTACAACATGCTTAAAACACATTGCCAAAGCTAATAGCTCTTGCATAGGTGAGACCTATTGGCTTTGCCAATGCTTGTTGATATACCTGCGTGTGCTTTGACAATGAAGTGAAAGCTCAAGATAAAGTCTAAAGACCTTGTTTTAGTGGGTTGAGGAAAATTGTTATGGGAGAAGGGGAATGTGTCTTACTTATGGTGCACTTCACCAGATGTGTATCTTTTTGTCGTCGTCGTAAAATGGTTACTCCGTTCTCATACCAAATACATATAATTAAATTTCATTGTGGAAAGACCCAGATACCACTCAATGTAAAGGGGACAGCAGTCTCAGACCCGTACCTTGGTCCATTCCCGTCTCTGCACACGTTGGAATGGTATATTCCTATGTCCTTGTTCATTGGTCCACCTCAGTCTCCACGCTAATTGGTCAACCTCCTTCTTCACAGGCAGTGTATGTATAAAGTGTCTCACCAACTGGTCTATCCAAGTGTCCTATCTCACTGGTCGGCTCAATGTCGCCTTGATCATTGGTTCATTCCTGATGGACTATTGGTCCAATCGGAACGGATCCTCACAGGGGCCTAAAGGTGAAACTCGATCACTTTATGGGTACGCACTGTGTCAAATATACACTCCTTCTGTCCTTCCTGCATGAGCTGCTCCCATTGGTTCAATATGTTTCATGAAACGGTCTCCCGCCACCAGAGCCTGCTCGCAGTCAACAGCAGAGTAGCCCCATAGTTTAACTAGGTGTCTCACGAGGCGCTAACCTAATCTTCAGACATGTCATACGCTTGTAAGGCACGCATAGTGCACATACTCTGTCGTATTTTGAAAAATATATTGGCCCAGACTGTGGATGCTGATACTTATCCTCTAAAAAAAAAAAAAAAATTAAATTATGTGCTTGAATATTTAAAGTGCTTGTTTGGAACATATTAACCCACAGCGCTACTTTACCAAGTGTGAGTATTTCATAACCAATGGACCGCACAGAGTGCTGGGCAGTGTGTGAATCACTTGTTTGCGAGCAGAGCTGCAGACTGTACCAGGTGTCACCTTTCAATAGCAAAGTGATCCATCTGACATCTGAGCGGGGCAGCCATAGCAAGGGCGAACTGGCTCCACGCCCGGGGCGTTGACATAGCTAGGAGCGCATGGAGCTCCCTAGAAGCAGGTCCCGCGGCAGTCTCCCTCCGACCTGTCTCCCAAGTAACATACAGTACTCTCATCTCCGGCCTCTTACCTCCAACAATTTGTCACTAGCAGCTCAGATGCAGATGATTCAGGGGGAAAGAGTCTGACCTGTAATCACAAAAGGCCCACCTTCTCACCACATCAATCATACTGTGAGAAGATTGTATGGATTTAATGGCAATTATACAGCATTTCATACTCCTGACAAGGCCCTGCAGCACAGCACACCGGGAGCTGCTAAACCACAGGGTAGTGCTTGGTTGGAAGCACTTCATACCCCCGACGAGGCCCTTCAGCACAGCACACTGGGAGTTACTAAACCACAAAGAAGTGCTTGGTTGAAAGCACTTCATACCCCGACGAGGCCCTGCAGCACATTATTAGCACACCAGAGCATGCTACACCACAGGGTAGTGCTTGGTTGGAAGCACTTTATGCCCCCACAAGGCCCTGCAGCACATTAGCACACTGGAGCATGCTACAAACAGGGTAGTGCTGGGTTGGAATTACGTCATACCCCTGAGAAGGCCCTGCAGCACAGCACACTGGGAGCTGCTACACCACAGGGTAGTGCTTGGTTGGAAGCACTACATACCCTCGACGAGGCCCTGCAGCAAAGCACACCGGGAGCTGCTACACCACAGGGTAGTGCTGGGTTGGAAGCACTTTGTCTCTGGTGTAACTTCCTGCTTTTACAAGCCCTCTCCAAGGCTGTAAACCACTTTGTGATGCCATCACCCTCAACATATATAGGGACAATCCCTTTGGGGATTTTGGAGTCAAATGTTTCCTCTCTCTTCCTATTTATTTTGTTGCTGCCACCACTCATGGGTTCTAGACCCATCTCAGCCATCTCTCCTTCTATAGTCAGGATTTTGGCTTCAAGGGCTGCTCTCTTGGGTAGTCTTTCAAGATAAACATCTTCTTCATCTAGCTCTTCTATGTGCCTTGAGTGGCCTGACGTACCCCCAGAAGGAGGAGGTACTCCATGTTCATGTTTAGGATAGAGGTTTCTGTTTTGTTTCTCATCCTCTCTAGTTAGGATGAGGGCTACCCCCTTGAGTACTGCTACAGACTTATGGTCACTGTCCACCTCCTCCTCTATAGGGTTGTCAGGACCCTTTGTTAACTGGGATGCATCAAAAATTGCAAGGTCCTCCTGGAGTTGCACCTTAGTATGATTTTAGCCAGTAGCAATTTTATTGGCTTTACAGAGGATCCTTAACTGCTACATATTAAGCTGCAGATAAGGGGTCAGGTTGAGTTCCTGCACTATCGCCTCTATGCCAGACATATTTAGAACAGTTGGGACCTGTTTAGAAAATCAAGAGACCATTCTAAAAGACTTTTAAGGCCTAATTAAATTTCTCAAAGCATTGGGTTGGAGTACTTAACACAAGGCCTTAAAAGTTCAGATTAGAAAGTTTAGAAAAACTTGAAAGATCGAAAAATTTGAAAATATTTTTGACTAATGTCAATTGTTAATTTCTTCGTGGACACACCTATTGACCCAGTGGTATCAGCAAATGCAAAGTCTTGTATCCCGCCACTGAACCACCAATGTAGGAAGCTGGCTTTTCATGTAGTGGGCCAAAGTAAGGACACACCATGCAAAAAGTCCAGATGACCCTTCTTGGTTTACAGGGCTTACTCAATCCCAAGTGCTCTATTTGTAGTAGTGTGGTTGAGTCGCTTAGGCTTATCAGAGCGGAGTGTACAGCATTTGTTGCACACACAGTCAATAAATGGTACACAGACTCAGAAGGAATTCGAGACCAGTTTAGAAAAATAACAGATTTGAATATCATTTTAGACACCAATATCATCCGAATCAGGTAAGTACTTTCAGAGTTAGGAATTTTATAAAGAAACAGTCAAATGCTCAAATAACTTTTTTGAGGTATGGTGCTTGAACGCAGTAATGTTATCCTATGGGAGGAAAGACATATACTTGCAAGCAGTTGTAGAAGATGCGGTTTAGGACTTAAGGTGCTTGGGGGCCAAGGTCCAAAGAACCACCAGCAGTTTGGGTTTACCTGCCAGGGGTGTCCAGGTGCAGAGGTGCTGGTCGTGATGGTAGCCTCAAGCGCTACGGCGTTTAGTCCAAAGTACCTGTAACCAAAAGGCAGTAAGTGGGGACAAGTCTAGGGAAACCCAAAGGTGAGCTTGGCTTGTGAGGGTGTCTTGAGCAAGGGGACACAGTTGGTTTTTGTGAACCCAGGCTGTGGGGCTTGAATGCAGAGGTGTTTGTTACACTGGCCACCTGAGTTGGATGCTCTCACGGTTCTCGGTCTTGACCTGCAGAGGGGAAGAAAACAATAGCAGGGCCATTCTCGGTGTCAGCCTCTTTGGTTCTGATGTTCCTTGGCGGGCAGGTCGGTTTTAGCAACAGTGGTGTCCGGACTGGACATTCAACAAGCCCTGGTTACGGTAAATGCTTCGTTACCCAGGGTATTGGTGCAGGCGGTCTCCTGGAGGCTGAACTTTTGGAACCACGATGACCTCATCTCAGCGAGATGCTCCTTTGGTGGGCCCAATTGCCAGCAAAATAAAGTACTGGACAAGTGCGGTCAGTGCCTGCAGATGCAGGGTGCATCTCCCCCACCCAAGGGAGATGATAAGTGGTTGTTGAAGAGCTAGACAGACCTCCAAGAGTTTGGGGAGGATGATAAGCTTCTGGACGAGTTGGTGCAGCAATTGTTGAGGTTACCAGCAGCTAGGCAGTGTTTGGTGCGAATTTCAGAGCAGGTCCTCTTTCTTGCAGTGTCGGCTCTTTTTTGTCCTTCTTTGGTTCCCAGGTAGTTGAATTTATTTATTCAAGAGTTTTCAATCAATCAATCAATCAGGGGTTTATAAAGCGCGCTACTCACCCGTGAGGATCTCACGGCGCTGGGGGGGAGGGGCGGCTCCGGATCAGTCGAAGAGCCAGGTCTTGAGGTCCTTCCTGAACGTGTGCAGGGTCGGGGAGCGTCTGATGTTCACAGGGAGTTCGTTCCAGGTTTTGGCTGCGATGTAGGAGAAAGCTCTCCCGCCGGTTCTGTTTCTGCGGATGCGGGGGACTTCTGCCAGGGCGAGGTCGGCGGAGCGGAGGCTCCTTTTGGGTACGTGGAAGGATACTCTCTCGTTGAGGTATTTGGGTCCGATGTTGTTGAGGGATTTGTAGGCGTGGGTGAGGAGTTTGAAGGTGACCCTCTTCTCGACGGGGAGCCAGTGGAGGCCTCGTAGGTGTTGGGTCATGTGCTCGTGGCGCGGTGTCCCGAGGACGAGTCTGGCAGCGGCGTTCTGGATGGTTTGGAGTTTGTGTAGAAGAGTTTTGTTGATTCCGGCGTAGACGGTGTTGCCGTAGTCCAGTCTGCTTGTTATGAGTGTGTGGGTGACGGTCCTTCTGCAGTCGGGGGGGGATCCATTTGAAGGTCTTACGGAGGATGCGAAGGCAGTTGAAACTGGTGGAGGCAACGGCGTTGATCTGGCGGTTCATGGAGAGGGAGGAGTCTAGGATAATGCCGAGGTTCCGAACGTGGTCCGTGGGGGTGGGTGGGCTCCCGAGGGCGGAGGGCCACCATGTGTTGTCCCAGGCGGAGGTGCGGGGTCCGAGGATGAGGACCTCGGTCTTTTCTGAGTTTAGCTTCAGGCAGCTGTCCTTCATCCAGGCTGCCACGTTCTTCATTCCTTCCTGGAAGCAGAGTCTAGTGTCTTCGGGGTTTCTTCGTGAGTGAGAGGATGAGCTGGGTGTCGTCGGCGTAGGATACGATGCTGAGCCCATGCTGTCTGACGATGGCGGCGAGGGGGGCCATGTAGATGTTGAAGAGCGTGGGGCTCAGTGATGATCCCTGGGGTACTCCGCAGCTGATCTCCGTGGGTTTGGAGAGGAAGGGAGGGAGTCGAATCCTCTGTGTTCTGCCGGAGAGGAAGGACTGGATCCAGTCGAGGGCGTCTCCTTGTATTCCCGCGTCGTGCAGTCTGGCTGCGAGCGTGCGATGTGAGACGGTGTCGAAGGCTGCGCAGAGGTCTAGGAGGATGAGGGCCGCAGTGTGTCCCTGGTCCAGTAGCATGCGGATGTCGTCAGTGGCGGCGAGGAGGGCGGTCTCGGTGCTGTGGTTGCTGCGGAATCCAGACTGGGAGGCGTCCAGGATGGATTTCTCTTCGATGAAGGCGGTCAGCTGGGCGTTTACGAGTCTCTCAGTGACTTTGGCTGCAAACGGGAGGAGAGAGATGGGCCGGTAGTTTTTCAGGTCCGTTGGGTCGGCAGTTGGTTTCTTGAGGAGGGGTTTTACCTCCGCCCATTTCCAGTCGTCTGGGCAGATGCCTGCTCCGAGGGAGGCATTGATGATGCGTCCAAGTTCGGGTGCGATGACGGAGGCGGCCCTGTGGAATATGTGAGGAGGACAGGGGTCCATAGGGGCTCCTGTGTGAGTTTTCTTCATGGTTGCGGTGATGAGTTCCACGGTAGCGGGATCCCAGGACGTGATGGTCGGCTCATCTGCGGCGGTGGGTAGGGGGGTGGTGTTAGTCGTTGGTTCGCTGAAATTGTCGTAGAGGGCCTTGATCTTCAGATGGAAGTAGGAGCTGAGCTTGTCGCAGAGTTCCTGGGAGGGTGTGACGTCCGTGGCTTCGCAAGTGGGTTTTGCGAACTGCTGTATGACGTTGAACAGTTCCTTGGCATTGGTCACGTTGTTCTGGACCTTGTCTCTTATGAATCTCCGTTTGGTGTCTCTTATGCGCTGGTGGTATTCCTTTTGGGCGTTCTTGTGGTTGTTCCGTGCTTCTGTGGTTTTCAGGCTTCGCCAGGTTTTCTCTAGGTGTCTGCAGGAGCGTCTTGCTTCTGAAGTTCTGTGGTGAACCAGGCGGCTTTCAGAGGGCGTTGTTTGGCGGGGCGGAGGGGTGCGAGCTTGTCGGCGCAGCAGGAGACCCAGCGGTGAAATTCCCTGGCTGCGGAGTTGGTGTCGGTCGTGGCGATGGGGGGGGTGTTGACGGAGGGTGCTGTTGAGGAGCTCCTCTGTGACCTTGCTCCAGTTACGTCGAGGTGGGCGCAGGGCGGGTTTGGGTGCGGTGGTGGTGTTGAAGGTGAAGTGGACGCAGTGGTGGTCAGTCCAGAGGGGCTGGGAGGTGTGGCTGAAGCGGATGTTTGTTCCTCCCGCGAAGATGGGGTCGAGGGTGTGACCCGCTCTGTGGGTGGGTGTGTTGACGAGCTGCTTCAGTCCTAGGTTGGCAAGGTTGTCGAGAAGAGTGGTGGAGTCGGGGTCGTTTCCGTTCAGGTCCCCGAGTAGAATGTAGTCCATGGAGGTGATGGCGTGGGGTGCGGCGAGCTCGGTTATGGTAGTTGCGGGGTGGGTGCGAGGTCCTGGCGGTCTGTAGATGAGGGTGCCGCGTAGCGTGGTCCTGGGGTTTGTCTGGATCTGGAAATGGAGATGTTCTGTGTTGGAGTGGGGGTCACTTGTGCTGGAAGTGGAGAGTCGGAGGGGGGTCTTGTGTACGATGGCGAGTCCTTCTCCTGGGCGGTGCGGCCGGTCCTTTCTCTGGATTTTGTAGCCGTCGGGGATGGCAGTGGCGATGTCGGGGCCGTAGGTGGCGTTCGTCCATGTTTCCGTGAAGAAGGCGACGTCGGGCGAGAGGGTGTCGATCAGGTCCCAGATCTCTACGGCGTGTCGGTGCAGGGAGCGCACGTTGAGAAGGATGCAGGTCAGGGTTTCGGTGGTGCGTGCCTCAGGCGTGTTTTCGGCAGCCGTGGGAGCTATGTCGATGGTGAAGGATCTGCGGCAGGGTCTGCACGAGAACTGCCCGTGGGTGGTGTACAACGAGGATATTGCGCAGTCGGCGGCGTGTCTTCCGGAGTTGAGTGCGTGGAGGGTGGTTGAGTCGTAGCGGAGGGGTCTAGGAGAACCAGGGGTCTTGGCGCTGGTCGCGGTCAGGCGCAGACGGGCTTGCCTTCGTCGCGCAAGCGGCGCGACCGCACAGCGGTCGCCATAATGTAGGGGAGGGGGGAGGGACGTGCAGCTGGGAGGCGGGAGCGGGGCGGTAGGGGGAGGGGTTAAGAGGTCAGCGGCGGCGGGAGACGGCAGGGAGACGAGGGGGGACAAAAGGACACGGTGAAGGCAATAAGGGGAAACTGGAACAAAAAAACAGCAGCGGGCACAAAATTAACAAATTAAGCAATTACGTTACAGGTCACGGCGCGCAGGAAAAGACCAGGATCAGGGTGGTCTCGAACCCTGCAATGGCGGGCTGGTTTCCCTGAGGCGAACGCAGATCACAGCGGAGCTGCCGGGGAGAGTGTGCTCCTAGGACCAAGGTCTGAGGACTCACCAGTCACAGGAGCATGCGCAGAAAGGCAGTGCTGCTGAGGCACGTCTGTAGAGCATACGTGTGTGGAACAGAAACACTGCTCGACTAGAACTATCCACAGAAGTTTTATACAGCGCTAGCCAGACCCGGAGGTATCAGAGCGCTTTACAACATATATCATGATGCAATTAGTTATACAGTATTACAATAAACAGCATTGTCTTGTGTCGAATCTTGTTCCGGCGGTCTTGGGAACGAGTCAAACAAAAAGGAACAGGCGATGGAAAGTCTTCTTATTGAGGTGACTAGGTTCTGCGCTTGGCAGGATTCCTTTGGTGGAGGGGCTCTGTCACATTATGAGGCATCTCTCCCTTCGGGTGAGATCGGTTGAGGAAGAGGACTTTGAGCTGGCTTTTGAAGTTTCCGAAGGAGGGATTAGTCCTGATGTGGACTGGTATGGAGTTCCAGACTTCTGGCGCATTTCCAGAGAAGGAGCGAGACAGGGTTTTTTGTTTGCGGGCTTTCGGCGGAATGAGAAGAAGGGTGTTGGTGCTCCTGAGGTTCCTCGTTTGTCCTGCCTTTTTTAGTTTGGAAGCCAGGTAAGCCGGTTTTCCGGTGTGAAGAGCTTTATGTGTGAGACAGGCAGTTCTGAAGTTGGCACGCATTTCGATTGGGAGCCATTTTAGTTCTCTTAGAGAGGGAGAAATGTGGTTGTATTTCTTTGCTCCTGTGATCATCCTGGCAGCTGCATTTAGGGTTACTCGGAGGGGAGCTAAGTGAGATTTTGCAGTGACTGTGAGAGTTGCGTTCCCGTAGTCCAATCTGGACAGCACCAAGGATTGTGTGGCCAGTTCAAGGTCGTTGGGGGGGATGAAGGGTTTTATTTTGTTGAGTAATTTTAGGTTCAAGAATGCGCTCTTTGCTGAGTTCTTGATATGTTTGTCCATGTTTAGGCTTGGGTCCAGGGTGATACCCAGGGATTTTACAGAGTCTGCCAGGGTAAGCTTGCAATTAAGAGCGTCAATGGATTTTAGCCATTCTGTGACTAGGGGGTCTGCTCCTTGTTGGATATGAAAAGGATTTCCGTTTTGTCTTGTTTGAGCTTAAGGTGGTTGTGGGATAGCCAGTGTTGGACTTCTCGTAGAGTGTTGTTTAATTTCTGTATGTCTCCAATTGAGGATGTTTCTAGGTAGATATGGGTATCATCTGCATAGAGGTGGAAGGGGATGTTGGCTTTTTTGAGTATGGAGGTGAGGGGCTCCATGTAGATGTTAAAAAGTGATGGGGAGAGAACCGATCCTTGTGGGACTCCCCTGGTTATGGAGAGAAGGTCAGACGTGAAGTTGTTAATTTTTATTATTTGTGAGCGGTTCTGAAGGAAGGAGGTAAACCATTGTAGGACCACCTCGTCTGCACCAATTCTTTCTCGGAGTGCATTTATGGTCAACAGTGTCAAAGGCTGCCGATAGGTCAAGGAGTATGAGTAGGCAGCCACGGTCTGCATCGAACGATTTGTAGACATCATCTATGATGTTCAGGATCGCTGTCTCTGTGCTGCAACCTTTTCTGAAGCCTGATTGGTGAGTATCTAGAAGGTTGTTGCTGTCAATGTGTTGGTTAAGTTGAAGGAGAACACACCTTTCCAGGATTTTGGATAGGAGAGGGAGATTGGAGACCGGCCTGAAGTTGTCGGGGTTGCTTGGGTCCGAGCCCATTTTTTTTAATAATGGCGTGACTTGGCCCATCTTTAGACAGTCTGGCATGATTCCAGTACTCAGGGAGCTATTTCTGATCTGGGTCCAGAGAGGGGCTAGGGTGAGGTTGAGTTTTTTAGCCAGTTGGACGGGAATCGGATCAGCTATGTGTGAGGAAGGTTTGGACCTGATAATCATTTCCGTGATGTCTGCTTCGGAGATGGGGTTGAATGTCTTCCAGCTGTACGGAGGGTGCCGAGGGGGGTTGTTTCCTTCATTGCTGGGAGGCAGGTTGTCGTTGGCTGCCAGGAGGTGGTCATCAAGGGAGCATTCGATCTTGGTGATTTTGTCGTGAAAGAAATTAGCAAAGGTGTCACATAGTTCTTTGGAAGCCTGTATGGTTGATGCGGGAGGTTTGGCTGTTTGTTGTTTGATGAGATTGAAGAGTTCTTTAGGACGATTTTTGGCATTGTCTAGTGCACTACGAAAGAAGGTAGATTTTTCATTCTTAATATGTTTTTTGTATTTCCTGTGTTCTGATTTGAGTTGGTCAAGGTGGGTTGAGGATGGGTTGTTCCGCCAGAGTCTTTCTGCCGCTCTGAGATGTCTTCTTTCAGAGTTTAGGTCTGTATTAAACCAGGCTCTCGATGGGTTGTTCCCGACTCTTTTTTGCTTCAAGGGGGCTATTTGGTCTAATATGGTTGTCATTGTTGTGTTGTAGTGTGTAGTGAGCTCAGTTGCAGATAGGTCATTCGAGTTGGGGGGGGAGTAGTGTTCTTACCCTTTCTTCCAGGTCAGCAAGGGGAATCTGTCTTAGATTTCTCGCCCAATGAAGGGCATCCTGTGGACGGGTAAGGCAGTGGGTCAGATGGTTAATGTGAAATAGAATGATGTGGTGGTCTGACCAGTCGAGAGGGAGGATGTGGTCGATAGTAACTGTATCTTCCTAAGCTATAATGGCGTCCAGGATTGAGCCTCTATTATGCGTTTGCTCTGTGCAGTGTTGGATAAGGTTATTATTGAGAAGAAGTTGGTTTAGGGATTGGATCAGAGTGTTATTTGCATCATTCCAATGTAGGTTGAGGTCCCCTAATATTATGTTGTCGGAGTCTAGGAGGGAGCAGTGTGATATCAGGTCAGAGAGGTGCTCTCCGAAAGAGGGAATGTTGCCTGGCGGGTGGTAGAGGAGATGGCAGTGGATCGTTTTGTTGTCCTTCGTCTTAATGGTGGAGGATAGATATTCAAATGTGTTGTAGGAGAGGGAGTCGATTTCGGTTATAGAGATGTTGCTCTTGTGGATGATTGCAATACCCCCGCCACGATGGATCTTTCTGTCTTTGTTTATGATTGAGAACCCAGGGGGCACAAGCATGTCAAAGATAGGTAAGGAGGATTCGTTCAGCCAAGTTTCTGTGATGAATGCAATGTCATGGGTTAGGATGGTTTCCGCCAGTTCTGTTGCGTGTTTGGTCGCAGATCTGCAGTTTATAAGCATGCAGTGGGTCGTTGTCATGTTGTCAGGTTTCTTTGGAAGAGGGGCCATGGGTACGTTCGTGAGGAGGGCCGGTGGCCTCTCCCTTCTAGGTGTGGTGTGATCTCTCCCATAACCCGTGATTACCTGGATCGTGTAGTTGGGGTTGTTAGTTGTGGAGGAGTCATAGGAGTTGGCAAGATCAGTCGCCTCTTTCATGGACATTGCGGCGCTTGTTCTTTTGGGTCTCTGAGGCTGGTTAATGAGGGGGATTGAGATCCAGTTGTGTGTCCGTGGATTGTGAGGGCTTGGGTGTTTTTTGTTGGGGACAGTAGGAGGGGAGTGTAAGCGTTGGATAGGCTCCAGAAGTGTGGTAATGTTCGATAGTATTTTGCTTAGGCCCTGGGTTATAATCTCTAGTTGGCTTTCCACCCGAGAGAGTCTTTGAGACATATTCTGTGAGTCAGGAGAGTTTAGGTTCAAGATGTCTTGTGAGGGACAGTCTGGGGGTGGTGCGAGCTTGTCGGTGAGAGGGTGAGTTACTATATCATTGGCACCTATGTTGCTCCTGTGGTTGGCCGAGGGCATGTGGTGGGAGTACTCTTGTTGCATTTTAAGCAACGGTTTGTTGCGTACTTTTGCATGGTGAGAGTTGGGAGACTTTGATCGTGTGTCGTTTCCCCTGGTTGTCCATAAGGACGAATTTCTAGGAAAGGGAAGGGAGGGGAAGGTGTCTGTAGGGGGATGGTGAGTTTTAGTAGAGACATATCTCGGAGATAACATAACATGTGTGTATTTGTAACATAACATAACGTGTATTTGTAAAGCGCACGTTCACCCCAGCAACGGGGCATCTTGGCGCTGAATAACAGATGTTTATTGTTACCCAACTCAATGGTACTCGTTTTATCGACCTCAAATGGATGAAAGGCTGAGTGGACCCACCGGGATTCGAACCTGTGACCATGAGGTCGAACACAGGCCCCTGCAGTGGATGCATTAGTCCACTGAGTCACCAGACCCGGCTACGAGGAGATGCTCTGGCTGAGAGGGTGGTGTTTGAGGGAGTGAGATTAGCTTCGGTGGAGTGCGTCTGGAGATTGTTTTGTGAATTCGCGTGAGGGGATGGTAGGTTAGGGGAAAGGGGGATAAGGGGTAGGGGGTTAAGGGGTAGGGGGTTGTGTGAGTGGTTAACGTGTGAGTGATGGCGTTCCGTAGCGTGTGGAATAGGTACTCAAATGAGTCTAGGTTGGTGTTGTTGGCTTGAATCAGGACTATACCGCTGCTGTAGATGGTGGCAGAGGTGTTGCCGCTGCGCGAAGGGTGTTTCTCGTTAGAGATCGTCAATTTGCAGCTGAGAGGGGTGCTAGTTGTTTTGGATATGTGAAGGTGGGATCTAAGTATGGTGTTCCATTTCGCGGGACGTTGGGTGTGGAAGATGAGATCCATTTTCTTTTGGCCTTTGGAGGAGCAGTGGTATATATCGGCGATGAGAGTTTCCGGGAGTTGTCTAATCAACCTATGTTTGAAGTTTCTTTTTGCTTTGAGTGAGAGATTAGGTGGGAAGATGATGGAGAAAGAGCTAGGGCCGTGGGTTTTCAAACATTTCGTAGAGGGGCGGAGGGAGGTAGATGGGTCAAGAGGCGTCTTGCCTCAGTGGGTGTCTTGATGTCGTTTGCGCACAATTGAACAGGTTTCCACTAGGGGATCTCCGCTAGGGGGTCTCCCCAGGGTGATAGGGTGGAGCAGCCGCAGGGGGACGGATCACCGTCTTGTTCCGGGCTGGGTCTCCCTGTCCCGGTTCGGAAGTCCAGACATACAATGGTGGGAGTCTGCAGCAGTCCCAGGCCAGGCCCGAGTAGGCTATGCCGGGAGTCGCAGCAGTTGCTCCAGGCTTCGCAGCAGGCCTGGTCTTGCCATCCCGCCCTTGTAGTGGCTGGCGCCGGGGGCCAGGGCGACCACTTCAGTCTTTCGTGGTAGTCTGTGCCGGGAGCCGCAGCAACAGCTCCGGGCTTTGCAGCAGACCAATTCCCGATATCACACCCCTGTAGTGGCTGGCACCGGGTACCAGGCATCCGATCCGGCGTTGCATCAAGTCGTGTTTCGCAGCGGGCACAACTCGTCAATCCTGGTGAGTAGAGATTGACAAAAAACTCTTTCTCACTCTAGACTGATTTCTGTTGGCATGCTAGGAAACAGACGGGTGTATGACTGGGATTATGGTAGGATTTTCACAAATTCGTGATCCCACATCCCAGAGCTCCTTTTGGGTGCTCCTTCTTGGCGGCCATCTTGCGTCACAGATCCTGCCAGGTCCCCATGGGAGATTTTCGTTTCAGTTCTTGGACATCGACTATGGAGACACGAGGGCTTAAGTGGTAAGGTCTGCGTCAAGGGCAGTATACAGCATGGGGATCGAAATAGATCTGTATGCCACTGTACACCCACTGCACTACCTATGTTTACTGCGATCAGAGGGATGCAGTCAGGTCTCCTGCAGGTTTTCAACCAGGTATCCGCAGTTCTCAGCAATGTGGTCTCAGCATAGGACCATGAGGAGTCGACCATGAGCTCCAGAACACAGAAGAATTAGAAATGGAATAATTGCATAAAGATAATGCTTCCTGTGTTCACTAAGTGTTGCCACGTATCGTGGATATTGGTGGTGTTCATTAGGAGTCAGCAAATTTCAGAGGGATTGATTGGAATATGTAGTTATATGTACCGAAAATCCACAGGATCAAGCTCAGGCTAAAGCAACATTATCCTGGGCCTCGTGGGTGACCGCCATTTTAAAGTGAGGCAGAGCGTAGGAGGATTTACCTGAATTCATCACCCAAAGACACTGTTTACACTTGTTCACATGCTCACATGCCCAGCTGGATTTTTGAGATTAGCCCAGCGTTCGTGGGCTCGAGGGGGCAAGCATATTGTCTTACTTGTGGGTCACAGCTTAAACATGAACCGTGTCGTGCCTGGAGCGCTTCGGGACATTGGCCATTTTGTCCCCTCGTAGTTAGAACATTCGCAAGTAGGTCAGCTGTGGAGCATACGCTGATGATTTTGCCCCAGTGAAATCCAGAGAAGTCCCATAGAGATTTTGGTGTCTCCCAGGTGGTTAGTTTGATGTTTGCATAGATAGGAGATGATACATTAAAAGGCTGAGCTCCAAGGGAGTTGTATGGGGGTTGTAGAGGGCACCAGCACTTTTCGGGCTACACTAATAAGAACCTGGAATTGTTGGTGAAGTGACCCCTAGCATGGTGTAATAGAGAAGGGTTGAACCGATCTCTCTATTGCAGCAGTATCAAACGGCCATGTCTCTGATTGAATATACTAAGATCTGAGTCACGGGCGCCATCTTAGGGACAGGCAGTGCTCTCTTGAAGATCGTCGTGGTGATGAAATTGGCCTTGCAAAGAAGTGCTCCTTATTATCATCAGGCACCACATCAGCAATAATCCATGATAGTCAATAGCCAGTTGCAGACGATCATATCCCTTATTAAATATGCCAAGATCTAGTACACGGGCGCCATCATAAGGTCAGGCATGCACCCATGAGAAACGCCGTATTGAAAGGCTCGGCTTTGCAATAGCTCGCTCCTTATAAATATCAGGCACTGCATCTGTATTAATTGCTCAGATTACCAAAATTGTACCGCGCAGCTCCGCAGTAGAAGGTGAAGCGCTCCCCGTATTTCGTAAATAGTCACCATCTTAGGGTCAGGCCACTTAAACTAATGATCGCCGAAAATAAAAGTCATTTTGCAGAGTTGCAGCAGATATTGTACCTTATCAAAGAAGAAATGAGGCCGTTTAGATCTGCATGAACCGGGCACTCGGAAGGGCATTCAGACTCGTTACTGTTTCTTCGCGTTGCTGATATTGTTCCTCAGCCGCCATTTTATGTTGTTGCATTTTTTGGTCGGCGGGATTACGGGCGGCAATTATACTTCATCGGGGCATCAGAGCAATCAGCAGAGGCACCCACAGGAGCAGTGCTCCATCAGGAACCGGAGCCCGGTGCTCCGATCCGGAGTCGGTCCCAGAAACTCCGGAATTACAGCATGCAGATACTGCGCTCGACAGAGAGACGGGATCATGCAGCCATCGGCTCTGTGGGCGTGGGATGAATCTGAAGCTGAAGCTCTGGTGTCAGGGCCACCCCTAAATACTGAATTAAGGGGCATTTAGGGGAGTGCAGCGAAGTAGCCAATAGGCTACCTACCCCTGGGGTGTCTACACCCCCTACATGACCACTTCCTGCATGGAGTGGGTATAATCTTGACCCAGAGTTCCTAGTTTCACAAAACCCAAGATGGTGAAACTCTTCTTCGACTGTCCACTTCAGGTGGCCCACCTTAGGGGTATGCCTGGCCTGTAAGTGTGACACGGCTTCTGACTATTTAATTTCCTGTCTGCTCTGGTGTCAAATGGGCCTCAGGGCAGGGGGTAGCATTACCCAGGTCTAGGGGTAAGCCATGGTCATATTTCAAAGGTGGTAGGGGCTCTGAAGCCTCTGGCCTTGAGATGATAATCTACTAGCCATCCTGCTGGAGGAGGTGTCATCAACTTCTGCCATACAGGCATTGTTCCTACCCCAGAGAGCACAGGCTCTCACCTGCTGGGGGTCAGAAACTCACTGTGGTGGCAGGCTGGAAGATACCAGTCAGCCAGCACACTGTGTGACTAGTAGGCTTTCAGGTGGCACCTCTAAGGTGCCCTCTGGGTGCATGTTCTAATAAATCCAGTGCTGGCATCATTACAGATTTACTAAGGCAAGATGTTTGATACCAAACATCAGTATTTTCAGTGAAGCCATTATGTAGGTAGGTAACTCGTAATTATCAGTGCCAAGTACATACCTTAAGATGGCTTCCTGATCACTTGCAATGCTTAGCAATGGAACTAGGCATTACAGGGATACATCTGCTCCTGCAGATATGCCCTCACAGGTAATATAATGCACCCTGCCTTAGGGCTCTTATGCCTACTGTAGCGGTGACTTGCATATAATACATGCAGTGTACAGGAGTTTGGCACACAGTGAGTGTGCCATGTTGTGTTTTCAGAATGGTTTGCACCATTTTATGTATCCTGCAATGGCAGTCTGCATGCAGTTTGTGTGTGGGTCCCTTGGGGTGCCAGAATACATGCTGCAGCTCTTAGGGACCCTCTTTAGTACCCATGCACTGGGTACGAGGTGTACCATTTACTAGGGACTTACAGGAGTGCCAAAGTCCTTGCTAGTAGGGTTACAACTAAACCTTTGTCTTGTTTTTAGGGAAAGAACACTTACAGTGGGCCCTGGTTAGCAGGGACCCTGTGCAATACAAATCAACATTAGTACCAGTGAGCAAAAAGTGGGGGTGACTATGTCGAAAGTGGCACTTTCCTACACCTCCCAATCATCAGTGGAAAGCAAGACCAAAGAACTTTGCACAGACATCGGCCTAATCCGCAACGACCAGCAGAACCTGGCCTCTAGTGTGACAGATGGGGAAGTTCCTTAGAAAACATTAAACTCTGGTTGGAAGACCAAGGGAAATGTCCCCGGGACCTCGCTGAGAGGGTGCAGCGTCTGGAGAACCGAGCAGAGGATGCTGAGGGATAAGCTTGTTGCAACAATATATGGGTGGTGGAACTCCCAGAAGGGTCAGAGAACTCTCACACGATGGTTGCCTTCCTGAACACTGGGTGAAATCCTTCACCCAAGCTCAGGAACTGTCTCCTTTCACTATAAGGACAGTGATGCCTGTGTCAACACTCTTAGAGCATCTCTTACTTTATCTATACAGCAACCTGACCTATATCTTAACTCAGGGCTTGTGGTTCCTACCACGTCTAACCGCCTTCTGCGTAGACCGTTCACCCTGCTCCTGAGTAGGGAGTAATAAAATATGTAACGTACTGGCATATACGATACGTTCTAATACTGCCCTCACTCACACAAATGTGTGACATGCTTCATCATTGGGCTGCTACAAAAAACACCCCGGCGTACCCACGCCTGGGGTGGAGCAATAGGGTGGGGGAAGACAATACAACACAGAGAAAGACACAAATAAATTCTATAGTGACTGGGAAGGACGGTAGTGAAAGTGCAGTTAAGTGAATTAAAACTAGCTCGGAAGTATCGCTGTGCCTGAAACTTTTATTCCTGGATCTTCCGGCCAGAATAAAAAGTGTGAAGGATGATGGTGAATGGTGAATGGGAGGTTCTATGTGCTCCTAACACCCCTCCTAAACTGCGAAGTGGTCAACATGTTTCGGCCGTTAATGTGTGCCCCTCATATGGGTCACGCCGGCCTTCTTCAGGACTCTACCTTTCCCAGTGAGTTCTCCCTCACCTCCAATTAAGATGAGAGAAAATTAAAAATTAGTTCCTTACGTATTCAGGGTTTTTTCTCCCATGGATCGTGTAGTTACTGAGGAACCGACAAGACAAACAAAACAAAAGAGGTCAACCCATCAGGAATAGTAATCTCCTGTAGGTCAACACTATATCATATTGAAAAATTAACGCAAGCCACAGTACCAACCATGGTGTCATTCATACTACAAGGAATGACTATTATGTCTATCCCATCTTGTATTTACTTGTGCCAAAGAAAATAAAATAAAATCTGCGATCATATCCACAATTAAAATAATTCATATAATCATGTACATATTGATTATATATATATATATATATATATTTATATATTTGTTGTTGTATGTCTTGCCAGCATCATAAACCAACAGGCATTTGTTCACACAACCACAGTCATTGTCCAATAGGGGTCCGGTGTATCTCTTTACTCACCGAGTTTACCCCAAAGTCAAATTTGAACTGGCGGCGGGCAAGGAGAGACCCCCTATGGTCACACTCTTTCCAAGAGGGGAATAAAAACAATTGAGATCATTACACAGGTTTTCAGAACCCCCATTTCCAAACGGGTCAATTCCAACAACCACAAATGCCTTTTTTAGGGAGAGGCAGGAATACGGGCAGGGGGAAACAGAGAGGGCAACAGAGGGTTACCTGGGACGATCAAGACCAGGAATTGAACCAACGGGTGACCAGGAGCATGGCCCAGAGCACACAACCAGGAACAAGCAGGGAACATCTTTAGTGGTTAATCTTTCGTCATTAACCCTCACCAAGACTCAGGAGGATCTTCTTAACAAAGGCCTGGGTTTTGTCCCCACGAATAACCTGGATCATTTCCAACTACGTCAAGAGCTGGCAACCTTTTTAGAAGTGTCCGCCTTAGAGTTTTCTTTGAGAACAGGGAGGATAGGAATCTGGCAACAGGAGATACAACCCTGCATCCTAAATCTACTTTTACACCACAGCTTTCTAATCTCCCGCAGGAAATAGGCACTTTTGAACATGCTGTGATTCATGATTTGGAGAACTTACGAACCAAGGATAGACGCTCTTTCTCCAATATGACTAACATTGAGAATGCGGCAATGAAGGAACTTCAGGACAATCCGACCATTATTTTGAAACCAGCGGACAAGGGAGGAGCGATAGTGGTTTTGGATAAGACCACGTATGACAATGAATGTCTACGTTTACTTTCGGATGACAGAAACTACCAAAGATTAGGAGTAGATCCTACGCCCGACATTACCAAGGAAATTGCCACCCTGGTGGAGGAAGGAGCAGTGAATAATTGGATTTCCAAACATGAGGCAGAATATCTTATCAAGAACCAACCGAGAGTACCATACTTTTATGTTCTTCCCAAAATACATAAACCTACCCGACCACCACCGGGTAGGCCGATTGTGTCGGGGATCGGATCCCTTTTGGAGCCGCTATCGCAATTTTGCGACTTCTTTCTCAAACCGCTTGTCCAGAAGCTACCAGCATACTTGCGGGATACGTTGGACATCTTGAATCATCTGAAAGATCTGGATTTCGACCCTCTTAGTGAATTCCTTATAGGCCTTGATATAGAGGCACTATATACCAACATACCACAGAGAGAAACCCTTAGGGTTCTGGAGGATATCCTGTTTGCAGAAGACTGGCAGTATCAAACACCACAGGCTTTTATACTGAACCTGGCTGAGATAGCACTGACCAGGAATTACTTTGAGTTCGAGGGCACCATCTTTTTACAGACCCATGGGACTTCGATGGGCAGTATCTTCGCCCCAAGCCTAGCGGGTCTGTATGTGGGTGCCTTTGAGAAAAAGTGATCTTTGACCCGGCTTGCCCATGGAGAGAGAACATCAAAGTATGGCGGCGGTATATCGATGATGTGCTTCTTGTATGGAAAGGTGATGAACCATCAGTAACCCTCTTCCTGGATTGGTTGAATCAGAGGAATCCCTTACTTCAGTTTACATCCATGGTTACGAAGACAGGACTACCCTTCCTGGATCTAATGATTGTACCAAAGGGAGGAAAACTACATACAAAAGTCTATCATAAACCCACCGATAAGAATGCCTTACTTTCTTTCGAAAGTTTCCATCCGAAATCTCTAAGAGAAAACCTACCAGTGGGCCAATTCTTTCGTCTGAGACGAAATTACACAGAGATATCTTGCTTTAAAGAAGAAGCCACCACCCTCTCTAAGAAACTGTCCCAGAGGGGATATCCAGAACAGAGTATTAAGAAAGCTAGGAAAAGAGCTATAAATACTAACAGAGAGAATCTCCTGGAGATAGCAACGAGACCCAATGTGAACAAACCAGTATGTGTCACTACTTTCAATACGGCGTCGCATCAAATCAGACGAGTAATATTGAAACACTGGAAAATACTTAATACCAATGGAATGAAAATTGACAAGCCTTTATTTTCTTACAAGAGAAGTGCCAATCTAAAAGACATGTTAGTACACACTAAACCTACTCTTTTGCCATCAAGTAAAATATCAACTATAGGTCAGTTGCCTCCAGTACGGGGTCATTCAAGATGTGGAAGTTGCAATGTTTGCCACCTCACAAATAACACAAAATTTATTGATGTTGGCCTTGCGTACCCCTGGGAACAAAGGACGCAGACGAATTGTAACTCAGAGGGTGTTATTTACCTCATTACCTGTCCATGCCAGATGCGATATGTAGGTATGACTAACCGGAGGGTTAAGACACGCATCATGGAACATCGGAGTACCATAAGGTGTGGGAGGTCTAACACGAAACTGACAGCACACTATTTGGAACATAATCATACTGTTGAAGAGCTAACATGGACTGTTATAGAGAAACTGAGAGTCAATAGCTATACAGGGGATAAGACTAGAGCCCTGCTTTTGAGGGAACAAAAATGGGTGTATCGCCTGCGGAGCCATGAAGTGGGGCTCAATGACGATATTCCTTGGAATGCTCTTAATTGCTAATGATCAGTGCCAATTCCTGGTATATCGCCTTTCTCCGTCCTATGTGTATTCCTATCACCCCTTCAGATGAACTATATTCTGGCTTTGGGGATTTACCCACTTGATGGCATCTTACTACGGTTGCTTCTAATCGGGGTATGTATCAAGTTCAGGTCTAATTTTAAATGGGGTGTCCTCCTTATAGCAGTATAATTTAACACCTGTCTTTTTGTCTCATCAAGTTATGATATTGATTTGCCCCCATTCATTAGTGAATTAATTAAATATTCAATCTGGGTATGATCACCCTTTCCATATGTTTATTTTGAAAAATATTCCCTATACGCACAGATTCTGCTACGGGTGACGTCACCACGTGCACGTTGCACGGTGGTTGATGAGAATCAAGCGTATAAAATATATTGGAACGGAGGGCGAGCGGTCTAGATGATGTACTGAGACAGGGTCACAAGGGATTTTGGAATTACGTGGATTACGTACATCAGGTGACCGGAACTATGAACTTCCGCTTGAGAGGGATAAAACATCGTACGCTCGACTCTGCTGCCACTCTTCACGGCGGACGGAGACGAGCAGTATTTGCGGAGAACCACCCTTGATGTAGTAAGGAGGGGTACTGGTGTGCTGTGTGTGCATACATGAGTCTAACGGGCTGATATATGTGGGGTGGATTTCATCTACTGTATAGAACACCATAGGGGATTACTGAGTGGCGTAGTCATTGTCGAGTGAATACCAGAATGTGAGAGGCACTCTGTTGACATGGCTGAATGCTAGAGAGGAGGACAAAGATATATTCAGGGCTGGAGATGTAGTTGTAAGCTGTCCCAGGGTACCATCAGCCGCGTTCGGCTTTTTAGGGACTAGCAGCTATCACCATCTGCTAATATACGCCAGTTGCACATTTGAAATTACCCCATTTGACATAACCTTGACTCCGTAAAACTGTCAATACATATTAGATATAGAGAAAAGTTCCGTAGTATGGATCCCATCTTTGTGTGTAATGATCTCAATTGTTTTTATTCCCCTCTTGGAAAGAGTGTGACCATAGGGGGTCTCTCCTTGCCCGCCGCCAGTTCAAATTTGACTTTAGGGTAAACTCGGTGAGTAAAGAGATACACCGGACCCCTATTGGACAATGACTGTGGTTGTGTGAACAAATGCCTGTTGGTTTATGATGCTGGCAAGACATACAACAACAAATATATAAATATATATATATATAATCAATATGTACATGATTATATGAATTATTTTAATTGTGGATATGATCGCAGATTTTATTTTATTTTCTTTGGCACAAGTAAATACAAGATGGGATAGACATAATAGTCATTCCTTGTAGTATGAATGACACCATGGTTGGTACTGTGGCTTGCGTTAATTTTTCAATATGATATAGTGTTGACCTACAGGAGATTACTATTCCTGATGGGTTGTCCTCTTTTGTTTTGTTTGTCTTGTCGGTTCCTCAGTAACTACACGATCCATGGGAGATAAAACCCTGAATACGTAAGGAACTAATTTTTAATTTTCTCTCATCTTAATTGGAGGTGAGGGAGAACTCACTGGGAAAGGTAGAGTCCTGAAGAAGGCCGGCGTGACCCTATATGAGGGGCACACATTAACGGCCGAAACATGTTGACCACTTCGCAGTTTAGGAGGGGTGTTAGGAGCACATAGAACCTCCCATTCACCATCATCCTTCACACTTTTTATTCTGGCCGGAAGATCCAGGAATAAAAGTTTCAGGCACAGCGATACTTCCGAGCTAGTTTTAATTCACTTAACTGCACTTTCACTACCGTCCTTCCCAGTCACTATAGAATTTATTTGTGTCTTTCTCTGTGTTGTATTGTCTTCCCCCACCCTATTGCTCCACCCCAGGCGTGGCTACGCCGGGGTGTTTTTTGTAGCAGCCCAATGATGAAGCATGTCACACATTTGTGTGAGTGAGGGCAGTATTAGAACGTATCGTATATGCCAGTACGTTACATATTTTATTACTCCCTACTCCTTCTGGTGCATAAAGTGTTTACAGGGGGTTCGGGGTAGGTGAGTCCGTACCCTCACCCCTTCTTTTGTGTGTATTATTATACTTGGATCTTCCCACATGGAATCTGTGACCACTTACATATCTTTATCAAAGCCTTGAAAAAGTAACTGTGTGGCGAAACTTATGTTGGCTGTTGTCCATTTCTGAAGAAAGAATTTGTGAAACACCAATGTACTGAAGAATACGTAATCTTCTATACTCTGCAATAAAAAGAACTGTCTTTCAAAATAAGTCCTAACTGTTTGGACCTTGTACTATTTCCTAATACTGTTTGAGTGCTTTGGTTTTCGCTTTTATAAAATGTACACATACTGGATCTATTAATCCAATATGAAATCGCCCCTTTGGTAGTAGGGTGTGGATAACAAATATAGCAGCATCCCAAGTACAATTACTTTCGTTCACAGTACTATACCCACAGTGACTATAGGTCTTTAACGAAATGTGATAACTAAACCACTACTACTTCTTGTTTATATTGATAATTTCTGGATCTCCCTGTCCAGGGTCCTAGCCAAATGGATCGACATCCCGTGGGTGTTGGGAGGAAACTATAATAGCATCCTCATGTTCATTTAGACAGGTCTACCAGCCAATCCTCCAAGCGCCTACACATCTCCACCTGAAGCAATTTGCCTGATGGGTCCAACACTGGTAATTATCAGATGCATGGAGGGCACATAACCCACACACCAAACAATACTCACAGTACTCGACCCCTCATAATTTATACGTCCACCTAGACCACTTTCTATGCTCTAACTCCATATGAGCGCAGCTGAAACACTCAGACTACCTTGGACAAGTCATTTCCGACCATGCAGCCCAGGTAATTGACATGGACTGGAGTGCACTCCCCTCACCAGTTCCTACTCAGTGCCTACCCCAAGAAGCCCTGGATTACCCAGTCTTCTACGACTCCCAACTTATGAATATAGGTTACCAGAGGCATGTGCATTCAAAACATAGTGGGAGACTGCCGAGAGCTGGACAAGGACCTTAGGGAAGCCAAGGTAACTCTAGCAAACCTCAAATGACAATCCCACCCATCACGCTACCAAACGCTCAGGTCTGGTAACGGCCAGGAAAGGCCATGGAACTCTAATACAAAAAGAACAATTGATGGACAGAATGCAGAACAATGTCATACATTCACCCCAGTACAAAGATCTGGGCCTAAATCCATGTTTTTTTTGCTCACCATGCCATTCCAGTTTGAACCCAGCCATATGCAAATCAGTCTTGACCATGTGCCCAATGGGAACAGTCCAGCCCGAACTGCCAGGTCAGGTCCTCCCTGGACTGCAAACAAGGATCCTAGGACCGGTTTCGGGGTTTCACCCCTCATCAGCCAGGATAGCCTGACTCCAGTGGCATGGAGAGCATGGGACCCACGTCTGGGTATACCCCTCCCACTCGGGGTGACAAATGCAAAAAGAACAACTAATGGACAGAATGCAGAACAATGTCATACATTCACCCCAGTACAAAGATCTGGGCCTAAATCCATCGTTTTTTTGCTCACCATGCCATTCCAGCTTGAACCCAGCCATATGCAAATCAGTCTTGACCCTGTGCTCAATCGGAACAGTCCAGCCCGAACTGCTAGGCCAGGTCCTCCCTGGACTGGAAACAAGCATCCTAGGACCGGTTTCAGAGTTTCACCCCTCATCAGCCAGGATAGCTTGACTCCAGTGGCATGGAGAGCATGGGACCCACGTCTGGGTATACCCCTCCCACTCGGGGTGACAAATGCAAAAAAAACAATTGATGGACAGAATGCAGAAAAATGTCATACATTCACCCCAGTACAAAGATCTGGGCCTAAATCCATCGTTTTTTTGCTCACCATTCCATTCCAGTTTGAACCCAGCCATATGCAAATCAGTCTTGACCCTGTGCCCAATGGGAACAGTCCAGCCCCAACTGCCAGGCCAGGTCCTCCCTGGACTGGAAACAAGCATCCTAGGACCGGTTTCGGGGTTTCACCCCATATCAGCCAGGATAGCTTGACTCCAGTGGCATGGAGAGCACGGGAATCACTTCTGGGCATACCCGTCCTATCTCCAATGCTACAACTTTGCGGCCTATAAAGCCCGGATACATTTAACTGGGGACAAATCTGGCTAGCACGCCAGAAGACCAGTGCACCCCCTATCACTGAAATAGCCCCAGCAGTCGGCTCCCCCTTACGGTCATAGCAAGCCATGTTGCAGGCATTCTATGACTACTACTCTCCTCTTTACCGGGCACCCCATGCCCCACCCCTCAACGAAGATGGGGAGCTCCTTGGGCACCTGCCCATACCCAGCATCACCATCATCGAGCGCAAAAAATCAATGATTTCATCTCAATGTTCAAGGTGAAAAAAGCGATCCGTGAGAACTAGCCGATAATAAAACACCAGGAATGGACGACGGTCTTCCTTTCGAGTACTACGACCTTTTCTCTACCCACCTAGTCCACAATTCGGCCGACATCTACAACAAAGCACTCACTACTGGGGTGCTTCCGGTGTCCCTTCAGGCGTTCCTCCTCATCTACCTACTCAAGCCCGACAAGGATCCCACTCATCTGTCCTCTTATCAGCCCATCCCCATCCTGGGGGCTGATTATAAAATACTAGGGAAGATACTCACAGAGCGGTACCTCCGGATTCTTCCCAAAGTCATACACCCGATCAAAATGGGTTTGTCCCAGGCTGCAGCACACCAAATAATCTTAGAAGACTATTCCATGTGACAGATCAGGCATTGTTGCGGTTCCCTTATGCGGCATGCTTAATACTTGACCTAGAGAAGGCATTTGATATGCTGTCCTGGAACTACCTTTTCAAGGTGCTGATCAAGCTAGGCGTCTCCTACCATCTACTGCCCCATCCTCTTGTGTGCGAATTAGCCGCTTAATATCTGCTTCATTCCTGGTGAGTCGTGGCACTTGTCAGAGCTGCCCTCTTTCCCTTATTTTGTTCGCCATTGCCCTGGAGCTCTTGGCTCTTCGCCTCCGCTCAGAGGGTGTGCATTGGGGCATCCCATTAGATGAAAGCATGAACGTGGTGTCATTATATGCTGATGACCTGCTGCTTTATCTTCGGAAGGCCGGCATGTGCGACGAGGTGATAGATGCAGCCCTCCAGGATTCTGAGGCTGCAGCAGGTAAACATCTTCTCCTTGTATCGAGACCCTCCTCCCCCAAGAGATTTGGTTCTGCGATGTTGTATTGGCCTGGGCAGAGGCCACAGTTTGATACTTTGGAATCCACTTATATCACATGCAGGAAGACGTGTTTGAGGGCAACATGAAACAGGTGCTCATGCCTCTAAAGTCCCAGACCTGTTTCTGGAAGCGCCTTCCCCTTGTCCTCATGGACAAGATCGCCCTTTCAAAGATGATCATCCTTCTCCGATTACTATTCTACTTGTACATGTGTCGGTCTATCTGCCCCAACACTTCTTCCGCAGGTTGGACTCAACGCTCAGGGAACTCATATGGGATGACAAACGTTGCCGAATAGCCCATAATAAATGATAGCTGCCGGTGGGTCGCGGTGGACTGGGTGCCCACTCCTTCGAATCATACTACCTCATGGTCCAACTTCAATGGTTATCCCACTGGCTTGAGGTTAAGAATCAATTTGAGACCAGCACCGGTAATGGACCACTGCCCCCGACATCCTCCACCAGCTCCTATTGTCCGCTATTAAACTGCAATGCTCCTGGTCTCTGCATGTATGGGTAGTCTGCAAATGCCTTGCCTGGATCATTTGACTGACAAGCCATGCACAGCCATATGCTCCCGATTCCCCTGCAGGGCCTACCAAGATTCCCCTCTCAACCTGTCATAATAGATCCATAGACACAGTGAGGAATCTATTCTAGGATCAACATCTGCTTACTTTTTACCAGCTTCATCAAGACTATGATATCCCCCAGGCCCAGTTACTTTTTGTGGACAGCTGTTGGCCACATGCCGACTTGTGTGGCACACAGAAGACGAAGAACACCCCACCCATGCCGTCATACACACCCTGTACACGATGGGTGCCATTTGTACACGTCGCTATATAAAGCCACCAGGGAACATGTAGGGGTCTCTTTGCACACCTCTGGTAAACATGGGAGGGTGACATTGCACGCTCCCAACAAGATTCTGAATGGAACACAGCTTTAGAGTCCCCACAAAGCGTCTCGCATAATGCATGGTTTAAAAACATACAATACACAATACTTCATACGGCCTATCTCACACCGTCGAGCCTAAACTGCATATTTGCAGCAGCACATCTTACATGCCCTATATATCAGTCCAATGCAGCTGATCTCTAGCACAGCCATGACCCACCCTAGCTCACTATTGGCATTATGTACATGACGCATTAGCCACTGTTACCGAGCTCACTACTCTGAACACATAGGAAGAGACTGCCATGGGAATTTACAAGCGAGGGAAAACTTACAAAGTGCGAGCGTGATTTGTAAAGCTAACCCTATTGCTAGCTAAACAGAACCTTACATTTCACTAGAGAGCTAACCAACCTTCAGCAACTTCACAATGGCAAAAGGAGCTCCTCCGCTGAGGAAGCCCCACATCTTGGTAAAAGATCTATAGCGGTGGCCTGAGACACCATTTCCAGGAGATGGACAGGGAGTTAAGGGGGCACCTTGCTTAGTGAAGTCTGATCTTGCCTCAATGTTCTATCAGTTAGTCTTATTGACAGGCCTGTTCATTGATATCATCGGCAGGGTTCCGTGTCTAAAGTCCGTGTCCGGGTCAGCTGCTGTAGTCGATGTTAGATGCCCGCTCATAGGCGGTATTACTGTTTCACTGACGGAGCAGTCGGCGGCGGTTTCCTTGACAAAAATAACCTTGACGACAAGGATGTTGCAGATGTTGTTGTGGCAGTCATCACTGACTTATATGTTGCATGTGTCATTGAAGGTGTCATGGATATTCTGGTCGATTGTTTGTCATCTGTGCATGTTTTCTGTATGGTTGATTTGTGTAGGCCTTCTCAATCCCTGAGGGGGTCAAAGCCATTGAAGGCTGCGTGTCCTGACGCAGAGAAAAGTGAAGAGTCGACATACCTACAATCCAATGCCTGAGGCCTAGGTAAGTCACCCCTCTAGCAGGGTGCACTAACCTCCAGGTGAGGGTAGTGGCATGAGCCCTGTACCTCTACGGTGTCTAAGTCAGTTCTTAGACATAGTAAGTGTAGTAAAGCCATAAAGAGCATATGGTCTGGGGGTTGGTCATTACGAACTCCACAGCTCCATAATGGCTTTACTGAAACCTGGGAAGTTTGATAGCAAACTTCTCCGCACATTAAACCCACACTGATGCCAGTGTGGGATTTAATGTGAAAAACACTCAGAGGTCATCTTAGAGATGCCCCCTGAAAAACGACCAGCCATGGTGTGGCTCCTGAATGGATACCCACCATTTGCCACCACCAGACAGGCTTCTGGACCCCTGGGTAGAGAGCCTCCGCTCTCTGGGTCCAGAAACAAAAGCCTCCACCACCTGGATCGGCTGGCTCCATGAAGGGGAAGCTTCACAAGCTTGCCGCCTTTGGAAGCATGTTCCTCCCTTTTGCTGTCCCCAGCAAATGGCTCCCACCGGTTCTGCCCCCCACTTTGGGTGGGAGAATCGGCAGGAAAACCAAGCTAGGAAGACAGGTGTTCCCACCTGTTAGACCTGGCACCATTGGCGTGGGTCTCCCTTCCATTTTTTGCTGTTGCTTCTTATGTTTTTGCTGGTTTTAGATGCTTTTGGGCACTGTGCCACTGCTGTTCAGTGCCACAGTGCAAGTGCTCCCTATGGTAAATTGATGCATGGATTAGTGACTCCATGATTGGCTTGTTTGGCTTACTGTCAGACCCTAGTACAGTGCACTGCGTGTGCCCAGGGCTTGTAAATCAAATGCTGCTGGTGGGCTTGCAGCACTGGTTGTGCCACCCACCGGAGCAGCTTGTAAAGTGTGTCTCAGGCCTGCCATTGCAGAGCCTGTGGGCAGTCTGGTACTGCCATGTTGACTGGGCAAGTGTACCCACTTGCCAGTCCATAAACCTTCCCTTTTATACATATTAGTCACCCCTAAGGTAGGCCCAAGGGCAGGGTGCATTGTAGGTAAAAGGTAGGACATGCCCTGGTGTGTGTGGCATGTCCTAATAGTGAATTACAGCCATTTTCGTTTTTCACTATTGCAAGGCTACCTGCTCCCCAAAGGCCAGAATGGGCAGTTAGATTATTACATCTTATAATCCTAACTGACTCAGGGAACCAGGTAGAAATTCGAGTTTAGTACGCTTGAACTCAGAATGTTAAAATACATCTTTTAGTGAAGTTGGTTTTAACATTCTGTGTTTGAAAATACCACTTTTAGAAAGTAGGTATTTTCTTGCCTAACTATCCAAGCCTGCCTCTGCTAGGTTGTGTATTCCTTGTCTGGAGTTTGAGTGACAGGGGCTGGGGGCTTCCAGGAGACAGGGTGAGTCAGCACAGGGCTGAATAGAGAGATCTGCATGCAGATAGGAGGGAGGAGTTGCACCTGGGACCTGAATAGGGCTGTGCCTTTCCTCCACAATGCTGGCTCCACCTCGTGTGGTGTGTCTGATGTCCCTGGCCTACACTGTGAAAGGAAAGAAGGAGTCTTGTCAACAAAGTGCTCCAGGACTGACCAGAACTGGTTTTGGACTAGGCAAAGGCCTCTCTGCCTTCAGAGAACAAAGAGAAAAGTAGTATAAATATTGGGACCCAGACCCAAGAACTTTAGATCACTTCTGGGAATCAAGACGAACCTTTGCTGAGGAGAAGAACCAGGAAGCTGAAGGAGGAGACTACCCCTGTGCTGTGTGTTTGGGGGTTGGCCTGCAGTGGTTGCTTCATTGCCAAAGAAAGGAGAAAAGGACTGAGTGTGCTTTCTATCAACTTGAAGAAGAATCTCCAAGGGCTTGAACTAGAGCTTGCCTCCTGCCTGAAGTCTCAGGGATACAAGACTTCACCAACCAATCAATCAATCAATCAATCAATCAATCATGGCATTTATAGAGCGCGCTACTCACCCGGGAGGGTCTCAAGGCGCTGGGGGAGGGGGTAAGTTACTGCTCGAACAGCCAGGTCTTGAGCTGCTTCCTGAAGGAGAGATGGTCCTGGGTTCGCCGAAGGTGAGTGGGGAGGGAGTTCCAGGTCTTGGCTGCCAGGTAGGAGAAGGATCTTCCTCCGGCGGTGGTTCTGCGGATGCGTGGTACGGTGGCGAGGGCGTGGCTGGTTGATCGTAGCTGGCGTGTGGGCGTGTAGAAGGTCATGCGGTCGTTGAGGTACTTTGGGCCCAGGTCGTGGAGGGCCTTGTGTGCGTGGGTGAGGAGTCTGAACGTGATCCTCTTGCTGACGGGGAGCCAGTGCAGGTTTTTCAGGTGCACGGTGATGTGGCTGTGTCGGGGGATGTCCAGGATGAGTCGTGCGGAGGCGTTCTGGATGCGCTGGAGTCTCTTTTGAAGTTTGGCTGTGGTTCCGGCGTAGAGGGTGTTCCCATAGTCCAGTCGGCTGGTGACGAGTGCCTGGGTGACGGTCTTCCTGGTTTCAGTGGGGATCCATCTGAAGATCTTGCGGAGCATGCGCAGGGTGTTGAAGCATGAAGATGAGACGGCGTTGACTTGTCTGGTCATCGACAGGGAGGAGTCCAGGATGAAGCCCAGGTTGCGTGCCAGCTCCCTCCTGAATTCCCTTGCTGGGAATTGAAGTGCCTGCTGCTGTGCTGGGCCTTCTGAGAGACTGCGTGTCGCTGGAAGCTGGAAGCGCGACGCAACAACGAGAAGCGTGTAGCCGCTGTCATCACATCGCCGAAGCGCGGCGCATCGCCGGAGAAGCGGGACGCTGCCACAGAGGACATCGTCGCATCACCGGAGAAGCGCGTCGCAGGGCCTGTCGCGGCTCCCAAGATCATCGAGTCGCCGCACGGCCGTCGGGCGTGCACGCATCGCACCAACGTTGTCGCATCGCAGCCAAGACGCCATTTTTATCGCATCGCACCGGAGAAGAGTATCGCATCGAGGTGCCATCTGTCGCATCGCACCGGAGAGCAGTAAGAAACCGACGCATCAACTCCCCACACAGTAAGGAAGCGAGCATCAACTCCCCTGCGCAGCAGTAAGGAACCGACACATCCACTCCCCTGAGTGTACGGAACCGACGCATCACCTTCCCTGTGGCCCTTTTGTTTTCTTTGCGTTACGCATTCAAGGTACATTGAGAGTAAAGTGTTGCATCTACAACTTGAGAGAACTGAACTATTTTATAACCTTTTCAAGTCTATTTTTGAGTACAGTATTGTGGATTTTTGTCGTTTGGTCTTGTGTTAAGTCTATATAAAAATACTATTTTTATAATACAACCTGTGTGGTGTCCATCTGTAGTGTTGTCACTGTATTACTGTATGTGTTCACAAATGCTTTACACACTGCCTCTGAGATAAGCCTGCCTGCTCGTGCCAAGCTACCAAGGGCGTGAGCAGGGGTTATTTTAGGAGTGTAGCCCCTCACCCTGACTAGACGCAAGGGTCCCTATTTGTCACAGGTACCTACCTATGCCAACTAGAGACCCCAAATCTAACATTGGTGGTCAGCGGTGAGGATTTGGACTTGCATTTGTGATTCATATACAGTGATTGGTGTACACTACTAGTGAGTGCAGACCATAACGCAACCACATACTTTTTGAGAATTTTTTTCCTTGGAACTTCTTTTCTATTTTTTGATTCTTGAGAACTGCCAGTCTTTTTGCTACCATGAGCAAGACAGCATCCATAGTATCTGTAGACATTGTTTTGGAAGAAGAGAGAATTGATACTTACACTGTGCCTTATCTCAAAGCTTTGTGCAAGAAATTTAAAATCTCTGTGAAAGGCCTCACCAGGAAAGAGGAATACCAAAAGGCGCTGAGGGCCTGGGTAGAATCTAGGAATGCCAGTGAGCATCCTGGGGAGCCAGTAATGGAGGCAGAGGATTTAAATGAGCACCTTGAGGGGCCAGTGGGCCCAACTGGAGGGAAAGCACCTTCAGGGACGGGCAGCAGTATTTCTTCCAAAGGGTTGTCCCCAGGAGAGCTTTAGGACAGAGAAAGAGAGAGGATGCATAAATTGGAGCTAGCTAGGCTCAAAATGGATGGTCAGAAAGACATAGAGAGCAAGAAAATAGAGCTTTGGATGGAGTTAGAAATGAAGAAGTTAGCCTTAGAGGAAAAGAGAATGCATTTTGAGCATGAGAGAGGATTGAGGGAATTGGAACTCAAGGCCAAGAAGTTAGAGGTTCCTCCCTCTGGTGGCAGCACACCGCCAGTGCATGTAGAAGCAAGAACCTACATTCCCAAAGATGTAGTTAAAGATTTCCACAAGAATGAGGATATTGGTCAGTGGTTTAGGGCTTATGAAGCTGCAATGTTGGCCCACCGGGTCCCTGAGAAGGATTGGGGAGCGGGGTTGTGGGGCCGCTTTGTTAGTGATGGGAGGGACACTTTGTTGGATTTGCCTACAGAGGAGCAGATGTCCTATACCCACATGAAGGGAGCCCTAATGTCCAGATTTGGTTTGACCCCAGAGCTATATAGACAAAGTTTTAGAAATTGCAGAAAACTGGAGTCTACCACTTGGGTGGAATATGTGTCTTTCTTTTGCAGAGCATTGGATGGTTGGGTGAAGGGTAGCAAAGTGGATAATTTTGAGGCGCTCTATGATTTGCTTGCATGGGAGCACTTGTCAAATAACTGTTTTCCAAAGCTACGCCAGCATCTTATTGATAGCAAGCTGACTAACCCTAGGAAGCTTGCTGAGGAGAGCGGACCGCTGGGTGAGCACCCGGGTCCAGAAGGGTCATGTGGGAGACTTCGCCAAAGGTGGGCAGGGTCCCCAGCAGAAGAGTGGGGGGACAAGGGTAAACAGAGGGAGTTCCAGAAAGGGCCCCAAAGTAATCCCCATGGAACGGGAAAGGTTCCCAGCCTCCCCCTGAGAAGAAGGCAGTGGCCCCGACAGATAAGCCTGTTCACAAGGGGCCCAAGACCTGTTTTAAGTGTGGTCTAGTAGGCCACTGTTCTTATGATGCTAGATGTCCCTTGTATGGGAAGACAGCACCCACTGGTGCACCACCCCGGCAGTTGGCTAGTGTAGCCCTGGGGGAGGGGATGGGTGCCCAAGGTGGGTGGGGTCCCGCAGAGATGTCCCTTGTCTCTTTAGGAGACTGTGAGGTGGTCCCCAGGACCCAGCTGCTTGATAACACTAAAAAATACAGGCAGTGGGTGACCATCAATGGCAAGAGGGTGGAAGCTCTTAGAGACACCGGAGCCAGTGTGACAGCTATCAGTTGTCGGTTGGTGTCTGAAGAGCAGGTAGTCCCCAATGCATTTTACCCAGTTGTTGCCGCTGACAACACAGAGAGCCACTGCAAGGTGGCACAGGTTCCCTTTGAGTGGGGGGGTCTCAGGGACTCTTCAAGTAGCTGTGAGGCCAGCCATGCCTGTTGAATGTCTGTTAGGTAACGATTTGGAGAGCTCCCCTTGGGCTAAGGTGGAGCGGAGAGCTCATTTAGAGATGTTGGGTTTGCCTGAGTGGGCCTGCGTGACCACTCGGTCTATGGCAGCCAGTAAGGGTGTTCAAGAGGACCTGGAGCCTGAGAAAATGGCCCAGGTGCCTGCCTTAAAGAGAAGAGGTAGGGGCACGGGAAACCGGCCCCTGAGATTCCCACGGCCCAGGAGGAGGCGGACCCTGAGGGGGATGCCCTGGAGCCTACCGTGGAAGAGATTGCTGAACTGGGAGACCTGCCTGAGCTGACCCATTGGCAGCAGGAAGGAGGTCCCTCCAGGGAAGAGTTCTGTGAGGAGCAGAACAAGTGCCCTTCTCTTGTGGGTTTGCGGCAGCAGGCTGCAAACCAGGCAGCAGGTGATCAGTCTGGATCACATTGGATCTACTGGGAGAATGGTCTCCTGTATAGTGAGCCTAAGGTTGCTGAGCCTGGGTCAGCCCGTGTGCTGGTGGTACCCCAGCGCTTCAGAGCCTTCCTACTGGGGCTGGCTCATGATGTGCCTTTAGCAGGACATTTGGGGCAGGACAAGACCTTTGAAAGGCTTGTCACCCATTTTTATTGGCCCCAAATGCCCAAGAGTTCAGACACTCATTGCAGGACCTGTCAGACTTGCCAGGCAAGTGGAAAGAGTGGGAGGAAGCGCAAGGCTCCTCTCCAGCCATTCCCTGTGGTCAGCACCCCCTTTGAAAGGGTGGGCATTGACATTGTGGGGCCTCTGGATCCCAAGACAGCCATGGGCAACAGGTTCATCCTGGACTTGGTGGACCATGCCACCCGGTACCCGGAAGCCATCCCTCTCAGGACAGTGATGGCCCCCGTGGTGGGACGTGCACTGATGGGGATTTTCTCCCGCGTGGGGTTTCCCAGAGAGGTGGTGTCAGACCGAGGTACCAACTTCATTTCCAAGTATATGAAGTCCCTGTGGCAGGAGTGTGGTGTAACCTACAAGTTCACCACTCCTTACCACCCCCAAGGTAATGGGCTGGTTGAGAGATTCAACCGGACCCTCAAAGGCATGATTATGGGTCTTGAGGAACCCATGAGGCGTAAGTGGGACGTCCTCTTACCATGCCTTCTCTTTGCTTACCGTGAGGTGCCACAGAAATCTCTAGGGTTCAGTCCCTTTGAGCTTCTCTATGGACACCCAGTGAGAGGACCTTTGAGTTTGGTCAAGGAAGGCTGGGAGCAATCTCCCAGGAAACCTCCCCAGGATGTATATAGCTACATGCTGGCCTTTAGGAACCAAACTAGGCGATTCAGAAAACTCGCTGAGGCGAATCTGGAAGCCAGCCAGGAGGAGATGAAGCGGTGGTACGACCAGAATGCCACTCTGGTTGAGCTTCAGCCTGGTCAGAAAGTGTGGGTCATGGCCCCAGTGGAGCCCTGTGCGCTCCAGGATAAGTGGACCGGACCATTTGAGGTGGTGGAGCGCAAGAGTCCGGTTACCTACTTGGTGGACTTGCGGTCTCCCAGGAACCCCTTACGGGTCCTGCATGTCAACCGCCTGAAGCCCCACTTAGAGAGGTCCGAAGTGGGCATGCTCCTAGCAACAGATGCTGGAATGGAGGAGGAGACTGAGCCTCTTCCTGACCTCCTGTCTGCAACAGAGCAAGATGGGTCAGTGGATGAAGTGAACCTCTCTTCCACCCTGACCCCTGAGCAGCAGAATGACTGTCACCAGTTGCTGGGACAGTTTTCTGACCTGTTCTCCCTGATTCCCAGTGTCACTGATTGGTGCGTCCATGATGTAGACACTGGGGACAGTCCTCCTGTCAAGCACAAAACTTACAGGGTGACTGACAGGGTGAGAGCTTGCATCAAGGAGGAGGTCTCCAAGATGCTTGCGTTGGGGGTGATTGAGTCCTCTAACAGTCCTTGGGCCAGCCCAGTGGTCTTGGTCCCAAAGGCTGCCGCACCGGGTGTCTCACCAGAACTGCGGTTCTGTGTGGACTACCGAGGGCTCAATTCAGTCACCAGGACTGACGCGCACCCCATCACCAGAGCTGATGAGCTCATTGATCGATTAGGGGCTGCCCGGTACCTCAGCACGTTTGATTTAACGGAGGGTACTGGCAGATCGCCTTTACTGATGGGGCAAGAGAGAGGTCAGCATTCTCCACACCAGATGGGCACTACCAATTCCGGGTTATGCCCTTTGGGATGAAGAATGCCCCTGCCACCTTTCAGAGGTTGGTCAACCAGGTGTTGGCTGGACTGGAAGAGTTCAGTGCCGCCTACCTGGATGACATTGCAGTGTTCAGCGCCAGTTGGGAAGAACATCTGCGCCACCTCTGGGAAGTGTTGATGGCGCTGCGGAGAGCAGGCCTCACGATCAAGGCGAGTAAGTGCCAGATCGGGCAGGGTTCCGTGGTGTACTTGGGACACCAGGTTGGGAGCGGCCAGGTGGCGCCCCTACAACCCAAGATTGAGACAATCCTGACTTGGGAACCCCCAAGACCCAGACAGAGGTGAGAGCCTTTTTAGGACTCACTGGGTATTACAGGAGGTTTGTCAAGGGGTATGGCAGCATTGTTGCACCCTTGACAGAGCTGACTTCCAGGAAGCAGCCCAAGAGAGTGATTTGGACTGACACCTGTCAGAGAGCTTTTGATGCCCTGAAGACTACCATGTGCACGGCGCCCGTGCTCCTGGCACCCAACTTCTCAAAAGAGTTTATTGTGCAAACAGACGCTTCAGAGCATGGTGTGGGGGCTGTTCTATCACAGATTAATGAGGAGGGCCTAGACCAACCTGTAGCCTTCATCAGTAGGAGGTTACTTCCACGGGAACAGGGGTGGAGTGCAATTGAGCGTGAGGCATTTGCTGTGGTCTGGGCACTGAAGAAGTTGAGACCATACTTGTTTGGGACTCACTTCCGGGTTCAGACAGACCACAGGCCCCTCAGATGGCTGATGCAGATGAGGGGTGAGAATCCAAAGCTGTTGAGGTGGTCCATATCCCTACAGGGGATGGACTTTACGGTGGAACACCGCCCTGGTACAGAACACGCCAATGCTGATGGTCTGTCCAGATTTTTCCGCCTTAGTGATGAGAACTCCCCGGAGGTAGGGTACTTCTTCCCACATTTCAGCTGGAGGGGACACGTGTTATACCTGGCACCATTGGCGTGGGTCTCCCTTCCATTTTTTGCTGTTGCCTCTTATGTTTTTGCTGGTTTTAGATGCTTTTGGGCACTGTGCCACTGCTGTTCAGTGCCACAGTGCAAGTGCTCCCTATGGTAAATTGATGTATGGATTAGTGACTCCATGATTGGCTTGTTTGGCTTACTGTCAGACCCTAGTACAGTGCACTGCGTGTGCCCAGGGCTTGTAAATCAAATGCTGCCGGTGGGCTTGCAGCACTGGTTGTGCCACCCACCGGAGCAGCTTGTAAAGTGTGTCTCAGGCCTGCCATTGCAGAGCCTGTGGGCAGTCTGGTACTGCCATGTTGCCTGGGCAAGTGTACCCACTTGCCAGTCCCTAAACCTTCCCTTTTATACATATTAGTCACCCCTAAGGTAGGCCCAAGGGCAGGGTGCATTGTAGGTAAAAGGTAGGACATGCCCTGGTGTGTGTGGCATCTCCTAATAGTGAATTACAGCCATTTTCGTTTTTCACTATTGCAAGGCTACCTGCTCCCCATAGGCCAGAATGGGCAGTTAGATTATTACATCTTATAATCCTAACTGACTCAGGGAACCAGGTAGAAATTCGAGTTTAGTACGCCTGAACTCAGAATGATAAAATACATCTTTTAGTGAAGTTGGTTTTAACATTCTGTGTTTGAAAATACCACTTTTAGAAAGTAGGTATTTTCTTGCCTAACTATCCAAGCCTGCCTCTGCTAGGTTGTGTATTCCTTGTCTGGAGTTTGAGTGACAGGGGCTGGGGGCTTCCAGGAGACAGGGTGAGTCAGCACAGGGCTGAATAGAGAGATCTGCATGCAGATAGGAGGGAGGAGTTGCACCTGGGACCTGAATAGGGCTGTGCCTTTCCTCCACAATGCTGGCTCCACCTCCTGTGGTGTGTCTGATGTCCCTGGCCTACACTGTGAAAGGAAAGAAGGAGTCTTGTCAACAAAGTGCTCCAGGACTGACCAGAACTGGTTTTGGACTAGGCAAAGGCCTCTCTGCCTTCAGAGAACAAAGAGAAAAGTAGTATAAATATTGGGACCCAGACCCAAGAACTTTAGATCACTTCTGGGAATCAAGACGAACCTTTGCTGAGGAGAAGAACCAGGAAGCTGAAGGAGGAGACTACCCCTGTGCTGTGTGTTTGGGGGTTGGCCTGCAGTGGTTGCTTCATTGCCAAAGAAAGGAGAAAAGGACTGAGTGTGCTTTCTATCAACTTGAAGAAGAATCTCCAAGGGCTTGAACTAGAGCTTGCCTCCTGCCTGAAGTCTCAGGGATACAAGACTTCACCAACCAGCTCCCCCTGAATTCCCTTGCTGGGAATTGAAGTGCCTGCTGCTGTGCTGGGCCTTCTGAGAGACTGCGTGTCGCTGGGAGCTGGAAGCGCGACGCAACAACGAGAAGCGTGTCGCCGCTGCAGCCGCTGTCATCGCATCGCCGAGGAAGCGAGACGCCGCTGCCGCTGTCATCATCGCATCGCCAAAGCGCGGCGCATCGCCGGAGAAGCGGGACGCTGCCACAGAGGACATCGTCGCATCACCGGAGAAGCGCGTCGCAGGGCCTGTCGCGGCTCCCAAGATCATCGAGTTGCCGCACGGCCGTCGGGCGTGCACGCATCGCACCAACGTTGTCGCATCGCAGCCAAGACGCCATTTTTATCGCATCGCACCGGAGAAGAGTATCGCATCGAGGTGCCATCTGTCGCATCGCACCGGAGAGCAGTAAGAAACTGACGCATCAACTCCCCACACAGTAAGGAAGCGAGCATCAACTCTCCTGCGCAGCAGTAAGGAACCGACGCATCCACTCCCCTGAGTGTACGGAACCGACGCATCACCTTCCCTGCGACCCTTTTGTTTTCTTTGCGTTACGCATTCAAGGTACAGTGAGAGTAAAGTGTCGCGTCTACAACTTGAGAGAACTGAACTATTTTATAACCTTTTCAAGTCTATTTTTGAGTACAGTATTGTGGATTTTTGTCGTTTGGTCTTGTGTTAAGTCTATATAAAAATACTATTTTTATAATACAACCTGTGTGGTGTCCATCTGTAGTGTTGTCACTGTATTACTGTATGTGTTCACAAATGCTTTACACACTGCCTCTGAGATAAGCCTGCCTGCTCGTGCCAAGCTACCAAGGGGGTGAGCAGGGGTTATTTTAGGAGTGTAGCCCCTCACCCTGACTAGACGCAAGGGTCCCTATTTGTCACAGGTACCTTCCTATGCCAACTAGAGACCCCCAAATCTAACACCACCTTTGCCAACTCCACCCCTCAGGTGGGGGAGGCAAGGTAAAGCACATATCTCAGTCCCCTCCATCATGAATCTGAAGGGACTCAGCCAATTAGGGAGAGGCTCATGCTCCCTCCCACTGAAGGGTGGCATAATAGGGGGTATACCCACCCCAAGGCAGGGACCCATTTGTCCCTACCTACACACCCCTTTTAAAGCCCCTGAATCTTAGTATTTAGGGGCCATCCTGAACCTTGCCTCCTGAGATTCGAGGAACAAAGAAGAAGGACCGAAGAGCCGTACTGACCCAGGAAGAAGAGGATACCAACTGCTTTGGCCCCAGCCCTACCGACCCGTCCCATCTACAACATGCCTATAGCGAAAACCCTGGCGAGTCCAGCAACCCTCGGAGCGTGGAGGACCTGCCTGCACTCATCTAACCGACTCTGTCTCCTGTGAGCATCGGATTTGCTCAAGCCAAAACTCACCCATAGAATTCGGATCCAGGCGGCTCCGCAATTCTGCACCACTCTGCACCAGACACCCACGGACCGAGTTCGAGTGGCCCAATAGCACGAGGAGGTCTCCCCAGCGATCCTGACCTGGGATTTGGTGATTCCCGACCTCCCTCAAGCTATAATACGACGCCTGCTGCCTAAACCTGACGGGTCCCCCAGACCACGACCGGAACAGGTAAAGAAACCCGACATCAAAAGATACTCCTGCACCTGACGCCCCATCGCCTTCGGTGGCCCAACCGATGATGTCCAGGCATCCCACAAAACCAACTTACCTCTCCAGCCAGTGGTCGCCTTCAGGAAGTCTCCCTGCCGAGCCTGCAGCAACTTTGCCGAACCAAAGGTCTGCATTGGAAACCACACTTTGGTAAAGTATATACAGAGCAAGCTCTCTACATTGGTGGATCAGCTAAAAAAGTATGGAGTACCTTCAAACATACATATATACATGTATACATATATAAACATGCAGCCTACCATAACTCAAATAGGCTAATATGTCAAAATTAATTGGGTTTTTCATAAATCTGAAAACAATTCCATATATAATTTCTGTAACAGAGAACATGCACTTCAATAATGTACCAACTCAGCCCTTTATTTTCAGAGAAAAAGACAAGTAATAGTAGGCAATTAGCCCTTACGCTGCATAGATGAAAAAACATCACAGTAACAAAAAACTGTCACCCTGCCTTTAGGAATTCCAAGAACCTGGAAACTGTGCCTTTAAGACCTCCAGGAGCCCCTTGCTCCCATCATGCACCACAGGTGACAGTTAGGTCAGGTCTTTTTTACAGTGTACTAACATGAATCAGGAAATAAGGTGCGAAAAACCACTATAGTGTCAATATTTGTCCAGGGAGGCGGGAGGGTTGCTTATGACTTTGATGAGTATACCCCTGGAAGAGAACTAGGATTACAGGTAAGTAACTTATCCTTCTCTTCCAGGGGATACTCATCAATAGTCATAATCACTGAATAGAATAGCAAGCCCATACCCACTTTCCCACGGACAAATAACAGTATAGATCCATCAAAGAACACACTCTAAGGATAAATTATCCAAACCGATTCCTTAACGAGGCTTGCCCAAACTGAGCATCGGCCTGCGTGTCTGAGTCTAAACAGTAATGGCGAGTAAAAGTGTGCACCGATCGCCACGTGGCAGCTTTACAAATTTCTGCAATAGGTACATTTCTAAGGAGAGCCGTGGTCGAAGCCTTTCCCCTGGTAGAATGAGCCTTTGGTTTGCAGGAAGGTAGTCTCTGATTGGTGGGTAGACCTTTTTCAATCCCTCCAGGAAATCCTTAACCACAGGAAGTTGAAACAAGCATTTGCAATGCAATAGGTCTCGCATTTCCGAGAGTTTGAGCTATTGGCATTGTAAATGACAATGCCTTTAATTTATGTGTTTTGAAAGCCTAAAAGCGGTGCGTATGTTCTTATAGACCTTGCTTACGAGAAGCAAGGCTGGCAGTAAAAGAGCCAGCCTTGCTTCTCGTAAGCAACGACTATAAGTACAAAGTGCGTGTTCATGCACCGCTTGCAGGTTTTCAAAACACATAAATAAAAGGCATTGTCATTTACAATGCCAGTAGCTCAAACTCTCGCAAATGCACGACCTATGGGTCAGCCGGAAAGCCCTGTGAATGAGCAAGATGGCACAGCTGTCCAATCAATCAATCATGTCACTTATAAAGCGCACTACATACCCGCGAGGGTCTCAAGGCGCTGGGGGAAGAGGGGGGTGGTGCTGCTACTGATCGAAGAGCCATTCTTGAGGAGGCTTCTGAAGGCCAGTAGGTCTTGGGTCTGTCGGAGGTTGGTGGGGAGGGTGTTCCAGGTCTTGGCGGCGAGGTGGGAGAAGGATCTGCCGCCGGCGGTCGTTTTCCGGATGCAGGGGACTGTGGCGAGGGCGAGGCTGGTCGAGCGGAGCTGGCGGGTGGGGGTGTAGAAGATGAGTCGTCTGTTGAGGTAGGCTGGTCCGGAGTTGTGGAGTGCTTTGTGTGCGTGGGTGAGGAGCTTGAAGGTTATCCTCTTGTTGACAGGGAGCCAGTGCAGGTCTCTCAGGTGGGGTGTGATGTGGCTGCGTCGGGGGATGTCGAGGATAAGACGTGCAGAGGCGTTCTGGATGCGTTGCAGCCGTCTCAGGAGCTTAGCCGTCGTTCCTGCGTAGAGGGCGTTTCCGTAGTCCAGCCTGCTGGTGACGAGGGCCTGGGTGACTGTTTTTCTTGTTTCGGTGGGGATCCACTTGAAGATCCTGCGGAGCATTCGGAGGATGTTGAAGCAGGATGAGGAAACGGCGTTGACCTGCTTAGTCATGGAGAGGGTGGGGTCGAGGATGACCCCTAGGTTGCGTACGTGGTCGGTGGGTGGCGGGGCTGTTCCCAGTGATGTTGGCCACCAGGAGTCGTCCCAGGCTGAAGGGTTGGAACCAAGGATGAGGACCTCCGTCTTGTCCGAGTTCAGCTTCAGGCGGCTGGTCCTCATCCATTCGGCGACGGCCTTCATTCCTTCGTGGAGGTGGGCTTTGGCGGTGTGAGGGTCTTTGGTGAGGGAGAGGATCAGCTGGGTGTCGTCGGCGTAGGAGATGATGTTGAGGTTGTGCTGTCGGGCGACGTGGGCGAGGGGTGCCATGTAGATGTTGAACAGCGTTGGGCTGAGGGAGGAGCCTTGGGGTACGCCGCAGATGATCTTGGTGGCCTTGGATCGGAAGGGGGCGAGGCGGACGCTTTGTGTTCTGTCGGAAAGGAAGGATGTGGTCCAGTCCAGGGCCTTCTCTTGGATCCCGGCGTCGTGGGAGTACTTTTGTTTCTACAGAAGGCATCATTTATCATAATGAAGGGCTTTGCAGCAGGATGTCAGAACGTTGCTCATGGAAAATCAGAAGCAGTTGTCATCCTATAATTCTATGGAATCCAAGGACTTGCTACAACCAAGCTTAAGGTCATACAATTAGTAGTTTTACATTGTGCCTATTTTTTAAAGATTGCATTACTGCCCTCGAGTGAGTTAAATGATGTCTGCATTACAATTTTTGGTTAGTATAATAATAGATTTGATAACACAGGAGTACTATATATATGGTTAAATGGACTTTTTCAGACACCAGGTGTTAAGACAGGTTGGATTTTTTTCAAATTTCCCCTTCATGGTCAGAGCTCATTTTACGAGGTTTTAGAGTAGATGATGCCATTTTGTAATTTGAGCACTATCCCGCCCGCTAATATGAGTACTGCAGTGGCCACATAACGAAACAAACACAACAAAAGAAATAACTTAAGTGTTTTAGTCAAAAAACAGTTTTCACTGACAAATGCTATACGGTTGTGACTACTAAATCACAAAATAGTTCCACGGTACCAGCGAAAAGTGTAAGACTGACTACACTATTGTGTTCGCCTTTGAAAACATTAATCCTTTAAGATAATTATTTATATATAATGAAGCCCACATTGCAATAAAAAAAAGCTGGGCCTCGAAAAGTGTAGTTGCGTATAAAAGTGGGTAGTTTATGGAAAGTAACAGTCCGAAATACGCTCCATTAAGAAAAGATGATGTGGATGACACTGAAGCGTGAAACAACAGCTGAGTAAGAAAACTGTAAAAGTAATTAGCGTTATTTCAGAATTCCGGCTGGGAAAAGGCAGCCACTGTAGGGTTGCTAAGCTCAAAGGCACCATGCACAGAGTTCACATTTGCCGGCTCCAAGCCCCCCGAGCCTCTGACTCGCTCTCTGAATTTAGACATGTCACTTGATCTTCGAGTAGGCCGACAGTATGCTGGGTAAGTATGTTATTACAAACAACCACCCTGATACCCTCATTAGTTCTAGCTGGCCTGAGAGCCCACAACTGCAGAGCATATTGCCTGGAACTGCACAGGAAAGGCACAATGGCCATTACGGCCAGGGTGTGCTTTGGGGCACTACATGACAGAGGCCTACAACAGAAAGGAAACCCCTCGTCTACAGTTTGCTGCAGTGATCTTGAACGAAGACAGGTGGGATGCGAGAACTTTTTCCATTGATGTTCGCCCAGCAACATCCTGGTGACCGTGTGTGCCCTGAAATAAACATGAAGCACTCTGCACAATGACAAGCCAGAAGCTTTGCAAGACAATATGCTTCACGGAGGAACATTTATGAGCGATGCCAGCTCTACCTCGAAAGCAACTCAGTTTAAGGAGAGAATAGACTGCGCTCCAGATTCAACTCAGATTTGACATAGCTCGGGTTTTATCCTTGCCTCTTTTTACCGCTCCATAAATATCTTTAACCACACCAACCAACAACCCCCATCCACACGCACCTCTCCTCAGGCACTCTTCCAGGCGATTACGAGAAATCCTTTTAGCTCCGCCACTTCCGGACTACCTGCCTCTCACTTTCAATGGCGGTGCGTTCCTAGCCTCGCTCTGAGGTCTCTTCGTTGCACTAACGGACCTGGAGCGGGACTGGGCCTTGTAACCCGGGAGGTTAGGTCCCCATTTGCCGGGTGCCGGACCCCGTAAAATATGGATACCTATGGGACTTCTAGTTACTGTTGTAATGTTGTCCTGTTGGGCAACCCCACAATGTGCACTGAGTGAGGGGTGGCCCCAGTTAAACCCCCTGAGACGTAAGGCAATGGACTGGCCCGGCGTGCGCCCGGCTAGCGCATGTAAGAGTTAATAAATAGCCCGGAGACCCCGGGCGTGGTTAAGTTACGTACTGGCCACCAATACACACGTGTCGTCAGGCTCTTTGTGTTCACGCCACCAGGCCTAGAGCCACGACACTACACTGGCAACGAGGTGGTCTTCCCACCCTACCGTGCCGCCTCACACCCGCTGTGCCTGCCGCCTGCAACGTCACCCCAGGAGCACTCCGGCCACGTCTCCTGTGACCTCCGCACAGCGCACCCTGCCACGCACCTGCAGCCCTCGCTGTGAGTCCCTGCATCGGCTCCCGGCGCCGCTCACGTCCGAGGCCCTCGCCCTTCACAGCTGCCGCTCCGCGAGCTGCACCTGCGAGCTGCACAGCTGCACGCGCATGTGCGGGATCTGCCCGGGCCCACCAGCGCTGAGCCACTCCCCACTCAAACTGTGTGGCGTATTTCAAGCCAATCTCTCTCATGATGCCACGCGCCAGCAGGCCAAAGTCTATGTGTCGCAAGAAGGGTCAGGATTTCTGCTCAGCTGCCGCACCGCGCAGGATCTCAACCTGATCCAATTTGCGTTCACCGTGCACGCCCACGACCTGGACTGCCTGCTGCAAGGTTTCGATGCTCTGTTCGAGGGAATTGGATGCCTAAAGGGCCCGGCTGTCCAGCTGCACATCAATAAGTCCGTGGCCCCGATAGCCCTCCACCACAGGAGGATCGCCTTCCACCTCCTCCCTAAAGTAGAAGCAGAACTACGCCTTCTGGAGAGGGCAGGGATCATTGAACGGGTGAGAGGCCCCACTCCATGGGTGTCCCCCATCGTCGTCGCGAAGAAACCGAAGCAGCCGGAAGCGGTCCGCATCTGTGTGGATATGAGAGTCCCGAACCTCGCCATCAAACGTGAACACCACCTGACTCCAACAGTAGATGACATCATCTGGGAGTTAGCCGGCTCCAAATGGTTCTCGAAGATGGACCTTCGCTCAGGGTACCACCAGATTCCGCTCCACCCAGACTCTCGCCCCATCACAACTTTCTCCACCCACGCAGGACTTTGGCGTTACACTCACCTCAACTTCGGATTCTCAAGCGCAGCCGAGGTATTTCAGAACATTGTCAAGAATGTCCTCCAGGGGCTGGAAGGAGTGCTCAACGTGAGCGACGACATTCTGATGCATGCTCCCACGCTGGAAGAACATCTCCTGCGCCTCCAAGCTGTGTTCTCCCGCCTCCAAGACAGCGGGCTTACCCTACACCGTGAAAAATGCGAGTTCTTGAGGAGAGACATTAGTTTCTTTGGCTATCGGTTCTCTGACAAAGGCATTGGCCCAGACCCGGACAAAGTAAAGGACATACAAAATGCCCCCGTTCCGACGTCAGTGTCCGGTGTCCGCAGTTTCCTGGGCATGGTCACTTACTGCGGGCGCTTCATCAAGAACCTCTCTGACCTGACAGGGCCCCTCCGTGACCTCACCAAAGCCACCAGCCACTGGGTGTGAGAAGCAGAACAAGAAGAAGCCTTTCGCCACACGAAAGTAGCCCTCTCAGCTGACACTACGCTAGTGTACTTCGACCCCAGACACGAGTCCCAGCTGGTAGTGGATGCCAGCCCCACGGGGTTGGGTGCGGTCTTAGCCCAGCAGCAGATCTGTGGAGAATGGGCCCCAGTCGCCTACGCCAGCCGGACACTTACGCCCATGGAACAACGTTATTCTCAAATCGAGAAAGAAGCCATCGCGATCCTGTGGGGGTGCCGCCATTTCCACATCTACCTGTACGGGCATCCGTTCACAGTCATAACCGACCACAAGCCTCTCATCCCGCTGTTTCAAGGGTCGTCATCGCGCCCTCCCTCGCGGATCGAAAAATGGGTACTGCAGCTGCAAGAATTCCAATTCACCGTGGAGTACAAACCAGGAACACGGAACACAGCGGACTTCCTATCCAGGCATGCCCGGCCTGTCACCGAGCCAGAAGCTGCTGAAGCGGCAGCGACAGAGGACTACGTGCGGATGATCATCGAACGGTCCCGATCTCGTTGGATGAAGTGATACAGGCCACAAGAGATGATGACTGCCTCCAGATCGCCATCCAGGCAATCACCTCGGGAGACTGGAAGCCGTTACAGAACCCGGCACAATTCCGCACAGCGAAAGCCCAAGCCACCTTGAAGGCCCTGCATCAAGTACGCCAAGAGTTGTCCGTGTCCGCAGATGGCTGTCTCCTGAGAGGCCCGCGCCTCGTCCTACCGGAAAGCCTGACCCAGCAAGCGGCCCTCCTCGCACACGGAGCACACCAGGGAATTGTCAAGTCAAAGAACCGCCTCAGGAGCAAAGTCTGGTTCCCCGGCCTAGATCAGCAGATCGAATCAATCGTCCAGCGCTGCCCAGTTTGCCTCGCAACCAGCCTACCCAGCAGACCCGCGCCAGTGATCACAGAGGCAGCCCCCAGCGCCCCGTGGGAAAGAGCAAGCACGGATTTCGGCAGCCTACCAGGAGGAAAGTACATGCTAGTAGTCGTGGATGACTTCTCGCGATACCCTGAAGTCGAAATCGTCTCCTCCACATCGGCAGGAGAAGTCATTCCCAAGCTGGAGAAAATCATGGCCACCCATGGCCTAGTTGGAGAACTCCGTACTGACAATGGTCCGCCATTCACCAGTGTAGAGCTACTCGAGTACCTAGCCTCCCACCGGATCAAGCACTGCCGGATAACCCCAAGGTGGCCCCAAGTGAACGGGGAAGTAGGACGCCTGATGCGGACTCTGAACAAGACGATCCAAATAGCTTTGGCCGACGGCCACATCCTGGAACAAGCGCTCTACCAGTTTCTCCAAGAATACCGTCTCACCCCTCACTGCACTACCGGCATGTCCCCGAGCCGACTGTGTTTCGTTCGGGCGGTGACAGACACCATCCCACATCACCCGTTGTGGGCCGAGACCCAGAACCCCCCAAATCAATCACTGGCAAGGCGCACGAAGACCAACCACGAGGCATCCCAGAGGAGACATGCGAAGGAGAGCCCGATCACCGTCGGTGACCGTGTGCTCGTGTGGGACCGCCACCCCGGAGGAAAGTTCAGGCTGCCCTTTGAACTAGACCCATGGACTGTAACCGACGTCAAAGGTACAATGGTGACAGCCTCGAGGGGACACGAAAGCGTAACCCGCAATGTATCATTCTTCAAGAGAGTCCCAGATGACAATGCCGTAGAGTTTCTGCCACCTGACGAGCCAAGGACGGCTGACCCGGAAAGCCCTCATGACTCCCATGAAGAAACCAGCCGACCCACAGCCTCCGCCACGGAAGATGACCAGGGCACCCCAGCTCTGGAGAAGGCTCGAGACAGGGAACTCGGAGGCGACCAGGCATCCAGAGACAGTGACAGCCTTCCTGAGCATTCGCCCACCCCCTCTGCGAGAGGCAGTCAGAGTCGATACTGCCTGCGGCCCTGTCCAAAGCCATCCCAGAAGTATCGAGACTTCGTAGCCTGCTGTCGACTTCCGAACAGAGGAAGTGGCTGTGTCTGCAGTCCAAGTAAGACTGTTCCATAAGTATCCTGTTGTCATGGACTGATGTTTGCAATTTTTCTGTTGTCCCCGTTTCCCTCATTATTCTGTATTTGGTTCGCTGTTCTCCTGGTAATGGAGGAATGTAATGTTGTCCTGTTGGGCAGCCCCACAATGTGCACTGAGTGAGGGGTGGCCCCAGTTAAACCCCCTGATACGTAAGGCAATGGATTGGCCCGGCCAGCGCGTGTAAGAGTTAATAAATAGCCCGGAGACCCGGGCGTGGTTAAGTTACGTACTGGCCACCAATACACACGTGTCGTCAGGCTCTTTGTCTTCACGCCACCAGGCCTAGAGCCACGACACTACAACTGTGACGGCACCGATTATCTAGTAAACACGGAAATAGGACTTCTGAACTACTCTTCGTATCAGACTCTAGGCGAAGTGGCAATCTTGGATGGGGACACAGTGCTCAAAGACACGAGCGATAGAACCCAACCCGTCTTGTAGAATTGCCTTTGTATATGCTGCATTTGAGTCTGTCGCTTCTGTTCGCGAGCATGATGCCCCAATGTAGTTTTGCAGTTTATTTCTTAAAACGTGTAACGTTCATATTATCCATCATCTACCGCTACCCCATTTAAAGATGTTCACCGATGAGTTGTATACGCTTTGGTTTTTACATGTGCACGTGACAAGGGTTGTTGCAACGTCACACCGCAAAGGAGGTGACACGAGAGGTCCAGGTTTTCTCCATGGCAATGCGAAAGTAATAATGAAAGCGCCCGTGCATATTAAACGTATGCGCATTGCGTCCCATGAGCCAGGCGCCATGGCAAAAAAACAACTAAGTAGTCCCTAAAAGGAAAGATACCGCCCTGCAGCGTAACTTAACTGTAGTTAGTCGGTGCTGCCTGCTATTAAAGGGAAGTGACGTCTGGAGACCGGCAGCCCATAAGGATACAGGAAAGCAGAGCAAGGCCAGAAAGACCCAATGGCAAGCGGCAGGCGGGATTACCCTCAGTATAGGGATTACCCCAGGTCTTCCAGACAGCGCATGCGCACTGCCTAGGCTCGACCTAAACCTGCATAGGGGATTTTCTGTATGCTGTAATAGCTGCTAGATGGACCTTTATAGAAGAAAATTTAAGGCCTGATTGGCTAGGTACAGCAAATATGGTAGAATCACCTGCTCTTGACCAGAAGGGGATCATGACCATTATTGATGCACCATAAGTAAAACTACTTCCATTTGAAAGCGTACGATATTCTGGTGGAAGGTCTTCTGGCTTCTTTAAGTATGTTCATACAGTCAGCGTACAAATCTAAGTGCCCGTACTGAAGGACCTCAGGAGCCATGCCGTCAATCATAGAGATGAGAGGTTGGGTTGGAACACCTTCCCCCGTTCTTGGATAGTAAGTCTGGTTGGCATGTTAACCTCCTGTGCGGTACTTCTGATAATTGAAGAAGATCCGGGTACCACCACTGGCGAGGCCACTCTGGTGCGATTACTATCATCCTGGTTTTGGCCCTGTAGAACTTGTTGATCACCAGGGGGATCAGTGGAATTGGAGGAAAAGCGTAAAGTAATGTCTGAAACCATTTTATCAAAAGCGCATTCCCTCTTGACCCTGGTTGGTGAAACCTGGATGCGAAGACGGGGCACTTTGCGTTTGCATCGTCTGCAAACAGGTCGATGTCTGGAACTCCCTATTGGTGGAAGATGCCCTGTGCGACCTTGTCGTTTAGGAACCCAGTCGTGAGCTTCGATGAAGTCCCGACTTAGAGAGTCTGGCTGGACGTTGAGAGTTCCTGGGAGATTAATTGCCGAAATGGTCAGGTTTCTTGCGAGAAGCCATTTCCAGATGGTCTGAGCCTCCTGAGAGAGAGGTCTCGACCTGGTGCCCCCGTTTGTTCAGATAATACATTGTTATGGTGTTGTCTGTCTGAATCAATAAGGAATGTTATCGGAAGGACGGAAACAGTGATTTGAGTGCCAGATGTTCCGCTTCCAGTTCTAAAAGGTTGATGTGGTACCTTTGTTCTGTCTCGGACCAGAGTCCTTGAACTTGAAGAGGACCCATATGAGCCCCCCAACCTTGTAGGGAAGCATCCATGACGACTGTCTGACTGGGAAGGTCCTGGTGAAAAGGAACTCCCTTCAGCAGATGCGATCGCTTCATCCACCATTTGATGGAATCCTTGGCTGACTGTGGGAGAAGCACAAGGTCCTCCCAGCGACCTGATATTTGCGACCACTGTTCCTCTAAAGACTGCTGCAGAGGACGCATGTGCAGTCTGGCGTTTGGGATGATGAAGATGCAGGCTGCCATCGTGCACAAAAGTGAGAAAACCTGCCTGACTGTGGGATGATGAGAACGGAGGATATTGCAGCACTTTTCGTGAATTGAGGATAACCTCTCCTCCGAAGGACACCTGCTTGCTCTTGCGGTATCCAGAGAAGCCCCCAGGTAGTGCATCTTTTGGGTCGTATTGAAGATCGACTTCTTGTAGTTGATTTGTAGGCCCAGACTGCTCAGCACTTGCATGCAGTACAAGAGATGATTCTGAAGCAGAGTGGGTGACGAGCTTTTCAGCAACCAGTCGGCCAGGTACAGGTAGACGAAGATCTTTTGTTTGCGAAAAAAGCCGCTACTACTGCCATGCATTTTGAGAACGTGGGGGGAGCTGATATGAGCTCAAACAGGAGGACTATGAACTGGAAATGTTGACGCGCTACATTAAAGCACAGAAATTTCCGATGTTTTCTGGAAATCGGCACTTGAAAGTAGGCATCCATCAGGTCTATTGAGCACATCCTGTCCCCTTGGTGTAGTTGAGGGAAGATTTGGTGCAGTGCCAACATCCAAAATTTCTCTTTGCGGATGAATTTGTTCAACAGCCTCAGGTCGAGTATTGGTCTGTACTCTTGGATAGGACCTCTTTTCCGTACCAGAAAGTAGCGGGAATAAATTTCCTGCCTTTGCTGGGGAGAAGGGACTGCTTCTTTCTCTAGTAGGATGTTCACCTCCGCATGTAACAAGTGGTGGTGTTGGAAAAACATTTCTCGAGGAGGTACTGATGGAGGTGGGGGTTTGAATCTGAGCAAATAACCATTCTGCACAATATTCAGTACCCACTTGTCTTTTGTTATCTTTCTCCACTCGTCCAGGTAAAACATAATACTTCCCACCACCGGAGTGGGTAACGGGGATGGGGGAAGCCAGGGCTCATTGTTTCGCAGGTTGTTTCCCTGTGGAAGGTGTTTGTCTTGCAGCTCCCCTTCCTCGACCCCATCTAAGCTGATGGTAATGTGACCTGGGTTGATGCTGTTGTGTCGACCAGTGAGGGGTTTAAACTCCCTGCTGGAAGTACCGACGTTCGTATGGTCAGTACTTACGTCGAAAATACTTTCTTTTCTTTTAGAGTGTCCAGCACCGACTTCATCTTGGACATCTCATCATCGGCATGATGCCGAACAATGAAGTGCCATTAAACTGAAGATTTACGATTCTGCTTTGTGCTTCCGGTTTCAGACCTGTGAGACGCAACCAGGCCGAGCATCTGCCGCAAATGCGGTGAGAATAACCATGTGCAGCCAAATCAGATGCATCCGAAGCTGCGCTAATGACCTGGTTTGCAACCAGACCACCTTCCTGCAAGACTTCCTGGAAATCCTGTTGGTCTACTTTGGGCAGCTTCTCTGTGAACCTAGCTAAAGAGTCCCACAGAGACCTGTCATACCTCCCCAGAAAAGCAGAAAAACTAGCCACTTTCATGAAAGATGCAGATGTATTGCACATCTTTTTGCCTAGCGAGTCCATATGCTTACTGTCCTTCTCAGGGGGGACTGCAGAGGATGATGCTGCAGGATGTGCCTTCCTGGCTGCCGCCATTATGACTGAATCCAGAGGGGGGTCCAATCTAAGGAACAGTGGATCCTGGTCCGGGGCCTTGTACTTCTTTGAAATACGCGGGGGAGCTGAACCCACTGTAGCCGGAGTCAAAAAAGTCTGCATTGCTGGTTCAAGCAGACCTGGAAACAAGGGAAGTAAAGGCCTTGCCGAGGATCTGTGGTGTAGGGTTTCGAATATAACCGACGAAGAGGTAGTCGGTACCGACATATCAATGTTCAACTTGCTGCCCCCGCTGCATAGAACCTCATTCAAAGTCCATATGTCATCGACTGGAGACACTCTGGCTGGAAGCGTCGCAGACAGTGTTGGAGAATAGTCTCCCATAGATGACCTTGAGGACGGGGACCATGACGGAGACCTTCGCCTACCTCTCTTTGGAGTGGAGGAAGGGCGAGATCTAGACCTTCTATGTGGTGACCTGGATCGTGGCGAAAGGTTGACAGGAGACGTCTGTTTTTCCGTAACCGGCGATCCCTCCGGCTTGATATGCACTATATTGATGCCAGGAGAAGAAGAAACTTCCCTCGACGTCAACCGTATGGACCTTGACGTCGATCTCGGTCTTTCGAACACTTCTCCCGTAGGCGCCGTAGGATTTCCTTCTCTCAACGTCGAACGGTGACCTGCCGCTGGTGACACAGATTGTGCCACTCTCGACGTCGACCGCTTCTGCGGTGAGGTCTTTGAGGACTCCCATCTGTGGCGATGTCCTTGACGTCAACCGTGGGGTCCTCGACGCCGACTGCCTGTGGCGGATCCTTCGACGTTGACCGCCTGTATGACTGTGGCAGGGTCCTTGATGTCGACCCTCTTGACGCCGACCATGCCAGCTGTGACGGCGGCGGAGATCTGGACGTCGACCGGTGTCTCGACGTCGGCGGGTGTTTCTTTGACATCGACCCAAACTTTGACGTCGACTTAGATTTTTCAGGGCCAACATACTTCGAACCCGAAATAGTATGCCTCGACGTCAACTTACGTTTCGGCTACGGAGGCTCTAAGCGCTTCGACGGCGATCAGTCCCTCGATGTTGTAGCATGCCTTGCCTGTTTTTCCGACATCGATCTCGACGCTGAAGGTGAACAATCCGGAATCTGCTTCCTTTTTGATGCTGGAGAAGCAGAACGACGCAGTTTTTTCTCAGATCTGTGTCATTTTTGAGAGGAGGGCTCTTTAAAAGCATGACTGCTTGCAAGGTCACTTTTTGAAGGTCCTTTTCCTCTCTCCAGTAAGGCATGCAGATTTATCTTCTCTCTGTCCCAAAGTGTTCTTCTGGAAAACTGCTGGCAATAATAACACTTCTCTGGATTGTGTGAGGATGGTAAGCACACAATACAGACAGAGTGTGGGTCTGATTTTGCCGTTTTCTTCCCACAGGGAGGACATTTATTGAACAAAGCTGGCATTTCTGACAGAATAGATTATCAAAATTGTCAAAAAAACCCTGAAAGAGTTGCCAGTAGTCAAAAAACATTGTGTAAAAGTAGAAAAAAGTTGAATTTAAGCAATTTCTGACTAGAATAAACAAAAATTGACGAACTCAATGCCCCAGGATCCTCACAGAAGGAGCCAGAAAAAAGAACTGATCTAACTATCACCTGTGGTGCATGATGGGAGCAGGGGGCTCCTGGAGGTGTTAAAGGCACGGTTTCCAGGTTCTTGGAATTCTTATAGGCAGGGTGCCAGTTTTTTGTTCCTGTGATGTTTTTTTCATCTATGCAGCCTAAGGGCTAATTGCCTACTATTACTTTTCTTTTTCTCTGAAAATAAAGGCTGAGTTGGAACATTATTGAAGTTCATGTTCTCTGTTACAAAAATGATATATGGAATTGTTTTCAGTTTTATGAAAAACCCAATTAATTTTGACATATTAGCTTATTTGCGTTATGGTAGGCTGCATGCTTATATATGTATACATGTATATATGTATGTTTGAAGGTACTCCGTACTTTTTTAGCTAAACATACACCTATATATGTATTTTTGTATATGCTCCAGGGTCCCCGCACGTGGGCGGGGATTATTTAGTGCTTATGACTATTGATGAGTATCCCCTGGAAGAGAAGAATGAGCAACACAGGGAATATGGCTGAGGAGCTCAACCTCACCCCTTACTCCAACTAGAGGTTAGAGAGTTAAAACTTCTCTGTAAGGCTAAACAAATAAGGACTGTGTCAAACCCTCCAGAATACAACTCCAGGAGTTCCTGGCAGGGTATGCGAGGGACCACCCTACAGAAGAAGGTGAAGGCCTTCAGGAGAATAGGGAAAGTAGTGAGGATGATGAGGCCTTAGACCAACCACCTCAACTACTTGGGGAGGAAGAGAAGTGTGTGTCCTACCCTCCACACCCAAGATGTACATGGTCTGGCTCCAACAGAGGTAGGGCTAACTCCATAACAGACAGTGAGGACAACTTCACTGAGGAGGATCTCCTTTTAGCAAGGATGACCAAAAAACTAGATATAGAGACTAGGCTTCTAGTTCTAGAGAAAGAGAGAGCAGAGATGGGCCTAGTACCCATCAATGGTGGCAGCAATAAAAAAAAGTCAAGAGAAGGAAGGATCCTATGATCCTAAAATTCCCAAAGGGATTGTCCCTAAATTTGAGTATCATGATGACTTCACCAAGTGTTTTACAGCCTTTAAAAGGGCTTGTGAGGCCAGAAAAGTGAGGCTCCCTGGGCGGGGGGGGCACATATTTGGGAAGTGTTCTTTGGTAAGTGCAGAGACAGACTCCTGACCCTTACTGGGGCAGAAGCAGAGTCCTATGAACTCACGAAGGGCACCCTGATTGAGGGATTTGGACTCACTACTGAGGAGTACAGAATTAAATTCAGTAGGGCTCATAAATCTCAGAGTCAGTCCTGGTCGGAGTTTGTAGACTACTCAGTAAAAACTCTAGGTGGCTGGTTGACTGAAAGTAAAGTGCAGAATTATAAGGAATTTTATCATTTATTTATGAAGGAGCAATTTTAAGTAACTGCATCAATGAAAAGTTGCATCAGTACTTGGTATACCTAGGTCCAATTTCTCACAAAGTATTGGGAAAGAAGGCAGACCACTGGGTTAAGACAAGGGTAACCAATACAACCATTGGGGGTGACCAAAAGAAAGGCATCATAAAGTCTCCCTGGGGGAAAGAGGGTTGGAAACCCAAAGATAAAATACAACTGTGGGCCCAAGTACTCTTCCCAGCCCACTAGTGGGTACAAGGGGAAAAATGTTGATCCTGCTAAGACTTGGTGTTTCCACTGTAACAAGAAGGGACACCGCACTGGAGATCCTGCCTGTCCCAACAAACCAGCCCCTAGTCCCCTTCCAGTTTCTACTGGTGCAGCAAATCTCCAGATGGGATTAATAGTGTGCCCAGAGCAAATAAGGGGCCATATTGAGGCTGTTTTAGCCTCTGAAGGGGAGGAAGGATTAGCCACTTTGGCTGCCTGGCCCCCTAATTTAAAGAAATGCCTGCAGTACCCCTTACTGAATGGGACTTAGATAGAAGCCCTGAGGGATACAGGTGTCAGTGTGACTATGGTGATAGATGAACAAGTTACTTACCTTCGGTAATGTTTTTTCTGGTGGATACAGTATCTGCCTGTGGATTCCTCACCTTTTGAATTACCCCTGCACCAGCATTCCACGGAAATTCTTTTCTTAGCTCTCCCACGTCGACGAGGACGTCATAATAGCACGGCTCCGCTCGCGACTCCCTATGACGTCACCGGAGCCATAAGAAGACCTCGTCGGCGTGCTGACGTCAGTTCCACCCATTTTTCTGGTGCCTTCGAGGCGAACGGGCGGACCGACAACATAACACAAGTATACCCAGTATACATAATATATATACAAATACATATAGTATATACATGAGTAGAAAGGAAAAGCCAATAAGCAGAGCATTTCCTAGCAACAAACTGTATGCATGAAAATGACATATAGAAAATAACAATGCCAAACAGTCCGAACTTTTTCGGTATATGCAGGAGGACAACGGGGAGGAGGGTGGGTCAGTGAGGAATCCACAGGCAGATACTGTATCCACCAGAAAAAGCGTTACCGAAGGTAAATAACTTGTTCTTCTGATGGATACATCTGCCTGTGGATTCCTCACCTTTTGAATTAAATCCCCAAGCCGCCCCTCTCCCGGAGGAGGGTGTCCACCTGCCTATACCAAAAAATCTTGCAGTACAGAGCGTGCTAAATGGACTTCCCTCCTAACCTCCGAATCCAAGCAGTAATGCTTCACAAAGGTGTGGAGGGAGGCCCAAGTTTCCGCCTCACAGATGTCTACAACAGGAACACCTCTAGCCAAAGCAGAAGAAGAAGACTTAGCTCTGGTGGAATGAGCTTGAATACCTTCAGGAGGCTCTTTCTTGGCCAGGGCATAGCAGATCTTGATTTACAAGATGATCCACCTGGAGAGTGTTCATTTGTGGACAGCTTTGCCTTTCATTCGTCCGATGTAGCCCACGAAGAGCTGATCATCCAGCCTTAGGTCCCTGGTTCTGTCCAGGTAGGAGCTGACAGCCCTCTTAGGGTCCAGGCGATGAAGTCTCTCCTCCTCCTTGGAAGGGTGAGGGGGAGGATAGAAGGTAGGTAAAGTAATAGACTGTCCTAAATGGAAAAGAGTAACCATCTTAGGCAGGAAGGCAGCCCTGGTCCTGAGAACCATTTTTTCTGCATGAATGGTTAAAAACGGAGGTTTAGAACTAAGAGCCTGAAGCTCACTTCCCCTCCTGGCTGAGGTAATGGCGATTAGAAAGACCGTCTTAAAAAAAAGAAGCCTCAACGGACAACTATGAAGAGGCTCCTAAGGAGAACCCGTCAAAAAAATAAGTACTAAATTCAAATCCCACTGAGGCATAATGAAGGGAGTGGGAGGAAACTTACTGGTGAGGCCCTTAATGAACCTCTTAACAATAGGAAACTTAAATAAAGATGGCTGGTCCGGCAAACAGAGGAAAGCAGACAAGGCCGACAAATAACCCTTTACTGTAGCCACAGCACAACCCTGCTGGGCCAAGGAAAGTGAAAATCCTAGAACGTCAGATAAGTGGGCTCGCAAAGGATCAATGGACTTCTCCCCACACCATTTCACAAACTTGGACCACCTAGAGGAATAAATAGATTTCGTGTCTCTTGGATGATAAAATAACATCCACCACATCCGGTGGGAGAGAGAAAGAACTCAGATTGCCCCGTTCAATCTCCAGGCATGAAGGTGCAAGCTCTGGAGGTGGGGGTGTAGAACCTGCCCCTGCGACTGCGAGAGGAGGTCTGCTCTGAAAGGGAGACGGAGCGGAGGGTGCGATGAGAGGTGACAGATCTGTATACCACACCCCTCTTGCCCAATCCGGAGTGATCAATATGGCTTGGGCCGGGTCTTGGCGAATCTTCCTCAGAACATGAGGAATCCAGGGTATAGGAGGAAATGCGTAAAGGAGTTGCGAGCTCCAATCCAATTGAAACGCGCCCCCAACACTCCCTGCTTGGGATACTGAAGGCAACAGAACAACGGGCAGTGCGCGTTCTCCCGAGTGGCAAAAAGGTCCACCCGAGGAAACCCCCACATCCTGAAGATGTGCTGGACCACCTCTGAATGAAGCCGCCACTCGTGATCGGCCGAATAATGCCGACTGAAACTGTCCGCGCGCACATTTAGCACCCCTGCCAGATGATTTGCCATCAAACAAATCTGCTGGCCCTAAGCCCAGGACCAGAGCCGCAGAGACTCTCTGCAAAGTCGATACAACGCTACCCCTGCCTGTTTGTTTATGTACCACATCGCAGGAGTGTTGTCCATCAGGGCTTGAATTGACTGACCGCGATGGGAGGGAAGGAATGCCTTGAATGCCAAACGTATTGCCCGCAATTCCAAAAGGTTGATGTGAAGCAACCTTTCCTCTGGAGACCAAAGACATTTGATCTCTAGATCCCCAAGATGAGCACCCCACCCTAGAGTGGAGGCATCCGTGATCACTGTGGCCACCGGTGGAGGAGGTTGAAACTGCTTTCCTTGAGACAGGTTGCCCTGCACACTCCACCAAGACAGCTCCTGCTGTGTGTCTCTCTGGAGATTCTGACCTTCTCCCCGAGATCTCCATTGTGCTGATACCACTGCCTGCGGAGGCACCACTGAAGCGCCCTCATGTGCCAGTGTGCATGGCTGACCAACAGTATGCAGGAAGCGAACAGACCGAGCAGGCGTAGGACCTTCAGGACTGGAACAACCGCTTCATCGTGAAATAAAGGAATCACCTCCTGAATGTCGAGAATCCTCTGCGGTGGCAGAAAAGCTCGACATACAGTAGTGTCCAGTACTGCCCCTATGAACGGGCTGCGCTGAGAGGGCACCAGGTGAGATTTGGGCACATTTATCGAGAAACCCAAGTTGAACAACAATTGCGTTGTTGCATGCAAGTGATGCAACACCATCTCTTGTGACTTTGCTTTGAGCAGCCAGTCATCCAGATAGGGGAAAACAGGAATCCCCCACCTTCTGAGATGTGCTACCACCACCGCCATCACATTTGTGAAGACCCGTGGTGTGGAAGTGAGACCGAACTGGAGGACCACAAACTGGTAATATTGCGACCCTACCGTAAACCGGAGATACGTCCGATGAGACTTCAGAATAGGGATGTGGATATACACATCCTGTAAGTCGATCGACACCATCCAGTCTTCCTGTTGCAGCGCTAGAAGAACCTGAGCTAAGGTCAACATCTTGAACTTTTCCTGCCTGAGGTAAAAATTCAAAACCCTGAGGTCCAGGATCGGTCTTAGCCGGCCGTCCTTTTTGGGAATCAGGAAATAACGGTAGTAACATCCCTGACCCCTTTCCTGCTCTGGAACCACCTCTATCACTCCTTTCTCTAATAAGGCAAGAACTTCTTGCTGCAGAAGCAGCAAATGCTCCTCTGAACACTGATCCTGGCGAGGAGGGTAAGGAGGTGGAAACTCTTGAAAAGGTAGGGCGTACCCATTTTCCACACGATTTAAAACCCAACGGTCTGAGGTAACCGATTTCCAATCTTGTAGAAAATGGGACACCCGGCCCCCTACCGGACCAGCATGCTCCAAGATGGGGGATCTAGAGCTGCTTTCCCGTGGTACCAGTGGTGGGGACAGGGGAGGAGGAGGAGGAGGAAGACTGCTGTCGAGAAGCTCCCCGAAGACGGCCTCTACCTTTTCCTCTGTACGACCTGTACAGAGGGTTCTGCTGCTGCTGTTGCTGAGGCTGCTGACGGCCTCGAAAGGAAGCCACCTTACCAAAGCATTGATACCTTTTGTATCCATAGCCCCTGGGCTGGGACTACAGACCCAAGGATCTTGCAGTAGCCCTACTGTCCTTGAACTGCTTCAGCGCAGAGTCCACCTCGGTACCAAACAATCGTGACCCATCGAAGGGTAGATCCAGAAAAGTAGCCTGTACATCTGGCGAGAAACCTGAAGATCTAAGCCAGGCATGCCTTCTAGTAGCAATTGAGGAACCCATGACTCTGTCAACCGAGTCTGCTGTGTCCAGACCCGACTGGATGACCTGACGGGCTGCTGCTTGCGAATCTGAAAGTGCCTCAAGAAAATGAACACGATCATCTTCAGGAAGTTTAGGAGCCAATTGCTTGACAGAGTCCATTAGTTCATGAATGTACCTCCCTAGCAAACACGTGGCGTTCGTTGACTTCAGAGCCATACTTGCTGAGGAAAACACCTTTTTAGCCGACTGCTCTAACTTCTTCGAGTCTCTATCCCCCGGGGTGGTAGGGAAGGATCCAGTTGACTGCTTGGAACAAGATGCCTGAACCACCAAGCTTTCTGGAGATGGATGGGCAGAAAGGAAAGCTGGAGCAGGTCTATACCTTCTTGCCACTGATCTAGAAACTGCAGGGGCCGACAAGGGTTTCTGCCACACTTCCATAATTGGTTCCGTCAACGCCTCATTGAAAGGCAGCAGAGGTTCATTAGAAGAGGAAGGAGAATTTAGCACTTCAGTCAGAATATTTGACTTTACCTCAGCTGAGGGCAACTGAAGGTCCAACAAATCAGCAGCCTTTCTGATGACCAAGTGATAAGGGGCAACATCCTGTGAAGGTAAAGACTTCAGAGAAGAAAGCTCTGACTCCGGGGAAGTATTAAGGCCACTAGCCTCACGTAGACCTTCAAACTCTCTACAGAGTCGAGAATCTCCCCTTCCTCCTGCTCTTGCTGGTACTCATCTTCCTCCAGCAGTCTTTGCGCTTCCCTCCGTGCTGCCGGATTGGCGTCAGCGGCACCAGGTGCCGGTGATAACGGCGCCAGCGTCGAAGGAGGACCTTCCGAAGTGGGCAAAGACGCAGATCGAATCCAGGACGACACCGGCCCAACACCAGACGGCGCCGGTGATTGGGGTATCGGAGTCGAAAACCTTGGAGACGGGAACTGCCAAGATGGAGTCGTCAGCATAAAAAGCACGAAAGGTGCCTGGGCATACTGCTAGGGTATGGCGAAATTAAAAGGCAAGGGGACCCACGGGCCGGAAGGCGCACCGGTAGGGTAGGATGCCCTGGCAAACAAGCCAAACATCGCATTAAGGAAATGCGAAGGATCCGATCCTGGTCCTGGTAAAGGAGGATAAGGATCCAAAATCCCCTGGTCTGGATCCATCCGAGGCTATACGAGGGGCTGAGGCTGCAGAGCCGGAGACATCGGCGCCCGCACAGGTGAAGCTGCAGGAACAGGAGAAGATTCCCTGGGAGCTGAAGAATTCCTGGGCGCCAGTGAGCCTCTGGATGCCGGCGAATCCCTGGGCGTTGGGAAATCCCTCGGAGCCGGAGAGTGGGCCGGAGTCGCCTGCGGAGAAGGAGAAGGCGATGGAGAGATAAAGTCTTTTTCACAACGCCGCTGTACGGGAGAGGATGACCTCAAAGTCCTGCCCTTCGAAGAACGACGTTGTGATCCATGTCTTCTCTTTGACTTCTTATGCTTCTTCGACTTCGAAGTATGCGAGGGCGACAACTTCGATCGCTTACGACCCCTCTGCAGAGCTTGAAACCCGACTTCTTCGAAGTAGCCATTCACACTGCAACACGAAGAAGAGGAAGAAACAAAGTAATCACAGTAAAATGGAGAGTCCCAGAAAAAAAACGTTACGCGTCGACGGCGCGGAAAAAAGGGAACTGACGTCAGCATGCCGACGAGGTCTTCTTATGGCTCCGGTGAAGTCATACGGAGTTGCGAGTGGAGCCGTGCTATTATGACGTCTTTGTCGACGTGGGAGAGCTAAGAAAAGAATTTCCGTGGAATGCTGGCGCTGGGGTAATTCAGAAGGTAAGGAATCCACAGGCAGATGTATCCATCAGAAACACTGGTTTCCCCAGAGCAATACCTAACTGGAAACATGTATCCAGTTACCAATGCTGACAGTGTCACCACTAACCATGCAATGGCTATGGTAATATTAGACTGGGGGGAGGGTTGCTGGCCTGAAACAGGTAGTGGTCTCTCCAAAGCTCGCAGCTGCCTGTCTGCTTGGAAATGATCTGGAAACCTCAGCATGGGTTGAGGTAGAAAGAAAGACACATGCAGCCATGCTGCAAATCCCTGAGAAATTGTGTGTGAAAACAAGAGCACAATGCCTAGCACAGGGCAAAAAGGATAGTTGGAGCCTGAAATGATAGCCCAACCTCCCAAGAGAAAAGGTAGGAAGACTGGTGAAACAGCTTCCACACAGCAAGAAGATCAGGGCCCCTCTCCTCAGGGAGAGGCCTTGTCAACCCCAGAGGGAACTGAGCCCATGGAGCTTGAACCTTGCGACGTAGAGCTCTTGGGATCAGGGGGACCCTCTAGGGAACAGTTGTGCCTTGGGCAGCAGGTCTGCCCCACTCTTGAAGACCTGAGGCAGCAAGCTTCTGCACAGGAGCAGGGAGATATCAGTGGTTCTCACAAGGTCTTTTGGGAGGAGGGACTCCTGTACACTGAGGCCAGAGACCCCAAACCTGGTCCCACTAGGAGAGTGGTAGTGCCTCAACTATATAGGGAGTTTTTACTCACTCTAACCGATGACATCCCCCTAGCTGGACATCTGGGCCAGACCAAAACTTGGGAAAGATTGGTCACCCACTTCTAATGGCCCCAGATGTCTCAGAAAGTGAAGGAGTTTGTGAGCTTCTGTGTCACCTGTCAAGCCAGTGGCAAGACAGGAGGATACCCAAAGGTCTCCTTATTTCCCCTACCAGTGGTTGGGGTTCCCTTTGAGAGGGTAGGTGTGGATATAGTGGGTCCATTTGAGCCTCCAACAGCCTCAGGATACACATTCATGCTGGTGGTAGTGGATCATGCCACCAGGTATCCTGAAGCCATTCCCCTTAGGACTACTACAACCCCTGTGGTAGCCAAGGCCTTCATTGGTGTCTTCACCAGAGTAGGGTTTCCTAAGGAGGTAGTGTCAGACCGAAGTTCCAACTTCATGTCTGCATACTTAAAACACATAGAGGATGAGTGTGGAGTGATCTATAAGTTCACAACACCTTACCACCCACAAAGCAATGGTCTTGCTGAGAGATTCAAGGTATGATAATGGGACCCCGTGAAAAACAAAAGGAGATGGGATGTTCTGTTACCCTGCCTACTTTTTGCCTACAAAGAGGTGCCTCAGAAGGGAGTAGGGTTTTCACCCTCTGAACTTCTGCTTGGCCACCTTGTAAGGGTCCCACTCTGTTTTGTGAGGGAAGGATGGGATAAACCACATTATGAACCAAAACAAGATGTGGGGGACTATGTACTAAGCCTTCGTTCCAGGATGGCAGAGTACATGCACAAAGCATCCAAACACCTCGAGGCCAGCCAGGAGCTCCAGAAGCTCTGGTATGACCAAAAAGATGCACTGGTAGAATTCCAACCAGGGCAGCAGGTGTGGGTTTTGGAGCCAGTGGCACTAAGGGCGCTCCAGGACAAATGGAGTGACCCTAACCCTATCCTAGAAAATAAGAGTGAGGTCACCTACTTGGTAGACCTGGGCACTAGCAGGTCCCCCAAAAGGGTGATACATGTGAACCACCTCAAACTCTATTGTGACAGGGCTGATGTAACCATGCTGATGGTTACTGATGAGGATCAGGAGACAGAGAGTGAACCTCTCCCTGACCTTCTCTCTTACAGCCCCCAAGGTGGGTCAGTGAATGTAGTTGTCTACTCAGACACCCTCTCTACCCAACAGCAAGCGGATTGCAGACAGGTTTTGCAACAGTATGCACAGCTCTTTTCCTTGTCCCCTGGTCAGACTTCCTGGTGTACCCATGATGTGGACACTGGAGACAGCTTGCCTGTCAAAACCAAAATCTATCACCAGTCTGACCAAGTCAAGGAAAGCATCAAGGCTGAAGTCAGCAAGATGCTGGAGTTGGGGATCATTGAGCCTTCTAACAGTCCCTGGGCCAGTCCAGTGGTCCCAGTTCCCAAACCTTATCTATAGGGTGGAATGAGAGAAACTAGGTTTTGAGTGGACTACAGAGGCCTCAATGCTGTCACGGAGACAGATGTACAACCCATCCCCACAGCTGATGAATTTATAAATAAGTTACGGGCTGCCAAATACCTTAGTATCTTTGACTTAACTGCAGGGTACTGGCATACTGGAATTGCCCCTGGAGCAAGAGAAAAGACCGCATTCTCCACACCTGATGGGCACTTTCATTTCACTGTGATGCCCTTTGGTCTAAAGCATGCCCCTGCCACCTTCCATAGGTTGGTGAATCAGGTCCTTGCTGGGTTGAAAGGCTTTAGTGAAGCTTATCTGGATGATATTGCTGTATTTAGCTCTTCCTGGCAGGATCCCCTGGTCCACCTGGGGAAGGTTTTACACGCCCTGCAAGCTGAAGACCTAACTATAAAGGCATCCAAGTGCCAGATAGAACAGGGAACTGTTGTGTACTTGGGCCACCTTGTGGGTGGAAGCCAAGTCCAACCCCCCAGCCCAAAATCCAGACCATTCTGGATTGTTGTTATTGTTATTGTTAATTTAAATTTGTAGAGCGTTTAATACCGGAAGGTCTCTAAGCGCTACAAGAAGAGTGGCGTCAGTCCCGGGCGAGTGGAAGACAGTTAAGCCCAAGCTTCTGTGAAGAGGATGGTTTTCAGTTTTTTCCTGAAAGGAAGAAGGCGGCTTTCTGCGCGGAGCTGGCTAGGCAGCTTGTTCCAAAGGGTGGGTAGAAGGATGGAAAAGGCTCGGCCCCCCTTGGTGGCATAGTTGAAGCGTGGGCAATTTAAGAGGCCCATCGTGGATGATCTTAGCGAGCGGCATGGGGCGTATTTCTCAAGGCGTTGTTTAATATAGGTGGGTGCCTGTCCATGAAAAGCCTTGTGAACAATGCAGAGGCCCTTAAATTTGGCCCTCTGTTTTATGGGCAGCCAGTGGAGACTTTGCAGAAGGGGGGATGCCCGCGTGTGCCTGGGTACTTTAAAAATTAGACTTGCCGCGTCATTCATGACTATCTGGAGTTTGCCTACTAAGGAGTCTGGCAGTCCAATGTAGAGCGAGTTGCCATAGTCGAGGCGGGACAGGATCATGGCAGTCACGACTGTTCTCATGGTCGAGAAGGAGAGGATAGGGGAGAGTCTCCTAAGTAGCCTGAGTAAGCCCACACAGGTTCCAAACACAGTGGAAACTTGGTTAGCCAGTGAAAGCTTAGCGTCCACTTTGATTCCCAGACTTTTTACCACTGGGACTGGGGCCGGAGCATCGCCCAGCTCCTGGGGCCAGTAGAGGGAATTCCATGGGTTGTCAGCATCGGTCATGGCCAGAACCTCAGTTTTGTCTGGGTTAATCTTGAATGAATTGGCAGTCATCCAGTTGACCGTGAAACGTAGAACATCTTTCGCCCGGGAGTATGCTTGGGGGGGGGGGGGGTCTTTTCAATTTGCAGAATAATTTGTGTGTCGTCCGCATAATTGAAGACTTGGCACTCCATAGCCGAGAGGGCATTGATTAACGGTCTGAGATAAATGTTAAATAGGAGGGGTGATAGGGCCGACCCTTGTGGGTCTCCGCAGGGAACGGGCCCCCTCTCTGAGACCCAGTCACCCATCTGAATTCTTTGGGAGCGGTTCGTCAGGAATGAGGTGATCCATTGTATGACAGGTCCAACAATCCCAATTGTTCTTAATCTTTCCAGGAGAAGGGCGTGGTTGACCGTGTCGAACGCTGCCGACAGGTCAAGGAGGACTAGGACACAAGGCTTTTTATTGTCGGTAGTCCTCCTGAGGTCATCAAGCACTGATAGCATCACCAGTTCTGTGCTATGGTGAGCTCGAAAACCAGCCTGCCTGTCCTCCAGAAGGTTGTAATCCTCCGTAAACTTGGCTAGATTTTGCAGGACATGTTGCTCTAGGATTTTAGCAAGAAATGGGAGTTGGGAGATGGGTCTGTAGTTTTTCATATTGGATGGATCCGCGCCAGTCTTTTTGAGCAGGGGGATAATTCTGGCTTCCTTAAAATAACTTGGAACCTTCCCAGTCTCCAGGAGAGGTTCAACAGAGCGAGGATTTCTTCCTCGATTTCTGGGAGAGCTAAGTTAAAAATCCTAGGGGGGCAGGGGTCGGCGGGTCAGCCTGATTTAATTTTTGTGGCAATGCGTCGGAGGGTTTCAATGTCGAGGTTTTGGAAGGAAGAGAGCATTTCTGCTTGCTTTCCCTGTGTGACCTTCTCTACAGTGGGGGGTTGCTTAAATGGGGAGTTATCAATCTCAATCAGGATATCCCGTATTTTGTTGAAGAAATATATTAGAAATTGATTGCATTGTTCTTGGTTAGATGGAGACGTCAGGGATTGTTTTTGACTGAGTTCTCTCAGGATTTTAAACGTTTCTTTCTGTTTATTGGTTGCTACTAGAATCCTGTTTTCATAATAATCCGCCTTCCTACGGAGGAGCGCCTTTTTGTAGAAAGCAATTTTGGCTCTATATTCTGCAAGGGCCTGAGGCTCATAGTGCTTACGCCACTGTCGTTCGTGGTGGCGAAGCGTACGTTTCAGGGCTCTGAGCTCTTCCGTAAACCATGGAGCGCCTTTGCCTTTGTTACCAGTTTTTCTTTTTCTTTCAGGGGCTATTTTATTGATGGCAGAAAGAAGCCGGCTGGAAATAGCTTCGGACCGTCCATCAATATCCACTGTTTCCGGCTTCTTACGAGGGCAGTCTCGGAGGGCGCTTACCAATGTTGGGGCCTCGATTTTTGACCAGCTACGGACATGTTTCCAGTCCGAAAAGAAGCTCCAACAACCCAGACCCAAGTCAGGGCATTCCTTGGCTTGACTGGGTACTATAGGAGGTTTGTGAAGGGATATGGGTCCATTGTGACTCCCCTCACAGAACTCGCCTCAAACAAGATGCCCAAGAAAGTGAACTGGACAGTTGGCTGCCAAAAGGCTTTTGAGACCCTAAAAGAGGCAATGTGTTCAGCACCTATTCTCAAAGATCCAGCTTACTCCAAGCTGTTCATTGTGCAGACTGATGCCTCTGAGTTAGGGATAGGAGTGGTCCTATCTCAGCAAATGATGATGGACAAGACCAATCTGTAGCTTTCATAAGCAGAAGACTACTCCCCAGGGAACAGCGTTGGAGTGCTATTGGTAGGGAGGCCTTTGCTGTGGTCTGGTCCCTGAAGAAGCTGAGACCATACCTGTTTGATACTCACTTCATTGTTCAAACTGACCACAGACCTCTCATATGGCTGATGCAGATGAAAGCAGAAAAACGAAAACTTTTGAGGAGGTCCATCTTCCTAGAGGGAATGGACTTTACAGTGTAACACAGACCTGGGACTGCCCATGACAATGCAGATGGCCTTTCCAGATGTTTCCATTGAGACAATGAAGACTCTCTTGGGGAAGGTTAGTCTCATCCTCTTTTGATTAGGGGGGGGTGGGTTGTGTAGGAAAGTGTCCCATTTTGCATGGTCACCCCCCACTTTTTGTCTGACATCTGATGCAACCTGACTTGGTTCCCTGCCAATCAGGTTCCCAGGGCCTGTGTTCTTCCCCAAAATGGTTCCTTTGTACCCCCAACTGGCACATCCCTGGCCACAGGTAAGCCCCTTGTAAAAGGTACCATGAGTGTGACCAGGAAGGACTCTAAGGGCTGCAGCACCTATTTTGCCACCCTTAGAGGCCCTGTACCTTAACACCCACAAACTGCCATTGCAGTCTGCAAGTTCTGGTGCAGAGAAAAAAAACAGGCTACTTACCTGTACACTGTGGTTCTCCAGTATTGATATATTTTATAGATTCACATGCTTGAATTTTCCCCGTCGTCATTGTGGGAGTCCCATGGTAACCTAAGAAACAGCAGTAATAAAACATCACCATAGACCTCCATAGAACAGAAAGAAACTCACTTAAGTAACTTTTCAGCATCATTTTAAAACATCCAAACTTCAGCCAATCACAGCTGAAACCTTAGAGTTCCCTTCCCCACAGAGCCACCATACCTCAGATTTCGAGCACAAGTGTATAGGTATACAAAAACTCTGAGGTAATTGGTGAGCCTAATCGGGGAGGTGGGAGGATCGCATGTGAATCTATAAAAGATATCAATACTGGAGAACAACAGTGTACTGGTAAGTAACTTGTTTTTCTACAGTATGGAATCTTTTATAGATTCACATGCTTGAATCCGACTAGTAAGCAGTAAAAACACAATAAGAGAAAAAGAAAGGTGGTGGGCAGGCGAACCATCCCACCATGACAAAAACTTATAGCATCAGAAAACAAGAAGAGAATAATAAGCATACAAATTTAGAAACAGCATGTAAAGAACATAGAAGGCTAAAAGCCGCCTACCTTAGGCAAAGAGACATCGAAGTGAAGCTTGTCCAACAGTGATTTCCGCCTTTTTCCAACCATCAAGGCAGTAATGCTTCGTGAATGTGTGAGCGTTCGCCCACGTTGTCACCTGCATATGTCAGGGAGTGATGCTCCCGTAAACAGGGTCGAGGAAGTCGCCACTTTCCTAGTAGAGTGAGCTTGTGCTTTCGCAAGAAGCGGACAGCCAGCTTTCTTGTGACAGAAGGACATCGTGGAGGTGACCCAACGATCAATGCTAGCCTGTGTCAAGGCTTGTCCTTTCCTAGGTACCAAGAATGAGATCAGTAGCTGAGAGGATTTACGGAATGTCTCCGTTCTTTTCAGATAAAACTTTAAACAACGTTTAATGTCCAGAGAATGCAACGCCCTTTCCGCTGCTGAGGATGGATTAGGAAAAAACGTTGGAAAAACAATCAGCTCATTGAGGTGGTAAGCTGAAGGCCCCTTGGGTATAAACGAAGGGTTAGTGCGTAGGATAACCCTGTCCGGTAAAAACTGCAGATACAGTTCTTTTATAGAGAGTGCTTGGATTTCACTGCTACGTATGGCTGACGTAATGGCCAAGAGGAAAGCCATTTTCCAGGAACTTCAATTTGCATTTGTGTATTGGCTCAAAGGGAGGACGCATCAGTTGTGACAGAACGGTGTTTAATTGCCACAGAACTGTAGGAGGCTTAACAGGCAGAAAAACTCTAAAAAGTCCCTTCATAAATTGTTTGACGAGTCGGTTAGACCACAGAGAAGTTTGATTTGAGAGCCTTCTATTCCTAGGAATTAAAGCATTATGGAAGAGTGAGAAAGTCCTGATTTTGCTAAGTGCAAGAGATAAGTCAGCACCAGCTCCGGAGATGATGAGAATGGATGTAATGCTTGCGAGATACACCAAGCACAGAATCTCTGCCATTTATCTGTATAACATTTCAACGTAGATGGAGCTCGAGAGTTCTGTAGTATCTTAGAACACTCCTTGGACAGCCTCAAATCCCCAAATTCAGCGTGGTGAGGAGCCAAGCCGACAAATGAATAGAGGGAATTTGTGGATGAACCACTTGGCCCTGGTTCATGTATGGGAGATCCACCTTTGGAGTGAAGAGAATTGGAGCAAACTCTGATAGGCGAAGCAGCTCGGTGTACCAGAATTGTCTTGCCCAACCTGGAGCAATGAGAATCCTACAAGGCTCTTGCTTCATTTTCTGAAGTACTCGTGGAATGAGTGGAAACGGGGAAATGCGTAGGCGAACATCCCCAACCAAGGAAACTGGAAGGCATCTCCCCAAGAGTTTTGATGAGGATGTCTGCTTGCAAAAAGATGACCCTTTTTGTTGAGGAACGTAGCGAACAGATTTAATGTTGGGTAACCCCAGGATTGAAAAACCTCCTTCAAATGCTGGTCGTTGAGCTCCAATTCGTGGCACTGTTTGGAGGCCCTGCTGAGAGAGTCTGTCTCCTCGTTGTGAATCCCTGGCACGTTCTCCACTCGCAAGGAGATGTGGTTGACAAGGAGCCATTCCCATATCTGCTGAGCAAGAAGGGAAAGCGTTCGAGATCTCATTACGCTTTGCTTTTGGAGGTAAAATATTGTCGTAGTGTTGTCCATCTTGAAGAGCACTGATGCACCTTTGATCCGAGGCAGGAAGGCTTTCAGACCTAGAAACACTGCTTCGAGCTCCTGAACGTTTATATGGCACTTCGATTCCTGTTTGGACCACTTGCCATGAACCTGTATTTCTTGAAGGTGAGACCCCATCTGTCGACGCCTCCGGGGTCATCACCAGCTGTGGCACAGAGTGAATGAAAGAGAGGCCTTGCAACAGGTTGTCCCTGACAATCCACCAGACCATAGCGGCTGTCATTGATGCTGAAATGCGAACCTTGTCGTTGAATGAGCCTTGAGACTGGACCCACTGCGCATCAAGCTGCTCCTGCAACGGTCGCATACGAAGTCGGCAATTGGAAATGATCGGGATGCAAGAGGACATTATCCCCAGCATGGACTTGTACTGCCTCACAGAAATGAACCTTCTTGTTGAAAGAAGCTTTGTCATACCCAGAATCCGCATTATTCTTTCTTGAGTGGGAATGGCCTTCCCCAGCTCTGTGTCGAGATGTGCACCCAGAAAGGCCAACGATTTGGCCGGGATAATAGATGATTTTGCCAGATTGATGTGAAGACGTAGTGACTAGAAGAGAGCCCGACAGGCTCTTGTTGAAATTTTTGCAGCTTGAAAAGACCGAACTTTTATGAGCCAATTTTCCAGGTATGGGAACACCTCTGGTGACCTGAACGTCTTAAGAAGGCCGCTGTCGGTGCCATGCACTTTGTGAACACCCTGGGAGTGGACTTCAAACCAAATTGAAGCACTTTGAATTGGTAATGGCGCCCTGCCACTTTGAACCTGAGGAATTTTCGATGTTGACGGTGGATGGGAATATGAAAATTGGCGTTGAGGAGATCGAGAGAAGCCATATAATCCCCTTTTTCCATGAGAAGAAGAATCTCCTAAAGAGAGAGCATCCTGAAAGATTGACTTTTGATGAACTTGTTCAGCATTCTGAGGTCATTGACCTGCCTCCGTTTTCCATTTTACTTTTTGATGAGGAGGAAGTGGGAATAAAATCCCCGATTTTGCTGGTTGAGGGGTACTTCCTCTATGGCCTGCTTGGGAAGAAGCGTTTTTATCTCCTTTTTGAGATCTGGAAGGTGACGGAGCAGAACTTTCCACGGTGGAACATTTGGAGGATGCTGAATGAATCTAGCGTGTGGCCATGCTGGAAGATATCTAGAACCCATTTGTCTGAAGAAATGGAGTTCAATTTCTGAAAGGATGCGGAGAAGACGAGATTGTGCTGAGGGACTATGGTAGCAGGCGCCTAATGTACTTCATTGTCTCCTATTGGAGTCTTGGGACTTTCCAGCAAATTCCTGGCTCTTGCGTCCTCCCGGTCTTGAATAAGTCTGAGCCGTGTTGGACTGGAAAGACCGGTTGGATGGCTGGTAGGTACTCTGCAGATATGGCTGGTACCTCTGCTGAAATTGTGGACGGGATAAGAATTGCCCCTGACCTCTAGCCCAAAAGAAGTGAAAGCGGCGCTGTTGGAGATTGCTTAAGGCTTTGACTGTATCCGTGTCTTTTTTTTATAGATTGTAGCTTCTCGTCTATGTGCTTACCAAACAAGCACTCCCCATCAAAAGGCATGTCTAAAACCTTGGCTTGGACTGTTATGTTTCATATAGGTACCCTAATATAGGCCCGGGTAACATCATACCCCTTCACCTACATTACCTCCCCTACACTACACTGTAACGAGCCTTTTAGGATTGAACCTTTACCTAGTTTTAGTCCTGGGTGCAGAAGGAGGGTTTCTCCTAAACAATAGAGTCCTATAACTCCATCAATAGACTCACACAGTATGAATGAATATTCATAAGGGTTCTTAGAAACCAGGCTGGGGCTATACCACCTTCCTTCCCATATCTACTTACACGGTTCATCCCATACGTCAACCTCAAATCCAACAATGGCTAATACAAGCAACAAGGGACAAAGGAGCCCTAGATACTTTCTGTATAAATACAGCACCTCTTGCTAGTGTTAGTTAGAGGGAAACGCGACTTCCAGGCCGACACACTGACCAGAGACGCTGAGGCTCCTGCATGCAGACGCTCCAGCTGACAGTGGTCTGAACATCCTTTGCGGGGTGTCCAACTCGAGACCAAGAAGGGCTCCTACATTCTCATACTTGAAGTAATGGGGTTCGACTAAATCCTAGAGGGATTCTTGGCTTCACACCTACTCACATGCTAGGTACACTTAGGTACATCTAGATAGGCATCGTAGGAGTACGCGCACTTTTATCATGCATTTTATATTCATGTATTTATTTATGCTTATTGCAAGATGGTAGAACTGTACTATCCTTTTATATTCACTGCACTGCTAATCATATATCTTTGCTACTGTCTAATGGTTATTGCAGCTCATATATTTTACACAAGAATAACAACTGTTCAATAAACCCTTATTGAAACGCCCAGACTGTTTATTCTGTGTATCTCTGAGACAAACTAAATGAGCACGAGTGACTGAGCGAAAAGTAGTACATTGTTTCCACGATCCCAAGGGATCAGGTTTGTCATGTTCTGAGGTTGCCAGAAACTATTCTCTCCCCAATAAGAGGAGATAATAGTGGCACTGTGAGCTAGCTAATGCAAACAGGCTAACATAAATGGTGGGGGTGCTCGGAACCAGTCTGCCACCAAACCCACAGTTTATGTTATCCGAACGCGCAGATTCTGTATAGGAATATATAGGAACTACACGACAGGACCTCTGGACGAAAGGTGGTTGCTTTTAGCCATCCCTGGCCAAGCAGAACCGCTGCTCCTGCCATTTGTCGAAATGCAGTGGATGAAACGTCCATGGCTATTTCAATGAGCTCCGAAGACGCTCTTTCTCCCTCCAAAAGAATATCTTTTGCCTCTTTCTTCTTATCTTCCGGGAGATACTCCAACAGAGTAGAGATGTCCGACCACATCTGCCGGTCAGATCTCCCCAAAATAGCTATGGCATTAGAGGCTCTAATGGAGTTAACCGCCAGAGCCGAAAACCTCTTTCCAATATTGTCAAGGCGACGGCCCTCCTTGTCCGGTGGAGCAGTGCAGGGAGATGCTGGATTCTTGACTCTTCTCTGTGCTGCTTGCATGATCACAGAGTCCGGCCTCGGGTGACCAGTGAGGCATGCAGGCGAGTCGCCAGGAGCCTTGTATTTTTTATCCAGTTTTGGAATAACAGCTGGAACCGAGGCGGGTGTTTTCATTAACTTTAGCCCTTCTTGCCATAGAAAGTCAACTATAGGAATTGCCCTCACTCAACGTTGAGTGCCTGGTTTAAAATCAAATAGAAAACACTCTGTTTATTTAGTTGGCATTGGCAAATCAAAACATTTGGAGGCACGCTCTAGAAGATCATGAAATCCCCTAATATCAGCCGGAGGAGAATCCGCAGCAGGAGGGTTAGGAGATGGTTGCATAGGGGCTATGTAGTCATCCCATTCTTCATGCGCATCTATGTCCGTTTGTATTTCCCCTTCTTCTGTCTGAGCATCCTGAGTATTCTCTGTGATGACTATAGGAGGAGTGAGGGTCTTCTCCCTTGTGGATTTGGGAGTACTTTGGCCCAGAAGAATAGTGGGTACCTCTTGGGGAGCTAAAGGCCTTTGAGGAGCATTTGTGTCCGGAAAACTCCTGTAATAGTCGTTAAGCATATGATGGAGATCAGACACCAGAGACACTGGAACATTCATTGATGGTTCCCTAAACTAATGACGCTCCTCCTCTCTGTCATCGTAAGGATAACGTTCCTGGAAGGAACCCTGCCTCTGCATGACAGACGTGTCTCTTTCCGCAAAAGAAAATTCCCCTGCCAGGTAAGAAGATGGATCATTGCTCTCAATGTCCTCATTATCAGAATCTTGGCACTTGACCCTTAACTGCGATGGACTGTATGCAGGGCCAAACATACCTTCATCCTCTGACTCTTGGAAGTCCAAAAGGCGAGCAGGAGGTAAAGTGGATATTTTGGAGAAATCCTGAATCTGCATGGGCTGAAGGAGACTGATTTTTCCCTCCGTCTACGGTCCCGTCGACAGGCTCGATGATAGTGCAACTGCCGATGCGATCGTCTGTGGTACCGTCTACGGTGTGTGGACGGCCTTCGTCTCCGGGGACGTCATTGCTAGAATCGTTGACGGACCTGTGGTCGACGGTGAAATTCTCGTCGACAGTGAAGGCCTCGTCGATGATGATGATGTTGTTATCGTCAATGAAGCTCCCACCGCCGTTGCTGCCATCGACCTCTTAACCGTCGTAGTCGTCGCCGACAAAGCCGTCAACGGTGCAGGAACCTCAGGTTTTCTTGAGGAGAGTGGAATCTTCGACGATGACGCCGTCGACGGTCTAGAAGATTGGTCTCTGAGAGGAGTCAGAGAAGCAGAAAAGAAGAGGGCTTTGAAGCCTCTGACTGAGGATCCTTGTGGTGTTTAGGCTCAGATTTGCCCTGGGACTATGATCTCTTGGAGTCCCCATGATGTGAGGAGGGACTGCCCTCCTTTCTTTTCCTTGAGGAAAAATGGGCCTTTTCCTCAGGTTTAGACTCGGAATCTGAAGCAGCCTTTCTCTTCTGTAGCCAGAGTAACAGCCTACACTCCCTATCTTTGAGGGTTTTAGCTGAAAAAGGGCAGCAATACTTGCATTCCCTGGGTTTGTGGTCAGGGTAGAGGCAATACAATCACTGTTTTTGGGGGTCTTCAGAGAACGGCCTACACTTCCCACAGGTCTTACAGGGCCTAAACAGCCCTTTTTTAGGCTCTGGCATCTCAAAAGCAGGAAGGTCAAAAGTATAAAGTCCAAGAAATAACTTGAGAGTAGCTAAAGCAGAGACTGGAGGTCAAAAGTTGAGAAGAAATACTGTAACTGAGCAGAGCTCAGGGAGATTCCCTATCATATGACGTGGGGTAAGAAATCTGAGGTATGGTGGCTCTGTGGGGAAGGGAACTCTGAGTTTTCAGCTGTGATTGGCTGAAGTTTGGATGTTTTAAAATGAGGCTGAAAAGGTACTTAAGTGAGTTTTCTTCTGTTCTATGGAGGTCTATGGTGATGTTTTATTACTGCTATTTCTTATGTTACAGAGGGACTCCCACCATTTTCTTTGTTTAAATCTTTTTATTGATTAACATTTTTGCACATTTTAAGCATACAGTCAGAGCAGTGCTCATGCATCAAGAAAGAAAGAAAGAAAAGTGATTGCCAACAGCATAATGTGCAGTACCCAACAGCAAAAGGAGAGACAGATGAGTAGATCACAGCGACCACAAGAAGTCATGGGACAGTGTCCATAGACAGGGCGGATCAGTGCTGATGAGTCTCACCACCGGGTAGCATGCAAACGGTTCAGATATAGTGCAGTTCGAACCAAACTGGGGACATAGGGTACAACAAAATGAGGACAACATAAGTCAAGGAAGGGAAAGGGAGTCGCTTGAGACCTGCTGTATTATCTAGTGTAGCCGGGGGAGCCAGAGCTGCCAGGACCCAGTGGCAATGAAGTTCTGGAACAGGAGAGTCAAGTCAGCCTGGAGGTCAGTGCTATTCAACACCCCTGCCGGTGGGGGATGAACTATGGGTACCGGCCCCAGATAACGTATTCGGGTCCACTGTGTTAGTGACCATTTCTTGGAGCTTGGAAACCATTGTGTCCCACTGAGGCGCTAGGGGGAATTTACGAATGCCGAGTAGGTCCTCCCTACGTAGCGCCACACCCTCCGCCTTAGCCCAATTAAGCAGGGATCGGCGCCAGGCAAGTGGGTGAGGCGACAGAGGGGATTTCCATCGCTTGGTGATCAATCGTTTGGCCGTTATTAGACCCAGGTCGAGAAATCGTGTGGCGGCTCTATATTTTTTGTTTCTGCTAAAGAGGTGTAATACATGGGCTTCCCAACTGGGGGGAATAGCTTGGGAGGTGCAAGTTGTCAGGGTGACTGTCACATTGCTCCAGTACTCATTTAAGACCGAACAATGCCAGAGCATATGGAGAATGTCGGCATCTAACTGCCGGCAGCGGGGGCAAGCCGCGTCTACGCGGAGGAAGTACCTGTTGATTTGAGCTGGGGTAAGGTAAGCCCGATGCAGCACGAAGAATTGAATTTGTTTGAACCGCTCATTACGCGGAATGTATGTCGGGCTGCCTCGAACAACAGTCCACTCTCTATCTGTGAATGCCCTCCCCAGGGCCCCCTCCCAATGATGCCGAAGCCGAGTGAGGTCAGCCTCCGTGTGTTGCCGGATGGAAGATGCGAACACAGAGGGACTCCCACCATGATGACGGGGAAGAATCAAGCATGTGAATCTATAAAAGATTCAATACTGGAGAAGTGAAGAGTCGACATGGCACACATCCCTGTGTGCCATGCCTACAATACACTGCCTGAGGCCTAGGTGAGTCACCCCTCTAGCAGGGTGCACTAGCCCCAGGTGAGGGTACAGTGGCATGAGCCCTGTACCCCTACAGTGTCTAAGTCCTTTCTTAGACATTGCAAGTGTAGTAAAGCCATATAGAGTATATGGTCTGGGAGTTGGTCATTACGAACTCCACAGCTCCATAATGGCTTTACTGCAACCTGAGAAGTTTGGTAGAAAACGTTTCAGCACATTAAACCCACACTAATGCCAGTGTGGGGTTGTTGGAAACGGGTAGCGTGGTGCAGAGCGGGAAGGCTAAACTCGGAGCATTGTGTAAAGCATCCGCGCAGCACACACAGGCGACACACCAGGCACACTACAAAAAGGAGACCACACCAGGCGGTTATGTAAAAACAAGTTTCTTTATCTAATTCAAGTCAGCATTAGATGGGGCAGATAAACTCAGTGCAACAGTAAATTCATGTCCCTGTAAAACTTGAGGAATTCATGCAAGTACATCAAGGCATTAAACCTTCATATAAGTGAAAAGACGTTAGCAACATGTGTCTTAAAACAGGTAACACTGCAGGTAATGCAGGGCATGTGTTAACATGGGCACAAGCTCATTTAGGTACATTCCATTAACAAGACATTAGATGCCGGTATGCCCTTAACACGGTAGGTGATGACTTGCAGGTGATAACAGGGGCAGGGGCCCCAATCAGGTACATTCAATTCAACAAGGAGCCTAGTGCAGGCTTGCAAACATCATAGGAACAGTTCTTAACCACTTTCAGTAAGGTAACCCCCCTGGAGTAGGTATACCACACCAGGAATCTTTCATGAGCATGGATTCACTTGTGTGCAGTGCACAAAGATTGACCCTTAAGAGGCAGGTAATAGCATTCAACCTAGGAACATTAGAAACACTTCTTAAGCACTTCAATAGGGCAACATCCCTTGTGTGGGCCTTCAACATCAAGGTAACATTTCCTCAGAGCTCCTTCAGTAAGGCCACATCTCCTATGCATGGGTGATGGCAATGCAGGTATTAACTAATATGCAGCTGGGCAATACCTGTAGGTAATTCTCAAGTGGGGGGTTTATCACCATTTCAGGGGAGACATACTGGGCATAAGATCAGCAGCACTCAGCATACCCCAATTGGCACCCCTACATCAGCATTAGGCGTGGAATGAAGGCCAGCAGGACATCCCCCATAGGGCTTCACACCTGATATCAGCAGGGCACACGGGGGGGTACCTAGACTCCATACCCCAGGCTGCGGCAGATTAGTCGCTGGCGCCTCCAACAGTCTCACTCAAGTTGCAGCGGCCACTGTCCGGCGGACCGCTGTGGCAACGGAGCTGGCCCTAACGGAATTGGGGTCCCCTCGGGGACTCGGTAGTCCTAGGTGAGTCCCAACTGCTCCTCAAACCGTTGCAACTGCCCACTGTCCAGCGGGGCGGTTGTAGAGAATCCGACCTGGTCCAGGGGGGCGGGCACCGACCATGCGCCCCAACACTCCCCCCAACCCCCAGGCAGCCGAGCCCCACTCACCGGGCTCCTGTGGAGGACTCCTTCGGGCAGGGGACAGGCACCGGCCTGTGCCTCGACAGTCCCCTGCTCTCCTCACTGGCGCTGCACGCGAGGCGGCTTCTCCCCTTCACCCGGGCCCCCTCCTGGGACCCGGTGCTTCTCTGGAAGGCTCGCGTAGCCCCGTCCTTGGGCCTCCGGCAGCACACGAGGCGGGGTAGGCTCCCGCGTCGTCCTGACTCCTCTCCTGACTTCGCCCGGGCCTCCAACAGCTCTCGGCCCGGGAACCAATGGTGTCGCGGCTTCCTGGGGGCGTGGCCGGTGACGCGGCCGGCGCCTTGGTTGCTAGGCGACGTCTCCTGCGCGCGGCAGCTCCGGGGCAGCCTAATCGGCAATCACGGCTCCTCTCATGCGGCGCCTGGGCCGCGGCGGTGATCCTGGCCACAACTTCTCCGGGCTTGGCGGCGCGAGGGCTGCGGCGGTGATTTGGCTCACAGGTAAGCGCGGGGGCCGCGGCGGTGACAGGGGCTCACAGCGCTTCCCCTCTTCACAGCGCTTCTTCCTCACCACGCTTCTGCTTCACAGCGCTTCTTCTCCACAGCGCAGAGGCCGCGGCGGTGATTTGCGGCAATGTCAGCGTGCGTGGTGGGCTCCCGCCACGCAGCCTTCATGCGGGGTGGGCACCCGCTGGTTTAAATCATAATAACGCGGTAGCAGGCGGGGTGGGCTCCCGCGAAGGTCACAGATATGCGGGGTGGGCACCCGCTCTTCTCCTGCACACAGGGGGGATCTCCACTCCGGGATTTCCTCGGGCCCTTAAGGCAACACAGCGCTGTGGGGATACACACGCCCCTCCTCTCCTTGGCACAATTATAGCGCTTGAGCCGCAAAACGCTGCAGGTGACAGCCCCTCTGTTGGCACATTAGATATAGCGCTCCCCAGGCGCTAGGGTGCAGGCAGGCACAGACAAGTACAGTAAAGCGCTCCCAAGGCGCTAGGGACCTCACAGGTCCAGGACCCACAGAGGGGGGGGTTTTGTCCACGCTCCTCACCTCCTTGAGTACAGGCAGTCCCAATATGGCGCTCACGAGGCGCTAGAGGCCAGGAGACAAGTAGTGCAGGGCGAGATCAGTGGCTAACAGGGCGGCTCACCAGTCCTGAAGCAGCAGCTCCTCGGAACGGTCATCCTCCAGTAAGGTGGCAATCCTGCCAGCACAGCAGCCTCCACTCCGGCAATGTCTCTTTATTGGCCCTGGGGACAACGGGGGGGGGGGCAGATGGGCACAGGGGCCAGCACACAGGCCCAATGTGGCGGTACCTCCTGGCAGAGTTCCCCCTCAGTCACTTCCCCTTCCCTGTCTGGACTGCTCTTGACTGACTGACTGAGCACATGGCAGCACAGCCCCCCTTTATATATGCCCCTCACCCCCCCTACCAGAGAGGCTGGCAACTTCTGGAAGGGTCCCTGGGGAACCGGTCTTAACTGGTTTAGGGGGAGGTGTAGAGCACCCTGGCTGCCAGGTTTCCCTCCAAAAGCTGGGAGTGCTGGGAAACAACAACTAGACCGCCACTCAATTCAGTCAGGCGGCACAAGGGCAGGCAGGAATGGCGTCCATTTTAAAAGTGACAGTGACACCATTACATAGTAGTACTCTTTTACATTTTAAAACCCATGGTACAATACATAGGCTAGGGGGGAAAAAGCGAAACATTTCTGGGAAAAAGGGCCAAGTCCAACACAACCCCCTCCCAGCCAAAAGCCAGGGTAGACCGATCAATGCCTTGATGGGCTTCCCTGCTTGGGGAGAAAAAACTTGGACGCGGGCCCACCACTGCAGGGGCACCCGCAGGTTCTTCGCCACTCCGGAACCCGATGGTTCCCTCTCTCCACTCCTCCTGGACCAACTAGGCCACTCCCCTGGTGCTCCCTAGTTGGCTGCAGCCAGGACCGGCCCCTAGGCCATCCAGATGTCTCTGGCCCTGGCTGTCTCACAGAGTGGGGGGCAGTAGCCCCAGGCCCGTAGTACCCTTTGACCACTCTACCTCTCCTCCGTGCAGTCCCAAACTGCCACTGGTCTTCCCACCTGGGGACCACACTCTCACACTGTCCACAAGTCAGGGGCGAGGCTCTCCTCCCCCTACCTCTCCTTCTGGGGTTCCGCACTCCCCTCCTATGCGGGGCACCCTCAGAACACCACTCTCTCCCTCGTCCAGGGCCGTGGCCCTGCAACTGATCCACCAACCCAGGGTCTAAACCCTTAGGTTGCCCCGGTGCCAGAGGCGAGTCCTCCCTCCCTCTGCACCCCCTCCCAGAGTTCCGCACCCTCCCAACTGGAGTGGTACCCCTGGAAGACAGCTTCGGAGGGACACTGCTTACAGACATCCCTCCCGCCAGGTCAGGCAATACCTGAACCGGGCCTCCCAACCCAGGATCGAAGCCCTGTGGTCGAGCCGGTGCCAGAGGCGAGTCCTTCCTCCCTCTGCACCCCCTTCCAGAGTTCCGCACCCTCCCACCTGGAGAAGTACCCCTGGAAGTCAAACCGGTAGGGACCCTGATGACAGGTGTCCCTCCCTCCAGGTCAGGCAGTCCCTGAACCTGGCATCCCAGCCCAGGATCTAAACCCTGTGACTGAGCAGACCCCAGAACCCCTGGAGCTCTGAATACAGACGGCCCAGGTTCTCCTGACACTAGGGGATCCCCTTCCATGGATGGCCCATCGGGACAGCCTAGGCTCCCAACCTGGGGTTCCCTTATGGAACTCTCCAGGCCCTGAGACTGCGGTTGGGGCACCTCGGGACACCTCCCCGTCTCACTCCTTCCTATAGATAGGATGTGAGGCCCTACAACCCTCTCACTATCCTGGGACCTAGCTGGGCTATTCTCGACCTCTCCCACCTCGCTGGGTTGGAAGATCCCTGCACCACTCCCTTCAGGATCACTCCCCAATGCCCTCTCAGACTCTCTGGCACTCACCCAAAGGTCTGCCTCCCGTGCAAGCTCCCTGGGGTCGGAGAGCCCACACTGCAACAGGTGGTGGCGCAACCTGTGAAAACAACTCTTGAGCACATGCTCCCTGATGATCCGGCGGAACAGCCCTTCCCCATCTGTCACCGCGCCACACACCATCCACTCCTCCAGTGCGGTCCAACACACGCCCACATACTCCCCCCAAGACTGATGGGACAGTTTCTTGCCGCCCCTAAATTCCAACCTGCCCCCCTCCTCCTGGGGATCAGGCACCATCTTCCGGGCTCCGGGAGTGGGACTTCCTGCACTGGCTAAACTCTCGCTGCCACCACTGGATCCCACCCTCACTGGTGAATCCAGACCGCAGAAACCACTCTCAGGGGACAACCTACCCCCTGAGCTAGTCTCTCCTGGCGAAGGCCCTCTCCGCCTCAGCCATTCTCTCCTGTGCTAGGACCCTCTCGGTCTCTAGCCTCTTTTCTTCAACTCTCAGCTGCGCTAGCTCCACTCTGAGCCTTTCCAGCGCCAGCTGATGCTCCCTTTCTTCCCTCCTATCTACCCACTCTTCTGGGGACAGGGAAAGGGGTGGGGCAGTGCCCCTGGGGCTGGACCCAGCACGGGACTCCCTCTCTATGGTGTCCTCATTCGCTACCGGTGTCTCTGCCCTAACATCTCCTTCCTCCTCAGAGTCACCACCCTCCAGGGTTATGGACTGGGACCCCTCACTCTCAGAGTCCCGCTCACGGTCTCTACCATATCCATTCCCTAAATATGCGGAGGGGTAATCAGAAAGGTCCCCACAGGGCTCTAAGGGTTCCCCCCTTCTCAGGGCCTCATAGAGGAACAACTTCCTGCGGGTGTTGCCTACCGTGGGTATCCCTCTCTCCCTGCAGAGGTCCAACACCTCCTGCTCAGTGTACTCCCACAGGCAATCCTCGTCGTAGGTTAACCCCATCCTGGTGAGATACACCCGGGATACACCACCCATAATGCAACAGGGAGACACAATCCCCAAAACAACACTTCCAGGAGGAAATACAGTCAGCAAAACAATCCCCAAATCTGTGGTTACTCTCAAGTGCACCCTTTGTAGTGCAACCAGTTGCCGCTGTGGTACTGCGCAAACACAAGTCCTATCCCACCGCTGAACACCAATGTTGGAAACGGGTAGCGTGATGCAGAGCGGGAAGGCTAAACTCGGAGCACTGTGTAAAGCATCCGCGCAGCACACACAGGCGACACACCAGGCACACTACAAAAAGGAGACCACACCAGGCGGTTATGTAAAAACAAGTTTCTTTATCTAATTCAAGTCAGCATTAGATGGGGCAGATAAACTCAGTGCAACAGTAAATTCATGTCACTGTAAAACTTGAGGAATTCATGCAAGTACATCAAGGCATTAAACCTTCATATAAGCGAAAAGACGCTAGCAACATGTGTCTTAAAACAGGTAACACTGCAGGTAATGCAGGGCATGTGTTAACATGGGCACAAGCTCATTTAGGTACATTCCATTAACAAGAAATTAGATGCCGGTATGCCCTTAACACGGTAGGTGATGACTTGCGGGTGATAACAGGGGCAGGGGCCCCAATCAGGTACATTCAATTCAACAAGGAGCCTAGTGCAGGCTTGCAAACATCATATGAACAGTTCTTAACCACTTTCAGTAAGGTAACCCCCCTGGCGTAGGTATACCACACCAGGAACCTTTCATGAGCATGGATTCACTTGTGTGCAGTGCACAAAGATTGACCCTTAAGAGGCAGGTAATAGCATTCAACCTAGGAACATTAGAAACACTTCTTAAGCACTTGAATAGGGCAACATCCCTTGTGTGGGCCTTCAACATCAAGGTAACATTTCCTCAGAGCTCCTTCAGTAAGGCCACATCTCCTATGCATGGGTGATGGCAATGCAGGTATTAACTAATATGCAGCTGGGCAATACCTGTAGGTAATTCTCAAGTGGGGGGTTTATCACCATTTCAGGGGAGACTTACTGGGCATAAGATCAGCAGCACTCAGCATACCCCAATTGGCACCCCTACATCAGCATTAGGCGTGGAATGAAGGCCAGCAGGACATCCCCCATAGGGCATCACACCTGATATCAGCAGGGCACACAGGGGGGTACCTAGACTCCATATCCCAGGCTGCGGCAGATTAGTCGCTGGCGCCTCCAACAGTCTCACTCAAGTTGCAGCGGCCACTGTCCGGCGGACCGCTGTGGCAACGGAGCTGGCCCTAACGGAACTGGGGTCTCCTCGGGGACTCGGTAGTCCTAGGTGAGTCCCAACTGCTCCTCAAACCGTTGCAACTGCCCACTGTCCAGCGGGGCGGTTGTAGAGAATCCGACCTGGTCCAGGGGGGCGGGCACCGACCATGCGCCCCGACACTCCCCCCAACCCCCAGGCAGCCGAGCCCCACTCACCGGGCTCCTGTGGAGGACTCCTTCGGGCAGGGGACAGGCACCGGCCTGTGCCTCGACAGTCCCCTGCTCTCCTCACTGGCGCTGAGCGCGAGGCGGCTTCTCCCCTTCACCCGGGCCCCCTCCTGGGACCCGGGGCTTCTCTGGAAGGCTCGCGTTGCCCCGTCCTTGGGCCTCCGGCAGCACACGAGGCGGGGTAGGCTCCCGCCTTGTCCCGGTTCCTCTCCTGACTTCGCCCGGGCCTCCAACAGCTCTCGGCTCCTCTCATGCGGCGCCTGGGCCGCGGCGGTGATCCTGGCCACAACTTCTCCGGGCTTGGCAGCGCGAGGGCCGCGGCGGTGATTTGGCTCACAGGTAAGCGCGGGGGCCGCGGCGGTGACAGGGGCTCACAGCGCTTCCCCTCTTCACAGCGCTTCTTCCTCACCACGCTTCTGCTTCACAGCGCTTCTTCTCCACAGCGCAGAGGCCGCGGCGGTGATTTGCGGCAATGTCAGCATGCGGGGTGGGCTCCCGCCACGCAGCCTTCACGCGGGGTGGGCACCCGCTGGTTTAAATCATAATAACGCGGTAGCAGGCGGGGTGGGCTCCCGCGAAGGTCACAGATATGCAGGGTGGGCACCCGCTCTTCTCCTGCACACAGGGGGGATCTCCACTCCGGGATTTCCTCGGGCCCTTAAGGCAACACAGCGCTGCGGGGATACACACGCCCCTCCACTCCTTGGCACAATTATAGCGCTTGAGCCGCAAAACGCTGCAGGTGACAGCCCCTCTGTTGGCACATTAGATATAGCGCTCCCCAGGCGCTAGGGTGCAGGCAGGCACAGACAAGTACAGTAAAGCGCTCCCAAGGCGCTAGGGACCTCACAGGTCCAGGGCCCACAGAGGGGGGGGTTTTGTCCACGCTCCTCACCTCCTTGAGTACAGGCAGTCCCAATATGGCGCTCACGAGGCGCTAGAGGCCAGGAGACAAGTAGTGCAGGGCGAGATCAGTGGCTAACAGGGTGGCTCACCAGTCCTGAAGCAGCAGCTCCTCGGAACGGTCATCCTCCAGTAAGGTGGCAATCCTGCAAGCACAGCAGCCTCCACTCCGGAGATGTCTCTTTATTGGCCCTAGGGACAACAGGGGGGGGGGGCAGATGGGCACAGGGGCCAGCACACAGGCCCAATGTGGCGGTACCTCCTGGCAGAGTTCCCCCTCAGTCACTTCCCCTTCCCTGTCTGGACTGCTCTTGACTGACTGACTGAGCACATGGCAGCACAGCCCCCCTTTATATATGCCCCTCACCCCCCCTACCAGAGAGGCTGGCAACTTCTGGAAGGTTCACTGGGGAACCGGTCTTAACTGGTTTAGGGGGAGGTGTAGAGCACCCTGGCTGCCAGCTTTCCCTCCAAAAGCTGGGAGTGCTGGGAAACAACAACTAGACCGCCACTCAATTCAGTCAGGCGGCACAAGGGCAGGCAGGAATGGCGTCCATTTTAAAAGTGACAGTGACACCATTACATAGTAGTACTCTTTTACATTTTAAAACCCATGGTACAATACATAGGCTAGGGGGAAAAAAGCGAAACATTTCTGGGGAAAAGGGCCAAGTCCAACAGGGGTTTAATGTAAAAAGTACTCAGAAGGCATCTTAGAGATGCCCCATGAAAAACGACCAACCCTGGTGTGGTTCCTGAATAGCTAACCGCCATTTGCCACAACCAGACAGGTTTCTGGACCTCTGGGTAGAGAGCCTCTCTGGGTCCAGAAACAAAAGCCCATCCTGGGCAGAGGTGTCATGCCTCCTCCCCCTGATGGGCTGGGTCCATGAAGGGGAAGATTCAAAGGCTTGACAGCTTTGGAAGCTGTCCTTGCCTTTTGCTGCCCCCAGCAACTGGCTCCTACCGGTTCTGCCCCCCACTTTGGGCGGATGTGCCCACCTTTGCCAACCCCACCCCTCAGGTGGGGGAGACAAGGTGAAGCACACATCTCAGTCCCCTCCATCTTGAAGATGAGAAGACTCAGTCAATTAGGGTGAGGCTCATGCCCTTACCGTTGGAGGGTGCAATAATAGGGGTTGTACCCACCCCAAGGAAGGGACCCATTGGTCCTAACCTGCACACCCCTTTCAATGCCCCTAAATCTAGTATTTAGGGGTCACTCTGAACCTTGCCTCCTGAGATTAGAGGAAGAAAGAAGAAGGACCGAAGAGTCGCGCTGACCCAGGAAGAAGAGGACACCAACTGCTTTGGCCCCAGCCCTACCGACCTGTCCCGTTTACAACCTGCCTACAGTGAGAATTCCGGCGAGTCCAGCAGCCAGCAATCCCCAGAGCCCGGAGTACCTGCTGGCACTCATCTAATTGACTCTGTCTCCCATGAGCAACGGATTTGCTCAAGCCAAGACTCACCCATAGGATCCGGATCTAGGCGGCTCAGAGATTCTGCACCACTCTGCACACGACGCCCACGGGCCAAGTTCAAGTTGCCCAACTACACAAGAAGGTCTCCCCAGCGATCCTGACCTGGGATCTGTTGATCCCCAAACTCCCTCAAGCTTTGAGACGACACCTGCAGTCTCAACCCAAAGAGTCCCCCAGACCGGAGTTAGTAAAGGAACCCGACGCCAAAAGACACCCCTGTACCCAACGCCCCACGGCCTTGGGTGGCCCAACTGACGGTGTCCAGGCATTCCCCAAGAACCCAACTTACCTCTCCAGCCAGTGGTCGCCTTCAGGAAGTCTCCCTTCCCGAGCTTGCAGCAACTTTGCTGAACCAACAGTCTCCATTGGAAACCACAGGTTCCACAACGTCTTCTTGGCAGCCTGCACCCGCCCGCCCGTGAGCCACAGGTGGTGCAGCTCCTGTGCTGATCATTGGGCTCCTGCAGTGCTGACCTTAACCCCAGGAGCTTTGCTCCCAAACCCGAGTGGCCTGCTCGCAAGCAGCCTCTAACCGAAGGCCCACTTAGCCCCATTGTCTAACATTGGGCCCCTGCACTCTGCACCTGGCCCCCCAGTGCCTGTGGTGGTGTAACTTGAGTGCCTACCTAGACCTTGGGGAACATTGGTCCTAAGCCCCAAAACTCCCACTCTTAACTCCAGTACTTACCTGTACAACCAATAACCATTTTTTCCTATAGGAAGCCATGCTTTGTGCCTAAAATGTTGTGTTGAACTGCTGTTTTGTATAGAGGAAAAAGTAACTAAATCTTAAACCAAGAAAAGTCTCACTTACCTCGGTATGCTATCTAGGCATACCACCCCAAGTAGTCAATGTAATCTGAAAGCAATCAAAAAATATTCTAAAAGTAATTACGGTGTAACTTAAACTGCTTTTTGAAACCATTCCCACCTGTAACAACTGCAAATCCATTCCCAATTGCATTTCTATGTAAAGGTTTACAAATGAAAGTACACTTTACCTACCTGTACACCTTTTTTATACTTACCCATTTGGTCAGGATTCTGTCTCAGAGTGTGTGTAATTTGTCCTTGAGTGAGTGAATACAATAAATGCTTAACACACCCTCTGGATAAGCCTAACTGTTTGCCCACACTAAAAAAAGCTGTTAGTACTTACCTAATTTAGCCTCTGCTATACCTCTGGGGACTCGCTGGACTCTGTGCACACTATACCTTACTTTGGTATACTATATACAGAGCCAGCTTCCTACATTCTGACCTTGTTTTTGATGATTTAGAGGACCCAGGAGGTGTAGAATGTCTTGACCTGGGCTGTTCTAGACTTTCCTTTGTTCTCATTTACATCTTATGTTTGAATAACTTCTCAACTGCCTCATTCAAGTCTCTTTTTTTATCTATCTCCCTTAAAGATCACTTTGAGTGGAGCTGATGTTCCTTCTCCCGCATCACCAGTAACTGGAGTTTCAGCAGATTTCTTCTTTTGTAGCCACAAAAGAAGCCTTGCATCCCTATCCTTTAGTGTTTCGCAGAAAAACTCCTGCAATATTTGCATTCCTTGGGCTTATGGTCAGAATGTAGGCAGTCCAGACACTCTTTGTGAGGGTCCTCATCAAAAAGCCTGAGCTTACTACAGGACTTAAATGGTTGAAATAATACTTTTAGAATCTTTCTGACACACTGAATCTTGTTTAAAAACAGCAGGCCGTATCTTACCTTCAGACAGATGGCAGATGAAGTTCAATCAAAGGTAAAAAATAACAACTGAATAAATATCTATTGAACTAGAACTGATCAGAGTGCAGAGAGACTTTCTACACACGACTTGCGGTTAGAAATCTGTGGTATGGTGGCCCTGCAGGGGTAAAGATGAGCTGTTCTCTGATTGGCTGCAGTTTGGTTCTTTCTAAAACAATGTGAACTGGTTGACAATGTCATTTATTTAAGCCTTACTGTATGTTTTACTTTGTACTACTTATTCTAATTTTCATGGGAATTGCACCTCAACGACCGGGAAGATCCAAGCATGTGAATCTATGAAATATTCAATACTGGAGAATTTAGGCTTATTCAACTAAAGTATATAGATGATGCTTTCTATTCAGCTGTTACAATGATGCACTATGGAATGACGATGAACTCCAACTGTTAGAAATATGTGGCACCTGATTTTTTTTGTTTAAATTTGTTTATTGCTTTTCACATTTTATATAGTGCACATCCGTTGAGGAGTTACATAACTGTACAGAGGTTTTCTGGCCCCTCTTCCGCTTTTACTTTTGTGTTTTACATCAATAGACAGTCCGAGCGGTCGTACATATCAATATGTATCCCTAAAAAACAAAAACAAAAATTCTCTTTTTGATAACAGTTTGCAACAGAACATAAATGCAACAAGGTGTATAACACATTTCTCTCCTCTCATGTAAAGAACTTAAGGTCTATAGGATGGGGCATCGTTCCGAACTATGCTTTCCTGACTACTTGTTGATGGTCTGCGCGCATGTGCATTGGACATAGCTATGCTGTATATCTCTGCCAAACTACACACTACCTCATAAAAGGTTATTATGCGACATGTTGTTGAACCTGGATGCATGTCAATGGGGGTGGTAGGGGCGCTCATAGTGCTGTTACGCAGTGCACTGTACTATGTCGGTATCTTATGTGCTCGCTCGCCATGCGTGCTTTGTCCAAAGCTTCAGGCGCCAGTCCATCGTTTACTCAGACATAGCATCCGAGTCCCCGGAGGCACTGTGCCATAGGGCACGAAAGTCCAACAGGATTGCTTCCCATTAATATGTGGCACCTGATGCTGATTTTCTCCAGACGTCCTCGTCAAGGCTCCCAATACGTTCTTCCTGGTAGCACCTTATCAGTGAACTGCAACACATCACATGCATGAGGCTGGAGATCACTCCACTCGTAGCCCTGTTTGCATTTGTTACAGAATTCCCCAAGCCCTGTTGGAAATTGACCATTATTGGTATGTAAGTCTAGAAGTGCAATGCATTGAAAAGGGAAGACTACACCGTAATACACACACTGGGAGTCAGATCCCATCATGTGTTCAATAAACTCAGCAACATATGGGACATTACTGCCAATGAAATCCCAGCTCCTTCACATCTGGGTCCCATTGTGCTCCTATGACCTCTGTGGCCTCCCTAGATCGAAGATGGCTCCACTAAGGGCCTCTCTTAACTCTGCTGCTAGACTCATCACTGGCTCAGAAAGATACCACCATATAAAGCCAGAGCTAAAATACCTAAACTGGCTCCCATATGAAGCAAGGAAACAACTAAAAATTGATTGCATGACCCATAAAGCCTTACATTTCAACACTCTTCTATACCTCACACAAAAACTTGTACTATCTGGTGGTTCCAGATCCTCCAGAAGTGCCAGAACCCTACTGTTCAAACTGCAGAAATTCCATAAAAAGAAAACTTATGATCGAGCTTTCTTGGATATCTCCCAGAGAATTTGGAACTCTCTGCCCCCTGAAATCCGGGTGAACCCCTCAAAGATAACTTTCAAAAAGGAAGTTAAAGCGCTATTGATGAACAATTGCCTGCCCTAGAACCCCCTTGCCTGACAAGCACTCAAAGCCTCGTCTGCCTCTCCTTTATTACCTGACTTTTTATGATCGTATTTGATTTGGTTTTTCAGAGATACCTCTTTATGCACTTTTCGTACTTACTTTGTTATTAGATCCCCTAGCTTCATCCGCGGTGACTTTTGTAATCTGCTTCGCTTATTCTCATTCCTCTATTCTCCAGGCCTGCTCTAACTCATGTCTCTCACCCCTGGTTCATGCTTGACTGTTTATGATTATGCCTTGTTACGCTGGCCTAGAGTTTCTCTCCCCTTTTACTTTTGATCACCCTGTTGTCTGATTTATAGGCCTCCTCTCTATCGCTCAACTGTAAAGCGCTCTGATACCTTCATGGGTTCTGTTGGCGCTATATAAAACCTTTTAAATAAATAAATATGAGGTTAAGCAGGACAACTGACGAAGATTAGTAAACTGAGGAGCCATCAAGTATTCAACCCCCAAGTTTGAACTGTTAAAATACTCTCAGTGGGCAAACAGGAATACACTAATGTTTGTTCACTACACTTGTACTACTGTGGGCTGTGTGCAGCCAAATGTAGTCTATGAATTCTAATCACTTCATACAATCTGTATGAAAATGAGTTTCTTACCTATAACTGTAGTACTCCAGTATTGGTATCTTTCAACGATTCACATGCTTGAATCATTCCCAGTGGTTGAAGTGGGAGTCCCACGAATACTCCCAGGAGAGGCTGAATCCCTCAGATTTTCGAACGCTAGTGTAATACATATATATATATATATATATATATATATATATATATATATATATTATCTACTGGCGGTCGCCAGTAGATAGTTATAGTTACAACCTATTATCCATAGGAAATCCGCGACATTCTATTTGAAATAACTCTCTTGCCGGTTGACGTATCTTGGCAAAATTTTCAAACTTTGTGGCCCGCTCCGGTCCGCTCCTACCCTGAAAGTCTCGGGGGGATTCGTCAAGCGGGGGCCGAGAAAAAAGGGGGGTCCCAAAACGCATTTTCCCCATGCAATTTTCCATAGGAAACTTTAGACACGGCTACAGCCCGAACTGTTGAACGGAATTACACCAAATTTGGCAAAGAGGTAGTTCTTGGTTCAGAAAGAACCCTTTTGTTAAATGGTGTAAATCCGTTCAGTAGTTGCTGAGAAAATCAAAAGAAAAAAGATAGGTATATCTAGGGCCGCGGATCCTCCCGAGCACGAGCTTTATGTTAATTGGCTGTCAACACTCCAAATCAGGAAGTGTTGGCAGCCATTTTGTCCCTCGGTAGAACCGAGGGACAGAAACAAGTGCGCAAAGCGCACAAAGGGGGCAGGGTAGAAACACCCTGACCCCTAGGTCTGCTCAGGGGTCCCACAAGGACCCCTGGGCAAAAAAAATAATTTTTTTAAAAAAAATCGGCAGGATGCGCTCAGGGAGCGCGAACCCTGCCGAAAAAAAAATCGAAGCGCGGTCTCCCGCGCTCGATAGCACTGGCCCCCGGGTGGGCCAAGTCCCGGGGGCATGCTGGGGGGGTTAATTTATGTGTGGGGGCCTCTAAGGCTCCCCAAGCCCCGGGGACCACCACCCCCGGGCTTTATGGATAATGGTGCGGGAGGGCTCTGAGCCTCCCGCAGCCCCGGGACCACCACCTCCCCGGGGCTTCTTTTTTAATTTTGAAAACCTGTGTGGGGGCTCCAGCCCCCCCACACGCCCCGGGGACCACCACCTCCCCAGGGCACTAAGAAAAATTAAAATGGGGGTCCGTTTTGGACCCCCAAGCCCCGGGGACCACCACCTCCCTGGGGCTTTCAAAATGTAGGGAGGGCGGCCGCGCGGCCCCCCTCCTGGAGCCCTTGATGGCCCTGGGGACCGCCACCCCCCAGGGCCGGCTCCTGCAGTGTCCCGGGGTGCCTACCCCCGGGACACTACTGTTTGCAATTCATTGCAAACTGCTTTGGATATTGGAAGATATCCAAGCCGATTGCTTTTCACATGGGGAGCAGCATGTTAGCTGCTCCCCATGTGTAGCAATGCCGGCTCCCGTAGGACACGGGGAGCCGGCGGGACTGTGGGGGCTTGGGGACCCCCCACAGTCCCCAACGAGAGGCCAGGCCCCGGGGATGGGGTCCCCGGGGCCTAAAAATAGGAAAGGAAGGGGGCTACACGGCTCCCCTTCAGGGGAAAAAAACAAACAAAAAAAAACGATCGGGCCCGCAGGCCCCGCTCCTTCCTTCACCACTCTGCAAACGCGCCCCTGGCGCGCTTGCAGAGGGGGAACGAATTCCCGTTGAATACTGGGGGTCCTGAGGCCAACTAGCCCACCAGGAACCTCCAGTATGCGCCAGGGGGCTGCCTTGCAGAGAGGTGTACAGAGGCCACACCCTTTTACACCTCTCTGCAACGCAGCTCTGTGGCGCTTTTGGAGGAACATGGTGGGCTAGTTGGACTCCAGGGACCCTCAGGATTCAAGGGGAGTTAATCCCTCGACTTAAAACGCGCCACGGGCGCGTTTGCACAGTGGTGAAGGGAGGGGGCGGGGCTTCAGGTGACATGTGTGCAAACAGGCCCCGTGGCGCGTTTTAAGATGGGGAATTAAATCCTCTTCAATCCTGAGGGTCCTGGGGCCAACTAGCCCAACAGGTACGTCCAGAAAGCGCCACAGAGCTGCGTTACAGAGTGGTGTAAAAGGGGTGTGGCCTCTGTACATGTCTCTGCAACGCAGCCCCTGGCGCATACTGGAGGTTCCTGGTGGGCTAGTTGGCCCGTAGGGACCCTCATGATTCAAGGGGACTTAATCCCCCAACTTAAAACGCGCCACCGGGCGCGTTTGCACAGATGTCACCTCAGGCCCCGCCCTCCCTTCACCATTGTGCAAATATTCCTCTAAAATCAGCCGAAATACGAATTCCGATTTACTCACCTGTTATCAGGAGAGACCTCAGTGCTGCATCTTTCAGCCCAGTACTGATCCTCAAAAGTAATTTTAACCGTACTTACCGGTAACTTGAATTTCCTTCATAGGCTAACATTGACTGGTTTCACTTGGAAATTCTTCTGTGTGTGGAGTTTTGGAACTTTAAAATATTCCTCTAAAATCAGCCGAAATACGAATTCCGATTTACTCCCCTGTTATCAGGAGAGACCTCAGTGCTGCATCTTTCAGCCCAGTACTGATCCTCAAAAGTAATTTTAACCGTACTTACCAGTAACTTGAATTTCCTTCCATAGGATATCATTGCCTGCTATTTGCTGAAAAAGTTTCTAAGTGTTGATTTTTGAAACATACAAATATTCCTCTAAAATCAGCCGAAATCCGAATTCCGATTTACTCACCTGTTATCAGGAGAGACCTCAGTGCTGCATCTTTCAGCCCAGTACTGATCCTCAAAAGTAATTTTAACCGTACTTACCGGTAACTTGAATTTCCTTCATAGGCTAACATTGACTAGTTTCACTTGGAAATTCTTCTAAGTGTGGAGTTTTGGAACTTTAAAATATTCCTCTAAAATCAGCCGAAATACGAATTCCGATTTACTCACCTGTTATCAGGAGAGACCTCAGTGCTGCATCTTTCAGCCCAGTACTGGTCCTGAAAAGTAATTTTAACCGTACTTACCGGTAACTTGAATTTCCTTCATAGGCTAACATTGACTGGTTTCACTTGGAAATTCTTCTAAGTGTGGAGTTTTGGAACTTTAAAATATTCCTCTAAAATCAGCCGAAATACGAATTCCGATTTACTCACCTGTTATCAGGAGAGACCTCAGTGCTGCATCTTTCAGCCCAGTACTGATCCTCAAAAGTAATTTTAACCGTACTTACCGGTAACTTGAATTTCCTTCATAGGCTAACATTGACTGGTTTCACTTGGAAATTCTTCTAAGTGTGGAGTTTTGGAACTTTAAAATATTCCTCTAAAATCAGCCGAACTACGAATTCTGATTTACTCACCTGTTATCAGGAGAGACCTCAGTGCTGCATCTTTCAGCCCAGTACTGATCCTCAAAAGTAATTTTAACCGTACTTACCAGTAACTTGAATTTCCTTCCATAGGATATCATTGCCTGCTTTTTGCTGAAAAAGTTTCTAAGTGTTGATTTTTGAAACATACAAATATTCCTCTAAAATCAGCCGAAATCCGAATTCTGATTTACTCACCTGTTATCAGGAGAGACCTCAGTGCTGCATCTTTCAGCCCAGTACTGGTCCTGAAAAGTAATTTTAACCGTACTTACCGGTAACTTGAATTTCCTTCATAGGCTAACATTGACTGGTTTCACTTGGAAATTCTTCTAAGTGTGGAGTTTTGGAACTTTAAAATATTCCTCTAAAATCAGCCGAAATACGAATTCCGATTTACTCACCTGTTATCAGGAGAGACCTCAGTGCTGCATCTTTCAGCCCAGTACTGATCCTCAAAAGTAATTTTAACCGTACTTACCAGTAACTTGAATTTCCTTCCATAGGAATCCATTGTCTGGTTTTCAGCAGAAAAGTTTCAAAGTGTCGATTTTCACAAACTACAAATATTCCTAAAAATCGCCTGTATGACTTAAACGCATTCTTTCAACTGTTTACAGGAGATGCACCAGTGCTGGATCCAGGATCCAACACTGAGTAAGAAAAAGTAACGATAACAGTTTTTAACTTCTAAGTGAATTTCCTTCCATAGGATAACATTGGTGATTCTATGAGAAAAAGTTTCTAAGTGTGAACTTTTAAAGTACAATAATATTCCTTAAAAATCACGACTGTAACCAAAACGCTTTTACTCAACTGTTTACAGGAGATGTCCCAGGACTGAATCTAGGATCCAGTAATGTGGTTAGAAAAGTAATCCATAAAGTAACTAATTGCATTTAACTAGAAATTCACATTGAGCTGAATGTTGCATTGTGTTTGAAAATGTGTTGCCCATTGCAACAACTGTAACTACTGTACTTAAAAGTCTATTGCCTATGTGCAAAGTAATTAAACTAAAGTAATTCATTCTGAGAAAGTATTTTTTGTAATGTAATGTATAATGTAATTACAATGTAATTTAAAAATAAAATATGTAAAAAAAAATTGTTTCTAAAAAATTTGGAAATCAGTATGAAAAAATTTATATAACAATTAATACATTTAAAAATTGTCATTTACAAAACCTTTGAAATTCACTGAAAAAACTGTAGGTTTCAGACATGTTATAGTTACAAATTAGCATTTAAAAACCTTTGAAATTCACTGAAAAACCATAGGTTTCAGGGACGTTATAGTTACAAATTAGCATTTAAAAAACCTTTGAAATTCACTGAAAAAACCATAGGTTTTAGGGACAGTTATAGTTAGTTGGACATTGCACTCGTACAAAACCCGTGAAATTCCCCCGTTATAGTTAGTCCAGCTAACTATAACTCGCGCCCGCAATGCACTGCTGATGACGTCACATATTACATCACTCATGACATGGTCAGTGACATCACTGATGACATCTCAAATGACATCACTGATGACATCATCCACGTGATAATCTGATGCACCTCCTCACACTCTAATATAACCTTTGATACACCCACTCTAAATTACAGACTGCCATTCGCAAAACCATAGACACTCCAACACCAATAACTACATACCCACTCACTGATTCTTAGGTCTACGCACACATCCACTCACTCACCCGTACAGTCACTCATACTTACGGTCACTCAGTACAGGACTATCATATGCACTCATACTCCTATATAGACACTCAAACACCGCCACTCATCCATAGAGGTACTCACACACCTAGTCAGTCATGCAAATAATTAAACACACTACCATTTACTCACCTATACAGTTATACACACACCAGCTCACTTACTCATACAAATAGTAGCACATTCTTATGCTCTTATACAATCACTGATACAAGCACACACTCATCCATACAGCCACTATCACAATCACTCACTCTCGCTTATAGCTATTTATATACTCCAACACACATATATACTGCCTTTCACATATGTAGTTACTCACACATGTACCACTGGGACATACATTCACTCACTAACACACTCTTACACACACTTACCCACCCATACAGTCTATCACAGTTGCACTCTTGAAACCATCCACCCAGTGAATCACCCACTCACACATCTATGCACAGAGTTGCACACACCCCTCCCACACAAACACTCAGGCACCCATACAGATACTCAGACAAGCATTCAATAACTCATATAGACACTCATGTAGCTATTCACAAACACATGCAGCCACTTACACAGCAACAGACAGACGGATACAGACATTCACCCAGTTTAGTCACTAACCCATGCATTCAGTAAGATACGTTAAATCACTCACTTATAGAGTCAGTCACGCACCTACTAAATCATCCATACAGACACTTACACACCCACTCATTCTTCAATACGTCTTTTCCTATATATATTAAAAATATTTAAACTTTACAGAAACACACAGTCACTGGATGATGTCATCAGTGATGTCATCAGTGATGTCATCAGTGATGTCATCAGCGATGTCATTTGAGATGTCATCAGTGATGTCATCAGTGATGTCACTGACCATGTCATGAGTGATGTAATATGTGACGTCATCAGCAGTGCATTGCGGGGGCGCGAGTTATAGTTAGCTGGACTAACTATAACGGGGGAATTTCACGGGTTTTGTACGAGTGCAATGTCCAACTAACTATAACTGTCCCTAAAACCTATGGTTTTTTCAGTGAATTTCAAAGGTTTTTTAAATGCTAATTTGTAACTATAACGTCCCTGAAACCTATGGTTTTTTCAGTGAATATATATATATATATATATATATATATATATATATATATATATATCCATCAACATTGTATATACCAAGGGGAGCTTCTCTCTCATCGCAAGGCGGCGGTGCAGGGCAGCGAATAAACTTACTTTGCACCAGAAACCTTGGGTCCGTGTTCGTCCTTTCCGGGAAAACTGGATGTCAGGAGGCGAAGTCAGTAATATATATATATATATATATATATATATATATATATATATATCCATCAACATTGTATATACCAAGGGGAGCTTCTCTCTCATCGCAAGTGAATCTATGAAAGATACCAATACTGCAGAACTACAGTTACAGGTAATCAACTAGTTTTCTTCTCCAGTATTGGATCTTTCATAGATTCACATGTTTGAATCAGAATAGTGAGCAGTAAACCAAGTGAAGAACAACAATAGCTTATAAAAATTTATTTAGCGGTCAGTGGTAAGAAGGTAAGAGAGGCTCAACCCATTGAAACAGATGTCGCAACACTGCCTGTCCCACAGCCACATCAGTCTTATGAGTCTCATCCAGGCAATAATGCTTTTTAAATGTGTGCCTGCTGGACCATGTTGCTGCTCGGCAGATATGGTGAACGGGCACACCAGCTAAAAGAGCTGTAGAGATGGAACCAGCCCTAGTGGAGTGGGCTTTGACTTTGTGTGCTGTAATGACTTTCCTGCTTGCGAGTGACAACATTGTATGGTGGGAGCAATCCATCTGGTTGGATACTGGGAGACCTTTTCTGATATCACCATAAGCCAGAAACAATTGGTCCGCTTTGCGGATTTGATTGGTCCTATGTAAGTAAAACTTTAGACAGCGTTTCATGTCTAGAGAATGTAGAGATTTTCTTTAACCAATTGAGGATTTGGGAAGAATGTTCGTAGAATCACTGACTTGTTCAAGTGGAAGTCTGATGGTACCTTGGGAATACACTTAAGATTGGTTCGAAGCATTACACTGTCTGATTTGAATTGAAGGAAAATTTACTTAATGGTAAAGGCCTGAATGTCACTTACTCTTTGGCAGAGGTGAGAGCCACTAGAAGTGCAGTTTTCCAAGTAAGGTACTTTTATTCTGCCATGTGAATGGGCTAAAATGGTGTTTTTATGAGCTGCCCCGGCACCACATTCTGGTACCATGATGGTGGAGGTTTTCTTACTGGAGAAAAAGTCCTGATTAGGCCCTTGAGGAATCATTTTGCAATTCAACTAGATCATAAAGAAGGTGCATTACTGGATCGCCTAAACCTAGAAATTGCTGCCAGGTGCACTCTAATGGAAGAATGAGTTAAGCTGGATCTTGCCAGGTGGAGTAAGTAGGGAAGTGCTCCTTTTTGCATGGTTACCCCCCACTTTTTGCCTGAGATATGATGCACTTTGACTGAGTGTGCACTGGGCCCCTGCTAATCAAGTCCCCAGTGCCTATGTTCTTTCTCAAAACTGTACCTTTGTTTCCACAATTGGCACAACTCTGGCCCACACGCAAGTGTCTTGTAAAAGGTACCAGTGGTACCAAAGGCCTTGTGACTAGAGAGGGTCTCTAAGGCCTGCAGCATGTATTGAACCCTTTCAACTTGACCATGAGTAAATAATTGAGGACCCTTAGGACTGCGGGTCAGCTGGATGACTCAACATGGAGGGTCAAAGCCTGGCCTTCAGGGACCCTGAATAGACCGTTGAATAATTTAAAATTTAAAGAATTAAGGAAAGGGGCCTCTGACTCCAGAAGAGAAGTCCACAGCTGGAGCAAGGGGTCAGAGGATGGAACAAGGTTACTCGTCAGGAGATAGCGGACATGTGGAGTGAACTGGGCAGGACAAGAAAGGGCTGGAGTTCACAGAGAGGGGTGTACAGGTATGCCTGAGATGCTGGCATAATTGCAGGGTAAGGTATATGCTTTCCTGTAGTCAGGAAGCTGGCCTTACAGCATGGCTGCTGAGTGATGGGTGCAGTGTATGTCTCTAAAAGCAGGAGCGGGGATGCTGGTCTGCTCAGTGTACCTGTATTTAAGCTGGAGACCGGTGTGCAGTACATATCAATGAGTGTCTGGAGGCAGGACTCCGTGTACTGTATGTGGGGTTGTATACAGCAGCTTGTGCAACAAGAGAAATGTTTGCATGCTAGAGGCCTGCAGGTTTGTGGGTCTAAATTTAAACGAAGGTGTGTGCACATATACATGGACAACTCCATCCAGAGACGTCTCTTGAACATAAAGGCTGGTACGTTATTCATAGTGCTTAGAAAATACAAAAACCTTGGGAAACAGCACTATATAACAAGCATTTGCAATGCAATCGGTCTCGCCTTTGGGACCTTATATGTATTTAGCTATGCTGCACATTAGCGTGGGTACTGAATCATCTACTGTTCTTTAACATGGAGGGAAAGTAAGCACAAATCTGCGTGACACGCCAGGTATGGGAACACATGGAGAGAAATATTGCCTTTCAGCGGGAAATGGTATAGTCCAAAGCTCTGTTTTTAATATAAAAGCAGGGCCTTCGGTGGTCATATCACTGAAAATCCAAGATTTGAAAAAAATATTATTGTTTACAGGTGCTCATGGAAGACAATTTCCATGGACTGGCATCTAGAGCATGCTAAAGTGATTCTGGTATTTTACTGACCTCTGCTGGTCGTTTTCCATCAAGAAAGTCAAATAGAGGCAGTTGCCAGAAATTTTTTAAAAAGAAAGTCCCTCAGCAGAAAGCAATTCTAGTATTTTACTGACCTCTGCTGGTAGTTTTCTATCAAGACAGTTAAATAGAGGCAGTTGAACATTAAACAAAGTCCCTAAGCGGAAGAAGACAAGTCCTAGGGCTGATCTCCAGAGCCCAGAAAGTACATACACATACAAGCATTTGCAATGCAATAGGTCTCGATATTTACGCGAGACCTATTGCATTGCAAATGGTAGGCATCACGGACATCGGGCGGGGGGCGGGAGAAGTCATTAGACAATGTGAGGGCGGGCGGGAGGGGGGAAAGGCACGGACAACGGGAGGGAGGGCGAGAAGGCACAGACAAAGGGAGTGCGGGGGGAGAAGGCACGGACAACAGGAGGGCGGGGGGAGAAGGCACAGACAACGGGAGGGCGGGGGGAGAAGGCACGGACAACGGGGGAGAAGGCACAGACAACGGGAGGGAGGGGGGGAGTAAAGAAGGCACCAAAGCATGTCGTGCCTGCCGTAGGAGAACCTCATTAAAGAAAATAGTGCTCACAGTCTAAATAATACGTACCGTGTAACAACCGAAGTAAAGGTGCCAGTCGTCATGGGAGGTGACAAATGAAGAGGAGGCGGTACTAAGGAGGGACTAACAAGCCTACTGACGAATCAGTAGCCAGCATTTAGGACGGACAATGACACAAGCAAATGGCAAAAATGGGCGGAGAGTGGGCGGGGCTTCTATTTCCTACTCCTCTACAATAAGTCTCGCAGAGCAGCGCATGTGCGCTGGCTCTAGGCTCGACCTAAATTTTGTCCATCTATTTATATACAGTAATTGAATTCCTTGCTCATCCAGCCCAAACAGGATTTAGGCTCGTTGGATCTGCAAGACAAAACCTGAGGCAACTGGGTGACCGCTTGGCATATGTATGCAACTCGGATGAGACCATAGTGATTTAATTTTTTTTATGGGGTTTTATCAGGGCGACTACCACTCCAGAAGGAGTATCTTGACGCTAGTATCTCTCACATGCAGCAAAGCAGGTACGTGTTCCTGCTTAAACAGTCAGGCTGTAAGCACTCTCATAAACATTATGAGCTGTAGGATAGAGCAGATCTCAAGAGGGCTAGAGTTCTACAGTTTAGCGCCCTGAACACTGAAACATCTTCCACTCCAGCTGGCAAGTTTGACAGGAGCATATATTTAATATATATATGCAGTAGCCTAGTATTAGGTACGGTCGATATTTCGGAAAATTGCCTAAAATCTAGAGGTGAGCCTAGCAAGTAAAATTTTTTTGCATAATACAGGCAGCTTTACACAGAATTCTTTTAAGCACTTGCAACCAATGGAATTGTCGAAGATGCAAAAGTAATCTTTCTAGAGCATTTTGATTTTTTTGTAGTCATGAAATGGACGATTTCAAAATATAAAGCATTTATGTAGTCAAGTGTGGCATGGAGAAATAAATCTGCTACTATTACTGGATGAGGGAAGAGCAAAAGGGCATCATTCTCCTTAACACTCTTATTTGGTGAAAACAGACTTTGGTTCCCAGGTTTCGTGCCTACAGAATAGGCATGGGACAGGCGCCCAAACTTGAGGGCAATAGAGTTGTATGAGAGACTCTAGTTATGAAAAACAGGGAGGAGTTAAAAAGTGGGTGGTATGATCATGAGGTAGTTTTGTACCATCCACTTAACAATGAAGCTCATGTTAGCTTGAACTATATACAAATAAAAAGCTGTGTAAAATCAGCATAAAGATAGCAAGTAGCTTTCGAATATTTTAACAGATCTGCATAAGGGCCTTATATAGGTTAAACAGGAGAGCTGATAGGGACCACGCTCATGGGACTTACGGGGGTAAAAGAATAGGACAAAGAGCTGTGTAGGGCCATTTGTGAACTTACGGACAAGAACAAGGTGATCCATTTCAGGACCTGTGAAAGAGACACCAGAGATTTCTGTGAGAATCAGAGTGAGTGCCATTCAATGAGTCTTTAAGACTACTGCAGGACATAGAGCTGGGTGAGGCGGAAGGTTTAGTGACCTCAAGGAGCTTGACACAGGAATCTACACAGAGGGCGGTAAAAGACAGATAGAATCTTAGCCATAATGGGGCTGTTACTAACTGGTATGGGTGGTGCCATAGGGAGGTTGACGTTTCCTTTCGACTCTACTGATAGTAGAGATTATTTCAGATTTTCTGTATTTTGTCCTCTCAAAGAACAAACGAATGTCACCTACCTGTTGTTGACAAGGCCGTAAGTCCTTTGTGATGGCCAAGGGATTATATAGAGTTTTTAAACAGTACATTGCTGTTACTGGGAACCAAAATAATCTTCTGACAGTAAAAATCTTTTTTTTCTTTCAAAATCAGATGGTTAAATTTGCTTATTTGCTTGCGGTACTTGGATGTAGCCTGTATACTGTATGTCCTCCAGATTTTTTCAAGTTTGCCGAGAATCTGTTTCTCAGCTTTGAGGTGCTCTGAGAACAAAGGGCAGGTGCAGAATTTAGGCTTAAAGGACTTGACCTGAACAGGAGCTAAAATGTCAACTGTATCTCTAATGGCATTCTGCATACATATCAACATGTGCTAACAATTTGGGTTGTCCTTAGCTATAAAGGAATTTTGGGCAAGGGTTAAGACAAAAATATTCTTTAAATTCTCACTAGTGACATCGTTTGGTACCTGAATATTTGATAATATCTTTAGAAATATTATCTTGAGACTTGATAATGAAATGAATAAGACAATGATCAGACCACTGCAAAACAAAGGGGAAACCAGAGAAACATCGGTGTTTGTAAAAATAAGGTCCAACATATGGCCAGATTTGTGAGTGGGAAACTTGACTAATTGCTTGAGTCCTAGTGAGCACAGACTCCTAAGAATTTTAGAGCAACTCATGCACACTGTGACTGGCTATTATGGTCTATAGCCCAGAGATCAAAATCGCCTAAGACCATAATGTCAAAGTATAATGTAGCAGCATAGTTAATGTGTTATTCCAGGCAGCACAAGTGTTTAGAAATTTGCAGTGGGCGTTAGCTCACGATAATATCCAAGGGAATTATTGAAGATGATTTGAGGTCAAGAAACAATTTCTGTAGCTGGAAATTGAGAGCATGCTAATTATGTGATAGTGGATGCCAAAAGGGCCTTTGAACCAGTCGAAAAACTTTTATGAAAGCAACTTCACGAAGAATGGGTATAGGTAACTCCTACTTCTCTTCTGATGAGTTTAGTTATTAACACTTGGCCAATGCAAAGGTTAATGGAGTCTTATCATCAAGTTTTCCCTTTGGTAGGGATATGAGGCAGAGATACCCTCTCGATCGGCCTTCTTTTTACTTTGGCTCTGGATCTGCATACTTTGTGGGTAAGGCGAGATACATAAAGGGGTTTAAGGTGGAACAAAGACTGGGAAGATAGGATATCTTTACGTGAAGACGAGCTTCTCTGAATTGTGTGGACCTGGCTTCATTTACACATATAATCCCTGCAGGTGATACGCATATTTAACAGTTATTCTGTATTCAGGATTAGTTGGCACATGTGGATATTCTTTCTCCCACTAGAATGATATTCCCCTCAGGGTATAATTAGCCAATTACAGATCTCTCGCAAAGAATTCCCATATCTATCTATCTTACATTAAGCAAGACCAAAATATACCTGATATTGGTAAGAACTTCAGCCAAGATCAAAAAGCGATATCAACACTCAAACCCTAGGAAATGACAGGGAACACTGTCTCTCCTTCAACAAGCACATATAGAAGGAATCTCACATAGTCTGTTGACAGAATATCTCCTTTCTCCAAATCCAAACCTTCTGTTCTGTGGTGTATATGCTTGTGCTTCCACACACAAAGACAAGTGTTCACTGGCCTCCCCGAATCCATCCTCGCAGCCTGAAAACCCTTCAACATGTGCACCTGATCATCAGCCAATGCAAGTATGATCACATCACTTCAATGCTCAAAGAGCTCCATTGGTTTCTTATACCAGCATACCTCAGGTTCAATCGCTATACATCAACAAAGGAATCCACACCAACAAACAGGACCACAAATGTTAGATTTGGGGGTCTCTAGTTGGCAGAGGTAGGTACCTTTGTCCAAATAGGGACCCTTGAGTCTAGTCAGGGAAAGTAGGTACACTCCCGAAATAACCCCTGCTCACCCTCTTGGTAGCTTGGCACGAGCAGACAGGCTTAGTTCAGAGGCAGTGTGTAAAGCATTTGTGAACACATACAGTAATCAAGTGACAACACTACAAATGGACACCACACAGGTTATATATTTATAAAAATAGGTATACTTTATATAGATTTATCACAAGACCATAAACGACAAAAATAATCCACAATACTGTCAAGAGTGCTTAGTTCTGATCAAAAAGGCTTAATTCAAGGTTCTGTGCGAGTCGGTAGCCTCCTCCGGCTACGGCGATGTCGAGAACAAACAGAGTCTAACAAATCCAGCTGACCGCGTCGAGACGGGCCAACACAGCGTAGACAGACTCGGTCACAGTACCTTTTACTTGAAGCGGCAGGCACGGGCGTGCGAGCCGGATGGCTGTTCGTCGCGGTCGCGATGCAAAAATGGAAGCGTTGCAGGACGCGTTGTCCCTCGATGCGGTGCAGGCAGCGGCTCGTTGACGTCGTCGAGACGGAGTCGGTGAGACCAGGGCCGTGCGTTGCAGGGCGAGACGGTGCTTCGATGCGGTGCTGGCAGGTTGCGGTGCGGCGACGGAGCCGGATTCAGGAGCTGGCGTCGATCAGTCCGGACAGCGGTGCGAGTCGGGCGGTGCGTCGCAAAGCGTGCGAGCGGTGCCCAACTCCGGTGCGGTCACAGGACTCGAACTCAGCAGCAGTGACCGTGTCGGTCGGACCAGTTCGATTCGGCGTAGCGAAGCGTTGCAGGACGCGTTGTCCCTCGATGCGGTGCAGGCAGCGGCTCGTTGACGGAGTCGGTGAGACCAGGGCCGTGCGTTGCAGGGCGAGACGGTGCTTCGATGCGGTGCTTACAGGACACCGAGTCGGTCGTGAGAGTCGGTCACAGCTCCCTACCTCTGTAGCCACTGAAACAGAGTTTCCAGCAGCAATTCACAAAGGGGGTGAAGTCCAATGGTCCTGGGACTTCGGTCAGGGGGCAAGCTCTCTTCCAAGCCCTTGGAGATCCTTCACAAGTTGATGAAAGTCACAGCAAAGCAAAAGTTCCTTTCTCCTTTCTTTGGCAGTCAGGCAAACCACTGCAGGCCAATCCCCCAAGCAGCACTTCAGGCTTAGGGATAGTCTCTCCTCAGTTTCTTCTTGGTTCCGCTCCTCAGCAAAGGTTTCTTCTTGTTCCCAAAAGTGATCTAATTTCCTAGGGGTCTGGGTCCCCTTTTTATACACAGTTTCTCTTTGTTCTCTGAAGGCAGAGAGGCCTCTGCCTAGCCCAAAACCAGTTCTGGTCAGTCCTGGAGCACTTTGTTTTTCTGACTCCTTCTTTCCTTTCAGAATGTGGGGCAGAGTGCTCAGCCGCCCGGCAGGAGGTGGAGCCAGCATTGTGGAAGGCAGGCACAGCCCTATTCAGACCCAGGTGCAACTCCTCCCTCCACTCTGGATGCAGATCTTTCTATTCAGCCCTGTGCTGACTCACCCTGTCTCCTGTAGCCACCCCCAGCCCCTGTCACTCAATCTCCAGACAAGGAATACACAACCTAGCAGAGGCAGGCTTGGATAGTTAGGCAAGAAAATACCCACTTTCTAAAAGTGGTATTTTCAAACACAGAATGTTAAAACCAACTTCACTAAAAGATGTATTTTATCATCCTGAGTTCAGGCATACTAAATTCGTTTTTCTACCATGTTCCCTGGGTCAGTTCTGACTATAAGGTGTAATAGTCAGTCTGCCCATTCTGGCCTATGGGGAGCAGGTAGCCTTGCAATAGTGAAAAACGAAAATGGCTGTAATTCACTATTAGGACATGCCACACACACCAGGGCATGTCCTACCTTATACTTACAATGCACCCTGCCCTAGGGCCTACTTTAGGGGTGACCAACATGCAGTAAAGGGAAGGTTTAGGGACTGGTAAGTGGGTGCACTCACCAAGTCGACATGGCAGCCCTAGGCTGCACACAGGCTCTGCAATGGCAGGCCTGAGACACACTTTACAAGCTGCTTCTGTGGGTGGCACAACCCGTGCTGCAAGCCCACCAGCAGCATTGGATTTACAAGCCCTGGGCACACTCAGTGCACGGTACTAGGGACTGACAAGTAAACCAATCATCCAATCATGGAGTCACTAATACATACATCAATTCACGATAGGGAGCACTTGCACTTTGGCACTGATTAGCAGCGGCAAAGTGCCCATGAGCATCTAGTCCAGCAAAAACATATCGGCAACAGTGGAGGCATTACGAAAAAATGGAAGGGAGACCCACGCCAAGGATGCCAGGTCTAACACGTGTCCCCTCCAGCTGAAATGTGGGGAGAACTATCCTACCCCTAGGGAGTTCTCATCGCTAAGGCGGAAAAATCTGGACAGTCCATCAGCATTGGCGTGTTCTGTACCAGGGCGGTGTTCCACCGTAAAGTCCATCCCCTGTAGGGAAATGGACCACCTCAACAGCTTTGGATTCTCACCCCTCATCTGCATCAACCATCTGAGGGGCCTGTGGTCTGTCTGAACCCGGAAGTGAGTCCCAAACAGGTATGGTCTCAGCTTCTTCAGTGCCCAGACCACAGCAAATGCCTCACGCTCAATAGCACTCCATCTCTGTTCCCGGGGAAGTAACCTCCTACTGATGAAGGCTACAGGTTGGTCTAGGCCCTCCTCATTGATCTGTGATAGAACAGCCCCTACACCATGCTCTGAAGCGTCGGTCTGAACAATGAACTCATTGGAGAAGTTGGGTGCCTGGAGCACAGGCGCCGTGCACATGGCAGTCTTCAAGGTGTCAAAAGCTTTTTGACAGGCGTCAGTCCAAATCACTTTCCTGGGCTGCTTCTTGGAAGTCAGCTCTGTCAAGGGGGCAACAATGCTGCCATACCCCTTGACGAATCTCCGGTAATACCCGGTGAGTCCTAGGAAGGCTCTCACCTCTGTCTGGGTCTTGGGGGGCTCCCAAGCCAGAATGGTATCAATTTTCGGTTGGAGGGGCGCCACCTGGCCGCTCCCAACCTGGTGTCCCAAGTACACCACAGAACCCTGCCCAATCTGGCACTTACTCGCCTTGATTGTGAGGCCTGCCCTCCGCAGCGCCATCAACACTTCCCAGAGGTGACGCAGATGTTCTTCCCAACTGGCACTGAACACTGCGATGTCATCCAGGTAGGCGGCACTGAAATCCTCCAGTCCAACCAACACCTGGTTGACCAACCTCTGAAAGGTGGCAGGGGCATTCTTCATCCCAAAGGGCATCACCCGGAACTGGTAGTGCCCATCTGGTGTGGAGAATGCTGACCTCTCTTTTGCCCCATCAGTCAAGGCGATCTGCCAGTACCCAGACGTTAAGTCAAACGTGCTGAGGTACCGCGCAGCCCCTAACCGATCTATGAGCTCATCAGCTCTGGGGATGGGGTGGGCGTCAGTCCTGGTGACGGAATTGAGTCCCCTGTAGTCCACACAGAACCGGAGTTCTGGTGTGGCACCAGGCGCGGCAGCCTTTGGAACCAAGACCACTGGGCTGGCCCAAGGGCTGTTAGAGGACTCAATCACCCCTAGCGCAAACATCTTGGAGACCTCCTCCTTGATGCAGGCTCTGACCCTGTCAGTCACCCTGTAAGCCTTGTGCTTCACAGGAAGACTGTCCCCAGTGTCCACATCATGGACGCACCAATGAGTGACACTGGGAACCAGGGAGAACAGGTCAGGGAACTGTCCCAACAGTTGGCGACAGTCACCCTGCTGCTCAGGTGTCAGGGAGGTAGAGAGGTTTACTCCCTCCACTGATCCATCTTGCTCTCGGGCTGACAGGAGGTCAGGAAGAGGCTCGGTCTCCTCCTCCATTCCATCATCTGTAGCTAAGAGCATGCCCACTTGGGACCTCTCCAAGTGGGGCTTCAGGCGGTTCACATGCAGGACCCGCAAGGGGTTCCTGGGAGACTGCAAGTCCACCAAATAGGTAACTGGACTCTTGCGCTCCACCACCGTAAAAGGGCCGGTCCACCTGTCCTGGAGCGCACAAGGCTCCACAGGGGCCATGACCCACACTTTCTGACCAGGCTGAAGCTCTACCAGAGTGGCATTCTGGTCGTACCACCGCTTCATCTCCTCCTGGCTGGCTTCCAGATTTGCCTCAGCAAGTTCTCTGAAACGCCTAGTCTGGTTCCTGAAGGCCAGCATGTAACTGTATACATCCTGGGGAGGTTTCCTGGGAGATTGCTCCCAGCCTTCCTTGACCAAACTCAGAGGTCCTCGCACCGGGTGTCCATAGAGGAGCTCAAAGGGACTGAACCCTAGAGACTTCTGTGGCACCTCCCGGTATGCAAACAACAGGCATGGTAAGAGGACGTCCCATTTACGCCTCATGGGTTCTTCCAGACCCATAATCATGCCCTTGAGGGTCCGGTTGAATCTCTCAACCAGCCCATTTCCTTGAGGGTGGTAAGGAGTGGTGAACTTGTAAGTTACACCGCACTCCTGCCACAGGGACTTCATGTACTTGGACACGAAGTTGGTACCTCTGTCAGACACCACCTCTTGAGGGAATCCCACACGTGAGAAAATTCCCATCAGTGCCCGTCCCACCACGGGGGCCGTCACTGTCCTCAGAGGGATGGCTTCAGGGTACCGGGTGGCATGGTCCACCAAGACCAGGATAAACCTGTTGCCCATGGCTGTCTTGGGGTCCAGTGGCCCCACAATGTCAATACCCACCCGTTCAAAGGGGGTGCTGACCACAGGGAATGGCTGGAGAGGAGCCTTGTGCTTCCTCCCACTCTTTCCACTTGCCTGGCAAGTCTGGCATGTCCTGCAGTGAGTGGCGGCACTCCTGCGCATCTGGGGCCAATAGAAATGGGTAACAAGCCTGTCAAAGGTCTTGTCCTGCCCCAGATGTCCTGCTAACGGTACATCATGAGCCAACCCCAGTAGGAAGGCTCTGAAGCGCTGGGGTACCACCAGCACACGGGCTGACCCAGGCTCAGCAACCTTAGGCTCTGAATACAGGAGACCATTCTCCCAGTAAATCCAATGTGATCCAGACTGATCACCTGCTGCCTGGTCTGTGGCCTGTTGCCTCAGACCCACGAGAGAGGGGCATGCGTTCTGCTCCTCGCAGAACTCTTCCCTGGAGGGTCCTCCTTCTTGCTGCCAATGGGTCAGCTCAGGTAGGTCCCCCAGTTCAGCTACCTGTTCCCCTGTAGGCTCCAGGGCATCCCCCTCAGGGTCTGCCTCCTCCTGGACCGTGGGAACTTCGGGGGCCGGTTTCCCGCGCCCCCTTCCTCCTCTCTCTCCGGCAGGCACCTGGGCCTCCCTCTCAGGCTCCAGGTCCTCTTGAACACCTTTAGCTGCCATTGACCGGGTGGTCACACATGCCCAATCAGGCAAGCCCAACATTTCTAAATGCGCACTCCGCTCCACCTTAGCCCAAGGTGAGCTCTCCAAATCGTTCCCTAACAAACAGTCAACAGGCATGGCTGGCCTCACAGCTACTTGAAGAGTACCCGAGACCCCCCCCCATTCAAAGGGAACCTGAGCCACCTTGCAGTGACTCTCTGTGTTGTCAGCGGCAACAACCGGATAGAATGCATCAGGGATAACCTGCTCCTTAGACACCAGGTGACACTTGACAGCTGTCACACTGGCTCCTGTGTCTCTCAGAGCCTCCACCCTATGGCCATTGATGGTCACCCACTGCCTGTATTTCTTAGTGTTCTCAGGCAGCGGGGTCCTAGGGACCATCTCAGAGTCTCCTAATGAGACAAGGGAAAACACTGTGGGATCCCCCCACCTTGGGCACCCAACTCCTCCCCCAGGGCTACACTAGCCAACTGCCGGGGGACTGCACCAGTGGGTGCTGGTTTTCCATGCAAAGGGCAACGAGGATCGTTTGCCTTGTGGCCAGGGGCGCCACACTTGTAACATACCAGTGGTCCCTGGTGAACAGGGGGGCCTGTCAGGGCCACTGGCTTCTTCTCAGGGGGAGGCTGGGAACCTTTCCCTTGGTTCCCTTGGGGTCTACTTTGGGGCCCTTTATGGAACTCCCTCTGTTTACCCTTGTCCCCCCCACTCTTCTGCTGGGGACCCTGCCCACCCTTGGCGGAGTCTCCCACGTGACCCTTGTGGACCCGGGTACTCACCCAGCGGTCCGCCTCCTCAGCAAGCTGCCTAGGGTTAGTCAGCTTACTATCAATCAGGTGCTGGCGTAGCTCAGGAAAGCAATTACTGGACAAGTGCTCCCATGAAATCAAATCAAAGAGCGCCTGAAAATCAGTCGCTTTGCTACCCTTTACCCAACCATCCAAGGCTCTGCAAAAGAAGGTCACATATTCAACCCAGGTACTGCTTTCAATCTTACTACAGTTCCTGAACCTTTGCCTATAAAGCTCAGGGGTCAAACCATACCTAGTCATTAAGGCATCCTTCATGTGGCTGTACGAATTATAGACTTCAGAGGGCAAATCCAACAAGGTATCCCGCCCTTCACTGAGGAACCGTCCCCACAACCCCGCTCCCCAATCCTTCTCAGGGACCCGGTGGGAAGACATGGCTACCTCATAGGCTTTGAACCACTGCCCAATGTCATCATTTTTAAAAAACTCCTTCACCACATCTTTGGGAATATACACCCTAGCTTCAACAGGCGCAGGCGGTACACTGCCACCAGAGGGAGTAATCTCTAAGCTTTTGGCCTTCAATTCCAACTCCCTCAAAACTTTCTCATGTTCAAACTGCATTTTCTTTTCCTCTAGGGCTAATTTCCTAGTTTGCATTTCGAATTCTAACTGCCCATTCAGCTTGAGCTTGGTCAGCTCCATTTCGTGCATCCTACTCTCTTTCCTGTCCTCCAACTCCTCTGGAGACAGTCCTCTGGCAGAAACACTGCTACCTACTGGGGAAGGTGGTCTTCCAGCCCCTAGACCCAATAGCCCCTCCAGCTGCCCTTCTGCATTCTCAGCCCCCTCCACAGGGGCACTCCTTGATTCGACCCAGGCCCTCAGCGCCTTTTGGAGGTCCTCCTTCCTGGAGAGCCCGGTCATGGACACTTTAAACTTTTTGCAGAATTGCCTGAGCTGCTTGAGGGTGTAGCATTCTAGCCTCTCTTCTTCCCAATCACACTCAACAGAGGCTACTGATGCTGGTTTCTCCATAGTGATTAAACTTGGCAGTTGCAAAAATAGGAAATCCCAGAAAAAATGCTATAAAAGTATGTGGTTGCGTTTTGGTCTGCACTCACTAAGTAGTGTTCACCAATCACTGTACATGAGTCACAAATGCAAGTCCAGAATCCTCACCGCTGACCACCAATGTTAGATTTGGGGGTCTCTAGTTGGCAGAGGTAGGTACCTTTGTCCAAATAGGGACCCTTGAGTCTAGTCAGGGAAAGTAGGTACACTCCCGAAATAACCCCTGCTCACCCTCTTGGTAGCTTGGCACGAGCAGACAGGCTTAGTTCAGAGGCAGTGTGTAAAGCATTTGTGAACACATACAGTAATCAAGTGACAACACTACAAATGGACACCACACAGGTTATATATTTATAAAAATAGGTATACTTTATATAGATTTATCACAAGACCATAAACGACAAAAATAATCCACAATACTGTCAAGAGTGCTTAGTTCTGATCAAAAAGGCTTAATTCAAGGTTCTGTGCGAGTCGGTAGCCTCCTCCGGCTACGGCGATGTCGAGAACAAACAGAGTCTAACAAATCCAGCTGACCGCGTCGAGACGGGCCAACACAGCGTAGACAGACTCGGTCACAGTACCTTTTACTTGAAGCGGCAGGCACGGGCGTGCGAGCCGGATGGCTGTTCGTCGCGGTCGCGATGCAAAAATGGAAGCGTTGCAGGACGCGTTGTCCCTCGATGCGGTGCAGGCAGCGGCTCGTTGACGTCGTCGAGACGGAGTCGGTGAGACCAGGGCCGTGCGTTGCAGGGCGAGACGGTGCTTCGATGCGGTGCTGGCAGGTTGCGGTGCGGCGACGGAGCCGGATTCAGGAGCTGGCGTCGATCAGTCCGGACAGCGGTGCGAGTCGGGCGGTGCGTCGCAAAGCGTGCGAGCGGTGCCCAACTCCGGTGCGGTCACAGGACTCGAACTCAGCAGCAGTGACCGTGTCGGTCGGACCAGTTCGATTCGGCGTAGCGAAGCGTTGCAGGACGCGTTGTCCCTCGATGCGGTGCAGGCAGCGGCTCGTTGACGGAGTCGGTGAGACCAGGGCCGTGCGTTGCAGGGCGAGACGGTGCTTCGATGCGGTGCTTACAGGACACCGAGTCGGTCGTGAGAGTCGGTCACAGCTCCCTACCTCTGTAGCCACTGAAACAGAGTTTCCAGCAGCAATTCACAAAGGGGGTGAAGTCCAATGGTCCTGGGACTTCGGTCAGGGGGCAAGCTCTCTTCCAAGCCCTTGGAGATCCTTCACAAGTTGATGAAAGTCACAGCAAAGCAAAAGTTCCTTTCTCCTTTCTTTGGCAGTCAGGCAAACCACTGCAGGCCAATCCCCCAAGCAGCACTTCAGGCTTAGGGATAGTCTCTCCTCAGTTTCTTCTTGGTTCCGCTCCTCAGCAAAGGTTTCTTCTTGTTCCCAAAAGTGATCTAATTTCCTAGGGGTCTGGGTCCCCTTTTTATACACAGTTTCTCTTTGTTCTCTGAAGGCAGAGAGGCCTCTGCCTAGCCCAAAACCAGTTCTGGTCAGTCCTGGAGCACTTTGTTTTTCTGACTCCTTCTTTCCTTTCAGAATGTGGGGCAGAGTGCTCAGCCGCCCGGCAGGAGGTGGAGCCAGCATTGTGGAAGGCAGGCACAGCCCTATTCAGACCCAGGTGCAACTCCTCCCTCCACTCTGGATGCAGATCTTTCTATTCAGCCCTGTGCTGACTCACCCTGTCTCCTGTAGCCACCCCCAGCCCCTGTCACTCAATCTCCAGACAAGGAATACACAACCTAGCAGAGGCAGGCTTGGATAGTTAGGCAAGAAAATACCCACTTTCTAAAAGTGGTATTTTCAAACACAGAATGTTAAAACCAACTTCACTAAAAGATGTATTTTATCATCCTGAGTTCAGGCATACTAAATTCGTTTTTCTACCATGTTCCCTGGGTCAGTTCTGACTATAAGGTGTAATAGTCAGTCTGCCCATTCTGGCCTATGGGGAGCAGGTAGCCTTGCAATAGTGAAAAACGAAAATGGCTGTAATTCACTATTAGGACATGCCACACACACCAGGGCATGTCCTACCTTATACTTACAATGCACCCTGCCCTAGGGCCTACTTTAGGGGTGACCAACATGCAGTAAAGGGAAGGTTTAGGGACTGGTAAGTGGGTGCACTCACCAAGTCGACATGGCAGCCCTAGGCTGCACACAGGCTCTGCAATGGCAGGCCTGAGACACACTTTACAAGCTGCTTCTGTGGGTGGCACAACCCGTGCTGCAAGCCCACCAGCAGCATTGGATTTACAAGCCCTGGGCACACTCAGTGCACGGTACTAGGGACTGACAAGTAAACCAATCATCCAATCATGGAGTCACTAATACATACATCAATTCACGATAGGGAGCACTTGCACTTTGGCACTGATTAGCAGCGGCAAAGTGCCCATGAGCATCTAGTCCAGCAAAAACATATCGGCAACAGTGGAGGCATTACGAAAAAATGGAAGGGAGACCCACGCCAAGGATGCCAGGTCTAACAACAAACATGAAGAACATTCCCTTTATGGCTCGACATGCTTCACCCAAATCACAAGCCTAATGAACCTGGAGACCCCAGAGGCAATAAAACAGCAAATAAGATGGTGTGCCTTTTTCTATGAACTGGAACACACTGATCCTTTACCAAAGGCTGGTCTCCACACTGTCGACCACCAGGTAAGAGCTCAATATTGTAGGGCTACAAATGTTCTATGGCTGGTCTATGTTGGACAGTCTTAAAAATAAGACTGCAAATCAGAGAAAATATTACTCACAGAAAGATGAACAAGCATTTCTTTTAGATGTGCACTGTTTGATATTTTCACATTTTTGCTCAAATTCAATGTGATGTATAATTTGAACCAAACTAAAGGCAGTCAACACGTTTTGCATCCTGGAGGACACTTTTTCAGTCTTGTCCATACATTATTACAGAGAAGATTACATTAAACATTAGTTCATGCTTTGTAACCAGTTGCTTTGGGAAGCAGTCATCAATTGTAAAGCTCTCAGATGCCTACTGAAGCTAGGACTGAAATATTTATATACCTCCAATAAAAATACAGGGAATGTCGGCTGGGGAAGGGGTTTGAAGACAAAGGAGAATTGCATATCATCGGATGTAGAGCAGATGCATGTAAAAGAAAATATGGGGAAGAGGAAAAAGAACTGTACTTTGGGTGGAAGATATACGAAAACTGTTAAACTAGAGGATAAAGAGGAAAACAGGAAAAAACTAAATGTTTCTCCAATAAGGAGAAGGACCTAACAGGCACATACATCCCTTTTTGTCAAATATATCTAAAGAACAACCAGATGGATTCCTTGTCCACTAAGGCTTCGCGAAGACACAATGGTACAAGAAAGACATCTCACCCCTTTACTTTCCACATACATTTAGTGTTCACTAAAAGTACTATTATCTAGCAATGGGAGTGTGCGTAAACACAACAATTCTGAGAGTACGAGTACCTGCTTACTTAATTCATTGGTTACATCTCAGGTGAGGGAAATAACTGTTCATTTTCACTCCTACAACATAAGCAAATTTACAATTTTTCACATGTCCAGCTTTTATATTGCATATTTCTCTGGTTCTTCTCATCTTCAACCACTGCTATGGTACCTCTTTGGACATAAGTAAGACCCCTCCCTCCCCACGTGGTGCAAGGACGGGCTGAGCTGTGCCTCTGTCTGCAGGCAGCCACTGCCCCTCCCCAGCCGTGGTTTTACAGTGTACACATCCACACATGGTAAACCTGGGCCTGATCCTTTCGGACACGGTTGTTTTGTGTACGAAAACACTGGGCCAGAATCACATAGTATGGGAGCGCGGTATCCCCTCGGACATCACGCCGCCATCCTCATAATGGGTGCCTTTGCATGAACCTAAGTAAAGTTTGTTCATTTCTTCCTATCAAATTCAGTTTTTTAAAAAATGTGTTAAGCTCGTTTTAGCCTACGTTTTTTGCTAGATTTGATTTTAATTTCAAACTTATTTTTTTCTTCTACTTGGAAACATGTAATTAAAGTAATGTCATGTCACTGCCGGTTCATAAAAATACTATAACATACATTTTTGTGGAAGAAAAGATCTAAGCAGCTTTTTTCGATACCATGGGAACAGGTACTTGATGCAGATCAGAATTATGTATTTCTATGTCTATTCCTGGGATATGTTAATGAGTATTTACACTTTAAATGAATAATGCATCCCTTTCTAACTGATCTTAGATTTCCATTACCGCACTATATTTACATTCCATTCACATATTCTCTCTCGGTTGCGAGCCAGAAAAGGGCACAAAAAGGCACAAAGTTCAAAGCAAATCTACAGATTAATGCTACACATTAGAGTTGGCGACGTATGAATTCATCAAGAATCTCAGCGAACCATCTCCTCATGTTTTGCCCATTTCGTTATGGCCTTCCCCTCCAGATCAATTCCCTTGATTGAGGCTAAACACTTTTTCCATTCCCCAGGTTTCTTAAATGCCATATCTTCTAATAGATCATATACTAAACTTTTCCGTTCGATGATCTGGACCAAATCAAGTTTACTCAAGAATTTACTAGATATATTATACGACCCAAGGAGAAGGAAGTCATTCGGAATTAAATAAGACATTTCAACTATGTTCAGCCATTTATCATCAACCTTCCTCTCCGGCAGAACCCAGAGCGTCCGCCTCCCCCCATTACGTTCCGAAGCCTCCGAGATCATCTGCGGCGTACCCCAAGGATCATCCCTCAGCCCGACACTGTTCAACATCTACATGGCACCGCTCGCCCACGTCGCCCGACTGCACGACCTCAACATCATCTCCTACGCCGACGACACCCAGCTGATTCTCTCCCTCACCAAGGACCCCCTCACCGCCAAAGCCAACCTCCACGAAGGAATGAAGGCCGTCGCTGAGTGGATGAAGAAGAGCCGACTGAAGCTGAACTCGGACAAGACGAAGGTCCTCATCTTCGGCTCCACCCCGTCAGCCTGGGACGACTCCTGGTGGCCAACCACACTGGGAGCAGCACCGACACCCACCGACCACGCACGCAACCTGGGGGTCATCCTCGACTCGACACTCTCCATGACCAAGCAGGTCAACGCCGTCTCGTCCTCCTGCTTCAACACCCTACGCATGCTCCGCAAGATCTACAGGTGGATCCCCACCGAAACAAGAAGAACGGTCACCCAGGCCCTCGTCAGCAGCAGGCTGGACTACGGAAATGCCCTCTACGCGGGAGCCTTCGGCCAAACTCCTGAAACGACTGCAACGCATACAGAACGCCTCTGCACGCCTCATCCTCGACATCCCTCGCCACAGCCACATCTCACCCCACCTGAGAGACCTGCACTGGCTCCCCGTCAACAAGAGGATCACCTTCAAGCTCCTCACCCACGCACACAAAGCACTCCACAACACCGGACCGGCATACCTCAACAGACGACTCACCTTCTACACCCCGAACCGCCAGCTCCGCCGACCTCGCCCTCGCCATCGTCCCCCGCATCCGAAGAGCGACCACCGGTGGAAGATCGTTCTCCTACCTCGCCGTCAAGACCTGGAACACCCTCCCCATCCTCCTACGGGAGACCCAGGACCTACTAACCTTCAGGAGGCTACTCAAGACCTGGCTGTTCGAGCAGTAGCAGCACCTCCTCCCCCCCTCCTCCCCCCCCAGAGCCTTGAGACCCTCACGGGTGAGTAGTGCGCTTTACAAATGTTCTTATTGATTGATCATTCCTTAAAAAATCTGAAATTTTCCGAAATCCAGCCTTGGCCCATTTTTGTGTAATTACTAAAGATTCTCTTATCCCAGATAGTAAGATAGGGCCAGATAACGGAGTTGAGGAGTTAATTGCGGGGATAGAATATCTTCTATAAAAGCCTGGCGTTTATGAAAAAACCACTGTATGCACTTATACCGTACTAACTTAGGAGATTTAACAATTGTTAATGGGCAATGGATCTGATTTTCTTTACAAATTAAGTTCATAAAATAATTTTAAAAAGACCCGATTGTAATTCCGGCTTAAATCTAGACATATATTGTGCAAAATATGCAAAGTAATAATCCCTCAGATTTGGGAGAGCTAATCCGCCATTTTCCAGCTCCTCATATAAAGTGCTAAGTGCAATTCGGGGGACCTTCTTTCCCCACAGAAAAGATGTAAACATAGACTCTATTTTAGTAAAAAAAGAGCTCATTAAGACACAGGGAATAGCCGCGGAAATTACAGCGAGTATGTGGTCGGCGGTTAATAATCTCAATTTTAGTACGTTAAGGGGAGCTAATTGGCGAAGGATGTTGTTTTTTAGTAAATGGCTACTCTATAGAACTCCACTTTTTCTCTCCAAGATTTATTCTAACCAATCAGCGCAGTGCTTTTGTTGCCGTAACCATCCTTCAGCCAATTGGGTACATATTATACTACAATGCCCTTTGATTCAGAGGTTCTGGAATGACATTTTTCATTATCTGGAACTCGAATGTGGTATTTTAATAGGTTTGAATACTTGGTTAATTGTACTTGGCTATGACCCAGACCTTCTTCTTTCAGATATACTGATCAAATTATTATATATTGCAATGGCTGTCGCTAGATCACTTCTGCTTCAGAGATGGCGATCAGATCTTATACCATCTATAAATGAATGGGTCCGAAAAATGAAGCAAGTTAAAAAAAAGTGAACGAGCCTGTGCATTGCGAATTGGTGGACTAAAGAAGTTTGAGAGGGTATGGGCAAACTATTTTGAATAAGATCTTAAAATTCAGCTTTCTTTTTTAAAGATATTCCCAGTATGTTTTACTCCCATGTATTGTAATACCAGTATCCTAATCTATTATATGACATTTGATATTTTCTGGTAATTTAGCTATATCATTGTATATAGGATGAATTAGTATTTTGCACATACTCGTTGATTTTTACGTATATACTTAAAGTATTTAAGGTTTAATCAATTGTATAGCCTGTATTAATGATGGGCAGTGGTTCTTCAAATGACCCCTGCCCTGCTAGGATTCAAAAAGATCTTTTCACACAATTTCCGGACACTTTTCTCTCTCTTCTTAACATCTCTTTAGAGCAGGGGGTGGTCCCTCGTGCTTTCAAAGAGGCAGTGCTGGTTCCGCTGCAAAAGAAAGCTGGAGTAGATCCCAGCTTAATGACTAACTATAGACCGATATCGCACCTCCCATACCCGGCGAAGATACTGGAGGCACATGTTGCACTCCTTTCTGCCTTCATTGAAGAGACTAACTTCCTGGATTCCCATCAGGCAGGCTTTAGGCCTTCACACTCTACTGAATCAGTTATCTTGAGTGTAGTGGATGATCTGAAAGAGGGTGCAGACAGGGGGTGTACACAGGCCCTGGTTCTATTAGACCTATCCGCCGCTTTCGACACCGTGGATCACACCATATTAGCGGACAGAGTGGAAGCGGCGGGCCTGAGGGGAGAGGCGCTGGACTGGATGCTCTCTTTTTTAGAGGAACGCACCCAATCTGTCAGACTGGCACCCTTCAAATCAGCCTGGGTCAACACCACATGTGGTGTACCGCAAGGCTCATCTCTCTCACCGCACCTGTTTAACATCTATATCTGTCCTCTGATTCATGCTCTTCAAACCAGGTGAGTGAAGGTATATAATTATGCAGACGACATGCAGCTGATTTTCCCGATTGATGAGACGGAGGAATCTAAGGATTTCTTCCAATATACTATGCTATTCATCAAAGATTGGATGAGTCATAACTATCTCAAATTAAACTCAGACAAAACTGAGATAGTCATCTCCAATAACAGACTCAATCAGTGGACGCCAGCACACTGGCCAGCTGCTTTGGGCACTCCACCTATCCCTAAAAATTCGGTTAAAAGTCTGGGGATTAAAATCGATGCTAAGCTATCCATGCATGAACAGATCAACCTGGTTACTTCCTCTTGCGTTTTCCATCTGAGGACCTTCAGGAAAATCAGGAAATTCTTTACCAGGGAAGCAAGCATGGTTATCATGCTTGCTCTGATCATGTCCAGGCTGGATTATGCCAATGCCATCTATTTAGGGCTTCCTGCTAATCAGACCAATAGGCTGCAATTGATTCAAAATCAAGCAGCTAGGTTGGTCTTTCAGCAACCAAGACATTGCCATACTAAACCACTTCTGAAGCAGCTACACTGGCTTCCGGTGACTCAGCGATTAATGTTCAAGACAGGCTGCATGGTTTTCAATGCACTTTACGGAAAGGGCCCCAAATTTATATCTGCAAAGATCTCAAGGTACTTACCCAAACGAAATCTCAGATCCGCCACAATGTCTATGTTGACTATTCCTAGATTTAAGCGCAAGAGAACGGGCGGCTCCCGTTTTTCTGTTCTTGGCCCTACACATTGGAACTCCTTGCCGATAGACATCAGACTATCATCTGAGTACACCAATTTCAGAAAAAAACTGAAAACTTGGTTGTTCACTCTAGCCTATTGTTAGTATTCCTCAGGAAGGTTCTCCCTCCCCTCATAGCGCCAAGAGACCTTTGGTATACGTGCGCTTAATAAATTCCCTAACATAAACATATTACGTTTCAATTTTTTTTACTGGCTAAATGTTTATATTGTGTATCTTTATTGATTTTTGGTGTCACACCCTTCCGGCAATAAGTGCTATCTAACAATTCTGTATCATTTTTGATATATTTAATGAATTTTATGGATAAAAAAAAAATTGTTACGTGGATTTCAATAAAAAAAAAAAGAATCTGAGCGAACCAACTATAAAACAGCGAACTAGAAACTTAAAAGCATGATTTCACATTCTGCCCCACTCACCAATCCAGATTTACGGGGCACAGACTTCAATTGTTAAACCAAATTCAAAGCAGAAAACCCATGCCCGCAGCGACCCAAGACAAACAAACACTCATGAAGATCCAGTCATAAGCGGGGAGCAGAAGAAACAAGTTTTACCCATCTACAGCCATTATACTAGGGGAAAGACTTCCTTACCTGAGCCCCGGGGATATTCACAGTGACGGATCCTTCCTCGTCCATGGCCGGCTGCTAGGCGAAAGTGGCTTGAAGGCGGGTCTTGGGCAGCTGCTGGGAGAGGCAGCGCTGTGTGGGCGGCAGAGGCGGGGGACGGAGTAAAGGAGGGTGAGGGTTGGCATTTTCTTCGCCGGCAACTCTGTTTCTTTGGACATGTCTCATCTAAAGAAAGGGGCGTGGCAGCTTTTAAAGTGGAAGTGCGAATAGGGCGCTTTTACAAAAAAACCATTTGTTTCGCTTGTTGACAAACAAATGTTTTTTATGTAAAAGTGCCCCATTTGCGCTTTCACTTTAATAGCGGTCGCGGCCCTTGCTTTAGACCAGCTGCCTCTAAAAAAAGTGGCACGGTAGCCATTCAAAGTAAAACTTGGAATGGGGCGCTTGTGGGGGGAATATATTTACACAGCGCACACAGCAAAGTTTATTGTAGGGAGAAGCTGTGTCTAGACAGCCAGCCAGCTCGAAAACCATCACCGCGCACCGGAAGTTGGACTGACAGTTGTACCAACGTTTACTACCCTCAAGATTTCCTGGGGCTAGCTCCACCCTTGGTCAGGCAGTCCGCCTGACTTCCGGTTTTTGCGGCTCTCGGCGGCGGTTTCACCGGGCAATGGGGGTAGGCTCCCACTGGATTCTTAGGCTCCCGCTGTAGCAAGCACGTACCAACATGCGGGGTGGGCTCCCGCCACGACTCCAGGCAATGCAGGGAAATCCAGGCATCACGCGCATGTTAATGCGCACTACTTTAAAAACAAGCATTTGCAATGCAATAGAACTCGCATTTACTCGAGTCCTATTGCATTTTAAAAGGGAGTATGGGCGGGCAAAAAGGCACAAACGGGAGTGGGGGGGGGGTGGAGTACCAAGAAGTCATGGACCGCGAAAGGGGAGGGGGTGAGCCACGGAACAAAATTGTGTTTACAGTAAAGGGGCCGATAGCCATGGAAGGACACAATTGACAACATGGCCGTCAGTAGGAGGGACTAACAATCCTAAAAACCAATGGGAAGGCTGTATTTAGGACCTAAGCCAATGAAAAAGATGGGCCGGAGAGTGGGAGGAGCTTCCACGAAGCTTCCACACTATAGTGTATACTGCATGCCTTGCAAAGTGATGGCAGCGCATTCGCACTGCAACGCTAGGCGAGACCTAAAAAACATGTTACTGTTATCTATAACAGTTACTTTCACGTTCCCATTGAAGGTGGTGTCCCTGTACATTTTCAACGTCCTCTCAACCCAAGAAGACGGAAATGTTTACTCTAAGCCATAAAACTGTTCCACATACGCACAACATACCCTATCCTAATTAACAGTAACATGTATAGCGTTGCATGTCGAGTCACTTGCTTCTAAACACTCCAGTGCACAGTTACAGAAACCAAAGGCCCTGCAGGCCCACCTCTGCATCTGCTTGGCTTTATAGGGTGTGTAATTGTGTGCCACTGTTTGTGTGTGAAATTTCTATTTAGGACTAGTAGTTTGACCATTGGGAGAACAACGCACACTCCTGGTTTGCTCTTGATAAAAACAGTTCGCAGGGAGAGGGGCTCGGCCTCTGGAAAGGTGAGTCAGCTTTCCAAGAGAGCCCATAATTCCAGCATAGAGCAGCACATGTTGCCATATCTGTTAAAGTGCTTTGGGCTCGCGGACAAGTCTGGGGTAAAGATAGCTGACCAAGAGTGCAGCGGGAGACAAACAACCTATTCATGAAGGCATCAGTGTGTGGCTTTATAACATTTCATGTATATCAACAGAAATTGGTAGGAACACCAGTTCCTGGCTCCAGGCAGCCTGCGTGCAGCACATGCACAGGTCCTGAACTCTGTGGCCTCTTGGGTGGAACTCTGCAGAATTCCACTGAGTTTTTATTAACCCTGGGCGGAGTATGCGGAGTGGCACTCCCCGGAGTTCCACGGAGTTAAAAAAAACTCTGCTCCACTCCGCTCCGCCCCAGCCCCGCAAGACGTAAAACGTAGGGGGTTGTGACTGGCAACACGAGGAGGAGGAGGACGGCAAGGAGGAGTAACCGCGGCGAGGAGGAGGGCAGCCCGCAGACGACAGAAGACAAGGTAAGTGTTTTTTTTTTACCCTTTTCTGGGCCATGGCGCAGGGGACTGAGGGGCGTACTCTGCTCCGCCACGGAGTCGGAGTTTTGCCTCAACTTCGTGTTCCCAGCAGAGCGCAGAGTTGTTAAAACTCCGCAAACTCCGCTGCCGGAGCGGAGTACGCCGCCCGGACTTAGTTTTTTTGTAACTCTGTGGAATTCTGCAGAGTAAAACTTTGCGAGTTCCGCCAAATTCTTTACTTGCCTGTCTTGGGAGGGAAATGCTTTGTTTTGCACAGTGTCTAGAAATGCTCCCAAAAATGTCAGCGTTTTTGTGGGGTTTAAGTGAGATAATTTTATGTCGATGGCTCCGGCATTGGCGATAATACAACTGCAGAGCTTGATGCTTTTTTCATGGATTTTCTTGTGTGAAGCACGTTTGGGAAGTACTTTTTTCTGGGAAGGAGAGGTAGGATCAGAGTGAACCTTTTCTGAGGCAATTCTTCCCTTTTTCGAGGAGGAAGGAAGGTCCTCATGCCTCTTTTTGTGCCCAGTAGTAGTATGTTTGGATTTCTTAATGACGTTCTAAGGTGGTTCTGAGGCGATTTTTCTCTTAGATTTGTATTTTTTGAGGGAAGATGAAGTCTGTGAAGACTGATCACTGTCCTCCTCAGATAAAGGGCAGCCTTTAGTTTTCAGCCTTGGTAGCCACAGTAAAAGTCTACCTTCACTGTCTTTTAGAGTCTTCTGAGAAAAGGTGCAACAGATCTTGTAGTCTCTCACCTTAAGCTCTGGATAGAAGCAATATATACATTGCTTATGTGGGTCATCCAAATGGAGCCTCTTCTTCCCACAAGAGTCACAGGATCTAAAAAGTCCTTTTTTGGTGAGTTGGGACATGGTGTGCAGTCAGAATACGCAGGTAGTAGAAGAAGTCATGATTTTCAGAAGTACATTTCTTTGAAACCCTGAGAGAATAATGGCAATTTGAGCATAGCTCAAGGAGATTCTCATCACACAAAGGTAAAATATCTGAGTGATTCAGCCACTCCTGAGAGTGTTTGAGAGGGTGCTGTCGCCTGATTGACTAAAGTTTGTAGTTTGAACCTTTTAAAAATAGATGGGCTATAAATCCTATGGTACATTGCCATTCTGTCTATTGTAGTAATACACATTGTTTTAGTATAGTACCATGGGACTCCTGTTATATGGCCCTTAGGGGCATTGTCGACATTGCTAAGTTAGCATACGCTTTGCTGCCATGATGCTGCTTTTGCGCACGTTACTACATGACTTTATTTTTGCAAGCTTCTGTTTATGCCTTTTCACATGAGAACTGTCTGCCTTTCACGTTTTCTGCTGAGTTCCTGGAGTTTTGTCTGAACACGATGTGCAAGGTCGATAAATAATGCCCCTTGTTATTCTGTTCTGGTCAGTCCCTAGCACCTAGACATTTCCTGCTAAACACAGCTGTAATGCTGGAGACTCGTGCTTTGATATTACGGGGATGCATGTTGTTTTAACACACACTTGGAGAAAGCCTTTCCATGGAGAAGAGCTATGCTGTTCCTATGATGTAAACCTTACATCCAGGCTTTAAGGTATGGGGTCTGCTGTCAAAGCCCAGAGATCTTCATTTATATAAATAAACTTCTTCCAGCCAAGGGGAGGGTGGTTAGGCCTTTTAGTCCTTTTTCCACTGTCTTTATAAAATGACTTCCCCCTTTGTGTTCTATGGAATTGTAACAATGCTAATTGTTCTGAGTTTATGCATTTTGCTGTTGGTAGTGGCTCGTATACTGTATTGTAGAGCACGATAGTTAAAAGAAACATTTTGAACTATTCCAGTGACTCTGCCAATTCTTATTGTGGACAAGTACGAGTGAGCGAGCGAAAGGGTATGTCTTGCTACTGCGATTCCTGAGAGAGTCGGGAGTGTTGTGTTCTGGGTTGTCTAATCATTTGTAGCTTTGTGATTTTTGGAGGAGAACGAATGAGACACTATAGCTGGTCGGTTTGGGGATTTTGGGTACTATGGTGATAGGTTGGTACACCCCTATACACCGAGGTCCTGTTTTCCTGCGCATAGTTCTGTGTAGGTGCAGAATCCCCGCAACATGGCGCCGCCAACGTTTGGTCTGGTTCTTATCTGCGAGACTCTTGAGTAGTGCTTGTGCTTGTCCACAATCCCCTCACTTCTGTTTCCGGAGACAGCTGTGACGGTGTAACCACCTATATTAATGTTTTATAGGTTCTTTCAAGCTTGAAATCGTAAAAAGCTCCTTCTCTTTCTTCTTCACCCATTGTTGTGCTGCCACGCTTTAGGTTGTCGTTCTTTGTTTTTCATTATGGCGGTTAACATTGCTCCGCCTAATCGGGCGGCAGTCATGGCTTATTTGACTCAGAATGGAGTCCCTAATGCTGGTGTTGCGCTCATTTTTGTTGTGGAAGCAGATGCAGCTTACCGCTTCGAGGTATTTTATTCTTGGGTCACCTTTCCGGCGGTGGATGGAACAGATAATTTGTTCTATGAATATACTGCCACGGCCACTCCTCAAACTTATCAGCCTTATAGGGCTCTGGAGGTTCCGCTTACAGCTTGGCAACACCATTTTTGGTTTAATGGCGCCCTTCTTCACCCAATAACGCCGGTCCGTTGAGGCCCTTTATCAATAGATGGGGCCACATGGCCTGTTTTGGCTGGGTATACCCCACACCCCGTTATATGACTGCTGCAATTGCAGATCTTCGCGTATTGCATACCTCTTTGATACGCGTGCATAGAGCTGTTATACAGTTCATGTCGCGCAACTTCCAGGTGGGTCCTGGTGCTGTGATCAACAGTCCCCTTATGGTTAATTCTGTGATGGGCAAGCGTCCACAGAATAAGGATGAGTTTCCTTATTGGCTTGCTGAAAAATTTGGACAACTAGAGGCTGTTTTTCCAAATACCACTCCTGTGGAGAAGCACAGGATCTTAACTATAAGTTTGCCTATGGACTTACTTTCCGAATTAGCTGATTGTAACACCTGGGGCAAGGTGTTCGTGGTGGTATATTTGAAGTGTTTCGGCACTCCCTCCATGACCATACTCCACTCCGTGATAAAATGCGTTCAAGATGAACACAGAGGCGAAGCCGCTGTAGAGTTGGGAATGAGACTGGTGGGGGTGTTCGACGTGGTTCCTGACATGATCCTTGCTAATGTCAAAGGTGATGCAGTGAGCTTTTAAGTCGCAAACCGCTTAGAGGCTGTACCAGAGGCAGACAAGCCACGAAAATTACCGAAGATTATTGCAAAGGCTTATAAAACCATTGGCCGCAATAGTCTGGGAGTTAAGCTTTTTACTCAAACGCAGACACAATCTCAAACTCAGCAAAAAGCCAAGACTGATAAAGACAGGGCGCCCATTCTTTCCTAAAAAGAACTGGAAAAATAAGAAACAGGGGCAGCAACAACAGAAGCAAGGTTTGCGTGCTAGTTCACCGACTCCTGAGATTTCTGAGCGTACTTATGACTTGCGCGATCGCGCGAAACTTAAGACTCTGATAGATTTCAGGTCCCTGATCAGCGCTCTCCTCGTTCTTTACAGGACACATCGGACTCTCACGTCGGTGGTGGGGAGCGCCAGGATCGTGGCAAAAGTCAGACCACAAAACAGGGACGTGAACAACCTTGACAGTTTGACGTTAAAGCCAAACAACAGAACCTGCCTCGTTTTAGACCCCCCTATCAGAAGAAGAAAGTTGCCGCTTTAACAGCGAGATACGCCTCAGATGGTGAGAACACGACTACTGGACTCGACATGGGCGGTGACTCTGCTTGACAGCGCAGCGGAAGTTACCATAGTGCGGGAGGCACTGCGTCCCTGTCTGGAGGCGACAGCAACTGATACCTTCATAACTGTGGAAACAGCAGTTACCCGGGTTGCCACCCCGGATGGACTGTATGGGGCCGATTCACAGAACTAATCTGAGATAAAATCCTAAACTTACTACTTTTGGTATTCACAGAATGCATTTATTAGTAGTAAAGTTAGGACTCCTAACTTTACTACTACTAAACTGAGACAAAATCCTAACTTTACAACTTTCGGTATTCACAAAGGCATTTAGTAGTAGTTAAGTTAGGAGTCCTAACTTTACTACTACTAAATGCCTTCTGTGAATACCAAAAGTAGTAAGCTTAGGATTTTATCTCAGTTTAGTAGTAGTAAAGTTAGAGTCCTAACTTTACTACTACTAAATGCCTTCTGTGAATACCAAAAGTAGTAAGTTTAGGATTTTATCTCAGATTAGTTCTGTGAATCAGCCCCTATGACATTATTTTTCCAATTGAAGGTGATGTACAACGTCCAATCAAGGTGGTTTTCTGGGAAAATCTAACCTTTTCATACGACATTTTGTTGGCGGAGGCAGATTGGCCTCCACCATTTGCTCTAGCCGCTTCTCGAGGGGAGGACGTGATACTTCCGAGTTTTTCGCCTTACGTCCCTGTGGAGCATGCAACCTCTTTAGCAGCTGAGTGTGCTTTGGCCCTTGCCCCCGCTGTGTACCGTAATCAGGTGGGCTGGAATATAGATTCACCGGCACATGAGATACCTTTACGGTCTACGCCACAGCCACAACCGCAATATCCCATCAAACGCGAAGCTAAGGCTCACGTTTGTGACATTCTGACGCAGTAAGAGTATCAGGGTGTGATTGAATCCTGTACATCACCGATGAATAATCCTCTCTTTACGGTATCCAAGCCTGACGGTTCATATCGGATTGCACTGGATTACCGAATTTGAATAGTCATTGTTGCACTTTTGCAGTGCAAAACACTCACAGCTCGGCGCTGGTTAACAACCTTGTACGTAAAAAATATAAAACTACACTGGACATATCCAATGGTTTCTACAGTCACAATTTGGCTCCTGAGAGCCGTGACTTGACAGCATTCACAGCCGTCGAAAATCTGGAAAAATTTACATGATTGCCCATGGGGTATAAGAATAGCCCCGGGGCATTTGCTCCGCGTGTTGTGTCATTGTTACATGACATAGATCCAGATGCGTTCTCGTACGTGGATATCTATCTATCTCACGGACGATGAGCTTATACCGCATCTTGTCCGAGTCGACTGCATAATCTCTGCGTTTGCCGACTATGGATATAAATTTAATTTTGCGAAGTCACACATCGCTCATTTGGCGGTGCTCTTTTTGGGCTATGAGCTCAATAATGAAGGAAAGGGGCTAGACCCCCATTTCCTGGAGAAATGTGCACATTTTCAACCCCCTAATACTCTGAAGAAACTTTAGTCCTTGCTGGGATTTTTGAATTTCGGGAGGACTTACATTCCCGATTATGCACAGCGTATCAAACCGCTTTATGCGTTGATACAGCCTACATATTCTTCTGCCAGCTGGCTCCCGGAACATACCTCTATTCTACATCCTTTGCAATCTGACCTGCTTGCAACTAACTACTTGTTGACTCGTGGTAACACCATGAACCTGGTGATACGTATAGTACCAGGGGCGGTGGGTTTCACTTACTTGACGTTCAATGAGGGAGACACAGTACCTATTGTATACAAATCACATTTGTACACTGCAGCTGAAATGCGTTTTTCCAATTTTGAGAAAGTTTTGACCGCGGTCCAGATGGCGATTCTGAAGGAACGCTCATTGGCGTAAGGTAAACGCATTCTTATGGTCACGCCCTTCCCTGCCTTGGAGGCTGTGACTAAGGCAAGTGTACCAAACTCTAAAGCATTACATCCCCGTTGGATATAATGGGCTACGTCTTTGACATGAACACAAATGTGTTATTTACACTGATGGCTCGGCTCAACCGGCCACAGGTTCCAAACATGCTTATTCAGCAGCTTGCGCAATTGTGGCAGGCTCCATGGTCAATGGAGAATTTAAGTCCTCCATCGTGCATACTCAAGCACTTGGGGACTGTACCGCACAGTTGGCGGAGCTGCGTGCTCTTATTCTTCCTCTCGAGTTTGCTGATCCTAATGTGAGTACTCTTATTGTGTGCAATTCTTACTACTGTGTTCAATCTTTTAATGACAACTTATTTTTGGGGACTCGAAATGACTATCGAGACTCTAAAGGCAGCGCAATTAAGCATAAAACGCTTTGGGTTCGAGTGGCAGAGTTTAAACAGCGTCTGCCCCTCATACATGTTATACATACTCTTGGCCATCAGCGTGTGGGAGCACATGCTCTTGGTAATTCTTTGGCTGAGGAAGCGGACAAATCTGCAGTAGCCACATGTTCCGTAGCAGCAGTTACAAGGTCCATGACTAAAATAGATAATGATATTCTGGCAGCTGTAGCTGCAACGAGGGAGGGAATTGTTTATCCTCAGGGTTTTCCCTCTAAATACTCTTATCATATAACTCCCGAACAGGTTCCTTATGCTAAGATTCCTTCGGTTGGTGATCGGCTGATTCCCAACTTGAACCGCAGACCTGCTTTGATCAAAGCCGCACACGAGGGCATGGCTTCTGCGCATGCCGGTGTGTCAGCGACAGTCTCGATTTTACAGCAACGTTATTGGTGGCGTGGTTTATATAAACAGACCCGTAATTATGTACTTTCTTGTGACATTTGTAAACAAATTAAGCCGTCTACGGTCACTAGCCCACATCAAACACAGCTATGTATTTCTAATCAACCTTTTGGCTGTGTATATCTTGATCACTGCGGTCCATTCTCTTCTGATACTGCATATAAATATATTTTGGTTGCGGTTGATTCGTGCACTAGATTCCTTTGGGTTTGGTCACAGTGCAGTGCTGACCCTCGAAATGTCATCAGGGATATGCATGTCTTTGTCGGGATGTTTGCCTGTGGCACCTTCCATTCGGACCAAGGTCCAGCATTCGCCTCTAAGGCGTACAAGGATGCGATGAGGTCGATGGGGGTGCTGGTGCAGTTTTCGTCTCCATGCAGGCCTGAGGGCAATTCAATTGTGGAGCGAATGAAACGTGACTTAAAGCAATCCTTAACAGCTAGAGTCTTAGGTACTGGCAGGAACTGGCTGGCCCATTTGTATGGTGTTCAACGTGCATTCAATAATCTCCCTAGAAGATCTCTGGGTGGGCGGACCCCATACAAAATGCTCTTTGGCATTAAAATGTTTGTGCCAGACTTTGACGGTCTAGACGTTGCGGCGGCTGCCGCAACCTTTGACGTAGATAATCATTCTACTGTATTACAGGATCTACAAAAGACCCGTGACAGCTACGCAACTGAACATTTACCCTCTTCCAATGATGCAGCACTGCTGATTCCAGTTGCCGGCTGGCTTCCCAAAATAGGAGATTTGGTACGAGAAAAGCTGGAGAACAAAAAAGAATTTGGTCCCTCTTATTGTGCACCGGTTCCAGTGCTTGGACTGCAGGGTACACGTACAGTCATTTTACCACCTTTAACTGGTCGCAAAGACAACAGATTCATCTCAGTGGACAATGTCAAGTTACACCGTCTGGCCGATTCTGAATAGTGTCACGCCTGCTGTTTCGTGTAACGCAATTTCATTGAATCCGCTGACTTCATTCTCTTCCTCTGATGCTCGTATAGCTGGAAGGTGATGGACACTGCAATTGACCTTTCATCAGTCCGGCCTCTATCTTCCAATGCGGACATCGAGTATACTTATCCTACAGATGAATCCATTTCTGAAGTGCCGATCAGTCCTCGACTACATCAAGCTGACCCTGTGCTACCACCACTAATTAACAGAACTGCAAGCGGTTACTTTGGAGATCATGCCAGGTTCTCTTCTGACTCATCCTCCTCGACTTCCAGTTTGGTAGTCTCACCGACCAAATTGAGTGTTTTCTTCTCTTGGTTCAAAAAGACTTACCTGGTCCCTCCATGGACCTACATTTGGTTGGTGCTTATCCTGATTTTCCTCTTCATGTCAATTGGGTTTGTGACAGTGTTCTTTTTACTCATCAATGGTCATTATTTGCCAGAACGCTCTGCTGTGAACTTGGTCGATGGGATTCTGGCCCCTCACAAATCGTCCCATATCATGAAACGTGATCAGGCACTTGTGAGCATTTCAGCATTCCCGGTTGCAGATGGCATCGTTTGGGATAAAGTAGCTTTCGAAATCCAGGGTCCGCCAGAGGTACTCAGGGTGCCATATGTGTTTCGTGTCTCTTTAGGAGTTGTGGTAACACAGGACATACATTCTGACGATTGGGATGTGCAAGCAGTACACGCATTGTTTTCCGATTTAAAATATTATGCTGCTTTTGATGCTGAAGAATTCTATTTAAATTCTGCCAATTATGCTGATCTCTTTTGTTATCAGCATTATGAGCATCATTTTGTGCACAAGACAAACACGTTAAGACCTTTTTTTAATTACACTCAATGGGAACATTGTCCTACTCCTGTACACGGGAGTTTCAAAACTCTTAGAGATAAATTCACATATTTTACAGATTATGACACGTCTAATCCGGAATCCTATTTTTTTAAACTACACTTGCCATCTCAATCAAAATTTATCCTGACACACTCTAAATTGATTTACTCCAACTCTAGGGCTAGGGCTAAATTAGCCACACAGGGTTATGAACACTGAAAACAGACCATCGAGTTAAAATCGATCTGGGGCACTAAACAATGGCAGGTTCAGGGAAATGAAGCATTACATCGTGCCTGTCTGATCCCAACTCAAATTTTATTTTTAAATGATACAGTGTACCAGACCACTTGTTTTGGTCTGGCCACTGTAAAGAATTTAAATATCCCATTCATTCCGTCCTTGGCGGAATACGACAATTGGCGGGTTCAGACGAATTATACTATTGATGCATTGCAAGCATTGCTTCGAAATTACACTTTTAATGTCTCCGATATTGATTCATCCGGTTGGTTAGTGTGGCAAACAAACTCAAATGCATGTCAATTGTGTTTTTATATTATAACACCTGGTTTCACTCAGACCAGACCGGACCCACGTTATCCACTTACACATTCGGTCACCACATACTCGGCGGGTAAGTTATGTCAACAATGGTTGGAACATTCTACCTTAGCATCAGTGAAACAACACCTCTCACTCCTATCAAATGACATCAATTTGGCTGATTTTCTCTTAGGACCTAGGACTCCTAGATCTAAGAGATTTATTTATGCCGCTTACAATGAAATTTGGAAACTTTCGCAGATTGAAGCAGCTCTTCGTCTGCGCCAAATTGATCAAGCCAATTTAGAAAAAGTCCTTGCCGTGGTCGAATAGTATCAATACACTTTCATCACGCATTTATACATTGGATAATATTGTTTCATCGGTTATTGATATTGTTCAAAGTGATGTATCTGTGTTGTATCATGGGCAAAATCAATTACGATCTGTTATGCAGTTTGCATGGACGTTGCAGACTCTCAAGATGGGGAAAGTCCCTTTGGATTATTTGAATGCTTCTGCTTTGTTTCTACCGTTTAATCTAACTGATAAACAGAGTTTATGTCTATGAAAGATGCTGCGTATACACTGTTGCATATTGAACAATTGGAGCCTTTACCGTTCTCTGTAGCGGAAATGGACTCTGCTGTTTGGTTAATTCATGGTGTTATATATCTCCCGTTCTCACTGTTTCAATTCAAATCATGTATGCAACATTTTCCAATTGGCCGCTTTGAACCCCTGGGTAGTGCATTTCTACATGAATTATGGTCCCTGCCTTTCACTTACAGATGTCAACGTGAGGATAAGGAAGTTTTCCTAACAGGGGAGGACTGCGATTCCACAGTAGGACATTCCCTGGTTTGTAAACACGTAAAGTTGCACGGCGCGTGTAACGTGTCGGTGCCTAATCTGGCTTGTTTTTTAAAAGGAACGCCAGAGCCATCAATAATTCCCGCTTTTACCTTGCTTACCAACGCCAGTTATCTTATTTTGAACAACCAAGACTGCTGTGGTTCACGGGCAGGAATTCCTATTTAGTAACAGTCTAACAACGAGTTACTTGTTGTAGCAATGTGCTTCTTCCGCCCCCGCATGGGAGTGTAGATAGTTCTATTTGGCCTTCCATTCCGACTTTGAAAACAGATTTCAACAAATTAAGCAGGCTCAAAGCGCTACTATTCCAACAAGAGATTGCTCTCACTTCGGCTCGAGCGACCTTCGAGTTACAGGTGGCTAGGACATCTAGCGAGATACAGTCCCTTTTGAACACTAACTTCCCACTTCACTTTGGAGAGCTTATACATCAAATATTTAATGCGTCTGACACTAGAGGCCTTGCACATTTTTTTAAACGTGTGGAATCCAGCCTTGTGACTTCTTTTCAGACGATATTTGGAGTAATACCGGGTTTTATTCATTCTATTTTTTCCAGCGTCTTCGGCGGATTCCCTTTACTGCTAGCGTTAGCTGGTGGAGTCCTGCGGCTTCTGTTCCTGCTACGCAGTGGCTGCTCATCTTGTGGTAATGCAGAGACCAGGCCAATTGCAACTGTACTGTGATCGGATGCAACAAGTTTTTGGATGCTTGCCATTAGCAACGCTTAGCTTAAGTTATGGATTAACTTTTCGCTTTGCCTACTTTACTTGCATGTAACCAGTTTTCTACTGTCAACGGTGCCCCTTCTAGTGGGCTATGGATTAATGCCTCTCCAATACGTCATGTCCAGTCCCGGATTTTGTCCAGTTGATGGGTCCCTTAGAGGCTCATGACCAGGCTTGTTCTGGGGATAGCCGTTTGGCGCGTGCGGCGGCACTTGGAGTATTGGCTGAATGGGATATCTGTGCGGCAGCGAAGAACCTCCTACATCAGAGTTTCATCGAATATCACGCAAGTTGCCCGATTATGCTTCTGGAAGCATCAGATTACGAAGAGCACGTTTGTTCCTTCGATCCCCTTAACTGGATGGCTTCCCTTTTTTCTACTAACGATAGGGATGATCTTTTGGAGGGAATTGCCTTCTTAAGTTCACGTACTTTGATGGATTAACCAGCTCCTTCATAATAACCTTTTCCTGGAGCTAAAAGGAGTTTTTACACGTCATATATATAAACGTTTTTTTTTTTCCAATTTGGTTTTTTATTCTCCGACGCTTTTGAACACTGCTTGACTTTTTGAACTCTGTTTTGGTCCTATGTCTAGGTCCTATGACCTTACCAGGGGGAGGGTGTTATATGGCCCTTAGGGACATTGTCAACATTGCTAAGTTAGCATAAGCTTTGCTTCCATGATGCTGCTTTTGCGCAAGTTACTATATGACTTTATTTTTGCAAGCTTCTGTTTATGCCTTTTCGCATGAGAACTGTCTGCCTTTCACGTTTTCTGCAGAGTTACTGGAGTTTTGTCTGAACACGATGTGCAAGGTCGATAAACAATGCCCCTTGTTATTCTGTTCTGGTCAGTCCCTAGCACCTAGACATAACATACTACACACAGCTGCAATGCTGGAGACTCGTGCTTTGATATTACGGGGATGCATGTTGTTTTAACACACACGGGGAGAAAGCCTTTCCATGAAGAAAAGCTATGCTGTTCCTATGATGTAAACCTTACATCCAGGCTTTAAGGTATGGGGTCTGCTGTCAAAGCCCAGAGATCTTCCTTTATATAATTAAACTTCTTCCAGCCAAGGTGAGGGTGGTTAGGCCTTTTAGTCCTTTTTCCACTGTCTTTATAAAATGACTTCCCCCTTTGTGGTCTATGGAATTGTAACAATGCTAATTGTTCTGAGTTTATGCATTTTGCTGTTGGTAGTGGCTCTTATACTGTATTGTGGAGCACGATAGTTAAAATAAACATTTTGAACTATTCCAGTGACTCTGCCAATTCTTATGTGGACAAGTACGAGTGAGCGAGCGAAAGGGTATGTCTTGCTACTGCGATTCCTGAGAGAGTCGGGAGTGTTGTGTTCTGGGTTGTCTAATCATTTGTAGCTTCGTGATTTTTGGAGGAGAACGAATGAGACACTATAGCTAGTCGGTTTTGGGATTTTGGGTACTAAGGTGATAGGTTGGTACACCCCTAAACACCGAGGTCCTGTTTTCCTGCGCATAGTTCTGTGTAGGTGCAGAATCCCCGCAACACTCCCACTTCCATGAATGACTTAAGCATGTGAATCTATGAAAGATCCACACTGGGGAACATGTCTTATATTTTTCCCCTGTACTAGTTTAAAAGACAAAATAAAAGTTTACAAAAAAAACTTATCTCTGTAATTCTGAGAATAAACCAATGACTCAGAGAGAAGTGAGTATGTTTTTGGCAATGGTTGGCTACTGTCAGTTTCCCTCATTGGAAAGCCTTTAGAAACGCTTACTCACAGTGATGTGAGCGATTTGGTGCCATGGAACAACAAATGCATAAATGTCTTTCTTGAGCTGAGACATAGGGCCTGATTTAGTTCGTGGCGGAAGGGTTACTCCGTCACTCTGGGACGGATATCCCATCCGCCGAAATATAAATTCCATAGGATTTAATGAGATTTATATTTCGACAGACGGGATATCCGTCACCTTTGTGACAGAGTAACCCATCTGCCAAGATCAAAATCAGGGTCATAGTCTCTGTACTGCACCCCGTCATGCCTAATTATGCAAAATGATTTGTATTTACTTTAACATGAGAGACAAGTGTGCTCGCGTTTAGTACTTGCTCAGCAACACAGAAGAGCAAAGCGACAAGTAGCTAATTTTTTAGCTACATTAGATACAGTAGCCACAGCACTTGCAGTTTGCCTGAGGAGCATCGACAGAGTGAAAGGATTATGATGGGTTATAGCCTTAGGATCATATCTATGAGAGGATTGCACCGGTGTTGAGCCACTAATTTTGACGTGACGGCGGCACAAGCAGTACTTCATATCTACAAGATGACACATGTGGCCAAATGCGTCTGTTTCTGAACTTCTGCGTCAAAAAAAAGCTGCGTCTAAACGAGCTGGGCACGCACACAGTAAAATATGCAAGGTAGGCATCTTCCCTCAAAATCTAACGTAAAACCAATGCAGTGATATTTACAGTTTTGTTCATGTGGGACGCATCATCGACAAGCAGTGCTCAAAGCCTGAAATAAGTCGAAAATCCTGCGAATCGGCAACCCAGGGGTAGGAAGTGCACAGTGGCTGTGGTATAAAAAGACACACCAAAAAAAACTATTTGGCAAGCTCAACTACGCCGTGGTGGTGGTCATTCTGCAGCTGGAAGTTGCAAGGAGACCACCACCACCGCCACCACTAAGGCAACAAAGGAGAAGGGAGCATGTGTTCTGGAAGTGGATTGACCTCAGGGAGGATGAGGTTGTAGGAAAGTAGGATCTTTCTGGCATAGATACCCCCACTTTTTGCCTGGTGTCAGTGTGTTTTGACTGTAGTTCACTAGGATCCGGCTAACCAGGACCTCAGTGTCAGCACTCTCGCCTCTAACTTTGCTAGTAAGTACTTTGTACACCCCACAATTGGCATACTGGGGTACCATTATAAGTCACTGGTATATGCTACGGAGGTACCCGGGGCATTGGTACTACAGGGGTCTCCTATGGACTGCCAAACTGGCCCCTTTGTTGCTCTGGTTGTCAATATGGAAACGGAAGGTGGTACAAACAAATCAACGCATCCTTAATGATATTATGAAACTGTATCATGGATCTAAAATTTCATGGTAATATTATATAAGGAGCACTTTTGAATCATTGGGGCTAGAGGTCCTCTACGCTGACCCCGCGCAGTGTAAAACCTTTTCGAAGGCGAAGCTAATTAATTCTTTCCTAGAAAAATGCGCACAAGAAAGATGGAATAGAAACAAAGATAAAGCCACAGTAATTGCATACAATAACAGACCGCCTTTGCGGCATGGCCCATCGGCGTATCTTTACTTTGTGGGCAATAACCGCCATCGTTACATTCTAACGAGATTTCGTTTAGGTTATATAACACTTATGTTGGGCTATCCTGCAAATGTGTTCTCTAAGAATCAATTGGAACGTTGCCCGTGCGATTATTGTTCAAAACAATCAATTGTAGATTGTTAGAAATGGGGGTCTCTAGTTGGCAATGGCTGGCCACTGTCCAAGTAGGGACCCTTCTTCCTAAGTCAGAGTGAGAGGGCTACCCTCTTTAATACCCCTGCTCAACCCTGTGGTAACGTAGCACGAGCAGGTAGGCTTATCTCAGAGGCAGGGTGTGAAGCATTTATGACCATACACAGTAACACAGTGAGGAACACTACAAAGGGACACCACACAAGTAGTTATAAAAAATAAGTATCTTTATATAAAGGCAGATTTATCACAAGACCAATAACTGTAAAAGCCACAATACTGTCAAAAATAGGATAGCTGTTGAAGGGCTGTCAAAAATAGTTCAAAGGTTGCAAAAATAAGGTTCAAGTTCAAAGCAGTGGTCTCTGCGACCCTTTCTTTCACAAAGTACCTGGGTTTAGTAGCAAAACCAACAAAATGTCGCAAATAAGCTGTAGCGATGATTCTCGGCACGCGAGGCCGGCGATGCGTTGAAATCCTTGCCGCAAGGGAGGATGATGCGCCGATCTGCGTGATGCGTGCGGAGACGATGCGACAAACTTCTGCACGCTGGACCGCCGATGCGATGACTTTCTTGCCGCGTGGGAGAAGTCGATGCGGCGATCCTGTTGCGCTGTGCGATCGTGTTGCGATGCGAAGACAAGACGCTCCGCGAGGGAGCGACGAAATTCGGTGCGATGCGATCAAAGTGGCGGACGCACGGCGTCCGCAATGCGATGTCTCGAAGCGATGATTTCTTTAAGGGTTGCGAGTGCGCGGCGACAGCAGCGCGATGATCTTTCCAGCGCGTCTCGGCTGCCGCGGCTCGCAAAGGGGCGTCAGCGATGGTTTCGTGTTGCGGGCCCTCGGCGGCAGTAGCGCGATGATTTTCCCAGCGCTCTCGACTGCAGCGGCCCGCAAAGATGCGTTAGCGTCGATTTCCCACACTCTCTTCTCTGATGCAAACTAGAGGCCCTGGAACTCACAGGAGCCTCATCAGCAGATAGCAGTCCTCGCAGGGAGGAAGCAGGAGGTTGGTGGTGGAGTCTGATGTGCCTGAGACTCCAGCAGGAGGCTAGCTCTTTTCCTAGCCCTTGGGTAATTGCTTGTAACAAAAATAAAAGTTCTCTCAAGAGTTCCTTTTCCTCTTCTTCAAGGTCCAGTGGTCACTGCTGCAGGCCAGTGCAAGAAACAACACACAAGCACAGGGACAGTCACTTCCTGCAGATTCCTCCAGTGGCACGGACAGAGTTTCCTCTCCAGATCCAAAAGCAATACAAAATGTAGGGGTTTGAGCACAGATATTTATACCCCAAAAGCCTTTGTTCTTAGAAGCTACCAGTCACTGAACCTAGCCAGAACCAGTTCTGCTCAGGCCTGGAGCACTTTGTTTACCAGGCTGCATCCTTCCTTTCAGAAAGAGGGGGTCTGCTAGCAGACACACAGTGGGAGGTGGAGCCAGCATTCACCTTGCCAGGCACAGCCCTATTCAGGTCAAGGAGCCACCCCTCCCCACACTCTAAATGCAGATCTCTCTATTCAACCCAGGTCTGACTCAGCCTGTCCTGCCCCTCTAAAACCAGACAGCCAATACACATAACGGCAGAGCACACTGGAAGGCTTAGGCAAGAAAATACCTACTTTCTAAAAGTGGTATTTTCAAACACAGAATATAAAAATAAACTTCACTAAAAGATGTATTTTAATATTCTGAGCTCAGGCATACTAAATTCGTTTTTCTACCATGTCCCTGGGGTCAGTTAGGACTATAGAATGTAATAGTCAAACTGCCCATTCTAGCCTATGAGGAACAGGTAGCCTTACAGTAGTGAAAAACGAAATGGGGTGTAATTCACTACCAGGACATGCTACATACACCAAGGCATGTCCTACCTTACACATACAATGCACCCTACCATAGGGGTGACTTACAGGCTGCCAAGGGAAGGTTCAGGGGCTGGGAAGTGAGTGCACTTCACAGCCAAGATGGCAGTTCTGGACTGCACACAGACACTGCAGTGGCAGGTCTGAGACACACTTTACAAGCTGCTTCTGTGGGTGGCACACATCAGTGCTGCAGGCCCACCAGCAGCATTTGGTTTACCAGCCCTGGGCACACATAGGCCACACTACTAGGGACTAACAGGTAAACCAAATAAGCCAATCAGGGATATACCAATTCACATAGACATATTTACACAGGGAGCATTCGCGCTGTGACACTGAATGGCAGTGGCACAGCGCCCAGAGCATCTAACACCAGTAAAACAGAGGAGACAACAGCGAAAAATGGAAGGGAGACCCACGCCAATGGTGCCAGGTCTAACACACGTCCCCTCCAGCTGAAATGTGGGGAGAACTACCCATCCCCTTGGAAGTTCTCATCGCTAAGGCGGAAAAATCTGGACAGACCATCAGCATTGGCGTGTTCTGTACCAGGGCGGTGTTCCACCGTGAAGTCCATACCCTGTAGGGAAATGGACCACCTCAACAACTTGGGATTCTCACCCCTCATCTGCATCAACCATCTGAGGGGCCTGTGGTCTGTCTGAACCCGGAAGTGAGTCCCAAACAGGTATGGTCTCAGCTTCTTCAGTGCCCAGACCACAGCAAATGCCTCACGCTCAATTGCACTCCACCTCTGTTCCCGTGGAAGTAACCTCCTACTGATGAAGGCTACAGGTTGGTCTAGTCCCTCCTCATTTATCTGTGACAGAACGGCCCCCACCCCATGCTCTGAAGCGTCTGTCTGGACAACAAATTCCTTAGCAAAATTGGGCGCCTGGAGTACGGGTGCTGTACACATAGCAGTTTTGAGGGCATCAAAGGCTTTCTGACAGGTGTCAGTCCAGTTCACAATCTTTGGCCGCTTCTTGGAAGTCAGCTCAGTCAAGGGTGCAACAATGTTGCCATACCCCTTGACAAACCTCCTGTAATAACCCGTGAGTCCTAAGAAGGCCCTCACCTGGGTCTGGGTCCTTGGGGGCTCCCAAGCCAGGATGGTTTCAATCTTGGGCTGCAGGGGCGCCACCTGGCCGCTCCCCACCTGGTGTCCCAAGTACACCACAGAACCCTGCCCAATCTGGCACTTACTGGCCTTGATTGTGAGGCCTGCTCTGCGCAGCGCCATCAACACTTCCCAGAGGTGGCGCAAGTGGTCCTCCCAGGAGGAACTAAACACTGCAATGTCATCCAGGTAGGCGGCACTGAAAGCCTCCAGCCCAACCAACACCTGGTTGACCAATCTCTGAAAGGTGGCAGGGGCATTCTTCATCCCAAAGGGCATCACACGGAACTGGTAGTGCCCATCTGGTGTGGAGAATGCTGACCTCTCCTTTGCCCCATCAGTTAAGGCGATCTGCCAGTACCCAGACGTCAGATCAAACGTGCTGAGGTACCGGGCAGCCCCTAACCGGTCTATGAGCTCATCAGCTCTGGGGATGGGGTGCGCGTCGGTCTTGGTGACCGAATTGAGACCTCGGTAGTCCACACAGAACCTAAGTTCAGGAGTGGCACCAGGCGTCGCAGCTTTTGGTACCAAGACCACGGGGCTGGACCAGGGGCTGCTAGAGGACTCAACCACCCCTAGGGCGAACATTTTGGAGACCTCCTCCTTAATGCAAGCCCTGACCCTGTCAGTCACCCTGTAAGCCTTGTGCTTGACAGGAGAACTGTCCCCGGTATCCACCTCATGGACGCACCAATCAGTGACACCAGGTACCAGGGAGAACAAATCAGAAAATTGCCCCAACAGGTGGTGACAATCTCTCTGCTGCTCAGGGGTCAGTGTGGTGGAGAGGATCACACCCTCCACTGACCCATCCTTCTCTTCTGCACACAGGAGGTCAGGGAGAGGCTCACTCTCCTCCTCAACCCCATCATCTGTGGCAAGAAGCATGCCCACTTCAGACCTCTCAAAGTGGGGCTTTAGGCGGTTCACATGCAGGACCCGCAAGGGGTTCCTGGGAGACTGAAAGTCCACCAAGTAGGTAACTGGACTTTTGCGCTCCACCACCTCAAATGGACCGGTCCACTTATCTTGGAGCGCACAAGGCTCCACTGGGGCCAGTACCCAAACCTTCTGACCAGGTTGAAATTCGACCAGAGTGGCATTCTGGTCGTGCCAACGTTTCATTTCTTCCTGGCTGGCTTCCAGATTTGCCTCAGCAATCTTTCTGAAACGCCGAGTCTGGTTCCTGAAGGCCAACATGTAGCTAAATACATCTTGGGGAGGTTTCCTGGGAGATTGCTCCCAGCCTTCCTTGACCAGACTCAGAGGTCCTCTAACCGGGTGGCCATAGAGGAGTTCAAAGGGACTGAACCCTAAGGACTTCTGTGGCACCTCACGGTAGGCAAACAACAGGCATGGCAAGAGGACGTCCCACTTACGCCTCAGGGGCTCTTCTAGGCCCATGATCATGCCCTTCAAGGTCCAGTTGAACCTTTCAACCAGACCATTACCTTGGGGGTGGTAAGGAGTGGTGAACTTATACGTTACCCCACACTCCTTCCACAGAGACTTCATGTACTGGGAGATGAAGTTGGTCCCCCTGTCAGACACCACCTCTCTGGGGAATCCCACACGGGAGAAAATCCCCATCAGTGCACGTCCCACCACGGGGGCCGTCACTGTCCTGAGCGGGATGGCTTCAGGGTACCGGGTGGCATGGTCCACCAAGACCAGGATGAACCTGTTGCCCATGGCTGTCTTGGGGTCCAGAGGCCCCACAATGTCAATGCCCACTCGCTCGAATGGGGTACTCACAACTGGAAAGGGCTGGAGTGGGGCCTTGATCTTCCCCCACTCTTCCCACTTGCCTGGCAAGTCTCACAGGTCCTGCAATGAGTGTCTGAACTCTTGTGCATCTGGGGCCAATAAAAGTGGGCGGCCAGCCTCTCAAAGGTCTTGGTCTGCCCCAGATGTCCTGCCAATGGAATGTCATGAGCCAACCCCAGTAGGAAGGTTCTGAAGCACTCGGGTACCACCAGCACACGGGCTGACCCTGGCTCAGCAACCTTAGGCTCGCTATACAGGAGACTGTTCTCCCAATAAATCAGATGTGAACCAGACATGTCACCTTCTGCCTGGGCTGCAGCCTGTCGCCGCATACCCTCAAGAGAGGGGCAAACTCTCTGCTGCTCACAAAATTCCTCCCTGGTGGGTCCCCCTTCCTGCTGCCAATGGGTCAGCTCAGGCAGGTCCCCCAGTTCGGTGATCTGCTCCCCGGTAGGCTCCAGGGCATCCCCTTCAGGGTCTGCTCCTTCCTGGGCCGTGGGAACCAAGGGGGCCGGCTTCCCGCGCCCCCTGCCCCTTCTCTCTAAGGCAGGGATCTGGGCCATACTCTCAGGCTCCAGATCCTTCTCAACACCCTCCTTGGCTGCCATGGACCGAGTGGTAGCACACGCCCACTCAGGCAGACCCAACATCTCTAAGTGAGCCTTCCTCTCCACCGTAGCCCACGGGGAGTCCTCTAAATCATTGCCCAGCAGACAGTCTACAGGCATGGCGGGCCTCACAGCTACCTGAAGAGTTCCTGAGACCCCCCCCCCCACTCAAAGGGAACCTGAGCCACCTCACATTGGCTCTCTGAGTTGTCTGCGGACACTACTGGGTAGAATGCATGGGGGACAACCTGCTCTTTGGACACCAACCGGGAGCTGACAGCAGTTACACTGGCCCCTGTGTCTCTTAGAGCCTCCACCCTATGGCCATTGATGGTCACCCACTGCCTGTATTTTTTAGTGTTAGCAGGCAGTGCAGGCTTGGGGACCATCTCAAAGTCCCCTAATGAGACAAGGGTCAACTCTACGGGATCCCACCCCTCTTGGGCACCCATCTCCTCCTCTCCCAGGGCTACACTAGCAATCTGGCGGGGTGGTGCACGGGGTGGTGCACTGGCCCCCTTTGGGGGCACTGGGGATCAAAATATCTGTGGCCCACTTGACCACAGTTGTAACAAGTGGGGGCCCCCTGGGAACAGGCCTACCTGTTGGGGGCCCTGTCCTCCTTTCTTGGGGGGGCTGGGACACCACTGCTTGGTTCCCTGGGGGATTACTTTGGGGCCCTCGGTGGAACTCCCTCTGTTGACCCTTGTCCCCCCACTCCTCTGCTGGGGACCCTGCCCACCTTTGGCGACGTCTCCCACTGGACCCTTGCGGACCCGGGTGCTCACCCAGCGGTCCGCCTCCTCAGCAAGCTTTCTAGGGTTAGTCAGCTTGCAATCAATTAGGTGCTGGCGTAGCTCAGGAAAACAATTACTAGATAAATGCTCCCATGCAATCAAATCATAAAACTGCGCAAAAGTTTCTACTTTGCTACCTTTTACCCAGCGTTCCATGGCTCTGCAAAAAAAAGACACATATTCAACCCACGTGGTACCCTCTAGCTTCTTGCAGACCCTAAACCTCTGCCTATACATCTCAGGGGTCAAACCATAGCGGGTCATCAACGCTTCCTTCATGTGGGCATAAACCATCCTACTTTCTGGGGGCAGGTCCAACAAGGTATCCCTCCCTCACTCACAAAGCGTCCCCACAACCCCGCTCCCCAATCCTTCTCAGGGACCCGGTGGGACACCATGGCTAATTCATAAGCGGCAAACCATTGCCCAATATCTTCACTTTTGTGGAAATCCTTAATAACCTCCTTGGGTATATACACCCTACTCTCAGGGTGCACTACAGGTACGCTGCCACCAGAGGGGGAGATTTCCATGCTCTTAGCTTTAATCTCCAACTCCCTCAATACTCTCTCATGCTCAAGCTTCATTCTCATAATCTCAATTTCTAACTTCTTGTTCTCTAGGTCCCGGTGACCATCCATTTTAAGCTTAGCCATCTCCATATTATGCCGCCTATCTCTCTCCCTGTCCTCCAGCTCTTCTGGGGACAGACCCTTAGCGGACACACTAGAGCCCGGGTTGGAAAGGGCTGGATCTCCTACTAAGTCTACTACATCGCCCTGCTGCTCTCCTGCATTCTCTCCCACCTCCACAAGCTCTCCTATATCCTTAGGGGCATCCCTGGCTTCTAGCCAGGCCTTCAGCGCCTTGTAATACTCCTCCCTTCTAGTGAGACCTGTGATAGGGACTGTGAATTGCTTGCAAAAATATTTGAGCTGCTTGGCATTGTAGGTTTCTATTTTCTCTTCTTCCCAGGAGAGATCCTCTGAGGCATTGGATCTGGGCTTGCCCATTGTAGAAATAACTGGCAATATCAATAAAGGACAGAAGAAAACTTCTCAAAAAAAATGGAAGCGGGTGAAAAATCACCGGCAATATCAATCACAATATAGGATCCTAAAACTCTCAGAAATGTGCGCGGGTGAAAAATCACCGGCAATATCAATTACAATAGGGGATCCAAAAACCTTCAGAAAATGGGCGCGGGTGAAAAATCACCGGCAATATCAATCACAATATAGGATCCCAAAAACTCTCAGAAATGTGCGCGGGTGAAAAATCACCGGCAATATCAATTACAATAGGGGATCCAAAAACTTTCAAAAAATGGGCGCGGGTGAAAAATCACCGGCAATATCAATCACAATATAGGATCCCAAAAACTCTCAGAAAATGTGTGCGGGTGAAAAATCACCGGCAATATCAATTACAATATAGGATCCAAAAAAAACTCTCAAAAAATGTATGCGGTACGTTATGGTCTGCACTCACTAGTAGTGTACACTATAATTACTGTATGCGATCATAAATGCAAGTCCGGATCCTCACCGCTGACCACCAATGTTAGAAATGGGGGTCTCTAGTTGGCAATGGCTGGCCACTGTCCAAGTAGGGACCCTTCTTCCTAAGTCAGAGTGAGAGGGCTACCCTCTTTAATACCCCTGCTCAACCCTGTGGTAACGTAGCACGAGCAGGTAGGCTTATCTCAGAGGCAGGGTGTGAAGCATTTATGACCATACACAGTAACACAGTGAGGAACACTACAAAGGGACACCACACAAGTAGTTATAAAAAATAAGTATCTTTATATAAAGGCAGATTTATCACAAGACCAATAACTGTATAAGCCACAATACTGTCAAAAATAGGATAGCTGTTGAAGGGCTGTCAAAAATAGTTCAAAGGTTGCAAAAATAAGGTTCAAGTTCAAAGCAGTGGTCTCTGCGACCCTTTCTTTCACAAAGTACCTGGGTTTAGTAGCAAAACCAACAAAATGTCGCAAATAAGCTGTAGCGATGATTCTCGGCACGCGAGGCCGGCGATGCGTTGAAATCCTTGCCGCAAGGGAGGATGATGCGCCGATCTGCGTGATGCGTGCGGAGACGATGCAACAAACTTCTGCACGCTGGACCGCAGATGCGATGACTTTCTTGCCGCGTGGGAGAAGTCGATGCGGCGATCCTGTTGCGCTGTGCGATCGTGTTGCGATGCGAAGACAAGACGCTCCGCGAGGAGCGACGAAATTCGGTGCGATGCGATCAAAGTGGCGGACGCACGGCGTCCGCAATGCGATGTCTCGAAGCGATGATTTCTTTAAGGGTTGCGAGTGCGCGGCGACAGCAGCGCGATGATCTTTCCAGCGCGTCTCGGCTGCCGCGGCTCGCAAAGGGGCGTCAGCGATGGTTTCGTGTTGCGGGCCCTCGGCGGCAGTAGCGCGATGATTTTCCCAGCGCTCTCGACTGCAGCGGCCCGCAAAGATGCGTTAGCGTCGATTTCCCACACTCTCTTCTCTGATGCAAACTAGAGGCCCTGGAACTCACAGGAGCCTCATCAGCAGATAGCAGTCCTCGCAGGGAGGAAGCAGGAGGTTGGTGGTGGAGTCTGATGTGCCTGAGACTCCAGCAGGAGGCTAGCTCTTTTCCTAGCCCTTGGGTAATTGCTTGTAACAAAAATAAAAGTTCTCTCAAGAGTTCCTTTTCCTCTTCTTCAAGGTCCAGTGGTCACTGCTGCAGGCCAGTGCATGAAACAACACACAAGCACAGGGACAGTCACTTCCTGCAGATTCCTCCAGTGGCACGGACAGAGTTTCCTCTCCAGATCCAAAAGCAATACAAAATGTAGGGGTTTGAGCACAGATATTTATACCCCAAAAGCCTTTGTTCTTAGAAGCTACCAGTCACTGAACCTAGCCAGAACCAGTTCTGCTCAGGCCTGGAGCACTTTGTTTACCAGGCTGCATCCTTCCTTTCAGAAAGAGGGGTCTGCTAGCAGACACACAGTGGGAGGTGGAGCCAGCATTCACCTTGCCAGGCACAGCCCTATTCAGGTCAAGGAGCCACCCCTCCCCACACTCTAAATGCAGATCTCTCTATTCAACCCAGGTCTGACTCAGCCTGTCCTGCCCCTCTAAAACCAGACAGCCAATACACATAACGGCAGAGCACACTGGAAGGCTTAGGCAAGAAAATACCTACTTTCTAAAAGTGGTATTTTCAAACACAGAATATAAAAATAAACTTCACTAAAAGATGTATTTTAATATTCTGAGCTCAGGCATACTAAATTCGTTTTTCTACCATGTCCCTGGGGTCAGTTAGGACTATAGAATGTAATAGTCAAACTGCCCATTCTAGCCTATGAGGAACAGGTAGCCTTACAGTAGTGAAAAACGAAATGGGGTGTAATTCACTACCAGGACATGCTACATACACCAAGGCATGTCCTACCTTACACATACAATGCACCCTACCATAGGGGTGACTTACAGGCTGCCAAGGGAAGGTTCAGGGGCTGGGAAGTGAGTGCACTTCACAGCCAAGATGGCAGTTCTGGACTGCACACAGACACTGTAGTGGCAGGTCTGAGACACACTTTACAAGCTGCTTCTGTGGGTGGCACACATCAGTGCTGCAGGCCCACCAGCAGCATTTGGTTTACCAGCCCTGGGCACACATAGGCCACACTACTAGGGACTAACAGGTAAACCAAATAAGCCAATCAGGGATATACCAATTCACATAGACATATTTACACAGGGAGCATTCGCGCTGTGACACTGAATGGCAGTGGCACAGCGCCCAGAGCATCTAACACCAGTAAAACAGAGGAGACAACAGCGAAAAATGGAAGGGAGACCCACACCAATGGTGCCAGGTCTAACATAGATATATCATATTTCTGTAATTTTTATGAAAAGGAGAGAAAAAAGATTTATTATTGCTCTTTTGCAGAAATATTGTTCGCGTAACTACATCACTGCATTGACTGTTATGTTAGAACTGGAGACACCCTATGTATGCTTTGCGATGGCCTCATTTTTATGTACAGCCTTAAAAACTCATAGTTTAGCGAACATGTGACTAAATTTTAATCCGCATGTAATAAGTTTAGGAAAACTAGATCTCATGGTGCAATAATATAAATGAATTATCTAGATGAAATATGCTGCTATCAGGTTTTATGGAAAAGATTTTAAGACATATGTCTTTTATGTTAATTTATTGAAATGTTTGTTATTCCGTGTTTGTACTTTTTATGCATTTGATTTTAAATGCGAAATAAAGTGTTGATTGATTGATTGACTGCCACATGTATTGTGCCACCTGTAGGAGCCCATGCAAACTACACCGATTCCAGTGTTAGTTGCATGATATCATATACTGGGGGGCTCCTTACAGGAGCCCTCAATACCTACCTGTGTAGCTTTGCAGGGTCTGTCTGCAAATCCACGCTGCTGCTGACCCTAGACAGAGTTCTGCCCCCCTGCTGATGATTTTCACTCAGGCAGGGGAAGCTGAACAAACGATTTCCTTTTGAATTAGGGAGGGTGGGGGTGCTTCCGAGTGCCACCAGACTGCATTGAAGGGCACATTTAGTGCCCTCCATGCATAAACCGGTTTTGCCCAGTTCAGGAGCCCCTCGCTCATACTCTGTTGCGAAACTACACTAGGGACAGGGGAGTGACCACCCCCCTGCCCAGCTCCTCCCTAGGGAGATGCCCCAGAGTTCCTCCAGGTGATCACTTGATTCTGCCATATTGAATCCTACCCTCTGGGAGCATCTGACTGGCTAGGACATCTGAGTGGCATCCCTGACCCCCTCTGATAGGTAGGTCACTAGAGAAGAGGTCCTCCCCTTTTTAGGGCTAATTTAGGGCTCCCCTGAGGGTGGGTCCTTAGATTTGTCCGACAACAATTTCTGGAAACAACTGCCTATCGCTGAAGATTGTTCAAAGACTCTTCTGCTGGTGGACAATGGAACTCTGCTGCTCCTTAAGTCAGGGCCCACGACAAGACTGCTCCCGGTAGGAAGAATCCTGCTGCATCTTTGTCTCTGTAGTTCTTGAAAGATCTACAACTCCTTGGCCATGCATCCTCTGAGTCACCAAGGACTCACTCTGCATCCTAGACTGAAGGAATCTTCCTTGAAGTCACTTCCCTGCATCTGCAGGCACCTTGATGTCGATGACCGGTGTGGTAATCCTGTTGTCCCACGGACATCATCAGGCTCTGCAACACAAGTGGTGGTTTTTTGGTTCTCTAGAGCCCTGACCAGTCTTCCCTGCAAGTTGTGAGACTGTAATCCCTCTCCAGCCAACGTAGGCTGCCTCCCTGTGCACTGTGTCTGCTTGTCGTTGAAGGAAAGTTGGATCTGCTTTCATAGTTACCCCCACTTTTTGCCTGGTGTCAGTATGTTTTGTCTGTAGTTTGCTGGGATCCTGCTAACCAGGACCCCAACATCTGTGCTCTCTTTATCAAAATGGCTTTGGTAAGTACTTTTGTACCTCCACAATTGGCTCCTGAAGTACCCTTATAAGCCCCTAGTATATGGTACAAAGGTACCCAGGGCATAGGTACACCAGGGATATCCCATGGGCTGCAGCATGTATTGTGCCACTCATGGGAGTCCACCTAAACTCTGACTAAAGGCCTACCATTGCAGCCTGTGTGAGGTGGTTTGGTATCAAACATGTTGGAATCATACCCTAACACCGATTCTGGGAGTACTGGGGGCCCCTTAGGGGAGCCCCTTGTATTCCCGGTTACAGCCTTTCAGGGTCTGCCAGCAACCTAGTGTTGCTGCCAACCACAGACACTGTTCTGCCCTCCTGCTGCTGAGTTGAGCTCGAGCAGGGGAAGGTAGAACAATAGGTTTCCTGTCACAGCGAGGTGAGACCACCTCCCATACAGGACTTAGTGAATTGGGTTGGGGGCGCTTTTCAGCGCCACTGACTGCATTGAAGGGCAAATTTGGTGCCCTCCTTGTATACACTGGTTTGAGCCAGGTCAGAAACCCTTGGTTCCCGCTCTGGCGCGAAACTGGACAAAGGACAGGGGAGTATCCTCCCCTCTGTCCAGCCTCTCCTCTAGGAGGGATCCCCAAGTCGTTCCAACCCTTTCCTTGGGTATTTAAGGGCTCCCCTGTGTGTGGGTTCTAGGATTCGTTGTGGAACAAAACTCACCTCTGTAACCAAGACACTCTTCGACTGTCTGGACACTTGGACTTTGTTGGACTTTGCCTGGATATGAGACTGCATCATGGAAGAATCCTGCTGCTCCTGGTCTCGCTGTCACTCCCCTGCTTCTGCAGGCACCACAACAAAGCTGACTGGTCTGCTGCTCCTGTCGTCCTAACAACTTCCCAAAACCCAGCAAACCAGGTGGCGGTTCTGTGGCTCTCCAGAGGCCTGACCTTTCTTCCCTACAATTTGGAAGACTGTATCCCTCGTCGAAGCCGCTGGGACCAAACCCCGGTGCACCTCGTTGTCTTGCCATTGCCAAGGCTTGTTGCCTCTGCACTCTAGAGATCTTCGGGATAAAAAAAGCTCCAGCCTCCAGCACCTCATCCCTCGAAGGTCAGCATCCTCACTGTTTTCCTTGCACCCTGAGCCTCCATCTTTGGTGAGCTGCCTGAGGTCCTCTTGTGACTCCTGTGTATTCAGCTTGTGGGTCCTCTCGAGGGTCTTCTTCTCTTTTTTTGGGCTACCCTGCCTGCTCAGGGTCTGCTTTGACTCTCTTGCACTTTGTGAGTCCCTTGGACCTTGCTGGTCCCAAAAATTGAATCTTATTGTCTTCCACGTCATTTGCGGCCACCAAGGCTTGTTGGTGTTCCCGCCGGAGATGGACCACCTAGACATCGACATCCGACAGGGGACAGCTCGTGTACAGCTCCTTGTCTTCCTCAGCGTCACCTGGTCTCCACAGCTGCAGCAACAGGGTCCTTGTCAACTCTCTTGAGCTCCTTGCCAAGGATGGGCATTGTGCTTCCGTGCCTTCTGGTGACCTCCGCCTACGGGAGGGCCCAACGTCACTTCACCCCTATGCACCTGGCTTCCATGGTGCAGGTAACCTGGTTCCTGGGGCATCCATGGATGAGATGGCTCTCCAACCTTCCGCCCTCCAAAGAGTTTCTTTGGGGTCCTCTTGGAAGGGTTCTTCTTTAAACTGCAACGTGACTTCTCCATTGACTTCTATTGGATATGCAGCTGTGTTTTCACTATGCACACAGCCTCCGCTGGGTTCCTGGGTAATTATCTCGGGTGGTTCCTGGTTCTCCCAGCTCCTTTGAGTCCTTTGGTTCAAGTCCCGTTCTTCCCTGAAGTTCGCATTCCACTTATTTAGTATATGGCTAGGACTCCCCCGTGCGAACAGGGTATATTTGTGCTACTTACCTGATTTCCTTAAAGTATTTTCATGTGTACTGTAAATGTGATAGTGTTGTGTAATAAATAAACTTATTTTTTATAAACACTGTGTGGTTCTTTTTCATCTAATCTACACTAGTGAATAAATGTGGTAAATCAAGGTGCTTTACACTCCTTCAAGATAGGTCTGAAGGCTGCTCTTCACAGCTACCACTTTGAGAGCTTAAGGTTATCAAAGACCACTAAAAGCACCATAAGGGTTGCCTTCATTAGTGCAAGGTGCATCACTCTTTTACGTGTGCACCATATACTAAACCAGCCTCCTACAGTCATCACCAAGGCTTGTTGGCTCCTTCCAGCCGAAAATCTTAAAGCTCCAAGTAGCCCCTGCCCCCAGCACTGCACAGCTCCAAACCTGTCGTCCTGTCTGCATCTCCTGCTCTGTGGGCCTTTGTCCTCTGCGTACTGCTGGGGCTTCCTTGCGACCTCCTGTGCATGTTGCCTGAGGGTCCTCAAGGGGGCTCCAACAATTCCTGCTGGCTCTCCTGCGTCCCGAGGGCCGGCCCTGACTTACTCCTGCTGGGATATTATCACAGACCTTGCTGGTCTGCAACCAAGCATCTTCTCCTGCGACCCATTGTTTGCGTTTGCCAAGGCTTGTTGGTTGTCCTGCCGACCACTGACCTTCCTGCACTCGTCGACCGTCGTGGGACAGCTCGTGAAAGGCTCATGGGCTCCTGCAACGTCGCCTGGTCTCCACAGCTGCTGTTTCTTCTACTTGCTACACCAAGAACCTTTATCCAGGGCTGGTATTGTGCTTCTGTGCATCCTGGTCACCTTCGGGTGGTTTGGACTCTGTCCCCTCTGCTTTCAGGTTCTTCTTGTCTGGATGCATCATCCTGGTTCCACCGGCCTAGTCCACGAGACGCCTTAGCTGCTGAACTTCCACAACCCTCCATTGGCGCCTACGGAGGTTGCCGAAACACATTATTCACCTTTTGCACCCGGGCTCCCTGGTGGAGGTATCCGTATCTTTTGGGTATCCATGGGTGGGGTGACTCTCCAATCTTCCTTGATCCAAGTGCTTCCTTCAGGGACCTTTAGGAAGGGTCCTAGAACTCTAATTTTGCAAACGCAACTTACCATGTTGTCCCATGGACGTCTGACCCCGTGTAACCACTCTGCACCCGGGCTCCTTGGGGTCCTTGACTACTTACCCTGGGTGGTTCCTTCCTTCCCCTGGGGTCCTCCAACCTTGGGTACAAGTCCCGTTTTGGTAACCATTTCGCATTCTAGTACTTTAGTATATGGTTTTGCCCCCCGGTAGGGCCCTATGTGTTTGTTTATGCTACTTACCTCTTTTTTAAGTATTGTTTGTGTGTAATTGATAGCTCCGGGTAGGAGATACACCAAGTTAGTGTCTAGTGTGTAGTAATAAATATAAATTATTTTTCTACTCACTTGGTGTGATTATTTATTGTTTGAAAAGCTTACTGACCGACATTAGTGGTACATGCAACTGCTTTATACGCCTCCTGGTTAAACCTCAGCTGCTCTCCACAGCTATAGCTTGAGCGCTTTGAATTTTAGGGACCTAAACACTATCACTAAGGGTTGCCTGGACTCAGTGCTCAGTGCCTCACCATAGGAGGACACTATATACTGAGCCAGCCTCCTACAGAGGTCATCAAATTTTACAGACTCATGAAGGAGTCCATCGTTGAATTGCTATACAAGATTCGGCCAAGTCTCCAGCCACCAACTGCCAGGCCCAATCACATCCCTCCACAGGTCAAGCTGAAGGCAGTCATGCTGACATCTGGTTCCTTCCAGATCATGACGAATGGCAGGAATATTGCAGCCATCATTTTCTTCCTTCCTACCTTCTGTCCTGGATGCCACCATCTGGCGCACACCTCAGTACCTCCTCCACCCCAAGACCCAACAACAGCAGCTGGAGACCAAACAAGGCTTCTATGCTATTGCGGGACTTCCCCATTTGTTTGGTGCGATTGATTGCACACATGTGCAATTGCTTCCCCCAATACAAACATCACACCTATACAGGAACCGGAAGCACATCTACGCAATCAGTGTCCAGGCCATCGTAAACCATCTGGGGATGTTTGCTAATGTGCTGGCACAATACCCTGGAAGTGTGCATAATGCCTACTTCTTCCGGCACAGCATCATCAACGAGCGCTTCCAGAATGGGCGCTATGGGAACAGACTACTTGCTGGTAAGCGATACAAAAGGGGATGATGGACGGAACGTTTGAGCCAATCAAACACTCACCCCCAGTCAACTGATCTGGGTTTAATCCATCATCATTCTTTAGCTCACTCCACCACCCCAGTTCAGACATGGCCATATGCAAATCAGTCTGACCCTGTGCCTCATGGGAACAGTCCAGCCCGAACTGCCAAGCCATGTCTTCCCTGGACCGGAAACAAGCATCCTAGGACCGGTTTCTGGCATTCCAGCCGTCATCAGCCAGGCTTGCTTGAATCCAGTGGCAAAGTGAGCAAGGGACCCACGTCTGGGCATACCCCCGCCAACTTAGGGCGAACAAAGCGATACAAAAGGGGATGATGGACGGAACGTTTGAGCCAATCAAACACTCACCCCCAGTCAACTGATCTGGGTTTAATCCATCATCATTCTTTAGCTCACTCCACCACCCCAGTTCAGACATGGCCATATGCAAATCAGTCTTGCTGGTAAGGACATCTGAAGTATACAACATACCAAATAAAATGTATAATATAATAGCTATTTCTGTGTCTGTCAAAGGAGATAGGTGTAGGAGAGTAGGATCTGCCTCTTATGGTTACCCCCACTTTTTGCTGATGCTTCACTGTTTTTAGACTTTAGTCTGGCTGGGGCCCTGCTATCCAGGACCCCAGCCTAGCTGCTTCCTCTCTAAATGGATTCCTAGTACCTTAGGTACACTCCAGATTGGATTCTGGGGTGCCCTTATAAGTCCCTAGTATATGGTATACTATGTACCCAGGGCATAGGTACTCCAGAGGCCTACCAGGGGCTGCAGCATGTATTATGCCACCCCTGGAAGGCCCTCCAAAATGACACCACAGGACTGCTACAGCAGCCTGAGTAAGGTGGTGCATGCACCCCTTACAGAGATATAGGTTCACTATATCTCACCTATCACTGCACATAGAAACCTATCAGTCACCCCTATGGCAGGCCTTATCAATCCTGAAGGCAGGGTGCTTGGTTTTATGTGAGAGGGTGCCCCTGCATGAGCAGAGCCCCTCTGCAGCCTTCGGAATCTCCTCTCCGGGGTTGTCTGTGGTGCAGCCTGACCATATACTCTTAAGTGCATTATATCATAAACGGTAAATGCTAACTTTGGGATGGCTGCACGGAAACATGTCGTGTTTGGTGTCAAACACCTTGGAATCATACCCCCACACCAGTAACTGGTGTGGGAGTATGATCCCACCCTTCTAGAGGGAGAGACATGACACCACTGGTATACCCGGTACCAGCTAAACAGAGCCCTGGCATCACAAAATGGATGCTGCAGCCACAGACACGAGTCTGACCTCCCACTGCTGACCGAAACTCCGGCAGGGGAGGCCTGGACAATAGGTTTTCTGTCGTAGGGAGGTGTTACCACCTCCCAGACAGGCTTTAGTGTATTGGGGCTGGGTGGGTGCACTCTCTGAGTGCTTTGAAATCCTGCACTGGGGGCACATTTGGTGTCCTCGTGCATACCCCAGTTCAAACCGGTTGCAGGGGCTGCCAGCCCCTGCTCTGGCGCGAAACTGGACAAAGGAAATGGGTGTAGCCACCCCTCTTTCCAAACCCTCCCATAGGTGGGTCCCCAGAGTTAGTCCAACCCCTTTCTTAGGTATAAGTAAGGAACACCTGGCAACAGGACTTTAGATATCCCTGGACGAAACTCTGCAACTGAATCCTGGAACTTCGACGCTCTACTAAAGACTAGAGGACTGAAGAAATCTCCCTTGGGGTCAAGGAGTGACTCCCCTGCTTGGCAGGCACCAAAGAAGCATTTGCCGGCCTGCATCTCCGAAGCTCCCGCCGGACTCCGAAGTACCTGCAGCCCAGGAAGAGGATTTCCAGACTTCTCAGAGGCCGACCCGAGTCCCCAGCAAAGCTGAGACCCGCAGCCCTCACGAATGACGTGGAACCGGAACTCCTGGACACCGTGCACATTTGCTAGTGCATTGACTTCTCGACATCGCTTGAAGTCCTGCTTTGGGTTACTTGTAGCCCAGGCCCCGAGCACCATCTGCACCGAAGATTGTGAGCCTACACTCCACGAGTGTTCAGTGGGCCCGCTTATTGCATTTCCGCTTGAGGCACCTTCGCGATCCCTGGTCCGTCGACTGGTGGGTCCCTGTGAAGGCAACTCTGATTTTATTTGGGTTTTCCTGGTTGCTCCAGACGTGCCCTGACTCCCCACCGAGTGGTGAGTCCCTCAGACCTTGCTGGTCTGCCCCGAAGCATCTTTCTCCTTTCTGCATGGGTTGCTGTTGCCAAGGCTTGTTGTGTTCAATCCGGACACCAACGCTGCAGCACTCGACATCCTTCGTGGGACAGCTCGAATCCAGCTCCTGGTCGTCGTCGACGTCTCCGGGGCCTCGTGGCTGAAGAGTCAAGGTTCACCTCTTTCACCTGAAACACCCGACAGCGGTGGGCATCTGCCTATCGTGCCCGTGGTCACTGGCAAGTGACCCAGACTCTGTCCCCTCTGCTTTCAGGTTCTTCTCATCTCCGATCCAGGCTTGGATCTCTTCGGACACTTTGCATCTTCCCGGCAACAGCACTTCTTCGCAGGCTGCCATTGAAATCGACGACGCGACCCGACACCATTCGACACCTATGCACCCGGCTTCCCTGGGTGAGGTAACTCGAGTACTCCGGTGCTCCCGAGGGTGGTAACCCTAGAACTGTCTAAGTCCAAGAGGGTTTTGTCCTAGTCCATTTCTAAGTGTCCTTAAACTCTAAAACTCTGACCGCGACTTTCCCATAGACTTTAATGGAGCTCGCGGCTGTGTTCACACACTGCACACAGCCCCCGTGGGTCCCCTGTGTCACTACCTTGGGTGGTTCCTTGGGGTCCCAGCGATTCTACAGGCTCTAGGCCTTGTGTCTTCTTAAGTCGTGGTTCTTATACCACTTTCTTAATATATGGTTTGGTACGCCCCTAGGGCTAATCGTATATTGTGCCAATTTACTATGCTATTTGACTTGTAACTTGTGTATTTTGACCTCTAGCCTCATAAAGAGACTAGTGGGTAGTGTTTAGTAATAAATACATATATTTTATATATATACCTGGTGTGGTTCTCCTTTCATTTGGTCATTCATGAGATTATAGACTGGTAAAACAATTAGCTTTACACTCCTTCAAGACTTAGCCTGAAGGCTGCTCTCCATAGCTACCACTAGGATAGCTTTCAATAAAGGTTGTCTTTAAACCTATCATCAATAAAGGTCGTTTGGACTGGTGCAAGGTGCCCACTAGAACTAGTGGACAGCATATGCCAGGCCAACTTCTCACATTGGTGTGCAGCGGTTGGATTCAAGCTTGCCTTTGTTTTACCAGATAATCTCAAGTGTATGACTAACTGAAAACCACTAAAGGTACCAGAGGTACATATAAATTCAAGGTTAGCAATACAGTAAGTTCTACCGAGCTTAGAGTTGTGTGTCAAGGACTTAGCACACCCTTTTTACAACTCAAGAGAGTTTAGTAGGCCACACTAGAGTAGGTAGTGCATACACCACACCTCACTAGTGAAGTCTTCAAAGCCAGGAACCACTGAGTCCCTGCCAGAAGCCACTGGGCTTCCCCCATCCCAGTATGACAATCTCCAATTCTTGGAATTGAGAGCATTGTGCAATGCTAGGAAGATGAAGCCAGGAAAAACTGCAAACACCCAACGCCTCATAGAGATGCTAGTGTTAGATGATCTCAGGCAGGCCTCAGGGTCTGAAGAGGTAGGCAGAGTGGGTGGAACAGCACCAGAGGAAGGGCCCAGGGGTGAAGAAACCCAGTACCTGACCTCTGAAGCTGGCCAGGAAGATGACAATGATCTTTCCCTGGAAAAACCAGCTCCTCCTGCAGATGAGGAGGAGGATCAGAATGACCTCCCCTTTGTCCCCCCAGGAAGAGTTGTGAGGGTGCCTAGAAGGGCAAGATCTCCTTCAGAGGAGTCTAACCATTCTGACACCTCAATAGGGACCTCTGTTTCCTCTCATAGGAGGGAATCCTCTCATGAAAGGAAAGAGAGACTGCTCAAGTATGAGGAAGCTCAGCTGAGAATCAGAAAAGAGCAGTTGGCTATAGGCAGGGAGTCACTAGTGCTTCATAGAGAAAGAAAAAAGTTGGGACTAGAGTCCCATGGTGGCAGCAACTTCCCTAGGGATAGGGAAAGGTCTTATGACCATAGAAACCTGAGCAAGATTGTCCCTCCCTACCAGAGTGGGGATGACATCCACAGATGGATAACTGCACTGGAAAGGGCCTGTAAAGTTCAGAGGGTCCCCCAGGAGCAGTGGGCAGCAATCTTGTGGCTCTCCTTTGCAGACAAAGGAAGAGACAAGCTCCTCACTGTAAGAGAAGAGGATGCTGATGATTACCATGTCCTGAAGAGTGCACTGATAGATGGGTTTGGCCTAACCACTGAGCAATACAGGGTAAAGTTCAGAGATACCCAAAAGGCACAGTCACAGGACTGGGTGGACTTTGTAGATTGTGCTACTAAGGCTCTGGAAGGTTGGTTACTGGGCAGTAAGGTGTGTGACTTCAAAGGATTGTATAATTTAATCATGAGGGAGCAGATTCTTAATAACTGTCAAAATCAGCTGTTGCATCAGCACCTGGTAGACTCTGATCTGACCTCTCCCCAAGAATTGGGAAAGAAGGCAGACAAATGGGTCAGAACCTTGGTGAAGCAGAAGGTACAGAACCAAGGTGGTGACCGGAAGAAGCAGGATACCAAAAACTCTGACAAGGGTGGGGAGAAGGGTAAAGACCAGAAGTCTTCTCAAGGTCCCCAAAAATCTGCATCTGGTGGGGAATTCCAATCTACTAAAGGAAAAGGCCAAAGGAAACCTTGGTGCAAAATCTGTAAGCAGAAAACTCACTGGACCAGTGACTGCACCAAGGCCAAAGACTCTAATCCAGCCACCATTGCCCCTAAGGCAACTGTTCCCCCTAGTCCAGCTACAAATGGTGGTGGAAATACTCAGAATAAGGGTGTAGTAGGGTTGACCCTGGGTACTGGGATGGACTCTGGCCTAGTCAGAGTGCCAACTCAGGCTGTCCTAGTCTGTGATGGGGGCATGGATATGTCCCCCTTTGTGAGTCCCAATAACTTGGGCAAATACAGACAACAGCCTTTAATTAATGGAAGAGAGGCTTTGGCATTCAGGGACACAGGAGCAAGTGTCACAATGGTGACAAAAGATCTTGTGGATCCTGAGCAGATTATACTTGGTGAAATGTACCAAGTGACCAATGCTAGCAATGTCAGAACAGACCACTCTCTGGCAGTTGTTAACTTCTCCTGGGGAGGGGTAACTGGCCTTCAGAAGGTTGTGGTGAGTGCAGACCTACCAGTCGAATGCTTGCTTGGCAATGATCTTGAAACCTCAGCTTGGGCAGAGGTGGAGCTCAGGACACATGCAGAAATGCTAGGGATCCCTGCACATGTCTTTGCTGTGACTAGGTCACAGGCAAAAATGTCAAAAGCTGAACAGGCCCTGGATTCTGGAATAATGGACCAGGTGCCTTCCAAGAGGAGGAGCAGTAGGGTTAAGGCAGTGCCTTCCCCTTGGCTCAGGAGGAAGATCAGTCTTTTGAGGAAGATGATCTCAGGCCTGAAGAAGGAACTGTCCCAGAGGAGCTTTAACCTGATCAGGTTGAGTTCTTGGGGACAGGGGGCCCTTCCAGGGCAGATCTGAGCCAGGAGCAGCTGAACTGCCCCTCTCTTGAACCCCTCAGACAGCAAGCTGCTGCTGAGGCTGCTGGGAATGCTAGTGGCACCCATAAGATATATTGGGATGATGGACTCCTGTACTCAGAGAGTAGAGACCCCAAGCCTGGAACAGCCAGGAGGTTGGTTATACCTCTGAAGTTCAGGGGCTTCCTATTGACACTAGCCCATGATATTCCTTTAGCAGGTCACCTGGGCCAGAACAAGACTTGGGACAGAATTGTCCCTCACTTTCACTGGCCCCACATGTCTGAAGACACCAAGGAGTTTTGTCGCTCCTGTGTAACCTGCCAAGCCAGTGCGAAGGCAGGTGGCACCACAAAGGCCCCCACTACCTGTGGTGGGGGTTCCCTTTGAGAGGGTGGGGATTGACATAGTTGGTCCCATGGATCCCCAAACAGCATCTGGGTACAGATTTATCCTGGTGGTGGTGGACCATGCCACCAGGTACCCAGAAGCCATCCCCCTTAGGACCACTACAGCTCCTGTGGTGGCCAGGGCCCTCCAGGGACTTTTCTCAAGAGTGGGCTTTCCTAAGGAGGTAGTATCTGACAGAGATGCAAACTTTATGTCCAGCTACTTGACTGCAATGTGGAAGGAGTGTGGAGTGAATTATAAATTCACCACACTCTATCACCCACAATGCAATGGTTTAGTTGAGAGATTCAACAAAACCTTAAAGGGCATGATTAAAGGGCTCCCAGAAAAGCTTAGGCAAAGATGGGACATACTCTTGCCCTGCCTTTTATTTGCATACAGGGAGGTGCCACAGAAGGGGGTTGGCTACAGCCCTTTTGAACTTTTGTTTGGCCATCCTGTTAGGGGTCCATTGTGTCTGGTGAAGGAAGGTTGGGAGTTACCTCTCAAACTCCCTAAACAGGACATAGTGGACTATGTACTTGGTCTCCGCTCCCGGATGGCTGAGTATATGAAAAAGGCAACCAAAAACCTTGAGGCTAGCCAGGAATTATAGAAAGCCTGGCATGACCAAAGGCTGTGCTGACTGTTTACCAGCCAGGGCAGAAGGTGTGGGTGCTGGAGCCAGTGGCCCCAGCAGCCCTCCAAGACAAGTGGAGTGGCCCCCATACCATTGTTGAACAGAAGGGAGAGGTTACCTATTTGGTAGACCTGGGAACTCCCAGGAGCCCCCATAGGGTGCTCCATGTCAACAGGCTGAAGCCATATGTGGACAGGGCTGACATGGGCTTGCTCATGGCAACTGATGAGGGACAGGAGGAAGAGAGTGATCCACTCCCTGACCTGTTCTCACAGAACCCTGATGATGGGTCAGTAGATGGTGTAGCCTTGGCAGGCAGCCTCACTGCCCAGCAGCAAACTGATTGTAGACAGGTGCTCAATCAGTTCAGACACATGTTCTCTCTGACTCCAAGTCAGACCACCTGGTGCACTCATGAAGTGGACACTGGGGACAGTCTGCCTGTTAAAAGTAAGATTTACAGGCAACCTGACCAAATCAGGGACTGTATCAGGACAGAAGTCCAGAAAATGTTGGAACTGGGAGTCATTGAGCCCTCAGATAGCCCTTGGGCTAGCCCAGTAGTCCTGGTGCCTAAACCTCACACCAAAGATGGTAAGAGAGAGATGAGGTTTTGTGTGGACTACAGAGGCCTCAATGCAGTCACTAGGACTGATGCCCATCCAATCCCCAGGGCAGATGAGCTAATAGACACTTTGGCCTCAGCCAAGTATCTAAGCACATTTGACCTGACAGCTGGCTACTGGCAGATCAGAATAGCTGATGATGCAAAGCCAAAAACTGCATTTTCTACCCCTGGTGGGCTTTACCAATTTGTGGTGATGCCCTTTGGTTTGAAGAATGCACCTGCCACTTTTCAGAGGTTGGTGAACACAGTCCTTACAGGTCTGGAGGCCTATAGTGCAGCATATCTAGATGATATTGCTGTCTTTAGCTCCACCTGGGAGGATCACCTGGTCCACCTCAGAAATGTTTTGGAGGCCCTGCAAAAGGCAGGCCTAACTATCAAGGCCACTAAGTGCCAGATAGGGCAGAGTCAGGTTGTGTACCTGGGCCACCTTGTGGGTGGAGGCCAGGTTCAACCATTGCAGAGCAAAATCCAGACCATCATGGACTGGGTTGCTCCAACTACCCAGACTCAGGTGAGAGCCTTCTTAGGCCTGACTGGGTATTACAGAAGATTTGTCAAGGGGTATGGATCAATAGTGACACCCCTGAATGACTTAACCTCTAAGAAAATGCCAAAAAAGGTTCAGTGGACAGTTAGATGTCAAAAGGCATTTGATGACCTGAAGCAGGCCATGTGCACTGCTCCCATTCTGCAAAGTCCTGATTACTCCAGAAAGTTCATTGTGCAGACAGATGCATCTGAGTTGGGGGTAGGGGCTGTACTATTACAGTTGAATGAAGAAGGTCAGGATCAGCCAGTAGCTTTTATTAGCAGAATGCTGACCCCCAGAGAGAAACGTTGGTCAGCCATTGAGAGGGAGGCCTTTGCTGTGGTTTGGGCTCTGAAGAAGTTGAGGCCATACTTGTTTGGCACTCACTTCCTTGTTCAGACAGACCATAAGCCCCTCTTATGGCTAAAACAGATGAAGGGTGAAAACCCCAAACTTTTGAGGTGGTCCATTTCCCTACAGGGGATGGACTATACAGTGGAACACAGACCTGGGAGTAGCCATGCCAATGCAGATGGACTCTCCAGATATTTCCACTTAGAACATGAAGACTCAACTGGTCAAGCTTAGTTTAATGTCCCTGCGTTTGGGGGGGGTTGTGTAGGAGAGTAGGATCTGCCTCTTATGGTTACCCCCACTTTTTGCTGATGCTTCACTGTTTTTAGACTTTAGTCTGGCTGGGGCCCTGCTATCCAGGACCCCAGCCTAGCTGCTTCCTCTCTAAATGGATTCCTAGTACCTTAGGTACACTCCAGATTGGATTCTGGGGTGCCCTTATAAGTCCCTAGTATATGGTATACTATGTACCCAGGGCATAGGTACCACAGAGGCCTACCAGGGGCTGCAGCATGTATTATGCCACCCCTGGAAGGCCCTCCAAAATGACACAACAGGACTGCTACAGCAGCCTGAGTAAGGTGGTGCATGCACCCCTTACAGAGATATAGGTTCACTATATCTCACCTATCACTGCACATAGAAACCTATCAGTCACCCCTATGGCAGGCCTTATCAATCCTGAAGGCAGGGTGCTTGGTTTTATGTGAGAGGGTGCCCCTGCATGAGCAGAGCCCCTCTGCAGCCTTCGGAATCTCCTCTCCAGGGTTGTCTGTGGTGCAGCCTGACCATATACTCTTAAGTGCATTATATCTTAAACGGTAAATGCTAACTTTGGGATGGCTGCACAGAAACATGTCGTGTTTGGTGTCAAACACCTTGGAATCATACCACCACACCAGTAACTGGTGTGGGAGTATGATCCCACCCTTCTAGAGGGAGAGACATGACAGCACCGGTATACCCGGTACCAGCTAAACAGAGCCCTGGCATCACAAAATGGATGCTGCAGCCACAGACACGAGTCTGACCTCCCACTGCTGACCGAAACTCCGGCAGGGGAGGCCTGGACAATAGGTTTCCTGTCGTAGGGAGGTGTTACCACCTCCCAGACAGGCATTAGTGTATTGGGGCTGGGTGGGTGCACTCTCTGAGTGCTTTGAAATCCTGCACTGGGGGCACATTTGGTGTCCTCGTGCATACCCCAGTTCAAACCGGTTGCAGGGGCTGCCAGCCCCTGCTCTGGTGCGAAACTGGACAAAGGAAATGGGTGTAGCCACCCCTCTTTCCAAACCCTCCCATAGGTGGGTCCCCAGAGTTAGTCCAACCCCTTTCTTAGGTATAAGTAAGGAACCCCTGGCAACAGGACTTTAGATATCCCTGGACAAAACTCTGCAACTGAATCCTGGAACTTCGACGCTCTACTAAAGACTAGAGGACTGAAGAAATCTCCCTTGGGGTCAAGGAGTGACTCCCCTGCTTGGCAGGCACCAAAGAAGCATTTGCCGGTCTGCATCTCCGAAGCTCCCGCCGGACTCCGAAGTACCTGCAGCCCAGGAAGAGGATTTCCAGACTTCTCAGAGGCCGACCCAAGTCCCCAGCAAAGCTGAGACCCGCAGCCCTCACGAGTGACATGGAACCGGAACTCCTGGACACCGTGCACATTTGCTAGTGCATTGACTTCTCGACGTCTCTTGAAGTCCTGCTTTGGGTTACTTGTAGCCCAGGCCCCGAGCACCATTTGCACCGAAGATTGTGAGCCTACACTCCACGAGTGTTCAGTGGGCCCGCTTATTGCATTTCCGCTCGAGGCACCTTCGCGATCCCTGGTCCGTCGACTGGTGGGTCCCTGTGAAGGCAACTCTGATTTTATTTGGGTTTTCCTGGTTGCTCCAGACGTGCCCTGACTCCCCACCGAGTGGTGAGTCCCTCGGACCTTGCTGGTCTGCCCCGAAGCATCTTTCTCCTTTCTGCGTGGGTTGCTGTTGCCAAGGCTTGTTGTGTTCAATCCGGACACCAACGCTGCAGTACTCGACATCCTTCGTGGGACAGCTCGAATCCAGCTCCTGGTCGTCGTCGACGTCTCCGGGGCCTCGTGGCTGAAGAGTCAAGCTTCACCTCTTTCACCTGAAACACCCGACAGCTGTGGGCATCTGCCTATCGTGCCCGTGGTCACTGGCAAGTGACCCAGACTCTGTCCCCTCTGCTTTCAGGTTCTTCTCATCTCCGATCCAGGCTTGGATCTCTTCGGACACTTCGCATCTTCCCGGCAGCAGCACTTCTTCGCAGGCTGCCATTGAAATCGACGACGCGACCCAACACCATTCGACACCTATGCACCCGGCTTCCCTGGGTGAGGTAACTCGAGAACTCCGGTGCTCCCGAGGGTGGTAACCCTAGAACTGTCTAAGTCCAAGAGGGTTTTGTCCTAGTCCATTTCTAAGTGTCCTTAAACTCTAAAACTCTGACCGCGACTTTCCCATAGACTTTAATGGAGCTCGCGGCTGTGTTCACACACTGCACACAGCCCCCGTGGGTCCCCTGTGTCACTACCTTGGGTGGTTCCTTGGGGTCCCAGCGATTCTACAGGCTCTAGGCCTTGTGTCTTCTTAAGTTGTGGTTCTTATACCACTTTCTTAATATATGGTTTGGTACGCCCCTAGGGCTAATCGTATATTGTGCTAATTTACTGTGCTATTTGACTTGTAACTTGTGTATTTTGACCTCTAGCCTCATAAAGAGACTAGTGGGTAGTGTTTAGTAATAAATACATATATTTTATATATATACCTGCTGTGGTTCTCCTTTCATTTGGTCATTCATGAGATTATAGACTGGTAAAACAATTAGCTTTACACTCCTTCAAGACTTAGCCTGAAGGCTGCTCTCCATAGCTACCACTAGGATAGCTTTCAATAAAGGTTGTCTTTAAACCTATCATCAATAAAGGTCGTTTGGACTGGTGCAAGGTGCCCACTAGAACTAGTGGACAGCATATGCCAGGCCAACTTCTCACAATAGGGGCATATGTATGAGAGGTGTGCCTCATACTTGCACCATGCATCATGTTACATGTGTCATGCAAAACCTTAAGTCAGATATGTGAAGACACGCAAAGCTACTTTGCGGGGCTTTGAATAGCGTAAAAAATCTGAAGCAATGCAAAGCTGCATAAAAAGCTGTGTTAAATCACTGTGTGCAAGGGAGGTGTTCCATGGGCACTGTGTGGGTGTTTCCATGCCAGTTCCATGATGCATGTCATGTACACCAAACCAGGTAAACCTGGGATGACTGCCGGGATCATCTCACTCTGCTTTCCCTGCTGAACCACCAGTGACTTTTTGTGACCAATTAAGAGACTTAAGGAAATTTTCGCGGACCACAAAAGTATTTCCTCAGTGTGAGGAACAGCACTAACTTAACACACATGAACAGGAATGACGCTGTAACAATGTGCATAATCATTAACAGTTTTTCCTACATTCAGCTGACCAAGGATATGGCCTGCAGCCAGGGGTCATGACCCCAATTGTACATCCACATACAGAGCTGGAACAATAGTACCACCAGGCACTTATCAAGACCCGGAATGTGGTTGAACGTAATTTTGGTGTACTGAAGTCCAGGTTTCGATGCCTGGACATATCAGGGGGGAGATTGCTATATGTGCCCACTATAGTGTCCACATAATACTGGTATGTGCCATCCTCTCCAACATCTGTATGCGTATTAATGTCCCATGGGACTTGGAGCATGACGAGCATGAGCCAATGGAGGAGGGGAGATCCACCACACAATAGCTGGTCGGTGGCGATGTGATCACATTGTGCAAAATCTATTTTCTTATATTTGTTACATGATGGACAAAATGTCTGCAATTCACTGAAATGTTCAATATGAAAATAAATGCTTGAAGTCATTCACTGTGTTGGCTTTTATGTCCCAGTCACTGTAAACATCACGTCACTCACATCTTCACAACTAGAAGGTATCGTTTCTTGCCTACAACTCCAGTTCTCTCACAAGGGTGTTTCCATAATAGTCATAAGTGTTGAAGTCCTGCCCGCCTGAAGTGACCGAAAAGCACTTTTTCCAATATATCTTCTTAAGTGCTGAAGGTTGCTTTTCTTCAGGAAATTCATTATGCAGCCTATAGAATTTGGCTACAGTGGGCAAAATTCTTCATCTTGTTGCAACAAAAGATGAATATCCAATAAAACATGCAACTAATGGTTGAAATATTTGTAAGGTAACAGAAAAAATCCTTTACAAACCCTTTTGTTATTTGAGAGAAGGATGAAGAAGTGCAGGGCAGTGTAGCCCATAGGCTGCCATTATCAGGGAAGAAAAAGGAGACTGTGCCTTTAAGAACTGTATGACCTCCAACACCTCAGTTCCTTTTATAGGCTGTATTTGCTGAAGATTAGCTGAGCATGAAAATGTCTGTCTAATCAAATGGGGAGGAGGGAGGGTTGCTTATGACTATCATGGTAATACCCCCGTGAGAACTGGAGTTACAGGTAAGAAACTATACCTTCTCTTCCAGGGGATTTCCATGTATAGTTATAAGCATTGAATAGAGTAGCAAGCCATTCCCCCTGAAGCGGTGGAGTAGACAGAATTATTAGATAGTTAAGCAAAGAGATTTTTGAGGGGCGCCTGTCCCGCCTGAGCATCCGTTCTAGCATCAGAGTGAAGGCAGTAGTGCCTAGTGAATGTGTGGACTGATCTACATGTAGCTGCCTTGCAAATATCTGCCAAGGGAATATTTCTCATCAAGGTAGTAGTGGATGCCTTGCCCCTAGTGGATTGTGCTCTGGGTTTGCAAGCAAGAGTCTTTTTAGCCAGCTGATAGCAGAAGAGGATGCAAGAGACAATCCACCTGGAAACTGACTGTTTGGAAGTAACCAAACCTGTGCAAACGGAGCCATAATTGATGAACAATTGTTGTGATTTGCAAATAGATTTGGTTTTAGCTAGATAAAACTTTAAAATTCTCAGTATTCAGACAGAATATCGTCCTACAAAAATATTGAGTCTTAAATATCGTGATATAGAAATATCGTTGTCAAAAATATCGATTTTAGGTAAGTAATATCGATGTTAAAAATATCAAAGTAATTAATATAATTTATAGAAATATTGAAAGCATTAATATAGTTTACTAAAATATAGTTGTTCACAATATTGGTTTTTGATTATTTTAATGTATTGTAGTATGCATTTTAATTGTATATGTTTTATGATCAAATATCTTTTTATTGTCAGACATAATGGATAAACACTTACACAGCAAGCCGCCTACAACCCAAACCAGGCCGGCCGAGAGGTTTAACTGCATGCGGACGAACCAATTCCATGTCCAAGAGGCAATATTATTGCAGTACTACAGTGGTAATACACAGCATGCCGCCTACAAACCGATATGGGCCAGCCGCGTACAGGGAGCAGGTGATTAAGACATAGTGAAGCTTTGTTAATGCGTGCAATGAACGTCATATTTGGCATTGTCTCTAAGCGATCTCAGCATGGTGTTGCGCTGTGCGACTAATCGGTGGGCCTAGGAGAAACAGTTAAATCTAGAAAATGAAAATGAGCCCAGACAGAACAAACACCCACTCCCACCACCCCCACCCTTTCCCCTTCCGACCAGACCCATCCAGCGGACGTAGGATACATAGGTCGACTAGTGTTTATTGAGAGCCAGTTGATTCACTTTGCCCTTGACTCATCTTGTGGGCTGGGCAGTAGCCTCAGGATACGCAGGTAAGATGGGCATGTCAGTTCCCTGAACTCTTTGGACAGGATAGAAATGAATGGCGACCAGATTTTCGTGTATGATGAAGGATCGGTGCCAGTTGCCATTGACAGCCTTTCCATACCCAACAGGGACCACAGCTGGTGAAGCCATTGTCTGTGGTACGGGACTTGGTCTGTGCCCCAAATGGTCAGAGTAGCCTGTGTGCGGCATTTAGGGCCAGTGCAATCTGGCGCCCTCTGGTGGAGTGAAGTGGATATGTGAGTACATTAGGGAGTCCCAGAAGGGTGTAAGCGGGGAACCGCTGGGTCTCAGTTTTAAAGGCGCTATCGATGTCCTCCAGGACCATCTCCCAAAATCTAGTAAGTTTCGGACAGTACCATAAAAGATGCAGCAGCGTTCCTGGGTTACCACAGCCTCGCCAGCACTGGCCGTCACACTGTGCATTCCATTTCCATTCACTGTGCCCTGAGTTGTGTGCCGTGTGATGTGCCCTATAAAATATGTCTTCCCATTCTTTGGCTGTAAGGGTGAGACCAAGTTCTGATTCCCAGCGGATCTGGCCTGGTGGTCTTATAATTACGAAGTGCTTTCATCAAATGGCGATAGATTTCAGAGATGAGCTTCTTATCGTCCGTTTTCAGGAACAACCACTTCTCGAAGGGGGTCATGGGTCTGCCTGCTTTTGGGCGTGTCTCATTGTTAAGCAACCAGTGTGTCACCTGTGTGTAATTAAAAAGGTCCTTCTCTAGCAAGGAACAGTGACTCTTGAGTTGGTCAAATGGGATAAGACCATCACGGTCAAAGAGGCAGCCTATCCGCTTGCAGCCACCCTCCGCCCAACGCTTAGCAATACCCACCATCATACCTGGGGGGAACTCTGGGTTAGCGAACAAAGGCGCCAGGGGAGAGGGAAAGGATAAGAGCCCCGCTGCCTCTGCCACCCTATCCCATACCTTAAGCGTTGGACTGGTTACAGGGGACGAGTAGAATCCCCATGACCTGTGGGCGCGAGGAAGCCAAGCCTTGCACCAAATGTGTGCTCCAGCCACCATTTGGTCCATGAAGACCCAGTGCTTCTCCGTCATAGGTGATTCCGCTCCACTAGGTAACGCAACTGTGCCGCCTGATAATAACACAGGACGTTATGCACTGCAAGGCCCCCCTCTTGCTTTGATCGTTGCAGCACCTGATTTTGCAATCTGGGCTTGATTGTCCCCCAAATAAAGCGTTCGATCTCTCTTTGGAGGCTGCTAATCACGCCAGGTGGTGGCGTGAGAGGGAGTATCTGAAAGATGAAAAGGGCGCGGGGAAGAATATTCATTTTAACAGCAGCTATTCTGCCCAGCCACAAGAGAGGCAGTCAGTGCCATTGAGCTAAGTCCCTGTGAATTAGGGCCGTGAGCCTAGAGTAGTTAGCCTGAGCTGTTTTAGTGAGACTCCGTGCTAGGACAAGTCCTAGATAGGGGAGGTCTGCATTGATCCACTGAAAGTCAAACTGGGATCGTAGAGTTTGTTCAGTGCCCGGATTTGCGGTAAGGTTTAAAATTTGCGATTTCTGCGAGTTTAGATAATATCATCCACATAGAGGCTAATCAGGTGATGATCGGCCCGAATGGAATACCCGACTCCTTAGGGTTATCTCTCAGTTTCTGCGCAAAATGCTCCATGTACAGGGCGGAGAGAACCGGAGAGAGTAGGTAGCCCTGCCTCGTACCTCACTCAATAGCGAGCCCGCAGGAACTCACCCTATTAACCCACACCATGGCGCAAGGGTTGCTATAAATGCTTTTAATCCACTTCTCGAACCGCCTACCCACCCTGAAACTTCTGAGAGTCGCACTCAGTCAAACGTTTTTTTGGCGTCTATGGCCAGCAGTAGGGCCTCCTCTCGCGAGCAGTGCACCTTATCGATAAGATGGCAAATGCGCTTGGTATTGTCCCCACACTGGTGAGAAGGGATAAACCCAGCCTGATCCGGGTCGTCGAGACCCGGCATCAAAGGGTTAAGGCGATGTGCCAGGACACCAGCTAACAGTTCCGCGTCCACATTTAGAAGGGAGATGGGGTGGTAGGAGTTACATTGCTTGGGGTCTTTCCCTGGTTTAGGTATTACTGAGAATGAGGCCTGTAGCATTGACTCCGTTAAAGTGCCTGTGTCGGCAAAGGAATTAAAGAGGCGAGTCAGGAACGGAGCCAGTTCTCCACAGAATGTCTTATAGAAGCCTGCACTGAACCTGTGCGGGCCTGGCAATTTCAATGGTTTCAGCCTAGCGATCGCCGATATCACTTCTTCTATTCAGATAGGTTGGTCCAGAGCCTCTGTTTCGGCCGGCGGGAGGGGTGTGAGCGGCGCCATCTGCATATATAAGTGAGGGTCTATCACCATTGTGGGGTCCCTCGCGCACAGCTTGGCGTAAAATGCCTGGAACTCAGCTGCTATGCTAGAGGTGTCTGACACTTCGGGGCCCGAGCGTGGTTGTATGGACTTGACCGCGTGCGCATACTGCTTGTTGCGCAGCGGATGCGCTAGCATCCGCCCACCTTTATTCGTACCCATGAAGAATTTATGTTTGAGGCGTTGCATTGCAAATTCAACCCTGTCTTGGTCAAGTCGCCTAAGTTGCAACCTCTGCTTTTCTAGTCTACGCCAACCTCGAGGGGCCCCGGTATGTTTATGGAAGGATTCCAGTTCCAAAACTGACCTTTCCAATTCCTGCCTCTTATTCTTCTGTGCTTTATTGTCATGCACTGCCTTCACGATAAGAGCTCCTAGAGTGACCAGTTTTAGGGCCTCCCACACCAAGGAGAGGGCCACCTCGCCAGTATCATTAAGGGCCAAGTAGTCTGTTATCGTCTTCTTGATTGCTATGACCGTATCAGGTGAATGTAATAGTGTCTCCCGCAGTCGCCAGGGTGGTGTCTGAGTGGGGGTCGAGGAAGTGCGCAGGGTCAGTGAGAAGGGCGCGTGATCAGATAGTGAGTGGGGTTCGATGGAGGAAGCAGTTACCCGTTCCTAGGCAGAGGGGGAGGCTAAAAAGTGGTCTAGGCGAGCATATGTCTTGTGCGCTGCAGAGTAAAAAGTGTAGTCTCGATCATCGGGGTGTATCGAGCGCCAAACGTCACAGAGCCCACAGTCAGAGAGCCAGGCCAATCCCTCAGGGGAAAGAGCCCAAGTATGCCCAGTTCTCTGCCCTGAACGGTCCGGTTCTGCATCCATTACTGTATTGAAATCTCCGCCCACCAATATCGCTGAATCTGGGGAATAAAGCACTTTTGCTAGGGAGTCAGTTATAAAGTCCTCTTGCCGCTCATTTGGGGCGTACAGAGAAGCTACAGTGAAGTGAAATGCGCCAAGTTGCACCCAGGGGGCCAACAGGCCACCCTTTAATCTTGAGAAGTGGACCCAGGCCCACCCCGGAGAAGCGCTTAGAAAAAAGAATAGCTACACCCCCCTTCTTCCCTTTCCCTGATGACCATACTTGCTGGGGGAATCTCTTGGTGTGCATTCTGTGCGTGTCTTGGGGAAGCAAGTGTATATCCTGGAGCAGGCATATAAATCCCCCTGAGAGTGTTCCAATAGGGAGAGAACCGCAGACCTCTTGATAGGATTGTTGAGGCCGCGTACATTGAGGCTAAGAACCTTGATCTCCAGGGTCTAGAGAAAAGAAAGAGGCTAAGCAGTAGTAGGCATATGGCTCACAGGACCGGTTGGGAGAAACACAGGAGCCAGTCTGTCGAGGAGGATTCTTGATGGCCCGATGGTGTACCACATTGATCTGGTATGGCTCGTCGGAAGTGGAACCCCTGTACATCAACCCAAAACCCAAACAAAAAACTTGAGCAAAATTAGAAACAACATAACTTGAAGGTCCAGACGAGAGGGGACTGCCAGGGCGAAGCGAGTCGTCAGGTAAAAGCGGTGCTCAGCATCCCCACCCCGCCCCTCCAGTCTCCTCTCTTCAGCGCACATTGCAGTACCTCATGGGGGGGGGGGTGTGGTTCATCTTCAGGTTTGCTATCACCTGAGAGGGAGCGCAACATCTCAAACCTCTCCTTGGCTATGGTGGCCGGATCGGGCGGTGACACTCGATTTGTGGGACACGTCTTGTCCTGTGTGGGTCTTTGCCAGGAGCCTTTTTATCCACAGGGGATTGGCGGGGATCTTGATCCTTGAGATCTAGGTTGAGAACTTTGCAAGCCTCCGTCAGGGAAGGTAGCTGGTATTTACTGCCAGTTTGGAAGATAGGACGAAATGGATGGCCTCAGGAGTACACAGTACCCTGGGAGCGTAGGTGGCTGATGACAGGGTGGAACTCTTTTAGTTTCTGTAAGGTAGAGGCTGTGAGGTCCTGGAGCAACTGGAGCAAATGATACCGTAATTGCCTCTTCTGATCTGATCTGGTGGCCCTGAGAATCGCTTCTTTCTCTTTGAAGTTATGCACGCAGACCAGTATGTCTGCTGGTTGACGTGGATGAGCACGGGGAGGACCCACCCGATGGCATCGATCTATCTTGGTGCTGTTTGGCGCAACGCGGCGTTGCCCCAGAATGCTGCTAAATGGTGCCTGGACGTAGCCCTCGAGGTCTGTGCCCTCCATGCCCGTAGGGGCCCCCCTGATGCGGATATTGTTTCTTCTAGACCTGTTTTCTAGGTCTTCGGCGTGGGCCTGTAAGTCGATTTGTTGGTCCTGGAGGCGGATGATTTCTTGCTGAAGGGGTTCTATTTCTGCGTCTCTGGTCACGGTTCCCTCTTCAAGGGCCACCACTTTCTCCCCCACTTCATCAATGTCCCAGTGCGCCTCCCTTAGTTTCAACGACAGATCCTTTTTTACTGTCTGCAGGTCATCGCAAAGCATAGCGAACAGTGTCTGCAAAAAGCTGCGGGCCACTGAGCCTTCAGCTCCCTCTCCCCTGCCAGGATGCTTAGTTTCCCCAGCCGCCATTTTCTCCTGCTGGGCCTCCCTCATGCCTTTAAACAGCATTTTGCGGACTGAGTGGTCCTTCTTTGCTTTCAATGTGGCCATCACTCCCCAGCTATGGGCTCAGGGGACCGAGGGGCGAGGGAGGTGGGGCGACTCAGTCGGGGGCCACGGCGCAAGCGAGAGGGTCACGTCCTGCTCGGAGTTGGCGACGAGCAGCCGGCCGCCGGGGAACTGAGGCTTCACTGGAAATGTCAGTGTGCTTCTAGGCCCAGCAAACAAGCAACGCACGTATGCCTTAAATCAAGGGGCTGCTCAGAGCATCCGCCTCAGCTGCTGAAGCGGGATAATTGAGGCCCTGTCTTGCGGTATTTCTTGCGGCCCTTGCACTGAGGAGCAAACCAGAGAAAAGGAGGAGGTCAGCCCAGGGGGAGGGGTGGAGGGGGACAGGCGGCCTACCGCAAATGAGGCATCCAAGCTCTTTTGTGGAATGCGGGGCCCCCGGTCGCTGCTCCTAACTAGTGTCAAAGAGCAGGTGGAGGCTTAGTTGAACGAACCTGGGTGCAGCGAGGCAGAGATCTCAGGGGAATAAAAAGTCCTCTATTTGCCCTGGGCTAGGCGGGACCCAATGCTGCTTCAGGCCCCGGTCTGCAGAACACCGGGGGCGGCGATCTTAAGCCAGTATGGCTGACGGCTGAGTTCTCCCACTGGCCGCATGGCGGAACCTCCGCCCCCCCCTGTGTTGCAGAGATGCAGCAGTGTAGAGAGGTGGGGGGGTCGCAGCTAGTGTCCTATTGGGATATCTCCCAGTGGGTGCCATGCAGGCCCCCGGTTGTCGTGTATGTCAGGGGAGTGAGCGGGCAGGCCCAAAGAATGCGGGTCTTCAGCACGCTGCACTTACTGTAGCCCGCAGCCGCAGCTCCGACTCCTCTCCGCTAGACGCCGCCCCAAGGCCGCCTCGTGGCTCGAGTCCAGGCCGCAGGTCTCGGGGGAAGCGGATGCCCCCCCAGGCAGCTCCCGGAGAGCCCCAGCCAGCTCTGGTGGAGGCCTCAATGTCTTCCATGCTGTGGGCCGCCACGCCCATTGTCTACAGACCCCCCGGGCCTCACGCCTCTTCCGCCACCACCATTGCCGACCTCGTCACACCCCACGCCATCGCCTCCACAGACTATATTTTCATCGGAGACCTGAACTTCCACCTCGACAACCGCAGCGACCCTGACTCCACCACCCTCCTTGACAACCTCGCCAACCTCAGACTGAAGCAGCTCGTCACCACCCCCACCCACAGAGCCGGACACACCCTCGACCCCATCTTCGCAGGAGGGACAAACATCCACTTCAGCCACACCACGCAGCCCCTCTGGACAGACCACCACTGCGTACACTTCACCTTCAACACCACCACCGCACCCAAACCCGCCCTGCACCCGCCACAAAAGAACTGGAGCAAGATCACAGAGGAACACCTCAACACCACCCTCCTCCACGACCCCCTCTCCGCCACAACTGACGCCAACTCCGCAGCCAAAGAACTACACCGCTGGATCTCCAGCTGCGCTGACAAGCTCGCACCCCTCCGCCACCCCGTCAAACAACGCCCCCTGAAGGAAGCCTGGTTCACCACCGACCTCCAAGAAACTAGGCGCTCCTGCAGACGCCTCGAGAAACTCTGGCGGAACAGGAAAACCACCGAAAACCAGAACAACTACAGGAACGCCATGAATGAATACCACCAGTGCATAGGAGCCACCAAGTGGACCTTTATCAAGAACAAAATCCACACCAACGCAAGTAACGCAAAAGAACTCTTCAACGTCATACAGCAGTTCACCAAACCCCCCAGCGAAGCCACGGACGGCGCACCATCCCAGGACCTCGGCAACAAGCTCAGCTCCTACTTCCACCTGAAAATCAAGGCCCTCTACGACAACTTCAACGAACAGACTCCAGACACCACCCCCCTCTCCACCACCGACAACCAGCCGACCATTACCACCTGGAAACCTGCTACCACGGAAGAGACCACCACGACCATGAAGAACACCCGCTCAGGAGCCCCCACGGACCCCTGCCCACCGCACATCTACCACAGAGCCGCCGCCGCCATAGCACCCGAACTAGGCCGGACCATCAACGCCTCCCTCGAATCCGGCATCTTCCCCGACGACTGGAAGCGGGCAGAGGTCAAGGCCCTCCTCAAGAAACCCTCCGTGACCCGACGGACCTGAAAAACTACCGGCCCATCTCTCTCTTTCCCTTCCCAGCCAAAGTTACCAAGAGATTCATCAACGCCCAGCTGACCACCTTCATCGAAGAGAACGCCATCCTCGACTCCTCCCAGTCTGGATTTCGCAGCAACCACAGCACCGAGACCGCCCTCCTCGCCGCCACCGATGACATCCCCATGCTACTCGTCCAGGGACATACTACGGCCCTCATCCTACTAGACCTCTCCGCAGCCTTCGACACAGTCTCACACCGCACTCTCGCAGCCAGACTCCACGACACCGGTATACGAGGAACCGCCCTCGACTGGATCCGCTCCTTTCTCTCCGGCAGAACCCAAAGGATCAGACTCCCTCCCTTCCTCTCCGAACCTACAGAGATCAACTGTGGAGTACCCCAAGGATCCTCGCTCAGCCCCACGCTCTTCAACATCTACGTGGCCCCCCTCGCCTCCATCGTCAGACAGCATGGGCTCAGCATAGTATCTTATGCCGACGACACCCAGCTCATCCTCTCTCTCACAAAGAACCCCGAAGACACCAGACTCAGCATCCAAGAAGGAATGAAAGACGTCGCAGCCTGGATGAGTGACAGCTGCCTAAAACTGAACTCGGAGAAGACAGAGGTCCTCGTCCTTGGACCCTCCCCCACTGCGTGGGACAGCTCCTGGTGGCCCCCTGCCCTCGGAAACCCACCCACCCTGACGGACCACGCCCGGAACCTCGGCATCATTCTAGGCTCCTCCCTCACCATCACCCGCCAGATCAACGCCGTCGCCTCCACCTGCTTCAACTCCCTCCGCATCCTCCGCAAGACCTTCAAGTGGATCCCCCCCGAATGCAGAAGGACCGTCACCCACACACTCATAACCAGCAGACTGGACTACGGTAACGCCCTCTACGCCGGAATCAACAAAACCCTGCTACACAAGCTCCAAACCATCCAGAACACCACAGCCAGACTCGTCCTCGGAACCCCACGACATGAGCACATGACTCAGCACCTACGAGACCTCCACTGGCTCCCCATCGAGAAGAGAGTAACCTTCAAGCTACTCACCCATGCCTACAAATCCCTCCACAACATCGGACCCAAATACCTCAACGAAAGAGTCTCCTTCCACGTACCCGAAAGGAACCTCCGCTCCGCCGACCTCGCCCTGGCAGAGACCCCACGCATCCGCAGAACCAGAGCAGGCGGAAGAGTCTTCTTCTACGTCGCAGCAAAGACCTGGAACGAGCTCCCAGTCAACATCAGACGCTCCCCCACTCTGCACACTCAGGAAGAGCCTCAAGACCTGGCTCTTCGACTGATCCGGAGCTGCACCCCCCCCCCAGCGCCTTGAGACCAAGTAGCGCACTTTATAAACCCCTGATTGATTGATTGATTGATGCCTTCTGCTGCCCCAACGCTCGTCTCCGACTCGATCTCCCAGACGCAGAGGGACGGCGTGGCCTGATCTGGGAATCGGCCACTGCATGTTTGGATCCTCTCAGACCATCCGTCCACACTTCTCAGGGTGCCAGGACGGGCGCTGCCTGTTAACGATGGCGAGCGAGTCCCCCCCGTGGCTTTTGCTGAACGGAGAGAGCTATTAATGGTGCTTTAGGCCAGGCGGGGACGGAGCGTCAGTGAGGCACGTCTGCTCACTCCGCCATCTTGGCCACGCCCCCAATTGTATATGTTTTAAAGTGTATGTATAAATATTGTTAATGTTTTTTTTAAATATTGTTATTTAATTGTTTGTAGTTTGGAGAATTAAATTTTATAATTTATTTTTCATTTTAGTAGTGTAGTGGGTTGTGGGGTGTATATGGGCACAGGGTAGGAAGTAATTTAATTATAATTAATTAATATTTTATTTTTTATTAATATGTTGTAGTTAATTAATTATTAGTTATGTTATTTTTATCAATTATTTTTTTTAATTAAGTTTTAGGAGTGGATTGTGTGTTTTGTAAGGGTATAGGGCGGGAAGTTATTAATTATAATTAATTAATAATTAATGTTTAATTAGTATTAAATATTTAATTGGTAAATTAATTATTTTAATTGTATTATTTTTTCGAAGTTTCAGGTGTGGGAAATGTGTTTTGTAGGAGTATTGGGAGGGAGTTAAATTATTTATAAATAATTATTAATTAAAATGTAATTTAAATGATAATTAAATATGTTTATTGTATAATTATTTTTTTATATTAATTAAGCTTTAGGTGCAGGGTGTGTGTTTTGTAGTGGTATAGGGTGGGAAGTAAAATAATTCTAATTAATTAATAATTGTTCTTTTATAATTATTATTTACTCGATAATTCATGATGTTAATTGTATAATTATTTTTTAAATTTAGTTTTAGGTGTGGGTTGTGTGTTTTTAGGGGTATAGGGTGGGAAATAAATTATTTGCAATTAATTAATTGTTAACTTTTAATTAAGATTAATTATTTAATAGATAATTAATTATGGTAATTGTATAATACATTTTTTTAAATTAAGTTTTAGGTGTGAGTAGTGTATTTTGTATGGCTATAGGGTGGGAAGTAATTAAATTAGATGTATTTAATAATTGTATTTTTGTTAATAATTACATTTTAAATTATATTAATTATTTAAATGATAACTAATTATGTAATTGTGAAATATATTAAATGTGTTTATTGTTTTTGTGTGTTGTTTTTCTATGTGTAACGGGTGTGTATGAAATTAATTATACAAAGTAATAAATAAAGTACATTTATAGTATTCATAAAAATGATAAATAATTATGTTAAATTGGTAAATAAAATATTATTTAACTTATAGGTGTGAGTTGTTGAATTTGTAGGAGTAGATGGTGGGAAGTTATTCAAATATTATTAATTATTAGTTAATTATTGATAATAATTGTTTACATGAGATTTAATTATGAAAATGATGGAAATAATAATTTGTTAATTTATATAAATGATGTGGGTTGTTTTATATTTTATGGATAAATGGTGGGGTGGTAATTAACTATAATTTAAGAAATATATCATTATTATGAATATTTTAACTAATATTTAATGATGCACCATGTGCAAATAATATTCATTTAATTTTCGATTTTTATATATGTACGGTGTACTTAGTTGAAGTATAGGATAGAAAGCTAATTCAGTAATACATTTAAAAATGGTTCATTATTTTTTTTAATTATGTTATTTATTACTGTATGTGTTGTGTTGTTTTTTTTTTTTTATATAAATTTTTTATTTTTATTTTCTCAGCCAGTAATACAAATACAGTCTCAGCAAGTGTACATAAATACATAAATAGCAGCAAATGAATTTAACGTGTTAATAAATATAATTAATGTACAAAGATACGAAAAGCAGCACTGATTCATCATACAGTCCAGGTTATAGTCAGACTTTGAGGTTTAACAGTAAGTACTTATTGGAACGCATCCAACCATGTCATTAAGGCTCCCCATATCTTCCTCCCCTTCTTTTTAGCCTGAATGCCCTTGCGAGTATACAGAGCCATTTCAAAATGATATACATGTAAAAAGCGCCCCTTCCATTGCTGAAAGGCCGGAGGTAAGCTATCTAGCCATGATGAAGATATACACAGTCTAAAAACAATCATTGCAATAAAAAGCATTTCCAACCCAGGTCCCGAAACTGACTTGTCCACACCGAATAGCATTAGTTGCGGAGACGGAGTGATTTTTCTTTTCAATACCTCCCCCAGAAAGCCCACGATTTCCAGTTCTAGCAGTCTTAAACAGGGGCAGGAATAAAATATATGAACCAGATCCGCCTCCAACGCCTGGCATCTAGGGCACCTTGTCCCCGCCACGCCACCCCATTTCGCAATCTTTGCTGGAGTTACATAAAGATCAAACAACGTCTTATAATGTTGTGACTGCAGATTCGAAGCAAACACCATTGTGCCCCCTAGCTGCAGTGATTCCAAAAAGCCAGAGTCGGCAAGCTCAAATCTTTCCTGCCATTTCCCACACTGTTTCTCCAGATCATCAGGGACCAGTTCCATCAAACAGCCATATATCTGAGAAATGGAAGGAGCGGTCTTCTTTACCATCATTTCCAGCAAAGGTATTTGATCAAAGCCAGCTATTCCCCCCTTTTTAAAAAAAAAATCCCTGATCTGCAGGTACTTAAAAAAATCTCGTGGCCCGACATTAAATTTCCTGCAAATCACATCAAAGGGTGCCAGCAAATTCCCAGCAAGGAGATCTCCAAGCCTGCCAATCCCGTGATTGCCCCATCTATTAAAACAGCTATTATGAAATATACAGGGCAGTTGTTCATTCTGGATCAGGGGAGTATATCTGCTGTACCTGCCTACCCCAATCTTCTTCCGAACCATCGCCCAGTTCCTATATGCAGCGTACAAAGTCTTAAAGCGGGTTTGCTTAAAGTAGCTAGGTTCAAAAAATGTCATTAAACATCCATGAGCAGCATTACCAATTAATAACTCATAGATGGATGGTACATGATTACCAGCGCCGTGCTCTATTGCCTGAGTGCTAAACAATACCTTATAACATTGCATAGCAGCAGCAAGGTAGTATAATCTGAAGTTCGGGAGAGCCCATCCACCCCTCTCTCTGGGTAAACACATAAAAGCATTGGCTCTTCTGGTTTTTCCATATGCCCATATGAAACTTGCTACTAGTCTATCAATTTTCCTAAACCACTCATTATTGAATTCCAATGGAACAGCTCGAAACACATATAGCAGTTTAGGGAGAAAAACCATCTTAACTAAATTGCATCTTCCCATTATAGATAATCTCAAATTGTCCCACCGTTCAAAATCCTGTTTGGCTTTCTCCAAAATAGGGATCACATTTAAATCAATTATACGCCCCACCTTAGGGATGATGCATATACCTAAATATATAGCTTCACTTGTGATCCTACTATCAGAAGCCAACGTATGGCTGTTAATCAAAACTTGTGTTTTAGCCTTGTTTAACAGAAACCCCGACCTTATACCGAACTCTTCTGCCATCTCCTCCACTGCCCGCAGTGTCCTTTCTGGGTCACTAGTAATGATGGCGATGTCATCGGCGTAAGCCAATGTTTTTGTGTCCCAGCCGTGTAAGTTGACAGGAACAATATCCGGTGAAGACTCTAGTCTCTAAGAAAAGGATCAATAAATAGGGCAAACAACAAAGGAGACATAGGGCATCCCTGTCTCGTACCCCTCTCTATTAAAAAGGGTTCAGACTCTTGTCCCAATATTTGCAAATAGGCTATAGGCTTGTTGTACATTGCCCGGATTGCACCAATAAAGTCTTTTCCCAGGCCATTGTCTTCCAGTACTTTCCACAAAAAGGCCCACGACACACGATCGAAGACCTTTTCTGCATCAAGTAAGGCCGCCCCCATTGGTTTTTCCAAAACTTCTGTTGCATCAAATAAAGATATAACCCTCTGAACGTGGTCAGTTGTCCCCCTACTCGGGATAAACCCATGCTGCTGCTCAGATACCAGCTGGTGTATAACCCCAGCTAATCGAGTGGCAAAGATTTTAGAATATACCTTCACATCGCTATTAAGCAACGTGATTGGTCTGTACGAGCCCATGGCAACTGGGTCTTTACCTTTCTTTAAGAATATGATTATGTTAGCAATACCCCATGTCCTGGGAGGCGAAATCCCGGTTTTAACACTATTTACAAGACTCAGCAGTTCCTGCTGAATTTCTGAGAAGAATACTTTATAGAATTCTAGTGGGATATGGTCTGCTCCTACAGCTTTCCCCGATGGTAAAGCAAACAGGGCAGCCTGTAACTCCTCTGATGAAATTACTCCCCAAGCATTAGTCTCTCCTCATCTGTGACCAAGCCAGGCTGGTCTACCAAGTAATTATCTAAAAGCTTGGGGCCCAGATTAGAGGAGTCTTTATACAAATTAGCATAAAACCCCCTAAAAGCCTCTCGTATTTCCCCAGGATCTGTAACTATATTTCCAAGCAGATTCTTAACCTTGCTAACACTACCAACCGTCCTCTGTTGTTGTGCCCTAACTGCTAGGAACCGCCCAATACGCTCGCTATATTCGTAGCAGTCCTGCTCTTTAGAGAGAAGCTTCCCCGCCGTTTTCTCTACAAAATGTTCATTCAGGCGAGCCTTGATAATAGCTATCTCGTTTAAAACAGGGGCTGAGTCTTTCCCATTTTTAACAGCACTAATTAAATCAGTTTCCAGGCTGCTTAGCATTTGATAAAGCTCTCTGCTGCGTCCACGCGCCTTCTTCTGTTTAGAGATGCTAAAACTCAAGGTTTCGCCCCTTACCCCCGCCTTAAATGAGTCCCAGATTATTCCTGCATCCGCACTTCCGTTATTTAGTTTAAAAAAAGCACAATCCAGGATTTCATGTGTTTGACATAGTCAGGGTCCAGGAGCAGCCCCTTTCAAATGTCCACTTTCTGGGTGCTCGAGCCAACCCAGCAATTACAAACTCAAAAATAATCGGATTATGATCAGACACTGCTCTAGGATATAAATCAACCCGTGCCCCCTGATCAATATGGGTGAAGTATAGAAATAATCTAGCCTGGCAAAGCTGCCATGAGGAGCCGAATAAAAAGTATATCCAGGGTCCGTTGCCTTGAGTGATGCCCAAACATCAACCAGCCCTAGGTTCTCTCTGTAGGTGCCCCAGGGCTTTAAACGATTGTGGCTTACGCCCTCCATAGCCCTCTTCATTATTACACCCCCCCCCCTTGATCCATTTAGATTAAAATCCCCACAGATGACAAGTGGTCCGGGCCATGCTGGAAGCTCAGCGGCCAAAAAATTAAACAAACTGGGGTCATCTAAAACTGGGGCATATATTGTACATAATGTGAAAGAGCCTCTGCTGACCTTGCATTCCAATAAAGCCCATCTACCCTGTTTATCTACTGTATTGCGGCCAGGGGTAATAGAATCCCCTTTTACTAAGATCGCAACACCTCTAGTCCTAGTTTCTTGTGTCGTGTGGCAAACAACTTTTAGACCAAGAGTAGTCAGCAGGGCCCTATCTTCTCTGGCAACATGAGTTTCTTGTAAACAATACACATCCGCTCTTAAAAAGCATAACTCTTCTTGTACCCGCCTTCTTTTGGCCTTATCATTTAACCCGCAAATATTAATAGATGCAATGCGCAAACTAGCCATAGTGCCTAAAGACTATTGCTGCCACCGACGAGAACAACCCTATTAAGGAGAGAGCCTTACTCCTCCATTCTATCCTTATCACAGTGCCTGAAACAGTGCTAACTACTCCACTTCCCCCTGTAAAATCCATGTACACAATATCTTCGTTCTTTTAAAGCAAAAAATACATCATCACAAATACAAATACAAATGCATCCACTTGCTGTATATTGAATATCATACCGTCACACCACCAACCTCCACCCCTTTCCTGCCCCCCACCCCCACCCCCTCTCTGACTCCACCCCACCCCCCCCTCGCCTCCCCGCCTCCTCCCGCCTCCCCCCCCCCTCTAATGAAAGCAGCCAGACCAACTGGTCTGTGTGATGGAGACCAAAGGTCAGCAATGCGGGGCTCCCCCTCCCTTTCCAGATGTAAGCCCCCCTTATTCCCAAAAAAAAAGAAAGCCACCACTAATGCAACATAGGCTATAGCTATATCCACCTCTGAGCAATCCTTAGCGATGTGCAAATAATATTCATTTAATTTTCGATTTTTATATATGTACTGTGTACTTAGTTGAAGTGTAGGATAGAAAGCTAATTCAGTAATACATTTAAAAATGGTTCATTATTTTTTTTAATTATGTTATTTATTACTGTATGTGTTGTGTTGTGTTTTTTAAATGTAAATAATATTGTACTTATTAATTTTCAATATTTTGCCCTACTTACGATGCAGGTCAGGCAAGCGTCCCACCGACATCGTGCCAGAATGGAAACCGACTGGCTAGTAGTTGGCACCTTCATTGCATCCACATTGCTACTATCCAACATCACTGACACCCAAAGTTAAGGTGATGGCAGTACTGCATTTCTTGGCCACGGGTTTGTTCCAGTACACAGTGGCAATATCTAGCGGAATGTCCCAGCCTATGTTTAGCAATATACTTCGGGATGTATGCAGGCATTGACCAGACACATTGACAGCTACATCAAGTTTCCCAAACCAGGGGAATTGGCCAATATCAAAGCTTATTTTTATGTATTTGGGCGAATCCCACATGTCATCGGAGCAATAGATTGGACACATATTGCTTTGATTCCACCACTGGCCAATGAGCAAGTATATAGGAACAGGAAGCACTTCCACTCAATCAACGTACAGGTGGTGTGTTTGCCAGATATGTGTATTTTCCACGTCTGTGCCAGATTTTCTGGATCAGCCCATGACTTTTAATGACATTTGTTGTGAGTGCTTTGTGTGTCTATTTAGTAAAAGTTTGCTTGAACATTGTACTCATGTCTATCTTCCATTTAGGAGATGCAGGATACTCCAACCAGCAATGGTTACTAACTCCATTGGGGAATCCAGTCACCCCATGAAAAGTCCCCTTCAATGAGGCCCATGGTAGGACAAGGCGGATACTGGAGAGGGCTTTTGGCCTCCTGAAGGCAAGATTCCACTGCCTTGATAAAACTGAAGGAGCCCTACAATATTCCCCAGGAAAGGTGTGCAAGATCACCATTGCCTGCTGCATGCTCCACAACCTGGCAATAAGGAAAAGCATCCCTCTAATTGAAGATGAAGGAGACCCGCAGGTGCCACCGGTTGAGGATCCAGGACTGGGCAATGAAGACAGTGGTGAGGAGGAAGGAGTTGACTTGCGACAACATCTTATCAGCAACTTCTTTTTATGACTGTAAGTATTCACTGAGATGTAGTTACAATTCTACAGTGTTTGTTGTTGTGTAGCTGTGTGGACTATGGGGCTCATTACAATGTCGGGCAGAAAGCCTCCGCCAGACACCGTCTCGGAATCAGGACCAACCGACTTGCGGTCGGCGGTTTCGACCACCCAATTATGATGCAACCAAACACTGTTCGGTCCAGTAGGATTCCCATTGTTTCCTATGGGAGCCCGTGTTACACCCGAGAACTGGCCATAACACGGGCTTCTATGGGGAAATAGGGTGTGTATGTAAAACCCTGCACTCTGTCGCAGGCACCCCATGGTGCCTGACACACAGTGCAGGGTTTTACAGGGGGGTACCTTAGGTACCCCCTCGGTCACCAACCGTAGGCCGTGGGGGCTAGGGGACCATGCCAGGGGCCCCCAAAGTCACTTTCTGATAGCCTTTCCATGTCGAAAGACCGATGCAGAAAAGCTGTTGGGAACCGACATCGTAAACCCGATGGCAGAAACGCTGTCCATGGGGGTGTATGATGTGGTTCCGACCGACACGAATATTCCGCGAGTCGGCCGGAACCAAGTCGGAATGACCAGACGGTTCATGTTCCGACCGCGAACGTCTTAATCGGGCGGTCGGACTGTAACCCGACCGAGTCGGTCAGAAGGGCTCTGACGCGGTCGGGGAGATTCCGCCTGTCGGGAGGAGGCTTTCCGCCCGACATCGTAATGAGCCCCTATGAGTATGTACACATCAGAGTGTAGAATAAGTGTGCTAATGTTTCTGAAGGACAGGTTTTGGCTATGGTAATAGTTACATGCACACTGTGTCATTCATGCCTAACTAGTGCTAAAAGTATTTTTCTGGTTGAAGTTTCAGTTAGCTTGTACTTGTGAGACATGATTTGTTCTTGCTAATCTTATATCATTTTGTTGTTTCAGTTTACTTTGCCATGTCATCAACTGATGGGAGGTTCTCTGAGTTGTGCCATCACCAGGCATATGATGCTGTGTCTGAGTACAACCTGGATATTGAATGATCCTGGGAATGTCTGACAGACTTTAATCATGCATATCTGTCATGACACCTGCTTGCAATAGTAGGAATGGAAGTTGCTACAACGTTAATGGACTTTTATCCCATCGTGTGTACTTTGTTTTGAAATATGTGTACCATCATGTGCTCAAATACAATGTGGTTGTGGGGATAGATCAGGGTTAATTACATTCATATCACCTAGATAATCAATGTGCGAAAACGTGATGTAGCTGTAGATGTGCAAATGCCACACCACTGACATATGCTTGTAACCTACCTAAAGATGCAGCACAACTTGTTGTAATGGGACCTGTTCGCACTGGCCAGTAGTACAGTCCTGATTGCTTCTATTTTGTCTACTGACTGTGCATGGCATTTATGGTGTTTGTGATCTGCTACCAGGTGTTCATGAAAAATAACATTTATGTTTTTCATTGAAGTTTGCATTGTCTCATGTAGCTCCTCCTATATTGTTGTTTTGTTGATTGAACATGACAAAATAGGTTGGTGGCATAGATTGTTGAGGGGGATGTCAACTTGTGATGATTGTTTATACAATTGACTATCTGTGAATAGGTACCGTGGAATAAAGTTTGTATGATACACTGAATCTGTATAACTATCTTGTGGTGCCAGGTTTGATTGACTTTGTGGCACCTAAGTTACAATTCACATGTACTTGTTGACCTAGGTTGATTACTCTTTTATCAGAGTGCTCACATGATACTTACAACAATTTTAGATGACATCTAAGTGTTTTATTTAACAAACATGGTGAATAGATGATGACACATTATATGGATTATTAGAGAAGTTGACAGTGTTGTTGGTTGAAATCCAACAAATCATAGCCACAGTTATCAGAGTCCAAAGTCGAACAGTGTACTTCCATCTGATGTGGAACATTTGGTATGATTGGTCAACAAAGTGAATGCTTAGCGCACAAAGAAGGATATCAGGTGCGCCATTTTTTACTGGCTGGCGGTTGTGCATTGCCATCTGACCCTCCCTTATCTTTCTTTGGACGACCCACGTTTGGGGTGGGAAACAACAACTGCAGGCTCCTGGGGTACTTAGGATTCTCTACCAGGCTCAGCGTCCCTCAATGTGGCTTGCGAAGATTTTGAAGGCACAGATGGAGGTGACATACAGGGAGGGGTACTTCTGTGTGAAAATGCCTGGCGGAGGTTGGTATTGATCTCCTTCAGCACCGCTATTACGTCGTCCATTTGGTCATTGAAAAGCTCAAGTCTTTGGTCTTAGGACGCCTGCAGTTGTTTAATGTTCCGGAGGTGTTGAGAAATGTGGCCCATTCCTCCCTGGTACCCCTCATAGGATTCCACTACCCGGGAGAGGTTGGCCTGGGCATCAGTGGCACCAGATGTTTGTCAACCTGGATTTACATGTCCCCTCCCACCACCCCATGCCCCACGGGCTGGAATGGTTTGTGCCTGCACAGTCGAACATGATCCTCCTTCCTCATTGACTGGGTTTGTGTTTGTCTACTCCAGAGTAGACTGTGTTGCTGTGTTGATGTTGTTGCCCGTGGTTGATAGTGTGTCTGTTGTGGTAAGGGTCAGCTGTGTGTTGGTAGCTGAGGTGGGAGATGTCACAGGGGATCCTGCTGGACATGCTGGTGCTATCTGCCGAGCCAAACCTGATGGCCCAGGTTTCTCCTCCTCGTCCAAGAGTACAGGAGAGTCTTCTTCGCCGGGGAGCTCATTCAGGATAGGAGTTTGAGACTGGCTGGTTTCTTCAATCTGCATGGAGGTGTTCCCAGAATGCCCTATTGGTACAGATATGACCCAATCAATTATGTGATTATACATTGTACCTCAACTGGTATACATTAAGTTAATGCCAGGATCCTTGAACAGTTTTAGATGGATGATTTGGCACCTATCCCCATGATGTTAGCCTTTATTTGGCATAAACAATGCAACTTTATCATGATGTAGATTTTGGTCTTGCTGATATGGTAATGTTCTCAAATTTAATAGAAACATGTCTACTGACATTGACTGGTACCTGACACTCTGTAGATGACCTGAGGATTAGTGAGATCCACATCTAAATAATTGGCATGACATATATTCTCATCAATTAGACATGTTATTGTTCCTGTGTGCTGTGCATGGTCTATGTATCATCAGGCACATTGAAGTAACAGACTAACTCTGAACAGTTTGTTTATTTTCCATTAATATGTAGTTATGGTGTGAGTGATGTGCTCATTCTTTTCTACTCAAGAGTCTGGGCTACATCAGCCTAAGTAGGCATACGTGTATGCGCATAGCATTGTGTAAACACAGCTCAATGATTTTTAACTTACACTCCAAGTAAGATGTGAGGTAAATGGTTTTGGAGGTACATTACAGGTGACTGTTTTGTGAGCTTGTGTTAGAAAGCCTGCTGGGGTGTGTGGTCGGTCATTTGTAACACTCCTACCTCCCCCAAACTTGACCAATGACTTACTGCCAGTGAAGTGGAGTGTAGTAGCAAGATGGCTGACCCAGGTGCCTGTAGTTTGAAAAACAAGGCCTGCTGGGATTTGTGGTAATTTCTAACACTCTACTCCCCCTCACTTGACCAATGCCTTCCTGCCAGTGAGGGGGAGTGTAGTAGCAAGATGGCTGACAGAGGTGCCTGTAGCTTGGAGTAAAAAGCCTGATGGGATTTGTGGTAATGTCCGAAACTTCTCCCCCTCCCCACTTAACCAATTACTTCCTGCCAGTGAGGGGGAGTGTGGTAGCAAGATGATTGACCCAGGTGCCTGTAGTTTGGAGTACAAGGCTTGCTGGGATTTGTGGTCATTTCTAACACTCCGCCCCCCCTTGACCAATGACTTCCTGCTAGTGAGGGGGAGTGTAGTAGCAAGATAGCTGACCCAGGTGCCTGTAGCTTGGAGTACAAGGCCTGCTGGGATTTGTGGTCATTTCTAACACTCCTCCCCCTACTTGACCAATGACTTCCTGCCAGTGAGGGGAAGTGTAGTAGCTAGATAGCTGACCCAGGTCCTGTAGTTTATATTACAAGGCCTGCTGGGATTTGTGGTCTGTGCAGTGAGTCCTCCTCCCACTCAGCACACCCAGCCCACCTAGGCCTATTGCTTCCTGCCAGTGAGGGAGAGTGAAGAGAGATGGCTGACCAAGGTGCCTGTAGTTTGGAGTACAAGGCCTGCTGGGATTTGTGGTCAGAGCAGTGAGTCCTACTCCTACCCGGCACACCCTGCCCACCTGGGCCTATTGCTTCCTGCTAGTGAGGGAGAGTGAAGATAGAATGATGGCTGGGCCAGGTGCATTTAGGATGGAGTACAAGGCCTGCTGGGATTTGTGGTAATTTATAACACTCCCCCCTCCCACTTGACCAATGACTTCCTGCCACCAGTGAGGGGGGTGTAGTAGCAAGATGGCTGACCCAGGTGCCTGTGGGAATTTGTGATCAGTGCAGTGAGTCTTCCTCCCACCCAGCACACCCAGTCCACCTGAGCCTTTTGATTCCTGCCAGTGAGGGGAAGTTGCAAGGAGAGATGCCTGTTACAGGAGGCTGTTGTTCTTAGGTGGAGTGTGAGTGGCTGATGGTAGGTGTAGTCCTTTCCTTTTGGGAGATCTAATTACTTGATGAAGTGGTTGGCATTACATACTTGGTAACTAATTACTCTAGTTAAGGGCCATTTTTTCAGAATGCTGACAGATGTTGTTGCTGCCATGATGAGTTCATGGGTATACACTTACAGCCTACATGTAGACATTTGCAAATGTGACTGGATGTTCAGTGCTGGTATGCTGGTTGTCAGCATTAGTTACACATCTACAATACTTTGGCTACTGCTTCATTTAAAAAAACATAATTACAAAGCTTGAACCATTGTTGCGGGGATTCTGCTCATACACAGAACTATGCACAAGAAAACAGTACCTCAGTAAATAGGGGTGTACCTCCTATCACCTTAGTACCCAAAATCCCAACCGACTAGCAATAGTGTCTCATTCGGTCTCCTACAAATATCAAGAAGCTACGAATGTTTAGACAACCCAGAGCACGAGCACTCCCGACTCACCTCAGAGTCGCGGAAACAAGACACTCTTTCGCTCTCACGTACTTGTCCACAATAAAAATAATCAGTCACTAAATAAGTTCAAAATGTTTATTTTGACTATAGTGATCCATGATACAGTATGCGAACCACAACTAGGAGCAAAATGCATAAAGCAAGAATCATTAGCATTGTTACAATACCATAGAATATAAAAGGAGTCGTCATTTTATAAAGACTGTGAAAAAGGCAAAATAACTGGGCCTAATCACCCTCCCCAACGCAGTAAGAAGTTATTTTATATAACAGAAGATCTCTAGGCGTTATTAGCAAACCCCTACCTGAAAGCCTAAACCCAAGGGTTTACATCATAGGAACAGCAGCGCTCAGCTCCATGGAACAGCTTTCTTCGAGTGTGTTTCAAAAACATGCAACAACGTTATATCAAAGCAGGATTCTTCCGCATTGCAGCTGTTGGTTACATGTTTTGTCTAGGTAATTGGGACTGACCAGAACAGAATAACAAAAGACATTGTTGACCGACCTTGCACATTATGTTCAGACAGAATTGAAGGGAAGGCTGAGAACGTGAAAAACAATCTGTTATCATGTACAGGGCAGAGGCAAAGTGTCGCGAAAACAAACGCTTAGCAGAGGCGTGCGCAAAAGCAGCAGCAAAGCGGGAAGCAAAACTCATGCTAACTTAGCAATGTCGACAATGTGTCTTAGGGCTATATAACCCCATATAACACCCTCCCCCTGGTAAGTCAGTAGGACATAGACAGAAGAACAAAAACAGAGTTCAAAAGTCAGGCATGGTTCAAAATATTGGTATGGGACTTTCTAAAAAAAAAACAAATCGGAGAAAAGAAAAGGGGAAAGTTCGAAAAAAAGCTAACGGCACTTTGAGCTGGAAAGAAGAGTCTGTATGCCAGACAGTGGAGCAGGGACGAACCAAATAATCAATCCATGAAGGTTTGGGTGCAAAGGAATGCAATTCCTTCCAATAGCTCATCATTGTCATTGGTGGAAAAAAGTGAAGATATCCAATTAAGTAAGTCGAAGGAACAATCATGTTCCTCACAAACAGGAGCATCCAAAAACAGAAAAGGCAATCCTGCGTGATATTCAATGAAACTTCGTTGTAGGAAAGTCTGCGCAGCCGCACAGTTATCCCATTGATCCAAGAGTCCAAGTAAAGCTGCACGTGCCATTGGACCATCCACAGAACAAGCCACGTCATGAGCCTCTAAGGGACCCATCAACCAGCTGAAATCAGGGATTGGACACCACGTGTTCGATAAGCAAAGTTCCATCGTCCAGGAGAAATGACATCGTTTGCAATGAAGCACTGGTTGCATGCAAGTAAAATAGGCAAAGCGGAATGTCAAATCGTGAGTTTCGCCAAGCGTTGCTAAAGGCAAGCATCCAAAAGCCTCATACAGGCGATTACGCACAGTTGCAGCTGGTCCGGCCTGTGCAGAGCCACAAAGTGAGCAGCCATTACGAAGCGCAAGAAGCAGAAGCAGGACACCAGCTGCCAGTGCCAATATTAAGGGGAACCCTCCGAAGACGCTGGAAAATATAGAATGAATAAAAGCCGGAATTACCCCGAATATAGTTTGAAAGGAAGAGACCAGGCCAGATCCCACACATTTAAAAAAATGGGCAAGGCCTGTCGTATCAGATGCATTAAATATTTGGTGAATTAATTCCCCAAAATGAAGTGGGAGGTTAGTGTTAAGAAGCGACTGTATCTCACTTGAGGTCCAAGCCACCTGCAGTCTGAATGTTTCACGGGCGGAAGTGAGGGCCACCTCCTGTTGGAATAAAAGGGCTTTGAGCCTGCTCAACTTGTTGAACTCTGTTTTCAAAGTCGGAATGGAAGGCCAAAGCGAAAAATCTAAACTCCCTTGCGGGGGCGGAAAAAGGACATTGCTGCAGCAAGTTACGCGCTGGGAAACAGTTACCAAGTATGGGACACCTGCCCGCAAACCACAGCAGTCTTGATTGTTTAAAATGAGATAGCTGCCGTTAGTAAGCAATGTAAAGACTGGCGTGATGGATGGTACTGGGGTCCCTTTAAAAAAGCAGGCTAGATTGGGTGCTGACACGTTACACTCACCGTGCAACTTAACGTGTTTGCACACAAGAAAGTGACCCAGTACTGAATCACACTCCTCCCCTGTGAGGAAAACTTCTTTATCCTCCCTCAAACACCGATAAGCAAAGGGCAGGACCCATAATTCATGCAGAAAAGCAGTGCCAAGCGGTTCAAAGCGGCCAACAGGAAAGTGTTGCATACATGATTTAAACTGAAAAAGTGAAAAGGGCAAAGTGATAACGCCATGAATTAACCAAACAGCAGAGTCCGTTTCCGCTACAGAGAACGGCAAAGGCTCCAATTGTTCAATATGTAACAGCGTGTATACAGCATCTTTCATGGACATAAACTTCTGTTTATCAGTCAGGTTAAAAGGTAAAAATAAAGCAGAGGCATTTAAATAATCCCAAGGCACTTTACCCATTTTCAGTGTCAGCAACGTCCAAGCAAATTGCATGACCGACCTTAACTGAGTCTGACCATGATATAACACAGAAACATCACTTTGCACAATATCTATTACAGATGAAACAATATTATCTAAGGTGTAAATGCGTGAAGAAAGTGTGTTAATGCTGTTATCCACTACAGCAGGTACTTTTTCCAAGTTTGCCTGGTCAATTTGACGCAGATGGAAGGCGGCTTCCATCTGTGAAAGTTTCCAAATTTCATTATAAGAGGCATAAAGGAATCTCTTGGCCCTTGGATTACGCGGGCCTAGGAGAAAACCAGCCAAATCAATATCATTCGATAGGATGGAAAGGTGCTGTTTGACAGATGCCAGGGTAGAGTGTTCTAACCACTGCTGGCACAATTTACCTACCGAGTATGTAGTCACAGAATGATGAGGTGAATAACGAGGGTCAGGCTTAGTCAGAATGAAGCCAGGTGTAACATTATAGAAACGCAATTGGCAAGCATTTGCATTAGTTTGCCATAACAACCATCCCAATGAATCAACCTCAGAAACATTAAAGGAGGCATTTCGAAGCAGAACCTGCAAAGCCTCAATGGTGTAGTTATTATGTAACTGCCAACTGTCATATTCAGCTAATGATGGAATGGAGGGGGTATTGAGGTTTTTGACAGTTGCAAGGCCATAACAGGATGTTTGGTAGATTGTTCCATTTAAAAACACTGGGGGTGAGTGCTTGCAATGTTCAACACTCCGTCCATCATCCCCTTTGGTTTTGCTATGTTCGCCCTAAGTTGGCAGGGTATGCCCAGACGTGGGTCCCTTGCTCACTTTGCCACTGGATTAAAGATAGCCTGGCTGATGACGGCTGTAAGCCAGAAACCGGTCCCAGGATGCTTGTTTCCGGTCCAGGGAAGACATGGCTTGGCAGTTCGGGATGGACTGTTCCCATGAGGCACAGGGTCAGACTGATTTGCATATGGCCATGTCTGAACTGGGGTGGCGGAGTGAGCTAAAGAATGATGATGGATTAAACCCAGATCAGTTGACTGGGGGTGAGTGCTTGCAATGTTCAACACTCCGTCCATCATCCCCTTTGGTTTTGCTTAGTCAGAATGAAGCCAGGTGTAACATTATAGAAACGCAATTGGCATGCATTTGCATTAGTTTGCCATAACAACCATCCAAATGAATCAACCTCAGAAACATTAAAGGAGGCATTTCGAAGCAGAACCTGCAAAGCCTCAGTGGTGTAGTTATTATGTAACTGCCAACTGTCATATTCAGCTAATGATGGAATGGAGGGGGTATTGAGGTTTTTGACAGTTGCAAGGCCATAACAGGATGTTTGGTAAATTGTTCCATTTAAAAACAGCAATTGAGTCGGGATCAGGCAGGCACGATGTAACGCCTCAGTGCCCTGAACCTGCCATGGCTTTGTGCCCCAGATTGATTTTAAATCTATAGTCTGTTTCCAATGGTCATAACCATGTGTGGCCAACTGTGTTCTGAACGAGTTGGCGTAAAGTAATTTAGGTATTTAGATGTAGGGGATTTCTGAAGCCGAAAAAAATCAGGATTGGTCAAATCATAATCTGAGAAATAGGTGAACTTATTTCTAAGAGTTTTAGAACTCCCTCCTAAGGGAGTCGGACAATGTTCCCATTGGGTGAAATTAAAAACCGGTCTTATCGTGTTTGTTTTGTGTAAAAAATGATGCCCATAATGTTGATGCAAAAGAAACAATTGATGGACGGAATGCTGGACAATGCAAACATTCACCCCAGTCACAAGGATCTGGGTTAAATCCATCATTCTTTTGCTCACCACACCACCCCAGTTTGGACCCAGCCATATGCAAATCAGTCTTGACCCTGTTCCTTGTGGGAACAGTCCAGCCCGAACTGCCAAGCCAGGTCCTCCCTGGACCGGAAACAAGCATCCTGGGACCGGTTTCAGGGCATCACCCTTCTTCAGCCAGGCTAGCTTGAATCCAGTGGTGTAGTGAGCACGGGACCCACGTCTGGGCATACCCTTCTCACTTAGGGCGACAAATGCAAAAGAAACAATTGATGGACGGAATGCTGGACAATGCAAACATTCACCGCCAGTCACAAGGATCTGGGTTAAATCCATCATTCTTTTGCTCACCACACCACCCCAGTTTGGACCCAGCCATATGCAAATCAGTCTTGACCCTGTTCCTTGTGGGAACAGTCCAGCCCGAACTACCACGCCAGGTCCTCCCTGGACCGGAAACAAGCATCCTGGGACCGGTTTCAGGGCATCACCCTTCTTCAGCCAGGCTAGCTTGAATCCAGTGGCGTAGTGAGCACAGGACCCACGTCTGGGCATACCCTTCCCACTTAGGGTGACAATTGCAAAAGAAACAATTGATGGACGGAATGCTTGACAATGCAAACATTCACCCCCAGTCACAAGGATCTGGGTTAAATCCATCATTCTTTTGCTCACCACACCACCCCAGTTTGGACCCAGCCATATGCAAATCAGTCTTGACCCTGTTCCTTGTGGGAACAGTCCAGCCCGAGCTGCCAAGCCAGGTCCTCCCTGGATCAGAAACAAGCATCCTGGGACCGGTTTCAGGGCATCACCCTTCTTCAGCCAGGCTAGCTTGAATCCAGTGGTGTAGTGAGCACGGGACCCACGTCTGGGCATACCCTTCCCACTTAGGGCGACAATTGCAAAAGAAACAATTGATGGATGGAATGCTGGACAATGCAAACATTCACCCCCAGTCACAAGGATCTGGGTTAAATCCATCATTCTTTTGCTCACCACACCACCCCAGTTTGGACCCAGCCATATGCAAATCAGTCTTGACCCTGTTGCTTGTGGGAACAGTCCAGCCCGAACTGCCAAGCCAGGTCCTCCCTGGACCGGAAACAAGCATCCTGGGACCGGTTTCAGGGCATCACCCTTCTTCAGCCAGGCTAGCTTGAATCCAGTGGTGTAGTGAGCACAGGCCCCACGTCTGGGCATACCCTTCCCACTTAGGGCGACAATTGCCCAGACGTGGGTCCCGTGCTCTCCATGCCACTGCAGTCAAGCTATCCTGGCTGATGAGGGCTGAAAGCCCGAAACCGGTCCTAGGATGCTTGTTTCCAGTCCAGGGAGGACCTGACCTGGCAGTTCGGGCTGGACTGTTCCCATTGGGCGCAGGGTTAAGACTGATTTGCATATGGCTGGGTCCAAACTGGAATGGCATGGTGAGCAAAAACGATGGATTTAGGCCCAGATCTCTGTACTGGGGTGAATGTATGACATTGTTCTGCATTCTGTCCATCAATTGTTGTTTTTGCATAATGTTGATAGCAAAAGAGATCACCATAATTGGCAGAATTTAAATACAAATCTCCAGCATCAAAGGCAGCATAATATTTTAAATCTGAAAACAATGCATGAACTGCCTGCACATCCCAATCATCCGAATGTATGTCCTGTGTCACCACATCTCCTAATGAGACGCGAAATACGTACGGAACTCTAAGGACCTCGGTCGGGCCATGGATTTCGTAAGCTACTTTGTTCCAAACGATGCCATCATGAACAGGAAAAGCTAAAATATTCACAAAAGTCTTGTCACGTTTCATGATATGGGACGATGTGTGAGGAGCAAAAGTTCCATTGACCATTTTTACTGCAGAGCGTTCAGGGAGATAATGGCCATTTATAAGTAAAAAGAACACTGTCACAAATCCAATTGACATGAAGAGAAATATTAAGATAAGCACCAACCAAATGTAGGTCCATGGGGGAACGAAGTATGTCTTTTTGAACCAGGAGTAAAAGATACGCAACTTAGACTTAGGTGCATCAGGCAAACTGGATGTCGAGGAGGACGAAGCAGAAGAAAGGTGTGCCGGTTCTCCTTCACAGGCACTCACTGGGCTTGCAAGCAAGGGCGAAAGTGTCGAATCGTCCATTCGTACTCGTGGGCTAGATGGTATCTCACACACGGAATCAGTAGCCGGAGAAGGACACACAAGATCCATCGCAGAAGATGATTGTCGCACAGGCTGAAGATCAATTACATTGTCCTTCAAATGAGCAGACATCCGTGTGGCAGCAGATGATGACAAAGTTAATGGTGCTAAGGATATTGCGTTGCACGAAACTGCAGGTGTCACACTATTCAGAATCGGCCACACGGTGTAACTTGACATTGTCCACTGAGATGTATCTGTTGTCTTTGCGACCTGGCAATGGTGGTAGAATGACAGTACGAGTACCCTTCAGTCCAAGTACAGAAACCGGAGCACGATAAGACGGTCCAAACTCCTTTTTATTTTCAATCTTCTCCCGCACTAGATCTCCAACTTTAGGAAGCCAACCGGTAACAGGAATCAGTTGTGGATCAGCAGGCGAAGATGGTAAATGCTCAGTTGCCAGAGTATCACGGGACTTTTGTAGATCCTGTAACATAGCAGAATGATTATCTATGTCAAACTTAGAGGCAGCCGCCACAATGTCCAGACCATCAAGGTCAGGAACAAACATGTGAAAGCCAAAGAGCATTTCGTAAGGGGTCCGCCCACCCAGAGATCTTCTAGGGAGATTATTTAATGCACGTTGGACCCCATACAAGTGGGACAGCCAGTCCCTGCCAGTACCTAAGACTCTAGCTGTCAAGGATTGCTTTAAGCCACGGTTCATTCGCTCCACAACTGAATTGCCCTCAGGCCTGTATGGAGACGAAAACTGCACCTGTACCCCCAACGACTTCATCGCATCCTTGTAAGCCTTAGAGGCAAACGCTGGACCTTGGTCAGAATGGAAGGTACCACAGGCAAACATCCCGATAAAGACACGCAAATCCCTGATGACATTTTGAGCGTCAGCACTACGTTGTGGCCATACCCACAGGAATCGAGTGCACGAATCAACCGCAACCAAGATATACTTGTATGCAGTATCAGAAGAAAGAGGACCGCAGTGATCAAGATAGACACAGCCAAAAGGTCTATTAGAAATACATAGCTGTGTTTGTGGCGGACGCGGACGGTAGAAGGCTTGATTTGTTGACAAACATCACAGCAAAGAACATAGTTACGAGTCTGTTTATATAAACCACGCCACCAGTAACGTTGCTGAAGAATAGAGACTGTTGCCGACACACCAGCATGTGCCGAAGCAATGCCTTCGTGTGCGGCCTTGATCAAAGCTTGTCTGCGGTCAGAGTTGGGAATCAGCCGATCCCCAACTGAAGGAATGGTAGCATAAGGAACCTGTTCGGGAGTTACATGATAAGAGTATTTAGAAGGGAAACCCGCAGGATAATTACCTCCCTCCCTAGTTGCAGCGACCGCTGCCAGAATTTCATTATCAACCTTGGTCATAGATCTTGTAACTGCTGCTACGGAACACGTGGCTACTGCAGACTTGGCCGCTTCATCAGCCAGAGAATTACCAAGAGCGTGTGTTCCGATACGCTGGTGGCCCAGAGTGTGAATAACATGTGTGAGAGGCAGACGTTGTTTAAGATCTGCGACTCGAACCCAAAGCGTTTTATGCTTAATTGCGCTGCCTTTAGAATTGCGGTAATCATTTTGAGACCAAAAGAATAAGTTGTCATTGAACGACTGCACACAATAGTAAGAATCGCACACAATAAGAGTATTCACAAGAGGATCAGCAAACTCTAGAGCTAGAACAAGAGCACGCAGCTCGGCCAATTGCGCCGTGCAGTCTCCTAGTGCCTGTGTGTGCACAATGGATGACTTAAACTCTCCATCTTCAATGGAGCCAGCTACAATAGCGCAAGCCGCTGAATAAGCATGTTTGGAACCCGTGGCCTGTTGCGCCGAGCCATCGGTATAAATGATGCATTTGTATTCACTCAGAGGAAGAAGTAACAAAGCAGGAGGATGAACAAATTCATAAGAACTCCTGAGTCTGAAGAGATGGATCAAAGACAAATGTGACATCCGAAGACGTCAAAGAAGTAGCCCACTGAATCCAACGTGGGTGCAATGCTTTAGAGTTTTGCACACTAGCTTTAGTCACCGCTTCCAAAGCAGGGAAGGGAGTGACCATAAAAATGCGTTTGCCCTGCGCTAGTGAGCGTTCCTTTAAAATCGCCATCTGCACCGCAGTTAAGATTTTTTCTGCAGAGGAAAAACGCATTTCAGCCGCAGTATACAAGTGTGATTTGTATGCAATAGGTATTGTGTCACCTTCATTGAATGTTAAAAACGTGAAACCCACTGCCCCAGAAACTATACGTATTACCAGGTTGGTGGTGTTATCACGAGTCATTAAGAAGTTAGTCGCAAGCAAATCCGTCTGCAAAGACAGCAGAACGGAAGTATGTTCCGGAAGCCAGCTGGCAGAAGAAAACTTAGGTTGTATCAACGCATAAAGCGGTTTGATACGCTGGGCATAATCGGGAATGTAAGTCCTCCCGAAGTTTAAAAAACCCAGCAGAGACTGTAACTTTTTCAAAGAAGAAGGTGGTTGCAAATGTGCACATTTCTCTAGGAAGTGAGGTGCTAGACCCTTCCCCTCATTATTGAGCTCGTAGCCCAAAAAGAGCACTGCCAGATGGGCAATGTGTGACTTTGCAAAATTAAACTTATAACCGTAGTCGGCAAAAGACAATATTATATGGTCGACTCGGTCTAGATGCGGCTCGAGGTCGTCGTCAGTCAAATAGATGTCATCAACATACGACAAGGCCTCGGGGTCAATGTCATGCAACAAAGACACAATGCGTGCCGCAAATGCCCCGGGGCTGTTCTTGTAGCCCATTGGCAATCTTGTGAATTTTTTCTGATTTCCAACGGCACTGAATGCTGTCAGGTCACCACTCGCACGGTCGAGATTGTGACTGTAGAAACCATTGGAAATGTCAAGTGTTGTTTTGTATTTTTTACGAACAATATTATTCACCAGCGCTGAGCTGTGTGTGTTTTGTACCGCAAAGGTGCGGCAATGGCTGTTCAAATTTCTATAATCCAGCACAATCCGAAAAGAACCATCAGGTTTAGGGACAGTAAAGAGAGGATTATTTATAGGTGATACACATGACTCAATAACCCCCTGATACTCCAATTGTCTGAGAATGTCACAAACAGAAGCCTTCGCTTCTCGTTTAATGGGATATTGAGGTTGAGGTTGAGGTTGTGGCATAGAGCGCAATGGTATTTCATGAGCTGGCAAATCAACGTCCCAACCCACCTGATTGCGATACACCGCTGGGGCTAAGGCCAAAGCCAATTCCTCCGCGAAAGCCTGCGCTCGTTCCTCAGGGACACATCGTGAAAAACTCGGAAGTATCACATCTTCCCCCCGAGAAGCGGATAACACAAAGGGTGGAGGCCAATTCTTCTCCGCCAATAAAATGTCATATGTAGCGGTTAGATTCTCCCAGAAAACAACCTTAACGGGACGCAGTATATCACCTTCAATTTGGAAAAGGACTTTGTGTACTCTATCCGGGGGGGCAACCCGGGTATCTGCAGTCTCAATGGTAACAAATGTGTCAGTTGCTGTCACATCCAGACGGGGACGTAGAGCCTCCCTGACTATGGTAACTTCCGCCGCGCTGTCGAGCAGAGTCACTGCCCAAGTCTGATCCAGGAGTCGCGTCCTCACCGTCTGTGGCATATCTCGCTGTCAATGCGGCAACCTTTTTCTTTTGAAAAGGAGGACGGGTTCGTGCGTAATCACCCTGCTTGTCCTTGACTTCAAACTGTCGAGGCTGTTCACGAAGTTGTGACGCAGGTTGACTTCTACCCCGATCCTGGCGATCCCCTCCACCGGCTTGTGAGCCTGATGTTTCCTGTAAAGAACGAGGAGAACGCTGATCAGGAACCTGAAATCTTTCAGGAGACTTAATTTTAGCGCAATCGCGCAAGTCATAAGTACGTTCAGAAGCATCAGGGGTCGGTGAACTGGCACGTGAACCCTGCTTCTGTTGTTGGGAACCCTGTTTCTTATTTCTTTGCCAATTCTTTTTAGGAAAGAAAGGGCGCCCATCCTTGTCAGGCTGGGCTTTCTGTTGTACTTGAGACTGGGTTTGTGTTTGAGTCGTAGGCTTATTTCCCAGACTATTGTGGCCTATGGTTTTGTAAGCCTTTGCAATAATCTTTGGTAATTCTCGTGGTCTGTCAGGCTCCGCGACCGCCTCTAAGCGGTTTGCCACTTGAAAGCTAACGGCATCGCCCTTGACATTCGCAAGGATCATATCAGCAACCACGTCGAACACTCCCACCAGTCTCATCCCCAGCTCAACAGCCGCTTCTGCACCGTGTTCATCCTGAACGTGTTTAATCACAGAGGGGAGCACGGTCATGGAGGGGGTGCCGAAACACATAGAATATACCGCTGCAAACACCCTGCCCCAGGTGTTACAATCAGCCAATTCGGGAATTAAGTCTTTAGGTGAACTAATAGTTAAGATCCTGTGTTTATCCACAGGAGTGGTATTAGGAAAGACAGCTTCTATCTGTCCAAATTTCTCGGCAAGCCAATAAGGAAATTCATCCTTATTCTGTGGGCGCTTGCCCATGACAGAATTAACAATAACAGGACTGATGGTTACGCCACCAGGACCCGCAGGTTGAACCGCAGCGCCAGGTGGTCCCACCTGGACGGTGCATGTTACGTACTGTATTACAGCTCTATAGACGCGTACCAACGATGTATGTAAGACGCGGAGCTCTGCCAGAGTTGCAGTTGTAAAAGCACGTGGGTGTGGGGTAAACCCAGCCAAAACCAGCCATGTGGCCCCATCTATAGATAAAGGGCCTGAACGGACCACCGTTAATGGGTGAGGAAGGGCGCCATTAAACCAAATACGGTGTTGCCAAGCTGTAAGAGGAATCTCAAGCGCTCTATAAGGCTGATACTGCTGAGGAACGGCGGTGGCAGCATATGTGTGAAACAAATCATCAGTGCCATCCACCGCTGGAAAAGTGACCCAAGAGTAAAAAACTTCAAACTGGTGAGCCAAATCGGCTTCCACCACAAAAATAAGTGCGGCCCCAGCATCAGAGACCGCATAATGAGTCAAGGGCGCCCTCAGCGCGGCTCTGCTATGAGCCGGAATATCAACTACAGCCATTATAGAGAAGACAGTAGAACAACTTAAAGAGTGGCAGTGCAAACTCGGGTTATAAGAAAAGATATACCTTTTAAAACTTCAAGCTTGAATAAACCTATAAAAACGTCAATATAGGAGGCTACTCCATCACAGCTGTCTCCGGAAACAGAAGTGAGGTTATTGTGGACCAGCACGATCACTACTCAAGCGTCTCGCAGATAAGAACCAGACCAAGCGTTGGCGGCGCCATGTTGCGGGGATTCTGCTCATACAATGAACTATGCACAAGAAAACAGGACCACAGTAAATAGGGGTGTACCTCCTATCACCTTACTACCCAAAATCCGAACCGACTAGCAATAGTGTCTCATTCGGTCTCCTACAAATATCAAGAAGCTACGAATGTTTAGACGACCCAGAACACGAGCACTCCCGACTCACCTCAGAGACGCGGGAACAAGACATTCTTTCGCTCTCACGTACTTGTCCACAATAAAAATAATCAGAGTCACTAAATAAGTTCAAAATGTTTATTTTGACTATAGTGATCCATGATACAGTATGCAAACCACAACTAGCAGCAAAATGCATAAAGCAAGAATCATTAGCATTGTTACAATACCATAGAATATAAAAGGAGTCGTCATTTTATAAAGACTGTGAAAAAGGCAAAATAACTGGGCCTAATCACCCTCCCCAAGGCAGTAAGAAGTTATTTTATATAACAGAAGATCTCTAGGCGTTATTAGCAGACCCCTACCTGAAAGCCTAAACCCAAGGGTTTACATCATAGGAACAGCAGCGCTCAGCTCCATGGAACGGCTTTCTTCGAGTGTGTTTCAAAAACATGCAACAACGTTATATCAAAGCAGGATTCTTCCGCATTGCAGCTGTTGGTTACATGTTTTGTCTAGGTAATAGGGACTGACCAGAACAGAATAACAAGAGACATTGTTGACCGACCTTGCACATTATGTTCAGACAGAATTGAAGGGAAGGCTGAGAACGTGAAAAACAATCTGTTATCATGTACAGGGCAGAGGCAAAGTGTCGCGAAAACAAACGCTTAGCAGAGGCGTGTGCAAAAGCAGCAGCATAGGGCAAGCAAAACTCATGCTAACTTAGCAATGTCGACAATGTGTCTTAGGGCTATATAACCCCATATAACACCATTGCAGTTATGTTTGCTAAGGTGTCATGGATGACTTGTGGCTGATGTTTGGTAGTGACTTACCAGACTCCATTCCTTCAGGTATTCCAAACAAACTCTTTGGCGGCAGAATGGTATGCACCTTCTCCTCTCAGGCAGTAAAGGGTACGGGTGGCACGGGAGGGCCACCACCAGTCCGTTGTGAGACACAGCGGTTTCTTTTGGCTATGATCTTAAACCTCCTCCTGACATTGTACCACCTCTTCCTGATATCCTCCATTGTACACAGGGTGCTGGCTACTGCGTTCACCTTGTTGACTATCCTATCCCACATCAGGTTTTCTGGCTGATAGAAGTTTGTTGGACTTGGGTCCCAAATACCCGTGGCTCAACTCTGAGGATTTCATCCACAAGCACAGTCAACTCCTCGTCTGAAAAACGTGTCTGCCTCTTTTTGGTCATTGTGAAATAGTGAGTGTGAGATTGAAGGAGTGCTCAGTAAAAGAAAGAACCAAAAAAATGTGAAATGTACAATGAGTGATGCAATTGCAGTGTGTGAATGTGTGAGGGGCTGGCTGCAGTGTAACTGGAAACAGCGATGTGCTCCATCAGACTCTGCAAGATTGTAATATCAAAGTATCATGGTCTGGTAAGGTTATTTTTATATGTGGATTGGTATGTGTGTCTACTCTTTGAATTGATATCAGCTGTGTAATTTTGTGAAGGCATACTATGTTTGGTGTTATGTTAGTTGACATCAGTTTCTCTGATTTACACTTACCGCAACCACATCGGATGCATCATAATCGGCTTGCTGGTACAACCGATGCATTTGCGGATTAGAAATGCCCATTGAACAGCCTTTCTGACAGATACGGTCGTGTCGGACTCGTTTCTGACCAAAGCAGTGGTGTCGGAATTGTCTCCGACCGACGTGGTCGAACAAAATTGCCTGGTATACATCATAATACGGTGGTCGGAGAGCTTCCGGTTTAGTCGGTCAGAATCTCACAGCAGCCATGTCGGTCGGACGATCATTCCGGTCAACATCGTAATAAGCCTCTAACTATTTAAAAAACCTGTCTTTTTTTTCACAGGTGTCAACTAGAAATCACAGTACAAAATCATAGTTGGCAAAATCAGAGTCCAGCAATAGAACAAAGAAGCTGTACTTAGAAAAGTCAATAGGCAGTTAAGAAGGATTAGTTACTTACCTGTAATCCTAGTTCTCTTCCAGGGGTATACTCATCAAAGTCATAAGCACTGAATTATCCCCGCCCACCTGCGGGATCCCGGAGCATATAGAAATATACATATATATATGAGTATGTTGGGGGATCACAAGTGCATAGCACTTCCGCGACATACATATATACATGTATATAAATACATAAATATGCAGCCTAACAAATTCCAATAAGGCAAAATGCCAAAATTACAAAGGTTTTCCCTGTACAGACAATCTCCTATATACACTCTGTAATAGAGAACATACACTGTAATAGTGTTATGCAAGAAAAACCTTTATTTTCAGAGAAGAAAACATGTAATAGCAGGCAGTTGGCCCATAGGCTGCATAGCTGAATAAATATCACCGTACAGTAAAACACTGGCACCTTGCCTTTAAGGCTTCCAAGAACTTGGACACTTTGCCTTTAAGGCCTCCAGGAGACCCTCTGCTCCCATCATGCACCACAGGTGACAGTTAGGTCAGTTCTTTTTGCACGGTGTACTAACTTGTAACAATTACTAAAAATGCTCGTCCGGGGAGGCGGGAGGGTTGCTTATGACTTTGATGAGTATACCCCTGGAAGAGAACTAGGATTACAGGTAAGTAACTAATCCTTCTCTTCCAGGGGATACTCATCAATAGTCATAAGCACTGAATAGAGTAGCAAGCCCATACCCACTACCTCGCGGACGAGCAAATAGTATTAAAAAACAGATCATCTTAACATGACATTAAGCAAATAAATTCCTCAGTGAGGCTTGTCCCACTTGGGCATCACTCCTGAGCATCTGAATCTAAACAGTAATGGCGAGAGAAAGTATGAACAGACCGCCATGTAGCTGCTTTGCAGATTTCTGCTATAGGGACGTTCCTGAGGAGGGCCGTAGTAGAGGCCTTTCCTCTGGTTGAATGCGCTTTAGGCTTTCCCTGAGGAGACTTATTAGCTAATTGATAGGCTAGAGATATGCAGGAGACTATCCATCTTGAAATAGACCTTTTAGAGGATGCCAATCCTGTATTAATGGGGCCGTAGTTGACAAACAAGCGGTCCGTCTTTCTTATTACCTTGGTCTTATCCAGATAAAACTTCAACACCCTCTTAAGGTCTAACAAGTGTAAGGCCCTTTCAGGAGGTGTAGAAGGATTAGAGAAGAAGGTAGGCAAAGTGATAACCTGATTAATGTGGAAATCTGAAACCACTTTTGGCAGAAAACTTGGATGAGTTCTGAGAACTACCCTATTTGAGTGAAAAACAGTGTAGGGTTCCTTACAACATAATGCTTGTATCTCGCTGACTCTACGAGCCGACGTGATAGCAACCAAAAAAGCCACTTTCCAGGACAAGTGCTGCAAGGAGGACTTGTGTATTGGTTCAAAAGGTGCGCCCATCAGTTTGGTAAGGACCACATTGAGCTCCCAAGGAGGAGAAGGGGCTCGTACTGGTGGGTATACCTTTTTAACCCTTCAAGAAAATCTTTCACCACTGGCATTTTGAAAAAGAAACCTGTGAAGGTGATTTTCTATATGCCGTTATTGCTGCTAAGTGTACCTTGATAGATGTAAACTGCAGGCCCGACTTAGCCAGGTGTAAGAGATACGGCAAAATGACCTGTTCCTGCCCTCTAACTGGGTCATGACCATTATTCAAACACCATAGGTAAAAACGTTTCCACTTGAAAGCGTAGGAAACCCTGGTAGAAGGTCTTTTCGCTTCCTTAAGTATGTTCATACAGTCCGCTGGCAAGTCTAAGTGACCATACTGCAAGACTTCAGGAGCCATGCTGTCAGCCTGAGGGAAGGAAGGTTGGGGTGAAACACTCTCCCCTGGCTCTTGGATAGTAGGTCCGGACGACAAGGCAATCTCTGTTGCGGAACTTCGGAAAGTTGTAGAAGATCCGGATACCACCACTGGCGTGGCCACTCCGGAGCGATCAGAATCATCCTGGAGTTGGACTTGTAGAACTTCGTGATCACTGCTGGAATGAGAGGCAGTGGAGGAAAAGCGTAGAGTAAGCTCTGAGACCATCTTATCAACCGAGCATTCCCGCTTGAACCTGGTTGGTGATACCTGGACGCGTAGACGGGGCATTTGGCGTTTGTTGCATCTGCGAACAAGTCTATGTCCGGCACACCCCATCTTTGAAAGATATCCTGAGCCACTTCGGTGTTTAGCACCCAGTCGTGCGCTTCTACGAACTCTCTGCTTAGGAAGTCTGCCTGTACATTTAGGACGCCCGGCACATGGACAGCCGTGATGGTGAGATGCCGTGCCAGAAGCCACTTCCAAATGGCTTGTGCCTCCTGAGACAGAATTGTGGACCTGGTGCCTCCCTGCTTGTTCAGATAAAACATCGTGGTGGTGTTGTCTGTCTGAATCAAGAGGGAGTTGGACTGAAGAGAAGGAAAGAAGGATTTTAGGGCTAGTTGGACAGCCCTCAACTCCAGAAAATTGATATGGTATCCCCTTTCTTTGTCCGACCATAGCCCTTGCACTTGAAGGTGATTCATATGAGAGCCCCAACCTTGCAGGGAGGCGTCTGTCACTATAGTTTGAGTCGGAGTCTCTTGATGGAAGGGAACACCTTTCATTAGATGTGATCGCCTTGTCCACCACACGATGGAGTCCCTGGCAGACTGGGGCAGAGTGATCCGATCCTCCCAGCTGCCCGATGCTTGCACCCACTGGTCCTCCAGAGCTTGCTGCAGGGGACGCATGTGCAATCTGGCATTGGGAACTATGAAGATGCAGGAAGCCATCGAACCCAGGAGAGAGGACACTTGTCGGACTGTTGGGTGGTGAATCCGCAGGAGTTCTCTGCATTTGATCCTGATTGATGAAAACCTCTCCGCCGAAGGACACACGCTTGCTTCCGCGGTGTCCAGCGACGACCCTAGGTAGTGAATGTTCTGGGTCGGATTGAGAATCGATTTTTTGAAATTGACTCGTAGACCCAACTTGTTCATTAACTGGAGACTGTAGGAAAGATGAGACTGAAGCAGGGAAGGAGTTGCACTCTTCAGAAGCCAGTCGTCCAGATACGGGTAAACAAATATTTTGTGTCTGCGGAGAAAAGCTGCCACCACTGCCATGCACTTTGAAAAAGTCTGTGGGGCTGACTTCAGTCCGAAAGGTAGGACTCGGAACTGAAAGTGACGTAGAGCAACCTGAAAACGGAGAAATTTTCGATGTTTTCTGGACACTGGAATGTGGAAATAAGCGTCCTGCAGATCTATGGAGCACATCCAGTCTCCTTGATGTAGATGGGGAAAGATCTGGTGAAGGGCAAGCATTCGAAATTTCTCTTTGCGGATGTATTTGTTCAAGATGTGCAAGTCCAGAATTGGTCTGAATTCTACTGTCGGACCTTTTTTTCTGACCAGGAAATATCGAGAGTATATTCCCTGGCGCCTCTGATGAACAGGGACGTATTCTATGGCTTTTTTCTGTAGAAGACCGTTTACCTCCTCGTGTAAAATGTGATGACACAAGCGGACTCGTCCTTCTGGAGGAACCGAAGGAGGTGGGATCTTGAACCGTAGCAAGTATCCATCTTGAACAATATTCAACACCCATTTGTCGATGGTTATGTTTCTCCACTCCTCCAGATGTAATGCGATACTTCCTCCTACCGGAGTGGCACACGTGTTTAGAGGAAGCACTCCCTCATTGTTTTGATGGTTGCTTTGAGGTAGAGGCCTGCTGTCTATTGGTCCCTCTTCCTCTTCCTGGTCTCCGTTGGTGGAAGTGAGACCTCTGCTGCTGCTGACCCTGAGCCGACCATTGAGGGGTTTGAACCCTCTGTTGGAACGGGCGTTTATCATAGGGACGGGAGCGCCTACGAAATTCCTTCCGTTTTTCGAGACCCACAGCTTTCACCGTGTCCAGCTCTGCTTTCATCTTTGCCATTTCTTCGTCCGCATGCGGCCCGAAGAGAGAAGAACCGTTGAAAGGCAGGTTGGTTATCTTCCGCTGGACGTCGGGTTTGAGGCCAGTCAAGCGTAACCAAGCAGAACGCCTCGAACAGATACCATGGGAGTATCCGTGGGCAGCCAGATCAGATGAGTCAGCGGAGGCACTAATCACCTGATTAGCCACTAGACCTCCCTCTTGTAGAATTTCTCTAAAGTCTTGCTGGTCCTCTTTTGGGAGTTTGTCTGCAAAACGTCCCAGTGAATCCCACAAGGATCTATCATACCTCCCCAGCAGAGCGGAGGAACTGGAGACCTTCATGATAGAAGCTGAAGTGTTGCACATCCTTCTACCTAAAGAGTCCATCAGTTTACTATCCTTATCCGGAGGCGCTGAGGAGGAAGACATAGCTGAGTGCGTCTTTCTAGCCGCCGCCACAATGATGGAATCCGGAGGAGGATCCGATCGAAGGAACAACGGATCTTGGTCCGGAGCCTTGTACTTTTTGGCTATTCGGGAAGGAACAGCTCCCACCGTTGCCGGTGTCAAAAAAGTTTGCATAGCAGGTTCGAGAAGGCCTGGGACAAGAGGAAGCAAAGGCCGAGTCGAGGAGCGATGATGAAGAGTCTAAAAAATCACTGAGGAGGTAACAGTCGGGACATGCATAGAAATGTTCAGCTTATTCGCTCCTCTACAGAGAACTTCACTAAAGGTGCTGAGGTAATCGATTGGAGAAACTCTTGACGGAGGTGTAGCTGTCAAAGTTGGAGAATAGTCTCTGATAGAGGACCTGGTGGAAGAAGATCGGGTGGGAGACCTATGCCGCCTTCTCTTCGGAGAAGAATGATAAGAGCGAGATCTGTCCCTTGATCTAGCATGGCGAGCATGTGAAGATCGTGATCTGCTTGGAGTCCTCCTTCTGGGAGAAACCACAGTCGGTGATCTTGATCTTCTAGGCGTTTTAGGGGATGGAGAATCCCTGGACAAGCGTGAAGGAGAATAGGTACGGGAAAAGTCAGACCCCGGGCTACTGAGGGCCCTAGGCTTCCTGCGCCGTGCATCTTCACCAACCACCGGAGAGCCTTCCGGGGAGATCTGGACAATATGCAGTCCTGGAGAAGATCCAGATTTTGACGATAGAGATGCAGCTCTAACCTCATCCGAGGCAACAGCAGGCTCTTTAGCCCTCGACGTCGAGCGCCTCGACGTCGACCTGTGTTTTTCCCTCGACGTCGACTTCTCCCTTGACGTGGGATGATGGCTAGGAGGAGTTAAGGACTTCGCTGCCCTCGACGGCGACCTCACCTCCCTCAAAGGTGTCCTCGACCATCTACTCAGGGGCTTCGACGTCGAACGCTCTCGCCTCCTCGACGTCAATAGCCTCGAAGTCTTCGACGCCGACTGGTCTCGCGGCACCCTTGCCGTCGGCAAACTTCTCGACGTCGACCTACGGGGAGGTGACGGAGAGTGCCTTGACGTCGACGGATGTCTCGACGTCGATGGGTGTTTTGACGTCGATCGGTCTTTGCCATGACTATACCTCGAGCCCGAGGTAGCATGCTTCGACGTCAATACCTTTCTCGACGACGGAGACTCACGCCGTCTCGACGTCGGAGATTGTGTCGGTCGCTTCTTCGACGGCGGCAACGACGTCGACGGTGAACAGTCCGGAATCTGCCGTTTCCTCGATGTTGAAGAGGCAGAATGATGCTGGCGTCGATGTTCTTGAAGAGAGGAGGGCTCTTGACACGCAAGGCCACTTTCCAGCCGGGCTTTTCCTCTCTGGATCACAGCCTGAAGGCGAATCCTCTCCCTGTCGCGAAGAGTCCTCGTAGAAAACTTACTACAATGGTAACAAGTGTCAGGCTTGTGACTGGAAGGAAGACAGGCGATACACACGGAGTGTGGATCAGAGATGGCCATCTTCTTTCCACAGGATGGACATTTGCGAAAAAGAGCTGGCATTCTGACAGAAAAAGTTTGAAATTTTGTCAGAGAATGATAATAAAACACTGCCAGCACAGGAAAATCGCAAAAAAACAAAGAAGAAAACAATTCCTGACAGAAAAGTCAGAAAAACTGTCGAGCTCAAGCTCCAGGATCCTCATAGAAGGAGCCGGAAAAAAGAACTGACCTAACTGTCACCTGTGGTGCATGATGGGAGCAGAGGGTCTCCTGGAGGCCTTAAAGGCAAAGTGTCCAAGTTCTTGGAAGCCTTAAAGGCAAGGTGCCAGTGTTTTACTGTACAGTGATATTTATTCAGCTATGCAGCCTATGGGCCAACTGCCTGCTATTACATGTTTTCTTCTCTGAAAATAAAGGTTTTTCTTGCATAACACTATTACAGTGTATGTTCTCTATTACAGAGTGTATATAGGAGATTGTCTGTACAGGGAAAACCTTTGTAATTTTGGCATTTTGCCTTATTGGAATTTGTTAGGCTGCATATTTATGTATTTATATACATGTTTATATGTATGTCGCGGAAGTGCTATGCACTTGTGATCCCCCAACATACTCATATATATATATGTATATTTCTATATGCTCCGGGATCCCGCAGGTGGGCGGGGATAATTCAGTGCTTATGACTATTGATGAGTATCCCCTGGAAGAGAAATTGCTTTACATGTTATAAGTAATAAACATTTCTATTTGTAAAAACTGTAACACAAAATTATTTTTTCTCCCGTTTTACAGACAAATAGAATATGGCAACGGCAACATATATCAAATCTAACAGAGGCAATCAACTGCTAAAGTACGGTGGCTACCTTTATTGTAAGGAGAGATTAACTGAACCCAGGAGTCATTGGAGGTGTGTGCAGTATTATGCATGCCATTGCACAGCCAGAGCGGTTACCCTTGGTGGCACTGTTGGAAAAAACACCAAGCATAATCACTCTGCCTCTGCAATGGAGACTGAGGTTAGAGAGAACATCCAGCAAATCAAAACTTTGGCATCCACCTCTAATGAACCATGTGGCTCAGTTTTGAAGAAGGTATACCAAAACACTCCTATGCATGTAGCAAGTTCTATACCCACAATTCCTTGCCTTCGCAGAATTATTTAAAGAAAAAACAGGCTAGTAACCCACAACTTGCAACACACCAGACCTACTCAGACATTAACATTCCCCCGAACTACTGTAACCTTTACTAATGAAACTTTTCTTTTGCATAACAACAACAACCCTCAGAAAAGGATACTAATATTTAGCACACCCCATAACCTTGTACTTTTGGAGAATAGTGATATATGGATGAGGGATGAGGGATGGGACCTTTAAATCCACACCCCATCCATTCACCCAAATATACACTATTCACGCCAATATCAATAACAATAAGTTGCTTTAGTGTACAGTTTACTCCCTAATAAGCAAACCTCAATTACACTGAATTTTTGACAGTGGAAAAATCTAAAACACTCAATAAACGTCCTAGAAAAGTAATAATTGATTTTGAATTACCCATGATTAACACAATTACTAAATTATATCCCGATACCTAAATTCAAGGACTTTTTTTCACTTTTCGCAGGCCTATTGGAAGAGAATTTTAAAAACATCCTTAATAAAGTCAATTGCAGTATGAATGAAAGAAACTAACTGCTTTATGCTTTGTACCTCCTGACAGTGTAGATGAATTCTACACATAAATTACTGAAGCTGAGTATTTTACAACTAACAGCGACAAATTGGCATCCTTACTAAATTACTTTGATGACTAATGTATTGGCCATCTAAGCAAGTCGGGTCACAGGAGGAAACCAAGTTTCCCTGTTGAATAGTGGAACTGTTACACAACCTGCTTAGAGGGAGGTGCAAACACTAATAATGCCATTCAACAAATCAATTGTAAAACCTCCCCCAAACTTTTATTATTTCTTGGAAATTTTGAGGAAGAAGCAAAGTTTGCAAGAATAGCACAATCACTGACAGGTAGTGTGAATGCACGTGTTTCAAAAAGAACAAACAAAATGTCAGAGTGACTATTGAGTCAAATTCAACAGTTTTTGTTGATGGTGACTTCAGACTACCTAGACAATATTGCATGTATACTACATTTCTAACAAACACTAAGACCTATTCTATCTTACTTGCCTGTTTTGCATTTTTTTTTAACATTAGATTAGCATTTTTTAAATTATTTTTTTGACTTAAACGAATGTTGAGGTTCTTACCTGAAGTTGTCTTCTTTCTTCAACTCTTGGGGCCTAACTATGAGTCTGGTGGTCTAAGGACTAGCACTGGCCGCACCAGCGGTTGGATCGCCCCATTACGAGTTGGTCGGTCGGACCACCCTGGGACCGGCGCGCCACCAGGTAACTGCTGTTGCCTGGTGGTGGTGTGGCGGGGTAGAGGCAGCAATATACATGGCCTCAGTGCAGTCTGGGAGCCTGTGCCCAGATGCAGGAAGAGCGTGATGTGCGGGAGACGGCGGCGTTGGCGGCAATAGCGTTCAGTTTTTTTCAATTTTTCTTTTTTTTGGTCCCCAAAATCCCCACTTCCCTCCTCTCCCCACCACGTGTCCCCACCTCCCTACCGCGGAGGGGCACCGCCCGCCCCGCCACTTTGGCAAGGGACGGGCCCCAACTGTAATTATCTGCAAATAAAACAGATGATGGGCATGAAACAATACTTGAATGATATTACTCCTGATCCACATTGCACTTTATATTTAAAATTTCAATTAGGCATGTTACTGGTTATATCGTATCTCACCAAATTTGTTGGTAATCATTTTAACTCTGACCTTTGCGACTGCAAAATTGGTGGCTGAGAAGCAGTAATGCACTTTATGCTATTTTGCACAAAGACCAAGCATTTACCCACTAAATGGCTCGTACCGCTGTTTAAGCAGTTCTCGACAACATGCACAGAAGGACTGGCACTTTGCTCCAAATCGGAGTGTCAGACGATTTATAAGCCAGTGCAAGTTATATTATGGGCGGTTGCCTTGTAAAAACAAAGTCACGGAGAGTCCCTTTTTCTGCACCTGCATTGCCATAGTTATACTGGCATACTTCACTGTGCATGCCCTAGCACCACACTGGGGTGCAAGTTTAGATGCTTGATTGCCTAAGGGAGATCTATATAACTTGATATATATGTGGCATGTTCACGTCCCAGCCGTAACAAAACTAGACAAGCCTGGCTTGTACTTTAATACTAGATGGATTTACATTTTCTAAATGTTGGCATCTGATCTTAAAGTACATGTAATGTCTGTTTTTATTATTCATAGGTTAGTGTATTTATTGTACTGATAAGGTTTTTATAGGTTACGGCATATAAGTATTTAATAATTATAAGAAGTAAATGGCAAAGTCAAGTTAGCAGTTTAAACTGCTCTGCTGGTCTGCAGTTGCAGACTGGGAGACATGTTTTCACATTGTCACATTCAAGGTGGCAAAATAGATGCTGCAGCCCTAGTGGGACATTTCAACTTACAGCCCCTGGGTCCCCTCATACCATATACTAGGTACCTATAGGTAATGTTGGGTATAAACCAATCAAAAATACATTTTTAAGGGTTGGAGCCCTGGCACTGATGTCTGATTAGCAGGCATCAGTGCACTCTCAGAGTTGAAAAACCAGCATCACCAGTCCAAACCTTTGGGGGTGATCATTCAAAAAGAAGCATGCCCTTACCTACCCCCCCCCCCCTCCAGACGTAAGGTGATTCTCCACTAACCTACACCCTGGTAGTTATCATCAGCTAAGTGGAAGAACCTGGATAAGCCATTTGCATTGGCTTGGTCATTCCCAGGTCTATGTTCCACTGTAAAGACCATAACCTGTAGGGAAATGGACCAGCTGAGCAGTATTGAGCAGTATGAGGTTTTCTCCTCTCATCTGCACAAGCCACCTGAAAGGTATGTCGTCAGGTTGAACTCTGAAGTGAGTTCCAAATAGAGAGGGTCTCAGCTTCTTCAGGGACCAACTCATAGAAAAGGCTTCCCTCTCAATTTCACTCCAGCGCTGCTCTCTGAGGAGGTGTCGCCTACTGATAATGACAACTGGTTGATCCTGGTCCAAATCATTCACTTGTGACAACATTGCCCTAATGCAAAACCAACAGTTGATGGACAGAATGCAGAACAATATCATACATTCACCCCAGTACAGAGATCTGGGCCTAAATCCATCGTTTTTTGCTCACCATGCCATTCCAGTTTGAACCCAGCCATATGCAAATCAGTCTTGACCCTGTGCCTCATGGGAACAGTCCAGCCCGAACTGCCAAGCCAGGTCCTCCCTGGACTGGAAACAAGCATCCTAGGACCGGTTTCGGGGTTTCACCCTCTTCAGCCAGGATAGCTTGATTCCAGTGGCATGGAGAGCACGGGACCCACGTCTGGGCATACCCGTCCCACTCGGGGTGACAAATGCAAAACCAACAGTTGATGGACAGAATGCAGAACAATGTCATACATTCACCACAGTACAGAGATCTGGGCCTAAATCCATCGTTTTTTGCTCACCATGCCATTCCAGTTTGAACCCAGCCATATGCAAATCAGTCTTGACCCTGTGCCTCATGGGAACAGTCCAGCCCGAACTGCCAAGCCAGGTCCTCCCTGGACTGGAAACAAGCATCCTAGGACCGGTTTCGGGGTTTCACCCCTCTTCAGCCAGGATAGCTTGATTCCAGTGGCATGGAGAGCACGGGACCCACGTCTGGGCATACCCGTCCCACTCGGGGTGACAAATGCAAAACCAACAGTTGATGGACAGAATGCAGAACAATGTCATACATTCACCCCAGTACAGAGATCTGGGCCTAAATCCATCGTTCAGAAGCATCTGTCTGGACAGGAAACTAGCATCACAAAGCAGGCATTACCACGTAATGCCTTTACAATGCAACTTTTAGGTCGTAGAAGCTATTACAACGCATATCATTACAACGCAGTTTTAGGAAAGAATAACAGGTACGTTTTTATATTGAAATAATGACATTAAAAATTGATATGTAATTATTTTCAAATATGTTTTGTGATCTTTAAAATTAATTAAAAAAATGTAATATTAAAGGGATGTGAGAGAAATAGGGTTTTGGGTGGGGGAGTGTATTACTATTCAGATATTTTATACCTGGGTATTCATTTATTTGAATTTATAGTATCAATATTATTAATTTTATAAAACGTGTAAAACATACTCTTGGGGGTGTAACATCCACTCTCTGGCACAGGATATGAGGGAAAAAGGGGTTTTGGGTGGGGCAGTATATTAATACTTGGGTATTAATTTTCATACCTGGGTATTAACTTATTTTATAATATTAATTTAAAAAAATACTGTTCGGGTGTAACACCCATCCTCTGTCATGGTATGTGAGGAAAATACGGGTTTTGGGTGGGGGTGTGTATTAACACTCGGGTATTAATTTCAATACCTGGGTATTAATTTATTTTAGTTTTTGATATAATATTAATTACATTTTTTTTTCTAAAGATACTCTTAGGTGTGTAACACACATCCTCTGGCACAGGATGTGAGGGAAATAGGGGTTTGGGGCAGGGGAATGTATGAATATTCAGGTATTAATTTTGGTACAAGGGTATTAATTTTAAAACAATTAATAATTAATTGTAAAATTTAAAAAAAGATTACCATGGAGAGATGTACTCCTATTTAATTTTAAAATACACTGTAAATAAAGAACACACTTTTTAGAAGAGAAAAAATATATTTATTGAAATAATTTTTCAGAACAGGCAAAACATATATATATATATATATATATACACATATACATACACACAACTTTATTTATTAAACAAAATATTCAGTAGTGCTCTAAAAATCTGAAAACATTTCTAAATATATTTCAGCGTATAAATTATTTTTTTAAATAAATTTCTTCCAAAAACATTTAAAACAATTTTTAAAGTGCTTTCCCATGCTTTTCTATTGAAATAATTTGGGAGAAATTGTCCTTTTTCCCTTTTTCCTTTCAGGGTTCAGGAATGCGGTTGTGCATCTGTTTCCACAGTCGGTGGAGCATAGCGGTCAAGATCGGAAGCAAGGAAGAGCTGCGCTTTTTAATTTCTATGAGGCTAGCAGTTGTAGGCCCATGTCGGGTTGATTGTTTTTTACTCTTCAACTTTTGTTTTAAAAAAAGCACATTTTAAGAAAGAACAGGACTTCCTTTAAACCAAAGTGAAAGAAAAGCAATTTATTTTGTTTACATTTTTTGCGACGTGTTTTAAAAAAATTTTAGTATACTGAATTCACGGAACGCAAAAAGCATGGGAGAAAGGATAAAATGGATGCCCTGGCTCGGCAATTGGATGTTGTCAACATTTTGGACTTTTTTACTGGATGTTTGGATTATACAGGATAATTTGACTATGTGTACCTTTGGATTTTGGGATTTTGGGACAGCGCTTTGAAGGATATGGAAGGATTAATATTGTCCGGACAGTGGATTGGATAAATGGATTTGTTGTTTTATTTTTTCAGTAATTTTTCCAATAGTTGTTTTGTTGGAAAATATGGCTATGCCAATCTGTGTCTTTTTTTACATAGGGAGTTGGATACCTTCATGAAATATGGATTCGATACTTTGGATTATTGGAGTGCTCAAGACTCTAGGTGAAAGGTGGTTGTTCACAAATCACCAAGGGCCTGATTACGACTTTCAGCGGTGCAGGAGCGGACGGTACACCTCCGCTGCGCTCCTGCACCGCCGAAGGTCACCAACGCCTGCCCGCCAGATTACAAGTTTAAAGTCGTCTGGCGGGCGGGTGGGCGGCGTGCCGGTCCCATTTTACTGCTTAGAAAAACAGGCACCACAGTGGGACTGCACAACAAGGTTCCTGCACGTCATGGAATCGAACGTCCATGCCATGCAGGAACTCGGGTGCATGCACATAGGAGGCACATAATGTGCCCCCCCCTGCATGCATCCCCATGCGGAGGAGGCATACAGGGCCCCCTTTATTTCTTCTCTGCCACTGTGTTCATGGAGTAGGAACCTCCATGACACTGGCGGCGGAGAGGAAACTCGCCCAAGACGGCTGGCCAAACCCTCATGCGCAGTGAAGGGAGTGCACACCCACTCCCCCACCAGCAGTGTCATGCCCCTAAACCCACCCCAAACACTCTTCAGAATCCTGGGGGGGGTCCAGGGGGTTAAAATGAAATGATAATAAAACGGGTTTAAGACCAGTTTTTATTATCGTTATATTTGAATGTGGTGGCAGCAAGTGGGTGGTGCTGGAAGGGCCATGGCTGGATATTTATGGGTCAGTTTGGAGGAATGGGCAAGCTTGATGAGTATCTTGAGTTTTTCACTTAAGAAGGTGTCTTTGACTGTGGCAGCTGTGTCGTCAGCAATGAGGGCTGGGTACGACCAAAAATAAGCAAGACTTGGATCCTTTAGGCAGGTTTTCACATAGTTTGACAAGGGGTTGTAATTAATTCTTTCTGGGACTGATACTGCCAGTATGTTTCTCAGATAGGATTCCCAGTGGCGATTTCGGTTTAAAATGAACCAGTACAGGATCAGAGCAAGAGCAACAATGTCGGAAATAGGGACCAGACCCCCAAAATAGGGGAAGAAGATGGTAGCATCTCTATAGCTGTGCAGTCTCCTATGCAATTCATTTTGTGTGCAGGACAATTTTATAGCATCGTTTGCAAACAGGAGGATGACTATCCTTTTGTTGCACAGCTTTGGTACATCCGAGTTCCCCTTGCGGAGGAATTCTTCAGCGTTATTCAGGAAGAGAGAGAACAGCAACGGGGTGAGAACACATAGCTTTCATACCCTTGATGAATATTAAAATATGGGGTACATTCCCCTCCACTTTCATAGCGAAGGCAGGCACTGGTTTCTTTGTGTAGAATTTTGAGAGCTTGCAAGAGGGGGGGGGTTTCACCCCAATTCTTCCAATAACTACCATAGCTTGGGTCTATTTACCAGGTCAAATGCTGATTTGAGATTAATAAAAGATAAGGACAGTTGCGACGTCAGCACTTTTGTATACTTGACGCACACCATGTATAGTATTACAGTTTGGTCGATGGTACTGATGCCCTTTCCAAACCCCCTCTGTGCATCTATCAGGATCGCATTTTTATCGGTCCAGGCCTTGGACCTGTTCGGAAGAACGCAGCCAAATATTTTTCTGGTGCTGGCCAACAGAGATATTGGTCTAAAATTGTTAGGCAATAACTTGCTTCCTTTTTTGTGAAAAGGCACTGTAATGGCGGCTCGCCAGGAGCAGGGGACATGACTTTTTCACAGGGCAGCATTGAAGATCCTAGTCAAGGTCAATGACCAGGCCATGCAGTCAGAGCAGAAGATGCCGGCTATAGCAGGGGACATGACTTTTCCACAGGGCAGAATTGAAGATCCTACTCAAGGTCATTGACAAGGCCTTGCAGTCAGATCAGAAGATGTTGGCTGGGACGCAATCCAGGCCAGGTGCTTTATTTGGCTTCTGCTCCCAGATTGCTCTTTCTACTTCTGGGCATAAGCGTGTTAATTGCACGGGGGCAGCATACTCCGCCGACTGTGACATATCGTTGCTGCAAGAGTATATGCCCTTCTAGTGATCTACACAGGTCTGTGCTGTGATGTGATGGTCTTGACTCCTTGGAGCTTCCCTGAATATTCCAGCAATTTTCTCCCAGAAACTACTACTGTTTTCTTCTTCTACTGCCTTAACCCCTCAGCTGCTAGGCCTTACCGCCCCCCCATCCCTGTGTTAAGACTTTTTTGACTATTTGGGGTAGATCGGGCTTAGGCCCCAGTAACATTTTGACCACATATGGTATCCACGCCAAATTTGCGTCCTTTTCTTCCAACATCATGGGGATTCTAAAGGTACCCAGGTTTGTGGAGTCCCCTGGAGGGGACCCAAGAAATTAGCCAAAATACAGCTACATTTTGGGTTTTTGTTGGAAAAAAGTGCTGCAAATGAAAGCGTCTGTTTTTTGCCTGCAAATGGTATCAACAAAGGGTTTGTGGGGCTGAAAAGCACCATTTACCCAGCTTTCAGGGACTGACAGACTTTTTACACTGTTTTGGCAGTTTACTGGGACATAGCCTATTTTTGCTATTTTTTGTGCTTTCAACCTTCTTCCATTTAACGGTAGAAATAAGTATGAAAGCAATAATGGATCCTGGAGCCCTATAAATTTTAGAAAAGTAGACAAAATTCTGAATTCAGCAAGGGGTCATTTGTGTAGATCCTTCAAGGTTTCTTTATAGAAACTAACAGTTGAAAATAGGAAAAATTGAAAAGGAGTTGAAAAAAACAGCCATTTGTGCCAACGTTTTCACCTGTAACTTCTTCTAATTATGACAGATGTTTGAAAGCAATATCCGCTGGACCTTTCTGGTTGTGGGGATATATAGGACTTGTAGGTTCACCAAGAACCCGATGAACCCAGAGCCAATAACTGAGCAGCGTCTTGCAATGGTTTTTTATTATGTACCTGCTATTTAGCAATTAATTTGGGAAAATATATACAGTGAAAAATTGGGATGAAAGTCACCTATGTATTTCTGAAATTCGAACAAAATATAGAGTTTAGAAACAGTAGCTATTTGCACATTTCCGAAATTGTGAATACCCATACTAGCATGAGAATTACAGGACATTTTTCAAGGGACTTCTTTTTTACACATTGTCTTTAATTTGGAAGGCAGAAATGCATTGAAAGTCAATAGGTAATAACAGTTGCTACAATGCTGTGTTACCCTAAGTCTCCCGATAAAAATGGTACCTCACGTGTGTGGGTAGGCCTACTGCCGGCGACAGGAAATGGCCCAAAACGCAACGTGGACACACCACATTTTCACAGTGCAAACTGACCCTTTTTTGCAAAGTGCCTAGCTGCAGATTTTGAACCCTAGCTATGCCGGCACCTAGGGAAGCCTAGCAAACCTATAATTTTTTGAAAACTAGATACCCAGTGGAATCTAGGATGGGGTGACTTGTATGGCTCTCACAAGGTTATGTTACCCAGAATCCCTTGCAAACCTCAAACTTTGTAATAAAAACACATTTTCCTCACATTTCTGTGGTGGAAAGTTCTGGAATCTGCGTGGATCGACAAAATTCCACCCACCCCGCATTCCCCAAAGTCTTCCGTGAAAAATGGTACCTCACTTGTGTGGGTAGGCCTAGTGCCCGCGACAGGAAACGGCCCAAAATGCAATGTGGACACACCACATTTTCACAGTGAAAACTGACCTTTTTTTTGCAAAGTGCCTTGCTGTAGATTTTGAACCTTAGCTCTGCCAGCACCTAGGGAGACCTAGCAAACCTATACATTTTTGAAAACAAGACACCCAGGGAAATCCAGGATGGGGTGTCTTGTCTGGCTCTCACCAGGTTCTGTTACCCAGAATCCCTTGCAAACCTCAAACATTGTAAAAAAAAAAAAAAAAAAACATTTTCCTCACATTTTTGTGGTGGAAAGTTCTGGAATCTGCGTGGATCCACAAAATTCCACCCACCCCGCATTCCTCAAAGTCTTCTGAGAAAAATGGTACCTCACTTGTGTGGGTAGGCCTAGTGCCCACGACAGGAAACGGCCCAAAACACAACGTGGACACACCACATTTTCACAGTGAAAACTGGCCCTTTTTTTGCAAAGTGCCTAGCTGTAGATTTTGAACCTCATCTCTGCCGGCACCTAGGGAAACCTAGCACCTATACATTTTCTAAAATTAGACACCCAGGGGAATCCAGGATGGGGTGACTTGTCTGGCTCTCACCAGGTTCTGTTACCCAGAATCCCTTGCAAACCTCAAACTTTGTAAAAAATAAAAAAAAACATTTTCCTCACATTTTTGTGGTGGAAAGTTCTGGAATCTGCGTGGATCCACAAAATTCCACCCACCCCGCATTCCTCAAAGTCTTCTGAGAAAAATGGTACCTCACTTGTGTGGGTAGGCCTAGGCCCCGCGACAGGAAACGGCCCAAAATGCAACGTGGACGCACCACATTTTCTCGGTGAAAACTGACCCTTTTTTTTGCAAAGTGCCTAGCTGTAGATTTTGAACCCTAGCTCTGCCGGCACCTAGGGAAACCTAGCAGACCTATACATTTTTGAAAACTAGACACCCAGGGGAATCCAGGATGGGGTGACTTGTCTGGCTCTCACCAGGTTCTGTTACCCAGAATCCCTTGTAAACCTCAAACTTTGTAAAAAAAAAACATTTTCCTCACATTTCTGTGGTGGAAAGTTCTGGAATCTGCGTGGATCCACAAAATTCCACCTACTCCGCATTCCCCAAAGACTTCCGAGAAAAATGGTACCTCACTTGTGTGGGTAGGCCTAGGCCCCGCGACAGGAAACGGCCCAAAATGCAATGTGGACGCACCACATTTTCTCGGTGAAAACTGACCCTTTTTTTGCAAAGTGCCTAGCTGTAGATTTTGAACCCTAGCTCTGCTGGCACCTAGGGAAACCTAGCAAACCTATACATTTTTGAAAAGTAGACACCCAGGGAAATCCAGGATGGGGTTACTTGTCTAGCTCTCACCAGGTTCTGTTACCCAGAATCCCTTGCAAACCTCAAACTTTGTCAAAAAAGAAAAATTTTCTCACATTTCTGTGGTGGAAAGTTCTGAAATCTGCGTGGATCCACAAAATTCTAGCCACCCCGCATTCCTCAAAGTCTTCCGAGAAAAATGGTACTTCCCTTGTGTGTGTAGACCTAGTGCCCGCGACAGAAAACGTCCCAAAACCCAACGTGGACACACCACATTTTCACAGTGAAAACTGATCCTTTTTTGCAAATTGCCTTGCTGTAGATTTTGAACCCTAGCTCTGCCGGCACCTAGGGAAACCTAGCAGAACTATACCTTTTTGAAAACTAGACACCCAGGGAAAACCAGGATGGGGTGACTTGTCTGGCTCTCACCAGGTTCTGTTACCCAGAATCCCTTGCAAACCTCAAACTTTGTGAAAAAACCACATTTTCCTCACATTTCTGTGGTGGAAAGTTCTTGAATCTGCGTGGATCCACAAAATTCTACCCACCCCGCATTCCTCAAAGTCTTCCGAGAAAAATGGTACCTCACTTGTGTGGGTAGGCCTAGTGCCCACAACAGGAAACGGCCCAAAACACAACGTGGACACAGCACAATTTCACAGTGAAAACTGACCCTTTTTTTGCAAAGTGCCTAGCTGTAGATTTTGAACCCTAGCTCTGCCGGCACCTAGGAAAACCTAGCAAACCTATACATTTTTAAAAACTAGACACCCAGGGGAATCCAGGATGGGGTGACTTGTCTGGCTCTCACCAGGTTCTGTTACCCAGAATCCCTTGTAAACCTCAAACTTTGTCAGAAAAACCACATTTTCCTCACATTTCTGTGGTGGAAAGTTCTGGAATCTGCGTGGATCCACAAAATTCCACCCACCCCGCATTCCTCAAAGTCTTCCGAGACAAATGGTACCTCACTTGTGTGGGTAGGCCTAGTGCCCGCGACAGGAAACGGCCCAAAACGCAACGTGGACACAACACATTTTCACAGTGAAAACTGACCCTTTTATGCAAAGTGCCTAGCTGTAGATCTTGAACCCTAGCTCTGCCGGCAACTATGGAAACCTAGAAAACCTATACATTTTTTAAACCTAGACACCCAGGGGAATCCAGGATGGGGTGACTTGTCTGGCTCTCACCAGGTTCTGTTACGCAGAATCCCTTGCAAACCTCAAGCTTTGTTAAAAAAAAACACATTTTCCTCACATTTCTGAGGTGGAAAGTTCTGGAATCTGCGTGGATCCACAAAATTCCACCCACCCCGCATTCCCCAAAGTCTTTCAAAAAAACTGGTACCTCACTTGAGTGGGTAGGCCTAGTGCCAGCGACAGGAAACGGCCCAAAACTTAATGTGGATACACCACATTTTCACGGTGAAAACCGACTCTTTTTTTGCAAAGTGCCTAGCTGTAGATTTTGAACCCTAGCTCTGCTGGCACCTAGGGAAACCTACAAAAGGGGATGATGGACGGAACATTTGAGCCAATCAAACACTCACCCCCAGTCAACTGATCTGGGTTTAATCCATCATCATTCTTTAGCTCACTCCACCACCCCAGTTCAGACATGGCCATATGCAAATCAGTCTGACCCTGTGCCTCATGGGAACAGTCCAGCCCGAACTGCCAAGCCATGTCTGCCCTGGACCGGAAACAAGCATCCTAGGACCGGTTTCCTATATATTGTAGAAAACTAGACACCCAGGGGAATCCAGGATGGGGTTACTTATCTGGCTGTCACCAGGTTCTGTTACCCAGAATTCCTTGCAAACCTCAAACTTTGTAAAAAAAAAAAAAACAACACATTTTCCTCACATTTCTTATGTGGTGGAAAGTTCTGGAATCTGCGTGGATCCACAAAATTCCACCCACCCCGCATTCACCAAAGCATTCAGAGAAAAATGGTACCTCACTTGTGTGGGTAGGCCTAGTGCCCGGGACAGGAAACAGCCCAAAATGCAATGTGGACACACCACATTTTCACAGTGAAAACTGACCCTTTTTTACAAAGTGCCTAGCTGTAGATTTTGAACCCTAGCTCTGCCAGCACCTAGGGAAATGTAGCAAACCTATACAGTTTTGAAACCTAGACACCCAGGGGAATCCAGGATGGGGTGACTTGTCTGGCTCTCCCCAGGTTATGTTACCCAGAATCCCTTGCAAACCTCATACTTTGTAAAAAAAGAACACATTTTCCTCATATTTCTGTGGTGGAAAGTTCTGGAATCTGCGTGGATCCACAAAATTCCACCTACTCCGCATTCCTCAAAGTTTCCAGAGAAAAATGGTACCTCACTTGTGTGGGTAGGCCTAGAGCTCGCGACAGGAAACGGCCCAAAATCCAATGTGGACACACCACATTTTCACAGTGAAAACTGACCCTTTTTTGCAAAGGGCCTAGCTGTAGATTTTGAACCTTAGCTCTGCCGGCACCTAGGGAAACCTAGCACCTATACATTTTCTAAAATTAGACACCCAGGGGAATCCAGGATGGGGTGACTTGTCTGGCTCTCACCAGGTTCTGTTACCCAGAATCCCTTGCAAACCTCAAACTTTGTAAAAAATAAAAAATAAACATTTTCCTCACATTTTTGTGGTGGAAAGTTCTGGAATCTGCGTGGATCCACAAAATTCCACCCACCCCGCATTCCTCAAAGTCTTCTGAGAAAAATGGTACCTCACTTGTGTGGGTAGGCCTAGGCCCCGCGACAGGAAACGGCCCAAAATGCAACGTGGACGCACCACATTTTCTCGGTGAAAACTGACCCTTTTTTTTGCAAAGTGCCTAGCTGTAGATTTTGAACCCTAGCTCTGCCGGCACCTAGGGAAACCTAGCAGACCTATACATTTTTGAAAACTAGACACCCAGGGGAATCCAGGATGGGGTGACTTGTCTGGCTCTCACCAGGTTCTGTTACCCAGAATCTTTTGTAAACCTCAAACTTTGTAAAAAAAAAACATTTTCCTCACATTTCTGTGGTGGAAAGTTCTGGAATCTGCGTGGATCCACAAAATTCCACCTACTCCGCATTCCCCAAAGTCTTCCGAGAAAAATGGTACCTCACTTGTGTGGGTAGGCCTAGGCCCCGCGACAGGAAACGGCCCAAAATGCAATGTGGACGCACCACATTTTCTCGGTGAAAACTGACCCTTTTTTTGCAAAGTGCCTAGCTGTAGATTTTGAACCCTAGCTCTGCTGGCACCTAGGGAAACCTAGCAAACCTATACATTTTTGAAAAGTAGACACCCAGGGAAATCCAGGATGGGGTTACTTGTCTAGCTCTCACCAGGTTCTGTTACCCAGAATCCCTTGCAAACCTCAAACTTTGTCAAAAAAAGAAAATTTTTCTCACATTTCTGTGGTGGAAAGTTCTGAAATCTGCGTGGATCCACAAAATTCTAGCCACCCCGCATTCCTCAAAGTCTTCCGAGAAAAATGGTACTTCCCTTGTGTGTGTAGACCTAGTGCCCGCGACAGAAAACGTCCCAAAACCCAACGTGGACACACCACATTTTCACAGTGAAAACTGATCCTTTTTTGCAAATTGCCTTGCTGTAGATTTTGAACCCTAGCTCTGCCGGCACCTAGGGAAACCTAGCAGAACTATACCTTTTTGAAAACTAGACACCCAGGGAAAACCAGGATGGGGTGACTTGTCTGGCTCTCACCAGGTTCTGTTACCCAGAATCCCTTGCAAACCTCAAACTTTGTGAAAAAACCACATTTTCCTCACATTTCTGTGGTGGAAAGTTCTTGAATCTGCGTGGATCCACAAAATTCTACCCACCCCGCATTCCTCAAAGTCTTCCGAGAAAAATGGTACCTCACTTGTGTGGGTAGGCCTAGTGCCCACAACAGGAAACGGCCCAAAACACAACGTGGACACAGCACAATTTCACAGTGAAAACTGACCCTTTTTTGCAAAGTGCCTAGCTGTAGATTTTGAACCCTAGCTCTGCCGGCACCTAGGAAAACCTAGCAAACCTATACATTTTTAAAAACTAGACACCCAGGGGAATCCAGGATGGGGTGACTTGTCTGGCTCTCACCAGGTTCTGTTACCCAGAATCCCTTGTAAACCTCAAACTTTGTCAGAAAAACCACATTTTCCTCACATTTCTGTGGTGGAAAGTTCTGGAATCTGCGTGGATCCACAAAATTCCACCCACCCCGCATTCCTCAAAGTCTTCCGAGACAAATGGTACCTCACTTGTGTGGGTAGGCCTAGTGCCCGCGACAGGAAACGGCCCAAAACGCAACGTGGACACAACACATTTTCACAGTGAAAACTGACCCTTTTTATGCAAAGTGCCTAGATGTAGATCTTGAACCCTAGCTCTGCCGGCACCTAGGGAAACCTAGCAAACCTATACATTTTTGAAACCTAGACACCCAGGGGAATCCAGGATGGGGTGACTTGTCTGGCTCTCACCAGGTTCTGTTACCCAGAATTCCTTGCAAACCTCAAGCTTTGTTAAAAAAAACACATTTTCCTCACATTTCTGAGGTGGAAAGTTCTGGAATCTGCGTGGATCCACAAAATTCCACCCACCCCGCATTCCCCAAAGTCTTTAAAAAAAACTGGTACCTCACTTGAGTGGGTAGGCCTAGTGCCCGCGACAGGAAACGGCCCAAAACTTAATGTGGATACACCACATTTTCACGGTGAAAACCGACTCTTTTTTTGCAAAGTGCCTAGCTGTAGATTTTGAACCCTAGCTCTGCTGGCACCTAGGGAAACCTAAGCGATACAATAGGGGATGATGGACGGAACATTTGAGCCAATCAAACACTCACCCCCAGTCAACTGATCTGGGTTTAATCCATCATCATTCTTTAGCTCACTCCACCACCCCAGTTCAGACATGGCCATATGCAAATCAGTCTGACCCTGTGCCTCATGGGAACAGTCCAGCCCGAACTGCCAAGCCATGTCTGCCCTGGACCGGAAACAAGCATCCTAGGACCGGTTTCCTATATATTGTAGAAAACTAGACACCCAGGGGAATCCAGGATGGGGTTACTTATCTGGCTGTCACCAGGTTCTGTTACCCAGAATTCCTTGCAAACCTCAAAATTTGTAAAAAAAAAAAAAACAACACATTTTCCTCACATTTCTTATGTGGTGGAAAGTTCTGGAATCTGCGTGGATCCACAAAATTCCACCCACCCCGCATTCACCAAAGCATTCAGAGAAAAATGGTACCTCACTTGTGTGGGTAGGCCTAGTGCCCGGGACAGGAAACAGCCCAAAATGCAATGTGGACACACCACATTTTCACAGTGAAAACTGACCCTTTTTTTTACAAAGTGCCTAGCTGTAGATTTTGAACCCTAGCTCTGCCAGCACCTAGGGAAATGTAGCAAACCTATACAGTTTTGAAACCTAGACACCCAGGGGAATCCAGGATGGGGTGACTTGTCTGGCTCTCCCCAGGTTATGTTACCCAGAATCCCTTGCAAACCTCATACTTTGTAAAAAAAGAACACATTTTCCTCATATTTCTGTGGTGGAAAGTTCTGGAATCTGCGTGGATCCACAAAATTCCACCTACTCCGCATTCCTCAAAGTTTCCAGAGAAAAATGGTACCTCACTTGTGTGGGTAGGCCTAGAGCTCGCGACAGGAAACGGCCCAAAATCCAATGTGGACACACCACATTTTCACAGTGAAAACTGACCCTTTTTTGCAAAGGACCTAGCTGTAGATTTTGAACCTTAGCTCTGCCGGCACCTAGGAAAACCTATACATTTTTGTAAACTAGACATGCAGGGGAATACAGGATGGGGTGACTTGTCTGGCTCTCACTAGGTTCTGTTACCCAGAATCCCTTGCAAACCTCAAACTTTGTAAAAAAAAAAAACACATTTTCCTCACATTTCCGTGGTGGAAAGTGTTCGAATATGTGTGGATCCACAAAATTCCACCCACCCGCATTCCCTAAAGTCTTCAGAGAAAAATGGTACCTCACTTGTGTGGGTAGGCCTAGTGCCCGCGACAGGAAACGGCCAAGAATGCAATGTGGAGACACCACATTTTCACAGTGAAAACTCACCCTTTTTTTGCAAAGTGCCTAGCTGTAGATTTTGAACCCTAGCTCTGCCAGCACCTAGGGAAACCTAGCAAACCTATACATTTTTGAAAACTAGACACCTAGGGGAATCCAGGATGGGGTGACTTGTCTGGCTCTCACCAGGTTCTGTTACCCAGAATCCCTTGCAAATCTCAAACTTTGTAAAAAAAAAAAAACATTTTCCTCACATTTCTGTGGTGGGGGCAAGTTCTGGAATCTGCGTGGATCCATAAATTTCCTACCACCCAGCGTTCCCCCAGGTCTCCCGATAAAAATGGCACCTCACTCGTGTGGGTGGGTCAAGTACCCGCAACAGGCAAGGGCCCAAAACATATTGAGGAGACATCAAAATTACCTATCACAAAACAAACTGGTTTTGCAAGGGGTGTCACCTGGGTTTTTGGCCCCAGGCTTGGCGGCCATCTTGGGAAACCTACCAAACCCACACATTTCTGAAAACTAGACACCCGGGGGAGTCCAGCGAGGTATGGCTTGCGTGGACCCTCATTGTTTTCATACCCAGAATCCCCTGCAGTGTCTTTAATCTTTAACCACTCTTATGAACAAACAGATTGCCAATACATTTCAGGATTACCTGCCTGACTGAACACCCAATGCGCATTGTGCTTGGACAGCATTGATATGATACTACATTCAAATAAGTGGATTGGGTGGCAGGGAGGTGGCGGGAGAAGAAATACTGTAATAAGCTGGACCAAACATGGACTATACTGGGCCACCCTCTTCCCCCACTCCAGACTAGGGCTGGTTTATTCCATCCTCTGGTGGGAAGAGAGAACCTTGTGTGCCCCCTATTGTACCCCCCAAGGGAGTTCCCCATATAATTTGGGACTCTAACTGTTGTATGACTAGTTATGTTGTATGGGAGGTGGGTGGGCAAATAGATACCAGCATGATTGGGTTGCTGTTGTGGGAGGGGGAGGGATTGGGAATGTTATCTCATAGTTTCGTAAGATATACCTTGAGATGGATAGATTTGTTGATACATGCACAGTGCACTTTAGACAGTAGAAAATCTACATATTCTTGTAGCACTCATATGATACTTCCCCTATGCCTCAAGATGCTGAAACTTTGAAAATACAATTATTGACGTGGAATGTCAGGGGCCTGGGAGACCCACGTAAAGGCAGGCAGATACTGGCACACCTAGATAGACACCATATACACATTGCTATGCTCCAGGAAACGCACTTCGACCCGGCATATCCCCCCATGTTTGCTAGCAAGTGGGTCATGCACAGGTTGTTCTCTTCTTATTCCTCATACTCTAGGGGCACTGCGATCCTGATGAAGAAAAACTCCCCATTCATCATGGAGGGCATGAACTATGACACAAAAGGGAGATACTGCATGATGTGGGGTAGGTTGGAATCACATTCCGTTACGCTGGTGTGCTGCTACGGCCCAAATGTAGATGATCCAGAATTCTATACTACACCATGGGGTAGAATTCTTGAAATAGGCTCCACACATGTAATATGGGGAGGAGATTTTAACACGGTAATAAATCCAGTTAACGATCGATCTAATCCTCTCCTGCACCACTACACTAAAACTCATGGTATATTGTCCGATATGATTGCTGATAATGGCCTCTTGGATGCCTGGAGGCACATTCACCCAGAGAAAAAGGAAGGAACACATTACACAACAATGCATTCCACCTGGGCCAGACTAGATTTTTGGGTAGTCACCCGAGACAGGGTCCACGCTATACCATAACATATACACCAACCAAACCCCGGTACGATGTGATGCATGGAAGAAATGGGAAATAGAACTGGGGCAAACAATAACAGAGAAACAGTGGCTCTACTGCTGTAAACAGACAGAGCATGTGTCATCTAGTTGTCGCTTACGCATTATACATTACAAATTCTTACACCGCTTATATCATACACCTGTTAAAATGTATAGGTACAAATTGCGGGATAACGACCACTGTGACAGATGTGGGATGGAAAAGGCAGACTTTTTACACCTTGCATGGAATTGCCCCAGCATCACAGATTACTGGAAGCAAGTGTTCGAAGCATTGCAACAGATAACGTCACCCCTGATTCAGGTTTCGCCACTAACTGCTCTCCTGAGCTACACAGAGGCTATAGAGGTGGGATATCGGCGATTCACTTCCCTAGGGCTGCTACTGGCCAAGCGGAAAATAGCATGCAGATGGGGACGGGGCAGAGCTCCTAAATTCAAGGACTGGATTAAAGATATGCTATTCTGGCAGGATCAAACACTTACTTATGCGGAACTGCTACTATTGGCCTCAAGGCCCAGGGACATATGGGACCCCCTCAAAACATATCTCCTTACGCACCCAATTGACACCACAAATAATACGTAGATACGCTAATGTATGGTATTTGGACATGGCCCTCGCACGAATAGAGATCCGGGGACAAGCGGGGGGAAGCTTGTATGGTCCTGAATGTAACATTCTTATTCCACGTTTTGCATTCTAATATTACAAGCAACCAATGTGTAAAACTAGTGTATTACAGATACAAAATGCTACTACGAATACTGTCAAACATATTTTTCTCTCTGCTGTTAATACCTACAATGTATAAGCATTCACCTGCCTGTGCAATTCATGTATCATGAATGTTTTATGGTTTAAAAACGAATAAAAACAGTTTAAAAAAAAAGAAACATTTTCAACTAAATTTGAGGTTTGCAGGGGATTCTGGGTAGGAAAACGTTGGGGGCCCCACGCAAGCCATACCTCGCTGGACTCCCCCGGGTGTCTAGTTTTCAGAAATGTGTGGGTTTGGTAGGTTTCCCAAGATGGCCGCCGAGCCCGGGGGCGCAAAACCTAGGTGACTCCCCTTGCAAAACCAGGTTGTTTTGTGATACGTAATTTTGAAGTCTCCTCAATACGTTTTGGGCCCTTGCCTTGTCGCAGGTACTTGACCCACCCACGCGAGTGAGGTACCATTTTTATCGGGAGACCTGGGGAAACGCTGTGTGGTAGGAAATTTGTGGATCCACGCAGTTTCCAGAACTTTCCATCACAGAAATGTGAGGAAAATGTGCTTTTTTTTTTTACAAAGTTTGAGATTTGCAAGGGATTCTGGGTAACAGAACCTGGTGAGAGCCAGACAAGTCACCCCAGCCTGGATTTCCCTGGGTGTCTAGTTTTCAAAAATGTGTAGGTTTGCTAGGTTTCGCTAACTGCCCGCAGAGCTAGGGTTCAAAATCGACAGCTAGGCACTTTGCAAAAAAAGGGTCAGTTTTCACTGTGAAATGTGGTGTGTCCACATTGCGTTTTGGGCTGTTTCCTGTTGCGGGCACTTGGCCTACCCACACAAGTGAGGTACCATTTTTCTCGGAAGACTTTGGGCAATGCGCGGTGGGTGGAATTTTGTGGATCCACGCAGATTCTAGAGCCTTCCACCACAGAAATGTGAGGAAAATGTGTTTTTTTTTACAAAGTTTGGGGTTTGCAAGGGATTCTGGGTAACAGAACCTGGTGAGAGCCAGACAAGTCACCCCATCCTGGATTCCCCTGGGTGTCTATTTTTCAAAAATGTATAGGTTGCTAGGTTTCCCTAGGTGCCGGCAGAGCTAGGGTTGAAAATCTACAGCTAAGCACTTTGCAAAAAAGGGGTCAGTTTTCACAGTAAAAATGTGCTGTGTCCACGTCGTGTTTTGGGCCGTTTCCTGTCGGGGGCACTAGGTCTACCCACACAAGTGAGGTACCATTTTTATCGGAAGAGTTTGGAAAATGCGTGGTGGGTGAAATTTTGTGGATCCATGCAGATTCAAGAACTTTCCATCAAAGAAAGGTGATGAAAATGTGTTTTTCTTTACAAAGTTTGAGGTTTGCAAGGGATTCAGGGTAACAGAACCTGGTGGGAGCCAGACAAGTCACCCAATCCTGGGTTCCCCTGGGTGTCTAGTTTTCAAAAATGTATAGGTTTGTTATGTTTCCCTAGGTGCCGGCTGCGCTAGGACCCAAAGTCCACAGGTAGGCACATTCTGAAAAAAAGCCAGTGCCTAGTGGGCTTTCTGCCGCCCTGGGGAGGGGGAAAATCGGGGGCTATTGCCCCGATAAGCCCCCAAGGGGGGCAGAAAGACTGTGGTTATTCTTTTGGGGGGGTGGGGGCATTGGGATGCCCATTGTGGGCAGCCCCCACCCCTACGTATAAAAAAGCCAGCATAATTGCTGGCCCCTAGTGGACTTTCTGCCCCTCCCCTGGGGGGCAGATCAGGGGCTACTGACCTCATCTGCCTCCTGGGGGGGGGGCAGAAAGGCTGTGAAATCTTTTTTTTGGGGGGGGGGTATTGGCATGCCCATTCTGGGCAGACCCCAACCCAAACTTTGGAGAAAAAAAACCCTGGTGGCTGGTGGGCTTTCTGCCCCATCTGCTTCCCAGGGGGGGCAGAAAGACTGTAGCAGTTTTTTGGGGGTTGGGGCATTGACATGCCCATTCTGGGCAGCCCCCACCCCTACCCATATATATAAAAAAAAAAATCCTGCCGCTTAGTGGGCTTTCTGCCCCCCCCCCCGGGGGGCAGATCAGGGGCTATTGCCCCCATCTGCCTCCTGGAGGGGCATAAAGTATTTTGTTTTCTTTGGGGGGGTAGGGTGGGGGCATTTGCATGCCCATTCTGGGCAGTCTCCACCCCGGGCCTATAAAAAAAAAAGAATCCCTGGCGTCTAGGGTGCTTTCTGCCCCCCCCCGGTGGCAGATTGGGGGCTACAGAGGGGGCAAAAAGACTAAATTCACCAAAAATATTATGGGGAGCAAAGGCCCTTGCCCAAGGGGCCGCTCCCCCCCTTCCTGGTGCCTAGTGGGTGGATCCCTGCTTGGGCGATCCCCTAGCAGGGATCCACTAGGGATGGGTACCATTGGAAAGGGGAAATTTTCCCCTTTCCAATGATACCTCTCCCGTCTTTCTACGTGCTTGGGGGGCTGAGATAACCCCCTGAGCACGTAGAAAGTGAAACTGAAATGAGCCTCAAGGCTCATTTCAGTTTCGGTTTCACTGAAATGACGTGACGTGCTCGCGGATCGTCATTTCAGGGAAACCATCTACACAGCCTCGGGAGCTGGGGAACCTCTTCCCCAGCTCCCGAGGCTGTTGGGGGTAGAAAGAAATCCCTCTGGTACCCGCACACACCGAAGGGAGTTAATAAAATCCTGCCAGACTCATTGTTGATTGTTCAGTTTCTTTCATCTCAGTAGGACCTTGTATTTGTTCCTTCTAACCTTAAATGTTTGTTCTTTTCCTGAGGAAGCGTGCTGGTCCTGATACACTTTTTCCAGTTTGAACTTGGCAGTTCTGCACTCCTTGTCGCACCGCCCGGTATCATGTGTCCCGCCATTATGTCTCAATCCCCGTTGAACAGACCCGGAGCGTGTAAGCTCACTTTATAACATGCTGTAGTTTGTTAATATGCCATCATAGTCTTCACTCTCAGCAACGAAAATGCTAGACACGAATGGGACTATAGATGCCATTAGCATTTCTTGTTGTTCACGAAGTTCTCTGTATTCCATTTCATAGCTCTTCTATTGTTCTTGGGTACAATACTAGCACTTGACACTTTTCAGTTCAGCCAAGAATTCACACTTGAAACATAGAGGGTCGTGATCACTCTCGGTTTGCTGGACTACTTCCATGTCCAATATCAAATCCAATACCAAATCCATCTTAATTTAAATTAATGCCAAAGCATACACCCCCATTCTTCATATACATATCAACCTTATAGCAGGACCATCAAGCCCTAAGGCAGGGTGCTGAATATTGAAATGTAGGAAATGTATTTTTATATGTCCTAACAGTGAAAACTTCAAATTGTCATTTTTTCTGGGGAAAAGCTAGTAGCCATATTGGTGAGAACAGGGTTACACTCTGACAACTCAGCTGTGGTAACTTCTGAATGGGACAAACAAAATTTGTACTTCAAGGTATCAAAATAATCATTACATTAAGTCCGATTTGATGCCAAAGTCAAATATAATGTAACTTTGAAATAAGTTGCCACTCTATTGCCTAGGTTTCCCAGTGGCCATTCGCAGATGCTGGACAGAAGACAACCTTCTGTCTTCCTGGGTAGAAGCATGAACGAGCTGGAACAATAGAGACCTACCATTGGAAGAGATGTTACCTCTCCCCCATGACAGGCAGCCACACAGAGTGTGAGCCCGGAAGATGAGCTTAAAAAGGGAAGGGGGCGTGGCCTAGCGGTCCAACATGTCAGACGCGCTCTAGGCGAGCTACTGTGGTCCACTACAAAATCTGTCAATATCCTGCCATATCGGCATACATCATCCTCCTGCTCGTACCGACCGACACCCCAGGCCAGCTGTCGCCAGTGGGGAAGGCGCGGCGATCCCATCCACAGCTGGGCGGAATCTGAATCGCCCATCGCAGAGACGGATGGCGGCCCCACAGGCCTGAGGCCCTAGTGCGCCTGGGGAGGAGCTGGGCCTCCCAGGCAGAACAGATTGCAGACCTGCACCGGGACTCATGTGGTGCCTCGGAGACCAGGAGCACCCCGGCGAGTGGTCGTTGGCGAAGGGGCCCGACAATCGGAGGCCCCGGCCGCACAGGATCTGAGTGGCGGCGACCGCAACAGCGGGGCTGGCGCTCGGTGCGCCACTGTACAACAGCGAGGGATCCCTGTTGTGCGCCGAGCTGGCGACTTTGGCGGCCATGTCGGGCCGCGGCGTGGTGGCTGGTCGTTGCCGGTGGGGGCGTGGAGACTCACCTGCCACCACGAAAGATCCGAGCAGCTCCACTGCATCAGCGGCCGGAGGCCCTGAGACGGTGAGGCCTGAGCGTGTCCGGGCGGGCAGAGACCAGAGCGAGGGCCCGATAACCGGAGGTCCCGGCCGCGCAGAGATTCAGCGGCAACAGCCACACTGGCCGGTATGGCACCTGAGAGTCGGTTCCTGGTAGTACGATGGCAGGCAGTGCCCACTCCGGTCCAGAACCGGCAACTTCGGTGGAGGAGCCGGGCCGCGGAGCGTAACACTCTGAAGGGGGTCCGAGGAGGAGAGGGCCCCGTCGAGCGATCCACGGTGACATTGGAGATCTCCAGTGGGTGAAGCTCACGCTGGGAATTGTTGACTGCTACCCGGGCATAAAAGGTCTGCTGTGCCTGTGATTGAACATATTGTGCCACGCATACGGGAGAGTCGCTGTAACGCCTCCCAGCTGAAGGTGTGGTCATTTGTGTAGACCGCTACATGGTCACGGAAAAAGAGGTGAGCATGGCAGGGATCGAACAGGCTTCAAGGGCGGTTAGTGGGCCCGGGCAGAACCCGAAACAGTCTACAAAGTGGTGGCGCCCAGGAGGTGGATCAAGGTCCGGGGAGGACTACGCTACCCACTAGGGAGTGGGGGTCATACTCACCAGCGGAGGCGATCGGGCTAGGCCCCGGTGCTGCTTGCGAGTGGGTCACCCCCCCAATGGTTCTTTGCCGACTGGTCCCAGGGCCCTCCTGTCAGAAATTCCTCCTCTAGATACAGCTGCCTCAACTTGCTCAGACTGCGGAGTATATTGGTGTCTCTTCAGAGGCCTTCCTACCTTGAGTGTCCAGGGGTCATGTTTGGTCCCCCCACACACAGGTCATGACGCGCAACAAACCCTCAAGCAACAGTGCCAAACAGAGTACGATGGACAGATTTACGGGACGGGCGCCCATGCCATAGCTTTCGGAGATCCTGCCAGGACCATGCCGGACAACGCGGCCCTCATGGCTGCCATCACGCAATCAAGAGACATGTTAGAGGCCAAGATTGGAGCCGTCGGCTCAGACGTACTGCTCATACAACAGGACCTGCGCAACGCGGTAGACAGAATTACCGAAGCTGAAACCCGATTATCTAGAGCTGAAGACACGTCACCTCCCGATACCAAAGGGGATGATGGACGGAGCGTTAGAGCAAATCAAACACTCACCCCCAGTCAACTGATCTGGGTTTAATCCATCATCATTCTTTAGCTCACTCCACCACCCCAGTTCAGACATGGCCATATGCAAATCAGTCTGACCCTGTGCCTCATGGGAACAGTCCAGCCCGAACTGCCAAGCCATGTCTTCCCTGGACCGGAAACAAGCATCCTGGGACCGGTTTCGGGTTCAAAACCCTCATCAGCCAGGCTATCTTGAATCCAGCGGCAAAGTGAGCAAGGGACCCACGTCTGGGCATACCCTGCCAACTTAGGGCGAACAAAGCGATACCAAAGGGGATGATGGACGGAGCGTTAGAGCAAATCAAACACTCACCCCCAGTCAACTGATCTGGGTTTAATCCATCATCATTCTTTAGCTCACTCCACCACCCCAGTTCAGACATTGCCATATGCAAATCAGTCTGACCCTGTGCCTCATGGGAACTTTCCAGCCCGAACTGCCAAGCCATGTCTTCCCTGGACCGGAAACAAGCATCCTGGGACCGGTTTCGGGTTCAAAACCCTCATCAGCCAGGCTATCTTGAATCCAGTGGCAAAGTGAGCAAGGGACCCACGTCTGGGCATACCCTGCCAACTTAGGGCGAACAAAGCGATACCAAAGGGGATGATGGACGGAGCGTTAGAGCAAATCAAACACTCACCCCCAGTCAACTGATCTGGGTTTAATCCATCATCATTCTTTAGCTCACTCCACCACCCAGTTCAGACATGGCCATATGCAAATCAGTCTGACCCTGTGCCTCATGGGAACAGTCCGATACAAAAGGGGATGATGGACGGAATGTTTGAGCCAATCAAACACTCACCCCCAGTCAACTGATCTGGGTTTAATCCATCATCATTCTTTAGCTCACTCCACCACCCCAGTTCAGACATGGCCATATGCAAATCAGTCTGACCTTGTGCCTCATGGGAACAGTCCAGCCCGAACTGCCAAGCCATGTCTTCCCTGGACCGGAAACAAGCATCCTAGGACTGGTTTCTGGCATTCCAGCCGTCATCAGCCAGGCTTGCTTGAATCCAGTGGCAAAGTGAGCAAGGGACCCACGTCTGGGCATACCCCCGCCAACTTAGGGCGAACAAAGCGATATAAAAGGGGATGATGGACGGAATGTTTGAGCCAATCAAACACTCACCCCCAGTCAACTGATCTGGGTTTAATCCATCATCATTCTTTAGCTCACTCCACCAACCCAGTTCAGACATGGCCATATGCAAATCAGTCTGACCCTGTGCCTCATGGGAACAGTCCAGCCCGAACTGCCAAGCCATGTCTTCCCTGGACCGGAAACAAGCATCCTAGGACCGGTTTCTGGCATTCCAGCCGTCATCAGCCAGGCTTGCTTGAATCCAGTGGCAAAGTGAGCAAGGGACCCACGTCTGGGCATACCCCCGCCAACTTAGGGCGAACAAAGCGATACAAAAGGGGATGATGGACGGAATGTTTGAGCCAATCAAACACTCACCCCCAGTCAACTGATCTGGGTTTAATCCATCATCATTCTTTAGCTCACTCCACCACCCCAGTTCAGACATGGCCATATGCAAATCAGTCTGACCCTGTGCCTCATGGGAACAGTCCAGCCCGAACTGCCAAGCCATGTCTTCCCTGGACCGGAAACAAGCATCGTGGGACCGGTTTCGGGTTCAAAACCCTCATCATGGGCACAAGGTCAAGACTGATTTGCATATGGCTGGGTTCAAACTGGAATGGCATGGTGAGCAAAAAAACGATGGATTTAGGCCCAGATCTCTGTACTGGGGTGAATGTATGACATTGTTCTGCATTCTGTCCATCAATTGTTGTTTTTGCATTTGTCACCCCGAGTGGGACGGTTATGCCCAGACGTGGGTCCCGTGCTCTCTATGCCAATGGAAGCAAGCTATCCTGGCTGAAGAGTGGTGAAACCCCGAAACCGGTCCTAGGATGCTTGTTTCCAGTCCAGGAAGGACCTGGCCTGGCAGTTCGGGCTGGACTGTTCCCATTGGGCACAGGGTCAAGACTGATTTGCATATGGCTGGGTTCAAACTGGAATGGCATGGTGAGCAAAAAAACTATGGATTTAGGCCCAGATCTCTGTACTGGGGTGAATGTATGACATTGTTCTGCATTCTGTCCATCAATTGTTGTTTTTGCATTTGTCACCCCGAGTGGGACGGGTATGCCCAGACGTGGGTCCCGTGCTCTCTATGCCAATGGAAGCAAGCTATCCTGGCTGAAGAGTGGTGAAACCCCGAAACCGGTCCTAGGATGCTTGTTTCCAGTCCAGGAAGGACCTGGCCTGGCAGTTCGGGCTGGACTGTTCCCATTGGGCACAGGGTCAAGACTGATTTGCATATGGCTGGGTTCAAACTGGAATGGCATGGTGAGCAAAAAACTATGGATTTAGGCCCAGATCTCTGTACTGGGGTGAATGTATGACATTGTTCTGCATTCTGTCCATCAATTGTTTTTTTGCATTTGTCACCCCGAGTGGGACGGGTATGCCCAGACGTGGGACTCTTGCTCTCCATGCCACTGGAAGCAAGTTATCCTGGCTGAAGAGGGGTGAAACCCCGAAACCGGTCCTAGGATGCTTGTTTCCAGTCCAGGAAGGACCTGGCCTGGCAGTTCGGGCTGGACTGTTCCCATTGGGCACAGGGTCAAGACTGATTTGCATATGGCTGGGTTCAAACTGGAATGGCATGGTGAGCAAAAAAACGATGGATTTAGGCCCAGATCTCTGTACTGGGGTGAATGTATGACATTGTTCTGCATTCTGTCCATCAATTGTTGTTTTTGCATTTGACACGTCACCTCCCTACAGAAAATAGTGTCCTCCCTAGAGTCCATCACTAAGGGCCTGGCGGTGCGTGTGGAGGATGCAGAGGGAAGGGCCCGAAGAAATAACTTCCGATTTGTGGGCTTTCCAGAGGGTTGCAAGGGTACTGTTATGGAGCACTTCCTCACCAACTGGCTTAAAAACTGGCTCCCATCCACCTCCATGTCGCATTGTTTTATCATCGAGCATCCCCACAGGGCCCTGCTCCAAAAGCCCCCCCGGGTGCTAGACCGAGACCCATCATCGCCAGGTTCCTAAACTTCCACGACAGGGACAATATTCTGAAACAAGCAAGACTACAAGACACTTTGCTGTATGCCTCCCAACGCATAATGATATTCCCAGACTATACTAGGCTAGTTCAGAAGCGCAGACAATCATTTCTGGAGGCTAAAGCTCACCTGCGAGATCTCAAAATCCAACACGCTCTGCTGTTCCCTGCCCGTTTAAGAGTAATATATCAATCGCGCTCCTACTTCTTTGAAACACCGTAAGAGGTGTTCACATGGACTGATGAAAAGGTTAAGGTGAAGCCACACACCCCGTCGCGGCTGGATTCTGACTCGTCATCAGGTGACGCAACTCTCCAACATTCAAAATTCAGAGATAAAAAGAGCCATAGATCAAGATCAACATGTAGATCCAAGTCTCGCAGCAAATCACAACCCCAACTGACGGAAACCCAGAGAGAGTAGAAAATGCCTTCACTGAACACTTAAGCATTGATGCTGGTCGCAGACTACTCTTTTGCCGCGGCAAAACATTTGGGCTACTCCCTTAATAGGGACTTTTCTTTGTTTAAGTAACAATCAAATGAGTACGGGTAGTTTATTGGGGATCCATTGGCTGTGGAGAACATCTGGCCCCCGTTGGGGCTGTGGTCCCTCCCCGGCCACAATAGATACTTCAATGGTTTTGAGGTATAGGGAGGGTGGGATGAAGGGCTCTGTTCTTACGCTATTCATATCAATGGTCAGTGGCGGCTCCACCATCGGGGCGTCGCCCCACTGCTTTCTCGCAGTGCGAGAAGGCAGAAACATAAAATGGTAAAACTACCATTTTATGTTTCTGCTTCTCGCATTGCGAGAAAGCAGAAGTGCCTGGTTGTGGGAGGGCGGGTGGGCGATCCCGCTCGAGGGCAGGGGGGGAGTGGCTTGCCCACTGTTGTGGGTACTGACTGTTTGGTCGGCCCCAGGGCCGAACAAAGCAGTCATGCGCACTCCCCCTTTTTCTCTATGTAGGCTGCTGCATGCAGCCTACATAGAGAAAATGGCCCAGCTGGGGCGCTCTCTGCTGCGCCTCACCAATCACAACACTGCCATTGCAGCGTTGTGATTGGCTTAGGGGAGCAGGAGGAGGGAGGCTGCCTACAAGCCGCCAGGACTCCAGAGCAGCAGGAGCTGAGGCGGCGGCGCGGTCGCAGAGAAAGGTAAGTTTTTTTATTATATATAATTAGATCCCCCCCCCGCGTGAACCCACCCGCCCGTTTTGCCGGCCGCGACTGATAACAGCTGATAGCTGGACCTGGGTCATTGGTGCTGGTCACTTATGTAGGTTTACAATGTAAGTTGGTTGGATGAGAGGCAATATATAGACACAGACAATTAAGTACACACAAACACGTCAATAAAAATTATTTGAAAATCAACGTTTCTGGTCTATTTTATTCTCAGTTGTGCTTCGTATAAAAGAACCAGCCAACGCGTTTCGCCCAAAAATGGGCTTCTTCAGGGCAATAGGATATAGAAATGAAATATATCCTCAGAGGCGCATATCAAAGAGGATTGGAGCAAATCCTAGGACGCATAGGTGAGGCTCATGGTAGAGCGAAGATCTATGAGTATATATAGTATGGTGTACTTCAATCGGTATTAGCCGCATAAGTATATTGGAGCCGTGTCCGTGAAAAACCGTCTTAAACCAGCACGAGAGTTTTAAGACTGTTTACCATGAGCCTCACCTATGCGTCCTAGGATTTGCTCCAATCCTCTTTGATATGCGCCTCTGAGGATATATTTCATTTCTATATCCTATTGCCCTGAAGAAGCCCATTTTGGGCGAAACCCGTTGGCTGGTTCTTTTATACGAAGCACAACTGAGAATAAAATAGACCAGAAACGTTGATTTTCAAATAATTTTTATTGACGTGTTTGTGTGTACTTAATTGTCTGTGTCTATATATTGCCTCTCATCCAACCAACTTACATAGTTATATTTATGGTCTATAAGCAGCAGATCATTTGAGGTGGGCAATATTATATACAATCTGTGACTAGTCCTGGTGGTGCAGTCATCTATGACCCAGCTGCTTTCTCTTCTTTCCTTTTCATGTAGGTTTACACTAGAGTTCGCCGCAAGAGTTTCCAATGAACGGCCCTGCTGTTTCCTTCTGAGTTAATTTGAATGTTTTGAGTTCGGTCGGATTTAGTGATATGAGTCTCATATATATATATAGTGGTGTTCGAGTTTAACTACTTAAGTCACATAAATATATAATTTTCATATATATATATAATATACGCCTTATACAGCGCAAACGTAACGTCAACAGACGGCGAGCAGGAGTGACCGAATTCTTCAAGGGTGGTCCGGCACCTAGGTGGTTACCCTGTAAAGAGGGGTTCGATGTCGCCCCTTATTTGTAGTATAATTTGGAATCTTGTGTATTCGGGGCTGCAATACAGAGCAAAACATAATTTGGGGCGGAGGGGATGTGTTGCGTTTGGAGCACACTTTTTGTCCATTTCCTTTTCACAGCTTTCCTATACGTCGCAGTGTGGCTACAAGTACCGTGCATTTTATGGTGTTACTAATGGAGTACTCACTAAAAACTCTAAGCCGAAACACACTATTAAATGTAAGTTTTCTCTGCCCCCGTTTTAGTGAGGGGGTGCGCGGTGGTGGTTATATTTTATAAGTAACAACTATGTCTTGTGTACACAAGGTCTCCCACTTTAGACATTTTAAAGAGACAATCTTATATTTATGGATTTATTTATTTTTACAAAATTGAAAAAGCAGCAGGAAACTTTAAGTTGTCCCGTTAGCTGTGGCAAGTATCTGCCGGCCATAAATCCCAGCCGAAACAGCAAATCAGCGGCCAGGATCACGGGGCCAACATTCCATTAGGCTTATAATTAAGGTAACTGTGCAAGCAGTGAGTACACCAATAACTGGAATACTGCGAGACTTTACCGTACCAAAATGTTTGAACCTACCTGGAGCTGTCATCTCTGAAACCAAGCATTGACTGCTTTTTTTATGCAAAATTAACTGATCCGTTATTTGTAGGCATAGAACTTTGACTGAAAAAACATTTTCAAAGAAAAGTATGTAGCGCTACTTAAAACGGACATTTACTACGTGAGACATGTCTCATGGCGCACATTGCTATTCATAGTCCCCCCAACAAGCTTGCCTCTTTTTCTCCATACTGTGCAAAATGGCTCTCGTCGACAATAAACACTATCCTTTCCCACGTCAGCGCAGGGCCATTTGTCTTGTTAAATGACACAGATTTGAATTGGTGCTAAATCAGTAAAGACTACTATTATTGCATAGTTGTCAGTATTTCCGAAACCAGTTGTTAGGGCACTTCATTTTTCACTTAGCTGTAACTGAAAAGCTTTGCTTGCATCTTTTTCTGTCCTATTATTTCACAGAACCTTCAAGTCAAGAGCAATTCTTTTCTTTGTTAGTGTGTTTAATGCACGATCAGTCACACTATCAGAGTAATACAATGGCAAGACAGCGCTAAACCAATTATATAAATGTTCCTATATGTCACCTTGTGATGCAGTCTACATTTCCCTGTGCGCCCATTCTCAGATGATCTCTTTGCTCGGACATGTTTCAGAGACTTTGTTTGCTAGTGCTGCCTTGTACTGACATACTATGTTCTGACACACAACCTATCTCATCGGATGCTCTCGTTGCAAAACAATGTGTATTTTATATCCTGAATGCCTAAGAGGTCATTTACACCTCAGTGCTAACTCCGCCTAATGCTGTTCTTCCGAGAGCGTAAGCAATTCCCAAAATATGTTCGGCGGTTTGTGCACAGTAGCACGTCTCTCCGCTCCATTGCTGACGCGGAGGAGGGGAAACGTATGCTCCAGCACCCCCACTCTGAATTTCTTTTTGTGCTGCTGCGTATGCCTTAATTTAGGGATGCCATTGTTGCAGGCCCTCTTTCTGCAACCCCGGAGCATCCTGCCACCAGCTCAACTGCTGTTGTCCTGGGTTACACCTGAACATTATCTTACCTGTTTGCTCTCATGTCATGCTTTATTTCTTCCTGTGTCCTTGTCTCGTGCTCCTGTGTTTGTGGGCCATGTCCCCTGCGGAGTTTGTCTTGTATGCGTGGCCTGTATTCTATACATCATATGGTTTGTGGCTCCTTGTACTGTATTTGCCAGTGTGTGTGTGTGTGTGTGTGTGTGTACCATAGAAGCGAACACCGCTGTTTGTGCTGTCCCTACTGTGTTGGATGTGGTGGCACTTGCACTGTTGCTAACAGTAGTTTTCGGAGTTATGCGTTTGCACTGATGCTGCTTTATGTACAGCAAATGGAAACGATGTGGCCAACTTTAGAACTGGGGATCCAAGTTCCGGCGCTGTCTCACCATCCTCTGATTCTGAGTAAATAACTTAATCTCCCTGAGTCTAAAAACATGAATCTGACTTTGTGTAATGTAACTGGTGCTCTTGTAAAGTGCTCCAATGCACCTGGGCCGAGTTTGCGCTGTATAAAACTGCACACATTTACATCAGCATACGCAAAGATTGTCCTCTATAGCTCATAAAAAATTGACAATTTCTTAAATGATAAATAATTCAATCGTATTGCTTTATTAACCTTCCTGCTTCCTCAAATTTGCTTGAAAATGCACCGTTTGCCCACTCTTTTTTCAAAATTTTCTCGGGGGAGAACCCCCCCAAGCTCCCCGTAGGTTGTTCGAGCTCGCTCGCCGCAGTGCAGTACAATTATGTTACGCCTCACCACTTTCAAATGTCACCAGCCGCCACTGTCAATGGTACTCCGTCGGCGCAGCCATGTATAGATTCCCCCGTACATGCTTGACACATCAGTCCATAAGATAACCAACGTGACAACTGTCCCAGGGAATGGCCTCAGAGTAGTCAGCTGGAATGTCCGGGGCGTGCTAAACAAGATTAAAAGAGGTGCTGTATTGCGACAGGCCAAGCTATATGCAGCCGATATCCTAAGGTTACAGGAAACACATCTCCTGGGCATGAAAGGATTAGTTACTTACCTGTAATCCTAGTTCTCTTCCAGGGGTATACTCATCAAAGTCATAAGCACTGAATTATCCCCGCCCATCTGCGGGATCCCGGAGCATATAGAAATATACATATATATATGAGTATGTTGGGGGATCACAAGTGCATAGCACTTCCGCGACATACATATATACATGTATATAAATACATAAATATGCAGCCTAATAAATTCCAATAAGGCAAAATGCCAAAATTACAAAGGTTTTCCCTGTACAGACAATCTCCTATATACACTCTGTAATAGAGAACATACACTGTAATAGTGTTATGCAAGAAAAACCTTTATTTTCAGAAAAGAAAACATGTAATAGCAGGCAGTTGGCCCATAGGCTGCATAGCTGAATAAATATCACCGTACAGTAAAACACTGGCACCTTGCCTTTAAGGCTTCCAAGAACTTGGACACTTTGCCTTTAAGGCCTCCAGGAGACCCTCTGCTCCCATCATGCACCACAGGTGACAGTTAGGTCAGTTCTTTTTGCACGGTGTACTAACTTTTAACAATTACTAAAAATGCTCGTCCGGGAGGCGGGAGGGTTGCTTATGACTTTGATGAGTATACCCCTGGAAGAGAACTAGGATTACAGGTAAGTAACTAATCCTTCTCTTCCAGGGGATACTCATCAATAGTCATAAGCACTGAATAGAGTAGCAAGCCCATACCCACTACCTCGCGGACGAGCAAATAGTATTAAAAAACAGATCATCTTAACATGACATTAAGCAAATAAATTCCTCAGTGAGGCTTGTCCCACTTGGGCATCCTCCTGAGCATCTGAATCTAAACAGTAATGGCGAGAGAAAGTATGAACAGACCGCCATGTAGCTGCTTTGCAGATTTCTGCTATAGGGACGTTCCTGAGGAGGGCCGTAGTAGAGGCCTTTCCTCTGGTTGAATGCGCTTTAGGCCTTCCCTGAAGAGACTTATTAGCTAATTGATAGGCTAGAGATATGCAGGAGACTATCCATCTTGAGATAGACCTTTTAGAGGATGCCAATCCTGTATTAATGGGGCCGTAGTTGACAAACAAGCGGTCCGTCTTTCTTATTACCTTGGTCTTATCCAGATAAAACTTCAACACCCTCTTAAGGTCTAACGAGTGTAAGGCCCTTTCAGGAGGTGTAGAAGGATTAGAGAAGAAGGTAGGCAAAGTGATAACCTGATTAATGTGGAAATCTGAAACCACTTTTGGCAGAAAACTTGGATGAGTTCTGAGAACTACCCTATTTGAGTGAAAAACAGTGTAGGGTTCCTTACAACATAATGCTTGTATCTCGCTGACTCTACGAGCCGACGTGATAGCAACCAAAAAGCCACTTTCCAAGACAAGTGCTGCAAAGAGGACTTGTGTATTGGTTCAAAAGGTGCGCCCATCAGTTTGGTAAGGACCACATTGAGCTCCCAAGGAGGAGAAGGGGCTCGTACTGGTGGGTATACCTTTTTAACCCTTCAAGAAAATCTTTCACCACTGGCATTTTGAAAAAGAAACCTGTGAAGGTGATTTTCTATATGCCGTTATTGCTGCTAAGTGTACCTTGATAGATGTAAACTGCAGGCCCGACTTAGCCAGGTGTAAGAGATACGGCAAAATGACCTGTTCCTGTCCTCTAACTGGGTCATGACCATTATTCAAACACCATAAGTAAAAACGTTTCCACTTGAAAGCGTACGAAACCCTGGTAGAAGGTCTTTTCGCTTCCTTAAGTATGTTCATACAGTCCGCTGGCAAGTCTAAGTGACCATACTGCAAGACTTCAGGAGCCATGCTGTCAGCCTGAGGGAAGGAAGGTTGGGGTGAAACACTCTCCCCTGGCTCTTGGATAGTAGGTCCGGACGACAAGGCAATCTCTGTTGCGGAACTTCGGAAAGTTGTAGAAGATCCGGATACCACCACTGGCGTGGCCACTCCGGAGCGATCAGAATCATCCTGGAGTTGGACTTGTAGAACTTCGTGATCACTGCTGGAATGAGAGGCAGTGGAGGAAAAGCGTAGAGTAAGCTCTGAGACCATTTTATCAACAGAGCATTCCCGCTTGAACCTGGTTGGTGATACCTGGACGCGTAGACGGGGCATTTGGCGTTTGTTGCATCTGCGAACAAGTCTATGTCCGGCACACCCCATCTTTGAAAGATATCCTGAGCCACTTCGGTGTTTAGCACCCAGTCGTGCGCTTCTACGAACTCTCTGCTTAGGAAGTCCGCCTGTACATTTAGGACGCCCGGCACATGGACAGCCGTGATGGTGAGATGCCGTGCCAGAAGCCACTTCCAAATGGCTTGTGCCTCCTGAGACAGAATTCTGGACCTGGTGCCTCCCTGTTTGTTCAGATAAAACATCGTCGTGGTGTTGTCTGTCTGAATCAAGAGGAGTTGGACTGAAGAGAAGGAAAGAAGGATTTTAGGGCTAGTTGGACAGCCCTCAACTCCAGAAAATTGATATGGTATCCCTTTTCTTTGTCCGACCATAGCCCTTGCACTTGAAGGTGATTCATATGAGAGCCCCAACCTTGCAGGGAGGCGTCTGTCACTATAGTTTGAGTCGGAGTCTCTTGATGGAAGGGAACACCTTTCATTAGACGTGATCGCTTTGTCCACCACACAATGGAGTCCCTGGCAGACTGGGGCAGAGTGATCCGATCCTCCCAGCTGCCCGAAGCTTGCACCCACTGGTCCTCCAGAGCTTGCTGCAGGGGACGCATGTGCAATCTGGCATTGGGAACTATGAAGATGCAGGAAGCCATCGAACCCAGGAGAGAGGACACTTGTCGGACTGTTGGGTGGCGAATCCGCAGGAGTTCTCTGCATTTGATCCTGATTGATGAAAACCTCTCCGCCGAAGGACACACGCTTGCTTCCGCGGTGTCCAGCGACGACCCTAGGTAGTGAATGTTCTGGGTCGGATTGAGAATCGATTTTTTGAAATTGACTCGTAGACCCAACTTGTTCATTAACTGGAGACTGTAGGAGAGATGAGACTGAAGCAGGGAAGGAGTTGCACTCTTCAGAAGCCAGTCGTCCAGATACGGGTAAACAAATATTTTGTGTCTGCGGAGAAAAGCTGCCACCACTGCCATGCACTTTGAAAAAGTCCGTGGGGCTGACTTCAGTCCGAAAGGTAGGACTCGGAACTGGAAGTGACGTAGAGCAACCTGAAAACGGAGGAATTTTCGATGTTTTCTGGACACTGGAATGTGGAAATAAGCGTCCTGCAGATCTATGGAGCACATCCAGTCTCCTTGATGTAGATGGGGAAAGATCTGGTGAAGGGCAAGCATTCGAAATTTCTCTTTGCGGATGTATTTGTTCAAGATGCGCAAGTCCAGAATTGGTCTGAATTCTACTGTCGGACCTTTTTTTCTGACCAGGAAATAGCGAGAGTATATTCCCTGGCGCCTCTGATGAACAGGGACGTATTCTATGGCTTTTTCTGTAGAAGACCGTTTACCTCCTCGTGTAAAATGTGATGACACAAGCGGACTAGTCCTTCTGGAGGAACCGAAGGAGGTGGGATCTTGAACCGTAGCAAGTATCCATCTTGAACAATGTTCAACACCCATTTGTCGATGGTTATGTTTCTCCACTCCTCCAGATGTAATGCGATACTTCCTCCTACCGGAGTGGAACACGTGTCTAGAGGAAGCACTCCCTCATTGTTTTGATGGTTGCTTTGAGGTAGAGGCCTGCTGTCTATTGGTCCCTCTTCCTCTTCCTGGTCTCCGTTGGTGGAAGTGAGACCTCTGCTGCTGCTGACCCTGAGCCGACCATTGAGGGGTTTGAACCCTCTGTTGGAACGGGCGTTTATCATAGGGACGGGAGCGCCTACGGAATTCCTTCCGTTTTTCGAGACCCACAGCTTTCACCGTGTCCAGCTCTGCTTTCATCTTTGCCATTTCTTCGTCCGCATGTGGCCCGAAGAGAGAAGACCCGTTGAAAGGCAGGTTGGTTATCTTCCGCTGGACATCGGGTTTGAGGCCAGTCAATCGTAACCAAGCAGAACGCCTCGAACAGATACCATGGGAGTATCCGTGGGCAGCCAGATCAGATGAGTCAGCGGAAGCACTAATCACCTGATTAGCCACTAGACCTCCCTCTTGTAGAATTTCTCTAAAGTCTTGCTGGTCCTCTTTTGGGAGTTTGTCTGCAAAACGTCCCAGTGAATCCCACAAGGATCTATCATATCTCCCCAGCAGAGCGGAGGAACTGGAGACCTTCATGATAGAAGCTGAAGTGTTGCACATCCTTCTACCTAAAGAATCCATCAGTTTACTATCCTTATCCGGAGGCGCTGAGGAGGAAGACATAGCTGAGTGCGTCTTTCTAGCTGCCGCCACAATGATGGAATCCGGAGGAGGATCCGATCTAAGGAACAACGGATCTTGGTCCGGAGCCTTGTACTTTTTGGCTATTCGGGAAGGAACAGCTCCCACCGTTGCCGGTGTCAAAAAAGTTTGCATAGCAGGTTCGAGAAGGCCTGGGACAAGAGGAAGCAAAGGCCGAGTCGAGGAGCGATGATGAAGAGTCTCAAAAATCACTGAGGAGGTAACAGTCGGGACATACATAGAAATGTTCAGCTTATTCGCTCCTCTACAGAGAACTTCACTAAAGGTGCTGAGGTCATCGATTGGAGAAACTCTTGACGGAGGTGTAGCTGTCAAAGTTGGAGAATAGTCTCTGATAGAGGACCTGGTGGAAGAAGACCGGGTGGGAGACCTATGCCGCCTCCTCTTCGGAGAAGAATGATAAGAGCGAGATCTGTCCCTTGATCTAGCATGAAGAGCATGTGAAGATCGTGATCTGCTTGGAGTCCTCCTTCTGGAAGAAAACACAGTCGGTGATCTTGATCTTCTAGGCGTTTTAGGGGATGGAGAATCCCTGGACAAGCGTGAAGGAGAATAGGTACGGGAAAAATCAGACCCCGGGCTACTGAGGGCCCTAGGCTTCCTGCGCCGTGCATCTTCACCAACCACCGGAGAGCCTTCCGGGGAGATCTGGACAATATGCAGTCCTGGAGAAGATCCCGATTTTGATGATAGAGATGCAGCTCTAACCTCATCCGAGGCAACAGCAGGCTCTTTAGCTCTCGACGTCGAGCGCCTCGACGTCGACCTTTGGTTTTCCTCGACGTCGACTTCTCCCTTGACGTGGGATGATGTCTAGGAGGAGTTAAGGACTTCGCTGCCCTCGACGGCGACCTCACCTCCCTCAAAGGTGTCCTCGACGTCGACCGTCTACTCAGGGACTTCGACGTCGAACGCACTCGCCTCCTCGACGTCAATAGCTTCGCCGTCTTCGACGCCGACTGGTCTCGCGGCACCCTTGCCGCCGGCAAACTTCTCGACGTCGACCTACGGGGAGGTGACGGAGAGTGCCTTGACGTCGACGGATGTCTCGACGTCGATGGATGTTTTGACGTCGATCGGTCTTTGCCATGGCTATACCTCGAGCCCGAGGTAGCATGCTTCGACGTCAATACCTTTCTCGACGACGGAGACTCACGCCGTCTCGACGTCGGAGATTGTGTCGTTCGCCTCTTCGACGGCGGCAACGACGTCGACGGTGAACAGTCCGGAATCTGCCGTTTCCTCGATGTTGAAGAGGCAGAATGATGTTGGCGTCGATGTTCTTGAAGAGAGGAGGGCTCTTGACACGCAAGGCCACTTCCCAGCCGGGTTTTCCTCTCTCGATCACAGCCTGAAGGCGAATCCTCTCCCTGTCGCGAAGAGTCCTCGTAGAAAACTTACTACAATGGTAACAAGTGTCAGGCTTGTGACTGGAAGGAAGACAGGCGATACACACAGAGTGTGGATCAGAGATGGCCATCTTCTTTCCACAGGATGGACATTTTCGAAAAAGAGCTGGCATTCTGACAGAAAAAGTTTGTTAAATTTTGTCAGAGAATGTTAATAAAACACTGCCAGCACAGGAAAATCGCAAAAAACTAAAGAAAACAATTCCTGACAGAAAAGTCAGAAAAAACTGTCGAGCTCAAGCTCCAGGATCCTCATAGAAGGAGCCGGAAAAAGAACTGACCTAACTGTCACCTGTGGTGCATGATGGGAGCAGAGGGTCTCCTGGAGGCCTTAAAGGCAAAGTGTCCAAGTTCTTGGAAGCCTTAAAGGCAAGGTGCCAGTGTTTTACTGTACGGTGATATTTATTCAGCTATGCAGCCTATGGGCCAACTGCCTGCTATTACATGTTTTCTTTTCTGAAAATAAAGGTTTTTCTTGCATAACACTATTACAGTGTATGTTCTCTATTACAGAGTGTATATAGGAGATTGTCTGTACAGGGAAAACCTTTGTAATTTTGGCATTTTGCCTTATTGGAATTTGTTAGGCTGCATATTTATGTATTTATATACATGTATATATGTATGTCGCGGAAGTGCTATGCACTTGTGATCCCCCAACATACTCATATATATATGTATATTTCTATATGCTCCGGGATCCCGCAGATGGGCGGGGATAATTCAGTGCTTATGACTATTGATGAGTATCCCCTGGAAGAGAAACACCCTGCCTCTCCCAATTTGGTTTCATCCTAACTTTCCATTTGGGATTCACCAGAGGATCTCGAGGTACAGCAATATTGATCCACCGCAGAGTTCCATTTGTACACGCCAGGTCGTGGCTTGACCCTCCAGGACGTTACACTATAGCGGCAGGCACAGTGTATGGGGAACAGATCATTGAGTGCCTGATGATGGTATGGGCAGATGTTCCCGATGGGCTGACAGTGGTCGGGGGAGACTGGAATGATGTAATATGCCCTATGCTATACCGGTGGCGGGCTACTGGGAACCGGACAGTGACAAGGGACTCACAACTGAAATCCTTAGTGGACGGGTTGGGCTGGGTTAGGAGACTCCACCCGACTCATCGGGCGTTTACATACCATTCACATGTCCACGATTCTTTCTCCCGCCTAGACTACATATTTATGACCTTAGATGGGGCCCACAGGGCGACAGAGGTGGAGATACTGCCCAGAGGCCTGTCCGACCATTCCCCAGTGGAACTGCAGCTCCAGATAGGCCCGGACTGCCCCTAATTTCGCTGGCGACTCTCGACTTGGCACCCGCAAGACCAATCATATAGAGCATATATGCACCAAGCGATTGCAGACTACCTTACACACAACCTGTGGATGGTAGACTCAGCTGAGATATTGTGGGAAGCTATGAAGCCGACCCTACGGGGAGTAGATATCTCCTTTTGTACAGCGCAGCATAAGCAACAGAGGAGTAGATTGGCCCAGCTTGAAGCTCAACTCCGTGACTTGGAGCGGCAGGGCCAGGGGGAAAATGGGACCCAGCCACGCTGCCAACTAATATACACACAACAATTATACACTGGGGAATTAGTAGATGAGGCCAAAGCAGAATGGCTGGCCTCTTGCAGCAGAATATATCAGTGGGGTGATAAATCAAGCACCCTTCTGCATCGCCTTTGTCAGCGAGCGCTGCACCCCTATGCCCTCCCCGGCATTAGCAGCCCAGATGGCACAATACTGTCCGACCCGTCTCAAATTGCGACTAGCTTTGCAGAATACTATGCTAACCTTTATGCCCCCTGCAAACTCTTACCGGAAGCGACGATACAGCGCTTCCTGGACGATTTACCCCCAAAGGCACTCCCCGATGCGGGGAGAGCAGAACTGAACGCCCCACTAACAGTGGATGAGCTGAGCGCCGCCCTGGCGGACCTGAGCTCTGGCAAATCCCCCGGGCCAAATGGCTTTCCCAGCGAATTATTCAAAATATTTCAACCCCAGCTGGGGGCCCACTACCTCGCGGCATTCAGCACTGCCCTTGACACGGGGCGCCTTCGCCTGACTGGCGACATGCTGAAGTGGTGGTGTTCCTAAAGCCCGGCAGACCCCTTGAACTCCATGAGTCATACCGCCCAATATCTCTCCTGAACATAGAGGCTAATCTTCTGGCTAAGGCCCTCGCTAACCTTATCACACCATATATCACAGATTTGATACACCCGGACCAGGCCGGGTTCATGAGGGGCTGCGCCACGCAACATAATATTAGCCGAGTTCATAGTGCTATAGCAGCAGTGGATCGGCTTGACAGCCCGGCCGCACTAATGCTGGCAGATATAAACAGAGCTTTCGATTAATTACGCTGGACGTACCTGTTCGCGCTACTACAACGACTGAATATTGGTCCCAGATTTCTCTCTTACATACAACTATGTAGAGGGATTTAAGTACCTGGGTGTGCATCTAGTGGCCTCCCAACCTACGTCATGGGACAGGAACATAGCGCCCTTGTGGAAACAAGTCAAAGATGAGACACGGTCCTGGTCCCACCTACCTTTGTCCCCAATGGGCAGGTCCGCCATTTTCAAGATGGTTTCCCTCCCCGCCTTCTCTATCAATTGCAAAATCACCCCTTCAATATACAAATCAAAGGCTTTTGACAGCTAAATGCAATACTGGGTCAATTTCTTTGGGGTGGCGGTGCCACCCGAGTGGCCTTGAGAACATGTTTTCAGTCCACTTACTGCAGGGGAATAGCTACACCGGACATCCAGGCATATCATGGGGCATCTCACCTACTCGTCCTCTACGATTGGTGGTATGGGGATCGGCGGGAACCGGCGTACGCGGTGGAGCGCTGGCTGATGGGGGGGTACGACCCTCCACACATATCTTTACACAAAATTGGAATTCCAGATGTTGCCGCCAGCGATGAGAGTGATATTCAAGGTCTGCAAACAATCCCTGCGCCGAATGGGGTGGTGGGGAAGGCTGACCGGAGAGACTCCCCTATGGCACAATGGCCTGCTTCCCCAACTATCCACACTACCCGGGTTTAGGGGGTGGGACGACATTGGAGTCTCCACACTGGGGGCGGTCCTCCTATGTCCAACACTCAAATCCTTCCAGGAGCTCCAGAGAGAATTCGGCATGCCCCATACTCATTTTTAAAAATATCTTCCACTTCGTCGTGCTTTGTCCCCATACATAGAAAACCTGGAGGAGTTGACAGAATTCAACCCTATAGAAGCCAAAGTTTTTATGGGGGACCTTGGGGTACATAAGATCACAAAGATTTACCAGTCACTTATCACGAACAGTCCCACTACACTTGATGCCCTTCGAGAGGCGTGGCAGTCAGATATAGGCTAAATGGACAATGATGATTGGACTGAGGCGCTGGCGTCTCTGCGTGGCGCGGCCATAGCGTCGCGCCTACGGCTTATACAATTTAAATACCTTCACCGAGTATATTTTACATGACACAAATTGTGGCGGGCGGGTTTGGTGGCATCCCCACTATGTCTACGCTGTGGCGACAGCGAGTGCACTTTTATACATACAACCTGGCACTGTACCGTCCTCCACAAATTCTGGAAAGGGTTAATGACAAGCCTATCCGAGGTGCTAGACTGGGATATACCCATGTCCCCGAGACTAGCCCTACTACATATTATGGTGGGAGTTGGGGGTAATAGATATAAGTGCCACCTACTACTCCTGGGGTTAACATTGGCAAAGCGAGACATTGCCAAGGCCTGGAAGGCGGTGCCCCCCCGCTGGGGGTTTAGAAAAAGGGATTGGACTTCTGCATAGGACTGGAGATCCCTATATTTAAGGCAACGGGATGTCCATAGAAACACCCCAAAATATGGAAGAGATGGGCAGATCATCATGGTCTTTATCTTGAACCCATTGCCCCCCGATACTAGAAGCAGGAGTGTAAGGGTGAAGGGGCGGAGGAAGAGCATACCAGGCTACAATTCGAAGATAGACCCGTTAAGATGGCCAGGGGGAGACCTTATAAGTGACTGTACTGTTAACATGGCACAACAGGTTTATTTGTTATGTTCTTGTTTCAATGGGATAAAATGTATGCTAGTTTCCCGGATGTCTCACTGTACAAATGTTCATACGCTAAAGCTCTGACATGCTCATTTATGTACAACTTTTGACAAAATAAAATATGTTTTAAAAAAAAAAGAGGAAACTGCCTTTGAAGGGCAAATAGTGGACACACACAAGAAGGCTGCTGTTTTGGTTAGGTTGAGAGGTTGGCATAGAGGACAGAGAGGAGAGACCAGCTGCCAAACTATTTTTTCAATGGGCATGTAGCACTTTGGTAGCCACACCTCTAGGGTCAGCTACCAAGTTTCACACACCGAGAGAGGTTCTGCCATCTTGGGAGTGGACAGAACAGTTCACTCTGGGATAGCTATATGCCACACATCACAAGAAGTCATCATCATTCAGAGAAGGTCTTTGTAGCCTATGGGCTATTAACAGCTGCATTCCCCGAGGGCACTCTCTGGGCATAAATATGGCACCACTGGCACCCAGACCTCAGATCACATCTGTGCAGGAGAGAAGACTGAAGAACAACTGCCTTGCTGTTCCCTGAATCTGGCAAGAGAGGTTGCACCAATCGCTAAATTGCACCTGCTGATCTTTGGGCTAGTAAAGAGAGGACTGGGGCTATGGTGCTGGCTTGTGGAAAAGTCACTCCTGAGGCCCTGACAGAAGAAGTGAATCCCAAAAGTCAGTTGGCTGACTTCCTGTTACAGTATCAGGGCCACAAAACCTGAAGAAGCCCGTTCTGGCCAGTAAGTAGCCACATTAGCTTGATCGCCTCTGACCACTGACATGCAGCCCGGATGACCAAGTCCTGAGACTCAAACGTTGCACTGGGTCTGCTGGACCTAGGAGAGTCGTCAGCATTCAGTTTGGTCACCAAAGACTGACACTAGTCTACCACAAAGTGAACTGCTGGTTTCACTAAGACTGGAGACCAGTAGTCCAGGGGCAACTGGACTTTTGCTGGACCAAAGAGGACATTGAGGGACACCGACTACTGTTGCCAAAGTCGCCCCACCTGGATCGTGGACCGAGGAGTAGCCCCAGGAATCTCCCTGTCGACAACACAGCATCCTTGGCATCTTCAGCATTCTGTATCCCTTGCATCAGGACCACTCTATTAAAGTTTATGGTGGTACAATGAGATCTTTTTTTACAAATAGGTGTTGGATTTCTCTCGTGATGTGTGACTTTCTTATTTTGATGGTTTGGTGCTTCTAAATGCTTTACACATTTCTTTGTTTAAGCCTGACTACTCGTAAACCACAGCTAAGGTTGAACAAACAAAACTCCCTGGACTCAAGTCGGTATCGTGAGCGTATTACACGGTGAGGTCGACAACCCCGCCATATAATACACAACTTTCCTCATAGTATGTTATTCGCAGCTTGTGTACTTTAGCCTGACAGGCACATTTTCCTTCATTTTTCTCATTCACTGAGAGATAGGTCTCGCCTGCAGGAAACGCTCATACGCAGTCACTTGCACCAATCTATTGTTTCAGAAAAAACTTCTAAAAAGGGGCTTTAAGCATTTCCATTACTTACCATTGGTTGGCTTCATTGTCACTCCCATTTCAATGCTTCTCATTGGTCAGTGTGTTTAGACTTCACTTCCTCTTCGTGTGGTCGTCCCTTCGACGGAGCATGGACCAAGCCTTCTCCATTGTCTTGCTTCCTCCTTCATTGCTTGTTGCTTCAACGCTCTGGCCCCCTCCCTTCCACGTTGTTGCTGCCATCCTTCCCACCCCGCCCTCCATTGCTGGATAAGAAATTGAATACAAGCCAAAGTCAGAAGCCTCCTCTCCCTTATTATTACTCACACCAACTAAATATAGAAAGCTTTATTTAAAAACAGTTGCTGATTAATCTTTCGGTAGCCAGTGGATCAGTGGACTGGATTCACAAGTTTTGTTGCCTCTCAAGGCGGAGGCAGCAGACCTCACATACAACCTATTGGCTATTCAGCTATTACAAAAAGTGTCTAGTCCCACACACGAAAAGGGTCACATTCTTGACCCAGTCTTTTCAAATGATATACAGCTCTGCATAGGAAGCCCCGTCCCGATACCATGGTCAGATAATTTTTTAATACCAATTACTTGGAATACCCCACATCAGACGGTAGGGACACAAACCTGCAAGAACTGGGCGCGTCCCTGGGCAAAACTCTCGCCAGAGGTCTGGGCCGAGGCTCTGGTAAACGCCAAACCAGTGGAAGAGATTAATACCACTAAAGCGTCAGATAACTACAATCGATGGATCAGAGCCTCGTTGGATGCTACGATCCCATATAAATGGATTCAGGAAAAGCAGAAGGAAAAACAGACACCATGGTATTCACCCAAATTGAGAGAACTTAAGCAAAAATGCAAGAAACTAGAGAGAGCCTGGAGGAAAGACTATAATGCTGAAAAAAAACAGATATACCGAGAGGCTATTAAATTGTATCAATCGGAAATAAAAAGAACACAAGCCCAATTTTTTGAGGAGAAAATAACAGCAGCAGCGAATGCGCCCAGGGAAATATTCCAAATCACAAAAAAGCTTACTAGGTGCCCGGCGCCAGATCTTCCCTCAGATTCCGCACAGACAAGATGCGATGAACTAGCGGACTTTTTTAATATTTTTTTTTTAGATATTTTCAATTCGTTCCCTCAAAATATAAGTACAGATAAGCGGGACCAGGAAATAGATTCCCCGAGTGGCACTACTCCGCGTTTGGAAGATTTTCCAACTTTGGATCTGGCCACATTATCACAGCTCTTTGCGCAGGTTAAATCGGGTTCTCCTTTAGACCCGGCTCCACTTCAGAAACTTCGCAAAGTAGAAGAAATTATTCTTCCAGCCCTGCTGGAGGTACTAAACTCTTCGTTATCTAGTGGCCAGGTACCTCCGGCATGGAAACATGCTATGATAAGAGCCCTCTTGAAAAAGCCCAACCTTGACCCAGAGGTATGGAGAAACTATCGCCAGGTCTCCCTGCTTCCCGGGAATAGCAAAATACTTGAGAAATATGTAAATAAACTCCTCTCAGAACACCTAAAGAATAACTCCATTCTGCATACCACCCAGACAGGCTTCCGACCTAACCATGGGACAGAGACAGCCTTGCTAGCAGTAGTGGAAGAATCTAGGAAAATCCTTGATCAGGGAGGGACAGTTGCAGTTATCCTACTTGACCTGAGCTCCGCATTTGACACGGTCAATTATAACATCTTATTTGACAGGCTCAGAATGGTGGGAGTCTCAGGCAAGGTCTTGACATGGATTAAATCTTTCCTGAAAGACAGAGTATTCCAGGTGTTTGAAGGGAATTGCACCTCCAAATGTCTGCCACTCGCATGCGGAGTCCCCAAGGGCTCATCATTGAGCCCCACCCTTTTTAATATTTATCTCAAACCTCTGGCAGAATTAGTACTACCTTATGGGATTCAAATTATCACATACGCAGACGATACACAATTCGTAGTAGCATTAAAGCATCCAAAGAACACACCAATTAATCTTGAATCCTGTATGGAAACGGTGGCCACCTGGATGGACCAGTCTTGTCTCAAGCTCAACGGAGACAAGACTGAGTTAATGATTTTAGATAACCATCCCTGCACTTCAATGGAACCAATGGGACTAAACTGGCCTAAATGTCTTGGGCCATCACCAACCCCCAAAGGTCAGATAAAAAGTTTAGGCATCTGGCTAGATAAATCTCTTAATTTTAATAGCCAAGCAATCAAGTTAGCTGCTTCCTGCTTTTGCATTATTAGAATGCTGCGGAAAATCCTCCCACTACTTCCGGTGCCGGCACGCAGAGTCATTGTTCAGGCATTGGTGTTCTCGCGATTAGATTATGGGAATTCCCTCTACCTAGGCACTTCAAAGGCCACTATAGGGAAACTACAGGTGGTACAGAACTGTGCAGCCAGGTTGCTGTATTACACCCCCTATCGGCAATCCGTTAAGCCGGTCCTAAAAAAACTTCACTGGCTGCCAATAAAAGAACGGATTAAATTCAAAGCTCTGTGCATAGCACACATAACACTTTGGGGGACAGGTCCCAAGATAAACCACTCTCTCGTGGCCTTCTACCACCCTACAAGATGTCTCCGGTCAGCTAATCAGTTTTTGGCAGTTATACCAAAAATTAAGAGAGTACGATCAGGCGGTCGCACGTTCTCTTACAACGCGGCTAAATTATGGAATACTCTTCCTGTTCAGCTGCGTGCAACCATTCACCATCTCTCTTTCCGGAGGCAGTTGAAGACTTGGCTCTTTCAGAGTCTGCCTTAGTCAGGTCACCTTCTTTGTGCTCTGCTTATCACGGATAGCGTGGGGATGCCCAAGGGTAGCCAGGTGCTCTATAAATATTAATAATAAATAAATACATTTGTAACACTGCGCTGCTTTGCTCTTTGTCCCAGCCCCACTGGCCTTCCAGAGGCTCCGGAGTGCCTCTCTCTCCAAAAAGGCCAGCCTACCTCTGTTTGAAAAATTATTAGTAGTGCAGGAAATATCTTTTTGGAACTGGGATAGCCAAATCTAGTGAGATTTGAATCTCGAACACCCAGGGACCTACATCACATTAGTCACGCCAGCAGGCGCTTTGTCTCTAGAGAGGAGTCATCACCAGAGATTGTATCTTTATTCGAGAAGAGAAGTCTTATATTGAAAGAAACACACTGACTAAAAATATAGAGAGCAGGGGAATTTGCTGCTGTAGCATTTGAATCACAAAGACATTAACTGGAGTAAAGTGAGGCCACCATGTGAGCATCTTAAATTTATGCCAGCAGTCTTATAACATATCTACAAAAACATGAACGTATTCACAAAGAATTCCACTAGAGCGAATTAAGGGTGATGAATTAACATCTTAGTTTTACACCAGTTGCCTTTCACCATATTTACAACAACATCAATAGAAGTAAAGTAAGGGATACTTGTTGCGCATCGTACATTTGCATCTGCCATAGCATACTGTATTGACAAAGACTTCTTTTGGAGCAGATTATGGGAGGCATGTGTTTATTCTGGAGTAACACTATTCACTTTACACTATATTGACAAAGATTTTCAATGGAGCAAGTAAGGAGATAGCAGTAATATGCTCGGATTTACACCTTCAAAAACAACAGGGGCATATCTACAAGGGCAGGCGATACAATTATCGCCGCTTTAGCGTCCGTTTTCGGACGAAAAGCGGCGATAATTTTAACGCCTTATTAGCAAGGACACGCTAACGCGTGAATCCATGCTTTTCGCCCTTTCTCTTATCGCCCAGCTTTGCATCTCTAATGAGATGCAAAGTGGGCGTTACTGAGCGTACCCCAGATGGGCTACGTTGTAAATATCGCCGATGTGCACATCGCGATATTTACAAGGCAGCCCACAGGATGATAGCAGACGTTAGATTTTGGCGAAAACGGCCGTTTCGCCAAAATCTAACGTCTGCTATTATCCCGACTTAGCCATCCCTAACATAGGGGGTGGATTGTGCTGATACGACCACAGGGTCGTATCAGCAGGTTATCGCCGTTTTGCAGGGAACATCGCTGGAAAACCAGCGATGTTCCCTGCAAAACGGCGATAACCTCGCTATCTCTGGAATTTTATCGCCCTGGAGAAGCGTGTTGTTAATAACGCGCTACCAGGGCGATAATTTCCGGAGATAGCCAGCGATAAGTAATCTATCGCTAAGCACGGCCAGCGATAATTATCGCTGGCCGTTGATAATATGCCCCAACAGATGGTTAAAAAAAGTACTATGATCATGTCATACCATTTTTTTCTAACCTTACGTTTAGCCATGCTGCTCAGCCCTGCTGCTGTACAACATGGCTACAAGACACTGCCAAAACCAATAGCTTTCGCAGAGTCGTAACCTATTGGCTTTGCCAATTCTTGTTGATGGTGTAGCACATTTCTTTCAGCTAGGTGCTGCACTGTGCTCTTTGTAACGTATGTGCGGATTTTTACATAAGAAAAATGCAATAAAATCTAACCTGTCTTGCTATCCAAAGAGGTGTCACCAGATTGGGGAACATTGAGGTACCTACCTTCAACTATCCACTCATGCTGCTGTATTCAAGTGTTCCAGGGTCCTGGTAGTTGGGCAGGAATATTCTATGTTTATGACTTCCATGAGGATGCTATGATGCAAAACCTCAGTCATACTTTGCTTGCCTCATTGGGTAATAAGATCTTCCTAGATCCCGTAGTGGGTGAAATCTCCAATGAATGCCTGAAAGGGTCGGAAGCCATGAAAAGGAGTTGGAACAGGGCACCTATATTACAAGGCCCCTAGGTAATGTGCCAAGACTGTATCAGTCTTTTTAAAAAAATGTTTTATTAAACATGCTCATTATACATCACAAAGCGATACCAAAGGGGATGATGGACGGAGCGCTTGAGCAAATCAAACACTCACCCCCCAGTCAACTGATCTGGGTTTAATCCATCATCATTCTTTAGCTCACTCCACCACCCCAGTTCAGACATGGCCATATGCAAATCAGTCTGACCCTGTGCCTCATGGGAACAGTCCAGCCCGAACTGCCAAGCCATGTCTTCCCTGGTCCGGAAACAAGCATCCTGGGACCGGTTTCTGGCTATTCAGCCGTCATCAGCCAGGCTAGCTTGAATCTAGTGGCAAAGTGAGCAAGGGACCCACGTCTGGGCATACCCTGCCAACTTAGGGCGAACAAAGCGATACCAAAGGGGATGATGGACGGAGCGTTAGAGCAAATCAAACACTCACCCCCAGTCAACTGATCTGGGTTTAATCCATCATCATTCTTTAGCTCACTCCACCACCCCAGTTCAGACATGGCCATATGCAAATCAGTCTGACCCTGTGCCTCATGGGAACAGTCCAGCCCGAACTGCCAAGCCATGTCTTCCCTGGACCGGAAACAAGCATCGTGGGACCGGTTTCGGGTTCAAAACCCTCATCAGCCAGGCTATCTTGAATCCAGTGGCAAAGTGAGCAAGGGACCCACGTCTGGGCATACCCTGCCAACTTAGGGCGAACAAAGCGATACCAAAGGGGTTGATGGACGGAGCGTTAGAGCAAATCAAACACTCACCCCCAGTCAACTGATCTGGGTTTAATCCATCATCATTCTTTAGCTCACTACACCACCCCAGTTCAGACATGGCCATATGCAAATCAGTCTGACCCTGTGCCTCATGGGAACAGTCCAGCCCGAACTGCCAAGCCATGTCTTCCATGGACCGGAAATAAGCATCCTGGGACCGGTTTCGGGTTCAAAACCCTCATCATGGGCACAGGGTCAAGACTGATTTGCATATGGCTGGGTTCAAACTGGAATGGAATGGTGAGCAAAAAAACGATCCATCATCCCCTTTGGTATCGCATTATACATCACAAGGCTGAAAGTGTTTGCATGCACATCACCAATTTGAATTCACATATTCTGTTACATCATGGTAGGATCAAGCATTAGCAGTTGTGTAGGAATCGTGCAAGACATTTTCTTTTAGTCACTGCCCCTTGCCTGGGGTGTGTGTTGTACCTGGCTTATCCTTTCTCACGACTCGGTGGACTGTATCAGTCTTGATATTCTGTAAGGCATCGTCAACTTGCTTACCAAATAATGTTCGTCCATCAAACATGTCCATGATTTTGGCTTGAAGCTCTATGCATAAAGCTGTTGTGCGAAGCCATCCCTGTCTCCTCACAACTAAGGCGCCTGCTAGTCAGCAAAAGCCCACATTGAAGACATCCATTGCCGGATTTATAATGGTGACCAACACATTTATTTCTTCTTCGCCTATGGCTTTAGCTTCCTTACTTTGGCCCACAGACATCTAACTGATGAGGTTGAGATGCCATGCAGTGTTTGGTGGTCATAATGGCCAAGGGTGGATAAAGAGTTAGCAGCCTTGGTGCCTTGATATAAGATGTGACCACAGAACTGATCCTATGACCTAGGTTGTCTAATCTACAGACATCTTGTCTGGAGGTGCTGAAGCAGGAGTGAAAGTATTTTTTGTGCAACTGTTGACTGCTGCCACAATAATGGAGTCCAGCAGAGAAGAACAATTAAGCATGCCGGAGCGGATTTAGGTGCCCTGCTCTTTTTCTGCAGACAGGGCATCACTGCCTGCCCTGTAACTGGCATTTGCATCAAGTCTAGAAATGGAATTGACTTGGCAGCTTTATGCGGTTGCCCCTTACAATCATAGAAGTAGCCCTGGTGCTTCACCCATGTCATAGGGAGGTTGAACCTTTTTGCTGCACCCTCTAACAGTGCATGAAAACAGACAGTGACGTCCAGAGCACAATACAGTTGTGCAGGGGAACTGTTGCCCTTTTTCGGTAAAATTTAATTCCTCTCACTCCTGATTATGGTATGCCCAGATGTGTCACTGGAACCAAGCTGTAGGGCGAAAAAGGTCCCGGGTTGCTTGTGTCCCAGTTCAGGAAGGACATGGCTTGGTAGTTCGGGTTGGACTAGTACTATTGGAGCACGGTCAAGACTGATTAGCATATAGATGGATTTAAACTGAGGCATCATGGTGTGCAGAATAACAATGGATTGGGATGCGGCACAAGTGATTACCAGTGGCTGAAATGAATTCGAGCGTTCCATCCATCACTGTTTTGTATACTTATTGTGTTGTCCTAAGTGGGACGGGTTTGCCCAGATGTGGGCACTGTTTCACTTGGACAAAGCTGTACCTGGCTGATGAGCCCATAACCCGGGCGGAACCGGTCCTCGGTTGCTTGTGTTCCGGTTCAGGGAGGACCTGACTTAGCAGTTTGGGCTGGACTGTTCCTACTGTAGCAGGGTCAAGACGGATTTACATATAGCTGGGTCCAAACTGAGGTGGCATAGTGTGTAGAATAACGATGGATTAGGATGCAGCCTGAGTGATTATCTGTGGCTGAGATTAATTCAAGCATTCTATCCATCGCTGTTTTGTATACCGAAATCTGAGTAGGCAGATGTGCTGAAACCTTTAGAGGTGGATGTGCAGTGTCAATAGAAATGGCAGTTGTTGAAGACATAGTAGTCGTCATCGAGGCTGTGGTTGCCATAGTGGTAAATGCTGTGTATGGTGAAGGTAGAGGCATTGCCATCAACAGGTTCGTCTTGGCAGGATAATGGTCATACTGTGAGTAGTTGTCAATGGTGTCCTCGTTGGCGAGGATATGGTTGTCAATTGTGCTGTCTTCGTAAACAAGGGTCAGGCTGTCCACGGTCCTGGATGGGATTTTCCTGTTTGCCATGGACGGAACAGTACCAGTGAAGTGATTATCGAAGATGATGAAATATTCTTCATCCGGGAAAAGGAGGACTTTGTTGTTTATGGCGCAGATGTTATGTTATGTTATGTTAGTCCAACTTGTATAGCGCAACAGCTGCCTCAGCAAAGAGACGTCCCGGCGCTTACTACATGCAGACTGAAAACTAGAGTCTAAACCACAGGGAAGAGATGAGTTTTTATTGCCTTCCTAAACGTCAGGTAGTTCTCCAGGCTGCGAATGTAAAGGGGGAGGGAGTTCCAAAGCTTGGCCGCTAGACAGCGGAAAGAACGTCCCCCGGCACGTAAACGTTTTACCCGCGGGACAAGAGCCAAGCATGACCCCATAGAGCGCAGATGGCGTGTGGGTGTGTATGGTACCAATACATTGGTCAGAATACAAGGGGAAGAGAGTTTCAAGATTTTGAAGGCCAGGCAGAGAGCTTTAAATTCTATGCGCTTGGCCACAGGCAGCCAGTGTAATCGTCGGATTACACCCGAAATAGGGCGCCTTCTCGGGAGTCCTAAAAGAGCTCTGGCAGCCGCATTTTGGACCCTTAAAGAAGCGGATTGGCATAGTCAAGCCTTGACAATATGGCCGCCTGGACAATCAATTGTCTAGTGGACGGGTCAAAGTAACCCAAAAGGGGATTCAGTCCCCGTAGTAGACCGAAACACGTGCCTGCTATTTTCTTGGTGTGGTCCTGAAAACTGAGGGTTGAATCCATCCATACCCCTAGGTTTTTCACCATCGCCTTAGGGGTGGGTGCGCTCCCAAGGGTGTTGGGCCACTAGTTCTCACTCCAAAGCTTGATGTTTTTACCCACCAACAACACCTCCGATTTATTAGCATTAAGCTGGAGGCAGTTAGCGGTCATCCACTCCGCGATCGCCGCCAGCCCGCTCCTAAATTTAGGGGCATCCTGCGTAGAATCGTCGGAGAGAACCACCACCAACTGCGTGTCGTCGGCGTAAGAGACAATGGAGAGACCCCTGTCCCTGGCTATCACTGCCAGAGGTTGTACGTACAAGTTAAACAGGACTTTAACACAGCTGGATTTTCACAACATTTTTCAGAGTTTGATTTTTGCCCTATTTCAAGTTTTTTCCTGAAAATGCTTAAGTAGCAAATTCCAGCTCAGAAAGTTCAACATACTTCCTTTTTTGCACCGCCTTCGTGGAAGTACTTTGTGAGTCACTTCTCACGCAGTCATCCCCAAAGAAGAGAGCATCCCCTTTAGAAGCAGGGATTTTTCATATTTCCAGCAGGTAAAATGCTAACCGTCTTTCTGTCTTTCAGTGTTTTAGAAGGAAAAAGTTTTGCAAATGTCACAGTGAAAGGATTTGTGGGCTGAATAAAGACAGTAAAACCCTTGTCATGAAATTCATCAGTGTAAACCTTCTCCTATTCGCAATCTGAGATGGACTTCGATTTGATTCAATACTTTATTCGGTTTGTTAGAACAACCATAAAAGCATTTGCATAAAAATAGACATTTAAAATCAATTATAAAATTTGATCTCGAATTCCATAGCCATAGAGAACAGTAATGGTAACATATCTTATAGAATTAATACTACAACAGGATACCAGATTCCATAACCATTTGCAAACAATGGCTGGTCATATCTACATTGTGCGGTCTCACGTATATCTTCTCCTTAATCAATTAACAGTAACAATACCTTTCCTGACATTAATTGCTTTTAAAATATATAACGCTACATAATAGCATGTTCCCGGGTCGTTCAATGCAAGAAGTAAATTCACAGCAGCATGATGCGATCTTACATTATTTTTTATAAAAAGCAGTTTCAGATAAAAACGTCTAAAATAGAAATAAAATTTACAAAAGAGCATAAAGTGCACAGTGCTTTATTTGGAGAACTCATTGCAAGGACAAGGAGTAGAATCCAAGGGGCATGTTTTCATAACTGGAAATGCGACTAGGTGATGTACTATGCCTAATCTCAGTCTAGTCAGCACATAACAATGCGAGGATTTATTCACTATAATCAGATAATCTTGGATTCCTCTTTTGGGTTCAATTGATTGATAAAATGTAAAACTTGATTGTTTCTCTATGGCACTCTTACAATTTTCTTTTTTGTATAACAAGAATGAATCCTTGATTTCCTCTTTGTTTAATGAGACCACTTTGCCCGGATTATCAAGGATCTGGATATTAAATAACTTGCTATATATATATATCCATAATAATAAAATTTAGCCACGGGATACGTGATATTTTCTCGAGGAGTAAACAATCTTTAATAATAGATCTTGTAAAAACTGTCCCATCTTTAGCCCATATCGATCTCCATACCAGCAGTGGCCGCATAGAGGTCAAATCTGCTAGGTATGTCAGATCCACCTCCCGGTGTATTACCTCAGTAGATGCTGAGGGAGGTAGATTTAAGAGACGTTTTAAAAAAGCATTTTCTTGTTGTTGTAGGGTCTGGCAACAGTGATAGCCCCATACCCTTGCACCATATAATGCTGTAGTGACCCATCTCGCCTTGTATATTGTCAGCATTTCCTGTACAGGGTAATTAACTAATTTAGATGCAAATCTAAAAACCCCATGTGCATTCTTAGCCATCTTGGAACAAACATTAGAAAATTCCTGATTCAATTTCCCATTGCTAGTATAGGTTACCCCAAGATAGCAGAATGTTTTAACAGTTTGAACTGGGGTACTATCAATGTAAAAGGTTTTACATTTCGTTGTTTTGGTTCCACATATCATGGTAAATGTTTTTGTTTTATTAATTAGCAGTTTTCTTTCCGCTATAAACTTGCTAAATTTATCCATGAGTCGTTGTAGACCAACCGGGGTCCTAGATAGTAATACCGCATCATCTGCGTATACTAAAATCGGTATAGGGTTGACAGATATTAACGGTGCATCTGCTTTCTCCTGCTGCAGCACTTTATCAATCTTGTTAATAAAAAGCGAGAAAAGTAAGGGAGCAAGGATGCAGCCTTGGCGGATGCCACGTTTTACTTCAAAAATTGGAGTGCAATTGCCCTGTTGTCCATATCTCACTTTGCAAAATAGCATTTCATAGAGCCTATCAAGTAAATGAATAATGCCTTTAGGTGCCCCCAAGTTAAGTAAAGTAGGCCACAGAATGGTATGATCAACTAGGTCGAAGGCACTACTGAGATCGGCAAAGCATAGGTCAATTCTCCCTTCTTTGGCACATGTATATTTGCCTATTAACAACTCTAGGTTAATACATTGTTCTATAGTCCCTAATCCTCTTCTAAAACTATATTGCGCTGGGGAAAGTATATCATTATCGTTTACCCATTTCTCCAGTGTAATAACAAAACTTTACTCATCACTTTTAAGGATGAATCTAAAAGTGATATGGGACGGTAGTTTTTGGCTTCTGACCTGTCTCCTTTTTAAAAATAGGTACAATAACTGACTGACCCCATAGTGGAGGTATACACTCTGTCGCCGCTAAATTAAAAACCCTTGTAAGAATTGGCGCCCATAAATCAACCTCAGCTTTATATACATCGACAGGTACTCTGTCAGGGCCCGGAGCTTTCCCACCCCGGCTGCCCCTCAGTCCTTCCTGGACTTCTTCCACTGTGATATTTAATGGTATGGCATGCCAATCACTCTTTTTTTGATTAGGTGCCATGCATATATCAAAATCCGTTGGATAACAAATGCTCCTGAAATGTGATACCCAAGCTTCGCATGTAACGTGGGATGATAATTCTGGGAATGAATCATCCTTCAAGAACGGCATGTTTACAGTATCCCAAAATAGCTTAGTATTTGCCATGTTTGCGGCCAAGGAGAGTTTATCTCATGCTATCTCTTGTAACTCCCTTTTCTTCTTGTCTAGGGCAAGTTTGTAATTATATCTTAGGTTTTTAATTAATACATTGTCTCTTGTCTTACAGTGTAGGGCTTGTTTCAATTGCTTTAATGCTTAAAATGTAAAAAAAAAAATGTAAGTCCGTTTTTATATAGCGCAGCTACTCACCCTTACGGGTCTCAAGGCGCTGGGGGCCGGAGTGGAAATTAAGTGAGCTATTGCCCAGAGTCACATGGTGCTGAGCTGAGCTGCCGGGGATCGAACCGTGAACCCTGTGCTCCGAAGTCAGCTGCCCTGGCCGCTGCACCACACCTCTCCACACTTCGGTACAAGCATGGTCGAACCACCCCTTTTTTTTCTTCCTTCCCTCCTTATTGGGAGCCGTTAAACTCCTGTCAACAGTAATATTAATCTGTGCAAAGTTATCAATCAGCTCCCTAGGGTCTACCTCTTCTTTTAGACAATAAATAATCTCTTCCTTACAATTTAGAACGATTTCATTTATAGCTTCTTGGCGTTCTACGCCATCCCATCTAATACGGGTCCCATTAGGTCTATATGGGGCAATGTTTACTACAGTACCTTGATGCATTGACCTTTTTGGGCCCCACATTTGAAATGACATGACAATACAATTGTGATCACTTAATGATAATTGGGCAACCAGTGGGGTATCGCACATGTAGGTGGCATTAGATGAGATTAAAACATGGTCAATAATCGAAATAGCGTTCCTCCCAATAAATGTTGGTATCGGGTCCCTGACAATATCACAAGCACACTGTAATATTGCAAAATCATATTTAGCAATCACTGTATTTAACACTTCCCCATATCCATTGTGTATAAAATGTATACAATCATCCCCTTTATCATTCCTAATGCCACAAACATGGGTAGCTGCCAGAGGGCATGTTTGGATGTGAATATCTCCGACCCATATAAGTACCACATTATTACTAATGGAATCTATAAAGGTACCTAGCCCTTTATCCAGCTCATTTACAATGTTACTCCTGTTAGTGTCAAACACATTGTTATAGTAATTGACCACAATCGCATCCCTCTCTTCTCTACAGTGCAGCCATATGATCTGTGAGTGTGCCCCAATTGTAGCAGCTTTTTTAACAGTTACTGGTAAATTATTTGAAATGAGGGTCAATAGCCCCCCTTTCGCTCTTCCAGCGCTTGATGGTACAGCCTCTAACCAATATGATGAGAATCCGTCTATATATATTGGGTCGAGACACCAAGTTTCTTGCAGGCAGATCATGTCTAACCCATTAATAAACGTGTCTTGTTGACTCATAAATCCTGCAATGTTCCTGGTTGCTATTTTGTAGCCATTTTCTATGCTGCTCTCTGGGGTGACAGTCGGGGTCTCCAGATAACTATATTCGTTCCTATCTATATCATTTAATTTATTAGGAATACTTTCTTTGTTTATAGTATCTAATAAAACCCTATCAGGCACGGTGACTACCACTTGCGATACCATGCAACTATTAGTATCACATAAATCAGTACGAGGGCTATCAATAATTATGATATCAGGTAAAGCCCTATCAGAATAAGCATTTACAACTTGTTGATTTTTACGACTGTCTGCTATCCCTGTTCCAGCAGAGTTGATATCAGTACTGGACGGATAGTTACCCTTTTGTCAGTCGATATCTTGAAGATTGCTCAAGGCCTGGAATCTATTTGAAACCGGGAGTGCATATTGGGGTGTGAGAGATCATATCAAAAGGTACCCTAGGTTTGCTGTATCCTTCTTCTGACCTCATTTGGGTCGGCCTTAGGTGCCTATAGAAAAACCCAAGGGGTAGTAGGGATATATTCTGATCATGATGCCTAGACGAGTATACTCTATCAAGGGTAGTTCTTGCCCATCTTGGATTTTTAAAATTGATAATAATACAATCCCCTTTATGGGTCTTAAGTAAGGGGCCTATCCAACTCACTCTCTGTGTTAGGAGTATTTGATCAGCTCCTTCCACTGGAAATCCACCATTCTTAGTTAACCAGTGCACTACTCTGTTCTTTAGGCTATCAAAAGGCTCCTTTTGTCCTGGCTGTAATGGGGGGATATTGACTAGAATTGCCACATAGGGGCAGCATTCCGGCGGTAGGTTTATGGATACGTCTGCTCTATCGTTGTTGGCCCTATTCTCTTCCCTCACGGAGCTTATAATGTTTGGTCTATCCGAGCCAGAACTATACATATATGCTTGCTCCGCTTGGTTGGCCTCTACCTGCTGCCTATAACTGATGTTATTTACTAATGTTGGTCTCTCAATTTTAGCCTTTGAGGATGATGGAGCATTTGTACCCCATGGTAATCCCCTTTCTTATCTTTACTAGATACCTTTTTTATAGGGTCAATTATTTGTGATGATGAGCCAATTGCCTTTTCCCTTACTATATCTATATCTTTTTTATTATTAGTGCTTATATCCTTAAATATACCACTAATCTTACAGACTTCAGTAGATAATTTATTAAGTTTATCATTGATTGGCATTAGCATTTCCTCAATTTTGCCAAAAATGGTTTCTGTAATTTGTGTCATTTGTGCATTTGTAAGCATATCTTGCTCAATTGCGCTTTCACAGGCTAGGGTAGTTAGTCTTGTGCCAGCTCTCACGATAGGACCCTTCACATTCTTGCTAGCGCTCGTCGTTACTTTCCTACCCCCTTTCTTTTTCTTTGGGGAAGATGTACCATTTGGCATTTGGACACAGCGGGTATCAGCTTGTATTTTAGGCTCATGGCTCTATTACAACTAACGGGACATCGGGGGCTCCTAGTCCTTGAATAGGGGTTACTTTTTCCAGGATGGTACCACCTTCCGGAAGGATAAGTTACTTACCTGTAATCCTAGTTCTCTTCCAGGGGTATCCTCATCAAAGTCATAAGCACTGAATATTCCCGCCCACGTGCGGGGACCCCGGAAATATAAAAATTATATATGGAAATCACATATATACAGCTCTACATATATGCATATACATATATCATTTTTTCTCATACCAATGCAGCTCTCAATAGGAGGCTAAACAATGTAATTACACACATAAAAAACTACTTTTGCCAATATATAAAAACACCAGAGAACAATTAGTACTTGAACTCGGTTTTTTAATGAGCAAAATACTCATAAATAGTAAAAACTGCAAAATAAGTAGACATTGTTAGCCTACAGGCTGCATTGTAAACCAATAGCATAGAAAATGAAAACATTTTCAACAAAAAACTGGCACCGTGCCTTTAAGGCAGCCATGACCCCTAGCTTCCCATCATGCCTCAGGGGTGACAGTTAGGTCAGTTGTTCTTTGCATAACCCTGAAGGTCAGGGCACAAAGATTCCTTTAACACTTTAGAAAATCTCTCATTTACCTGGGGAGGCGGGTGGGTTGCTTATGACTTTGATGAGGATACCCCTGGAAGAGAACTAGGATTACAGGTAAGTAACTTATCCTTCTCTTCCAGGGGATCCTCATCAATAGTCATAAGCACTGAATAGAATAGCAAGCCCATCAACCACCTGCAGGTAAATGAGAGTAAAGTGACCCAACACAAAGAAACATAACAGCCGAAATCAGCTGTTGAACAGATTCCTCAAGGAGGCCTGGCCCACTTGGGTGTCTGCTCTGGTATCTGATTCCAGACAGTAGTGCCTCGTAAATGTATGGACGGACCTCCAAGTTGCCGCCTTACAGATTTCAGACATGGGCACATTTTGAAGAAAAGCAGTAGTAGCCGCTTTTCCTCTAGTAGAATGCGCTCTGGGAGTAAACCCCAGGAGCTTCTGCGCTAATTGATAAGCAAGCTTGATACATGAAACTATCCATCTGGAGATGGAGCGCTTTGAAGCTGCGAACCCAGATCTGATCGACCCATAGTTAACAAATAGTTGATCAGATTTTCTTATAGACTTGGACCGATCCAGATAGAATTTTAAAACCCTTTTGAGGTCCAGAGAATGCAAAGCCCTCTCAGCTGGAGTGGAGGGATTGGGAAAAAAGGTGGGTAGAGAGATGGTCTGATTCACATGAAAATCCGACACCACCTTTGGAAGGAAAGAGGGGTGCGTCCTCAACACAACCCTGTTAAGATGGAAGACTGTATAGGGTTCTTTGGAGCAGAGCGCCTGTATTTCACTCACTCTGCGAGCTGACGTGATCGCTACCAAGAAAGCCGCCTTCCAAGAAAGATGCTGTAAGGTTGCTTTGTGTATGGGTTCAAAAGGCGGACCCATCAATTTTGATAGCACCAGGTTAAGCTCCCAGGGTGGTGAAGGAGGTCGTACCGGAGGATAGACCTTCTTTAAACCCTGCAAAAATCCTTAACAGCCTGTAACTGGAAGAAGGAAGGTTGAGAAGCTGAACGCCTATATGCAGTTATAGCTGCTAAATGCACCTTAATGGAAGAAAACTTCAAACCTGCTTTCGCCAGATAAAGTAGGTAAGGAAGGATGACCTCTTCCTGACCTTTGATTGGGTTACAATTGTTCTGCATACACCACATGTAAAACCGTTTCCACTTGCATGCATACGAATGCCTCGTGGACGGTCTTCTTGCTTCCTTCAAGATGGACATGCATTCCTGCGGTAGTCCTAAGTGGCCATACTGGAGGACCTCAGGAGCCATGCCGCCAAGTTCAGTGAGGGAAGGTTGGGATGATGAATCCTCCCGTTCATCTTGGACAGCAGGTCCGGTCTGCACGGCAGCCTCTTGTGAGGACACTCTGATAGGTGCAGAAGGTCCGGGTACCACCATTGTCTCGGCCAGTCCGGGGCAATTAGTATCATCCTCGTGCACGAATGGGACAGCTTGGTCACCACCTTCGGGATCAGCGGAAGGGGTGGAAAGGCGTACACAAATGCCCCTGACCAGTCTATCAAAAGGGCATTCCCTTTCGATTCTGGACGGTAGAACCGTGAGGCGAAGTCTCGGCATTTGGCATTTTCGTCGTCCGCGAAGAGGTCGATGGTGGGACGACCCCATGTCTGGAAGATGTCTTTGACGACCTCGTCGTTGAGCACCCAGTCTTCTCTGTCTTCGAAGTGACGGCTGAGTGCATCCGCTCTCACGTTCTGTTCTCCTGGCAGGTGGACTGCTGTGACTGCCAGATTCCGAGCCAAGAGCCAATGCCAGAGTGCTTGAGCTTCCAGGGAAAGTGTGCGTGAACGAGTTCCCCCTGTTTGTTCAGGTAGTACATGGTGGTGGTGTTGTCCGTCTGTACTAACACTGAGGTTGCCTGAATCGAGGGGAGGAAAGCTTTGAGGGCTAGGTGTACTGCTCTCAGCTCTAGCATGTTGATGTGATAGGATCGCTCCTTTGGAGACCACAGTCCTTGAGTCTGGAGAGAACCCATGTGGGCTCCCCAACCCTGCAGCGAGGCGTCCGTGATCAGTGTCTGAGCAGGCGGAGGTTGATGGAAAGGAACTCCGACTTGCAAATTTTGTTTTCTCATCCACCAAGGTATGGAGGCTCGAGCCGCGTTTGATGGACTTATTTTTTCGTCCCAACGAGCGGTCTGCTGGTCCCACTTGTCCTCCAGATCCTGCTGAAGAGGACGCATTCGTAGTCTGGCATTGGGAACCAGGAAGATGCAGGATGCCATCGACCCTAGCAGGGAGGCAATCCGACGCACAGGCAGTTTTCTGTTGCGCAGAACCAGCTGGCATTTCTGTTTGAGGGAACACTGTCTCTCCTCCGAAGGAAACACTTTTCCTACCGTGGAGTCTAGCAGAGCTCTAAAAAATGTATTTTCTGTGTTGGTTGTGAAGTTGATTTGACGAAATTCACATGCAGGCCCAGCCGGTGACACAGCTCGAGACAGCTCAAGAAATGAATCCTCACACTGTCTGGGGAAGGACCTTTCACCAGCCAGTCGTCCAAGTACGGGTATACGAAGACGCCCCTGCGGCGCAGTGCGGCTGCCACCACCGCCATGCACTTCGTGAACACTCTGGGGGCTGACTTCAACCCGAAGGGTAGAACCTTGAACTGGTAATGAGCGGATCCCACTAGGAATCTCAGGTACTGTCTGTGATACTGATTGATCGGAACGTGAAAATATGCATCTTGCAGATCCAGCGAACACATCCAATCCCCCTGTCTGAGATGTGGATATATTTGATGGAGAGCCAACATGCGAAACTTTTCCTTTTTTATGGATAGGTTGAGTGATCGCAAGTCCAGAATGGGTCTGTACTCTGCTTTTTGGCCTTTTTTCTTCACCAAAAATATCTTGAGTAAACCCCTTTTCCTCTTTGAGATACTGGCACCCTCTCGATGGCTGACTTTCTGAGAAGGGTGGCAACCTCTTTCTGCAAGAGTTTTAACTGGTGACACGACGGAGGAACTGGAGGGATTGATGGTGGGCGATGTTGAGAACGTAGAGAGTACCCATTCTGCAACGTGGCTAGTACCCACCGATCCTTTGTGATAGCTCGCCACTCTTTGAGATGATCTGCGATACTTCCCCCACCGGAGTGGTGAACGGCGACAGGGGAAGTGAGTGTTCATTGTTTCGACTGCGTCTTGGAGGAATTGTTGCCTTGTTGCTGGTTTCTTCCTCCTCTGGAGGAGCGTCTGCCCCGATACTGCGTTTTTTGCTGGCCTTGCTGATCCTGATTTTTCTGCCAATGAGGGGTTTGAACCCTCTGTTGGGAGGATCGTCTATTGTAAGGACGGAATCTCTTACGGAATTCCTTTCTTTTCTCCAGGCCCACCGCTTTAAGTGTGTCCAGTTCCGTTTTCATCCGCGTCATCTCTTCATCCGTGTGAGTCCCGAACAAAGAGGAACCAGAGAATGGAAGATTGAGGATGCGTGACTGCGCTTCTGGCTTGAGTGCTGTAAGACGTAGCCATGATGTTCTCCTTGCGCATACCCCATGAGCATAAGCATGTGCCGAAAGGGGTAGCTCCATCCGCCGCAGCACTGATGACCTGGTTAGACACCTGACTGCCCTCTGTTAAGATTTCTTCAAAATCTTTACGGTCTTCCTGCAGCAACTTTTCAGTGAATCTCTGTAGTGAGTCCCACAGAGATCTGTCGTAGCGGCCCAGGAGTGCCGCTGCATTGGAGACCTTCAACATGGAGGCCGAAGTGCCACAAACCTTCTTTCCCCAGGAATCCTGCACCTTGCTCTCCTTGTCTGGTGGGACAGTAGAGGAGGATGCCACCGCATGAGTCTTCTTTGCCGCCGCAATTACGACTGAATCCGGAGGAGGGTCAGCCCTGAGGAAGAGCGGATCGTCCTCTGGTGAACGGTACTTTTTTAAGATCCTCGCTGGGGCGGTCTTAACACTCGCTGGTGTGAGAAAGATATCCATCACTGGCTCTATGATGCCTGGTACCAAGGGAAGCAGAGGTTTAGCTGCTGCTCTTTGGTGTAGAGTCTCAAAAATTACAGAGGACTTGCTTTGACGAGTTGGCATAGGGATACCCAGCTTTACAGCTCCTCTGCCAAGAATGTCCTGAAAAGTGTAGATGTCGTCCACCGGAGAGACCCTCGACGGTGGACTGTTCGTCAAAGTAGGCGAATAGTCTCTATGGGATGTATGAGTGGAAGAAGAGGACGGAGTAGGCGATCTGTGTGCTCTCCTCCTGCTTCTTGATCTAGACCTCCTCCTGTGTGAGTGCACCGGTGTGCGGCTGCGAGCTCTTGTTCTTGAAGGAGATCGCTCTTTATTCTGAGTTAAACGAGCCAACGGGGATCTGTTCTGAGGGCTCGAGTAATTCCTGTCCGTAGCCCAGTGATGTAGAGGCCTGTGCCATCGTGGCGATAAATGGATGGAAGGCGATCTGTGGCTCTCTCTTTCCTTAGGAGACTGCACAGGAGGCGTGAAGCTCAGCTCTTCATGCCTTGTTGGAGAATCTTGGTGACCCCCTGACACTGGGCTGTTGGACGTCGAGATAACCACCTCCGGGGATCTGGACGAACCTGAAGGTGACGAAGACAGGCTCACTGGAGGTGAGGCGTCTCCAGAAGGGCGCTTTGACGTTGACCTGGAGCGTCTAAGCGTCGACTGCCCTCTCAACGGAGACGTATGTCTCGACGTTGACTTTCTTCTCTTAGAAAGTGGACTTCTCGGCGACGAACGTCTCTCCAACACTGGTGCAGTGTCCTGCTTTGACACTCCCTGCACCCTTTCAGGAGATTGCTGTCTCGACGTCGACCGGCGTTGGACTGCCGGCGACGGAGGTCTTGGTCTCGACGCCGAAGATCCACTCGGCGGAGTCATCCGCCTCGACGGCGTGGAATGATGTATCGACCTTAGAGTCTGCTTCGACGCCGAAGGAGGTGTCCTGTGTCTCGACGCCGAAGATCGTTGCTTTGATCCCGGCGGAGATCTGTGTCTCGACGTCGATCGCCGATGAGGAGGCGACGACGGAGAGATGCGCCTCGACGTCGATCGCCGCTGATGAGACGGGGAGATGTGCTTCGACGTCGATCGCCGTTGATGAGGCGACGACGGAGCGCTGTGCCTCGACGTCGATCGCGCCTGCGACGACGGAGCGCTGTGCCTCGACGTCGATCGCGCCTGCGACGACGGAGCGCTGTGCCTCGACGTCGTACACCCACCCGGCGCCGACGGAGACCTGTCTCTCGACGTTGAGCGCCGCCTGGTTGACGTCAACGGAGGACCTGTTACCTTCGTCGACGAAGATTTCGTAGTCGAATGATGATGCGCCGGCATCACCGAAGTCTTCAACGCCGATTTCTTCGTCGCCGATTTCTTCGACGTCGATACCGACGCCGACGGAGAACAGGTCGGGACTTTTCCTCTCGACGTCGACCGAGTTCTTCTCTTCTTCTGCCTCACAGGAGACCTACCTCTTTCAGAGAGGCCATAGAGACGGATCCTGTCCCTCTCCTTGATAGTCCTTCTTGATAACTTCTTACAATGCTGGCAGTTGTCAGAAGAGTGGGACTCGGGGAGGCAGAGAATACACACAGGATGTGTATCTGTTCTGGCCTTCTTCTTGCCACATGACGGGCAAGGATCGAATAAAGAAGGCATTTCCAAAAAATAAAACCTTTTCTGAAACACAAAAAGGAGCTACTTGCACTCTAGGACCAAAAGACGTCGAGTGAAAGTAGAAAAAACTAGATTTATATAGATATTTTTTGACAGAAAGTCAAAAAAACAAGAGCTGAAAATCCAGGGTCCTGACTGAAGGAGCCGGAAAGAACAACTGACCTAACTGTCACCCCTGAGGCATGATGGGAAGCTAGGGGTCATGGCTGCCTTAAAGGCACGGTGCCAGTTTTTTGTTGAAAATGTTTTCATTTTCTATGCTATTGGTTTACAATGCAGCCTGTAGGCTAACAATGTCTACTTATTTTGCAGTTTTTACTATTTATGAGTATTTTGCTCATTAAAAAACCGAGTTCAAGTACTAATTGTTCTCTGGTGTTTTTATATATTGGCAAAAGTAGTTTTTTATGTGTGTAATTACATTGTTTAGCCTCCTATTGAGAGCTGCATTGGTATGAGAAAAAATGATATATGTATATGCATATATGTAGAGCTGTATATATGTGATTTCCATATATAATTTTTATATTTCCGGGGTCCCCGCACGTGGGCGGGAATATTCAGTGCTTATGACTATTGATGAGGATCCCCTGGAAGAGAACTAACCCATTGTCATCTACTGGTGACCCTCCCGCCTTTATACCTAGCCCAATAGAGAGACGGCGCTCAGTTCTATCTATTTCATCAGTTATTGCGCTAACCGCACGTATCAGGAATTAATCAATCATTGCACAGGGGGTATTAGTTACAGGAGTTTTTGCCGGTGTCTTCCTCTTTACCATCTTGAGCCCTTAAAGTAATTATATTCTAATAGTAAAGTGCAAGTGCTATATGAGGCCTTAAAATAATTGTATTCGGGTAGTAAAGTGCAGGTGCAAGGTAGGGGTCTGTTCTATTACAATCACAGTCACAAGATAAAACCCAGTAAGATCCAGTTAGAACAACTAACGTAATTATCATAAAAGAGAACTGCAATTTAAAAACAAATCGAGTTAATGCAGGATGAGAGCAGCAATATACTTAATATACTTTACATTATCTTTCTCGAGTTCTTATTCGCATGAGTGGGGCTCTAAATGATTCATTAACAAGGATGATGGATTCTACTCTCCTAGACTACTTGAATGATAACCAAACTCAGCCACTGACCAGGGCAGTTAGAAATAGGAAATCTCTTTTGATTATTACGATCAGTGAGGGACTAGTAACCCTCCAATTATATTCCCTTTATTGTCCTGGTGCAACAAAACAGTTAGTATTGGATGAAAAAAAGTCAGGTACTTTGCTAAATGCTGCCTCCGTGAAAGAAAACAAATATGAACCGTCTGTATGGTACAAAGTCTTACCCGTAAGTCATCATATTGAGTAGGAACCAAGGGGGGCGGCCCTGCCCTGCCTCTGTCTGCCGGGTGCAGATGGGCCCGCCCTTGGCCCGGGCGTGCCCGAGCGCGTCCCGCGCTGCACGAGTGCCGCCGTGCCCTTACAGCGTCAGTTGTGTCGCCCCGCCCCCTTCCAGGAAGCGTGTCGAGCCGGGGGACCGAGTCCCACCCCAGCGATGGCAGCGATGTTGGAGGCTGGCAGGCAAGGCAGAAGAAGGCAAGAGTCGGGCAGCGCCACAGGTAGGAGTTGCAGCTTTCCCTCTGCCCCAGGAGAGTGTCCCCTGAGCTGGACTTAAAGAGAGATCTCTTCTCAGGATGCTTAAAATCTACTGGCCCACTCGCTATGGCGAATCAGAATTTATCAGGATGAGCTATTTTTAGGGTCTACTGGCCCGTTTTAGCGAGAGAGCTGAGCTTGCACAGAAAAAGTGTTCCATTCAATCAGAAAGTGAATAAGCAGTAAAGATGTCTTTAAATCTTGTTTTTATTTTGTCACATGTTCTTATATCAATTTGTATCAGGTCTTCAGGCACTCGGCCTTACTCAATTGGTACATTCCCCTACTCATAACAAAGGCCACACGTTAGATAATATTTTCACTAACTGCACAGAGTCAGCTGCTCTTCCACCCCTCCCTGTAGCCTGGTCAGACCACTTTTTATTGTTTTTTAATATACCGATATTAGGTCCGACCCTTCACTTGCAGGGCAGGGGCTGTAAACCGATAATGGTTCGGAAATGGTCTGCTCTTACCCAGGTTGCCTTTGAAGATGCTCTGGCGAGTTGTCCTCCTGATTTAGGGGACAACAGCCAGGTAGCCGATAACTCTATTTTTAGCTGGATGACGAAGGCGGTTGACTCCTTGATACCGCTCAAACAATGTAAAAATGCACGTACATCCGCTTCGGCGAAGTGGTTTTCGGAAGAGTTGGCACTAATGAAAACCAGATGTAAGCATCTTGAGCGCCAGTGGAGTAAGAACTATCAGGATGTTAATAAACAGAAATATCTTGATGCCTTGAAGCTCTACCACCGCCATATTAAGAGAGTGCGGAGGGAATATTATACAGGGCAAATCGAGTTAGCCAAACATTCTTCTAAGACCATCTTTCAGGTAGTGAAACAACTGTCCTCTCTAGAACGAGTGACTGTTGCACTCCCTGCCTCTACGGAGTATTGTGATAAGGTCGCCAATTATTTTATTGATAAGATCGACTGGATATCTGCCTCCTTCCCAGATAGTAGTAGGAGCTATGCTCCTGTGTCTAATACGGAGGCACCTTTGACCGAGGATAAGTTTATCCTCTGTCCTCTGGTGGAAAACGAGGTTTTGGGGTTGATGGAGGCTGTGAAATCGGGATCACCTTTGGACCCGATCCCCCCTAAATTTCTCCAATTAGGGAAAAATATAATTGCCCCTGTTCTCACCTCACTTATGAACCTGTCCTTCAGTACTGGTCTGGTTCCTAGCAGATGGAAACACGCTATGGTGGTCCCGCTGCTGAAGAAACCATCACTGGACACCGCTATCCCTGAAAATTTAAGACCTATATCTCTTCTTCCTTATGTGGCAAAAATTGCAGAGAAACATCTGAATAGCCAACTGTCGAGGTTTTTAGAAGAGAGGCAGGTTCTTCATGACACCCAGGCCGGTTTTAGGCCAATGCATGGCACAGAGTCTGCTCTTCTTCTAGCAGCTGAAGTGCTGAGGATTGCTGCTGATGAAGGTAGAACAACTGCTCTGGTTTTGCTGGACTTGAGTGCCGCTTTCGACACGGTGTCCCACGGCCTCCTGCTGGAGAGGCTAGGAGAGGTCGGGGTCGGAGGTGTCACGTGGATGTGGCTGAAGAACTTTTGGAGAACAGAACCTTTCAGGTGCTGCAACATCCATTCAAGTCCAGAGTTTGTCCTTTAAACCAGGGGGTGCCGCAGGGATCTGCGCTAAGCCCCACCCTATTCAATATATATATGCGCCCGCTGGCAGATATTGTGTTGAGACATGGAATCAAGTTGGTATCTTATGCTGACGACACTCAGCTATCTGTGACACTAGAACAACAAGAATCAGGAAGGGCTGCTGATTTCAAAACATGTCTGAGGGAGCTTATGGACTGGATGAGACTAAGTTGCCTCCAGCTGAATGCAGGGAAGACAGAGGTGTTGGTTGTGGGAAAACAGCCCTCTTTCTGGTCACAGCATTGGTGGCCTGAGGAACTGGGACCTTGCCCGGTGCCAAAAGCTAAGGTGAAAAATGTGGGGGTGTGGTTCGACTAAGCACTTTCCTTTACTCAGCAAATTTCTGCTGTGGCCGGAACCTGCTTTGGCATCCTGAAAATGTTGCGGAAGATTCTGGACCTTCTCCCCCTGGATGCTAAAAGAACTATTGTACAGGCTTTGGTCACGTCTCGTCTTGACTACTGCAATGTTCTGTATCTAGGGGTGACCGCTAATAATCTGAACATCTTGCAGAAGGTCCAAAATGCCGCAGCTAGGCTTATCCTGAATATTCCCAGGAGGGCCCCGGTAGGAGAAGCTTTAAAAAAACTTCACTGGCTCCCAATACAGGCTAGAGTTACATTTAAGGCTCTCTGTATCAGCCATAGGATTCTTAGGAAATAAGGGCCGCGCTTTCTGACCCCCCTTCTGACGGTTTACCAACCTTCTCGGAATTTGAGATCTCTTGGCAGTATGAGAATGACTGTGCCTAAGGTGCGGAGGGCCAGGGTGGGTAGAAGATCTTTTGGTTTCCTGGCTGCTAAGGCCTGGAATAAGCTTCCTGTGGACTTGAGGATATCTGAGTCAGAACCTTGGTTCCGTAAGAAAATGAAAACCTGGCTCTTCCGTGACTCAGGGGGTGGTCGTTAATAACTCTGCTGCCTTCCTTGCTTAGAGGTTATGTAGGTAGTCGATTAGTGTGGCATGGGTTTGGGGTTCTCAGTTGTCCTAGCGCGGGGACACTCCATTGGGAGTAACCATTGCGCTTACAAACTTCCTAATAATAATAATAATAATAATAATAATTTTCTGTAAGATCAAAGACAGAGGTCAAATTTTATCTTATGTTTTCTTTCAAATTACTGACCATTTTATCTTGGAGATTGAAGTCTACTTCTCTTTCTCTGATGGCAGAGCTAAAGGATTTTGTTAAGTGAACTTTCTGACAACAGTGCTGGGGTACAAGGAGTGTGAAATGAAAGACTATAGGTTGTCAATTTTTTTTTGTAACACACAATTAAATAGCTGGTAAATGACCTGTATAGATATTAAAAAATATAAGCAGTGAGGAAAGACCTTTTGTGCAATTCTGATATGTGGTGGAAACTAAGATTTCAGTAGGATCAAAACAAATCAGAACACTTTACTTGGTGATGTGCAAATGATAAAAATTGCTTAAACCTGATTTCCACACATTATCCTTTGTACACCATATAGTTTTATTAGTAAAACTGCATGGCAGTGGGAAAGTTTGTGTCCATTTAAATGAAAATGTGCTGCCTGTTAACGACAGTGTGTTACCACATCATGATTCAGCAATATATTTATTAAAAGTGAGAGTTATTAAACATGAACTGAGAAACATTCCTGCCACCGCCCTGGTGACAATGCTATTAGTGACCTAAGAGGCAAGTCAGGGGTCATCTGTACCCTATATTTAGGCTGGATTCTATCATACATGAACGCAAAAGTTTAGTCTATTAAATCAAACAAAAGAGGTTTTTTACAGCAGACATGCTGAGCTTACATATTTGACGGTGCTCTCATATGTGATTATGACATAAAATAAAATATTTGCCTAGGATCGCACAATTTGAGACCAATTTATGGATCAAGTGCATTATAGTTTGGTCGAGTAGATTACTCAAGTCAGTAGAACTACAGGTCTAGTACATATTTATAATTTTTCAACACCTGCTTCTCTTTTTTCCTACATGATTGCAATAGATGCTAGGTAAGTGTTCCCCAGTCCAACAAAGTGGATATTTTTTGCAACAAATCCCCTAAAACAGCTCACAGTTCACTGAAAGATGAGTTTAGTGCTGGCTCAAATCCAGGGAGGATGAAAGAAATATCAGGATGTAACTAGGATAAGGCCATACAAAGATTAGAAAAGAGCTCTTAACTGATACTATGGTGTCCTATACGGGGAGTAAAAAGCTAAGCATTTCTGCATCATTGGCTGAAGTTCAGATTCTTTTTAATGAGGTGGATGTGTTACTAAACAAACACTGTAGTGAGGCTTATGGCCATTGTAATACCATTTACTTCTATTTAAACTTACCTAGTACATCCAACCTGATGAGGAGGAATGATTCAAGCATGTGATTATAGGAAATATTCAGTGCTAAAGAAGTTTCCATTTCTACACTGGGCGTTTCATCCCAAGATTGCTGCTGCTTGCATTTGATCAATCATAGAATATTATAAATCTTTAATTTGGACCACCAGACACTTCTCCATCTAAAGTTTGCCTCAAGAAAGTTACCAGTCTGGAAAACACTGACCATGTTTCAAACTCTGGGAGAGATTTACACTGGTTGCCAAGTAGGCAGAAGGTCAGTTTTAATGGTCTTGATTGCTCCTGCTCGAAGATTCATTTTTTGGCAATAGGACTCTGTGTAGGGCACCTATGTCATTGTTTCAAGATGCATTCTGTTACTGCAAGTTCTACTCATAAAGTGCTCTCACACAAGAAGTCATTATCTAAGACTATGAAATGGCCTACCCATCTAAGTATACTGCTTTGAGTGTCACTTACTCTTTGACAGGCGTCCAGCCGGTACACTAGGTTGGTGGAGGTCCCTGCCTACACCTACCCTCACCATGCGCTTTGAGAAGCATGCACTGTATTTAGAGATCCCTTCCCTGTCAGGCAATGATCCCTTGGCCTAAAAGTGCATCTTCTAATTTGGCATAAGCAGTTTTGGCAAGGTATAGTGGCAAGCACGCTGCCACGTAGCTGCGGCCTGCCTGCCATTCTGTTTTCAAAATAGGTGTTTGTTTCCGGAAAACAAAAAAGATAATGGCGCTGAAACACAAGCCATTTTATTTCTGTATGAAGGGGTTACTGTTTATTTTCTTTGCCTGAGTTCATCATGCGACCAGACCCCCTGCTGCATAAAAGGCAGCATCCCTGTGCTTTATGGGGCACTAGCTTTGACTATCTCCCAGCGATGCTTCTACTGGCGGTCACTGAGAGGATACCCTACCTCTAAAGGAGGCAGCAATGACTGCTCTCCCCGACAAACTTTAACTAATCCTTAGTCTTCAGTACAGCTCTCAACATCTTTTTTATTTTGTCGATGAACTGAGGGTGAGCTTAGGCATTCTTTTTACTAGATGATTCATATAGGCATTTTTTACATTATTTTTTAAAAGAAAACGTATATGTTGACAGATTTACAAATGCACAGAGATCTTCTGCTATTAAAGTACTTTCCCTTTTCTTCCATTTGTGTAAATGCCCTTTTGCATTGATGAAGTTAAGCAAAAGGGTATGTAAGAGTTTCCATCATGCTGCTAAATTCGAACCTAAGGGCTTGTTTATATAGCCACTTTTAGGGATTTTTCTGCAATTGTATTAGTTCTTCATTTAAACCAGAATGTATTAGCACTTTTATTGAGATGTACGGAGTAGTTCAGTTAGATGTGCCACGATGTTTTATATGTATTTGTCTGTACTCTTATGATCCTTATTGATCAAATAAAGTTAATACATACAGGCTATTACACAAACAGCCATTAGGGTATTCTATAGTTATGCCAGAAGAAATCCCTTGATGGAAACTTATGTACGCATACCCATGTCAAGCAGATGGTTAAGCTGAAATGCGATACTTGAATACTTAAAGAGAGGAAAAACAAGTTTACTCCAGACGACAAATCAAATACATTTTTGTCTAAATAGCATTAGCATAAATGCTTGTTGAGCTTTTCTGCAACAGCAACATAGCTAGCCAGACAAACACTTTTTACACACCTGAATTCTCTTTATTACCACTTCTACATTCTGATCCCAAACACGAGATTTGCCACTGTCGGTAATGTATGCCTTACACGTTGTAACCATCTGATTTGTGACCTGTGATAAGAAAGAAAAACAAACAAGCATTTCGTAAACTGTAGTATATATATATTATATTAATAATCAATGCAAATTATTGTGAAATCAGCATTCCATCTAAAGCACAACCAAGCAATATTGAAATGGTTAAGTTAGTTTTGTAATTTAGCATGCACATTAGGGGGCATATATATGTAGCTGTCACGCAGCTCAGCAAACCACCTTGCTGAGCTGCTCTGCGTGAAAGGGCAGGAATGTGCCGTATTTAACATAATATGACCAGTGGTCGAAGTGGGGGGAAAAAAGTAGGGGAACTGTGGGCGGAGAATCAGAGGGCGGAATAACCCGTGGATTGGGTCAGTGGGCGGAGTCAGAGGTGTGGCAGAAAGAGCAAAATATCCCAATTTTTAGTATTTGTTTCCCATCTCACTAACCGTTTACAGCTTATTACGTTATTTAATTTAACCAATGGATACACATGTTTATTTAAGGTTTAATATGAGTTATTGACATTAAAATACATTCACAAAGTGGGATACGTTTCCAGTCACAGAATGTCCCAAATATCCTTAAAAGTGGAATCGCAAGCCATTTGTCTCCCAGCCATGGAGTTTCTGTCATCAGCACTTTTCCTCCCTTTTTCCACAAGAGCAGTTCAAACATGAATGGCAAAATATCCTAGTTTGCAAATGTTTTCCACATAATTATGGCTCTGCCATATTTGCAACATAATACATCATCTGCTGCATAATCTGACGATTTTAACTAGTAAATTGTTTATAGCTCAAACGGATCAAAAGTTCCTAAAAAATTTGACTTGTGCTGCTGTGAAGTGGAGGGCCCTTTGCAAAGGTTGACTGGTCACCTTTCTCACTACTGCAGTTGTATGTTCCACTGGTACTAAGGAAAATTATTTGCAGAGACTGTTAGCATGTGTAAAGATGACAAAATAAATTATCAGAGAATTTACAGCACCACTAATACCAGTGCAGGGTGTCAGAGCACTTTACATCACACATATTACACAGAGACAATCAATCATACATGAGTAAATCAGTGTATAGGAAATGTTACATAAGACAAAGGACTACAAGGTGTAGGAGTCACACGACAACCATACTAGTAGGCAGCATAGTTTAATAGTGATTGGTCTGGAGAAACACAAACTCAGAATTTAAAACATAATACCATGGTTGGGGGTTCTCTTTAATAACCAGAGTTGATTTCTACCCGAATGAACCCTTTTTCTGCAACATTAGGATAATCAAAGACTGGGGAAAAAACCATAAGGCTCTAATTTATACCTTGCAGTTTGCATGCAGCTCTTACATGACAGTTAAGAGCTCACTGTTCTATGTTAGGGTTTTAACTTATTAACTGCAAGTAACAATAGGGTCTATCTGACAAAAGTAGTAACCCACTGACCTATTTACATTATGTGCACTTTGTGATCTGCATGGTACATGTTCTTAGCTGCAGGCACATTAACCCTCTGCGCTTCCTTTCCATGAGTCAAAACGTCCACTAGACAAAACACCATCTCTCTACTAAGAACATTAATCATTGGAGTTATCATGACATTTTTATTGTTGCCGAAAATTGTTGGAGGCCAGGAAGGAGGCAGCAAGTGATTTTAAAACCATTTTATATTTGCAAACATGACGCCCCTACCTGAAGTCAACGCCAGCTGCGATCCATGCAGGTAACAGCGGTGGGGCCTGGTAAGGGGGAATTTCGAGGGACGATGCAGAGGGAAAATTAATTATTTATTTAATTTCCCCTCTGCATCGTCCCTCAAAATCCCCCCTTACCCGGCCCATCCGTCCCACCGCTGTTACCTGCACGGACCACGGCTGGTCAGCGCCTGGTGCAGTCGCACTGCCCTAGAGCCACCCTCCTTAAGGGTCCTGTGACCTCAGTGACCGAGTCACTGTCACTCTATGGTGTGCTGCTTCATAGGCCTGCCTGCAAGACTGGAGGTGAACTTCAGAATGAATTGTGGCGGACAGGCCTTCAAGGTTAACCCACACTTGCAACTGCTAGGGTCCACCTGCTGGTGCTAAGACACCAGGGCTTTTAAGATCTTGCGGGCCTTCTAAGGTCTAGCATGGGAATGTGCTCCCTCAGGGGGAGTGGTCTGGTGGACTGGTCATGAAGGCTAAACCTGGTTCCCCAGTTCCAAATTCAGCAGCTCTGACCATAGTGCCACATCCTCTCCCCCACTGAACACCATACTGTCCCACTGAGAGAAACTTGCACTGCACTGACCCGCTATAAACACCTGGATGTGACTCAATTCAAATTACGCACTAGACAAGAGCAATATGCTTCCTAAAAAAAAAATTACATCCTAGAAAAAGCAAACACTCATAGGGAATGCAAGATTAAGTAAAGCATGTGAAATGTAAGCAGGAACAACGAACAACATGGTTACCTTTTTCTTTGTACACTCATTATTCAGTAATTAGTGAGTGCTTTTGCCTGAAAAGTTAAGGCCACGACTACAGGGCCCAGAAGGGACCCGCTTCAATGCCCATTGCTTATATCTTTACAAAACGTACGCAGTATGGTTTAAAAAGACCACGTTTGTGAATACAGAGCCACAGTATGCATTTTGTTTTCCAATTCACCCATCAACCAGGTATTACAGTAACTCCAGGAATAGTGCACTTTCCCACCCAGGGAAAACAATGTTGTTCAAAGAGCGAAGAGAAAACAAAAGTAGCGCTTCACTGGCAAACGCTGTAAACTGGCGCTAATGTGTTTAGGTGTGAATAAATCAATCTGGCCACCTTGCAACCACTCTGTCTTGCTTTAGTTAGTTAGTTATTTTTCATATTTTGAATGTTTTATTTCTCTCCACCCCGAGGCTGCACTTAGAAATTGAAAAATGTCAGAAAAAGACGACGTTTCCAGCAAGTGTTTTTCTTTTTTGGATCCATTTCACAGGGGAGCAAATAAACGAAAGGAGGAAAGAGAAGGTAATACCTGTTTCTTGAAGTCTCGGTTTTTACTAAATGAGGAGGAGCGAGACAGAAAGAGAGGGAAGAGGGGGAACAAAGAGAGGGGGGGGGGGCAGCTGCCAGCGGCAGGAGAACCGGACACTGTCCTTATCTTTTCTGGTCACGAAGGAAAAGACAGAGTCCTTTTCCGTCTCTGCCCGTTTCGCCCGTCCCCAAAAGCCGAGTCTTAACCATCGGCCTTGGCGATTTCTGCCGTCCGGGAGGCATGTTTAAAATAAGAAAGTAGGGGAACGGGCTCTATGAAATTAAAGAAGTAGGGGCACGCCGTGCCCTGCCGATCCCGCCCACTTCGATCACTGAATATGACACATTCCTGTCCTTTCCTTGCGCTGGCGCCCTTTTGGCTGCCTAGCATCAACGTAGGCACCCTTGCGCCACACCACCAAGCGCCAAGTGTAGATATACTGGCCACCTGACTACATCGCAGGCTGCTAGATCCCCCCGCAGCTCCACAGAACCACCATCGGGCACATGAATGGTGTTCACACAAAGGGGCCAGCGTACTGGCATTCCACTCGGCGCTCCCACACATGTGTTGCTGTCAACAGAGATCCACAGTGGGGGGGGGGGTGATGGGGTGACACAGAGACAGGCCGGCCCACCACCAGTGGGCCGCAGAAGGGCACAATTGGTGACCCTCGTCTCGTTTCTCCCCCCCCCGCGGTGGCAAAGGAATGGCAGGCAGTCACACAGTCAGGGCCGTCCACGTGCACAGAACACTTCCCTCTCCAGGGCACCACGGCGTCCGGCCAGCTCCACCGTGCCGCAGCGCGCCCCCTTTTCAAACCGCTGTGGGTCGCTCAAGTAACATGCTCCGCACACTAGATGCAGGCAATGGCTGGGTGGGGCACAACACGCTGTGCCAACCGCAGCACAGGTCCAGGCCCCAGCGGGGGCGGTGCAGTCTAGTCCAGGTGGGCAGAAGTTCAAAGATGCGCCACAGCCACAACCCGAGGGTCCAGCACACCAGGAGCAGGCAACAGCCGGGAGGGGCGGACCACACCGCGCCGACCACTGCCCAGGCTTAGGCCTATAGTGGGAACGGCACAGAGGAGTCCAGGAGGCCGCAAAGGTAGGAGCGTCCCACAACCGCAGCCCTGCGGCTTGGGAGGCCTAGGCCACAACACTGCACCGTCGCGCCCCCTGGTTGTGCAGTCCGATCACTCACCCGTGTGAGGAGTGGGGGGAGCACAGTGTGCCGGAAGGAGAATGTCGTTGGGCAGGCCGGCCGAAGGCTGCACTCTGATCACCAGTGCGCGGCCGCTGGTCCCCCTCAGGCTCAGCCCCTTTGCCACTTCGGGATGTCTGGCTACCACACAAGGCGGCAGACCACCTCCAACCGGCCGCAACAACACCGAAGCAAAGCGGCACTCGTGCCCTGCAGTCGGGTGGAGATGGATGCGACCGCAGGGATCCTCTTCTGTAGCTAAGGAGGCGGGGCCTGAAAATCAGGCAGAGCTCCTAGGAGTGCGACTTACGCGGTCGCCATCTTGGACACGCCCATGAATTTTTAGCTCTGGCTTCACAGTGCAAATGTTGACTGAACTCATGTGATCAACAAAAAATAAATGTCAGAGTACTTCTGAGAGAGGGGGTTAGGCTCCATCCACATATTGGTTCCCCTGAGAATAAGCTTTGATAGGGCAAAATGTGTGTGCTTTCACTAAAGACTACTTGTGTGGCACTCTTTGACAGGTGGTAAAGCTTACACTCGATACAGCGGAACTGAGTTGATTATAGCACCAAGACAATGATCATGGCTATCAGCCTGATCTGTTTATTATGACATGTTACAACTAAGGCACTAGGCCTGACAAATTGATTGTGGGAAGTACATTGTAAAGTCAATAAGCATTTAAGTATGATTTGCTATTACTCTATAGGTATCTTGTTACATATTATCTCACAGATAGCAATAGAGGCAAGAGTTTTTGTGTTGGTCTTTCACTTACACAAACCCTAGGCGTTTTCGCTGTGATTATTTTTGTTAGGTGGCGTTACATATTGTTTTGCAAGCTGTATATTTATACATATTTGTAATTTTATAAGGTTATGGATGGTGGTTGCCAGTTTTTCTGCACTTCAGTACGCCAGTATTGGGTAAAGTGTAAAGCCAATGGTAAAGGGTAAATGTTTCTCCATCACTGAATCACAGGACCTCTGCAATCAACTCTCAGACTTCTTCCACAACAAAATCTCCAACATATACAAGAACTCCACTCCATCCCACGACCTTCCCTCATGTGCCTCTTGCCCTCACTGCAGGAGCAACCAATCTCTCCAACTGAACCCCGCTGACCACTGAAGAAACCACTACAATAGTGGCATCCACCCACTCAGGTGCCCCCACGGATCCATGCCTGCACCACCTTTTCAACCTTGGTAGCATCACGATCACCTCAGTACTACAGTCCATCACCAACACATCCAGCACCACTACCACATTCCTGGATGCCTGGAAACACACAGATGTCACCCCTCTCCTCAAGAAACCATCCGCAGAACCAGAAGTCCGCAGCAACTATCGAACCATCTCTCTGCTTCCTTTCCCCTGAAAATTCTTGGAAAAAGCCATCCATAGCCAGCTTTCCTGCTACATCGAACAACACAAACTCCTTGACAACTGACGATCAGGATGTCGCAGCAACCATAGCAACAAGACAGCCCTCATTGCTGCAACGGACGACATTCGCACCATCATGGACCGAGGACACTCCACAGCCCAAATTCTGCGTGACCTTTCTGCCACTTTCGATAGTTTTCCCCAACACACAGACTCCATGATGCAGGAATCCAAGGACCAGCCCTTCAATGGATGTGCTCTTTCCTGTCCAGAAGAACGCAACGTGTTACGTTATCCCCTTTCACCTCCAAACCCAAAAACGTAATCTGCGGAATCCCACAGGGGTCATCCCTTAGCCCCACTCCCTTCAATATTTCCCTTGTGCTCCTTAAGAAGATTACCCACTCCCTCAGACTCAGAATTATCTCTCACGCCAATGACAAGCAACTCATCCTGTCCCTCTCAGAAGACCCACGAAAAACAACTTCAAATGCTGTAGTTCAAATTGTACTTTCTCCTTGTCCACTTTGTAGCCTCTCTCTGCTAGCGTGGTGAGGAATGCTATAGTGTCTTGTTTGAATATCAGCTCAGTGGGGCTGCATAACAGGATATCATCAGCATATTGTAACAGGGTGCTGTTAAATTTGAAGTTGGACAGGTCACTCCTCAGGATCCTGTTAAAGATACTGGGTGACTCACAGTACCCTCGAGGCAACTTTTGAAAGAGCAGTTGAGCTCCTCTAAAAGTGAATGTTGTTATGTATTGGCTACCTGGGTGAAGCAAAATGCTGATGAAGGCATTTTGACATCTATGACTGGGAAGTACACATCGTCGGTTGGGATGTTGGTCAGTATGATGGAAGGGTCTGGTACACACAGGGAATTCTGGAACTACTATATCATTTAGGGGGCGTAAGTCTTCTACTTGGTACCAAGTTCCCCCCTTGCCGTCTTCACTGGGAGTATGTGGGTAATGCACCCCACACGTAGTACTCCATGATGGATGAGGGCCTGTATTGCGGGGGTATGCCTTCCTCTGCTTCCCTGGACAGTGGGTACTGTTTTACTTGCGGGAGGATGGCTCCTTCCCTGAGTGTGATCCTAACTGGTTGGGTGCTGTTGATGAGCCACACATCATATGGACGAGTTGCCCATAGTTGTGGGAGTACCTGTGTGTAGTCTTGATTCCTGAGGGATGTTGCCATGGTGGCAGGCGCTGAGGCCCTGAGCTGCAGTTCATCTCTAATGTATATGGGATCTTCAAAGACTATTGCCGAGGGTTCTGGGAAGTTGTCGAACAGTTGTTCGTCTGATATGTTCCTTATGTGGAAACCTGGCTGTAAGTAAATGACGCATGCCCATGGGACTTGATTGTCGTCAGAGGATATCAAGATCCCGTAAGTGGGTCTGATCTCTACTTCATCGACTGCCTCTAGTTCCTCCACCTGGGTCTCCCACTCTTGGCGCCATTCCCTCTGGATTAAGAATTCCTTGGGCAGCTGTACTTGTCTTTCTGATAGTGTTGGGGTGTTCCCAATGAGGTTCAGGACTGCCTTGGAGAATGCAGCCTGGTGAGGCCCGGACTGTGTCACCCATAACAAAGTTGGGTCTTAGGGTCATAAGTTGTAACGGGGAGACCCTGGGGGTTGAGTAAGTCATACTTCCATCTTCTGAAAAGTTGATGGTCATGTTTAGAGTGGCCATTAGATCTCTCCCCAGAGGTTGGTAGGGGATGAAGGATGATATAGTAGTTGACCTTGGAGTTGGATTCTATCTATCTCTAAGTCAAATATTTCAGTGAAGGGAACCCTTATCACCATGCCTGAAAACCCCTGTGTGTCCGTAGTGTTCCGCAATAGGGACCATTCCCTTCCTTGAGGCAAGATCTTGTGGCCTCGGGCCACTAAGGTCACTGATAGCTACTGTCACAGTGGGTTCCTCATCCGACCTGGTGTGACTGTCAATACAGGACACATGGAGTTTCCTAGACACCTTCATTGGACCCGTTACGGGTTCTGTGCCTGGAACAGTGAGCTCCTTCCTCACACCGTTGCTCCTCCTTGTGCAGCAGGGAACCCTGGGCTCTTTGCTAATACATGGGATGGGTTCCCTGCTGCTTACTGATCCTGCCATAGGTGTGGCCCGTCCATCCGTGTTCGTTGTGAGGAGGGGGCTTCTGGATGCTCTTCTTGGGTTAGGGGCCAACTGGGGGGCATAAGTGTTATGCGTCTGAAGGTGCTGTGGGTTTCTATTGGGCTGGGGCTGGGTGTTGCATCTGTTCCTTGCCTCCCACTAGGATCTCTGTTGCTCACAATATATTTTATTCCTGCAATCTCCCGCAAGGTGTCCCATCTTATGGCATTAGAAACATTCTCTATTGTCTTTCATTGGGCCTCCCCTTCCTCGTTCATTGAAACCTCCTCTTGCCCTTTGAACATCAGTTTGGAATCCCTGGAAGTTCTATATGTCTCTTTCCCCAGGGATCGCAGCCATCTGCCTTTTTAAATTTCTGCTGTATCACCTTGGCTGTGTCCCTCCAATGTTGCCTTTTTAAATTTCTCCTGTACCAACTTGGTTGTGTCCCCCTGTTCTTGGTCCTGCCTGTCTTTGTCTTTTCCTGTTTTCTTCTTGTAATAATGTATGACATGGGCCTGTATCTGAGGCTATGGTTTTGTGTCCCACCCAACTATGTTGTCTAGTCCATTTTGTACTTTGGTGGGCAATCGCTTTTTAAGGATATTGAAGAAAAAGGTGAGCTGTGGGCCTGCATTATCCCATGGCTGGCCTGTCTCCTGGCCCCATCTTTCCTTCATTTTGCTGAGGTAATCGTTTATCCCTTTGTCAGGTTTAATAGTCTGAGCCATCAGTCCCCCTATGCCTGGGAGATCGGGGAACATTTCTCCCACGTCTGTCCAGATCTGATGTCTATATGTGTTAAACACTGCCCCATCGTGTTGGGCATGGGTCAGAGTTATTGTTGGTATGCAACGCTAGGGTGAACATGGCGTTAGTCTGTTTGCTTATCAGACTTCTTAGTAGTCTTTTAATGTTCCCATATAGCGAGTGTAATTCCTACTGTGTTCTTCTCAAAGTAGATCATCGCCTTCCCCGCCGCTCCAATAGGGATGGAAGCTTAGTCCTAAGTCTTTCCTTGTCCATCCAGGCCCAAGCGACATAAACATCCCCTGCGGCCCCCGCTGGAGCAAGGGAAAATGCCTTGCTGCTGAAGGGGTGGTGGGCTTCCCACTCAGCGAGACATTTCTGCATGTAGAGGAAGTCCCAGTCTGGGTTTCCCCCCTCATGCCAAATGCAATCCTCTGCCATGGCCATGTCTTCTGCTCAAAAGGCCCTCTTGTGGCCAGGTCCTAGCGTACTCACCCTCCCCCTTTGTCCATTGTGTTAGCAAACTACAACAAGCATTGGCATAGCCAATAGGTCTCGCCTTTGGGACCTTATAAGTATTTAGCCATGCAGCACATTATCCTGTGTGGTACAACATCTACTGTTACTTCATGTGCCAAAAACTTCATGCTGGACAGTAGCATGAGAGTCCAGCAAACAGAAAAACATGTGAAAATGTACATATTAAAAATCGCCAACTGAAACAAGTGGAAACGATGAGACACCAACAATCAGCTTAATTATGCTAGTGAAAACATATTGAATGTCCTGCTTGCAGTTCGTTATGTGTCCAAACATCCATTTGGTAGCCGGTAGCAGGTATACCCCAACTGCCTGCGGTTTAGTAAATATTAAAGGAATCGCTAGTGGGCTGACTACTGTCGGGGTCTCACTGGGATAGAGAATATGCACGTGCACCAAAATAAAAATGCCCCTTATTAATGAATCAAATGGCTGAGAAAGTGGCTCACATGTCTGCATCTATAAGCTAATTAAAATGTAAGTTATCATGCAAAATGAAAATAGTAATAGACTACTGACTAGAATTTCTGTTCACTGCAGTGACAAATAGTACATAGACATGTATGTCAGATTCAGAGAGGACTATATTTATTCTAGATCATGCATTACCATTAAGGAGAGGCATAATAGACTTGCAATGTCCCTCTCTGTGACAATACTGCACACTGCCTATGCTAATTTGCAAACCCCTCCCCCCCAAAACCTATTTTTTGTGTTTCGGGCATGCGCCCCCTGCACTCTGCATTTTAGTACTTGCTGTTTTCAGTATATGTATGGATTTAAATATACCAAAGCGTTGTTGTTAAAAGCCTTAAATTAGCGAACGTGTCACAAATTGTGGTTTAAGTTAGGACGGAAGTTAAGTGATCAATTAATACAGCCTTGATGCACTCACACTTCCTCGAAGGCTTGCTCAGGGTCCAGCACAGTCCGTTTCACGCGCTTCATTTCTGAAGGGAAACCCACGTGGCAAGCCTGGGAGGGAGCCTCTTGGTCCAGTAATCTCTGCAGGGCTTGGGTTACTGTTGACTCGTGATGCAGGCGGCATGTCTACTGCGATGCTGAGGAAGCTGCCTGCATGCGAGGTGAGGACGGTATTGTTACTTGCAGTCCTCGCACTCAATTAACAATGTTTCTTTATGTTACCTGCTGTTTACGGCTTCCCTGAAAGTGCTGTGAGGATGACTCATGCTTCCTTGCGTCAGCAGATAATTACTTGTCAAGTTCGCAGGCTCTACCTGAGGCACAGTGATCAGAGCTGGCTTACAAACTTTTGTGTATTTGCAAGTTTATGAAAAGGTTAAATTTCACTGCTGTGGCTAAAAGCAGCTCCGTTCTGCTAATTCCTTCCCTGACTTTCCAGAGACAGTCCGGCTCGCTGAGTCACTCTTGGTGACTCCGCAAGTCTGTTTCATTTTGCAACATTTCTCATGTCAGCCTGTTAATTTTTAAATGCATGATGACAAGGGGGCAGGTAAGATTCTTCCTGTTTCTCTTGCTGTACCAGTTCAGTATTTTGCGAGCGTCTTGAGTTGCTACAGGGTGTCAGTATTTTGAAGGGCAGCCATTAAAAACAAGCGTGCGCGCCTGAAGTAAAAAAAAAAAAAAACTGTCGGCAAAAGTGAAAGCGTTTCCCTTGCGGGAGCGAGCGGCGCCAGGAGCGATAATTGCTACCATATGGCGCCGCTCGCTCCCGCAAGTGAATCGCCAAACGTGCACGCGTTGCCATTGAAGGCAATGGAACGCGTGCACGTTTTTGGCTGAAAAGCCAAAGCGATTCCAAAAGGTCTTTGGCGAGACCTAAAAAGGGTGCACGTACACTTGGCTCACTCACATAATATCGAAGACAGAAATATAAATTCAAAAATAAATATATATAAATATACTTATTTAACCTCTTCACTGGTAGGCCTCCACCCCACACTCCCTGGCTAAGCCTTATTTTGGCTATTTGGGGTAGTTCATGCTTAGGCATCTGTTAATTACTGTCCACATAAAGTATCCACTCCAAAATTTGCATCCTTTACTTTCAACATTCTGAGGATTCTAAAGGTACCTAGGGTTTGTGGATTCCCCTGGAGGGGACAGAAAATGTGGCCAAAATACAGCAAAATGTTTTTGGGGGGAAAATTGGGGGGAAAAAGTGCTGCAGAAAAAAAGTCTGTATTTTTCCCTGCAAATTGTATCAACAAAAGGTTTGCACAGTTAAAATCACTATCTTCCCAGCTTTCAGGAACAGGCATACTTTTGTCACAAAACCAACATTTTCTACAGTTTTGGCATTTTACTGGGTTATAGCCTATTTTTCCTATTTTTTGTGCTTTCAAACTCCTTTCAGTTAGTGGTGAAAATGGGTCTGAAACCAGTAATGGATACCGGAAAGATATACATTTCTAAATAGTAGACAAAATCCTGAATTCAGCAAGGAGGTCATTTGTGTAGATCCTTCAAGGTTTTCCTATAGAAACTAACAGTGTGGAGAGGTGTGGTGCAGCGGCCAGGGCAGCTGACTTCGGAGCACAGGGCTCACGGTTTGATCCCCGGCTCCGGCGGCAGCTCAGCTCAGCACCATGTGACTCTGGGCAATAGCTCACTTAATTTCCACGACGGCCCCCAGTGCCTTGAGACCCGTAAGGGTGAGTAGCTCGCGCTTTACAAATACGGATTTACATTTAACAGTTGAAATAAAAAAAATACTGAAATTAAGTTGAAAAAAACAGCCATTTGTGTCTACATTTTCACCTGTAACTTCTTCTAAGTATGGCAGATTTTTTTAAGCAATATACCGTTTCGTCTGCTGGACCCTTCTGGTTGCAGGGATATATAGGAATTGTACGTTCACCAAGAACCCGAGGTACCCAGAACCAATAACTGAGCTGCACCTTGCAATGGTGTTTCAATGATCATCAAAGAGATAAAGATTCTATAAAGGTAGGACGCAACTTTACTTTTTTTTTTATATCATTGCAAACTAATTCAGAGATGGGAGTTAGGTGCTAGCAATATCACGTCTGTTGGAGCTAGAGAAAGCAGCAGTCCTAAAATAATTAAGTCTGCTGCCATTTGTGAGAGTTTTTGTTTGAATTCCTCACATGTTATTCCCTTTCTATGCAGAGCAGCGTCCCCCGCAACGCACTGTTTCTCTCAGCATTTTCCAATTCCCCACACTGAGGAGACTGGGAGATTTCGTTTATTTATTTTAAACTGTAAAAAAAGTTTCAAAGCACTCGTACTTTATAATGGGTAATATTAAGGGGAATTGTTTGAGTATAGGAAGAGGAGTGTTCCTGTGCTTTACTTGAAAGAAGACACATTTGAGATGGTGTAACATGTGGCAGGGCGTTCTTTGGGGACTTAGTGCAGTCTAGTGCCATCCATTGCACGTGGGAAGGTTCAATCTTTAAGTAATTTTATTAGTTCAAGAGAGACACAGAACTGTTGCTGGCTGTAAGGACCCAATATTTCCTTGGAGTTTTGGAGCAGAATCCAAAATGTCAGTTGGTGACGGTTTTTAAAAGCTAGCTGTTGACTTAGTGGGAACCAGTGTAGCTGTTCAGGTACTGGTGCTGTTTGACAGGACCTACCATCACAAGTTACATATCTAATGATTTTTTCCTGTTATGTTTTAGACGGTTTTCTGGCTCCACATTGAAGTCCCTGGTAGTTAAACTACATTTCAGATGCTGAATAGACATTCCAAGGTAGAAAACATCCTCATATTTTTCCCAGTCCCCTTAACTAAAATTATTAACCGTCATAAAAATGGACTAGGGTTCCCTTCCACTGGGCCCCGCCATCTATTCGATATCTAGGCATTAACGTCACGGCTACTTTAGACACATGGACCCAGGCAAACTGGCCGGCTTGCCGAAAATCAGTACGAGACGACCTCCGTCGTTGGCAGTCATTACCCATTTCCTGGCTGGGCCGCCTTAACGCGGTCAAAATGTCCCTTCTCCCCAAGGTACTCTACCTTTTTCAGGCACTCCCGACACCTATACCGCAAAGGGACATTCAGAGCCTGCAGCGGGATGTCACTAATTTCATTTGGGGAGGGGGGAGACCGCGCTTCTCTACGAAGGTCTTAATGTTGCCTCGAGACCGGGGAGGACTGGCATGCCCCAACTTCTTAACCTATTATTGGGCGTCACACCTGCGCTATATCTCGGAATGGACGTTTCGGGAGAGTGAGAAACACTGGTTCCACATGGATAGGGCCGTGGCTTGTCGACCGCTCTGGGACCTAGCCTGGCTGCCGCGGGGGGCCAGACATCGTAGTGCTTATATTGCTACCCCAACGAAAACGGTCCTGGAGATCTGGGACAGGATAGCAGTGTCTCGGGGCTTAACCACCTTCCCCTCCCCTAACACACCCCTGGCGCATAACCAGGAGTTTCCACCGGCCCTGTCCCCCGCCTCTTTCCCTGCGTGGGCTGCTGGTGAATGCCGGGTCATACAGCAACTTTTCGAAGCGGGACGATTCAAATCCTTTGAGCAATGTAGGACGGACTTTCATCTCCCTAGAACAACGCGCTTAGAATATTTTCGAATTCGTCACTGGCTCCACACCCCAACCTACACGGAGGGCGCGACACGGCCTCTCACTTTGTTTGAAACTTTAGTCCGATCGTTTGATGGCTCCCGGGGGTTGATTTCTAGGACATATAAAGTTCTCCAACACGCACACGCAGGGCCTACTCATACTTATCAACGCAGTTGGCAGACAGACCTCGAGAAAGACATTCCCCCTGACCAATGGGAACAGCTATGGCGAGATATTCCACGCATTTTTAAGAGCATTGCACAGCAGGAATCGGCATACAAAATTATGACCCGCTGGTATTATACTCCCCTTCGACTCCAAAAGATGTACCCGGGCTTCGCTCCCCTTTGCTGGCGATGTCAGGATTCCCAGGGCTCCTTTTTGCATATATGGTGGTCTTGTCCCCTTATCACTATCTACTGGAAAGAGATCCTGAGCCACATTAGGGAGGTGGTGGGCTTTCCTATTCCGGATGACCCGGTGATAACGATCCTAGGGCTCCGTCCGAGGTCCCTTAAAGCTATGACACATTCGGACTGGCGCCTGATCTTCCACATGTTCACTGCAGCGAAACAGGTTATTGCGCTCCACTGGAAGAAGGCCTTCACCCCACCCTACATGGTATGGCATACTCGTCTGTGGCATGTCATGGCGATGGAACTTCTTTCTCATAGACTAGCCCACACTGATGCTAAATTTGAGCGTACATGGCAGCCCTTGATATCACACCTCTCTAAACTGGAGCATGCCCGATCAGTTCCACCCCGCTTGAGGGCCCTCCAACTATTTGCCGACCCCATGCTTCCAAGGGGAGGAACATGCGATGATGAGGCGGGATAGGGGGTGGGGAGAGCCCACACTTCCCCCTGCAGACACTGAATAAGGTCCCACGCCAGGGGGAATTTAATTAGTTTCACCTAGGGCACCCCTACACCACGGAGCCAAGGAATAACCCTCCCCTCCCTTCTTCTCTTTCCTATTCTGTCCTTTTCTTACTTCTCTCTCTTTAAGTCTTTGAATGTTGGGACTTTCCCCATCCTTATTGTTATTTCTCTACAGGCCAACCGCCTAGAGGGACACACCCCTGACCTTTATGTGTTGGCAGTACTTGGCACTCCTACCAGCTGCAGGCCCCCGGTAAACTGCCCAAGGCAGCGTGAGGGCTAATTTGGACAGAACTTAACGAGGCGCTATGTTTCATTCACCTGCTCCTGTCCGTTGCAACTCAAGGCTTTGATATATGCAACTGTTCCCATAGCCTCAATGTTGTGAACTAATACACTATACTCTGTATCTTGCTTGCCAAGCTCTGCCTTTATTACTCATGGCCTGGTGTTTGTGAATGTTACTTCTTTTGTTGGTGAATAAACTCAATAAAAGAGATTAAAAAAAAACAAAAAAAAACAATGGACTAGGCTAGGAACTAACAAGATGACGTTTTCTTGGATATGCAATAAAATTACATTCTATTTTTGAATGTTGCACACTTACCACCCTTTTTAGGTCGAGCATTCGAGACCTACTGTAATTTCTTATGTTGGGTTAAAGCCATCCCCCAGCTTTTGATTTGTTTGTTTCAGTGTCCCTCAAAAATCCTTGCTTGCCAGTGGTCAGTCCTGCCTCTTTGTCCCTCCTTTTTCTCTTCCGTTCCTCCCATGCATAAGTACTGTCTCATCACACTACAGTTCTTTGTCTGTTCTCTGGGGGACTACTTTATTTCTTTGTTTCCTGCTCTGTTTCTGTTTGCCTGTGTGTCGTTTCGGCACCATAGCTGATTACATTTAAATATAGTTTTCCTCCCTCCCACCTCCTCCTAATTCCACAGTTTTATTGGGGGTACTTTTTTCGCCATGCCTCCCTCTTCGTGGTTATATTTTTTAGGCTTTTAAGCAATTTTCGCTTTCGACCGTCATTTGGGCTTCTTTTTAGTAGGATGTTAGTTTGGGTTTGGGATTTGTTTTACAGAGGATTGGGCTTGTTTTTTGGTAGAAGAGCAGAACAAGCCTTGGCAGCGCAAAAAGCTGGCAGTGAATGTCTGACTTTTTGACTTTGCCGGTGCCTGTTTTTATGTTGCCATTCCGTCGTTTTTATTTACCGCATCAATCGTGCCGGGGAAATTCTATTTCAGGCCTTGAAGGAAGTCCCTGCCTGACACGTGCTTAAAAAGGGCGAAGACAAAGTGTTGCTCTGAAAAACAGACTCATTAACACGAAGCGCCGAACATACTCCCCAACTTCAGTTTAAAGAGACAAATCGCTGGCGGGAAGCTGCCAAAAGGCAATGCTTTCAAAGCCGTCTCTTTCAGATGGTTCTATTTTAAACTTTGCACGCTGTGCTTTCCCTTGCATGTAATGCCTCCGACAACAAGAAACGCTTTAATTTTTACTTCAACTGCGACCGAGCTGCATGAATATAAGCGTTTACTATGTTAAATGACATCTTGACTGATGCTCAAAAAGCTAACCCAATTCAGAACGCAATTAAGGGGAAAAAACAAAATAAAACGCCAGCGGTGTTCTTCACTGCTGATAATAATTTTTTAGGTCTCGCCTAGCGATGCAGCGCATGCGCTGTCCACCTTGGCGAGATCTATTGTTGTCTATTTCTTTGCCGAAGGGGGACAGGACATGTGCACGCGTATGGAAGACAGGAGATGTGCACGCGTACGGCTGGCGGCGTTAGCACAAGGGACAGCAGATGTGCGCGTACGGAGGACAGGAGATGTGCCCGCGTACGGCTCGCGGCGTTAGCACAACACCTGCTCGCTCGCTCCCTCTCTCCCTCCCTGTCTGCGCGTACGGAGGACAGGAGATGTGCATGCGTACGGCTCGCATCGTTAGCACAACTCCTGCTCGCTCGCTCCTCCCTCCCTCCCTGTCTCTATCAGGCCCCTTCTGCTTCCATTAAATGCCGCTGGTATTCGCTTTCCCTCTTGCTCGCTAGTTCCCTCATTTTTTCCCCTCCATCAGGCCCCTTCTGCTTTCATTATACACCGCCCTTCCGCATCAATACATGCCCACACACATGCCCTTTAACACTTTTTGGATCACTGCCATGGACAAAAAGAACAATTTAATGGGGACGAGACACTCCGACTCCACAAAGAGCGCTCTCCATCGGAACAATGCTGTCCCAAAACAGTACAAATGACAATGAGGCGGCCGTACCCGCAGGCATCAGCAGGGACTACCCATGCACAAATCTGCAGTGCTGTGAAATTTACCACGCAGTAAACGCGGCTTCCATAGCCACTAGCATTTGCACCCCGCGGATGCTTGTCTCACCTGACTGACCTCGTGTATGATCTTGGCCGGAATCTCCTTGCGGATAATTTTGCCGAAGATTGTATCGACACAGAAAGAGGACACAAAAGCAAAGGAGGCGCCATTTTGAAATAGGGTAATTTATTTTGAAGTTAAAAATCCTTTTGCGGCGCCTTATGCGTGTGTTGTTATACATGTCTTTTGGAGCGAGACTTCAACGGAAAACAAAGAGAAATGCAAGCAGTCTTGATTATCTCATTGACAAGTCTCCCTGGCCAAATGATTTTTTTAGCGGTCACTGCTGCGGCCATATTAGGCATCATTAAACCTATGCTAAGCCCTACTGCCGCAATATGCCATTGACACGTCTGACCCCGTACCACTTTTATTACTCCGAGATGGGCTTCTCGTTACCTAAGAGGGCTCTATCAGTAGGTGCCGTATTTTCAACTCTCGGGCTAGTGTTTAGAGATTCTGTCTATGACTACACAGAGGGGGAGAGGGCGTGGCCTTGGACAAGACCTGAAGACATTTGGAGCAGATGGACGGTAGGATGAAGGTGAGCGACAAAAGAGACGCGTGAGCGGAGTTAGTGTGTCAATGGTGGTAAAGACAGAAAAAGAGTCCTGCTTTGCTCGGCCCAGACCCAGAACACACTTTACCATCCCTGATTTAATTACCGCAGGTTTTGCGATAGAAAGAGGGACAGAATCGTTTGCCCATTGACTATTAAAATTATGATGTTTTTTGTCACAAAATGCATTTTAAAAAGTACAGAAATCGCTTCACTGCCTGTGTACTTACTATCAGAGACCAACCTCCGCAAACATTTTGTGTTTTGTACGTCTGACAGTTATGACGAATGTGATTGGTTAGCCCATCATGAACATGTCTACAGTTAATGAGAGCTGCTTGCTTGAGGCGTTACACTTTCACTTATGAACTTTACTTTTCTGCCCCTAAGCGTTCCGGGTCTGGGCTGTGCCTGTGTTCGCAGTAGGCAATTATCCCAAAGTCTTCTAAAAGTCATTAAACAAGAGGTGATCCCTCCTCTGACATGAGAAAGAACAGGAAGTTCAAAAAGAAAGCTTCACTTACCTCTGGCCATATAAGGCTAGCATCCCCAGTTGCATTTACAGTGTCTATTTATATTAATTTAGAAGTTTTAGAAATTCAGACCTTTTATATTTAACATTTGGGGCCATATGTAGGTAGCTAAATACCGGTCGGTAACGGCCGAAATTCGGTAAATCTCCCGTTACCGACCGGTATTTAGGCGATTGAGATGTAGGAGGCCAAAAAGAAGGAATCGGTAATTATGAATCGGTAAATACCGATTCATCATTACCGAATTCAAAACTACCCATTCGGAAATCACCGATTCCTTATTTACCGAATCGGTAAATAAGAATCGGTAAAAACGAAAAAGAGATGTAGGTAAATTCGGTAATACCGAATTACATGAAATTCGGTATTTAAGAGTCGGTAATTAACACTGACTGAAAGCAGGTGGTAATCATCTACAGCGAATATAAGCAATCCCAAAATGCAACAGTGTGATCACTATGGCGGCTTTCTATGTGATTGCAAGGCGGCTACGTCTACAGGCAGCAGGAGTGAGGATCTGGAGAAGGGAGGAGCGCATTTACAGACAGCGCATCACAATCTTCCAACAGACTGAGGCTGAGATCCATGAAAGGTACAGGCTACACCCCCACACCATCCTGGACTTGATAAGGGACTTGCACCCACTCCTGGAGCACCCAACACCAAGGGCGCACACCATACCGCCACATGTGCAGGTGCTCTGTAGCCTACATCTACTCGCATCTGGCAGTTACCAGGGGGTGATAGCTGCGGTAGGCGGGGTGTCTCAGAGTTGCCTGTCCCGTTTCTTCAGAAAGTTCCTGGATGCCATGATGCAGAGAATGCACCACTACATTAGCTTCCCAAACACACAGGCGGAACTGCTGAAAACCAAGACAGACTTTTACCAGATGGCACAGTTCCCGCATGTTATAGGCTGTATTGATGGCACACACATTCCAATCTGCCCACCAGCAGCCACTGAGCACATCTACAGGAACAGAAAGTCCACCCACTCCATAAATGTGCAGGTAATCTGCGATGCTGCCAACATCATCACTGACATCGTGGCCAAATTTCCTGGGAGCACCCACGACTCATACATCTTCCAGAACAGTGGGATCTACACACGCCTGGCTGCGTGGAGAATTTGGAGAAGGATACCTGCTAGGTAAATCACTGTGACACTCACTCATACTTACTGCAGATGAATGTGTATTGGTGTATGTGACTAATGGCACTCTCTTCCTCACCTAGGCGATAGTGCATATGCCGTGCGGTCATTTATCCTCACTCCCTACCTAAACCCATCAACCCTGAGTGAGAGACGATACAATGTGGCACACAAATCAACACGCAACGTTGTGGAGCGCACGTTTGGACTATTGAAAAGCAGGTTCCGCTGCCTCCACAAAAGCGGAGGCGCACGTCAGTACACACCCATCATCTGCTGCAAAATCATTGCAACTTGTGCAATGCTGCACAACCTTGCCACAAGGAAAGGTACAGAAGTGGAATTAACTGATTTTGAGGACAATGATGATGAATTAGCACAGCCAGAGCCCAATGCAGCAGGAGTGCCACCAGCAACAGATGGGAGACAGAGACGGGCAGAGATCACATGCAACTATTTTTAATTAAGTAAGGAGACACAGCCAGTTGTTGTATGTAATGACGTAGTTTTAATTTCTGGGCACTACGCCCCAACACAAACGGCCAAACGTGGCATTCCAATTTCTGACATCCATAGTAGGAAGTCATGGGTTACTTCACCCAATTCTGTCCTGTTAGTGTGGGCTGCATCAGCGTCTGCGGCCACGCACAACAGTACTGGATGCCATTAAGTGACTGTCCTCACTGGCTGTGGAACCAGTGGCAGCCCCATGCCGTCTGCTGCTCCTCCGGGTGTCTGTTACAGGGGGTAATGCTGCTCCGACTGGTCGTGTCCTCGCTGTCCCCAACTTCCACAGCACCAGTAGTGGCAGACTGACTTGTCAGCAGCACCTCAAGAGCAGTGGTCACCTTTACCAGCCCCCTAGTGACATCAGTGCTGCAGTGCGCCAGGCCCTCCTGCATGGCCACGGAGCGCCTGCAGAGCAGAGAAGTGGCAGTTGCTAGGCGGTTCACTGCCCTTGTATGGTGCTCCATTTTCTGCCTCTCCCTGCGCCGTGTAACTCTGTCCTCATCCATTTTGCTGCACAGCAGCATCACAGACTGGGACATGTCCCGCATGCCTGCAGCCATCTCCTTCATGCCCTCAGCCATTGTGCCTATGCCCTTGTCAATGTTGCTCATGTTGTCATTGAGGCGCCTCATTTGTCGCTGGACTGACTGTATTGCCTTTCCTTGTAGGCGCTGCACCTTCACCATGCTTGCCTCCAGCCCTCCGAAGACACCATGGCTCTCACCCTGTGGAGGTGGACTGCTCACACGAGCCCTGCGGCGGCGTCTGGCACCTGTGTGTGCTCCCTCAGTGGTGGACAGCACACCAGCATTGCTACCATCCACTGGCACAGTGGATGTTTCCCCTCGAGTCTTCTGAGGAGGACTCAAACTCCATCAGTCTGGCAACAGCACGCCTCCTAGGTCTCAGCACTGCAGGTGGTGTTGATGCTGGTGAGGCTAGCAGTAGTGGCGAGGCTAGCTGTGGTGGTGAGGCTAGCAGTAGTGGCGAGGCTAGCTGTGGTGGTGAGGCTGACTGTGGTGGTGTTGTGTGCCCTGCACTCGTACTGGCCTTCTCAGTGATGTCCTTCCGGGGTGCCCTCTCTCCCTTGTCCTGAGCAGTCCTGCGCGATGTCTCGCCTGTGGACAGAAATTGTACATTAGCTCAGTGTACCTGCAGCCCTGCATAGCAAGAATAAATATACATTTCTGCCACACTATCTCATTGTCTTCTGCCTGCTTATCGCTGATGTGTGTCACATGCCTTGTTGTTCAGTGCGATTCCTGTCATGATAGGGGTTTCACTGACTACATCTCCCATAATGCATTGCTGGTTTGCACTAAAATCGGTTCTGGAGTGGGATTCACAGAGCCCAATTGGGGATTTGGGATAGGGGAGGGGGCACAATGCTGTGCATGCTTCTTACCTCGTTTAGATGCAGCCCTGGCAGAGCTGTCTGCATCCCCGATCCCACAGACACTTTCTGGCTCTATCGTGGTCTCCACGAGCCGCTCAAGTTCAGTCAGGGCAGGTGCCCTGTTCCTTCCTCCTCCTGTCAGCCTGGCTTGTTTCTTGAGATCTGCCATCTTCTTCTTGGTGATGCTCCTGATGTCATACCACCGCTTCTTGAGCACATCAATGTCCCGGGGGTCACTCCAATGGCATTCACCTGTGACTGGATTTCAAGCCAGATTCTCCTTTTCACTGACTCTGCAACTTGCAGGGACTGCTTTCCAAACAGCTTTGCGTTTTGCTTCACCACCTCCTCCACAAGGACCTGCAGTTCCCTCTGACTGAATTTCAGTTTCCTCTTCCTTTCCCCTCCTTCTCTTTCTGTGTCCTGGGTGTCCATTGTGCAAGATTTGCAGGCGAGGTTCAGGCAGTGGCTCTGTTGCTCTCCTCTGCACTCCCAGCCTCTCCAGAAGGTTCTGATTGTGTGCACCTGCCTGGGTGTGGCCACTTCCTGGTTGGGAGGGGTGGTGGTTGCACAGGATTGGCTGATTCCTCAATTGCTGTTTTTTTGTATTACCGATTCGGTATTTACCGATTCGGTATTTACCGATTCGGTAAAACCGATCGGTATTGTGGATTCGGTAAATATTTACCGATTTTTACCGATTCGGTATTATTTACCGAATATTTACGTACATCGGGAATACCGATTCATAAATACCGATTCGGTAAAATTCGGTAATTAGGAATCGGTATTTCCAGATTACCTACATATGGCCCTTGGTTCCAAAAACTAGTGGCACCCGGCTTCTAATGTTTGTATCAGTAGGTGGATTTGTGATACCATTGTGGAAGTTTTCCACACTTGAACAAGAAATGTACATACATTTTAGTTGTTGCTCAATTGAATTCATATATGTCTATTGACATGGAGGTATTGCATTTGAAACAAAATCATTATAATGTACAAAATCATTATGATGTAGTTTAGTACGTTTTGTCCCTTATTCTAAACTAGGCCTCCGGCCTCAACATCAACTTTGTAACAAGCATTTGCAATGCAACAGGTCTCGCATTTACGCGAGTTTCAGCTATTGGCATTGTAAATGACAATGCCTTTTATTTATCTTTTGGTTTTTGAAACATAAATAAAACGCATTGTTATTTACAATGCCAATAGCTTAAAGTCGCGCAAATGCGAGACCTAGTGCATTGCAAATGCTTGTTATTTTTTTCTGCGATTCAAGTTTTCTCCTCAAATGAAATTCATTTTATTCACAATTACTCACCAGGTCAGGCGGCATTTTTCTTGCGGATCAACGCCAAGAGTTCAAAATTAAAACAGGTTATTTTGTGTCAAGCTGTCTTACGGAGGCCTGTAAGTATCAATCGTGCCATAGGCGAAAATACGACACGCGAGACAGCCAGCTGCAACCTGTTTGGTCTTTGTATGGCAAGTTCAGACACAAAGGGGTGGAGAAAATAGGTTAAATGTCATTCTTCTGTAAGATCAGTTTTTTTAAAATTAAAAACCTGAACTGGCCCCAACAATTATTAAGAGATCCGTATCTTTCGCTCCCTGCGTGGATAACGAGCTCCCTCTCTGCTGGACACAGACGCTGTGTCTCAAGGCTTGGTTAATGAAGCGCGCCTTAGGTCGGGAAATTAGCAGGACTCCGGAGCCAACATTTGGTGACCCGGCTGTACAGCAAGTGCCTCTGCCAGTGCCATGTCTTCCCCCTCATTATCACCCCGTAACCATGTCAACCCCTCTTTGTTTTCATTTCCCGTAGCTTCTCAGCGAGACTCTCTGGTGCTCTCTGGCCAGGGACAAGAAAGAAGGGAAGATGTAGTCACGTGCATTCTGCCTTTTTTTTTTGATAAACAAATTTTTATTGGTTTGAAGAAGACACCAGCAAATATGACACTGTAAAATCCATTAACATGAAGAAGACTCTGACTGACCCATTTGCATTGATAGTTGAAAACAAAGTGAAGTACATTTGAGCAACATAGTTAGGATTGAATCATACCCCCCAACCACTTCCCCCAGACCCTTCGGTATTTCTTATGACATCCCCGGGCCCCATACATGGCCTGTTCCTGCGTGGCACACCAGTCAACCCCGGACCTCCACCTTTCAACACTAGGAGGATCGGGGGATTTCCATGCAGCTGCAATGTCCCTCTTGGCCACCACCATAGCAGTAGTGAGGAACAGCTTCTCATTTCTGGATCCGTCCAGCCCATCCGTAATACCCAGAATCGTGTGTTTAGGGTCATGTGGGACCTCCCACCCCAGTACCTCAGTCAGTTCCTCCTCGATGTCCCCCCAGAAACGCACCAAGCGCGGGCAAGCCCATACCATATGGGGGCCGGGCTGAGACCCGCCCGATGGAGCCGTACAGGGGTGAGATAAGCTGTGTGAAGGTAATACAGTTGAACCATGCGCAGCCTGGCTGAGGCGGTGACCGTTCTGGGCGCCATAAGGGCGTCCCGCCAGTCCTCTTCTTCCAGGGAACCCACCCATCCCTCCCATCGGGCCCGCAACGTATCCAATGAGGTCGGGGTATTATTAACCAGTGAGCGATATATGCGTGAAATGCCACCTTTCCCCAGATCTCCCAACATGATCTGAGCCTCGGGTGGGCTATGATCCGGAAGCCGTGTGCCTGTCGTCAGGTGCGCATGGAGAGCATGTCGTAGTTGTAGGTATCTATAAAGCTGTGTTCTATGCAGGGAGTATCTAGTCTGGAGGTCTGAAAAGGAGCACATGTGGTCCCCTGCCCACACATCTCCTAGCTGCGAGATACCTATAAGGTCCCAGGACCGAAAGCCCCGCAACCCGTTCACCTCCTTGAGCCAATTCCCCTGCCACAGGGGTGTGCATTGAGTCAGTGTACGTGTCCATTTAGTGTGTCGCAGTGCGGCCCGCCAAGCCAGCAGCACGGAGCGTGTCACCTCCGGTAGTCGGGAAGGGATAGGTTCTCCGTACAGCAGAGATTGAACCCTGGGCAGACCCAGCTCACTTAATTCCAGTCTATACGCCGGATCAGACCAGCCCCCATTGAACCAGTCGTGCATGGATAACAGGCGCGTAGCCAGATAGTACAGGTATAAATGGGTCATCCCCAGGCCCCCATCAAAGGAAGGAATCCGACAGGTAGCCAGTGCTAATCGGGCTCTTCCCTTCCCCCATAGGAACTTATTGGCCATGCTGTCCAGCTCATGAAACCAGGATCTTGGGAAGGAGAGGGGGGTGTTCTGAAGAACGTAGAGGAACCGGGGGAGAACCATCATCTTAAAGAGGGTGACTCTCCCCATAGGGTTCAGGGGCAGCGAGCGCCACTTTAGAAGGTCAGCCTTGGCCTTCTTCATCAAAGGAGTGACATTAAGGGCCCAGCCGAGTTCAGGGAGGAAAGTTACCCATATCCCCAGGTATTTAAGCGATTGCCGGCGAAGTGGGATTTTGGACTGCCAGTCAAAACACTCCCTGGACACATGCAGGGGGACCAGGACCGATTTGGTCGGATTCAGCCGGAGACCCGAAGCTCGCTCGAAGGAGCGCAGAATACGGAGGCAGGGAGGGCCCGACCGAGCGGGATCTGCCAAGTAGATGAGGACATCGTCAGCATAAAGGGCAATTTTGTCAGTCTCGGCGGTGGGCCAGTTCCAACCCTCTATGTGCTTGCTCGACCGTATTAAGGCCGCCAGCGGCTCCATTACTAGAGCAAAGAGCAGAGGGGAAAGAGGGCACCCCTGCCTCGTTCCCCGGCTCACGGGGAATGGACCAGACAGAGTCCCGTTTACCAGGACACGTGCCCTAGGGCGGGCATATAGAACCCGGATCAGCCCGCGGAACCGGGGGCCGAGACCCATTATCTCGAGAACGTCCCCCAAAAAGCCCCAGTCCACCGAATCGAAGGCTTTTTCAAAGTCTACTAGGAGAAGCGCGAGGTAGGGGGTGAGTAAGTGGCGGTGAGCCAGGGCCAGGTGCAGCCTCCGTAGACAGTGCCGGGTGCGCCGTGAGGGCATGAACCCGCATTGATCAGGGTGGACCAGCGTAGATAAATGAGGCTTGAACCATTGGGCGAGGACCGTGGCAAACAGCTTGAGGTCGGTATTAATAAGAGAAATGGGACGGTAGTCTTCACACCGTGCTGATGGTGGTTGAGACTTAGGAAGGACCACTATGGTGGCCATATCTGTCTCCGGTGGGAAGGAGCCCTTCTCAGCCGCCTCTTGAAACAGGTTCGCAAGGTGGGGAACGAGGGTATCCCGATACAGTGCGTAGTATTCTTGGGGGAGGCCGTCCGGGCCCGGCGTCTTGCCGGAGGAGGTGAGGGCGATCGCCTCCCTAATCTCTTCTTGGGTGATGGGGCGGTCCAGGTCTTTCTGAACTATAGGATTTAAGCACGGGAGGCAGCTGCTCCCGGACTTCAACAGGTCAGAGAGGGAAAGAGTGGGAGGTCTGGCCGCAAATAAGTGGCGGTAGTACAAGGCAATAGCTCGAGCCATCTCCGCCGGGTCGCGGCAGATCGCCCCATCCTGGGATACAATTTCAGGGATTATGCGATTTGCCCTGGGGTAGGTGGCCAGCCTGTGGAGAAGGGAGCCGTTTTTGTCACCCCATCCGTACATCCTGGTGACGGATGAGCGCCAAAGGAGCTTTGCTGAGTCCAACGAGAGCTGCCTAATCTCCGCACGAATGTGAGCAAGAAGTCTTGTTTCAGAGACTTGCGGGTTCCGCACGGAGGACCGTTCAAGGCGTAGCGCCTGCGCCTCGCGTGAGGTAATTTGCTCCATCTGTTCCTGCCGCTGAAGTTTAAGCTGGCCCTTGGCAAACCCCCGAATTGTGGCCTTACCAGCTTTCCCACAGGGTGCCCGGCGAGGGACTGACCCCTCATTGGTCAAAAAATATTGCTGAAGTTCCTGTCCCACCACTTTCCGGAATTTCTTATCCTGAAGGAACCACGCATTTAGCCTCCACGTCTGACGCATTGAGGCAGGGGGGGGCCTGAGGTGAGAATCACTGGTGAGTGGTCGGAGATACCCCGAGGGAGGATGGAGACGTCCCGAATAGGAAGACAGTCAGTCGAGGGAACAAAGATTGTGTCAATACGTGCCTGTGTGTTGTGCGCTGCAGATGTATGTGTGAATTGTTTGGAGTGAGGATGCCACACCCGCCACGCATCGCAGAGACCCAACGATTCCGACCAATTTGTCAGCTGCCTCGCCTGCGCCTGTCTAACTCGGGACGGAGGGCCTGTCGTGTCTAACTCAGGGGAGGAAACCGCGTTGAAGTCACCCCCGATAAAAGTGGAACCCCAGGGCAGGGATGTTAGAAGGTCGACTGATTTGGCTAGAGTCGTGTTCAACATCGCGGGAGGGGAATAAAAGGATATGAAGTTAAGGGGGTCCCCATTAATTGTCCCACACAGGGCCACAAAGGTACCCTGGGCGTCAAGGGTGACCCGCGTGGTCACAAGGGGGAGGGACCGTTTCACCAAGATCGCCGCCCCGCGGGAGCCCCGTGTGAAGCCCGAGTGCCAAACCCTGTCGTATCCGTACCTTGCCAAGAAGGGACAATGGTTGCCCAGCAAATGTGTCTCTTGCAGGAGCAGGACCTCTACCCCGTGGCGCTGCGCATAACGCAACACCGCCGTGCGCTTGAGACGGTCCAAGAGGCCATTAACATTCCAAGACATTACGCGCAGGGGGGCCCGCAGCTGAGGCGTTTCAAGCTTAGTAGTAGGAGGGAGCATAAGACAGATAGAGACGCATGAGGAGGCGGAGCCTCGCGCTAGGTCGCCCGGGTGCAGGGCTGGGCTCCCCGAGGGAAGTCACGTTGCCCCACCAGGGGCAGAGCCGGTCATCGTGTAAATGTTGGTGCCATAACACAGGAAAATAACTAAAACAAACAAAGAAGACAAACAGCGCAACACGGGACAACTGTCCCTCCACCCCGACCCAACCCCCACCCCCACCCTATACTTCAGGAAAGGAAGCATCTGTCGCCCTAACAGTAAGTTAACACCAAAAACCAAACTAAAACGCTTGGGGATGGGGGAAGCATTGGGAGGACCCCTCCTCTGATCAGGATGTGCATCGGCAAGTCTGTCAGGAATCGAAGTAACGATGAGTTGATGCGCCCTGTCCGGCCGCGTGACCAAGCCCAGCAAGCATAGATGAGCTCACACAGGGCCCGGAAGGATAGTCGGGCTACGTGAAAGGTCCGTCTCGGGCAGGTCCAGCAGTGACGGACGGGGGGATGCCCCATCCGAATCCAAGCGGCTGGAGGAGCCAGATCTCCGCTTGATCAGGTGATCTCCAGGGAGCAGCATCTGCTGCCGCGAGGGGCCCAGCGGTGAAACCGAGCGGGCCAGTCTCTGACCACGACGTTTACGTGAGCGGTTGCGCTGAGGCCGGGGGGCAGGGGTCCCCTGCGGGGCAGACCCCCCCGCAGCATTCCCGGTTGATGGAGTGTGCCCACTGGCTCGTAGGGGATGCTCTTCCGTGACCCAAGTCCAAGCCTCCTCAGGGGTGTCGAAGAATAGGGCTTTGCCGGAATACAAAACGCGCAAGCGCGCAGGAAAGAGGAGCCTGTACTGGACGTTAAGAGCTCGTAGTTTCTGCTTGACCTCCCCAAATGAGCGGCGCTGACCCTGTACCTCGCGGGTGTAATCGGGAAAGATCATGATGTTGTGGTTTTCGTATTTGAGGCGTTGGTGCTTGCGGGCCTCGGCCAGGACGGAGTTGCGGTCTTTAAAGTTGAGGTTTCGCATTATGATTGGTCTGGGAGGTGCCCCCGGGGGTGGTTTAGGAGCAAGGGAGCGGTGTGCTCGTTCAATTGTGAACCAGGCTGAGAGGGAGCCCTCGGGGATCCAGGTGCGCAACCACCTCTCCACAAAGTCCGCCGGTCGGCCCTGTTCCGCTCCCTCCGGAACGCCCACCAGGCGGAGGTTGTTGCGGCGGGACCTGTTTTCGGCATCTTCTGCCCGCCGGTGCAGCTGCGGTGTGTGAGACTGGAGGCTGGCGAGTTGTCCCTTTAGTTGTTGGACATCATCCTCCACGGTAGAAATTCTGGATTCAGTTTCCTTGATCCGAGCCGTGGCGTTTCAGAGGTCCTGCCGGAGGAGGGTCACGTCCACCCTGACTTCAGCGATCTTGCCCTCTACGGAGAACTGAAAGGCCTGGATGGCTTGGAGGATGGTAGAGAGGTCTGCAGCTGGTGGGGTGTCCCTCTCCGCACCTCCTCCAGTCGCTCCGGGGTCTATGATGGTGAAGCGGTCCATCTTTGTCTGGGTCGCCGGGGTTTTAGCGGATTGAGTGCGACCCATGATTAGCGTTCAACAAGGCCGGAGACCCACTTTCGTCCCTCACCAGGTCCCCGTTGCGTAGCCCACGACCAAGGTCAGAGGGCTCCAGGTCAAGACAAGTCGTAGAAGGGGAGGCCCCACGGGGCCCGGCGCCGCACGATATACGCGGCCGAAGCACACCCTCCGGCGAGGCCCCCGTCAGGAGCGACCACACGAGGGTCCGATCCCAGGGTCCGCAGCAGGGCCTCCGCACCAGAATCCAGAGGTGACACCAGGCGTCCCAGGGGCAACTCGGGGACAGAAGGGCGATAGGGGCCGTTACTCACTGGGCTCCATGCCGCACACCACGTGCAGTCGAGACCACCCTCACCAGGCCGTGCCCCCAAGCAGAGGTGACGCAGCCGAGGCAGAAGAATAGTACAGGAGGGGGACACCCACTCTGCACCGCCACCCCCGTAAGGCAGCCCAGTCGCCGCGTAATCCCCGGGGCAGCAATAGCGGCGAGAGGTCCACTGCGTCCGAGTCAGCTCCAAGGGGGACCGTGTCAGGCAGAACAGGGGCTCCAGGACCAATGGGCTCAGCCGGATCCAGCCGCTCCCGCCGGAGGGGCCCCAGCGGTCCGCTAGGCCGGGCGCCCAGAATCAGGACAGGCGAGGAGGGACCGTGGACGCCTCCCAGTCACCACGTCCAGGATCCACGACCCAAGCCACCGTCAACGCGGGCAGAGCAGGCAAAGCGTGCGTGCGGGGGGCCTCTCACATCACTGTCCGCCCCCCCCGCCGCCGCCACTCACCCAGCCTCCAAACACGCAACCTCGCTCACCTGCCCAGGCCTCCCGCCGCCCGAAAATGGCAGCCGACACCGCAGCAGCGCCACGGGGGGGGGCGGGACGCCGCACCACCACCCCGGTCACAGCCGGCAGCGTACGCCCCACAGTCGGACACAGCAGCACCGCGCCAGCAGCCAGAGTCAACGGCGGCGGCCGCACTGGCAAAATCTCAGCCGGACGATGGGGAGGGGGGGGCACAATGGCGTCTCACCAGGGGCTTCAGAGGGCGCCGTCACTCACCGCAGCCTCAGGATCCACGCCCGCCAGCACGGTGGGCCAGGAGCATGTCTCGGCGGCCCGGTCCGAGGGGCGCGGAGGGCCCGAACCTAGATCCAGGAGGCCGCCATGTTGGGGAGGGCTCCCGACAGGCAGGCCGAAGACGAGGAGAGCGCCGGGTAGCCGGATTTTCCAGGGCCAGGATTGCAGCAAATGGTGTAGCACCGCTACGGCAACAGGATGCGGCACCGGATGGTGTCCCTGACGGCAAATTGCAGGCGGATTACGGGCGGATGGCGGAGGGGTCCGGGAGCACACTCAAGGTGCGACCGCCATCTTGGCTTGCCAAGCCACGCCCCCGCATTCTGCCTTTTATGTGCTTGAGTTTGCTTAAATCCATGGAAACTTTCTATAAAATACTTTAAAAAAAAGAAAAAAGCTAAACTCCTCCCCCCCCCGGCCCAAGGCATGCCTTTTATTGTCCAAACACAGTGGCTAGCGTTTACAATAATTTGAAGTCTTGGAGCCTGATTGACAGCAAAGGGCAGAAACAAAGTTTTACCCTGTGAAGTTTACAGGCTCTTCAGGTTTCAGAGCTATTTTTTTTTTTACATGTTCATTAAAGTGTGTAAGTAAGGGGAACCGTACAGTGGCTTAGCAAGGTTACTGTGGGCTCTCAAGTCATGCAAGAATAATGCCTCACCTACCTAAATAGATAAATAAAAGGCATTGTCATGTACAATTCAAATAGCTTAAACTCTCGCAAATGCGAGACCTATTCCTTTGCAAATGCCTGTTGAATTTGAAATAGCGACTCTAGGCTTATAAATAGTAGGTATGGCAAGTTTTGATCCATGTGGTCCAGAGGTATGCCGATTTTAAAATGACCCCAATGCAAGTGACTCATATTGAGATTTTTTGTACAAAAATATGTCATGGATATCTTGAAATCTGGGATTATTCCAAAGCTCATGGATCAACACTGGACATGTGATCCTTAGAATGCTTGCTAGTAACTTTTAAACAGCTGTCAAGAACCAGTTCAATAATCCACAAATGTGGATACTCAATCAATCAAGTCAGATTTGTAGAGCGCGGCTATTGTTATGTGTTATGTTAAGTAATTTAGTATAGCGCACGACTCATCCTCGAAAGTGCATTTCGGAGCTTAGATAGCGGATCAAAAACTCTGTGCCTTTAAAAGATCCAGGTCTTCAGATGTCTTTTGAAGCTTGGAAACTCAGTGCAACCCCTAATGCGAAAGGGGAGCTGGTCCAAATGGAGTTGGGCAAGGTATGAAAAAGAACGACCACCGTATTTTAAAGTTCAAATACGTTGTGGTTGAAGAAGAAGCTGGTAGCTGGATCTAAGGTTTCTTTGAGGACGGTAGGGGACTGGTCTATCCTGCAGATATTGTGGTCCCCTGCCTAACCTCGCTTTGAAGGTCAGATAGAGTAGTTTAAAGATTGCTTGAAGGGTCCTAAGGAGGGGGATAGACGGAGTGCCTGGTGGCTGTTTATTCACCAGCCAAGAGGCTGTGTTTTGCACTACCTATAGTTTAGATATAAGGGATTCATTGGATTCTATGCGTAGTGCATTTCCATAGTCCAGGCGACTGATTATAAATGCCTAGACTAGGGTGGGAGGACACCGGGAGCCACTGGAATACTTTCTTAAGGAGGGACATTATCCCCAAGCATGAGCCACAAGTGGCTATGACTTGCTCTTTCATCGATAGTTTGTTATCTATCAAAAAGCCTAGATTTCTTACTGTATTTTTTGGGAGGGGCGCAGGGCCAAGTTACGTGAGCCACCAGTCCATCGTCCATAGAGACTGTGCCTTTCCAAACAGTACAATCTCAGTCTTCTCCCCATTCAACTGAAGGCAATTTAGGGACATCCATATGGTAATGTTTCTCGTACACGTGGTGAAACGGGTTTTGACGTTCTCTAACTCTGGTCAAAGAGCAATAATCAGTTGTGTGTCATCAGCATATGAGAGTATTTCAAAAGCGAAAGGCTTGACCAACTGAGCCAAAGGGGAGACATAGATATTAAAAAGTGTGGGGCTCAAGGCTGAGCCCTGAGGCACCTCCCTTCCTAAGGACAAAGTCTTAGATTGAAAAGGACCATGCGTCATTTTTTGAGTCCTGTCCTTGAGGAAGTCTCTCAGCCAATTCAATGCAGTGCCATTTATTCCCATCTCAAACAAATGTTGGATCAGAATGGGATGAGACACAGTATTGCGTGCTGACAACAGATCGAGCATGGCCAGCATCACGGGTGTGCCTGCATCCAAAGAGACGCTGAGTGAATCAACTACCGCTACAAGAGTGGTTTCTGTGCTACGAGCCGGGTGAAAACCCGATTGGGAGGAATTGAGCAGATGATGTGCTTCTAAGTATGAGGAAAGTTGTCTGTTGTCATGAGATTCTAGCAGCTTGTTAATCGAGGGCAACAGGGAAATAGGATGGTAGCTTGACACGTCCATGGGATTGGCAAAAGGCATTTTTAAAATAGGAGTAACAAAAGCGGTTTTCCAATCCTTCGGCAGTGTTGCTGAGTGCAAGGATAGGTTGCATAAAGCAGTGACTGCTGGTGCAAGAGAATTAGATAGTAAGGCTGTGATATGAGGGGGGCAGAGATCTGCTGGAGAACCAGATTTTGTTTTAGTTAAAAGATCTAGTACTTGAGAATGCGTGATTGATTCAAATCTTTCTAGTATAACCTGAGAGTTGCTTTCTGACGAATTGTCCAGCTCTATATATGTTGATGCCAACGAATCATTGTGAAAGTTACGATAGATATTATCTATTTTTATTTCAAAATATGAAGCCAAGGGATCACAGAGTGTTTGAGATGCTGTGCTAACTGAGCTGCAAGCAAGGAGGTTGGTGTGCTCCTTTACAACTTTAAACAACACTTTTGCTGAGTTTCCAGCCAGTTCATTTCTGTCTATAGTGCAGAGTCTTCTAGCTGATTTGATTTTTGCGTGGTAAGCCCCTAATGCTTCTTTGTGTTGGTGCCTGTGGAGGGTATCTTTCTAAGCCCTCCATCTACTTTCCAGTTTCTTGCAGTTTGATTTGACAGTTATTAGCTCTGCCGTGTACCAAGTGGTGTTAGATCTAGATGATTTAGACGTATAGGTTTAATATGGAATGACAGTATCAAGAGCCTCAACAAAAGATCCTGAGAACTCATCCCAAGCAGCATTAATGTTTAGTGTATTATAAATGTCTGGGGTTTTAAACACCGCTTGAAAGCTGGCTGCAGATAGCTGCTTCCAGCATCTAGCTTTAACTTTTTTTCCCTGCACCAGATATTGAAGGGGCGCGCTCAACGATATTAAATGTAATTAAATAGTGATCTGCCCAAGTGAGAGGTTCAGATTCGTCAGTATATATAGACATGGAGTTGAAAAATAAAAGGTCCAAAGTATGACCAGCAATGTGTGTGGGCCCCGTTTTTATCAGATGAAGGTCAAGCATTATAAGATTGAACAACAGATTAGCAACATCGGGGTCGAATGCTAGTTCAGCATGATAATTAAAATCTCAAATTAGGAGGAAATTGGAGGAGGATATCGCATGGAGAGCTAAATATTCCGTTAATTTAAGACTGAAATCTTTCTTGGGGCCGGGTGGCCAAATATTAAAGCTCCTTTCCATTTCTCCCCGTGGGGCAGTTCCACTTTGAATATTGCTATTTCTGCCCACTTCGAGAGTGTTGTGTCAATTAGTTGTATCTTGAAAAAGAATTGCTATTCCCCCCTGCCTGGTTTCCCTGTCTAGTCTGGCCAGTTTGTAGTTGTCAGGAAGTGCGATGGGAACACAAGGGAGGGCCGATGTGTGAAGCCAGGTTTCTGTAATAAAACACATGTCTGGGAGATGGTGACTAAGTATGTCCCATATTTCTATAGAATGTTTTGGAATAGACCTGGCATTTAGATAAACACAGTTTAACATAGAGGAATTTACAGGGGGTGACTTGGAGGTATGACCCTTATCTATAGATAAGTTATTTGACTGCATAGTCAGTATCCCGGAAGAGGTGCAGCTCTCCTTTTTCCTCCTAGCAGTATGGATTTAATTTGGGTACCTGCATATTTGAAGTTTATGTAGCAAAACTGTCCCTCTAAATGATCAGAAAGTAGGGGAAGGCAAGCTTTGTCTAAGATGTTTTAGCTCATTACCTGTGTAGCATAACCTGTGAGAGCGATGGATTCTGACTCAAAAGATGTACGGGTTCGGGCTCCTGGCGACGTTCGGGCGCAGACAGGCTTTCCTTTGGCATGCCAGTGGCACGCCCGCTGCACGTATCCACAGTGCGTCGGCACCATGGTCTGCTTAAGTAAGTAGAAGGGAGGGAAGCAACTAGACCGCTACCCATCAAAATGGCCGACGCGAGCAGGAAGTGGAAACTTTGTACTCCCTCCGCTCAAACAGCAACAAACATGCTGCGGCGGACCGGGGAGTAGAGGAAGTGTCACAAACGTGTGGTACGCAAAAGCAGACAAAGTAGAGGTGAGTGCCCCCACTTAAGCCCCTAGAAAATAGTGCCCCCAAAATATGAAGGTTGTACACATTTAAAAACGAAAAAAACACACCAATAAAATACCAATTCAGGATTTCAATTCAGTCTAGCTATTACAGAAAAAACGCACCTTCGATGTGCGAGGTTGTAATCTCCCGCGATGGTATCCAGGCACGAGGTTCTTGCTGGGATCAGTGGAAAAGCCATGCCTTGAGTCCCTTTCTGCATTTTGGGAGGGTGCGTGATGTTCGAGGTGAAGGGGAAAGTCGTTCCAGGACTTAGCGAAGAGGTAGGAGAAGGCTCGTCCTCCACTGTAGCTTTGGCAGTTGCAGGGAGTGTGTGCGAGGGCAAGGGAGGTGGAGCACAGGTGTCTAGAGGGTTGGTGGAAGTAATGGTGGTGGCTGATGCATGCTGGTCCTTGGTCTTGGAGGGCTTCGTAGACGTGAGCCAGCATCTTAAATTGCCTCTTTTCTGGATGGTGAGTCAGTGGAGGTTCCTGAGGTGGGGTGATGAGGGTCCGTTTGGGGAGGTCGAGAATGAGCCTGACAGCTGCGTTCTGTATCGTCTAGAGTCTCTTCAGGGGTTGAGTTGTGATTCCTTCACAGAGTGCGTTGTCATAGTCCAGCCGACTTCTGACTAGGGCATGAGTGACAGTTTTACTGGTGCCGACAGGGTGCCAACTGAAGATCTTTCGGAGAATGTGGAAGCAGGCGGAGGAGACTGTTCGATCTGGCGTTTCATGGTGAGTTTGCTGTCTAGGATGATGCCAAGTTTGTGGGCGTGGTCTGTCGGTGTGGGCCCAGGTCGGAGGGCCACCAGGTGTCATTCCACGGGGAAGTGCTGTTCCCATAAATCAGCACTTCCGTCTTGTCTGTGTTGAGCTTCAGGCAGGTCGTCTTTACCAGTCTGTGACACTCTTCACGCAGTTGTGGAAGTTGGTCATTGTGGTGGAGGGGGTCATCTGAGAGCGAGAGGATGAGCTGGGTGTAATCAGCGTAGGATATGATGTTGAGGTTGGGTTCTAACGATGCTGGCCTGGGGCGTCATGTAGGTGTTGAACAGGGTAGGGCCGAGGGATGAACTTTGAGAAACGTTGCAGATGGTGCTCCTAGTTTCTGAGGTGTAAGGTGGTAGACGGATCCTCTGGGTTCATCCTATGAGGAAGGATGGGATCCATTTGAGGGAGTCTCCCTGGATCTTGATGTGGTGGAGGCTGTTGATGAGAGTGTAGTGGGATACGGTGTCGAAAGCTGCTGAGAGGTCAAGGAGTATTAGGGCCGCTGTTTCACCCCGGTCAAAGAGGGTTCTGATGTCATCAGTGGCAGCGATCAGGGCAGTCTCGGTGCTGTGTTTGGCGCAGAAACCGGATTGAGAGACATCCAGCAGGTTCTCTCCAGGTGTTCAGTGATCTGCTGGTTGATGGCCTTCTCGAGGACTTTGGCTGGGAAAGGGAGCAGCGAGATGGGGTGGTAGTTCTTGAGTTTGCTAGGGTCGACGGAGGGTTTCTTAAGGAGGAGACTTCTGCATGTTTCCATCCATCGGGGAAGGCAGCTGTGGTGATGGATGCATTGAGAATGGAGGTGAGTTTGCAGCTGATTTCCTTGCTCTCAAGGTTGAATAAGTGGTGGTGGGGTAGGGGTCTCTAGAAGTGGATCGAGTTCATGATGGCTGTGGTGTTGTGTGGTGAGCTGCTCTCATGCGGTGAGCGTGTGGTTGTAGGTGGTGTCCGTAGGTGTGAAGAGGTTGGTGGGTTGAGATTGAAAGTTACTGTAGATGGTGGATATCTTGTTGTGGAAATAGTCTGCCAGGGTCTCGCAGAGTTTCTGGGAGGGGGAGATGATGTTCTTGTGGCTGTCGGGCAGGAGAACTCCCTGATGATGCAGAAGAGCTCCTTGCTGAACTATACAAGCAGTATGACTGCACCAATCTGGCAAATTTTAAGCGAATGCCTATGAAACTGCGCCTCTGTTTCTAAATGAAATGTTGATCTCTCTGTGTCAGTTTGTGTACTGTTAAAGGGTTAGAAGCAACAGACCACTGTGGGAGAGTAGTGATGGAAATGCTGACCATGCCAGCTGTCTACAATAAAAGGTGTCTCATATGTTAAACAGATACAGATTCTTAATTAGAATTAGCCTGTCCATCAAGCCTTGATTATCTGGGGCTGACCCTGGATTTTTATGAAGAGAAGTATGATCAGGGTCACTGGAATTACTTTTCGCTTGAGTTATTTGCCATGCTTGTCTCGTCTTTCATAATGTTCTGCATAATTAGCAGATAAAAAATAGTTTCTAGCTCAAATGGATCAAAAGTTACTAAAGAAAAGCTGCTACATGTGTTGCCACACCACGACAGATCATCGTTTAGTTGCTGATCGCTGTATTTCGGTGTTAAACTGATAATGATGAAGTGAAACTTATACAGTGTTAACATGCGTAAAAATGTCTACATAGTGAAGTTATACTACCATAAATTGTGCTGCATAAGGTCACATAATTTGCTTTTCTTTACAAATAATGTAGTCAACTACGCAGCATAATTTGATCCTCTCCTGCAGCGTAATTCCAGTGGCCCGTTCAGTTCAACAATGTTCAAATGAACAGCCATGACAGGCTTTGTGTCGTTTTTTTTTAACATTGTTTGAAAACAAAGGTATAGTACACATGTGTATATATTTATTAAAGCGACACCTTATTCTTCATACTGATTCACTCTCAGGCTTTCAAGGGAACACAAACTCGTGATGGAGATTCGCATTTCTTATGGAGCAGAGTGGACAATATTCTTTAACAGGCAACCTTAGATGAGGGTAGTCCGGTGCTTAATTTGTAAAAAAAAAAAAAAAAATTGCTGGGGCCCTCGTCAGGGGGCCACCTCAGTTTGCACCACACATTACCACTGTACTTACACAACTACTAACTATCACACTGCTATAAGTGTGACAATTCAGATTGTTCGAGGCAACCAAAGCTTTAAGAATGGGTTGGGTGGCAGGTTTTCGTTGTTTTTAATGTATATTGAATTATCAATCAACTGTTTTTGTGCTCATCTTTAAATTGCACTGACAGCGCCACCATGTGGCAGCTGTCATAAGTGCAGGTTCTGGCAGTTAAGTGCCGGTGCCGAGCACGGAAGCCACCAGCACAAATTAAGCCCTGGAGTAGTCCGATCATTGTCTTCAAAATTGTAGGGCCAGTTTCTTCCAAAGAGTAACAAACATTTATTTTTTAAAATAAGGTCGAGCTAAATTGTCTATTTTGCCATCGTGTTGACCAAGAGCAGTGTTGAAATAAAATGAGACCGTTTGGTTTTTTAAACTTTGTCAGAAGGTTTAAGGCAAATCTTGGCGCCTATGTGCACTACTATTAGCTTATGTAATTCTGAGTAGAGGAGGATTGATATTTTTTGGGCGCATTTTAGCATACCCGAGGACTGCACTTGCCTTAGGAGACATGGCTCTCACACGTCAGAGGCGCACAATAGTATACCAGATAGTGTTGTGCTGTGCGTGGTTGCCCACTTAAGGGCTACAAGATGTGCATTTTAAGGCGGTTCTTGCTAACAAAGTCTGTTTACTGTTCATCTAATGCTTTACAGAACTCTATTATGTGTTGGCCCTGCTGTGAAGTTGCTTTAATGACGCACCAAAGTGTTTCACATTCCAAATTATAGTCGATATTTAATAAGATATTCAACTCTAAACATTTCTGAGCTCCTGTCAACCCCCAAATCAAAACCCAAATACAACAGGCTGCTAGAGCATGTATGACCACTGTGCTGGATTTGTTCGTCTTCCGTTTGTTTGGTAAAAGGTACCTCCTCGCTATTGTTGATGGGAAAAGGGGCAGCTTCTGGACTCCTTCTCTTGGGAGAAAATGAATGACCATGTAAACACTCGCTTCTGATATTCCTTTTATTTCAATTCAAGTCGCTCTTCTCTTTAGTTTGGAAGCTTGAATACCTCCCCTGAACTTGTAAATGGTGGTTTTCAGCACCAGGATCTGCAGGTGAGAAGAGGGAGTGATGCACCCTAGTCCGCGATTTAAGTCCCTGTGGCTGTGTTTCCAAGAAGTCATGCTGGTGGCACTAGCTTCCAAGTTTACGGAAATATAGGGTCAAGGTTAAAAAGCCAGTGATTCAATGCTGAGGCTTGGTTCTATGGCAGAAGATCACTCCTCAATACCTTCTTCAAACATCTAGGAATCTTTTCAAAAACTTTCTCACAAACATATGACACAGAGGAGTCTGAAATATGTAAGGTGTGAGGAAATGATCAGTGATCCTCTGGTGGATGTAGACTGTATTGACCAGTGCTCTTTTAAAGATAATTTATTGTGAAAAAGTCATAACTGCTTACAGAGCTTCTAGATTGTTTGGCTTTCACCAACCTTGTTCAGCATGCGGCACAGGAATACAACAGGAATGCACTATGAAGGCAGTGTCTTTTTGACTTAATATGACAAGGCATGGCATTGAAATATGTGCTAGGGTCTCAGAACATTGAGTAGTTAAATCAAAAGCCCTTCAGAGGCAGAATCAATAAATTAGAAGCGCAAGTTTATTTATAACCAGTCGATGTGAGCTACTCGTGGCAACTTTTAGTTTGTCCATCTTGCTTAAAGGCATTCCACAGACCGTTGGGCTCTTGCTAGTCGCTTTGTTACTTTTCTTGCATATTTAGACCGCATTATATTGTTGATTCACAAGGCAGTAGAATTAGTCTATTGCTTGTGGCTTTGGCTTGTAGGACGCATGCTCTTTATTAGATGTGTTGATGGCATCAAATCACTGAGTTTTTAGGTCGAGCCTAACGTTGCAGCGCATGCGCTGCTCGCTTTGCGAGGCATGCAGTATTCAGTATAGCGGGGAAGCTTCGTGGAAGCTCTGCCCACTCTCTGCCCATCGTTTTCATTGGCTTGTGTCTTAAATGCTGCCTTCCGATTGGTTGTAGGCTTGTTAGTCCCTCCTTATGACGGCCATGTCGTAATTTGTGTCCTTCCATGGCTACTGGCCCCTTTACAGCACAGACTACTTTCTTCCGGTGCCCCACCCTCCTGCAGTCCGATGCCTTCTCGCCCCCCCTTCGTGCCTTGTCGCCTGCATGCACTCCCGTTTGCAATGCAATAGGTCTTGCGTAAATGCGAGTCCTACTGCATTGCCAATGCTTGTTTTGGAATCGTAGCCTGCAAATGGCTAATGGTGGGTGTATGTCCCACCTCTTTTGAAAAGTTCACTCCCACGGCGTATTGCCGTGGGAGCGAGCAGGGACGCGCAAGCTCCGTGCGTGTGGCCGCCCCCCTTTCCCTTCTTTTGGGTAGGCAGCGCGTCAACTTTCTCTTCGTTGCTGTCCCGCCCTCGGGAGCCGCGCTAAACTGTCAGCATTAACAACACGGGCGCCATGCTTAATATTTTAGCAGGCGTCCGCTTGACTTTGCCGACTTTGCCAGTGCTCGTTTTAATCATAAGCGTTGCCTCTGGTTGGCTGAGTGTGATGTCACCCTGGCTGAGCTGGTGCCTCCCGTTCTCTCCCATTAAAAGCTCAGCATAAAGCTAAACAGGCAGGTGTCCTGCAGAGAACCTCAACCCCCCCCCAAAAAATACGAAAAGGCCGGGAGGGCAGAGATATTGTGCAGTCCGTAGCCAACGGACGTGGTCAGACCCAGCACCTGTTTCACAACTCGCAGATCCACTGATGCAGGTCAGAGGCCCCAGAATCTGCGTGCAAAAGCAGGCACGGGGGGATACGAAGGGTTACTCTAGTCCCTCTCTGTGTCTCGGTACTGGGCATCCTGTGAAGCGTAGCCTGTCTGCAGTGTCTGTGAATGAGCAGGTATATGGTCTGCCTGGAGCCGTGTGGGGTCTTGTGTCTGCATGTGATTGGCCTGTGTGCATGGTAATTATGTACGTGCATAGTATATGTGTGCGATGCATGCATGAATCAGTATGCAATGAAAAGTCTGTGTGCATGGCATAAGATATGTTTGTGTGTGCATGGGATAGGTCAGAGTGTGTGTATTTAATCGGTGTGTGCATGGCGAGTGTTCATATATCATGTATCAGTAGATGTGCTTGTCTGAATGTACGTGATAGATCTGCATGTGTATGGTTAGGTGGGTCTCTACCTATGGCTGCAATGCATCTGTATATGTGCTAATTAATAATAATATGACAGGTGTGTGGAGTAGATGGTTCTGTATTATTACATATGCGTGCAAGCCATGTCTGACTGCTTCCTTGACTGGCCTGTATGTGCGCGGGAGAGCTGTCGGCATGTATGTCTGCGCGTGAATGTGGCGGGTCGCAGTTAATATTCTGTTTTTGTGACGTTACCTAAACCCCACTTCTCTAGCCTTGGCTTTCCTTTGTAAAGATCGCTGTTTTCATAGATGTTAATACAATTGGTTCAGTTTATCTGAACAGGGACTGCATCTCCCAGAGTGCACCCTGTGTTAAAGAAAGGCGTCCAGGTGGCAATGCACCTTCTGGTAAAACGAAAGATTACAATCGGCTTTATGCCACCTTAAGCTTGAATGTGTGTTCGTATTTGGATATGTAATTGTGTGTAACACGTCACTTGAGTAAGGATACTATGTTTGGTGTATAACCTTTGTCTTTTATACAGATTTTTTCCGGCCGTGGCTCTAGGCGCTGTAAATAACTGGTGTCACTATTAAACAACACTCATTTAGCGACCCCGAAAATAGAGTGGATCTGTAAGATTCAAATCTGTGGCCTTTGTGTTACTTACAAGTCGTGAAATTGAAGCTTTAGTGCTGTTGTGACTCCATTTACCGTACCTAGCCGGTAACCTAGATACCCAGGGGAACTTTGAGAAAAAAAATATATATATATATATAACAGAGACTTTGACAATAAATATGCTTTCACAGACTACAAATATTGTTACAACAAGGACTTTCTTTGAGAATATAGCCCCCCTTCACCCCAGGGGCCTGAGAATATAGCTAAATCAAAAAAATATGTGTACCTGCAGGGACCGAGGATATAGGTTTCCACAGGTAATTTGACAGTGTGTGCACCTGCGAATTTAAGATTATATGTAGTGATAGGAACTATGAATACTCGTACTGCATGGGTTCTGACAGTATATTTACTTGCAGGTTCTGTGCAAATACTTGTACCTATAGGAACTGTGAGTATTTGCATTGCAGGCACTTTGAGAATATGCTGTATACGTGCAGATGGGCCAAGTGTTCTGCTTTGTATTACCATAGTTCAGAGTTGTTGGGGGGAGGTCATGATGCCCCTCCCTATGCTGTGAGGTTAGATATGCTTGAACATACCTTACCTGTTTGACTTGAAACTATATATACGTACATTTCCAAGCATGAGATACATGTATATGTAACTGCAGTGACTGTTGAGAATACCTAGGTGCCATTGAACTGAGAATCTATGTAGTGCTTTGACTGGACATATTGTACTTGCAGGTATTGTGGGAATGCGTGTCCCCAAGACACTGGCAGATAATATATAGTACATGTGTGGGTTCTTTTACTGCATTATCATTTGGTATAAATACCATATTTCATAAGGACCTGTGAAATAGTTTCCATATTTCCTGGAAATTGCACATAATAACTGCGTCAGCAGAGATTCACCATTGCTTATTGTTTAATTGGTACCCTTTCACTAAAACAAAACTGGAATGTTTAAAATCACGATCAGAGCCTATTGATAGCAGAACATTGCATGAGAAGCTTGAAGTCTTGGTGATTAGCCACAGCTCACGGTTTAATTAGCAGTTTATCTGTAAAAGCTAATCAAAGCCTGAACATTCTAATTGAAATCAGGGCACCTTGTTTGCTCGTCTTGCTCACAGTAGCTTCAACAATCTGATGTCAGTACCCAGGGTATGTTTTTAAGAAAGCAAAGCAGTTTTTTTCTGAAATCTCTGTTCTTCTCTACATAATATTATACTTTTCTTTTCAACACAGTTAAAGTGTAGGCCAGTGTTTCACTTTTGGTCAACCTCTTCATGTTTAAAAACAATGATTTCATGCTTATTGCACCAAAATAAACATGATACAAAAATACCACAGAACATGTAAAATGTTCTAATATTCCCATCACAAGTTTTTGGTGACCTTTGTAAACAGCTCGGCGTTTGGCCCTGTTGCTTATGATGTCATCAGAACCCCTTCCTTGATTGCAATATATGATCATATGATTACCTGAGATCTTTCCTTTATACATATACACACACACCAGAATGAATTGTGTATATATTGTAATACATTTGTGATTGTATTAGCACAGTTGCGCTAAATAACATATTATTGGGCCTAAACTATTTTTACTCCCTTGGAGTAAGTATATATATGTATGGGGATTATGAAAATATTTGTACGTGCAGGTACTGTGAGAATAAAGGTATCACCTCAACCTCAAGTTGACGTCCACAGAACAACGTAAACGTTAAAAATTATATCAGCCTTGACAACAAGGACAACCCTAGCTATGGTGTGGGGGAAAACGTGACCCACAATCCACGAATGGAGACAGAAAGATGATTAGTAATTGGGGGTGAGGATATAGGTAGAGAGAGTAAAGTGTAAGCCACTGTTGGAGGCCTAAGGGAACTGGAGTAAAGACTAGAGAGGCCTAGATGTACCCCTCTAATCCTCAGCCCCTGAGGCTCCCATTCCCCAAGAGGCCTGTCTCCAGCCCACAAATGTGGGATTCAAGTTAACATCTCATGAAGGCAATTACCGCCAAGGCATGACCCGAGAGGATCTGAACCTCCACGGCAGATGACGACCCTTTAACCTGCCAGCTTGCATGTTATCTGTCACCGGCCTTATATGTGCATCTCTTCCACTTCAATTGAACCGGGTCCCTTTCCCTGCCACTGGTAATATCTCCCCTCTCCATCATCGCTCCATCTGGATCTCTGCTACTGCTTTGTGTTTTTTCTTTATTTGTGTCTTTGCATCCAGGTGACTTTGGGTCTAAACTGTCCTATTAAACTGTATTTTTACTACTACAGTCATTTCTTTCTACTTAATCTTAGAAGCGACTTGTCGATTGGTCACAGAAAATGAATTTGAGACGGAAAAAATTACCCAACCAAATTGCAAGCACCAAAAATAGATGTGTCATCAAAACAAATAAATATGTAAAAAAAAATAGTTCACAGGAGCACAAACACAGAGTACACACAAAGACATTAACCTCGACATCAGCGGTAGCCACTGGGGAGCAGTGCAAACAGTGACATTCACCTTGATGTCAACTATGACTCTAGTTTACATCTTACCACTAATAATTAGAGGGATGCCAACAATGACGTCGTCCTACGACAGGAAGCGACGTCAACAATAGCTTAGTCTTGTCGCCCACAATTGTCTTTTCTTTATTGTTGTTTTGTATAACTCTCATGGAACCGGAAGGATTCTCACGGATGGTAGAAGGAAGGGATGGCCAGAACAGAGAGGGATGCCGTTTAACTGAAGACGCATATATGGTAGGAAGCAAGGTGGATATTCAGGCAGTTGGATATAGACTGGTAGGTAGGTACAAATGTCTGGGGTGCATCGGGGTTTGGGCTTTTTTGGAATCTGAGTGGTGCTTCAAGGCAACGGTGGGACAGGAAAGAGTTTCATAATGAATGAGCTTTCTCTTTACACAGTTCTAAACTAAAATGTCCGTATAGCAGACGATAAGCCAAACTTTAATACCAACCTTACAAGGAAGCCCCCAGCCTTGTTTTTAGGTCTCGCCTAGGCAGCGCTTGTGCTGTGTCTGTGAGACATGCTGTATTCAGGATATGGGCTTTAAAAGCTCCGGCCATTTTCAAGGACTGCCGCTGTTACATGTGTTGTTACTCAGAGCTTGTGAGCACTATTTCTTTCTTTAAGCTGGAGCACTGGAGACCAGTGCTTATGGTTTACAGAGCTCTGTTGTAGACAGGGCTGTAAATCTTGCTCTTATCTTGCCACATTTACTGTGCATTCAAAGACCAAGGTCTGTTTTGGCTGCACCTGACTCCTCCTCCCTCCTGATTTTGAAAGGCACGGCCTGGCATCATGGCTCTTGCCTTCCTATGGCTCAACAAGCATTTGCAATGCAATAGATCGCACATTTGCGAGAGTTTGCGCCATTGGCATTGTAAATGACAATGCCTTTTATTTATATGTTTTGAAAACCTGCAAGCGGTGCGTAAACACGCACTTTGTACTTATAGTCCTTGCTTACGAGAAGGAAAGCTAGCAGTCACTGCCCCTCTTTTACTGCCAGCCTTGCCTCTCATATGCAAGGACTATAAGAACAAAGTGCGTGTTTACGCACCTCTTGCAGGTTCTCAAAACACATAAATAAAAGACATTGTCATTTACAATGCCAATAGCTCAAACTCTCGCAAATGCGAGACCTATTGCATTACAAATGCTTGTTTCGTGAGGCGTGAATATACAGCTAGACTCTCATTTTTCCTGATCCTTTTCTTTTCCGATTACACAGACTTGTGCTTTTCTGTTCGTACCCTTTAAGCACCCCATTTACATTTGAGATCCTTTCAAAGTATTGCAATGTCAGGCATAGTCCTTGTATGTTTTATCCCTATAAGGCTTTTAATAATGCTTAATTCTAGAAACGGTCAGCAGCAGCGCTTCGGAGGTACCAAACAAAATTCCACAAACATGTGCAGTGATGCCTGAAGACTAACGGACATATGGACATGATCTAGCTCAGCTAAAGTGAGTCCCATTCTTATGGTGTGATCAGAAGATATTGCTACCAGCACAGCTGTTGGGATAGATTCATTTCTCACACTATCAGTCTTATACAATGTTTTTTTCCTTAAAAAGTAATTGGCTCAGGTTAAATGGAGGTCTTGATTGACTTTAAGCACAGTGACTGTAGGAGGCTGGCTTAGTATATGGTGCACACTTATGTAAGTGAGCACCCTGCACTAATCCAGACAACCCCTATGGTGATTGTAGTGGTCTTAGACAACCTTAGAAAGCTCTCTAAGTGTAGCTGTGGAGAGCAGCCTTCAGGCTTAGTCCAGAAGGAGCGTAAAACAGCCTGTGTTACAAGAACATAAACTTATTGGTATAGATTAAGTGAAAAAGAATCACACAGTGTATTTATAAAAATATGTATTTGTTATAAGACACTCACTAACACATACAAATATCTCCTGCCCGGAGATATACACAATGCACACAATACATTGCATAGTACACAGGTAAGTAGCACCAATATACAGTGGTCACCAGGGGGAGACCAAACCATATACTAAAATAGTGGTATGCGTACCACGACTCAAGTCAAGACTATACCCAGGAGACGTAGAAGTGATGGGAACCCAAGGAACCACCTGAGGTAAGTAACCAGGAACACCAGGTAGGCCGTGTGCAGAGTGTAAATACGACCGCATGCTCAATTCAAGACAATGGGTAAGTCATATTTGCAATTTTAAAGAGGGATCCTTCCCAGTGGACCCTGAAGAAACCCAGTGGAAGGCAGAAGGTTGAAGAGCCACCCCAACCATGGATAACCCAAGGAACCAGGATACTTACACCAGGGAAGCCGGGTGCATAGGTGTGAATTGGTGTCGGAAACCGCCGTCGAACTCAATGGAGGACTTCAGGAAGATGCCGCTGCTGGAGAAGGTGAAAGTGTCCGGTGGAACCCAAAGGTGGATTCAAGTTGAGAAGTACCTGCAAGCAGAGGGGACAGAGTCTATGCCACTCAAGAGTGACCAGAAGGCACGGAAGACGAATGCCCACCGATGTTAGGTGATGCAGGAGAGTTGACGGTGACCTTAGAGCTGCAGCTCTGTGGGCCAGGCGATGCTGAGGAAGACCAGGAGCTGTTCACAAGCTGTCCCACGTCGGATGTCGAGAGTTGAGGGGTCGGTGTCCGTCGGGAACACCAACAAGCCTTGGTAACTGCAACCAACGTGGAAAACAAAAAGGTGCAGTGTCGGGACCAGCAAGGTCCAAGTGACTCGCCACGAGCAAGGGAGTCAGAACAGGCCCTGAGCAATCAGGGGAGTCTGCTGGAATCAAAAAAGACCCTCAAGAGGACCCACAGGCCGGAGGCACTGGAGTCGCAGGAGGACTTCGAGCAGCTCACCAAAGATGCAGGCCCACGGTGGAAGGGATGCAGTGAGGATGAAGATCTTGGTCACAGGAGATGCTTGACATGGGGGCTTCTTGGAGCCCGCAGATCTCTTACGAAAAGAGCCAACAAGCCTTTGCAACAACAAATCCACGCGGTGCACAGGGGTTCAGTTCCTGCGGCTCCGACTAGGGATACTGGCCTCAAACTCGATGAGAAGACAGTGCAGGCCTCGTGAAAATTGAAGAACCACCACTTGTGTTGCTGAGCCTTTCGGAGTCCGTGGGAGCCCAGGATCAGCAGACCGGTCAGCTGCGTTGCGGTGCCTGCAAATGCAGGGATGTGACTCCTTCACTTCAAGGGGGATTCCTTCAGGTGTCTTGGATCTCCAGAGGCTTTGGAAGGACCCTGTATGGATCATGGGCACAGACGTTGCAGCAGACGGGCAGGACAAGAGACCAGGAGTAGCAGGAGTCTTCCCAGTTGCAGTCTCGGTGCCCAGAGCAAAGTCCAGCAAAGTCCAGAGTGCCCCTCTTTCTGGTAACCCATGCGCACCGAGTGGCGGAGGCGCCCGACCTCCTGGAGCCCTGGCTGGGATCAGGGAGGTGGACGAGCCCTCATCGGGACTTCCAGGCCGGCCCGGCCATCTGGTCGCCCCATTGGAAAGCATTGCGCGCGACCAGATGGCCGAGGGGAAAAGGCGCGATCAGATGGTCGGGACCGAAGGACGCCCATCTGCCCGCCCCGAGCTTTCGCGGTAGGGGTCCCGCCTGCCCTTGCAGGGCCCGGGGGCTCCGCTTCCCGGGGGCTCGGAGACCCCGGCTGGGCCTCAGGCACTGGGAGGCCCGCAGGAGCTCTAAGGCCTGGACGCCCGGGGGAGGACTGCCCAGGACCAATGGAGCCCGTCCCGGGCACTTTGCCACGCGGTGGGCCGGAGGAGGGAGCCCCGGACGGTGGGGAGGTGTTGTCCGGGCATAGCCCATCTGGTCCCCGGCTGAGAACCGCCAGCACGAGAGGGGTTCGGGCATACCCTGCCCCTAGTAATCCGGAGGAAAGCTACCCCTCTTTCTGGTAACCCGTACGCACCGAGTGATGGAGGGGACCCAGGGCGCTGAGGCGCCCGACCTCCAGGAGCCCTGGCTGGGATCGGGGAGGCAGACGAGCCCTCATCGGGATTACCAGGCCGGCCCGGCCATCTGGTCACCCCATTGGAAAGCATTGCGCGCGACCAGATGGCCGAGGGGAAAGGCGCGACCAGATGGCCGGGACCAAAGGACGCCCATCTGCCCGCCCCGAGCCTTCACCGGAGGGCTCCCACTTGCCCTTTGGAGGGCTCGGGGGCTCTGCACCAGGAACCCTTGCCCCGCTCAGACGAACCCTTGGCAGGCCGCAGGACGGGGGCTCCCACACCCCAGGCCCTTCCCGGAACCCAGGCCCCGGGCCCTGCTTCTCAACCCAGCCAGGCCGGGGAGATCTGGGAGCCTGCCCGGGCACGAGGGACCCCCGTCCCGAGAACACGGACCCTCGGCTGGCCGCAGGACATGGGCTCCTGTTCCACACATTTTTTCCATAACTCCGTGGAACTCTGCGTAGTGGCGCTACGCCAACTCTGCCCACCCCTAAAAGCAACCCCCCGCTTTTAAGATCTTGTTGTGGAACGTCAATGGTTCAGGGAACAAAATCAAACGGGGGTGGTGTTGCAGTATCTCAGTCGGCACTCCCCCGATGTGGTTCTCCTTCAGGAGACGCACCTACAAGGCAATAGTTACCAGGCACTAGACAGAGGAGGCTACAAAATGGTGGCCCATGCAGGGTACATGAGGGGGTCAAGGGGAGTGGGTATTCTCTTTCTCAAGACATTCCCATTTACTATTCGGAAAATATGGTCCGATTCCCATGGAAGGTTCGTAGTTGTGACTGGACGGTGGGAGGGTTCCACGATTAATATTGTTTCCCTTTATGTTCCGCCCCGACTTCATGTAAGCGCCCTCTCTGATTTCTGTGCTCTGCTCCACACCCTTCCCGAGGGTGGATTTCTCCTGGGGAGACTTTAACTCGGTACATGATGAAGTTGTAGATCGCTGGCCTCCTCAACAGGCCGCATCGTCGAGTAGGCCCTTGATGGATTTTATGGAGGTTCAAGGTTTCATTGATGTGTGGAGGCCCCTTAATCCCACAACACAACAATACACATTTCACTAGGGGCATTTCAGACTATTCCCCAGACCTTGCAATTTATGGGCAGACGGTACGCCGGGACAATCGGCGAGTGGTGTTGGAACCCTGGTACCTTAAAATACCTTGTATCCGACACAGCCTTTGTGACACGACAAAGTCCTGCTTTAAAGAAAACGAGGGTTCTGTGAATTCGGCCCAGACATTGTGGGAGGCGTACAAAACAGTGACCAGGGGTCAAGGCATAGCTCTAATTGCAGGCCACAAGAAAGAGAAAAGAGCCTGTTTAGAGAAACTCAATAGTGAAATTGCGATATTGGAGTCACATATGGTTGAGGGAAGTCAAAGTGACCTCAACCACAATCTAGCATTGAAGCAGAAGGAATACAGAGATATGGCAATGGAGGAGGCCAGGAGATATCACCGAGCTAAGCAGCATCGCCTGTATGAGGTGGGAGACCGGGCCAGGAAACTGGCTTGGTTGGATAGGAGAGAGGCACAGTACTGATGGGTCCCTGAGATCCTAAATGATGCTGGGGGTATGTGAGGGACTATGTAGGAGTGGCAGCAGCGTTTGCTAGCTACCATACACAAGTCTATGCTTTGGCGGGTACGACTACTCTTGAGGAAGCATGAGATTTCCTGACAGACATTCAACTGCCAAGCCTAACGTAAACTGAGAGAGAGGAAATTGATAAAGATCCAACAGAGGAGGAGTTGGTGGAAGCAATTGGGGCACTTAATTCCGGTAAATCAGTGGGACCCAATGGCCTTCCTATAGAACTATATGAACTGACTGCTGTTGAGTTGGTGCACCACCTCCTGCGCATGTTCGGAGAAAGCTGGAAAACTGGTCTATTGACGCGTGACCAACGAGTGGTCACCATAGTGGCGAGTCATAAGGACGGCAAACCCCCGACAAATGTGCCTCTTACAGACCCATTTCGTTGTTAAACGCCAAAGTTAAGATACTAGCCAAATTATTGGCCACACGCCTACTCCGAGTGATTGACCCGCTAGTTCATACTGACCAATCCGGGTTCATGCCAGGGAGAAGTACTGCGCTGAACCTGTATCGCTTGTATGGGATCATGGGGCGTGCGGACCGAATAAGGGAGGACACTGTTGTACTGTCCTTAGATGCATGCAGGCCGGCCCGGCCATCTGGTCGCCCCATTGGAAAGCATTGCGCGCGACCAGATGGCCGAGGGGAAAGGCGCGACCAGATGGCCGGGACCGAAGGACTCCCATCTGCCCGCCCGAGCCTTCACCGGAGGGCTCCCGCTTGCCCTTTGGAGGGCTCGGGGGCTTTGCACCAGGGACCCTTGTCCCGGTCAGACGGACCCTTGGCAGGCCGCAGGACGGGGGCTCCCACACCCCAGGCCCTGCCCGAAACCCAGGCCCCGGGCTCGGTCCCTGCTTCTCAACCCAGCCAGGCCGGGGAGATCTGGGAGCCTGCCCGGGCACGAGGGACCCCCGTCCCGAGCACACGGACCCTCGGCTGGCCGCAGGACGTGGGCTCCTGTTCCACACATTTTTTCCATAACTCAGTGGAACTCTGCGTAGTGGCGCTACGCCAACTCTGCCCACCCCTGAAAGCAACCCCCGCTTTTAAGATCCTGTCGTGGAACGTCAATGGTTCAGGGAACAAAATCAAACGGGGGTGGTGTTGCAGTATCTCAGTCGGCACTCCCCCGATGTGGTTCTCCTTCATACTGTGGAATGGCCCTTTATCTATGCAGTGCTGGAAAAGCTTGGATTTGGCCCGGATGTTTTGGTCTGGATTCAACTCCTGTATTCAGACCCACTTGCTCAAGTGGAGGTGAATGGGGCTGTGTCCCCTATGTTCTCGCTGCAACGGGGCACAAGGCAGGGCTGTCCTCTTTCTCCATTGCTCTTCGCTCTGGTCTTGGAGCCATTGGCGACGTGGATAAGATCAGATCCACTGGTTAGAGGCCTGAGATGGACTGCGGGCTGGGAGGACAGGATCTCCCTCTATGCGGATGACATTACATTTTACTGTCTGTGGCGAACCCTTCCTGGTTCCTTAATAGGCTTATGCATGTATTTGCAATATATGGGAGGTACTCAGGATATACCATTAATTGGCAGAAATCATTAATATACTTACTTACCGGAGTCAGCCCAGTACTGCCTAAAGCCTGTGAGGCCCGGGTGGTGACTGGGGGATTCAAGTACTTGGGTATCTTCATTACACGCGATCCCGGGGTGTTTTATACTAAACATTTGGAGCCACTGTTGAATAGACTGAGAGTGGATGTCCAATATTGGAGGGCCTTGCCACTGTCTCTCCTGGGGACCTCTTTAAAATGATGGCCCTACCTCGCTTTCTCTATGTCCTCCATAACTCATCCTACCTGATACCTGCGTCCTGCTTTGGGATCATCAACGCTGAGATACGCAGACCCCTGTGGGATGGGGGACCCCATGTATCGCCCTCCAGAAACTGACTAGGAGCTGGTTTGACAGTGGTATAGCTCTTCCGGCCATCCAAAAGTACTACTGGGCAGCACAGCTAACGACAATAAATCACTGGGTTCATCTACCAAGGGACTATCCAGCATATAAAATTGACAAGAATAACATGAGGCCAGGTGGTTATGTTAGAGCCCTTCATGGAGGCCCAAAAGCTACACCTATACTAAGCCCCGCGGCTGCCACAAAAACCCTTTGGCACACCGCACTTCACAGCTTAGGGTGGAGAAGGAAAATTACACAAGCCACCCCTTTTTGGGGCATGTTTCAGTTAGGCACCCTAACCACCAGGGGCGGGTTTGACTAGTGGGGTTTGATAGGTATATTAAAGGTTGGGGATCTGTGGAAGGGTGGAGATGTACTTTCCTTTCCTGAACTGCAGAAAGAATACAAGTTGGCCCCCACCGAAACATTCCGATACTTACAGGTCAGAAGTGCACTGCGGAGAGCGATCCCTAGAGGGATAAGACATCGCGGTGTCCTTCCCCGCTCGAGGACAGATTTAATAATTCCCCTGACACCCTGATTAAGCTGCGTGTGAACTGGGTGAATGATCTGGGAGAGCTGGAAGATGACGACTGGCAGGAGGCCTTGGCCTCCCTTAGAGAGGTGGCCATACGTTCTAGATTCCAGCTGGTTCAGTTGAAAATACTGCATTGATGTAATGTAATGTAAATTGGTACTTATAAAGCGCACAGCTACTCAAAAGAGTGTCCCGGCCCTGAAAGACCTCAGGACAGAAACTGACACTATATCTGAAGGAAGAGGGGTTGTTGGCTATTGCTGAAATAGCCAGGTTTTCACCCGCTTCCTGAAGGTGAGTAAATCATGCACCCGTCTGAGTGACAATGGCAGGCCGTTCCACAGACGGGAGGCCTGCAGTTGAAAGGAGCGGCCACCCGTGCAGGCGCGGGAAAACTTAGGAATAATCGCCTGCTGCTGCGAGGAGGACCTCAGAGTTCTGCCCGGTATGTAGTGCTGGACTCTCTTTCTAATATAGAAGGCACCAGTGTCATGTAAAGCTTTAAAAGCCAGAACCAAAGCTTTGAACCAAATTCTCTTTCGAACCGGCAGCCAGTGCAGGGCTTGCATGTGGGTGGTAACCTGCGCTCTGGGTCCTAACATGAGAATCGCCCTGGCTGCCGCATTCTGGACCACCTGAAGCCGATTCAGTAGATATTCTGGAAGGCCCAGATACAAGACGTTGACGTAGTCCAGCCTCAAACCAATAAGAGCCTGGACTACAGTCTTCCTGTGAGTAACCGGTAGAAAGGGGAGAAAGTTCTTAAGCATTTTTAACAGGCCAAAACAGGAACCAGCTACCGTTTGGATCTGAGCTTTCAGGGATAAATTGTCGTCTAGCTTGATCCCCAAGTTCTTGACTGTACTTACTGAGGATGCAGGGGGATACATGTCCCAGGGCCACCATTGGCGCCACACGTCGCTGGGTGAGGAACCAAAGACGATGATCTCAGATTTCTCCGGATTACACTTCAGTTGGTTCAGTCTTAGCCAGGAGAACGTCCCCGTCAGACAGATATTGATCTCCTCACCTCTAAAATCAGCGCCCTTGTCGCATGTAAACAACAGTTGTGTATCATCTGCGTATGAGATTATAGTTGCGCCATGTAACTCAGCTAGGTGAGCAAGGGGGGCCATATATAAATTAAAGAGTGTCGGGCTCAAAATCGAGCTCTGAGGAACCCCTACCTTCATGGGGGGAATGAGGGCAGAAAAAGGAGGAGACCAAATCATTTGCTGTCGGTCTTTCAGAAAGGAAGAAAACCACTTGAGTACCGTGCCACCAAGGCCGCACTCCTGAAGCCTCTGCAGGAGCCGGTCATGGGGCACGGTATCAAAGGCCGCAGAGAGGTCCAGCAGGATCAGCACCGCTTTGCCTCCTTTATCTAGTGTCTTCTTTATGACCTCAGAGAGACTTCGAGCAAGGCTGTCTCTGTGCAAAAATTCGCTCTAAAACCACACTGACTATGATGGAGCATCTGGTTAGCCTCCACATATTCTGTGGTGACTATATTCACATATTTCTCCAGGACTTTGGGAAAAAAAAGGAAGTAATGATATTGGCCTATAATTAGAGGCCACCAAGGGGTCGGCTGAAGGCTTTTTTAGTAGAGGGAGAATTTTTGCATTTTTCCATCTGCCTGGCACCTGCCCATTTTCCAGCGAGGCATTGAGGATCAAGTTGGCAGCTGGATTAATGATTCCTGCTACAGATGCCAACACTTTAGCTGGGCATGGGTCGGAGGGAGAGCCTGACTTGAGGGCTTTCATTATCTCCAAAGATTTTTCCAAGGGGATAGGAGGAAACTGTGTGAGAAGTGGACCTGTCGCAGGGGAGACGGGGGAGGGAGGTCCTGTGTTCACTCCCTTGACCAGGGAGGGATCCTCGAAGGAGTCTTGAATGATTTTTATTTCAACATAAAAATAAGAAGCAAGGTGGCTAGTCCATTCACAGGTGGGAGTAAAAGGGCTGTCAGCAGCACTTGGGGACGAAAAATCTCTTACTATTTTAAAGATTCCTTTACTTTTGTTCCCCGCTGACTCGATTTTGGAAGAGAAGAAATTTTTCTTTTCCTCCAGAATGCTACTACGCTTGCACCACCTTGGTTAAAATGGGTAAAATCGACCATGCTGGGTGCCCTAGAGATTGTGGCTGGGAGTGTACTTTTTTCCATATGGTATGGGGTTGCCCCATGCTTCTTGACTATTGGAGGGGGGTGCTTGATTGCCTTGGCGAGGTAGTAGGAGGTTATCTGACATTGTCTGCTAAATTGTGCCTAATTAATGTGTGGGAGGAATCAGATCTTACCCGTAGGAAACAGCTTTTGGTCACGATAGGACTAATGGTGGCTACGTGAAATATAGCCTGCATGTGGAAGGTGGTGGTGAGTCCAAGTTTGGAGGATTGGAAGAAAGACATGGACTGGTGTAGGCTGGCAGAGAGAGTGGTATATGTGGATTGGGGCTGCTTGAATGAATGGAACAAAATATGGGGAGGTTGGAATGAATACAGGGGTGGCTTGTGTGAGCCCCTGGCTGACACTGTGGATGAAAGAGTAGATTGATATAATTAGCGTGAAATCACTGTCCCATGAAACTTCCATGTCACAGTATATTAGGAACATTATTTGGTCCCTTTCTGGAGCTGCGGCTGTCTGTTTTGTTGGCTTCATAACTGATATGCGACAAATATAACGTCACTGGTGTTTACGTTGTAGAACTGTTCAATCAAAAGGTTTTTATAAAAAAATACATCTTGATTTTCTGATTCTTTCTCGAGGTCTGAAGTGCCTCGACGTCGAACCTCTCCTACGCCTCGATGTCCTGGTGTCCTTTTACATCGACCTCCTATTTCTCACCGTCAAATGTCGCCTCCTCTTCGAGGTCAATCCAGCTCTTGATGGCACACATGTAGGCACTGTACCTTGTCTTGAAGTCGATGCCCTCGACGTCGATCTGGAACAATGTCCTTTTTGATGGTGTTCTCTCTTTCTAGATCTCCCATGCCTGGAGTCCTCAGGGGAGGTGGAAGAGCTCTGGTAGAGAAGAAAATAAGTTACTTACCTGTATCTGTGGTTCTTCAGTATTGGTATCTTTCATAGTTTCACATGCTTGAATCATTCCCCGTCTTCGTAGTGGGAGTCCCAAGGTATATTAAAAGCAGTAAGTAATGACTTTAACATTGAAGTTAATGGAGAAAAAAAACATTCACTTTAATAGCTCGTCCTAGTCATTAGGAATAGTCCAAAGTCCAGCCAATCAGGTGACAGCACCCTCTAGAACCCTCTCCACAGAGAGTCCATACATATATCTAACTATATGCAAAATCTTAATTCTGTTGTAAACAGCATAATAATTATTATAAAACCATATGGGAAGGTAGAAATGAAAAGAGGCTCACCTTAATGAAAAAGATAATGGCGGACCCCTTGTCCTACAGCGGAATCAGCATTGCTTGTGGCTTCCAAACAGTAATGCCTTGTAAACGTGTGCCTGCTGGACCAGGTTGCTGCTCTGCAAATCTGTTGTATGGGCAAACGAGCAACGAGGGCTGTCGAAGAAGAAACAGCTCTCGTTGAGTGGGCTTTTGCCGTAGAAGATAATGGCTTACCGACTTTTTGATGGCATAACTGTATGGCTGCTGATATCCATGGCGCTATAGTCTGTTTAGTAACAGGATATCCTTTCCTGACATTTCCATATGCCATAAATAGCTGGTCTGCTTTGTGGATGCTGGCTTCTGCAAATAGAATTTAATACATCTCTTGAGATCCAAGGAGTGCAATGATCTTTCCACTGGTGTTTGCAGATTTGGGAAAAAAGTCTTTAAGATGACTGGTTCATTTAAATGAAAATTCAATGGCTCCTGTGGGATAAAAGTTGGATTGGTGTGAAGTATTAGAGTCCCTTGTGAACTGAAGGAAAGGGTGACCAATAGTGAAAGCTTGTATGTCGCTTACTCGATTAGCAGATGTAAGAGCCTGCAAAAGGGACGTTTTCCATGCGATATATTTCAGCTCCGCTCTATGAATGGGCTCAAACGGTCCTTTCATAAGTTGAGCCAGCACAATGTTGAGATGCCAAGGGGGAGGTGGCCGCTTTATTGGTGAGAACATCATAAACAACCCCCTCAGAAATTGTTTTATGATTCTTGAAGCACCCTTGGAATTAAAGGAATCGGAGGAAAAGCATAAGCATATATCTTCGACCAATGATCAAAAAAAGCATTCCCCCACGATCCTCGTTGGGGTAGCCAGCTGGTGAGGTACTGGCATCTGCTGTTCTGGCTGGTCGCAAATAAATCCAAACTTGGTTTGCCCCACAACTGAAAGAGGTGATCCAACGTTGGTTGGTGCAGTTCCCACTCGTGGCTACCAGAGCTGGCCCTGCTTAGGGGATCTGCAAGAATATTGGCCACTCCTGGAACATGTTCCGCTGTTAAGATTATCTGGTGTTGAATTGCCCATTCCCATATTTGTTGAGCTTGCAGAGACAGCGCAGTTGATCTTGTTCCGCCTTGTTTGTTTAGATAGTGCATACTGTAGTATTGTCTGTCCAGATTAAAACTGATGCTCCTAAGATTTTTGAAAGAAAGGACTTCAGAGCCAGGAAAACAGCCTTGAGTTCCAATAGATTGATCTGTAGGGACCATTGTTGGCTGTCCCATTTGCCCTTGACTGTTAATCCCTGCAGATGTGCTCCCCAACCTTCGAGAGAGGCGTCTGTTGTAACTACATATTGTGGAGAGTCTATCAAGAGCGGCATGTGACTATGTTTGGGATGTGAGTCCACCATTGAAGCGCATCTTTCATCTGTGGTGTTATCCAAATGATATCCTCGAAGGACCCTGAGATCTGTAACCATTGACTATCTAGTTCCTAGTGTAGGGGTCTCAAGCACAAGCGGCAGTTGGGAATGAGGGGAATGAAGGAGGACAGCCTCCCCAGTAGCGATTTGTACCTTCGTAACGAAATGGACCTTTTTACAAGGAGAAGAACCGCCAAACTGTGTATCTTTTCTTGCCTTTCCTGTGAGGCAAAGGCCTTTGCCTGTAGAGTGTCTCTAGTTGCTCCTAAAAACGTTCTGACACTTGAGGGAATTCGTTGAGACTTTGGAACATTGATGGACAGCCCCAGAGACTGGAAAAGAGATAGGCACTCTTGAGTATGACTGTTTGCCAGTGCAAAGGAGCTCGCCTTTATAAGGCAATCGTCCAGGTAAGGGAAAATTTGAATCCCTGCTCGTCGTAGATGAGCCGCCACAGGTGCTAGAACCTTTATGAACACTCGAGGTTCCGAACGAAGGTCAAAGGGCAGAACCCGGAATTGATAGTCCGTGTCGGCCACTCTGAAGCATAAGAATTTCCTGTGTTTGGGGTGAACGGGGATATGGAAATAGGCTTCTTGAAGATCTAAGGTAGTAATGTGATCTCCTTGATTCAGCAATTGAAGCACCTCCTGAAGAGAAAACATATGAAAGGTTTGTTTTTCAGGAATTTGTTGAGGTGACATAGGTCTAAGATGGAACGCCCTTCTCCTGATTTCTTTCATATGAGGAAAAATCTTGAATAAAATCCTGTCCCTCCATGTGCACCTGTACCACTTCGATCGCTCCCTTGTGCAACATGATGTTTATTTGCGAGAGTAGTTCTGTTAGATGAGAAGGCAAAGGACCCAGAGGTGGGCAATTTCGAGGAATCTGTTGAAATTCCAATGTGTGACTGTTGGAAAATATATCTAGGACCCATCTGTCTGTTGTTATCATAGACCATTTGTGGAGGAAACAGGAAATCTCTCCAACAACTTCCAAGGAAGTGATGTGATTTGTGACCGAGACCAGGGGTTCGTTACTATATCTTGGAGGTGTCTCTGCCTCTGAAGGCTGCTTTTCCTCTATAGTGCTTGTAGGAGGCGGCAGGGGGCTGCTTGTACGACTATTGATGCTGTTGTGCTGACGAGCATCGGGATTGTCCCTGATCCGGCTGGTACTGTTTGTATTGGTTATAACCTCCCCAAAAGGAAGATGAACCGTGGCCTCCAGCTCCACAAAAAGACTGTCTTTTAAATTGAAGGGTGCCTAACGCCCTTGCTGTATCCATATCCTTTTTAATCGCCTGTAGCGCTTCATCAATGTGTTGGCCAAACAGGGATTCGCCATCATCTCGATTACCATTGTTTGATACTTCCTGGCGGAAAGAAGTAGCTCTCAACCACCCCTGTCGTCTTAAGACTGCCGCCCCAGCCAACTGACGGAAACCTGTCGACAAGACGTCTACAGCACAATCAATTATCTCCGCCAAGATCCTTTCTCCCTCCTGAAGAATTTTCTTGCTTCTGCCCTGGAGTCCTCAGGTAGCAGATCAATAAATGGCGAAATGTCCGACCACATTTGGCGGTCATATCTACCTAAAATAGCGAGAGATTTCGCTGCCCTAACCGTGGTTGCTGCCATAGTAGAGAATTTCTTGCCAATGGTGTCAAAACGTCTCCCATCCCTGTCAGGAGGGGGGGGGACAGGGGTGAAGCAGGATTTCTGGCACGACGTTGAGCCGCATAGGAAATCACTGAATCCGGCTTTGGCTGCCCTATGAGGCAGGCAGGCGAGTTGACCGGTACCTTTCATTTCTTTTCCAGCTTTAGTAAGACTGCTGGAATAGAAGCCGGTGTCCGCATTACCTTTAGGCCTTCCTCCCATATGAAGTCCACTATGGGGATTGAAGGAACCTGCCTCTTAGCTTGTTCCTTAAAATCGTATAGGAAACAATCAGATTGTTTGGTAACCATGGGAAGATGAAATCTCTGTGCCGCTCTTTCCATAAGGGTATCAATCCTCCTATGTCTTCCGGTGGTGAATCTACCAGAGGTGGGGTTGAGGGAAATGGCGTCTGTATCTGGTAATCGTCCCATTCGTTAGGCAGGGATACTTCTTCCAGTTCTCCTTCTTCTCTTTCATCGTCAGTTGTGTGATGCTCCTGCGGTTGCGGTGCTGCAGGTGGTGGTGATAGAGGAGGAGATCCTACGATCAAAGATGGCCTAGTAATCAGAGTTTGAGGGACTGAGGTAGCCGGTTCTGATGGTGGGAATCTGCGGTAGTAATCTTTCACCATGTGCTGCAGATTTGACACTAGGGAAATAGGCATCTAAATAAACTGCTCCTTCTATCTTGGTTGGGATCCCTAGGGTAGTAATAATAATCATCGTCATCCTCTTGGCATTTTATCCGGAGGTCTGAAGGGCTGTGTGCCACACCAAATATGCCCTCTTCATCAGATTCCCCATTATTTTCATCCCCAAAGTCAAGAAGTTCTTCTGGAGGACTGGGGGAAACCTAACTAGGAGCAGTGTGAATAGGCAGGATCTTTTCTTGTGAAGCTCTTTATTTGGGCTGGGAAACTGCAGATGACAGAACAGTGTCCTTGGCTGCTGGCACCTTCGTTGACGTAGAATCCAATCCGTTACCCTGTACTGTAGGCAAGATCGTCGACGGAGTAAACGACGAGGAAATAGTCGATGTCAAGCAAACCGTCGACAAGGCTGTCGACGACGGTGCCTTCGTCGATGATTCACGTCGATGATATTCGTCGACGCAAGTCTGTGGATGTAGGCCTTGAGTCCGTTGACGGAGCCACCGTCGACGAGAGACTTTTGTTTTTGAGGTCAGCCGACAACCTCAGCGGCGATGATATATCCGATGACGAATCTTTCAACGGAATCCTTTTTTCGTCCTTTTCATAGACGATGTTGTCGTCGACGACGGAGGCCTCACCTTTACTGAAACTATCAATCAATCAATCATTTGTATAGCGCGCTACTCACCCGGAGGGTCTCAAGGCGCTTGGGGGAGGGGGGTCCGCTACTGTTCGAACAGCCAGGTCTTGAGTTGCTTCCTGAAGGAGAGGTGGTCTTGGGTAAGGCGGAGGTGGATGGGTAGGGAGTTCCACGTCTTGGCAGCCAGGTAGGAGAAGGATCTTCCTCCCGTTGTGGCTCTTCGGATGCGGGGGACGGCGGCGAGGGCATGGTTGGTCGATCGTAGCTGGCGGGTGGGAGTGTAGAAGGTCAGACGGTCGTTGAGGTATCTGGGGCCTTGGTTGTGGAGGGCTTTGTGTGCGTGGGTGAGGAGTCGGAACGTGATTCTCTTGCTGACGGGGAGCCAGTGCAGGTCTCTCAGGTGTCTGGCGATGTGGCTGTGTCGGGGGATGTCCAGGATGAGTCGAGCTGCAGCGTTCTGGATGCGTTGGAGTCTTTTTTGAAGTTTGGCTGTGGTTCCGGCGTAGAGGAGTTGCCGTAGTCCAGTCGGCTGGTGACGAGGGCCTGGGTGACCGTCTTCCTGGTTTCGGTGGGGATCCACCGGAAGATCTTGCGCAGCATGCGTAGGATGTTGAAGCAAGACGAGGAGACGGCGTTGACTTGTCGGGTCATTGAGAGGGAGGAGTCCAGGATGAAGCCCAGGTTGCGTGCGTGGTCCGTTGGTTTGGGTGCGTTGCCCAGGGCAGGGGGCCACCAGGAGTCGTCCCAGGCGGAGGGTGATGATCCTAGGATGAGGACTTCCGTCTTATCTGAGTTCAGTTTCAGGCGGCTGTTCCTCATCCACTCGGCTACGTCCTTCATCCCTTCATGTAGGTTGGTTCTGGCGGTTGTGGGGTCGTTGGTGAGGGAGAGGATCAGCTGGGTGTCGTCGGCGTAGGAGATGATGTTGAGGTTGTGTTGGCGTGCGATGGCTGCGAGGGGCTCATGTAGACGTTGAAGAGGGTGGGGCTGAGTGATGATCCTTGTGGTACGCCGCAGATGACTTCGGTGGCCTCGGAACTGAACGGGGGGAGGCGGACTCTCTGGGTTCTTCCGGCGAGGAAGGAGATGATCCACTCCAGTGCCTTCTCTTGGATTCCGACGTTGTTCAGGCGTTGCACTAGGGTGCGGTGGCAGACTGTGTCGAACGCTGCGGAGAGGTCCAGGAGGATGAGGGCCGCTGTTTCCCCGTTGTCGAACAGGGCTCGGATGTCGTCGGTGGCTGCGATGAGGGCGGTCTCGGTGCTGTGGTTGGCCCGGAAGCCGGACTGCGAGTGGTCGAGGGATCCATTCTATTCTATGGCCGACGGAGACGTAGACGAGGACATTATAAGTTTAGTCTGACGAGATGAGATGGTCGACGTCGTAGTAGTAGTGGTGACGGAAGCTTTTGCAGACTAGGGCGTCGTGGACGTCTTGGTAGATGGTGCATCTTTCTGAGGAGATAAAATCATCTCCGTTAGAGACCTGGAAGTTGTCTTTACCTTAGAGGAGGTAGTAGAAGGTGTAGAGGGCACAGAGTGACCCTTGTGAGAGGCAGACTCCCTTCTGGAAGAGGAGGGCTGATCATCAGTTTTCAAAGAATGATGCTACTTCTTAAGTACCTTTGCAGCCTTTGGAGAGACCATTTCCACCTCACTTCTCCTCTTTTTTGAGGCAGCAGTCTTGAGAGAGGAATCAATGTCGTCATCAGACAAAGAATTGCCTTTAGTGTTTAACTGCTGTAGCCACAGAAGTAGACGTCCCTCTCTTTTCTCTCAAAGTCCCGCTTTTTTGAGAGAAAGTTCTGCAGATTTTACAGTCTCCTGGTGATCAGGGAGAAGGCAGTAAATACACTTCTTGTGGGGATGATCCGAGTGCAGCCTGAGCTTCCCACAGGTGTCACAATGCCTAAATAGAGACCTCTTATTTGAAGACATGCTGATCTGAAGGAGAAACTTGTTCAGTAGGCCAAAAGACAAATGTACTGAGCAGAGCTCAGGGAGACTCCCTTCACATGTCGTGCGGTAGAAAATCGGAGAGACTGGAGCCTCTGTGGAGAGGTGTTGGAAGTGGGGGTCCTTTCCCTGAAACATGATGTGTGGTTTAAAGGTTACTCAACAATAGAACCAACAATTCCAAAAACACAATATGTGGTTGCGTCGTGGTCTGCGATCAATTTATGATGAACACCAATTACTGTGAGTGATTTTGCACATACACGTTTAATTTACATTAGGATCGAATCCCATCGCTGCCACCAAATGTTGGAAGTGGGGGTCCTTATCCCTCACCGCCGCCACCAAATGCTGGAGGCGGGAGTCCCCATCCCACACCGCTGTTGCCAGGTGCGAGATCCGGACCCCTTGTTTCAACGTTAGGCTAAGTAAGGACACCGTCTGAGATAGCCCTGCTCACCCCCTTAGTAGCTTGGCACGAGCAGCCAGGCTCATCTCCAAGGCACGAGTGTACAGTATGTGCAACCACACTCACAGCAACCCAATGATGTCACCACAAATAGACTCCACACGAGTTTTTATAAAACGAGTATAATCTTTATACAAGAAGATATACGATATGACCCCACGATACAAAACCAACATACAATAATGGGTAGTATTTCTTCCGGTGGATTGGTAGGTTCTAATCCCAACCACTGCTTCTAACCAACAGTTAAGCTGACTTCTAACCGTTTCCAAAAGGTTAGGTAGGTCGTATTGCTAGAATCACACACGTTGCAAAAGAAACGAAATACTGCAATGCGTAACGATATACTCCTGAACTGTGCAACAGAGAAACAATGCCATACGTAGCGCCACAGTCATGTACTTTGCAATAGAAGGAATAATGCAATGCGTATCACCACCAGCATGCCCTGTGCAAGGAAGAAACAAAGCAATGTGTCACGCTACAATCATGTACTGTGCACTGAAGAAATAATGCAATGCGCCACGTTATAATCAGGTACTGTGCGATGAAGAAATAATGCACTGCGCCACGCTTACAATCATGTACTCTGCAAGGGAAAATAACGCAGTGCGTAGCGCACCCAGCATGTAGTTCGTCAGGCACAAATAGAGTCAGGCGTCATACGACAGTTCGATAGTTCGTTAGCAGCAATAATGCAAAGTATAATACGACAGTCTAGGTGCTCCGTTAACAGTTGCCCCCGACATGGATCAATGATGACACAAAAGTACCGCTTCTCACTCCGGCCCCAGTACTGCCCCTCCTTGGGCCAGCACGGGCCTCGATCCGAGCCGTAGCAACAGGCTCACGCAGCTGCCAGGAGCGAGAGGCAGAGAGAGTGTCCCTCCGAGCCCGCACCCCACCCCAGGTGGTGATCCACGTTACCTGGGGGGGCGCGACCCCACTCTCCTCCCCTCCTTCAGCGACTTGGGCCTTGATCCAGAACTCCGTCAATGGGCACGGCGAGCTCGGGCCGGCGACTCCGCTCCTCCGGGACTGCCGGTCCGGGCCGCTACTGCTGCACTCAGAGGGCCCAATGACCTGGCCCTCCTTCCGGCGGTCTCAGTGGACACCGAGACCCGCCCTCAGCACTTGTGGAGACTTACTTCGATTTCGGTGCACACGCTACCCAGGCACTCCTCACCAGCGCCTCTGGTTGCACCGCGACACGCACTCTGCACGTCCGAGACTCGCCTCTTCTCTGGTGCACACGATGACCAGGCGATCGTCACCACTCCTCGGCTTGCACCTCGACACGCACCCTGCGCGTCCGAGTCTCACCTCTTCTCCCGGTGCACACAACGACCAGGCGCTCTTCACCAACGCCTCGGCTTGCACCACGACACGCACCCTGCGCGTCCAAGTCTCACCTCTTCTCTCGGTGCACACAACGACCAGGCACTCTTCACCAACGCCTTGGCTTGAACCACGACACGCACCCTGCGCGTCCAAGACTTACTTCTTTTCCCGGTGCACACAATGACCAGGAGCTCCTCACCAACGCCTCGGCTTGCACCATGACACGCACCCTGCGCGTCCGAGTCTCACCTCGTCTCCCAGTGCACACAACGACCAGGCGCTCCTCACCAACGCCTCACCTTGCACCACGACACGCACCCTGCGTGTCCGAGACTCAGTTTACTCCTGCGTGCCCACGATCACAAGGCACAACTTCTGAGGGTCTCAAGCTGCAAAAGCACGCGCACACCGCGTTGCTTGGGACTTCTCCGGAAACTTTTATGTTCCTGTGTTTCCAAACAGGGAGCCAGCTCACATCGGGCCCTTGGGTTCAGGACACAGCACAAAGCACAGTCCTGTTCAAGAAGGGGGACACACCACCCACTGCAATGTCCCTTCAGTCTCTTCCGTAGTAAAAGCTACAAACTGCAGGCCAGCCCCAGATCACGAAGCAAGGGTCAGTCCTATCCAGCAGTCTCTTCAGCAACTTCTTCCTTGGCAGAGGTTCTTCTTGACCACGAAAGAGGTCAAAGCCTTTGTAGACTCGACCTGTACATTTTGCCATTCAAATTTACACCAAATTCTAGGGGTTTCAGTTCTCTTAGTTATACCCCTTCATGTCTTTGAAGTTCGTTGTGCTCAGGGGTCCCTGACCCCTTCCTAAATCAGTTCTGGGTGTCTCCCTCCCAGTGTCACCTTTCTCCCTTTGACACTGGAGGTCTGGACCCTTAATCACTCAGCAGGAGATGGGTCAATTGTTTTATAGCTGCAACCCAGGCCTCTTCACCTCCCGGGGTTTCTCCTCGCATTCTCTCCAGATGCAGGTCAGCCAGGTGCCATCTCACCCCCTCCCATCTCAGATCCAGACAGTCAATCCACATTCAGCAGAGACACACAGAAATGCTTAAAGCACAAAACTCAGCCACTTTCTAAAAGAGTGGTTTCTGAACACACAGTGACAAAACCACTTTCATAGAAAGATGTGTTATGACACTGTGAGTTCATACATACTAAATTTCACCTCTCCATTATAAACTTATAGGAAACTAGGCTAACAAAACACCATACCCAGCCTCCCCCATTCTGTCCTATGGGCAGAATGGCCTTTTACCAGTGAAAACGAAATGGAGTGTTTTTTCACTGTCAGGACATAGCACACACCTCAGTATATGTCCTGCCTTTTACCTACACTGCACTCTGCCCAGGGGTTACCCGGGACCTACCACAGGGGTGCCCACAGTGTACGCAAAAGGGAAAGTAAGGCCTGACAAGTGGTTGCACTTGTCAGCACAACATGCTAACTTAGCAAACTGCGCGCAGGCCCTACACTGAAGGCCTGAGTTCCCTTCTCTGCGCGCCTTTGCATTACTAGCCCTTGCACACACAGTGCACATCACTAGGGACTTTTACTAGTAAGGCAAACATACCAATCATGGCCAACCAATTACCATTGTACTTTACATAGGGAACCCTTGTACTTTAGCACTGATCAGCAGTGGCAAAGTACCCAAAGCATCTAAATTGGCAACTCTATGTCAGGAAAACGGTCTAGGGGGAAAGCAAAAAGTTTAGCGAACTTTAGCCAAAAAGGCCAAGTCCTACAAGAGGGTTCTAGAGGGTGGTGTCTCCTGATTGGCTGGACTTTGGACTATTCCTAATGACTAGCACGAGCTATTAAAGTGAATGTTTTTTCTCCATTAACTTCAATGTTAAAGTCATTACTTACTGCTTTTAATGTACTGTGGGACTCCCACTACGATGATGGGGAATGATTCAAGCATGTGAATCTCTGAAAGATCCAATGCTGGAGAACTGACCCTCTCCTCGCTCCATTGACATACTACCTTCAGACTCTGCCTGCTTTTGCCTGCGTTGCTCCTCTGTCCCATGGAGGCAAATCTTCTGCCTTCCCTCAGGGTGCACCTGGAAAGGTTTGTGCTGTGTGAACACTTGGCAGTAATGTGATTTTCAGGAAGGCAGATGATACAGACGTCATGAGGGTATGACTTGGCCTTCTTTCTTCCACAGGCAGGACACTTGCCAAATAAAGATGGCATTTTGTTTGACAAATGAATATTTCTTTCTGACAGAAAATGTCAGAAAAACACAGGTACTGATAAAATCTGTCGAATGAAGTAGTTCTCAAAACTTTCCTATTGAAATTTCTGAGGAAAAAAAGCCAAAAAGGCTGAGCTCAGTGCTCCAAGATCCTGTCACCATGCTGGTAATTAAGAACTAAGGCAACTGCCACCTGCTGGGCATGATGGGATACTGGTGGACTGTGAGCCCTTAAAGGTGCATAGGCTCTTTTCATATCTACATAGCTGCAGCCTATAGGGCTATATTGCCCTTTCCTTCATTTTTTCAAAAAAACGTTTGTGAATGAGATTTAAACACTCACATAACACAATTCCAGTCAATTTGCATATATATATACATATATATATATGTGTATATATATATTGCATCAATACCCTTCTACTGTTGCTTGTAAAAGAATTCCAACCTCACCAACAGGCTCTTATTTTGATCAAATGTTAGTTTATTTTGGCAAGTGAAAAAGACGTGTTTCGACCTGTCTCGGTTATATATATATATATATATATATATATATATATATATATATATATATATATACATACATATATATATATATATATTTATATATATATATATATATATATATATATATAGAAGCAATTGCCCAATATAGCCTTTTTAACAGGCTGATATATTGTAAAGAAGTCCTCCTGGATCCCTGCACTTGGCTGGGACTATGTAGTGCTTATAACTATCAATGGAGATACCCTGAGAAAGAAATTTGCTTTCTGCTCATTTATGGCCTTAGGGTGCATGCTTAGGCACAGGTTTTGATGTTGTGATCCGACCCCAGGCACCACAAACAGATGTTGTGCAGGTCCATGAAGGACATTTGTCGATCACAGTCCCTGCAGGTTTTCAAACCTGAAAGCTAAGGGAGGATATCCCTGTACTGCACTTGTTGAAAAAATTGGTTTTTGAAGAATGATGAAATGTTATGAGGAGAATTCCATGAGGAGAGCGAAGCTCCAGATTTGTGTCAATGACGTGTAAAAAGGGGAACTGACGTCAGGGCGCCGTTGGGGAAGCTTTATGGCTCCAGTGATATCACAATGGCGTTGCTACCAGTGACGAGGTGGAAGTAGCACCCCCTACCGGTGTGAAGAGCTATTGAAAAGTTTACAGATTGACACCTGGGATATTGAAAAGGTGTGGAATATGCAGGTAGAAGTTTCCATCAGAAATAGATTGTCCATGTGGATCATCAGCATAGATCTTTTTCTGTCCACAGGAAAAGCAGGATTTGGAAAGAGATTTTTTCTCTGTCGGTCATGATGACAGTTGTTGACAGAGGAAATGTCTCCTTGGCCCAGAAAGTGTAGGGGTATTCGGAAAACGTACACTCAAAACAACTTACAGTTCTCTGAAAGCTGAAGGTAGGGTTGGTTCATTCCCAGCATAGACCAGAAAAGGTAACAGGATAAGGTCACTAAGAGGTTATGGTAGGGTTTCCCTTTGGGGACTCACTCACACATGATGTGTGGTAGAAATCTGAGCCTTGTTGGCCTCTATAGGGGAATAGGAGAGTTAGCAATTCCACCTCATTGGCTGAAGTGCAAATTGGTTCCATTGAGGTGGATATGCTACTAAATTAAAATTGTTGTTGAGGCCTGTGGTAATTTTAACAGGAGCGGCCCATGCAGGTAAGAGCGGTGGTTAGGATTCGACACACGACGACACGGGAAAATTTAATATTTATTTAATTTCCCCTCATCATCGTCTGTTGAGTCCCCCCCCACTCTTACCTGAATTGACCGCTCCTGCATTTTAACACTGTTTATTGCTGTTTAGGGTTACTGTGGATGCCCATCTTGACAACGAGGAATGATTCTGTCATGTGAATATATGAAAGATTCAATTCTGGAGTACTTTATTTTCCAACATAAACAAATATAATGACTTTCCCCATCACATTAAAGTTCTTAGAAACATGTAGCAAAGAGATTGGTAATACTGAACAGTCACAGTACTCTGCTGACCCCATTTCAGCATCAACTGTATGAAGGATTCCTTCTTCATGCACTGGCTACAAATCTTTAATGCCACCTCTAAACATGTTTCTGATCACCATGACCCTGAACAGACCTAAAATTAATGACCCATTACAGTTCTCCCTTTCCTAGGCCAAGATTTTCAAGAGATATGAAGCAAACTAAGAACTACCTCAGGCAATGGAAACTCTTGCATCAGACAATGGAAACTCTTGCATCTCCTAACTACTTGACCCATCAGCATCCTTTATTAATGTAAATCATGACATCTGTATAAGTATGATAAGCCGGTAGATGCGTTTCGGAAACATGGTTCTGAAATATTTAAATCCATAACTAGCACATTGTTTGCCTGAATTTTGAAATACCTCTCTGTAATCATTCTTCGAGTCCTTTTTTCCCCTCAGTGCAATAGCTTCTCTCCTCTGTTCTTTAACTCATATGTTGAAGCTTTGAATAATATGCTGGCCAAATCTGAGTTTTTCTTTCACCAATATGCAGATGATACCCAGCTATTTTGAATCTTACCCCTGTCCACCTGTCAAACTAAGGTTTCAATCATACATTTCATACATTGTTTCTGAATATATTTTGAATGATTTTAATATGAAACTTAGAGTATGACAACACAGTACATACATTTGTCATTTTTCTTAAGGGTTGTGCTCATGAATAAGCCAAGACAGTCACTGTACCTGTTATAATATAAGCATGACAAACGTGACTGGACCGCCGGGTGCACAACAGATGCAACTGTCAGGCGGTCACCAAGAAGTGGGATTGGGAGCTTGATGGTACAAATAGTGCACTCGTTTGAATATCACAGCAAAATTCATGCTCATGGGGATCTATTATCTGAGTTGGGGGCACCACTGATTTCCACTTAATTAAAATCAATCTATTTGCCAACACCAATTTCAGGTCATAAATGTGTTGCTTGATTTATCGTGTCTTTGTCCCAGCACCAGTTCAAGTAAGCACAGTTTAGGTTTACAACGTCTTGGCCTTACAGTTAAGTTAAAGACCTGTTTGGAGATCTGTTTCCAGATGTGTCTTATCACGGGGCATTCCCATGCGATATGGAAAAAAAGAAGATATTGCCTATCTCGCATCTAGGACAGGTGTTTGGTTTCTGGGAATATGTTGTGCAAGCTTGATCAAGTTAGGTACATGTGGTGAGTGCAGTTGAACTGGATCAGTTTAATCAATGTCAGCGGCGTCACTAGGGAGGTGCGGGGGGTGCGGACCGCACCGGGTGACACCATCACATGGGGTGACACCGTGAGCCTCTGCACGTCGGCGTCCGGACGTCGACGACGTTCGAAACGTCTCTCACGTGACACCATCACATGGGGTGACACCGTGAGCCTCTGCATGTCGGCGTCCGGACGTCGACGACGTTCGAAACGTCACTCACGCAAGGAACGCTTTTGGTGGACTCGGAAGACTCGGAGGAGGTTCATCATGGGGTAAGTCGTGAGGGGGTGACACCATGAGTTACCGCACTGGGTGACACCAACCCTAGTGACGCCACTGATCAATGTAATTCTCGAGTTCCTGGAGACCTTGACTACATGCCACACAACTTACCATTCCCAGTCAGTGAGATCTTCCCCATATCTCCCTCCCATTAACCTTTCATGGGTTGCATAGATAAAACTAAACTCACAGAAAACTCAGCGTCTCCTCCTCTCCACTAACCAAAAATAAAAAGTGCCTACCTAGTGAGCCAACCAACTGAATGTCATAGGACTTTCTGCTACAATTGTCACCTCTATGAAGTTGCCTGGGATTACATTACAAAGTATGGTACATTTTGACTTGAAAACTATAGCTAGAAGTGCTAGATCAGGTACGAGTGTTGCACAACATTAGACCATTCTTTTCTAAAGCAAACCTTGAATTATTTGTCCAGATCATGGGTATCCAGAAGATTGAATATGACAATCCTCTTCTCACCAGTCATTCTCAAATAAATCTAGCACCAGTTAGGGCAGTATTACATCATTCTGGTTCTTAGCTTATTTCAAACACCAAAACATTTAATTGTGTTACCTCACTTGGCTTTCCTCAAATTGATACCTTTTGAATCACAAAGAATCATTAAAATGGCCTTTAAACACATATAAAGTTTCTCTCATGAGCATCCTTATCTGGCACAAAAGACCAAGCTAATACCTTTGGTAGCACTCCTTCTGGTGGATACTCTGAGGGTGATTTATAGTTTGGCGGCCAGTTTCCATCCGTCAGCGTGGCAGAGAACATTACATCGATGCCCTTAAAGAACTGTCTGACTAATTTTGAAATCACCACCGACACAGCTGCGTTATCTTTACCTTGACAAGAACCGCCTTCATGATGTTTCTTGTCTAGGTACAAAAAGTATGGTGAACGGCCACTGTAGCTTTTAAGGCTGTCGACCAAACTTTAACAAAATGTTTGTTTTACAGAAACAAATTCCTAAAGTGGGAGCTGTTAATAAAAACCAAAAAACTAATTACCCCTCTCCCCACACCCAGTGAGTTCTTTCCTGGTTGTACCGGCCATTATTTGTTCTTTTTCTGTTCCTCACCGCCAATTATTGTGTGGCGTGCTGAGTCTAAAGCCAAATACCTCCAGCCAGAGCCCACATTTTGACAATGTGCAAATTGACTGTTACTTAGAGCTTTGGTTCCTCCCCACCAATGGCCATCTATATCAGGAAACACAACTGGCAATATTGTAAACTGTTTATAGATTGCTTGTTCGGAGAACACTTTGCCATGAGAAAAATCTATTAAAGAAAACCAACCTTTATAAACAATGATGTAATTCTCTCAGAAGTGTTGTAGTACCTTGAAACACTGTGAATCATTCTAATGGCATTGATCAGGTTTTGTATTCCACTCGCCATAGAAATCTGAAGAAAATAGAATATTGTGAAACATTATCTAACAGGTTCATGAACGTCAATTCACCAAAATGCCAGGGGTAGCAGAAGTGAAAACACATGACCTTTGACCTTCAATTTCACTCACACTCACATGCTTACACATGCACATACATTCACACTTAATTACACACACACTCTCTCTCTCTCACGTAAACACACACCCTCAAGCATGCACACAACATACATTTAAAAACATTTTTTCAACTTAACAGCTTCTAGGGAATAACACATTCCAGTTGATTGTACTCTATTCACTAATAGTGAATAATGAAACATTTAGAGAAAACAAAGTGGAGCCCCAACCGATGTCCTAAGCCGCCAATGTGTTCCTAGCACTAATTCTGCAACCTCTGACGCCAGGGGTAGCAAAGGCAGTGCCAGGGGTCGCCTGGCGCAAGCCAGGGGTCGCAGCTGCGACCTCTGGCAACCTTTAAATGAAATTCATGGGTTCAACTGTTTTACTGCAATAATAGTTTTAATCCTCTGAGATTCTATGTTAATTTGTTTCTTTAATTGCCAGACACCCTCTCCAAAAGCAGCGATCGCAAAAATAATTCCGTTGGGTAAAATAGCAAGAAAAGAAGCGCATTAAGAACATTTGCATATGCTGCACTCCATCCCACTGTTGAATGTTTTATATTTTTCTGCTTATGTGCCCCTCATGGCATTCCATTTATAATGCGCATTTCTCATTAACTGCATGTTTTAAAAAAAAAAATATTTGCTTTATTATAGGCTGACTGTGCACCAATTGCTCATATGTTATGTATTAGTCTGAGTAAATTATGTGTGGTTGGTTCTAGTAAGTGTACAAGTGTATTTAGAATGCTAGGATTTGCATCTAGACTCTGGCCTTTTCATAATAACTAGAAAAGGAAATTTACGTGTTATAGAAAGGTATCTCTGGAGAGCAAAAACTTTACATGAGAACTTCGAGCAAGCTGAATGCTGCAAACATCTTGGTTGAATGAATCGGATAAAACAGCCTACCTTATCTGTTCTTTTCATAGCTTGGACAGTGCTTTAAATGGGCCATTACTCACCGGTACTGAGTACGGCACTTCTTTTTTTTTCCCTCCAAGAGTACCAGCACTTTTTCCTTACCAAGGACAGTACCGGTACTCATTCCATCAGGTCGGCGTTTCAGGTCTTGTGAGCATGCGTCACATTTTTACACTGTGACACATGCTCACACGATGGCAATTTCACACCGGTTTCACACTGGTAATGACGTGGCACAGCCAAGCAACGTCTGACGTCACCCTTCAGGTAGCTGTTCAGCGGGAAGGAACGGAAGCCCTTTAAAAGGGGCAGTTTAGACTGGTTTTCCCTTTTTCGGTTCCCAGCGCAGGAGGGTGGAAAACAGAGCCACAGGATCACTACTTTGAAGCACAGAAGAGCACTATTGAGAAAAAATTTGCCATCGCCGTTAAGAGCCAGCGAGGAACCATCTACATCAACTCTGGTGCATAGGTAAGTACCCTGCGAGTCTTTCGTGTTGTTCCTGCCTCTGCTGGAACACAGGATTGAATGAGCCCCTTAGAGAGATGTAATGCAGGGCACGGGGGTGAAGCGCTGCAGCCGCCCCTGCATTATTCAAGCACACTAATTTGTTTCAGGCACGGTACCCGTGTCTGAAACAAATTAGTGTGCTAATTCCTAAATTCCTTTCCTGCTGTTCCTGCCTCTACTGCTGGTCCTCGATGCTGGCCCAGCTCCTCTCCCCAAGGGCGTATCTTCAGTGGGGTTCGTATGGGGTTAAACCCCCCCCCAGCCCAATTATAGTTTGCATTCGGTCTGGATCTGTGGCGTGCATTCAGGCCAGGAGTTGGTACCGTTAAAATGTTTGGGCAGCAGTGACTGTTATCTGGGCTAGCAGGCCTTTGAAAAATCACAGATGGAAGCACAGAGGTGGAATTTTCCTTTTTGATGGCCCCTGGAGTGTTGTACACTTTTTTGGTGGAGAATAGTCTTCAGTATTTTGCCGATTTTATTAGGTCGAGCCTAGAGTCAACGCGCAAGCACTGCTCTGGTGAAGATCTGCTGTAGTTCAGCACGTGAGGGAAGCCCCACCCACTCCCCGACCATATTTTTCATTGGCTTGTGTCTTTGTCCTTCTAAATGCTGCCTTCGGATTCATTTATAGGCTTGTTAGTCCCTCCTTATTACGGCCATGTTGTCATTTGTATCCTCCCATGGCTACTGGCCCCTTTACCTCGAGTGTTACAGGGTACGTGTTATTTAGACTGTGAGCACTATTATTTTTAATGAGGTTCTCCTACTGCCTTCTCTACTCCCCCCTCCCTTCCATTGTCCGTGCCTTCTCCCCCCTCCGCCCGCCCGCACTCCCGTTGTCCGTGCCTTCTAGCCCCCCCTCCCCTCTCCCCCGCTCGCACTCCCATTGTCGGTGCCTTCTCCCCCCTCCCGCACTCCTGTTGTCCGTGCCTTCTCCACCCTCCCCCGCCCGCACTCCCATGTCCGTGCCTCCCTCCCCCTCGTTGTCCGTGCCTTCTCCCACCTCCCCCCGCGAGCACTCCCGTTGTACGTGCCTCCCTCCCCCCTCCCGTTGTCCGTGATGACTACAGTCTGCAATGCAATAGGTCTCGCGTAAATGCAAATGCTTCTTATGCTACTAATTGATCAGGCTGCTCTCATGCTCACTTCAAACAGCTGAGCCGATTTTGTTTTGTTTTGTTTGTATTTACTTCGCCACATCGAGCATTTTACACAGTGATGTGTACATACCTCACAGAAGTTATTTCCGAGAGCATCCTGACCAGCGATTGCAGCACAGCAAGCATGACGGGGAGCTCAAAACATACCTTCACTTACCAAAACAAAAGCGTTCCACACCAAAAGGCATGCATTCACTGAACATGACAAAATGCCATGAACCGAGTTTTCAAATCAATGTTGTCCTATGAAATGTGACGGAAACATTCAGTGAGGCACTTTGAAGGCAACGATTCGTCATTGTTTTACTTTTAACAAGTTTTTGTACTTTTGTTTGGTTCCTCGAAATGTGTTTCGTGGGTTTGGTTTGGTTTGTTTTGGACTGATCTTAGTTGTCATGCATGACTTTGTTGGCCGAGTTCGGGTTCCCTGCAGAGCGAGGGACAAAGTGTATGTATGACCCAGAAATACTTTTCCTGCCAGACTTCTTAAGTGCTGCTAGTGCGCGCGCCCCGGCTGTGCACACAGGTGTAGTGCAAACCCTTGCTGATTACGCTATCCCTGCCGCCTGAAGGCACTCGAGAGATTACATACATACATAGAATTCCACTTTGATGAGCGAAAATCAGATTCTTTTAAGGTGTCAAATACGGACTTAGTTGTATCCCTACAGAGCGCTGAGGTTTTCCATGTGTTTGCATAAATAGCTGATGCAGTCATGTTTTTTCTATTCTGGCACTTGCAGCCCTGATGTAAACACGGAGCCAACAGGACTACAAATCCAAGAATGCAAAGCAAAAACCTTTACTGGATGAGTTTGTCACGCATGGTCTTTGGAAGTTTGTGAACTCAAGGTTCTCCTACTGGTGTCTTCTTTGGTGAAATGTTACCTTGGCACACTGAGAGCACCTATATGTAATATGTCTTTAAAATATTCTTCGGGGAAATTGATCCTGCGCCAAGTGTGAATTTCAGCTCCACGGTACATTTCCAAGGCCTGGCTGCTCAAACATGTACATGGAACGAGTTTAGAAGCAGGGTTCAAGTTTCCACGTGTTGTGCAAATGTAAGGAGCACTCGAACTACATTTGGAATTCACAGTTTAGCTTTGCCTGGAACGCATTGTAAAACTGACAGTGCACACGTGCACCCCTGAAAGTTTTGTGGACAGTTTTAGGGAGCACGTGGTGTTCATTGATTTCAACAGCATACGCATTGATTTTCACAGGGGTGCAACTATCATATTGGTAGCAGGTGCAGTGGCACCGGGGCCCCTAAACCCTCATTATTGCTGAATTTCAGAATGTAAACCTGCAGCCAAGGTGCCCATTTGCTTCCTTGCACTCGGGCCCACGATACATTGGCTACATCACTGGTGACACAAGTGAATTAGGACTCCTATTTTATGGTCGTACCACAGAATACTAAGCGTGAGACCACACCATTGACCTCCCTGTCAGTCATAAGTGTTACTTGTGTGGTAACTTTTGTCATTGTTTGTTTCTGTGCTGTGTGTAAAGTCATTTGTTGCACCAGTCCCTAAGCAAGCAACAAAGTACGATAACCAGAATGTTTGTGATAGAAAACAGTCGTGCAATCTTTCCTCATTAACCACCACATCTTTTAAATCCAAACACTCGAAAAATGAATAAAACCGGTTCATCCTTCTGCAGCTGAAGGTGCATCTAAGAAAGTAGGTGGACACATTGGTGTTCACAGAAAGCTCCAGTGATAATGGACAGACCTCATCCCTGCTTTTATCGTCTTTATTTAAGCGCCATTGCCTTCTGTTGAGGTCATTAACAGCTGTTAAATGCTCACTGTGCCTTTGTGGGCCAAGCTGGAGGCTAGGCTGTGAAATGATGAAACAGGCAATTAACAGCTATAACTCACCTTGGAATTATTGACCAGGGAAGGCTGTGACTCCAACCATTAGAAGCGCCCGTCACAGTGCCAGTCTCAGCCATGCATGCAGTAAGTTAAAACACATTGTGTGTTGCTGCCACCTTCCTTGCAATTGGCCGGGCCACCTGCAGCAAGAGAGCGACCCCCGAGCCCCACAAAATTCCACACCCCTCCATGGGTCGCAGTCCCAGACACTGCATTTAATTACTTCACAGCATCTCATCTTTACCCCGAGCCCCAGCACAGCAGTGTCAGAGAAGCCTACGGCCCCGGCCTCTGATTCTGGAAGGCATTGCCCTGTGTTTGTTTATTGGCTCTCTACTCTCTCGTACCCATAATACAACTCTTCTCAGGGTGGGCCACATTTTGTTTCTGCACACTCACAATATCGGCCCACCAGGGATCATTATGTACCATGTCGTACAGAATTAAATTTCTTTCACTTGCATTTTTACCATCGTTTTACTTGCAGAGCGCTGGGTCTTTAAAACACACAACATAACCTGTGGTAACCCCAGTTTAGTCTTCTGTTTGACCGTGCTAATTTTCACGCAAATTCCTCCTAAAATCTTTTGACAGCATGACGTTAAAGGGAGCACACTGTTTGCTCCCTGCAAATACTTCACCTGCCAGTAACAAACATGGCGCCATGTTTTTGCTCTGAGAAGACCGCTGTTATGCTAATTTTGGTAACATTCACGCCAGTGCTGCCGCTGTTCCTTGCCCCAATTAATGACTGAAAATGTAAAGCAGGCACTGAAAGCTGGCATGGGAGAGGGGCCCCGTCCTGCTCCTGCCAGATTTTTGGGATTAGACAGTTCGGCCTTTGTGGCGAGTGTCTGTTTTTCCGTCTGATGTCCGGTGGCCTGTTTCCTTGGTGGGACTGTGAGGGCAGGAGATGACTGTGGAGAGACCAGGGTTGTGAGTAGAGGTCCCAAATGAACAGCAGAATATGTAGTTAAAGCTTGGTGTCTGATTCCTAAATTTTATTCTAGGTGGCGTAAATCATATTTACACAAGGATGAAGCTGTAATCTCTCCATACATGCAAATTTGACATATATGTGAATACCGTAAGCAAAATATAAATACCCGCGATATAGAACAACTACAGGATGCCGTATGATAAAAATACAATTTTCTAGAGGCTAGGTGTTTCACCTCACTTATGCCATTTCTGCTCCCGTACTGTGGATCGTTTGGGAAAGGAAATACCGGAACATGGAAACAGGACCGGATTGGGAACCCAAACCAGCCCTGGCAATTTTGACGGACCAGCCCCCCTGCTGCATTTTTAACTGGGGGCCGATATGGCAGCACCGCTGAAAAACCGGCCACCAATAACAAAAACGGCCCCCACCGCTGCAAAATCGGCCCTCACCCTTCCAGCCTCCCGGGGAAACACCCGATTCCCGCTACCGCGAGCCCAGCCCTGCGTGGAAACACAAGAACCAATGTAAATGTGGCTGCCCACGGCGCACGCAGTGGGCCCCCTAAGAGGGTGGCCCCCTTAGTGCCGCTTCAGGTACCTCCCCGCGCCTTGTCTCAGGGACCCCCTCCTCTGGGAGTCCTCCCCCTCGGGTCTGGCGCCTCTGCGGCGTCATTTCCGGTGCACGGTGGGCTGGGGACAGGTATTTATACCTGCCCCCACCCACTGGCCACCCTCTTTGTCCCCCGCTAGACACGCTGTCAGGCACGTTGCGTCCGGGTCGGAATGGCGTTCGTCGTTTGGGTTTGTCTTGCTTCGCCTTTCAGATAATACAGCTCCCACACGGTGGCTCAACACTCGGCGAGGCAAAAGACATTTAACACCAAACAAACAACACCTTTAGAAAAGGGTTTTATTTTACAAAATGCAAAGACTCTCTTTTTAGAATAAGGCTTGGGGTTTATTTTACACAATGCTCTCTAACAGAAAGGCTTTCCCAGATGCCAAATGCACAACATTCAAATACACAAAGAGATATATATGTTTATATGCAAGTAATAATAACACACTTGGTAAATACAACAGTTAAATGCATGAGTAATACCATGAATAAACAAGCAGCAAATAATATGAGATAACACTCAAGAAAATATAATATGCTGGACGTCCTGCAAGAGATCAGAAAGATAGATATACACTAGATACATCAAATGATTACTTTGGATGTGCACCTCAACTCACTCACACATCACAAAGAAAACACCTCAAATGATCAAAGCCACTGGCCACACATCACAATGGCAATAATCAAAGCTCAAGCACCTCAAATGATCAAAGCCACTGGCCAAACATCACAATGGCAATAATCAAAACTCAACACTTCACCTGGTGGAAACACGGCATCTTAGCCCACTCCTGACCGGGGGAAATAAACAGCCGGGGATAAGAGCCGCAGCAACCAGGGTCCCGAAGTGGATGCGTCCGTCCCCGTTCGGATTCCAAAATCCCGGTTTCTAAGTCAACAACCCTCAGCCTTATAATCTCAAAACACACTAGAAGGTTCGAGAGAAACCTTTCCCCCGCACTAGAGGAATTTTACCAGAACTGGCCAGCTTCCAAGCAAGCATTCCAATGGCAGGAAGGAGTTCCCACGTTCCCTCTCCAATCTCGCATGTTCCAGCCTTTATCTTGACGAAGCTCACGAAAGCCTTCCAGGGTACATTAAACAATCTCTCACAAAACAATCCTTGAACGTGATTAACCCAAACAACTTGCAAGCGCTGCTGTGCACGCAGATCAAGCTCAAGCGAGGCAGAGTCAGAATTCAGGATGACATGAGGCCATGTCAAAGCCAATAGTAAGAACTTCATAATTCTACCAATGTACAACACAATGCACATTTGTGCACTACTGCTGATAGATTCACATACTTCATCTCTCAATGTCCTATAGCATCACATACTTCATCTCTCAATGTACAACACTGAGCACATTTGTGCATCACTGCTCACAACACTGCACTTCGAGACCAAAAAGTACATTCCACACCTCTCTCTCCCTCTCATGCTTTCAAATGCACATCCCACACGTTCTGTTCTTGGCAAGGCTGTTCTAATCCGTGACAGCTCCCACTGAAAGACAGCAAGAGTACAAGAAATAAACTTTTAAGAGAAACAGGCATATGCAGGACATCGTACATTCAGGCTAGGGTAAAATAACACACCAAAGTCAATTAAAATAATGGTAGTCAAAGGTCATCACAGGGTGTCAGACCACAAGAGTGCCTCTAGCACTACATTCCACCCCATGACCTTTGACTATCATCACATACATATATCAAAAACTGAACTTCTTAACTGAAAGCACAACTATGATTGAAGCACATGTTAAAACAGTAACATTATAGACTCATGTGCTGAACTGAAAGCACAAATATAATTGAAACATACACTAAAACAGTGAAATCATAAAAGCATGTAATATTCATTTCAAAGCATGTAAAAATAGCTCATGCATATCTGGATACTCAGCAAGAATAAATGTTTGATGGATACACAAAATTAATGCACAAATAGAATCAAGATATGAACTCAGTAATGCTCATAATGTCCCAAATGGCTAATTCTGGAACTTCTACTGTTGAAGCAGCCAAACTTATATATTTTGTGCTAAAAAATAAAGGCCACATCAAGATCTATAAACAGAAAACCATCTTCTTCAATTTCAATTGCACAATATTTTTGTTCTTTTTTTTCTTCATACTAAACAAATAATGTCCTTCTGTGTGAAAGACACATAGCCTTCTTGCATTCAAAATTATAACTGTGTACTTCATGTTTATGATATCAGTTCATGATTCTTGGCTTGGTAAGTTCGTCTGGTTTGTTCAGCCACAGGATGTCAGCTTGCACCGTCTGGTGATCACTCCAGGGTTGGGGGGAGGGGAGGGGTCCCACACCCACACAGGGCCAGTCAGACAGGACAGGGACATCAGATACACCAACACGTCGCAGTATGATGACCTGGAAAGGAAACAAGCATCACTCTTCTTGCAAAAAAATATTTTTCAAAAAGCGCACGTTTTTCTTTCTCTGTTTTGGGTCTGAAGGCACAATATTATCATTCCTGTCTGCACGGTTCTCTGCTGGCTCTGGGGAATTATCGGAGAATTCTACCCACGCTATAGCCTCTGAATTCTTGGTATTAGGATGAAACTCTTCTTTTCTCTGCGCATAAAAAGGGCTGGGGCAGTCTCCTTCCTGACTATTTTTCCACTCACTGCTGAATACGTGCTCCCTTTATCATTTGGCATGAGCCCAAGGCAATCCATCTGCTCTGTCTGCTCTGGTAATTTTTCTTTCTTGAACTCGCCCCTCACCTTATGTGGGACTGGTCTGCGCTGTGCATATTGACACATAGGAATCACAGTTCTAAGGAAATCTAGGGGGATATGCATCCCTTCATTCTCTGCCCACCTGTTTGTATGGTCTTTTTCTCCTAGGTGCTCGCATTTAGTCATGCACACCAAATCAGAATCGTGTGTCACCACCTCTGTCTCCAAGATTTTAGCCTTTTCATCTGTAAGGGAATTAAAGGTTCAGTCTAAAGAATGTATAGGACCATGAGCATGCACAGTAGCTGCGCTTTGCAGTACAATCTGGCACTTCACTGGGGAATCCTGAGCCTCAGGCACCACCCCTGGACTTTCTATTGGGACCTGCACCAACTGTTCATGCAAAACTGCAGTTTCTGTCTATATGTGCCACTTTATCACATTTGCTTCTTCCCATTGCATTTGAGAAAATTCAAAAGTAAAAATCACATTATGTCTTATTGTCATCTGCCCAGTGTCTTTCAATGCGCAAAAGCACAAAAGCATCTGTATTTGCCCAGCATTTGAAAATGTTTCAGTCCACAAGTTTAAAAGCATACTCTTCTTTCCCTGTTTTTCACAATTACTAAAAATAGCACACTGCTCCTGAACTGGCACACATGATACACTGTCTCCTTTCTGAATTGACCACAGGTTTAAAACACACTGCACAGTCTGTTGTGCAGATTCAAAAGCACATTGCTGCATTTCTTTTTCAAAATAGCGTCTTTCCATGTAGAGCAAGATTCATCTCACTGACATGTCTGATTTATACACGTTTACATTTTCTCGGTTCAAATTCATTTCTGGCTGAGCAACGTCCTCAAAAGAATTAATTAAAACCTCTTGTGAGACCTGCAGATTAACTGGCAACATCTCTAAGTTCACATTTATCACGAATGACTCACCCTGGCTATCTGAACAGCCTGGCAAAACAAACGGCTTTGGAGCTTGGTACATGTTTAACTCTTTTTTCAAAGACTTGTTTTCAAACTGAGCGTCAGCTAACTCTCTTTTCAGTTCACTACATTCTTTTTCTAAATTTTCACATTTTTGATATATACTAAACAATGCATTCAAAATGACACCACTATTTCTGCCTGAAATACCAAGTTGTTTTCCCTCTTTAAGAGAGGCAATCTCCCTCTCAAATAACTCAGTTGGCATCTGGGACTCTGCCTTCGTTTTTCTGGAAAACATTTTTCTTTCCCCTTTTAATTTTCTTTTCGTATCCTGACAAGTGACGCCAAAAATGTCTTGCTTCGCCTTTCAGATAATACAGCTCCCACACGGTGGCTCAACACTCGGCGAGGCAAAAGACATTTAACACCAAACAAACAACACCTTTAGAAAAGGGTTTTATTTTACAAAATGCAAAGACTCTCTTTTTAGAATAAGGCTTGGGGTTTATTTTACACAATGCTCTCTAACAGAAAGGCTTTCCCAGATGCCAAATGCACAACATTCAAATACACAAAGAGGTATATATGTTTATATGCAAGTAATAATAACACACTTGGTAAATACAACAGTTAAATGCATGAGTAATACCATGAATAAACAAGCAGCAAATAATATGAGATAACACTCAAGAAAATATAATATGCTGGACGTCCTGCAAGAGATCAGAAAGATAGATATACACTAGATACATCAAATGATTACTTTGGATGTGCACCTCAACTCACTCACACATCACAAAGAAAACACCTCAAATGATCAAAGCCACTGGCCACACATCACAATGGCAATAATCAAAGCTCAAGCACCTCAAATGATCAAAGCCACTGGCCAAACATCACAATGGCAATAATCAAAACTCAACACTTCACCTGGTCCAAACACTGCATCTAAGCCCACTCCTGACCGGGGAATTAAACAGCCGGGATAAGAGCCTCAGCAACGTGGGTCCCGAAGTGGACGCGTCCGTCCCCGTTCGGATTCCAAAATCCCGGTTTCTAAGTCAACAACCCTCAGCTTTATAATCTCAAAACACACTAGAAGGTTGGAGAGAAAACTTCCCCCGCACCAGAGGAATCTTACCAGAACTGGCCAGCTTCCAAGCAAGCATTCCAATGGCAGGAAGGAGTTCCCACGTTCCCTCTCCAATCTCGCATGTTCCAGCCTTTATCTTGACGAAGCTCACGAAAGCCTTCCAGGGTACATTAAACAATCTCTCACAAAACAATCCTTGAACGTGATTAACCCAAACAACTTGCAAGCGCTGCTGTGCACGCAGATAAAGCTCAAGCGAGGCAGAGTCAGAATTCAGGATGACATGAGGCCATGTCAAAGCCAATAGTAAGAACTTCATAATTCTACCAATGTACAACACAATGCACATTTGTGCACTACTGCTTATAGATTCACATACTTCATCTCTCAATGTCCTATAGCATCACATACTTCATCTCTCAATGTACAACACCGAGCACATTTGTGCATCACTGCTCACAACACTGCACTTCGAGACCAAAAGTACATTCCACACCTCTCTCTCCCTCTCATGCTTTCAAATGCACATCCCACACGTTCTGTTCTTGGCAAGGCTGTTCTAATCCGTGACAGCTCCCACTGGAAGACAGCAAGAGTACAAGAAATAAACTTTTAAGAGAAACAGGCATATGCAGGACATCGTACATTCAGGCTAGGGTAAAATAACACACCAAAGTCAATTAAAATAATGGTAGTCAAAGGTCATCAGAGGGTGTCAGACCACAAGAGTGCCTCTAGCACTACATTCCACCCCATGACCTTTGACTATCATCACATACATATATCAAAAACTGAACTTCTTAACTCAAAGCACAACTATGATTGAAGCACATGTTAAAACAGTAACATTATAGACTCGTGCTGAACTGAAAGCACAAATATAATTGAAACATACACTAAAACAGTGAAATAATAAAAGCATGTAATATTCATTTCAAAGCATGTAAAAATAGCTCATGCATATCTGGATACTCAGCAAGAATAAATGTTTGATGGATACACAAAATTAATGCACAAATAGAATCAAGATATGAACTCAGTAATGCTCATAATGTCACAAATGGCTAATTCTGGAACTTCTACTGTTGAAGCAGCCAAACATATATTTTGTGCTAAAAAATAAAGGCAACATCAACATCTATAAACAGAAAACCATCTTCTTCAATTTCAATTGCACAATATTTTTGTTGTTCTTTTTTTCTTCATACTAAACAAATAATGTCCTTCTGTGTGAAAGACACATAGCCTTCTTGCATTCAAAATTATAACTGTGTACATTGTACTTCAAGTTTATGATATCAGTTCATGATTCTTGGCTTGGTAAGTTCGTCTGGTTTGTTCAGCCACAGGATGTCAGCTTGCACCGTCTGGTGATCACTCCAGGGTTGGGGGGAGGGGAGGGGTCCCACACCCACACAGGGCCAGTCAGACAGGACAGGGACATCAGATACACCAACACGTCGCAGTATGATGACCTGGAAAGGAAACAAGCATCACTCTTCTTGCAAAAAAATATTTTTCAAAAAGCGCACGTTTTTTTTTCTCTGTTTTGGGTCTGAAGGGACAATATTATCATTCCTGTCTGCACGGTTCTCTGCTGGCTCTGGGGAATTATCGGAGAATTCTACTCACGCTATAGCCTCTGAATTCTTGGTATTAGGATGAAACTCTTCTTTTCTCTGCGCAGTAAAAGGGCTGGGGCAGTCTCCTTCCTGACTATTTTTCCACTCACTGCTGAATACGTGCTCCCTTTATCATTTGGCATGAGCCCAAGGCAATCCATCTGCTCTGTCTGCTCTGGTAATTTTTCTTTCTTCAACTCGCCCCTCACCTTATGTGGGACTGGTCTGCGCTGTGCATATTGACACATAGGAATCACAGTTCTAAGGAAATCTAGGGGGATATGCATCCCTTCATTCTCTGCCCACCTGTTTGTATGGTCTTTTTCTCCTAGGTGCTCGCATTTAGTCATGCACACCAAATCAGAATCGTGTGTCACCACCTCTGTCTCCAAGATTTTAGCCTTTTCATCTGTAAGGGAATTAAAGGTTCAGTCTAAAGAATGTATAGGACCATGAGCATGCACAGTAGCTGCGCTTTGCAGTACAATCTGGCACTTCACTGGGGAATCCTGAGCCTCAGGCACCACCCCTGGACTTTCTATTGGGACCTGCACCAACTGTTCATGCAAAACTGCAGTTTCTGTCTATATGTGCCACTTTATCACATTTGCTTCTTCCCATTGCATTTGAGAAAATTCAAAAGTAAAAATCACATTATGTCTTATTGTCATCTGCCCAGTGTCTTTCAATGCGCAAAAGCACAAAAGCATCTGTATTTGCCCAGCATTTGACAATGTTTCAGTCCACAAGTTTAAAAGCATACTCTTCTTTCCCTGTTTTTCACAATTACTAAAAATAGCACACTGCTCCTGAACTGGCACACATGATACACTGTCTCCTTTCTGAATTGACCACAGGTTTAAAACACACTGCACAGTCTGTTGTGCAGATTCAAAAGCACATTGCTGCATTTCTTTTTTCAAAATAGCGTCTTTCCATGTAGAGCAAGATTCATCTCACTGACATGTCTGATTTATACACGTTTCCATTTTCTCGGTTCAAATTCATTTCTGGCTGAGCAACGTCCTCAAAAGAATTAATTAAAACCTCTTGTGAGACCTGCAGATTAACTGGCAACATCTCTAAGTTCACATTTTTCACGAATGACTCACCCTGGCTATCTGAACAGCCTGGCAAAACAAACGGCTTTGGAGCTTGGTACATGTTTAACTCTTTTTTCAAAGACTTGTTTTCAAACTGAGCGTCAGCTAACTCTCTTTTCAGTTCACTACATTCTTTTTCTAAATTTTCACATTTTTGATATATACTAAACAATGCATTCAAAATGACACCACTATTTCTGCCTGAAATACCAAGTTGTTTTCCCTCTTTAAGAGAGGCAATCTCCTCTCAAATAACTCAGTTGGCATCTGGGACTCTGCCTTCGTTTTTCTGGAAAACATTTTTCTTTCCCCTTTTAATTTTCTTTTCGTATCCTGACAAGTGACGCTAAAATGTCTTGCTTCGCCTTTCAGATAATACAGCTCCCACACGGTGGCTCAACACTCGGCGAGGCAAAAGACATTTAACACCAAACAAACAACACCTTTAGAAAAGGGTTTTATTTTACAAAATGCAAAGACTCTCTTTTTAGAATAAGGCTTGGGGTTTATTTTACACAATGCTCTCTAACAGAAAGGCTTTCCCAGATGCCAAATGCACAACATTCAAATACACAAAGAGATATATATGTTTATATGCAAGTAATAATAACACACTTGGTAAATACAACAGTTAAATGCATGAGTAATACCATGAATAAACAAGCAGCAAATAATATGAGATAACACTCAAGAAAATATAATATGCTGGACGTCCTGCAAGAGATCAGAAAGATAGATATACACTAGATACATCAAATGATTACTTTGGATGTGCACCTCAACTCACTCACACATCACAAAGAAAACACCTCAAATGATCAAAGCCACTGGCCACACATCACAATGGCAATAATCAAAGCTCAAGCACCTCAAATGATCAAAGCCACTGGCCAAACATCACAATGGCAATAATCAAAACTCAACACTTCACCTGGTCCAAACACTGCATCTAAGCCCACTCCTGACCGGGGAATTAAACAGCCGGGATAAGAGCCTCAGCAACGTGGGTCCCGAAGTGGACGCGTCCGTCCCCGTTCGGATTCCAAAATCCCGGTTTCTAAGTCAACAACCCTCAGCTTTATAATCTCAAAACACACTAGAAGGTTGGAGAGAAAACTTCCCCCGCACCAGAGGAATCTTACCAGAACTGGCCAGCTTCCAAGCAAGCATTCCAATGGCAGGAAGGAGTTCCCACGTTCCCTCTCCAATCTCGCATGTTCCAGCCTTTATCTTGACGAAGCTCACGAAAGCCTTCCAGGGTACATTAAACAATCTCTCACAAAACAATCCTTGAACGTGATTAACCCAAACAACTTGCAAGCGCTGCTGTGCACGCAGATCAAGCTCAAGCGAGGCAGAGTCAGAATTCAGGATGACATGAGGCCATGTCAAAGCCAATAGTAAGAACTTCATAATTCTACCAATGTACAACACAATGCACATTTGTGCACTACTGCTTATAGATTCACATACTTCATCTCTCAATGTCCTATAGCATCACATACTTCATCTCTCAATGTACAACACCGAGCACATTTGTGCATCACTGCTCACAACACTGCACTTCGAGACCAAAAAGTACATTCCACACCTCTCTCTCCCTCTCATGCTTTCAAATGCACATCCCACACGTTCTGTTCTTGGCAAGGCTGTTCTAATCCGTGACAGCTCCCACTGGAAGACAGCAAGAGTACAAGAAATAAACTTTTAAGAGAAACAGGCATATGCAGGACATCGTACATTCAGGCTAGGGTAAAATAACACACCAAAGTCAATTAAAATAATGGTAGTCAAAGGTCATCAGAGGGTGTCAGACCACAAGAGTGCCTCTAGCACCACATTCCACCCCATGACCTTTGACTATCATCACATACATATATCAAAAACTGAACTTCTTAACTCAAAGCACAACTATGATTGAAGCACATGTTAAAACAGTAACATTATAGACTCGTGCTGAACTGAAAGCACAAATATAATTGAAACATACACTAAAACAGTGAAATAATAAAAGCATGTAATATTCATTTCAAAGCATGTAAAAATAGCTCATGCATATCTGGATACTCAGCAAGAATAAATGTTTGATGGATACACAAAATTAATGCACAAATAGAATCAAGATATGAACTCAGTAATGCTCATAATGTCACAAATGGCTAATTCTGGAACTTCTACTGTTGAAGCAGCCAAACATATATTTTGTGCTAAAAAATAAAGGCAACATCAACATCTATAAACAGAAAACCATCTTCTTCAATTTCAATTGCACAATATTTTTGTTGTTCTTTTTTTTCTTCATACTAAACAAATAATGTCCTTCTGTGTGAAAGACACATAGCCTTCTTGCATTCAAAATTATAACTGTGTACATTGTACTTCATGTTTATGATATCAGTTCATGATTCTTGGCTTGGTAAGTTCGTCTGGTTTGTTCAGCCACAGGATGTCAGCTTGCACCGTCTGGTGATCACTCCAGGGTTGGGGGGAGGGGAGGGGAGGGGTCCCACACCCACACAGGGCCAGTCAGACAGGACAGGGACATCAGATACACCAACACGTCGCGATATGATGACCTGGAAAGGAAACAAGCATCACTCTTCTTGCAAAAAAATATTTTTCAAAAAGCGCACGTTTTTCTTTCTCTGTTTTGGGTCTGAAGGCATAATATTATCATTCCTGTCTGCACGGTTCTCTGCTGGCTCTGGGGAATTATCGGAGAATTCTACTCACGCTATAGCCTCTGAATTCTTGGTATTAGGATGAAACTCTTCTTTTCTCTGCGCAGTAAAAAGGGCTGGGGCAGTCTCCTTCCTGACTATTTTTCCACTCACTGCTGAATACGTGCTCCCTTTATCATTTGGCATGAGCCCAAGGCAATCCATCTGCTCTGTCTGCTCTGGTAATTTTTCTTTCTTCAACTCGCCCCTCACCTTATGTGGGACTGGTCTGCGCTGTGCATATTGACACATAGGAATCACAGTTCTAAGGAAATCTAGGGGGATATGCATCCCTTCATTCTCTGCCCACCTGTTTGTATGGTCTTTTTCTCCTAGGTGCTCGCATTTAGTCATGCACACCAAATCAGAATCGTGTGTCACCACCTCTGTCTCCAAGATTTTAGCCTTTTCATCTGTAAGGGAATTAAAGGTTCTGTCTAAAGAATGTATAGGACCATGAGCATGCACAGTAGCTGCGCTTTGCAGTACAATCTGGCACTTCACTGGGGAATCCTGAGCCTCAGGCACCACCCCTGGACTTTCTATTGGGACCTGCACCAACTGTTCAAGCAAAACTGCAGTTTCTGTCTATATGTGCTACTTTATCACATTTGCTTCTTCCCATTGCATTTGAGAAAATTCAAAAGTAAAAATCACATTATGTCTTATTGTCATCTGCCCAGTGTCTTTCAATGCGCAAAAGCACAAAAGCATCTGTATTTGCCCAGCATTTGAAAATGTTTCAGTCCACAAGTTTAAAAGCATACTCTTCTTTCCCTGTTTTTCACAATTACTAAAAATAGCACACTGCTCCTGAACTGGCACACATGATACACTGTCTCCTTTCTGAATTGACCACAGGTTTAAAACACACTGCACAGTCTGTTGTGCAGATTCAAAAGCACATTGCTGCATTTCTTTTTTCAAAATAGCGTCTTTCCATGTAGAACAAGATTCATCATTCACTGACATGTCTGATTTATACACGTTTACATTTTCTCGGTTCAAATTCATTTCTGGCTGAGCAACGTCCTCAAAAGAATTAATTAAAACCTCTTGTGAGACCTGCTGGCAACATCTCTAAGTTCACATTTTTCACGAATGACTCACCCTGGCTATCTGAACAGCCTGGCAAAACAAACGGCTTCGGAGCTTGGTACATGTTTAACTCTTTTTTCAAAGACTTGTTTTCAAACTGAGCGTCAGCTAACTCTCTTTTCAGTTCACTACATTCTTTTTCTAAATTTTCACATTTTTGATATATACTAAACAATGCATTCAAAATGACACCACTATTTCTGCCTGAAATACCAAGTTGTTTTCCCTCTTTAAGAGGGGCAATCTCCCTCTCAAATAACTCAGTTGGCATCTGGGACTCTGCCTTCGTTTTTCTGGAAAACATTTTTCTTTCCCCTTTTACTTTTCTTTTCGTATCCTGACAAGTGACGCCAAAAATGTCTTGCTTTGCCTTTCAGATAATACAGCTCCCACACGGTGGCTCAACACTCGGCGAGGCAAAAGACATTTAACACCAAACAAACAACACCTTTAGAAAAGGGTTTTATTTTACAAAATGCAAAGACTCTCTTTTTAGAATAAGGCTTGGGGTTTATTTTACACAATGCTCTCTAACAGAAAGGCTTTCCCAGATGCCAAATGCACAACATTCAAATACACAAAGAGATATATATGTTTATATGCAAGTAATAATAACACACTTGGTAAATACAACAGTTAAATGCATGAGTAATACCATGAATAAACAAGCAGCAAATAATATGAGATAACACTCAAGAAAATATAATATGCTGGACGTCCTGCAAGAGATCAGAAAGATAGATATACACTAGATACATCAAATGATTACTTTGGATGTGCACCTCAACTCACTCACACATCACAAAGAAAACACCTCAAATGATCAAAGCCACTGGCCACACATCACAATGGCGATAATCAAAGCTCAAGCACCTCAAATGATCAAAGCCACTGGCCAAACATCACAATGGCAATAATCAAAACTCAACACTTCACCTGGTCCAAACACTGCATCTAAGCCCACTCCTGACCGGGGGAATTAAACAGCCGGGATAAGAGCCTCCGCAACCAGGGTCCCGAAGTGGACGCGTCCGTCCCCGTTCGGATTCCAAAATCCCGGTTTCTAAGTCAACAACCCTCAGCTTTATAATCTCAAAACACACTAGAAGGTTGGAGAGAAAACTTCCCCCCGCACCAGAGGAATCTTACCAGAACTGGCCAGCTTCCAAGCAAGCATTCCAATGGCAGGAAGGAGTTCCCACGTTCCCTCTCCAATCTCGCATGTTCCAGCCTTTATCTTGACGAAGCTCACGAAAGCCTTCCAGGGTACATTAAACAATCTCTCACAAAACAATCCTTGAACGTAATTAACCCAAACAACTTGCATGCGCTGCTGTGCACGCAGATAAATCTCAAGCGAGGAAAAGTCAGAATTCAGGATGACATGAGGCCATGTCAAATTCAATAGTAAGAACTTCATAATTCTACCAATGTACAACACAATGCACATTTGTGCACTACTACTTATAGATTCACATACTTCATCTCTCAATGTACTATAGCATCACATACTTCATCTCTCAATGTACAACACCGAGCACATTTGTGCATCACTGCTCACACCACTGCACTTCAAGACCAAAAAGTACATTCCACACCTCTCTCTCCCTCTCATGCTTTCAAATGCACATCCCACACGTTCTGTTCTTGGCAAGGCTGTTCTACTCCGTGACAGCTCCCACTGAAAGACAGCAAGATTACAAGAAATAAACTTTTAAGAGAAACAGACATATGCAGGACATCGTACATTCAGGCTAGGGTAAAATAACACACCAAAGACAATTAAAATAATGGTAGTCAAAGGTCATCACAGGGTGTCAGACCACAAGAGTGCCACTAGCACTACAGGGTTGCAGTGAGCTTTGTGCCTGCTGGTCGCGGTTCGGCACCTTTGGGGCCGGTTCTTTGGCCTCCAGTCTGGTGTCCGGTGGGAGCAATTGAGCGGGGTAAGGAAGGTGACTTGCATTCTCGTCGGGTGCACAGGCTCCCACTGGTGTTGGGCACGATGCGGTCACAGGTTTGTCCCGTGCAGGCATTGGCACGTAGGGTGAGGGCTGCATTGAGCAAAGAAAGGGCATGGCGGTTGCGGGGTGGGGCCTGCGTCCCTTTGTCGGCTCTACGGATGAGGGTAGGAATGGACTGTGTTAAAAATGACTTCGAATGCAAGTGTGGCCTCGCTGTGGCGGCGATACCGCATGCGGGATGGTTGGTTGCAGTCTTGTTTAACTTCGGTTTGGTGTGCCGACAGCTTCTCCCATATTGTTGGTTTTGGCTGAGCCTTCTGTCTGGCCGGATTGTGCCGGGGATGCAAAGTCTGAGGAGACAGAGTTGCTTTGTGTGCGCCTCCGGTCTCGGTGTTTGCTGGGACGGTAGACGATTCATTCCAGTTGGCGACCCTCCGACACAAAGCAGAGACTGGCTCGGCACAGACTGCATGTGGGCGGACAAGACATGTGTTCGGCGGCCACCTCGGGGTGTTTTGACTTTGTACTGATCCGTGACTTTACAGCTGTGTGGCTATGTTTGTGGAAGCGTAGGCACATTTTAGTGGTTTCAGTTTGGTATTGTTTTTGATGCGGCGCATGTAGGTAATGGAGACATCGGGGTATCCTGTACACGAGGACGTTCTTTGAGGGCCGTCTTTGAGGCTGTCTTGCCTCATAAATCAGACCATGTTACAGGAATGCAATTTTGCAGCTTCCAGTCCTGCTACACGTTCCGTGTGCAATGAAGGGAAGTAAAATAGGTCCCTCGAATCTCTTGCGAGCAGTGAAGGGGAGTCTGGTGTGGCCGTGGGAGACGTCTGTTCCCTCAGAGCGCACCTTCTTTAGGCTGCCTCCAACGCATGCATTCCGGGAAAAAGTCACGTGTGATGTATGATAGCATACATTTGCACGTGGAAGGTCTTTGGATCGCATCACCCCTCATGTCTGAGAGTGGGGATAATTTCAAATGCGCCTCAGGATATAAGTGTTTCAGCCAGGGGTTATGCGCAGTGGTGCAGCGAGCGGACTCCATTGATCGATCTTCTCTTCGATGCAGGTGAGTTCGCGCCGGCATAGAGAGGATGGCGTTGCAGCCAGTGCTGCCATCATAGCTGCTGTGGGGCCAGATCAGAGTCCCATCGTCATCCCCTTACAGTCTGGGGAGGCCCTGGCGTGGTAAACGCTTAGGGTGCGTGCACTGGAGTAACACTGCAAGAATGTTGTAGTTTTGAGGAGTTTTGGTGATTCGGATGTAACTTTAAAGTGACTCGTTATAGATCCGGCACGGTCTCATCATTTCAGAATGGTAGTCGAGATTTCTTAAATTGCAGAGTCCCTGACAGTGGGTTTGCATTCGCAGACCTTTTTCATAGTCTAGTCATGTGACTTTGAAAACTTTTGCTAATTTCTTCCATATTTCTTGTAGTGATCTCCTTCTTGACTCAGCATATCTCAGCATCACTTCAGAGCTTGCTCTGGCAGTGACAGTTGAGCATGGATACAGTAAAGCACCGTATTACTTTAACATCGTCCTTTGCTTCGTGATGGTTCTGCGTGAGGGAGGTGGATAGGAAGGATAACGTGATGTGCTGCTTAGGATTTTGAGGGTGGGGTGCTTGTAGCATAACCATCCAATATGGAGCTTACCCCCATTTGTCACTTTTTTTTTGGTATCAAATTGGCCAGTGTATATTCTTGTCTATTCTCCTTGACGATCGATTTGTAATGGGTTATTCCTGGCGGTGCAATAGTCTAAACAAGGTTGACCCATGTCAGTGCATTGCTTTTCATGTGGGTGTCCTGCGGAGAAGTACAAGCACACTGAAAACTGTATCTTGGCAGAGAAGAAGAGATGAATCCTGGCACATGATGTGCTTCAAAGAAGTTTTGCCTTCCCGGTTTGTTATACAAGATGGGCTGCCATGATGCATGTTAAACTCTGTTACGCATCGGGTGTTTTTAACGGTCTGCGGTTAATAGGCAAACAGACTCCTCTATGGAAGCATCTTCCAATTTTAAGGAACAGAGGAACGCATTTCATTGTTCCTTCATGCTGTATTCATAAGGCTACTGCTCTTTTCAATCGTTTTGTGTTAATTAGAAGCAAAAGGGGTCCTGACAGGACTACCTGATTATCGTAAACTGAAATCTGATTAACGAGGGTTAGAAGCTGAGAAGTTTAACCTGTGGGCACATGCTGCGATAGCCTTTTGTTACTTTAGGAAACTGAGAGCTAATGCTCAGGTTCGGATCTTTGCCGTCCGCCACAAGCGTAATGTTGGAAAAGTACAACTTTACACTTATTCCTGTGCTTAAAGGCTTGGTTAGCTGCTCAATATTTATTGGAATGAAATGATTTATTTGGAGACTGTCACAATTCACATACTTCGACAATCTATTCTAATTGAGTACGGTGGGAGTCGCTTAGACATATTTACGGTAGAATTGCCTTGTTGCATTTTCTAGATATATAAATAGCCAAAATACGGATTGTCCTTGGTAAATGCAAACTCTACAAATGCATAAAATACATAAATAGATAACTGCCCAGGTGGCAAATTGTGTGTTACACACATTGTAAGCATGTACACTGTATGCAGTGGCTCCCCAGAAGAGCCTTATTGTGGGTGAAAAGGAGCACACTGTGATGGAGGAAAAGAGCTCAAGCATGATAGCTGTTTAACAGTCTAATTATCTCACAAATCACAGCCAGCCATGTTGTGTTATCGCATTTCACACTAAGGTGCACCTTTTGACTGAATGAGACCAGCGTGATGTCATTAACTGCAGGGCTTGCTTTGTTTTGTCACAGCTGGGACCCATGCAGTGGCAGGCCTGTCTATGGGTTGGGCATTTTTGAGCTGGGGTGGAGACTCCTCAGGGCTTTGGAGTGTTTAGAGGCTAGGAAGGATGTGTGCCTCAGCAGGGTGCAGCGAGTGAGCTTGAAGCTCAGAGGCAGGCAGGCCTACAGGTGTCTTAGGAAGTTTCCTGGAGGGTCTCTGTCATTGAAGGCCAAGGTGAAACACCAAGGAGGTGACAGGATAGAAGCGGGGATCAGCAACAAGTTGCCTTCTATTCTGTGCAGTTATTGGGAGCAGCAGCGTTCCAAGATGAACCACAAGAACGTGGGCTGCATTGAAATGACAATCTGCAGACATTGGATTTCCACATTAATGTGACCAAACTACACACATTTTTGGCAGTGGGCAGCCTGTTAGGATTGTGAGCAAAACATCACAGCATTGGGCTGTGCACGTGTGAAATTCTTGAAGAAATGTGGGGCATTGCAGGGATAGAGAGACATACATTGCTTGGGGCCAAAATCTCAGCAAACAATTGTAAAGTTAATTTTGACTGCAGCTTCAGCTGATTGGTCTCAATGAGAGTTTCTGTGGCTGAGTGGTTGTTCACACGTTTAGCCACATGCAAAAGTCCCCAGTTCAGGACCAGGGGGAAGCAGATCTTGGGGTCAGCTTAACATACCTTCAAGGGTTTTCGGGTCTGATGTTCCTTTCTGACCATGATGGCCGCTTAACGGCATCCTAAGTCTCTTGCATTTTGCCTGTCATGTGTTCTCCAACTGCCTCACCTCAGACATTTAAAGGTATGTCCATGATTGATTGCGTGGCTTATTAATGTTTTTATTACATAAAGACACCCATTGCTTAAGGCCACATGCTCCTATTTGCATCAGAACTTGGGCAGGCACGTATAAACGGACTTTTGGTCTACGTTAGAAAGACATTTACGCACACTTTATACTAACTGGAGCCTCTATAGTGGATAAAGTGCAGAAAAACAAGGTTTTCTTTAAGTTGTCGAGTAGGTAGGGATGCATTGGCTTCCCAGTTGAGCCTCATTGTGGGGGAAAAGGAGCATACGGTGAGGGACGAATAGAGCTCAAGCCTGATAGCTGTCTCTCAGCCTAGTAGGTCCACCCAGCCCATCATCCTCCTGAGGTCAATAATATAAGTACCATCAAGTTCGGTAACAGACACCTGTCATCCAGAGCCAAGATACCTTTCGGGGTGTTGGGCGCTCAAATACAGGTTTGGGTTGGCACAGCCAGGGTCAACCTCAATGCTTGTTGGCTAGATGAACAACATAGCACAGCAATGGAAACACAGGAGAAAGCTTTATACAGTGGATACCCTGACCACATGTATTGCAAGGTGCCCTTATGTTAAAGGAAGGTACAAGTAAGAATATTAGACAACAGCCTAGGATCACACAATGTAGTCAAGCAGGGTATAGGGGCTTCCATTCTTAAGGCCATCCCATCAGAAGTTGTGCCGTCAGGTATAAGACTCAGCCAGCAGCAGCACATCCAGAGGTCTTGAGCCACAGGCAAGTGCGTCAAGTGAACTGAACCATGTACCTAGGTCATGCACATTAGGCAGAGGGGTTCCAGTAGGATCCACATACATGGGACGGCACCAGAACATGAAACTGTACCAGCTTGATCCCGACATAATGTCGCCGCACCACGCATATTGTTAACAGTTAACGGCCTTTGAGGAAGATCAGCTGTGTCCTTCGGCCGTCCCACCTTTGATCTTTTCAAGGGGAAGAGATGTATGTTAGATACCCAATTGCTTACAATGTAGCACAGCAACGTGGGCAGTGTAAAAATTTCAAGTAGCAACCGGTAGATTCCCTCATTAATGTCAACAGCGGTTCACACTGGGTGGGAAAAAATTTAAAGTTGCAATCGGGAGATCCCCCTATTAATGTCAGCAACTGCTCACATCGCTAGCAGTTAAGCAGCCAGGTAAGAATGGGGGCAAACACCACAGATTAAACTGAACAGGCAAAATTCCCATAAGAAAGGAGGGATACATGGCAAGTACATGAGGACACCCTTGCTTAATGTCACACATTTAAAAGCCGATCGGATAGTTGAGCCTTACAGATCATGGTAGGTTAGTCACCTCGTGGAACAGGCTACTGTGTATGCCTTGCCAGGATATTGACTCATCCTCATACGAACTGGAGCTGCTATAAGGGATACATGGCGAAAACACGGACAGGGGTACGTTTGGGTCAAAAACCCTCTTCTCCAAGCGGCAGTGCGTCATGTTATTGCCAGGTGTCTCTGAGGACAGGCTAGTGCATTAAGGGAGCTGGATTAAGTAAAACTGGGCTGCGGTAAAACATGAAACTGGGAATTTTAGATTCCAACATTATCATCGGTTAATAATACGCAAGACTCTGGGTATTTATGGAGAAAATGTTCCAGCATGAATTACAGGGTGACTAGTAGGTAAGCCGTACTCTGCCTTGATTCGGTGCAGGGCAATCCATCCCGGGGATAACAAGGTGAACTAGGTCTATAGCTGGATTAAGCACCAAGGGTCACAGCTGGTTAGCAGGTAGTGTGTATCTGTGATTGGACTGCAGTTAAGCAAGCCGGGTGGGCTGCGTAAGTTGTCACTCCAAGAAGGGTGCAGTGACTGCAATAGTGTGCACAATACATACATTCCCTCAAAACAGTTTTGGCACCATTAATGTGTTCGCAATGGGTTAGCAATCAAAAAGGCCTGTGCAATTGTCTGGTCTAAGTCAGCAAAGTAGGTGCACTCTGGAAGCAAGGGCTTGTTACAGGTTGCTTCAGTCAAGCAAAACATTCCCCACCCGGATAGCCATAGTAGCTAGGTTGGCTGTGGAAGCTGTCATCTAACAAGTGTGCAGCGGTCCCAAAAGTTGGGGAAACAAGGTGTTAAAGCACAAAAGGCTACAATGTATTATGAACATTTGGCATGTCCATTATTCAAGAAAAGGCAGGTATCTGTACCTTGTTCCCCCCCTGTCCCCACCCACTTGTATGCTTCATGGTACACATTAGCAGAAGTTGGGAAGTGCCCTACTTGCCCTGGGAGGGGACATCAGCATGGCGTCACGGCCGCTAAATAGTGCTAAATAGTGCAGTCAGAAGGTGAGGGGCTGGCATGCAATATGATCATGTAATGAAGCAGATTATGGGGGGCAGGCGCGATGCTATGGGTGTTACCTTGGCCATACACGGGCAGAAGGGTACAGTGTCAGGAACCTGCAAATAGAGTGGGTTTTTAGAAAGGGGTTGCGTAATTTTGCCATCCCAAACAGTGTGTGCTGTGACTCCAATGAGGGGGAGAAAGAAGGGTTCCGTGCACTTACGCTGACAGTTACTAGTCACAGCGTGAATACAACTTTGGAAGGAGCAGGTAAATCTCCACTGCTGATGCTATACACGGTTATCAGTTTGAACCCCTATGTTTGGGAAGAGTCAAGTACGGGGGTAAACAAGTCAACCCTGAAGGTGAGGCACATATTGCAAGCAGTGCTCAATGGATTAAATCATACATTCTTGGGTTACGAAGAGCAGTAGTTTTGCATCCCCGTTTGGGTAAGAAGTCTGGCCGGCGTGGTACTCCTACACAGGAGGAGGCCAGCTGGCAGAGAGAATGGGATAGTGTTGGCCACAAACAATAACTCGTTAACAAATACACTGTGGGCCTCGGAGGCGAACTCCAATATGTTTTCCAGCGTATTCTGAAATCAGTGACTGGGGGGTGTTGGGTAATGCACAACCCGGTGATACCTAACAAGTAGGCCCGTATTGGCACAGTGCACCATATGGTTTTCACCCTGAACTGCGGTCAAAGAAGAGATCAGTTGTTTCAATTCTGGGCAGGCCATCGAACAAGCCTAGTGATGGGTAAATAAATCTATGGTTAAAACAGAACAGTAGTCCCCAATTTAAGTGGAGGCCAGCAGACTTGCCATCGATGGGGTAAACAAGCCATGCACAAGCCCATCAAACAGGAGGGCTTAATGCAACCTGAATGCAAAATCAAATGAAATAAGGGCTTGGTAAAAAAGGCGTGGCCTCTTGAGTGGATATGCCACTAGGTTTCCCCGATCGGTACGGGGTACACCTGCAGAGGTGGGTGGGAATTGTCCAGATAGAAGGACTGGGAACCTTCAGAGGTAGATGGGAAGTGTCCAGCTGGAAGGACTGGTAATCGAACATTGCAGGAGGTTATGAAGCCTGCCATGGTGGGGTGGGGGCGGCCACATCCAGGACTGTGGCGGACCTACAGGGAGATCCTGAGGCTGATTGGTACAAGGGGTACCCTTTCAGGAGCACAATAAGGGTGCATTATGCCAAAATCCCAGGAGTCTTTACAGCAGGACCCTGGTTGAGAATGACTGCGCCCCACTAGTCCCTCGGGCGGTTGTAAGCCTGAGCAACCGGGGACTTGCCTGGTTACGCTCCGCCCCTAAAAAGGCGTGAGTAAAAGGTATGGACTGGTGGTCCATAATATGTAAGGGGTATAACCCCCACAAAATGGTAGCACCGATTGGATTGGCCACGGTGCAGTTGGCTCATCAGGTAGGCAGGGAAGCTTAGGTGAGTCACCGCTGCCTGCCCTTGGATCGCCCCTAAGTTAACCCACCAAGTTGGCATACTCCTTGTATATAATAAACCTGCAGCAAACTTTTCCCAACAAAAACTTGTGTGGACTGTATTATTTTGTGCAGCGCGTCTATTTACTGGTAAGCTGGGGGGTTGCTGAAAGCGGCACTATGCGGCTGCCCGCGGCGGGCCCTTTAAGAGGGTGGCCCTCTTAGTGCCGCTTCAGGCACCTCCCCGCGCCTTGTTTCAGGGACCCCCTCCTCTGGGAGTCATCCTCCTCGGGTCTGGTGCCTCTGTGGCATCATTTCTGGTGCGCGGTGGGCTGGGGACAGGTATTTATACCTGCCCCCACCCTCTTTGTCCCCCGCTAGACAGGCTGTCATCCTCCCAACCGCTTACCCTGCGCGCCAGCGTGAGGGCTTGGCTAATGAACTGAATGTATTAATGTATTCATTTGTGTTGCAGGCGGAGTTACAGGGCAATCCTGAGGCTGATTGGTACGAGGGGTACACTTTCAGTACCACAATAAGGGTGCATTATGCCAAAATCCCAGGAGTCTTTACGGCAGGACCCTGATTGAGAACAACAGCGCCCCGCTAGTCCCTCGGGCGGTTGTAAGCCTGAGCAACCAGGGGCTTGCCTGGTTACGCTCCGCCCCTAAAAAGGCGTGAGTAAAAGGTATGGACTGGTGGTCCATGATATGTAAGGGGTATAACCCCCACAAAATGGTAGCACCGATTGGATTGGCCATGGTCCAGTTGGCTCATCAGGAGGGCAGGGCAGCTTATGTGAGCTTAGGTTAGCTTAGGTAAGTTGGCATACTCCTTGTATGTAATAAACCTGCAGCAAACTTTTCCCAACAAAACCTTGTGTGGACTGTATTATTTTGCGCATCGCGACTATTTACTGCTAAGCGGGGGGTTGCCAATATCGGCACTAATGGACAGAACCCAACCAGTGTACAGTAGTAACACTTTCCATACACTTAGGTCCTCAGTGAAAGTCCTGAAAGTAATTTTTACTCAGACACTAGGTACTTAGAGCAACCATCGAAATAGCTGCACCTTAATCTTGACATTATGAACGCTACTTCTGTGGTTGGGACGGCTGGGTAAACCACTGCAGTGGGATCTATCACCCCACCAACACACTCACTGTTACTCAAGTTCACACCTTGTTTCCCTCAAAAGGCCAATCAGAAGGGGATCTGCTGTCAGTAGAGTAGCAGGTGTATTTGCACTGGAGCCCAAGGGCTTTAAGAGTCTACTAAACCCCAATGATGTTTGCATTTTACCACTCATCCAGTGGACAGGGGCTACGTTTCTTTACTTGCACCAGGGCTTATTGCACCATTGTTATGCCACTATCCACCACGACCCACCATCTGTAGGCGAGCAGTAGCTGGCACAGTTTAAATGGATTAGGATGCTTTTTTCTCGTGTGCGTGGAACACCTGGCAGTTCGGGCTGGACTGTTCCCATGGGGCGCAGGGTCAAGACAGATTTGCATATGGCTGGGTCCAAGCTGGAATGGCGTTGTGAGCAAAAAAACGATGGACTTGGGCCCAGATCTCTGTACTGGGGGTGAATGTTTCACACTGTTGAGCATTCTGTCCATCATTTGTTCTTTTTGCATGTGACAACCCATTAAACACTCAAAACGTAGTCAAATTAAGCTGCGAAAGTCACAAGACCTATGCCCCCTTATGAAAACCACACCCTCCAAATCAGCCATCCACAACAGTGTGTTTAGGGAAAGGAGTCTCCCTTTGTCGAACCCAGTTTTTAGGTACTCAAAAATATGCACATGCACTTTCCACACTTAATTTGTGCACAAGTCAAAACTCATTCAATGTACGTGATTCTTATAAAAAGACTTTCAAATCACAACATACACCATTTATGCATGAGTAACAAGGGAGAACACTGAATTCAAAGTCCAATATGTCACGCACACGTGGATGAAATTTTTGTATTGCATCTACACATCTAGAATTTTTCCTTAGCGAATCGACCATTAGAGTTCAGGTCAAAAGATAGTGAATGCTGACTTTTTTTTTTTTTAAATAGAGCACATAATACTTAACACAATTATCACAACTAATCCACAAGGAAACAAAAGAACAACAAATAAAAGAAACAAAAAATACATTTTTATTAATATACTACCTTTTTACCTCTAACCTTGGGTTAAGGAGTATCGTGCTACTTGCTGCTAAGCACTTCATTGCTTCGTCAGGTATAGTAAGCACTATATAAATACAATTTACGATTACAACAATACTGGGAGCTAGCCTGTTTCTAAGCACTCATGTGGCAGTGGGGATATGATACGGCGCTTTGACGGTGCAAGCAGTGGGCACGTGGAATGGGGCTATCTGAGCAGGCATTCCAGTTGCAAGCATGCCCCAGCTCCCCTCGTTTTACACATTCCTAGAATTATTGTAATCCAAGTGCTGAGGCTTGAGCATGAGGGGAAAACTAACTGAAATAGGGTCAGTTATCCGTGACCATCTGATCAAGTGGACCAAGTACATTTCTGCCGGGTTTATGGATTGTTATTTTTTATGTCGTTGAATTACTGATTTTTCTTTCTAATGAGGTCCAACTGGGCTGAAACTTTCTGGAAGTTCCTTGTGCTTCTCTTCAGAGGTGATCTGGCTTGTCAGTTTGGGTTGCACTGTACCTACTAGAGCAGGACCAAGTCTGATTTGCATAAAGTGGTCCCTTTATAAAGTGGTATATTGGTGAAAAACACATTGAACTGGATTACGACCCCAAGTGATTGCCAGTGGCTGAGACTTTTCCCAGCATTCGAATGATCACCTTTGTGTTTTCATCGGGGCAATGCCCAAAGTGTGCTGGGTATGCCCAAAGTGAGCTGGATATGTCCAGACATGGGTCTCTTGCTCAGCACTGAAGCTGCACCTCACTGATGAGACCAACTCATATTTCTGTGTGCATGTTTGTTAAGTGACGTGCCGGTACCTGTGACTGATGGGAGTTAGTGCAGATATGAAGCTCAGGTTCAGAATGGGCGCTGTTTCATGCTGTTCTCAAAGTATTACCTTTTGTTGTAGTGTTGAACTAACTGAACATCAGTGGCTTGTCATCGCTGCTTTATGCGCTTTCATGCACATAGATTACCTCAAATATTCTTTCTTGTAACTCTATGCTTTTCAGTATTAGTCCCTTCAAAAGTGAAGTCTGCGACCCGAAATAACATTGAGATTGGACGTTTTTGGCACAATATAAACCATAACACCGATGTCTCTCAGTCAAAGAAGAACAAAAGTTACTTACCTGTAAATTGTGGTTCTCCAGTTTTGGTGTCTTTCATAGATTCACATGCTTGAATCATTCCCCGTCGTCGAAGTGGAGTCCCACGGTACATAAAATAGCAATATATATATATATATACATATATACATAGTATAACAGTAGCATAGCTAAACAATACTGTAGGAAGTAATACATAGCAATCAATAGGAAAAAAGTTGTCACTTTATTAGCTCGTCCAAGTCATTAGATATAGTCCAAACTCCAGCCAATCAGGCGTCAGCACCACCTAGAACCTTCTCCCCAGAGGCTCAGAACCTCAGATTTTCTAGCACGAGAGTGACATAAAGTCAATTAACGAGGGGAGCCTCTGAGGGGATGTGGGCGGAGTCACATGTGAATCTATGAAAGACACCAATACTGGAGAACCAGTTTACAGGTAAGTAACTTTTGTTCTTCTCCAGTATTGGGGTGTCTTTCATAGATTCACATGCTTGAATCAGAATAGATAGCAGTAATTCCAAAACTGTACATAGTCAGTTATATATACATGTAAATATATCTATATATCTATATCTATATATATATATATATATATATATATATATATATCATAGCATGACAATAAATGTATCTAAAACATACATCATAATGTACATTCTGTGCAGGAGGAGGGAAGAAACAGGCTCACCTTATTTAAAAAGATTACGTAGCACTGCTTGCCCCACGGCTGTGTCCGCAGTGTCTGCAGCTTCCAGACAGTAATGCTTGGTAAAGGTGTGTCTGCTAGACCATGTTGCAGCTCTACAAATTTGATGAAGAGGCACACCGGCAAAAAGTGCAGTTGAAGAGGAGACTGCTCTGGTAGAGTGTGCCTTGACCGTTCTTTGAAGTGTCTTCCCCGCTTGTTGATGACAGAAAGAGATTGTACTAGATATCCATCTAGCAATAGTCTGTTTGGTTACTGGATGTCCTTTACGCATCATGCCGTAAGCAACAAATAGTTGATCAGTATTTCGAACACTGGCTGTCTTTTGTAGATAACATTTTAAACACCTTTTGACATCTAAAGAGTGTAAAGCCTTTTCGGCTGGCGACTGAGGATTAGGGAAAAAAGTCTTTAAGATGACCGGCTCATTTAAGTGGAAATCCGAAGGCACCTTTGGGATAAATGCCGGGTTGGTGCGGAGCACCACTGAGTCTTTGGTGAATTGAAGAAAAGGCGGTTTAATAGTAAAAGCCTGTATGTCGCTGACTCGTCGAGCCGAGGTAAGAGCCAAAAGCAATGAAGTCTTCGAAGAGATAAATTTAAGATCAGCCCTATGAATGGGTTCAAATGGGGACTTCATGAGTTGAGCCAACACAACGTTTAAATGCCAAGACGGAGGAGGGCTTCGTATTGGAGGGAACATCCGAAATAAACCCTTGAAGAATTGTTGTATTATTCTAGAAGAATAAAGAGAATTGGAACCATCTTGTCGAAACCTGGAAATTGCAGCCAGAAAAACTTTAAGGGTAGCATGAGATAACCCAGATTTTGCTAATTGTAAGAAAAAAGGCAAAAGTTGCTCTGGCGTAGAATGAACCGGGTGAACATTTGAAGCTTCACACCAAAGACAAAACCGTTTCCACTTAAGTTTGTAGGTCTTGATAGTGGAAGGTGCCCTGGCGTTAGCAAGGACCGCCCTACAGTCTGAAGGAATCACTAAGTTGGCAAACTCCTAGTGTTCAGGCGCCAGGCCGCCAATTTCAGAGATGCTGGATCCGGATGGCAGATATGCCCTTGGTCCGTTGTCAGAAGATCCGGAATTGGACGAAGTACAATCGGATCGCCCTCCGACAGGAGGAGTAGCTCTGAAAACCAAATCTGGCGAGGCCACCTGGGGGCTATGAGAAGAATGCGACATGGCTCCCTCCGCATCTTCCGAAGCACCTTAGGGACTAGAGGAATCGGCGGAAAAGCGTAAGCATACATTTTTGACCAATTCATCAAAAAAGCATTCCCGCACGACCCTGGTTGGGGAAGCCAGCTTGCGTAAAATTGGCATTTGCGGTTCCGACTGGTTGCAAATAGGTCTAGATTGGGCCGTCCACACCACTGAAAGATGCTGTCCAGCGTTGGCTGATGAAGTTCCCACTCGTGGTTGGACGAGATTGACCTGCTCAAGGAGTCCGCCAGAGCGTTGGACACTCCCGGAACATGAACTGCTGATAAAGTTATTTGATGTTGAATCGCCCAGTTCCAGATCTGCTGTGCTTGCAGGGACAGCAGAGTGGACCTTGTGCCCCCTTGTTTGTTCACATAATGCATGCTTGTAGTGTTGTCCGTCCGGATCAACACTGAAGCACCTTGAAGAAAGGTGCGAAAAGATCGTAACGCCAGGAATATCGCTAGTAATTCCAGAAGGTTTATGTGCCACGTTCTTTGCAGAGCATTCCATTTGCCCTTGACTGTGAGACCATGAAGATGCGCCCCCCATCCCTCGAGGGAAGCATCTGTTGTAAGGATGAGACTTGGATCGTCTGCTACAAAGGAGCGGCCTGCTGACAAGTTTGTTTTGTGAGTCCACCATAGCAACGTTTTGTGCATCCGAGAAGTAATGACGATCACATTGTCGAAAGACCCTGAGACCTGATGCCATTGTTTGTCGATTTCCTCTTGCAATGGTCTCATTTTGAGATGGCAGTTGGGAATTAAGGGAATGCAGGAAGATAGCATTCCCAGAAGTGACTTGAACTGTCGAACAGAAACGGACTATCTTGCCCGTAGAAGAGATGCCAGCTTGGAAATCCGTTGTTGTCTTTCGTTTGAGACATACGCCTTTGTTGTCTGAGAATTTATCATGGATCCCAAGAAAGTCCGAACCTGAGAAGGGGTGAAGTGTGACTTCTCCAGGTTTATGCACAGGCCCAGTGACTGAAAGAGAGACCGGCATATTTGAGTGTGTCTTGTTGCCACTGCAAATGACTGCGCCTTGATAAGGTAGTCGTCTAGGTAGGGAAAAATTTGGACGCCCGCTTGATGAAGATGTGCTGCTACCGGTGCCAAAACCTTGGTGAACACTCGGGGCGCAGAGCGGAGGCCGAAGGGAAGGACTTTGAATTGGAAGTCTCTGCCAGCCACTCTGAAGCACAGGAATTTTCTGTGTCTGGGTAGGATGGGGACATGAAAATAGGCATCTTGAAGATCCAGTGTTGTCATGTAATCTCCTTGAGATAGAAACTGAAGTACTTCTTGGAGAGACAACATTCAAAATGATTGCTTTTTGAGAAATGTGTTGAGGGAACGAAGGTCCAGGATGGGGCGCCAATCCCCTGACTTTTTCTTGATGAGGAAGAATCTCGAATAGAAACCTGCACCCCTTTGTAATTTTGGAACCACTTCGATCGCTCCTTTTGTAACATGACTTTGATTTGGCATAAGAGTTCCTTAAGATGTGCAGGAGGAGGACCTCTGGGAGGAGAATTTGGGGAAATTTTACAAATTCCAGGGTGTGTCCTCTGGACACTATGTCCAACACCCATCGATCTGTAGTGATGGCAGACCAGTTTGAGAAGAAATGGGAGATTCGTCCTCCAACTTTGGCTGGGTTGTTGAGCAGAGTGGTAGGCAGGTGGCGGCTGTCACTGCTTTTTGAAGAATCTCTGCCTCTGTAGGAAGATTTTCCTCTGTACTGCTTATAGGAGGCAGCTGGAGGTTGACGATACGTTTGCTGTTGCTGTGAAGAAGAGTAACGTTGTTGTCCCTGATACTGTCTGTTCTGATTGTAACCTCCTCGAAAGGAATAGGAGGATCCACGACCTCTCGCTCCACGAAAAGGCTGCTTTTTAAATTGTAAAGTGCCCAGAGCACGTGCGGTGTCAGTATCTTTTTAATTGTTTGGAGGGCATCATCTATGTGCTGCCCGAAAAGTGATTCTCCGTCAAAAGGCATATCAATAATTTTTGTTTGCACTTCTTGGCGAAAAGAGGTAGCTCTTAACCAACCCTGCCTTCGGAGAACTGCCGCACCTGCCAACTGACGAAAACCTGTGGAAGAGACATCCACTGCACAATCAATGATCTCGGCAGAGATCTTCTCCCCCTCCTGGAGAATCTTTAAAGCTTCGGTCTTTGAGTCTTCAGGCAACAGATCGATGAAAGGAGAAATGTCCGACCACATTTGCCTATCATAGCGGCCTAGAATGGCAAGGGAATTAGCCGCACGGACCGTAGTTGCTGCCATGGTTGAAAATTGTTTGCCGATGGCATCAAGGCGTCTGCCTTCCCGGTCAGGAGGAGCCGACAATGGAGAAGAGGGATTCCTGGCACGACGCTGAGCCGCCTGCGAAATAACCGAATCCGGCTTCGGTTGGCCAATTAAACAGGCTGGCGAATTGTCTGGTGCCTTGTACTTTTTATCCAAGCGCGGCAGGACTGCAGGAATGGAGGCAGGGGTTTTCATGTCCTTCAGACCCTCCTGCCAGAGGAAATCGATTATAGGAATCGCCCGCACCTGTTTTTGTGGTTGATTCTTGAAGTCATATAAGAAACAATCCTCATCCTTGGAGACCATAGGGAGATGAAATCTCTTGGCTGCTCTGTCCATGAGGATGTGAAATCCGCCTATATCCACAGGCGGAGATTCCACAGGAGTAGGAGAGGCAGGCGGCGGTGTCTGAATTTGGTAATTGTCCCATTCAGTAAGTAGGGATCTATCGTCTAACTACCCTTCTTCTCTGTCCTCATCAGTTGAATGATTGTCCTTTATAATATGAGCAGTAGAAACCACCGGAGAAGTAGTAGGGGGCGGCGCAATGATTGAAGAAGGTGGAGGAACAGGTGTTTGAGGGACCGAAGAAGCTGGTCATCCAGCATGTGCTGCAAATTTGAAATGAGTGACAGAGGCATCTGTGCAGTCGGATTTTCAGACTGCGATTGGAAATTCGGCTCCGAATAATAGTCATAGTCTTGTTCTTCATCTATGTCCTGGCACTTAATGAGGAGCTCTGATGGACTACGAGCTGCTCGAAACCTATCATCCTCCTCTGAATCCTCCTCGTCCGCCCCATAATCCAACAGTTGCACTGGAAGGTTTGGAGAGGCTTGTATAGGCAATAAAAGGTCCATTGAAGACTGTCTACGTTGAAGCAACAAGCCTTTCCTGGATTCAGATGACGGCAGAAGGGCTGCTGAAGGCTTCAAAGGCACTAGAGGCATCAAACCTGGAGGCGAAACCAGGGATTCCGTCGACGAAGCTGCCGCCGTCGACGAAAGACATACTTGACTCTCCATCTGTAAAGTCTTCACTGTCGTCGACGAAGCAGGCGTCGACGAAGCAGGTGTCGACAAGACAACCGTCGATGGGACAGGCGTCGACGAGGAGTGCGTCGACGAGGTAAACGTCGACGGAACCAATAGATCCTTGGAAGCTCCCGTCGACGAAGCAGCGCCCGTCGCCGAAAGTGTCTTCTTCATCTTCGTCGACGAAGAGAAAGCAGCTGGCTTAGGCTTCACCGCTACTGAGACCAGCGTCGACGGAGAAGACGTCGACGACATCAACATAGCAGGCTTAGGCGAAGAGAAAGTAGTCGTCGTCGTCGTAGTAGTGACGACGGAGGACTTCGTCGACGGCGGAATCAACGACGAGCCTGTCGACGATAGACCAGTTTTCTGAGGTAAAGATGATTCTGACAGAGATTTTGACACCTGAGACTTGGATCTCGGGGGCGTAGACGATGTAGAGTGACCCTTAGGGGGAACAGAAGTCCCTTTGACGATGAAGGCTGGTCATCACGCTTGGAAGAGTGATGTTTTTCAGTACCTTGGCCTTAGGAGAAGTCAATTCCGCCTCACTAGCCCTTTTCTTAGAGGCGACAGTCTTAAGAGAGGAATCACTCTCCACATCAGAAACTGGGTCATCCTTCATTTTAAGCTTCTGTAGCCACAGAAGTAGTCGACCTTCTCTGTCCCTTAAGGTCTTTTGAGGAAAAGTCCTGCATATTTTACAGTCTCTCACCTGATGGTCAGGATGTAGGCAGTAAATACATTTTTTGTGAGGATCCTCGGAGTGAAGACGCAGTTTTCCACAAGACTCACAGTGTCTGAAGAGTGATCTCTTAGTAGTAGACATTGCTGAGAAGCTTCAAGTAGAATTCTGAAAAAAAGAGTTGAAGTACTGAGCAGAGCTCAGGGAGACTCCCTTCACACGACGTGCAGTAGAAAATCTGAGGTTCTGAGCCTCTGGGGAGAAGGTTCTAGGTGGTGCTGACGCCTGATTGGCTGGAGTTTGGACTATATCTAATGACTTGGACGAGCTAATAAAGTGACAACTTTTTTCCTATTGATTGCTATGTTACATTACTTCCTATAGTATTGTTTAGCTATGCTACTGTTATACTATGTATATATATATATATATATTGCTATTTTATGTACCGTGGGACTCCCACTTCGACGACGGGGAATGATTCAAGCATGTGAATCTATGAAAGACACCCCAATACTGGAGAATTACTGTTAGCTTGACAGTAAACCATAAGATCATGTTCTCATCTCGCATCCACTCATAACACAAACCGTTTTTAGGTCGAGCCTGGGCAGCGCATGCGCTGCTCTGCGAGGCATGCTGTATTCACGTAGGGACTTGAAGCCCCGCCCACTCTCTGCCCATATTTTTCATTGGCTTGTACCATTGTCCACTGTAAACTGTGCCTGTTCATTGGTCAATAGGCTTAGCAGTCCCTCCTTAGTACCGCCTTGTCTCATTTTGTAACCTCCCATGGCGACATCCCCTGTTACGCGTGTTGTTACTCGGTAGGCTTTAATTACAGCCTCCGAGTACTATTTTCTCAAATAGCTTTGTCGGACACGCTCTCTCCTAACGCTTTTCTTTACATTTTTATAGCACGGGCGCCAAACGCATTTGCAATGCAATCGGTCTCGCATTAAGCTATTGGCATTGTAAATGAGAATGTCTTTTATTTTTTAACTGTTTTAAAAACAACACGTAAATAAAAGGCATTGTCATTTACAATGCAAAACACACAAGATGATGGACGGAATGCTGCACATTGGCAAACATAATGTTGTGCATGTATAATAGGAACCCAGGCCACTCAAGAGGATGCACACATCAGACTTACCTCTTAGTTCAATATTGGCATTGTTGTCAGGGTGGAGGGAAGAATTCATGTTTTTAAATTCACGTTTGAAAACTATCACTTTAAATGAAAAAATGCTTATCAACGCACTGATATAATCTGATGGAATAAGGATAAGCGGTTCTGCATGTTAATAAAATAACACTTTTTAGGTCTCGCCTACGCAGCGCGCATGCGAAGCATAGGAGGAGACCTCTTGAAATCGATTCGGTTTTTCTGCCAAAAACGTGCACGCATTGCATTGCTTTCAATGGCAATGCGTGCACGTTTGGCGATTCCCTTGCGGGAGCGAGCTTTGAAACCATCTGTTTGTAATTAACTTTCAAACAGTTGGTGCTCCTGCTCGCTCCCGCAAGGGAAACGCTGTGTGTGGCTTTCCCCATCCAGAACTAGGGATGTGCTGCCACCTTGTGGCCGTTAACAGCAACATGCCAAAACTACAAGTGTCTGTAATAACCAGCCTGAATGAACTAATTAGCTCTTCCTTGTTTTCTTAGTCAGTATTTTGGCGTACAGCTCGTGTGACCTTACTGTTTACTTTTCACCCGGCCTGTGGTGAATTCGTTTTGGATGGTCTCGGGTTTGTGTTGTATGTGCGCGTGAAATTCATCCTGTTCCCCAAGCAAGCAATCGGAAATAAAAACCGAGGCGGTATCCTGCAGAATTCAGACTCTGATATGTTTCCAGATGTATACTTGTATAGCCACTAACTGCTGAACCCTGAGGTCGATTCAACACTTTTTTTTATTGTCCTTATTTTATTTAGAAATTACCCTGAAGACATGCACCAGCATTGATTGGTTTTTTTCTGGTTGGCGCAGTGAGAACTTGAATTTTGAAAATCACCATTCACTCAGCCTTGTGTCTATTGTGTGATTTTTTTTTAAATTTTGTTTTTTAAACTTCATTAATCCAAATTGATACTTCTGAAGGTCTAGTTGCTGATGATGTGATGACAAAAAAAGGCTTGATCACGACAATGAAATGGCAGGCCTGCACAAACGCATACACAGAAAATGCACCATCATATAAACTTTAATATACATGGAATCCTAAATGTCATAATTTGCTTCAATTGTTCGCTCTGTGAGCACCAGCGCCCAGTCATTGGCCTACTTGCTAGGCGCACGTGCGTTCTTGGCATTTATTGTTGCATGCCAGTGACAACATGCAAGGAAGCAGTGATCAATGTATCCCCGAGTGTGAACAAATGCCTCGGCCCACCTCCACCCCCGCACCATTAAACTAACCCATCTGTTCTCCCAACACATCACTGATTAGAAGAGGGACTGGCCGCATTGTCCTGTGCAGGAAAGGGAAATAATGAACCCAGTCAGAAATGGCTCTCGACGCTAACGAGGTCTATGCGCGGCGTGTTTCCTCAGCCCTCCAGATTGACCTGGCATGAGAAGAGAAACACAGGAACGCCATTAAATCATACTGTAGTGCATTTATTCAGCTCTCCATACTCCCAGATGAGGCACATTTGAGAATGGGAAACAGGCCTCCCTGTAGATCTGCATGGATGGAAGAGAGTGAGGGTCTGTGGTGTGGTCTGTGTGGATAGTGCTTCAATTTCGTTGATGAAGACCACTCTTGTGCTCTTATCATGGGTTTCTCGCGACTCCTAAGTAGGTATTGCAGCAAAAGGGCTGACTGCTAAGAGGCTGCCGAGGCTTAAAAAGGTGTAAGGTTGGAGGAAGATGTGTGAAGCCATTGAGGCCTATGTGGTAAGTGTTATGTTAAAGCAACTTGTAGACCATGCAACCACCACAGGTTTTTGGCTCTAGCCCCTCATGAGTGCAGAGAGGAGTTTAGATAGGACTCCTCTAAAGTATATGTCCTTGTCTGTTTCCTCTGCATCATTTTTTGAAGCAAAGTACTGGATAATAGTTTTGTCAATGTGCCTGCCTTTTAACCTGCTGTCATGAGTCTGCTGTTGATTGGCTTTCACTGAACTGGGCATTTCTATTTCTCTGTAGTAGTTAAGGGTGGCTATGTGGTGAAGTTCATCAGGGATCGTGTTCAATAGTGTGGCCGAGCGCACCGAAAAGCTACCGCCACTTATTCTGTTGGCTCATATCGTGTTGCCACGAACATGTAACTGCATTTATGCTTGGAGTTGAGTGAATGACTGACAGCTACACTTGAGGGTATGCCTTCCACCATTGGGTGATTTGTTCCAGTTTCTATTAGGTATGAGACTGAGTTCTGTCCATCGTGCTTCGTGATGGGAAGCAGTGGCATCAATCATGGTTATTTATAGGAGCCCATGGCTGATAAATATACACATGGTTAAGGATGCTCTTCAAGGTGCTTTTTAAAAAGTATCTGATCCTCTTAAATGCTGTACAATTTGAATGGGGCTCTGTCTTAATGGTTGTCATATGTTTGTTGTGGTCAGGGCCCTGTACCAAAAGCTGCTGCAGTGTTTTCCAGGGACCCCTTCCCCCTCTGCCGCCGGTCCGACTCAATTGCCAGGGCCGGTTTGCGTTCCCAGTCCGGCCCTGGTTGTGGTGTGAGTTATTAAAAAAAGTATATGTATTTAACCAGTGATTGTTACGTTTGCTTTTTCCTCTATGCTGGAAATCATGAATAAGGTAATGCTGGGACTGAGATACCAGACTATCCACTGGCAGCCTGTTGGAAACTCATTTGATTCTTTCATTGCTCTTTTCTAGATTTGGCTTTATTCTGACCTTCAGCGGCGGGGTCGGGGGTGTTTAACTCCAGTGTACAGGAGTAGCACCATCGATCACACACCATCTAAACTTCTCCTCTGACTTTATTCTGTAAAGCAAAAAGCAAGAAAAGAAGGATGGAATCCATCCATTCTAAGATACAGCTTTCTACCAAAGGCTTAAAAAATACTTACATTTACTACCATGAACTCCAAGCCAAAGAAGACACATGGTCAAAAACATGTGGCAGCTGTGTAACGCAGATTGGAAGATGGCTTTGTATAAGACTGCTCCTGGAACTATAGAATAGCATACCAGATTTTTGTAGCCAAGTTTGAATTTACTAGTGTATTGTTGCACCATATACTGTTTTATGTAACTCTGAGCTGCTCCCACATTCCACGATGCATTAATCCGCAGGCCGATTAAGGACACCCAGGTATGCTGTAATTAACACGTCTGCCTCTCCTCATTTACAAAGACTGATTAACAAAGCATACATCATAATTCAGCATTACGTACAAATAATAGTTCAGACCAGATTGTCTGCATTGCCCATTGGCTCTCCTCAGCTGACCCGGGACACACACTGCATATGATGTGAGCCTAAAGATTGTTGGGAATGAGGAAAGTTTCTTCAGGGAAGTATTATGCTTCCAAACCAGTGGGGAACAAGTTGTTTTCCATTCCTTACTGTTCCATCATATTTAGCCCACTGCCAATTATATTTGGATGTGGATCTTGGAAAAAAAACTGGTCCATGAACAGGGTCAGAAACAGTGGGAGTGATCAGCTGGCGTTTCCCTACGTTTTGACTAGTGGGCATTGAATCTTGCTCAGCTCTTCAACATAGGGTATCAAGGTGCGGAAAAGTATCCTCATTGGATAGTAAAGAGGAATACCTGCTACAGTGAGCCATTGGATTAGATGGTACCGCAAAATTGCTTATGTTGTGAAACCTTAATGTATTTCACATCGGCAATGCCCCAGTTTGCCTTAAGCTGACTAGACACTTTACTATAGGGCCTACCTGGTGGAAACTTTAGTAAATAATAAAGTGATTTGAAGAAGAGAAGCACAAGTTACTAACTTGTGTAACGATATATCTGTAAGAGACAGTAGTTAGTGACAGATTCCTTACCTTAGAATATCCCCAGGCGTCAGGCTGGATCCGGAAAGTTTTCTGCGTAGCAGTACCCTTGCGCGTCGGTAGGCGGCGTCGTGCGGCTCCGCGTCCGTCGTCGGCGTTGTGATCGCCGGGATGACGTCGCGGGCAGTACTTAGACGCCGCCCCTGCGCGCTGACGTCAGTTCTGTACACGACTTTCCGCGCCAGGAACGCAGAGCAATGCAAGAAGCTGACATAGGTGTCTGAAAAATACTAGGGCCCTGAAAGGGATGTCCTTAACCCTAGAAATCAGTTCGCAGAACGGGGAGGATGGGTGGGCGGTAGGAATCTGTCACTAACTACTGTCTCTTACAGATATATCGTTACACAAGTTAGTAACTTGTGCATCTGAAAGAGACACGTTAGTGACAGATTCCTTACCTTAGAATAGATACCCCAGCAATACCAACCCCGGTGGTGGGTCTGCGAACAAAGATCAGACAAGGAAGTCTCGGAGAACAGAACGGCCAAAGAAGCCGTCCCTCCGGACTTGGCTGTCAAGGCAGTAATGCTTTGTAAACGTGTGCAGCGAGGCCCACGTAGCTGCCTGACAGATATCCTGCAGCGGAACTCCGCGGCCCAAAGCCGTGGTAGCAGCCGTTGCCCTGGTGGAATGGGCACGCAGCCCAACAGGAGGCTCCTTCTTAGCCAAAGAATAGCAGGCCTTGATGCACAAGGTAACCCAGCGGGAGATGGTTCGTTTGTGCACCGCCCGACCTTTTTGGCGCCCACGTAGCCAACAAAGAGCTGGTCATCCACCCGGAATTGTTTTGTGCGGTCGATATAGAAGGAGAGCGCACGTTTTGGGTCCAGACGGTGGAGCCTCTCTTCCTCTCTGGAAGGATGCGGAGGCGGAAAGAAGGTAGGCAAAGTGATGGTCTGCCCAATGTGGAAGGCAGTAACCACCTTTGGCAAGAAGGACGGACGCGTCCTAAGAACAACCTTGTCTGGATGGACAGACAGAAAAGGAGGTTTGCATGATAGAGCCTGGAGCTCACTCACCCGCCGAGCGGAGGTGATGGCCACCAGAAAGGCTGTCTTCAGAGTCAGAAGACGAAGAGGACAGTTATGTAGAGAGCTCAAAGGGAGCGCACATTAGAAAGGTAAGAACCAAGTTCAAGTCCCACTGAGGCATCACAAACGGAACAGGAAGGAAGAGGTGTGTAATGCCTTTTAAGAACCTGTTAACAACAGGGGACTTGAAAAGGGAGGGCTGATCAGGGAGCCTGAGGAAGGCCGAGATAGCACAGAGATAACCCTTGATGGTACCCAGGGCAGAACCCTGTTGGGCCAGAGAAAGAAGGAACAGAAGGACCTCAGAAAGAGGGGCAGAAAGGGGGTTCACAGCCTTTGCTGTGCACCATGCCACAAATGTGTTCCACCTGCAGGCGTATACCACCTTAGTGGAGGGACGCCTGGCTGCCAGAATCACATCACAAACTTCGGGAGGCAAGTCGAAAGGAATCCACTGCCGCCGCTCAATCTCCACGCAAGCAGGTGAAGGCTGGACAGGTTCGGGTGGAGGACCGTCCCCTGCTGCTGCGACAGAAGATCCTCCCGAAGAGGCAGACGGATCGGGGATCTACGCTCATACTGAGTAGCTCGGGATACCAAACTCTTCGAGCCCAGTCCGGAGCCACAAGAATGACTTGGGCCCGGTCGTGCCGAATCTTCTTCAACACTCTGGGTAGAAGTGGTATAGGCGGAAAGGCGTACAACAGACCGCAACTCCACTCGCGACGAAAAGCGTCGCCGGCGAGTGCCGCCTTGGAAATTCCAACGCGCAGAACTGATGACATTGCGCGTTCTCTTCGGTGGCGAATAGATCTAACCAAGGCTCTCCCCACTGCAGAAAGAGTCCTTGCGCCACTTCCGAGTGAAGACGCCATTCGTGATCCATCATGCACCTGCGGCTGAGTTCGTCCGCCCTGGCGTTCAGGGAACCTGCCAGGTGTTGAACCATCAGGAACATGCCCTGATGTTCCAGCCATGTCCAGAGGCGCAGAGCCTCCTGACAAAGGGTCCACGACCCCACCCCGCCTTGTTTGTTGCAGTACCACATGGCGGTGGTGTTGTCTGTGAACACCTGCACTACCTTCCCTTTGACAGAGGGAAGGAATGCCTTGAGTGCAAGTCGGATCGCCCGGAGCTCCAGAAGGTTGATATGGAGCCGGGACTCCGCCGGAGACCAGAGGCCTCTGATCTCCGCCTCTCCCATGTGACCGCCCCATCCCAGAAGGGACGCGTCCGTCACAACTGTGTGCTCTGGCTGGGGAAGGGAGAGGGATCTGCCCATGACCCATTGCCGGTCCGTGAGCCACCACTGCAACTGTTTTGAAGTCCCCTCCGAGATCTGGACGTGATCGGACAGGTTGCCCTGGTGCTGCGCCCACTGGAACTTCAGGTCCCACTGCAGAGCCCGCATATGCCACCTGTCATGATTGACCAGCAGGATGCAGGAGGCCATGAGGCCCAGCAGCCTCAGGGTCATCCGTACCGAAACCCAGGATAAAGGCTGAAAGATCGGAATCATAGCCTGAATATCCCGGACTCGCCGTTCGGGGGATAGGCCCGAAACTGCGTCGTGTCCAGAACTGCTCCGATGAAAAGGAGCTGTGGAGAAGGAATCAGATGCGACTTCGGCACATTGATGGAGAACCCCAGCGAGTGCAGGAGTTCGGCCGTAGTCTGGAGGTGGGAGACGACTGCCTGGGACGAGCCCGCCTTCAGCAGCCAGTCGTCGAGGTAGGGAAGACTGAAACCCCAGCTCGGCGCAGATGAGCTGCGACCACCGCCATCACTTTCGTGAACACCCGAGGGGCACTGGTAAGGCCAAAGGGGAGCACGGTGAACTGAAAATGCTCGAGGCCTACCGTGAACCGTAGGTAACGCCGGTGGGCCGGCAGGACGAGGATGTGGAAATAAGCGTCCTGCAAGTCCAACGCTACCAACCAGTCTCCAGGGTCGAGGGCAGTCAAGACCTGAGCTAGGGTGAGCATCTTGAACTTCTCCTTCCGGAGGAAGCGATTGACGTTCCGGAGGTCCAAGATAGGACGCATTTCCTCCTTGTCCTTTTTGGGCACCAGAAAGTAGTGGGAGTAGCAACCACGTCCTACTTCTGGGGTCGGAACATGTTCGACGGCCCTCTTGGCCAAGAGGGCCGTGACTTCCTTCTGTAGAAGCACCAAGTGATCCCCTGACATGCGGTGGAATTGAGGTGGCATGGCTGGGGGGGTGGTCTCGAAGGGGCGGGAGTAGCCCCGTCGGACAATGTCCAAGACCCACCTGTCCGAGGTGATGGGACGCAGTGGTGAAGGTGATGGCGGACCCTGCCCCCTACTGGCGTGCCGTGCACCTGAAAGGAGGGACTAGGAGGGCTTGGAGGCCGCGGACGGGTTGGAGGTGGTGGCCTGACCCGCACGCTGGTTGCCCGAACCGCCACGGCGGTATCCACGTCCTCGGCCACGCGAAGGCGCTTGCTGAGCGGGCCGTTGGCCGGGCTGCTGACGTGACTGGGCGCCCCTCCCGTGGCCACGAAAGGGGTGAAAAGCAGATGTGAGCGGAGGGCGCACAACAGCAAGGCCCAGGGACTTTGCAGTAGCCCGCGAGTCCTTGAAACGCTCCAGCGCATGGTCTGCATTTGATCCAAAAAGACCGACTCCATCAAAGGGCATGTCCATGAGTGTATTCTGGACATCACCCGAAAAACCAGTGGTCCTCAGCCAGGCGTGGCGACGCAGCGCCACCGTCGTTGCAAGCGATCTGCCCAGCGAGTCGGCGGTATCAAGGCCACAACGTATGGTGTATTTAGCCGCATCTCGCCCTTCCGCAATGGCGCGGGTAAGCAGTGTCTGGACCTCCTCAGAACACTGCGGCAAAACAGTCGCCACCGAATCCCACAGGGAGTGGGTATATCGGCCCAAGAGGCAAGTGTGAGAAAGTGCCATCTTTCTTACATGGTATGCCCCCACTTTTTGCTGAATGGCTGATGTACTTTGACTGAGTGTGCCCTGGGCTCCTGCCAACCAGGTACCCAGGGCCTGTGTTCCTTCCCTAAAATTGCATTGATACCTACACCCAATTGACATCCCTGGCCACAGGTCAGCCCCTGGTAAATGGTACCATGGGTACCCAGGGCACTGTGACCAGGGAAGGCCCCTAAGGGCTGCAGCACTTGTTGTGCCACCCTTAGGGACCCTGCACCTTACACACACACACTGCCTTTGCAGGCTGCGTGTCTTGGTGCAGAACAAAAGTGAAGAGTCGACATGGCTCACATCCCTGTGTGCCATGCCTACCAGCCACTGCCCTGGCCTAGGTCAGCCACCCCTCTAGCTGGGTGCACTATGCCAGTGGTGAGGGCATAGAGGCATGAGCCCTGTGCCCCTACAGTGCCCAAGTCCATTCTTGGGCATTGTAAGTGCAGTGCTGCCATTAAGAGTATATGGTGCTGGGAGTCTGTCATTACGAACTCCACAGCACCATAATGGCCCCACTGAAGACTAAGAAGGTTGGTATCAAACTTCTCAGCACATTAAACCCCCACTGATGCCAGTGTGGGATTTAATGTAAACGCACTCCAGAGGGCATCTTAGAGATGCCCCCTGAAACCAACCCGACCTCCAGTGTCCGGACTGAGTGGCTGCCCAGGCTGCCACCACCAGACCTGTTTCTGGACCCCTGGGTCGAGAGCCTCTGCTCTCAGGGGCCTGAAACAATGCACATCCCGGGACGAGGTGCCAAAGCCTCCTCCCCAGGATGGGCAGGGGGAGCTTCAAAGGCCTGCCGCCTTTGGAGTTTCCCCAGACCATTTGCTGCTTCCAGCAAACTGGTCCCCACTGGTTCTACCCCCACTCCTGGCGGGAGAACCAGCGGGAAAACCAGAAGCAGGAAATGGGTTGTGCCCACCTCTGCCAACTCCACCCCTAAGGTGGGGGAGGCGAGGTGAAGCACAAACTCGAGTCCCCGCCATCTTGAGGATGGGGGGACCTGACCAACCAGGGACAGGCTCCTGCCCCCTCCCACTGGAGAGGAACAGAATAGGGGGTGTACCCACCCCAGGGAAGGGACCCATTGGTCCCTGCCCTTACCTACCTGTAACCACCCCTAAATTTAGTATTTAGGGGCTCCCTGAACCTTCCTTCCGGAGTTCCCAAATCCGAAAACAAGAAGAGAAGACGAAGCAAGAAGACCAGCCGTGCAGCTGCTAAAAAGGAGGCGACAACAACTGACTTGGCCCCAGCCCTACCGGCCTGTCGACCTCTGAACCTGCTCCTGCGGAATCCCGGCCTCAGCAACCTCACAAACCCCGGAGGACCTGACTTCTGTGCTACAGCCTTCGACCCAGGGACTCCCACGAGCAGTGGTACTGCTCAAAAGAAAACCTACCAAAGACCCGGCCCTGGCACGGAGCCGCGAAACCTGCACACTCTGCACCCGCCGAGTCCAGCCTGTGCCTGAGTGACCAAAGACCTCCAGGACGTCCCCCGGCGATTCTGACCTGGAATCCAGTGGCCAAGGACCCTCCTCGACGACCCAGACGACGCCTGCAGCCTCAGGACAAGGGACCCCTCCAACCGCGACCAGCAGGGGGTAAGATTTCCCGACCTCAAAGACACCCCTGCACCCGGCGCCCCACGGCCCCCTGTGCCCAACTCCTGGGTGTCAACCTATCCTCCAAGACCCCAACTTACCTCCTGAAGTGTTGGTCGTCCCTGAAGAATCACCGTCCCCGAGCCTGCAGCCTTTCTTCACCTTTCACGACCTCTATTGTTTAACATTGAGCGCCCGACGGCTCAAAAGCACCCTGCACCCAGCCGCCCGAGTGCCCCTGGAAGTGCAACCTCTATCCTAACCTACTTCCCTACTTGCCCTGAGCAAGTGACCAGGAGCCCAGCTCCCACAGTCGCGTGGCCTGCTTGCCAGCAGCCACCAACCCGGGGCCCCCCGCCTGCCATAGGATAACATTGGGCCTTCTCACTCTGCACCCGGCCGCCCCTGTGCCGCTGAGGGTGTAAAACTGTACTTACCTGATCCTGGGGGACCCCTGAGTCTTACCCAGAACCTTAACCCTGCCAGTCAAGTACTTACCCGAAATCCGATAACTCACTTTTCTTCCATAGGGTTCCATTGACTGGTTTTCTGCGAAATTTCTTCTAAGTGTGGAGTTCTGAAACTTTAGAATATTCACCAAAAATCAACCGAGTCACGAAAACGAAAATACTCACCTAGTATTAGGAGGGGCCTCAGTGCTGGACCCGAGTGCCCAACACTGGCCCTAAAAAGTAATCGCAACGTTACTTACCGTTAACTCACTTTTCTTTCATAGGGATCCATTGACTGGTTTTCTGTGAAATTTCTTCTAAGTGTCGATTTCTGTATTTTACAAATATTCTTTAAAAATCGAACAAACTACAAAAACGTAATTACTTACCTGTTTTAAGTAAATGTCCCAGTGCTGAACCTAGGAGTCCAGCACTGGATTACAAAAGTAACGTAAACATACTTTGCTTGCACACTGTATTTCCTTTCATAGGATAACATTGGTAATTTTACCCAGAAAAGTTTCTAAGTGTCAGCTTTTGAAATATAGTAATATTCTTCAAAAATCACTACAATAACCAAAACGCTTTTTCTTACCTGTTTACAGGAAGTGTCCCAGGACTGAATCCAGGATCCAGTCCTGTGGTTAGAAAAGTGCTCTGCAAAGTAATTAATTGTAATTAAGTATAATTTTCCATTGAGCTCAATGTTGCATTGAATTTGACCCTGTGTTGCCTCTTGCACCAACTGTGATAACCACTATCAACAAAGTCTATTGCCTATCTGTAAGGTGAATAACCAAAGCATCTCATACTGAGAAAGTATATTTTGATCCTATTGTTGGTTCTAAAATAAAACAAGCATATATTTTTTTATATACAAACCATTGGCCTAGAGTTCAGTTCTTGAGTGTGTGGCTTCATTTGCTGACTGAGTGTGTACAACAAATGCTTTACACTGTCCTCTGATACTGCCTTACTGCTCGACCAAGCTACCACTTTGGAGAGTAAGGTTATATCTAACTTTAGCCTCTGTCAACCCTCTGGGGACTGTGGACTCTGTACACCCTGAACCTTACTTAGGTACAGTATATACAGAGCCACTTTCCTACAGCAAGCGGTGTTAACGGACCGCAAGCCAGCACTGGAGGAAGAGAAAGCCTTCTTCCCAAAGTGATCCAGGCGCTTGGATTCCCTATCCGGAGGGGCGGTAGGGAAGGCGGTTTGGGAGGCAGAGGCTTGGACAACCAAGCTCTCAGGGGTGGGGTGTTGGGAGAGAAACAGGGGGTCGCCCGGAGCAGGGCGATGGCGTCGGGCCACGTTCCTATCCACAGGAGCCCCTGTGGTGGGCTTGGACCAGGCACCCAAAAGAACGTCAGTGAGTGCATCATTGAACGGCAGCACAGCCTCCGAAGAGGAGGCGGCCGGCTGAAGCACTTCTGTCAGGAGGTTAGTCCTGACGGCCACCGTAGGCAACTGGAGATTCAAGGCTCCAGCCGCTCTACGCAACACCGTTGCAAAATTAGCCCCCTCCTCCGTAGCCACGGGAGGAGACAGCATGCCAGAGTCAGGGGAGGTGTCCAGACCACTGGCATCCCCAAGTTCCTCAACCCAGTCCGGGTCAAACTCGCACTGTTGTGTGAGAGGGTCCTCAGACCCCTCCCAGTTCTCCTGGTCCTCCTCAGGTTCATAATATGGAGGAGGAGGGACATTAGGGACCCAAGGTCTCATCGGCGCCGGAACCGGCGTCGGGCAACGTCGGTCCGGCTCCATGTCCGGAGCCGGAGAGAGCCGGGGAACGACGCCGTCCGGAGCCCCGGACGGCGTCAGGAACGGCACCGGGGACATCGGCGTCGGCGGAGGCGTGGTTAGGTCAACCGGCGTCGATGAGGGTCGCGGCACCACCGGAGCCGGGATCGAGGCCAGGGCCGGAGCCGAGGCCGGGATGAAGGCTGGTGGGACAGGCGACGCCGGGACCGGAGTCGACGGTGACGCCGGAGCAACCCCATCAGGGCCCGCGGGGCCCGAAGGCGCACCGGAGGGACATTGAGGCCCGAAGAGGCGGGCCATGGCCGACAGGAACTCCTGTATTTGGGCCGGAGTCGCCCCCGAACCCGGGAAGGACGGGTAATGCAGGGGTAACTCGACAGGCACGTCCGGGGCCGCGGGGGCGCGGACGGTGCCGACAGGGACCTCAGCAGAGTCGCGAGACCGGCGAGGCGAAGTCTTAGAGCGATGATGCCGCTTAGACTTCTTGTGCTTCGACTTACCGGAGGAGCGCGAAGACTTGGATTCCGACGAACGGCGGGGACTCCGCGTCCGGTCCCTCGACCTCTCCCGGGACCGGGGCTTGGTGCGGAGCCGACTGCCGGACCTCGAGGAGCTTTCGAGACAGCTCTCGCAAAGCCTTCGGATGAAGTTTCCGGCAGTCAGGGCACGACTTCGTGTCGTGGTCTCGGCCGAGACAGAAGAGACACTCGAGATGCGGGTCCGTGATCGACATCATGCGACCACATTCCTCGCAGGGCTTAAAGCCGGGCATCCCTACGACACCTTAGGAGTCGTGAAGACTCGTTGAAGAAACAGTGAAAAAATTCACAAAAAAGGATAGTCAAAAAGTGACTAGGGCACTGCTCTTCCCGGATCTGCGCTTACTGGCGCGGAAAAAGAAGAACTGACGTCAGCGCGCAGGGGCGGCGTCTAAGTACTGCCCGCGACGTCATCCCGGCGATCACGACGCCGACGACGGACGCGGAGCCGCACGACACCGCCTACCGACGCGCAAGGGTACTGCTACGCAGAAAACTTTCCGGATCCAGCCTGACGCCTGGGGATATTCTAAGGTAAGGAATCTGTCACTAACGTGTCTCTTTCAGATAGTGTTTTTGGCACACACATCTTAGATGTCAAGCGATAGTATGCCCTAGAGGCTAGCGATTTCAAGAACTCACTTCCGGTCGGAGACTGACCTTTTACCATCAGAATAAATGGGCAGATTAATTACATTTGTGTTTTACAACGATACAGAATTCTTACATGACTTGATTTCAGGAGCACAGTCCACCCGTACTGGAAACAAGTTTCTGGAAAACTAGATACTCAAAACAAAAGAGCAAGGCCAGAGAAAGGGCTTGAAGGGTAATTGGCAAGAGAGGGAGATCTACAAGCTAAAATCCTAAACCTAATCCGTCTAGCAACTTTAATATTTTATAGAATGAAGTTCTATGCTGGAGAAATCATTCAAACAGATCTTGCAAAAGCAATCACGTTGATGTGATGGTCTTGTTCCACCACATCTAAAAAGCAGGTGCGGTCCAGGCTCTCTGGAAGATTACTTTTAATCTAGTGGAGTATGTTTGCTTGGACAGTACTCTGGGATCCAGGTTTCAGACTCTTGTGAGCGCCAACAAAACTAGATCACTTAAATGAGACCCACCATTATTTTGAGACATCTATAAGAACAGAAGCTCCACAGGCTTCGATGATCTTAATAACCTTCTCAGTTTTCTTTTAAAGCGCCTCTGTCTGTGCCTCTATGTTAGACAGGAGGCGTTCAACAGGGTTTCAGACCCAGTAAGGAATACTTTAGGCATAGATGTCCTTCTCACCTACATGGGTAATCCAGATGGCAAGCATTGCTGATGTTTGTGGATTTAACATACTTGCGGTCCGCGTGGAATAACCACATTTATTCGACATGCCCATATGAATGGGGGTTTGTGTGTACAATCCGCACTCACCATTATAAACGACATGACAACCTTTACAAATGAAAATCGAGTTTATTTAAAACAGGGGTCTCCAACCTTTTCTGCAGTATGAGCTACTTAAGTTCAATGAAAATCATCCCAAGCTACTAATATTATTTCGGCTTTAATCCTGACCACATCAGACAAGTATACATTAGTGGCAACCATGTGCAAGATTACTAGCAATGTGAGTGCACCAGGCACGGGTTCCCAGCAGTAATGTAAACAAGCATTGGCATAGCCAATAGGTCTCGCCTTTGGGACCTTATAAGTGTTTAGTTATCCAGCACAATATCCTTGGTGCAACAACATCAAGTGTTGCATGGCTAAACACTTATAAGGTCCCAAAGGCGAGACCTATTGGCTATGCCAATGCTTGTTTAATTTGGAAGAGACTTTATATAATGATTACAATCTTGCTGCAAGATGTGTTTAAAAATTAGTGTGTTGGTAAAGTTAAGAGGTGCAGGACACCCTATTTAATTTCTTTAACTTCACTTAACCTTTAAATAAATGCTTGCATGTTTATTTAACATCTTTTGGATGTCAGTTCTTAGTCGCGTAGACTGCAGCCTAGTGCTGCTGTTGGTCAGGGGCTGCACGTAAAGGTCAGTGCTGTATAGCATTCTGCTGGTCCATAACCGAAAAGATAAAGCATACTAAAGACAGTGATACTGGCGGCCCTAAACGTGGAATGCTTAGTTTACAGCAAACTCTTTTGTGGGCCAGTCATGTGCCGTAGGCCCTTGCCTCTATCTCACAATGTTAGAGCTGTGTACGCAGTCGACTATTTTCACAGTGGTGCTTCTCGTGTCGGGACTTAGGAAAGACACTGATGCAGGCAGAGAAAGTCAGGGTCAAACCAGTTAGGTCAGATGTGCACCGCAACTACACTGATTCTCCTCTACCCGCCCTCACCACCCGAATGGGCAACTGTGGCTATTAGAGCAGCACTTTCAGAAGCAAGGCAGAGCAATGAAAGCAGGCCTGCCACAGGTTTAGCTGGTACTTGCTAGATGTTCAAGAAGTAGGGTGGGGGTTGGTGTTGTGGTTACTCAGTGGCCTAATGCATCCACTTAAAGAATGTGTGTTTGACCTTTTGGTCTCAGCTTTAAATCCTAGGAAGTCCACTCAGCCTTTCATCCTTCTGAGGTCGATAAAATGAGTAACATTGACTTGGGTAATAATATACATCTTTCAGAAAGCACCAAAATACCTCATGGCATAAATGTACACTTTACTAATAAGTTCTCATCCAACATTTTCTCCTGTTGTGTGTGGTTCTACTGTCAATTGCCACTGATCATATTGGAACCCCTTTCTTTAATTCAGACCTCCTCCACTTGCTTTGCTACTACATAAGGGTCCATTTACTATAGTGCAAGGAATGGGGTTTCTTGGCTTGGGATTGGCATCTTCAACCATTTTGCCACGCCCCACCCTGGTTTCATCAGTATGCCCTTTAAATCAATGCCTTTGTCCACCGCCTCTCCTTTTTAGTTGGATACTCAATGGGGCTTGTTGGGAAATCTCAGGCTCACACCCCCCTAATATTATTCACGAGGCTACGCCCCTGCCTCTCCTCATCCATCCAACACATGATAGCAGTTTCCTATCAGCTCAGTGAGACAGCTGTCTGCAGGGGGATTCAGTTGACTGAGCAGGTTAGACTGCTCTACACCAGATGGAGAGACAGGGAGAGAGAGAGACAGATGAGAGGACAGGAACAGCTTTTATTAAATTATGTAAACCCTGGGCAGTCGGGATGTGTAATTTCATCATTACAGCAATATTACGTCAAAGGCACACTGATTAAACACCTAAAGGTAGCTCTGTTCTGCAGAGAGCTTTGCCCTGATGACCTTGAATAATTGTTAAATAAGATCGTTTGAAATAGCATTTTCGTTTAATTAATTTTTAATGTGGTTGATGTGTGAGTTTAATACAGACATTTTGCCGAGAAATTATGTTTCATGCAACATCCATTAAAGTTTCTTTTAGATCAAAACAGTACCTCGCATATGAGAAATGGGGGGTGTCAGATTATTTGCAGTAATATTGGTGAGCTGCTGTTGTTACAATATTTAAAACACATCACTTTCCATGAATATTAGATGTAAAAACATTTTGAATTTAGACGAGTGCACCTGTGCACTGTGAGTGACCTGGCCAAAGAGGGCATGAAAGAGCTCAAATTAGATCATAAATTCAACACGGTTTTAGTCCGGGCCCCCCAAAATACATTTGGCCTAGGGCCCCAAAAAATCCTTATTATGTCTCTCTCCTACACACAGCATGTTTAGTGCAAGCAGCCTTCTGGCCTCAGTTTGTAAAGCGGCTCACTTGTGAACTGTAGTAATGAATGTCATATCTCCTTAAAACCACGTAGGTGGTGTAGCTGTACTGTGCAGAGTTATTCAATGAGGGTATAGAGGGTAGACTGGCATAGGAACCAGAGGGTGCAGTGGTACCAGGGGGTAGAGATGCTGTACACTGAGGGTACAGAGGCGGATTAACCAGGGCCTTGAGACCCTCACAGGTGAGTAGCCGCGCTTAACAAGCACTGATTGATTCATTGACCAGAGGGTAGAGATGCAGTGTACTGAGGGCGCAAAGATACCAGATGGTAGAGATGTAGTGCATTGAGGGTGCAGAGGTGTTACAGTGTAGAGACGCAGTGCCCTGAGGGTGTGGAGGCAGATGGCAGAAATGCAGTGCAGTGAGGATTCAGGGGAGAGATTTTGGAGGGTACCAAAGGGAACAGACCCAAGACCACCAGAGGGTACAGAGTCAGGGACTGCAGAGGGTTCCGGTAAAAAGATAGTACTGAGAAAGTGGCACCTGTGGGCAGAAGGGTAGGTTACCCACGGAACATAGATGCAGGGCACCAGGGCTTACAGAAGAGTATCAGGGTGCAAATATCTGTGAGGAACTTACAACAGCTCGCTTATTGTAAGTGAAATAGATCTCTGTGCACAACGCAATCAAGACTTGGTTATGGGAAGCTATATCATCCTTCAAAGCAAGTATCACACATTTTTGAATGACAACCCGTACAATGTGAATCTAACTATGACTTATAATGATAAGAAAGAAATGCGTTACTTACCTGTAACTGCAGTTATCCAGTATTGGTATCTTTCATAGATTCACATGCCTGAATCATTCCCCGTCGTCGAGATGGGAGTCCCCGGTACATTAGAAAAGTAATGTCCCATTAGACATACAAAACCATAGGCCTAAGGCCTCTCATTAGTAACATATCCAGTTCCTTTTGTGAAAAGGACCAAACTCTAAACAACAGCCAATCAGCTGTTACCACCCTTTGGAACCTTCCTGGCAGGAGCTCTGGTCCCTCAGATTTTCGTAAGCGTAGTGCTATATAACAGTACCACTGAGAGAACCAAAAGAGCCTTTCCAAGGGAGGTGGGTGGGTTGCATGTGAATCTATGAAAGATACCAATACTGGATAACTGCAGTTACAGGTAAGTAACGCATTTCTTATCCAGTATTAGGGTATCTTTCATAGATTCACATGCCTGAATCAGAGTAGCAAGCAATAGTGAGCACATTTCTTTTTCCCCATAAGGGGTATACATGCATTGGTGAAGAAAAAACCATATTTGTACATTTCAGTATATCAACGATATAGTGTATAATCATAAGCAGACATGAAGGTAATCATAGAAATGTGCGGTAAAATAAAGGTTGGTGGGAAGGAAGAAAGGCTCACCTCTATTGAAATAGATGACGTAGTACTGCCTGTCCAACTGCAGCGTCCTTCGCCAGTTCTGAATCCAAGCAGTAATGCCTGGTAAATGTGTGCGGCGTTTTCCATGTTGCCACTCTGCAAATGTCCACAATAGGGACGCCGGCAAACAATGCCATGGACGTAGAGACTGCCCTAGTGGAATGGGCACGAATTGTAGTTTGCAAGGGTTGACCAGCCTGCTGGTGGCATAAAGTGATAGCGCTAGAGATCCACCTAGAGATACTTTGCTTCGAAAGGGGGGAACCTTTCCTAGGTACACTGTAGGCCACGAAAAGTTGGTTGGACTTTCGGAATGGTCTTGCCCTGTGAAGGTAGAATTTAAGGCATCGCTTTAGATCCAAGGAGTGAAGAGCCTTTTCCGCTGGTGTTTGAGGATTTGGGAAAAAGGTCTTCAAAACAATGGGTTCGTTAAGATGGAAGTGCGATGGCACTTTAGGGATAAACTTCGGGTTAGTTCGAAGAATTACCCTATCGTCCTTGAATTGCATAAATGGATGCTGTATTGTAAAAGCGTGAAGCTCACTGACTCGTCTTGCTGAAGCAAGGGCTAGCAGAAGTGCAGTTTTCCAGGAGAGGAACTTGAGGTCCACCTTGTGTATTGGTTCAAAAGGATGCCTCATAAGCTGGGCTAGAACCGTATTAAGCTGCCATGTTGGAGGAGGGAGCTTTAGTGGAGGGAAAGTCCGGAAAAGACCCTTGAGGAATTGTTTTATGAGTCTATTGGACCAAAGAGAAGGACCTGTGGAGGATCTTCTGAAACGGGATATTGCTGCCAGATGAACTCTGATGGAAACGTGAGCGAGGCCCGCATTTGCGAGATGAAGGAGATATGGTAAAATCTCCTCAGGCGAGGACGTGAAGGGATGCACCTCAGCAGATGCACACCATATACAGAACCTTTTCCATTTGAGAGAATATGTTCTGCTTGTACTGTCCGCTACTGCTCGAGACAGAATCGCCCTACAGTCCGGAGGGATATTCATAGCTTGGAACTCATTGTATTCAGGAGCCAGGCCGATAATTTGAGCGAGGCCGGGTCCGGATGCTGTATTTGCCCCTGATCCATTGTGAGAAGAGACGGAAACGGCTTCAATGGAATTGGAGGCTTCTGGGATAGGAGATGTAGTTCTGTAAACCAATGTTGGCGAGGCCATGCTGGTGCTATTAAAATCAGTGTGCAGGGCTCTGCCTTCATCTTCTTGAGGACTCTGGGGAGCAGTGGAATCGGCGGAAAGGCGTACGCAAAGACGCCGAACCAGGCTATCGAAAATGCATTCCCCAGAGATCCCTATTGGGGATGCCAGCTTGCGAAGCGTCGGCATTTGGCGTTGAGTCGTGAAGCGAACAGGTCGAGATTCGGTTCGCCCCATTGACAGAAAATGCGGTCGAGAATACCCTGGTGTAATTCCCACTCGTGGCAGGAGGTTTGTAGTCTGCTCAGCGAATCTGCCAATGTATTTTCCCTTCCCGGAACATATTCGGCCTTCAGGGAGATTTTGTGCTGAAGCGCCCAGTTCCAAATTTTCTGCGATTCTTGAGATAACAAGAGAGAACGAGTCCCTCCCTGCTTGTTCACGTAGTGCATTGTTGTGGTGTTGTCCGTTTTGACAAGCACTAGAGAACCCGCTATTCTGGGAAGAAAAGCCCGATGGGCTAGATAAACAGCTCTAAGATCTAGGAGGTTTATGTGCAAAGCCCTTTCTGTTATTGACCACTTTCCGCTGATTTGAAGCTCCTGGAGAAAGGCTCCCCAACCTTCCAGGGATGCGTCTGTAGTTATTACCTGAGGAGACACCTGAGGTAGGAAAGACAGGCCTTGTGCCAGATTCTGTGGACGAGTCCACCAGTGTAATGCTGTGATTACTTGAGTAGTGACCTGTATGATGTCGTCGAAAGATCCTTCCACCTGAATCCACTGAGTGGCAAGAGCCTCCTGGAGAGGACGCATATGGAGGCGACAATGTGGAATGAGTAGTATGCAAGAGGACATCATTCCCAGGAGGGATTTGAAGAGTCGAACAGAAAGAGACTTTCTTAGTTTTATCCTGTTTGCCAACTGTGCGAGCTTGCGTTGTCGCTCCTGTGTTGGGTAAGCATGCTTGTGGACAGTATCCAAAACGGCTCCCAAAAATGTGATCCTTTGAGAAGGTTGAAGCATTGACTTTTCTGCATTGAGGGTGAGACCTAATTGCTCGAAAAGTTTTAGACAAGTGCTGGAAGATTGCATCGCGCCTTGAAGAGATGGTGCTTTGACGAGCCAGTCGTAGAGATATGGAAACACTTGATGGTGCTGCTGTCTGACATACGCAGCGACTGGTGACAGACATTTTGTGAATATGCGAGGAGCCGATCTGAGCCCAAACGGCAGCACTCGAAATTGGTAATGCCTGCCAGCGACGGCAAATCTCAGAAATTGTTTGTGTTTTCTGTGGATTGGGCCATGGAAATAGGCATCCTGGAGGTCTAAAGATACCATGTAGTCGTTTGGATTGAGAAGTTGTAGGACTTCCTGGATGGTAATCATGCGAAATGATTGCTTCCTTAGGAATTTGTTCAAATTTCTTAGGTCTAGAACCGGCCTCCATTTGTCGTCCCTCTTGCGCACCAAAAAGAATCGGGAATAAAAACCTTTTCCCTGTTGATGAACAGGAACTCGCTCTATGGCTCCTTTGCGAATCATGGATAATATTTCGTTCTGCAAGAGGTTCAAATGTTTGTGAACCATAGGTTGAGGTGGAGTTGGTGGAGGGGTTTGAAGAAATTCCAAGGAATGTCCGAACTGCACTATTTGTAGGACCCACTGATCTGTAGTTATTTGTTCCCAATTGTGCAAAAAATGTGATATCTTTCCTCCTATTCTGAATGGGAAGGGGGGGGTCGCAGTAGGTGGTAGGGAAAAGTCATTGACGCCGGGCAGAATCTTTCTGGCGACCAGCCTTTCCTCGAAAAGATTTGTTGTAGGCAGTTTGTTGTGGTTGCTGGCTCTGCTGAAATTGCGGCCTGTATTGCTGGCCCGACGAGGAGTAACCATAATATCTATTTTGTTGATATCCTCCTCTATAGGATGATTGACCTCTACCTCGTGAGCCACGAAAGGAGGAAGTTCTATATTGGAGGGTTCCCAAAGATTTGGCCGTATCCGTATCTTTTTTAATCCCTTGTAGGGCCTCATCGATATGAGATCCAAACAGGAACTGTCCGTCATAGGGCATATCCAGGATCTTTGTCTGGATCTCCGGTCGGAAAGTCGTCGCTTTAAGCCAGCCTTGGCGTCTTAGAACTGCCGCCCCTGCCAACTGACGGAAGCCAGTAGATGCGATGTCCATCGCACAATCTATAATTTCAGAAGCTGACCTCTCGCCCTCTTGCAGTAGCTTCTTTGCTTCCTCTTTAGTGTCCTGTGGTAAGCTGTCCAAAAAAGGTGCAATATCAGACCACATCTGTCTATTGTATCTTCCCAATAAGGCCAATGAGTTAGCAGCCCTCACCGTTAGTGCAGACATGGAAGAGAAACGCTTTCCGATGTTGTCCAAGCGCCTACCCTCTTTATCCGGTGGTGCTGAAAGTGGAGTAGAAGGGTTCTTTGAGCGGCGTTGGGCTGCTTGTGTAACCACAGAATCTGGCTTGGGATGGCCAGTCAGACAAGCCGGGGCATCATCCGGTGCCCTATACTTTTTATCCAGCCGTGGTAGGATTGGAGGAATTGAAGAAGGATTCTTCATTATCTTGACCCCTTGTTCCCAGATATAATTTATTATAGGCATGGATCGCACTGACTTTTTAAAAGGCTCTTTAAAGTCATACAAGAAACAATCTTGTTGCTGGGAAGTCATCGGCAACTGAAAGCGCTTCGCTGCTCTTTCAAGGAGATTATGAAAGCCTCCTATGTCCTCCGGAGGAGAGTCTACTGGAGGAGGGGAAGGAGACGCTGGAAGTGGTATGACGTAGTCGTCCCATTCCTCGTGTTGTGATTCATCATCCGGGATTTCTCCCTCTTCCTGAGGAAACTCCTCCTCATCAGTAGAGTGGGGAGATGGTCTAAGCATTGCCGAGGAGGCGGGCTGAGACGGAAGTTGTACCACTGGTGGTGGAGCTTGTTCCGGAGCAGAAGACGGAGCAGCCGCAGGGAACCTCTTTTTATAATCTGTGATCAAGAATTGCAGATCCGATACCAAAGCCACCGGAAGGCACACCATCTGAGATTGCTGAGGTATTTGGTCTTCATGACAAGACATCTGATCATCAATGTCCTGATCATCATCATCTGAAACCTCCTGATATTTGACATTGAGTTCCGACGGACTTGTTGCCGCCCTAAAAAAACCCTTGTCGTCCGAATCACCATCCACATCCAATAGGCGAGAGGGCACTAAGGACTGGACCCTACTGGGTGAAGTTAAAGAAGGTGATAACCTGTGTTTGCTGAGTTTTTGGTGGCAAACAGTCATTTTTTCCTTCATTTTTGGTGTAGACATCAGGGTCATCGACGGGACACTCGTCGTCGACGGCAACATTCTCGTTGACGGTGTCGTCGACGGCAAGGGCGTCGACGACGGCAACATCACCGTCGACGGAAAAGTCGGCGGCGGTGATATTATCGTCGACGGAGGAGCCGTCGATGTGGCTGTGACCGTCGACGGGAGGCTCGTCGTCGGGATAGTCGTCGACTGATCCGTCGTCGGAGTCTTCGACGACGACTTCTTGATTTTTATCGTCGACGACATGACCACTTGTGCCGTCGACGAAGATGCTGTGGTCGTCGACGATGAACGAGATGCAGACGAGACAGACATAGTAGATACTGTCGTCGTCGACGTTGTAACCCTGGCAGTGACAGGAGACGTCGTCGTTGAGATCGTCGACGATGCCGTCATCGACGAGCCTGAGGAGGGCTTTTTGAATGAATGCTGGACTCTAATTGAAGGAGTCGCAGGGTCTAAAGATGGCAATTTTTTAATTGTGGAAACCTCTGAAGACTTTTTGAGCGTCTTCTTTGCAGGTTGCTGCGATGAAGGGCTTGGAGAAGCATCTCTAGACCTTTTCTGAGGAGTTTTTGAGGAGGTCCTTGACGAAGTCTCACTCTCCTCAGAGGACAAAGGGTCTTGTTTGTCCTTTAACCTCTGCAGCCAAATTAAAAGCCGTCCCTCCCGGTCTTTTAGGGTTTTTGAAGAAAAAGTACAACATACCTTGCAGTCTTTAGATGAATGGTCCAGGTAAAGACAATACAGACAGTCCTTGTGGGGATCGTCCACATGTAACCTCTTCTTGCTGCAGGTTGTACAGTGCCTAAAAAGGCCTTTTTTGTGGGTGTCTGACATGAAGACAACTGGGACTTCACTCAGACCGATGTAAGGATGAGGAAATACCTTATCTGAGAGATTAAACGCTGTAAAGTAGGAAACCTGAGCAGAGCTCAGTTGGAGACTCCCTTAGCACGACGTGCGGTAGAAAATCTGAGGGACCAGAGCTCCTGCCAGGAAGGTTCCAAAGGGTGGTAACAGCTGATTGGCTGTTGTTTAGAGTTTGGTCCTTTTCACAAAAGGACCTGGATATGTTACTAATGAGAGGCCTTAGGCCTATGGTTTTGTGTGTCTAATGGGACATTACTTTTCTAATGTACTGGGGACTCCCATCTCGACGATGGGGAATGATTCAGGCATGTGAATCTATGAAAGATACCCTAATACTGGATAAATAAGACTTTCTAGACCTTACATTTTATGCCAATAAGGGTCGCATACAAGGTACCCTATGACGTAAACCCACCACTTGCAACACAACACTACATGCCACTAGTGCCCACCCGAGATCTACTATTGATAACATCCCATTTTGTGAGATGATACGGGTGAGGAGAAACTGTAGTGAGGTAGACACCTTCATGACCAACTTGGAAGAGGTCAAAGATCGCTTCTCCAAACGTTGTTATAAAAGTAAGGTGCTACAATTCGCTGAAAACAAGGTACGTTTAATTCTCAGGTCCAAAAAACTAATGAAGAAAGACTCAGATAACAGGCCAAAGGGAGAGCGTGACCAGATTTACCAAATATAGCAATGAGGTTTATAAGATCTTATGGAAACACTGGCCGTTATTGCGGGAGGTCCCTGGTGTCAAGGAGGTTATCACACACAAACCCAAGGTAACATACCGACGAGGCAGAACTATTAGAGATATGCTGTGCCCTAGTTATGTGACACCGAACGGGGGGGCAAGAACTGGTTACCAAGACCGACACAGGGTTTCTTTACCTGCAATGACTGCAATATCAATGACTGCAATATTTGCAAATTTGGTAAGAATAAAGTCAAACAGTTCCGATATAATGTGGAGCATACATTCACTATTCGCCACACTATTAGCTGCAAAACGCCATTTGTGACATATGTGATTGGGTGCAGTTGTGACAATATCTATGTGGGGAGCACAATAAGACCATTAAAAATGAGAATCCAGGAGCACGTAAGGGCTATTAAACAACAGGACACTAGGTACCCCATGACTGTGCACATGACAGAACAACATGCTGGTAAACTCGAAATTTGGTTTCATGGCATCGATCACATCCCACTCAGAGCAAGAGGGGGAGATAGGGAACTGATGCTCTGACAAAATGAAGCAGGATGGATTTGCCGCTTACGGTGCACATCCATGGGGGACAACACAGATGATGAACTTCACTATTTTGTATAAGGTCATCATTTTACTCTTACCTCTCCAAACTGTATGCATATATGAGACATATACCCCTTTTGGATTCTCCCGTTGTATACCATCTTTTGCTTTACAGTGCATTCTCTGAAAAGGCACTAAGAAGTTGTCCTTTATTGTCACATAGAGATGATATTTGAGATCCACTGGGGTTCCCTCTCACAACCCCTCCCCCATCCCTCCCACATTTCCTCTCCTTTTTTTTCTGTGTACTATTCAATTGGTACTTCATTAGAATCACGACAAACTGGACACAAGTTTTAATATCCATTCTACTATCGTTCATAGTCTGTTTTTTTGGTGTGATTATTCAGATGTTACGGGCATTTAGACTGATCAAGAGGACACCTCTTCTGTACTTTGGAACAGGAACCTTTTGGACCGCAAACATTGCTGCCATTGCTGTAACTCAACATTAACCATAGGGTCCTACTTAGACCGTAAGCCATGTGACGCTAGTGTAATACGCCTTTAATTAACTTTTAGTGACGCACCGTACGCAGATTGACGTCGACGACGTTAATATGTCGGGAGGTTAGGGCTTGTTTCATCGCAGGGAGACGCCGACTTGACATACGGCAACTAATACTTATCAAGGTAAGGTTAGCTTTGGCATTACGTTGCCGCTTACGAGTACACTTGGCCGACAGATTATTCAGCGTGGCTTCTTGGTCAATGGGGGCTGGGGGCGCGTGCTCCCTCTTGGTAAACAGTAATAATTTCTACAAGAGGGGACACTTTGTTTGAGACAAGGGAGATGGCGTCAGGATCGCCACCGATACCATGGTTTGCGATAGGTTGTAAATTCCTCAAGGCATATAGTCACAGCTGTACTACTGGGTTTTAGCTATGCCATACTCCCGACCAACAATAGCCATTAGTTTTGTGTAAATGGGCCGTTCTCTGTGGCCGTCGTATGAATCACTTAATGTTGCATTTTTTACTGAAGAGGATCCACACATAAAAAACAAAATAAAACCATCCAAGAAAAATTAGTAGTATCCCAGGTTTCCTGTAGTGCAATTATATGACACGATAGAAGGAGACTCTGCCATATTACATCTTTTCTTTTTGACCTTAAACCTGTTATGTCCCACAAAAGTATCTTCATATTTGGGGAGCCAGGGATAACAGGTGTTAAAGTTGACTTAAGTGGGCAAGCAGGCACTAACTTAGGTGGTGAAACAAATAAAACTGAAATGTTAGAGACGGGACCATAGGCCTAATGCCCTGCGGCTTTCCCTGGGTTGATGTTAGTCAATCATTTTCATCAAGGTCCTGTATACTTAACAAAGGTTCAAATCTAGTGGCCAGGGCAAAAACAGGGCCCGTATTTCTGCCTTGGGCAGGCTTGGCTGGTCTGAGAGGGGGCTGCCAGGGATGATTCATGGAAGGCTGGTCAAAAGGATAAAAGTACTGAAGGGGGACAATCCTGATTGATGTTTTAGAGTTACAACTAAAGTGGCAGCCAGCAAGCGCTTTAGATTGTACAGGATGTCTAACGTTACCTATGACACAGTCCCCCTCCATATTTTTCCCAATCCTGCGGCCTACCCAACCCACTCTTCAGGCCATAATAATATCAGGAGATATATTTTGACCATTGACCACATTATTACACCGATGAGTAACTTTATGTATAAGGTCCAGAGTAGATTCCTTTGAGCTTCGCGAAAGTGAAGGGACTCCCGCTAGGACTACGGCCAAGGGTGCTGATTATGGGGGCAGATCTAGAATACTCTGGCTCTTAATTTTTGGCGCGACAGGTTGATGCAAAGTCGATATATCATTGGGCCCCCCCTGGGTACTCGCAACCCTTGTGTTTGCACCGCCTGTGCTACAGGCATTGGGTTACTAAGGGCGCAAGTATTCCTAGGCCCATGGGGCACCCCCTTTCCCAATGGGACAGAGTTTTGTGTCCGCTTTGTCGATAAATTCAGGCTATCAGGCGCAGCAGAGGGTGTCCCTGTGCCAGACAGCCGCACAGGGACAGGCCAAGCATAACAAGACGTCCCTCCCCCCTCTATCTCTGTCTCAGTCTCACTTAAAGGACAGGGGGTCACTGGGAAAAGAATATTAAGCCTCGCCTCTATGCCCTCCAACCTTTGTCGTATAGGTGCTAGAAGTTCGCTGATCATTAATTCTAGCCTGGAAAAAAGAGTGTCTAGCAATGGTTCAAGACTAGTGCTAGCTGGTAGTGTTGATTTAAACAGTGAAGTATTCCGAGGGGCTCTTTTGCAGCCAGCTTTCTTCCTCTTAAGAGGACTATCCAAGGCTGAGTCGTCTCCTTCCGTAAACGTAACCGGCTCAACATTGGAGACCACCGTAGATGGAAGCACAGGCGGGGAAAGACCCAGGCTAGGAGTTGCCCCTGCAGCCTCACAGTTCTCCACTGCGGTTAAATCCTGAACAAGTTTCCCAGTCTTCAAAGAGAGCCTTCTTTCAGTCAGGGCTATCTCCTTCGATATAACATTGGCTGGCCTAGTTAGAAAGGAGTCAATGGTCGCTACTTTTTTGCCCCCAGTAATTCCCCCCGTACCCCAACAACCATTTTCCTTTTGACCATGATTGATGATACTAGGGTAACAAATCCCGTTAAAAAAGAAGTACAAACACCTTGATACACGCTCTCTTAGCTGTAATGAGCTACCCACAATATACCAGAGAGAGCCAATTATGGGTGTTCAAAACACGATCCTACATCCGTGACACTATGGAAGTTTTCCAGCAGGTGGAAGATCAACATTTTGATAGAGGTAAACAACTACTAGTGACAATGGACGTGTCTTCCCTCTATACCAGTATCCCACAGAAGGATGCCTTAGAGGTGGCACGTACAGTCCCAGAACAGAGGGAAAGACCTCATTTTGTCCCTACAGATTTCATAGTGAGTTTACTAGAAATAGCAATGACAAGGAATTTCTTTATATTTAAGAATTACTTTATCTATCAAATAAAGGGTGTAGCCATGGGGGCGGGGTTTGCTCCAGATATAGCTAATCTATACATGGACGCTTATGAAGACAAATTCATATACAGTAGTGCAAACCCTTACACTGCTAATATGACCCTATGGAAAAGATATATTGGCGATGTCCTTATGATTTGGACAGAAGAACAGGACAATCTTCAAGAATTCTTTACATGGTTAAATAACAGATCAGTGGATATACAATTCACTATGACATTGAGTCAGGATGAAAATGATTTTCTAGATCTAAGGATTAAAAATATGGACAATACTCCATACACAACACTCTTTAGGAAGCCAATGGAGCGGAATACGTTACTCAGGTATTCGAGCCATCACCCCAGAAACTTACAGGATAATTTGACATATGATCAGTTCCTGAGGCTCTGGAGAAATTGCACACACAGGTCAGATTTCTTCATGGAATCAGACCTTCTTATCATGCGACTAAAAGAACGAGGCTATCCCAAAGGTCTATTAAAGAGAGCCAGGAAAAGGCCTGGTATTGCCATAGAGAGACATTACTCGAGAGCAAAGAAAACCAAGAGAATATGAAAGACAGGGTAGTTTGTGTAACTACCTTTGGAAATAGAAGCAATGAAGTGAAAAAGATAATTAACCGTCATTATTCCCTGATCACGGATGAAATTGGCACCACAGAACCCCCTTTGTTTGCCTTTAAAAGAGGTAGAAATGTCCGTGATCATGTGGTCAATTCTTACTTGATGAACGCACCTGCCCCAGATCTCAGAACTCAGCTATCGTTACCACCTCTAGTGGGTCACTACAAATGTGGACACTGCAAGGCATGTGACTTGACAGTAGAGCAGAAGGACTTTTGTCATTCAGGACGAAATTACACACTTAAACATCACACCAACTGCAACACTAGAGATGTGATTTACATTATTAAGTGCCCCTGTAACAAGGCCTATGTTGGTCAAACAAGACAAAAAGTAAAATCCCGCAACCTGCAACATTGCTCTCGGATTCGGTGTAAGGTCCAAGGGGCATCTTTGGTTGAACATTTCAACTGCCTACAACACCCAATAGATAGCTTAAAATGGTGGGTACTTGAAAGAATTTTGCAAAACCCAAGAGGAGGTGATATGTCAGCAACTTTAAATCTTCTGGAGTGCAAATGGATACATCTCCTCGACTCTGATAACCAAGGGTTGAATGAATCAGAGGAGATAGCAAGACAGGTTTCTCTATTGTGTACGGGGTAAGTGTGTACCTAGGTATTTCTTGTTCATACCAGTAGTTTGTGGTAGAGTTGTGTGATGTAACCATAGTTCTTCAAAGTTTGTAAATATCCCAGTGACTGTATTGAGATTGAGCGCTTTATGCATTTTTCATGTGTCTGCAACAAGGATACCTACACATTATGATGCAGCATGTTATCAGTTTAACTCAATTCTCCAGCTATACCTTAATCTGTATGTTGTGGCCATAATCGTGAGAAACTTGTATATGTCCCAATGATTTTGTTAACTTCGAACATTTTATGTATCTTTTAATTCTACAACACGGATGAAATGGGTCAAATGGCACATGTATAAGATGTAAGATATATTATGTAACACTGTTTACTTCTCTGATCCTTAATTACCATAATTTTTGAGACAAACACAAAATCATTCACTATATTGATATAATCGCACCTCACCGCAGCATCGATAGATTTACTTTGTCCAGGACAGAAGTGTAATTTTTAGAACCTTCCTTGCCTATTTACACATGGGTTACCATGGTAACCATGAGGAACGTCAATTCACGTCTGACGGCTGGCTATTGATAACTGAAACATGAGTGTGCAAGCCAATACGGCGTTGGGTTGCGTATAAACCGTTCACCTCGAACGCGTATCCCCTTCTTTACACATATAGTTATTCCCAACATCAATGTAATTTTACATTGGTGTGCTCACCACAATATGGATAGAATTAACTTGTTCCGGGCAGAGGTTTATTAGTCAGAACCTTCACTGCCTATTGCACACATTGTCGCGTAGGTTGCTTTGGCAACCTTCCAGAACGTCTAATCACGTGTGACGGCTGGGCATTAACAGCAGAGTCTTGGACGTGCATGTCAACATGGCGCCCTGCTGCTTCTAAGCCGTTCACCTCCAACGCGTCTCCCGTCATTGCAACAGAGACGCGGACCGTGATGACCGAGCACTACTGATTTTTCAGAACGCCGGTGGTAAGCTCCATTTTAATGTGTTGGCTTCAAAACCTAGACAGGGAGATTGGCCAATTGAGTCTTTTTCACAGATTCAATTAATTGAGTTTGAATCTTCTTTTGACCCAACTCAAGGAAACCTAGGAAGCACTTCGTGCTCCAGGAACTTGGATGCCAATAATAGAAAGACTAACAGAGGTGATCCCATTACAGAGGAAACAAGTATTTGCCTTCCGCATGGCCCAATATTGCAGTGGATTTTGAGTTGTCCATCCGCTCAATGAGGTATTTTTAAACCTTGTCACATACCAAACTTACCGTATGGGCCACAGTATTTGCTCATTTGCATAAATGCTCACAGACCTAGGCTTTGGTCTGTGTCTGGCCCTTGTTCAGCTTCTTCTTATTCCTCTTTGGTCTCAAGAACATACTGGCATAGCTGAGAATCCACCTTAATCAGTGAAGTCTGAGACAGCATGATGGACATGTGATGCAGGATTTCACTAACCATGAAGTAAAGCAGTAGTATATTTACACCCCAATGACAAGCGAGACAAAACCACCATTCTGTTTTCTTGACAACGTTGGATGAGGTGGTGGACAAGGTCTTTGGCAACAAAGCAGCCCTCTACTGGGTCTGGATATTGTGGCATTTGCAAGGTGCCTGTTGGTGTGGTGGTGGTTGCCGAGGAAGGTGGCAGGTGAGGACATGGACATAATTGCTGATGAGGTCTTAACCTCAAAAACATATGTGCAATGGATAAAGGCTTGCAAATATTCAAATACTTGGATGACCCTTTACTACTTTGGTGGGTGAGTTTGATCATCAACAAGGAAGTCCTCAATGATGTGGAGAAAATATTTTTAGATTAATGTTTTTCACCCTTTAAGGGCAGCAAAGAAGATGCAAACAAGGGAGAAGGGATATTTTATACATTGTTCTCAAAAAGAAAGACACTTTCCATTTTTATAATTCATATTGTTTGGTTTTTTTGGGGGGCGGAGGCAGAGGTGAAGCACCTGTCACAGATTCATTCACTAAGGAGGCAGTATTTCTTGAAAGGATATATTTAATAGCAAAAACAAACCTTCAAGTCCTCCATGGCTTTTGCAGAAAACACATTGCACGTATACAATCTTTTGGCATACAACTAGGTTACAGGTGGTTGTACATGCATTCAGTGCGAGTGTAATTTGCATTCATTTTCTTTAAGTTGGAAGACACACAAGACTTAAATAATGCCTTCTTTTCTTTGTTAAGTGTGGACTCCGCCATGCTGGAAACGTCTGCACAGAAATACACTTTATACAAGGATTGCCTTGCAAAGGAAATGCAATAAAATTCAAAATATTGATATCCTTTCGAGGTGTAGATTTCAGAACACATGCATTTAATAGGTGTGAATTTGGACACTTATAATGAGGTGGATATAGATTCATCCGATTTGTCTCAATTTGAACAGTGCACAAAGACACCAGAGCCATTAACTGCCTTTAAGTAAATATTGTTAGAAAACAGAGTTAGTTGTGGGTGAATCTTGCCTCAAGTAAGGGTTTCCATCCAAGCCTCTGAGTTTTAATTTCCACTTTTTTCAACTTGCATTGATTCCAATAAAACTGAAAAATCTCCTACGCTTAGCGTCCTCTGCTCCTCTTTTACACTGTAACACCCCAACACAGCGCCAAGACACCCCTGGGTAATCGTGCGCTTTAGAAGTTTCCATAACATAACATACTGTCTCTTTTAATTAAGCCATCAATGTTCACGTGTTAAAGCCGCCATATTTACTAAATTTAAATGTGAAATTATCAGAATTGAACCAGTGCTGAAAAAACAGTCAAGAAATGGGTTTCTGAAAATTGTTTTTTAACACTGCAATTCAGGTTCAAAATGGTATAGAACTGGTAAAAAATAGTCCAGTATTTTCTGAGTTCCTGGAGGTATACAGTAAATTGCGTAAGGAAAGATGGGACTGTTATGTATATTTGCACGCCAGGATCAGAAATAGTGGCATGTAGGAGGCAGGTGTTGCAAGGACTCTCTACTTATATTAAAGCAAGTCTATGCTGTGAGCTTAACATTAGAGACTTGCTGGTTATAAGCAAGGGCGCTAAATACTATGATCTTGTCTCTTCAACTGCAAAGCATAAGACCACGTGCTTTGAATCAAAACTTGACAAAATAAATTATAAACAATGGTAGATGTATTTGAAAATCGCTGGGACCATTGCTGCGAGATGGAAAACTATTTGTGAAATGTTCCCTTTTGGCGAAATCAGATAAGACAAAGTTGTACTATAACGGGTCTGAAGAGTTCCAGTTCATGATCATCAACCACTAATAATGCTGAACAAAATGTATTTTGCACAGACAAAAACAAGCAGATTTAATTATGGTAACAAAAGTGACTTTGCAGGGAGGTTAGAAAATTAACAGCTACTCGCCAAAAGGATAGTCAACATCATATCAATTCTCAGCAAATTGCTTTTATAGTGCATGTGTTTATATTACAACTAGAAGTGCATTGCTGGCATTTATGGCAATGATTATGCAAATATAATACCCCATACTAATTATCTGCTTGAGGTTCTTAAATCACTCCTAAATCTACTTACCAGATCACAGGTATACAGTGGCTGGCAAACTTTTTCAAGTGTGGACAAAAATTTGACATTATCTTTTGATTCATTTGCTGCGTCTGTGATTCTGGCATCTAGTTCTTTCCACTTCTAAAAGGGAATGTAGTATATTACATACATCTCTAAGCATTTTTAAAAAAAGTTTCACTTCAAATGTTTTTTATTTTTAAATAGTTACAAAATACCACCTTGTTTATCATCACAAAGCAAATTGAGGGTCTGATTTTGATCTTGGCGTAGAGGGAAGCCTGTCGCAACGGAGTTGCCTTTTTGACAAGACTATGATCCGCCCACCTGATTTGAATGCGGGCAGAGCATAGTTTGACGACGGCACAAACTATTCAGTCTCTGCCATGGTCAAACTTCTTGGCTGTTTTTCAATGCCCGTCACTGGAAGGAAAAACCTGGCAGTAGGAGGCACTGAAAAGTGCTAAATACCCGCTCGCCATGGAAGGAAACTACCATGACGCGGGGGCATTTTGTTTTTCTTCTCAAAAATACAATTCTGCTCTGGGATTTTCTTTTTTGAAAATAAAAAAAATGTAACTTTGACATATGACTCCCTCAAACTTCTTTCAAAGTTCAAAATCTTTTTTTTTTGCACAATTAGTCAAAATCATTGCAAATCATCAAATAAAATCAATCAACATGAAGAGAAAAGTATTAAAAGTAATGCGATCCATCATCAGCAGTCATTAAATAACAAGTTACTTACCTTCGGTAATGCCTTATCTGGTAGAGACTATATCTAGCTGCAGATTCCTTACGTTTGAATTTCCCCAAGGCGTCACACTGGATCTCCAAACTTTTTCATGAACAGTACCCGTGTGTGCCAGTAGGTGGTGTCAGTAGGCTCCTCCTCCATCATCTGTGTCGTCCGCGCCAGAATGGACATTGCAGTACCTATATAGGCGCCGCCCAGGAGCACTGACGTCAGTTTCTTTACACGACTTCCACGCCAGTGTGTGGAGCTATGAAGAACACTGACCACCGGTGTGTCAAAACTAGGGCCCTGAAAGGGGTCAGCCCTGTCCCTAGAAATCCATTCGCAGAACAGGCAGGATGGGTGGGTTGGTAAGGAATCTGCAGTAACTTGTTGATCTCACTCAGACTTCTAGAGGCAGATTCCTTACCTTTGAATAGATACCCAACAGTGCCATCCGTGGAGGAGGAAATGAATAAATTTCTAACGAGAAAGTCCTACAGGACTGTTGGAAGGTGGTTTATTGGTGGTGGTAAGTATGCACCTACCACCAGTATCAAGGTCACTGACACTGAACTGGTTCATAAAATGGGTCTCTGTAAATGAGTCCCTTGCTCAACCCTTGGTAGCTGACACAGAGCCATAAGGCTTAACTTAGGAGACAGGCATGTAAAGCATTTAAAAACACCAATACAGTAAATAAGACACAACACACAATAAAAATCTCACATCAATTTATAAAAATAGGAAATATTTTTATCTTTGAAATGACACCAAAACAACCAAAATATAATATAGGGAACCGGAGATATACATTTTTAAAGAATAAACACTTTCTAGTGCTTAGAAACCAATAGGACCACTCTGGGACATCTGGTCACGCTCGACTGTGACAAAGTCAAAGATACAGGCCAACCACGATGGAGCCCTGCTTGGATACACTAAGCGGGAAGACCTGGTCAAAATTTTACCTTCACACTTAAAAACTTTCCGGAGCTTTTTCTTCTGAGGGCCCTTACTACTCTTCACCAGGCCGGATTCAGTGAGGGTTCTCGGGCTCGACTTTCAGGGAGCTCCCGGTCAAATCCTGGAAGTCGAACTTCCGAGCTCTTCAGCGGGACGAACCTGGAATCCGGGCCGGGTCTCTATTGAAGGTGGCTGACTTGGCCCTCACGATCGGGTCTGTCACTTTATGGAGCTTTTTTCCAAAAGTTCACAAAACTTTCCCAAACTTCTGGAGGTCTTTCCAGAAGGTCTCCTTGTAGGTTCCAAGGGTACAAAACACACATCCAAGGGTTTGGAATCTGCTAGATGGTCCTTGACAGGCCGGGACTACGCTTCCCATAATGCACATTGTCAACCCCTTAAAAGTCCACTGGATGCACTCCGGGAGGTAGACTCTGGGTGGAGAAGGGTCAGTTAAGCTCTGTTAACCTGTAGTTGCAGGGAATCCACTCCTTCCTCCTTCTTGAAGTAAGGCAAATTCCTCAGAGCTGTAGTACCAGATAGTGCAGCAGGAGCATTTTTCACCAGGCAGACCCTTGAGTGCAGATCAGGATTCCAGCAGGACAGTTCTCCTTCTTGGAGTTTCAGGCAGCAGAACTGAGAGGCTATGCACCTCTCACATATTTATTCTCAGTTCTGGGCATCAAGAGGGGGACACCCCTGACCAATGAGATGCAGGGTGCGACCCAGGCGCATGACTACTTCCTCCAAAGTGTGGCATCTTATTATTTTTTTAGGTATGAGCTCAAAGGAAATTCTACCGAGAGAAGAGCTTAAAGACTCGTGGGATTCCAACCATCTCTGAAATTCCAAAAGCGCCAGTCTCAAATGAACCAGGCGAATGTGGGATTTTTATCAACATGGAAATGACTCCTCCTCCCTGCCATGGTTTTACTTATTTAGTAGATATTATCTTATGTTTATTTTTTTACCCACTCTTCCCAAACCACCCATATTCCTGCTCTTTTTTTTTTAGATAGACAGCTACAATCTAAGCCGTTTACTCTATTTACAGACCTGACCCAACCCAGATAATCTGGTGGTGAAGGGGATTCCCATTTCAAGCAGATTTCCCTTCTTGCCAATAAGATTAAGACAAATGGCAGTTGTGCATGCAGGAAAGCGGAAGCAGTAGCAGCGAGAGCAAGCGAGAGGAGCGAGAGCAAGATGGAGAAGGAGCGAGCGGAGCAAGTGGAGTGCGGGCACGGCGCCTAGATTTCAATCGCCCCCACCGGTCCTGCAGCCCTGTCCGTCCCGACTGCCGCAGGTGGCGAGAGGGTTCCTGGAGGCAAGCCGCCGCCGGCCGCAATAAGTGCGAGCCCTTGGAGGTATCGCGGAGGCGGCCTGATTAGATCAGGTGCAGCCTGCGGTTCCGCCTCGAGTGCCCCGCTTGCCCCTTTCCCGTATCGGATCCTCACCACCTCACTACCTCATTACCTACCGCTGTAGCAGAGTTGGTCTTGCCGTCATCCCAACTCTGACAACATTGCCAGCATCGCCACAGGAAGAAGACCAGGCGCGGGTGTAGGATTCCAGGCGTCTCCCTGGCTGCTTAGCCCACCCAGTAACCACCGAACCCTGACGTCCAGGTGAGCACCCCAGGGTTGCTAGGCGGTGGAGGGCCTCGAGGAGGGTTGAGGTCCCCGTGCCCCCCCCTCGCTCTCTCGCTCTCCCCTGCGAACCTTCCCGCGAATCTTCTCACGACTCTCCCCACTGGGGAGCCCCGGCGGTTCCGGTGCTGCACCCAGGACATTTTGTCAGCAGAAGTACCACATGACCCTCTTGCCCTCTCCATCAGCCAACAAAATTTTCCGGCTCTTATTATCAATAGGCACAACTCTGCCTAGTCGGTGGGCCTTCAGGCCAGCTTCCAGATTTCAGCAGATTTCAGTGGGACCTCCAATCACTTTAAAATTGTAAAACAGTACTGCCTTCTGTCACCCTTAGCATCCAAGAGCATATCAACAGCATATCATCAGGAAGACGGGCGGCACCCCCTACCAGTAGAACCCCCCAAGAATGAGATCCGGGAGAGTGAGGAAAGCTCCAACAAAGCCCATTAAAAAAAGTACAAAGATGAAGGCTGCCCTCGCGTCCTCGGCCGTAGCTGCAGTGGCCCTTACGCAATCACCAACATCAGCAAATTTAAAACCAGGCCCAGTCTCGGGACACGAGCCCCAATTTTGGCAACCCTTGATTTAAGCTCAATCTTCTCAAGCATCCACCTCGCACCATGCAACACTGGGCGCCGTCGCGGCCCAGGAACACCCGACTTATGAAGTGCCAAAATCGGGTCTTTTAGTACCCACAACCTCCTCGATAAAAAAGACCTCATTGAGGGACTATTTTAGGAATTCAGTAGTAGCAACAGCTCCAAAGCAAAGACCCAGAACCCCTGATACATTGCAGGATCTCTCTTCAATTATTCCAGTGGCAGTTCTGCATCAAATATTGGTTCAGCCAATGATTCACGCGGTCGCCGGTGGGTCTGGCAGCCTGTCGCCATCAGGTCCCTAGCAACGGTAGTATCCCTTTCTACAGAAGTCCTTGATGATAGCTGTGCACTCCAGGCCTCTGATCAGCAACCTTTTGACTTATTGACTGCTCATCCTCCTGCCGCACTGGCCTCTCCCCTAACTACCATCTCTAAAGAGGCCTCTTTGCCAACTTTCCAGTCTGCCCAGAATCCAAGTCAGTTCTCCCCTATAGCACTAAAGTCCCCAATCCCAATCCTAACGGACCACCCTACAGGGAGCACCAAAGTCCTGACCCTGCCATGCACCCATCTTAGTAATTTTAAAATGTCGTCCCCAGCATGCTCAGCAAACACAGTTGACCAATGTGATCAAAAGGTCAATCCATCTGGGGCCAATGACAATAAAAATAACATTCCCTTAGATCTGTCTTTCTTTACCAATGAACCTAAAAGGCCCTTTGCCCAGGAAAAACCATCATCACTTGACTTAAACGATCTTTGGTCACAATTACTTCAAACTCTCCAAACTACGGCGACAGCACTGACCTATCACTCAGATAAAATGGACCTGCAGGTGGATCTCTTAAACACACTCGCGGTGTAAACTGCTGGGATTGACCAAACACTTGAGGCGCTTAACTTATTGATTACAAGAGCCCAATCCCAAGTCCAACTGGTTCAATCAGTATGCTGCTGCTCTCCCATCATTGACTCTTTATCCTCACTACCTCAATTTCTTTCTTCAGTATTAACAGAAATCAAGAAGCTCCCAGCCCCAGGGCCACCCGATCCTTTGCCCCAGGTACTTAGCTTGGTTAAGGGGCCAACTCCCGCGAATGTGCAAACCCGACTTCTTTCTCCCAAACCAAGGCACCAGCAGACTTTAACGCACCATAATATTAATCGGCTGTCAAAACGGGGAAAAAAAAGACTGCGGAAAAGTCGGAATAAACACACCGCGGAAACTAAAAATACTATTACCAGTTACTTCCCAAAGAACAACTCAGAGACATCACGGGAACTGTCCGCTACGCCTGGAGCCAATTCGAGCTCGCTACTAGCAGCGCAACCTTTAACGTCTCAAAAACGATTTTCACAATCGAACAGTTCACTAACAGCAGAGCCACCTCAAGACCTAAGGCTCCCCTTGCAGCCACTTACTCACGTCACACCTGGATTCAACCAATTCCTAATCACAGAGGTGTTAGCAACTGACAAAGGGCTAGCTGGAACCGCAAATCCTCAAAAGTCATTTTCTGACATCAGTGCCTCTTGTCCATTTTCAGCGGGGGTCAATAGATCAGCCCTGCAATGTGCAGTTAAAGTGCCTGACGGCCAGCACCCGCCGACTTCATCTAGTCATCAACAGTTGGCGGCTACGTGCAAAACACCTCCCGTCCCATCTCCAATCATTCATCGCCGAGAATTGATTTCCCCAGTGCCCGTCACACGTACAACCAAGCAGGCACCTGAGGTAATCCCTAAGTTAACCAAGTCGCTAACTTCAGAGGAAGCTTCCCATCTAGCAATTAATAGCTCCGAGACCAAACTGCTGTTAACCCCAGAATGTGTCTCCAGAGGCCCTCATGACATTCTAAATTGTGGGAACATTCTTAGACTTTTTAAATCGTCCCCGGACCTAAGTATCTTGCAATCAAAAGATATAATTGCCATCGAATTTATATCCAGCAAAGGTACCCAAGCAGGAGAAGCAACCCAAATCACACTAGCATCCCCAGTAATCCGCGAACTGGTTCAGTCATAAGCCGACCAATTTAAAAACTGGTGCATAATAATAACAACGCCCAGCGTTCCCCGATATCCATCAATACTAGAAAATACACAGGCTCACGCTTCTAGCGCAAATTCAGTTCCCTTTTCAGTATTAAAGTCAGCAAGAAGTCGTTTGTCAGCCGCTACCCCAGAGCAAACAACTAATCAGCTAGGCACCCAAAGAGCAGATTGGTCATGGTTACCAGGAACTTTATCCCGGAGTCGGAATGATTGAAACATCTCCAATCACGGCTTAACAATATGTTCCTGGAACGTCAACGGATTCGGGTTGAAAAGTCAATCCGCAGCTACCCTCGGCTTTATAAAAAACACGACATAATTCTTCTCCAGGAAACCTGGGCAGTATCCAGTATCCCTATTGAAGGCTACTTGGAATTTATATCCCCTGCTTCTAGACAGTGCAAGTTCGGCAGGCCGTATGGTGGACTTTCGATCTATGCATCTACCAAACTCTCCCAATGCATCAAACAGTTAAAATTTGAAGTAGATTGGGTTGCTGGAATCGTGGTGGGAAGCCCAACTTCAGACAGCCAGTTGCTCCTTCTCATCGTTTACATTTCTCCGCGCACCATCAAGAAAAAATCCAAAATGGATCAATTGACAGACATCGTCTGTAACCTATTAAGCGACCACGGTAACATACCCAGTATTATCTCAGGAGACTTCAATACCAACCTCTATTGTAATTCTCCAGAGGACATTGGGATCGCTTCCCCTATGGTCCCCTCGCATCTCGCCTTACAATCGATTCCCCCAGGACACAGACCCTCGAAACTGGGGGAGTACACAGTCCTCCAGCTTAGCAGAGCAGGGTATATCGTATTGAATGGGCGCTTTCCCACGGACAATCCCCCCGCCTGGACACGAACTGACAGCCGAACTCACTCATTTCTGGACTTTACTTTAGGCAGTAGCGAAATACTTCCCCTGATCGAGAGCTATCACATCGCATCGCAAGGTGAGAGCGACCATCGTCCTCAAATCATAACTCTATCCTCTAACATCCCATGTCACCAGGAACTTGCTCATACTCTTTTAGGCTGTCACACAGAGAACTTAAGGAGAATGAAATGGTCTGATAGTGCTGCTCTCCCCACGATGGATAAATGCAGAGCTCTTCTACGCTTACTACCAGACAAAGATCTCTCTGTTATCAGCGGCTGGGCTAGCTTCGTAAATCAATTACTCAAAGAATTTCCATCTAAGAGGAGCACCCGGCAACATGCAACGCAATCTCGCATCCCATTAGCAACAAAAAAATTAAAAGCTCAAAGAAATCAGGCTCTCCACCTGTCCAGGAAAAGTCCAGGAAATAAAATGTTATTCAACAACTATAAGCAAGCACAAATAGCTTTCAAGTCCTCTATATACAGGGATAAACAAGCAGCCTCCGACCTGTACTGGCTGAAACTCGTCCACGAAAGCAAGAATCCCAACGCAAAGCAATTTTGGTCTCTCTAAAACAGGGGCTTACAAGGTGGAAGAGGCCACGGTAGCGCAAACATCAGCGCAGACGAATGGAGCCAGTTTTTATCATCTCAGTTCAGTGATCGCAGTAACAGGGACGACCATCCCAATCTTCTTCCACCTGCCGACCCCGTGACACCACCCCTGGAAGACAAGAGCCCAGGCCTGTCCGGCCTCAATACTCCAGTCAACAATGTTACTGAAGAATTAACAAACGAGGCCCACGAGAAGAGCGACGACCTAAAGATGGAGATCCCAGCGACATCAGAAGCACTAAAAAACAAGATTTCATGCTCAATTAGGAAAGCCAGGGCCGAAGGAGCCCCAGGGCCAAATGGTCTTCCCCAGGCCATGTTCAAAACAGACGTTGAACTGTGGTCAGACCACCTGGCCCCCCTGTTTCTTCACTGGAGGCTAAATAATACCATCCCGGAGTCTTGGAAAGGCGCTATCATCCACCCAATCTACAAAAGTGGGAAGAGAAACGATCCTAATAATTACAGAATGATAGCTCTCCTCGACGTCGAGTCCAAATATTACGCCAGCATTTTATTGGAAGAGCTGTTGGCCTGGGCCGATACAACAAAGCGCCTCCCTTTTAACCAGACAGGCTTTGTGGCCAACTCCGGAACAAGAACTAATTTACTCACCCTAACCGTCTTGATAGAGAAAGCGGCAGCCCAACACACCAAGCTTCACTGCTGCTTTGTCGATTTTAAAGCGGCCTTTGACCGGGTGCCCCGGGGCCGGTTGTGGCAAAAACTAGAGCTCTGGGGCATACCTCCGGCCCTTTTAAACGGATTAATTCAACTTCACTCGGAAACTTGGATTAGAATTAAGTTGGGAGAAGGCTCCCATGTTTCCAGGAAGATTGAGACCAAAAGCGGTGTTAACTTGTTCATTTCGGATTTATCCCCAATACTTGACAGTGTCAACAGCCACCCCCCCCAATTAGATGGAACCCGCATCAGCAACCTGCTGTATGCCGACGACCTTGTGTTATTAAGTCACACAAAAGTAGGCCTACAGAGGCTACTCGTGGAGCTGCTCCCCTATACTACAAGAAACCTCTTTGAGCTGAATTTGTCTAAAACTAAAACAATTTCTTTTGGGAAGCCAAAGCGGCCGCGTGGAGGGTGGCTCTTTAACAACGCAAAGCTCGAATCAGTGCCCCATTACAAATACTTGGGAATTTTCCTTGACACCAGATGTTAATTTTTAAAGCAGAAAGATGCATTAAGGGCCAAAGCTCGGTCAAATGAGGCCGCCTCCTCGAAACTGTCGAAACAACTACTTGGCCCGAGTCTAACCCCTATGCTGAAGGTGATGAAGGCGAAGATAACTAATTCCCTGTCGTACGGGCTCGAGATCATGAAGGGTACAATAAGTACTTTATCAAATAAACTAAATATCAAAACTTTTAGACGCGCTTTTCGCCTGCCAAGATCTGCTTCGCCAGCCCAAGTTAGACTCGAACTAGGCTTATTAGACCACCCTGGCTTTGAGGCAGGTGCGTTTATAAAGCTTTGTAATAGATTGCGCAATGCCCGGGAGGGCAGCCTGGAGGCCAGACTTTGGAAGGAAATATTGAACAGCCACTGCAGCCACAAACATCGGCATCACCTGGATCACTGCCTGCAACTACTTGGTGTCAAGGAATACTGGGGAACAAATCCCTCCCAGCCGGCGCTAAAGGCAGTCATCAAGAGGAGCGTCCGGCTGTGGTCTTTCCATTCCGATAGGGCAACACTGTCAAGAAGGAAACATGCTTGGGCAGTAATTTCTGATGTTAAACCGGGGGTTGAATCATCTTATTTATCAAGCACGTTTGCACTTTATTGGAAACTAAAGTTTATCGCCCTGAGGATGGGAGAATGGCCTTTCATAAAGAACCTGCCTGAATGGCGCCGCTCCCGTACTAGTATTAAATGCAGGAAGTGTGGCTATCACTCCGAAGCTATGGAGTACATAGTTTGTGTATGCCCCGCTATGCTCACTGACAGACGGTCTTTATTGCGGGAAGAATGGAACAGGCTCGGAGTACGATCAAGTCGCCAAGCCATAATCGCTGCCCTGACCCCAGACAAAACGACCCCGGCCTCTCAACCTATCAAAACTCAGCAGCCTCTATCTTAGACTGTATTTAATACTGACCTGAGTAGTAGTGCAATTACTGATCTCCCTCCACCCAGTAATGACTCTTCTTCATATGAAGTCCTGTGTAGTCGATTTAGTAATATTTTGGATGATAACATGCTGAACATTCGGTTCACCAAATTTGTTAACAAAGCGTCAAAAATGTTGGGAGATATCAGTGCCGCAAATCTCCCTCAATCCAGCAGCGTTGCAATCCCTCTCCAGGCTCAACCAATGAATCCTTGACTGCTCACAACTGTTGATTGGAACATTGCCTTTTTGCTTAATATTAATAGTTTACAGGTCTTCAGATGGCTTTACGAAAATATCAGTTCTGCTGCTTTTTATATATAAAATAAAAAAAATAAAAAAAAGAGGGGGAGAAGCCTTGACTGACCCGACACCCCAGACTCTGATTGCCATGGGTAACTAATTAATGCTAGGGTATTTTAATTACATTCCCCTATTTTTAGATAGTCCTAGTATTAACCTGAGTCTTTTAATGCTTTGTTCTTTGTATATAAGAATCGTATGAGTTTTTTAATTTGAAACAAAAAATTGTAATGGTTTTAAGTAATCAAACAATAAAGTATTATATAAGATATGTTTTCAGTTGTGCATGCCGTTTCATAAGTTTAAATTGTTGTCCCTCTCCTGGCAGGACCCCAAAAATAACCAAAGCAAGGCTTACCTCAATCTCTTTTCCCAAAATTTCTGAGATAGCCTTACCAACATCTTGCCAGAAGACCTGGATCTGAGGACACTGCCAAAACATATGGCCATAGTCTGCATTCCCCATGGAACACTTTAGGCAAGATTTGGTTCCTTTGCCTCCCAGTTTTGATAGTCTTTTTGGGGTCCAATATGCTCTGTGAACTGTAAAAATATTATTTCTTCTGGGAGGTGCAGCTTTTACAACAAACCATAAAGTGAGCATTGATACTTGCCATAGATATGTTACATCTATCGTTGGCAGGTCTCTCTCCCAGGTCTCCTCCGGTGGTGCCGACACCATATCTTCCCCCTTTACCAGCATCCATTACCACTTGGAAACTTCTTTACGTTGATGAAGGGGCCGTCAGTTTATTTTCCCATTCTGCGTTTCCTTTACCTAAGCTTCACGCCCAGCTTGACAATTGGTCAAATTTAAACTTGGATAGACTTTGGTTCGTGATACTGTTTAAGGTCTCCCAAGAGACTAATTTGTTATCCTGCAGTAACTGCCCCCATTTATTTATTACTGCTTCCATTGGTGAGACAGCCAGTTCATCCTGCAGGCAGTTGGGAGTCCCTGGGGAATTCCAAATAGGTGCACCGATACTGTTATAGGGTATCCTCAAAGTTCTTCGGGTCTGGTAGCAGAGCTCACTTGCCCATTTTAATATCTTTAGTTTAACTTTCTTAAAATATTTTGGGTGACCAAATTTAAAAAGAAAGAAATCGCCACCCAAAAGTAAGTTCTTTGTCATTGCTTGAAAACAAGGAGAGAGACAAGCAGAGTTAAACAGGAGTGATCTTATATTTTTTAGCTGGAAGGCCTGGCAGTATAAACGAAAATCGGGCCCTGCAATGAATCCCTTGGATTTAGATCTTCGAAGTTTCTTCCACTCCCTAACAAGACCAAATAAAACTTGTAATTTCTCCTTGCAGAGTTTTTATAGCTTTTATATTAAATGATAGCAGGATCGTATTAAAAATAAGGTAAGTTTTGGTGAAATTGACATTTGCACCAAATTAGATCTGCCTATCATATAGAGCGGAAGACACCCCCACAAAGCTCTAGTCTCCCTAATTTTTTTGTCGAAACTGACCTGGGACATCTTAGTAAGGTCCTGAGTAAGCTGTATACCAAGGTATCTTATCTCTTGTTTTATAAGGGGGTTATTTAATTGAGTATTACATGACATGATCTCAGTTTTTTGTGGGTTGATTTGATATCCAGCAACCTCCCCAAAATCAATTAGAATTTGCTCTAGCACAGGAGAGGAATGAGCAAAGCCCCTTATAAAGACCACCAAATCATCAGCATATAATGCCACTATTTTCACCCACCAATTCCAATCAAATGGCAGGATATTTTGATTTGCCCTGATTTTGCATACTAAAGGTTCGATATATAAATCAACAAGCATTGGCATAGCCAATAGGTCTCGCCTTTGGGACCTTATAAGTGTTTAGTTATCCAGCACAATATCCTTGGTGCAACAACATCAAGTGTTGCATGGCTAAACACTTATAAGGTCCCAAAGGTGAGACCTATTGGCTATGCCAATGCTTGTTTTGAGTGAGTGGCTCGTGCAGGTATGCCACTGTGAGGTAGAGCTGCTCCGAGTGCTTTTACAGGAGCCCCTGTGACATTGCGCCTCTTCAAAATGTATCTTGGGGCTGGTGTAATACTTCTAGCCCCTATTCCCGTCTTCTCGCACCCAATGCATCCTTAAATGTCACATGTACAGCCGGGGTTGACACTGCTATTACCCCTGCCCTCCAGTGACACTTTACCTGTCACGGGTGGTGGTGGTGGTGGTGGTGGACGTGGTGGTGGTGGATGTGGTGGTGGACGTGGTGGTGGTGGACGTGGTGGATGTGGTGGTGGTGGACGTGTTGGTGGTGGACGTGGTGGTGGACGTGGTGGTGGTGGACGTGGTGGTGGTGAACGTGGTGGTGGTGGACGTGGTGGTGGACGTGGTGGTGGTGGACGTGGTGGTGGTGGTGGACGTGGTGGTGGTGGACGTGGTGGTGGTGGACATGGTGGTGGTGGACGTGGTGGTGGATGTGGTGGTGGTGGACGTGGTGATGGTTGTGGTGGTGGTGGTTGTGGTGGACGTGGTGGTGGTTGTGGTGGTGGTGGTGGACGTGGTGGACATGGTGGTGGATGTGGTGGACGTGGTGGTGGACGTGGTGGTTTTGGTGGACGTGGTGATGGTGGTGGTGCTGGTGGTGGACGTGGTGGTGGTGGATGTGGTGGTGGTGGGCATGGTGGTGGTGGACGTGGTGGTGGTGGACGTGGTGGTGGTGGACGTGGTGGTGGACGTGGTGGACGTGGTGGTGGTGGTGGACGTTGTGGTGGAAGTGGTGGTGGTGGACGTGGTGGTGGACATGGTGGACGTGGTGGTGGACATGGTGGTGGACGTGGATGTGGTGGTGGACGACTATTGGGTAGGAGGGTGCTGGCAGAATGCGGATGGAGAGGAGCCTTAGGGCTTGGAAAGATGTCTCACAGGTTAGAGACCATGGAAAGTGAGAGTGCATTCCTCAAAGGCTGGGGGGATCATCGCCAGTGAGGCCGAACGAGGGTGTCAGTCTCCAGGGGCCTTACCCAGAAGCAGAGGGCCGTAAAACGCATTCAGGAATTTAGGATCTGCAAGTGGGATTGCATACGAGTGGATTGGAGTGCCTGCATGGATTGTGGTATTTATTCATATTATAGCGCTTGATCCTGTACTGCCGTTTCTAAGCGCTGTAACTGGTGCTAATATTAGCAACTTTAATAGGCCTCAGTATTACAGCCTCGGAACGATAACAGGCTGAGCGGCCTTACTAAGATTTCATCTCGTGATCGGCAAATTTCAGTGAGAAGCGTTCAACTCGCTGAGCCATCGTGCCGGCGTGTCGGGCCTCTGTGTTTGAATTGTCTGTGTGAACAAGTGGACAAGTCCTTAAAAAATAAAAAACAAGCTCTCGGCTTTGGCAAAGGCAGCCGCTTGTTTATAATTGCATCGCGCTTTCACTTTAAGTGAAAGCGCGATGCAAAAACAAACACGCGGCTCCCTTTGCCAAAGCCGAATGATAACAACAAGCGCAAAAACACAAGTTAATTGTTGTGAGAGAGAGGGGGAGCAGGAGGTGAGCCCGCGAGTGTTGCGCGCGCGCTTGGGAGAGTCTTCACTTTTCAAGCACTGCACTCGTGCTTGTGGCGCGCCCCTGCTCGCTCCCGCAAGGCGGAATCCGCCACAAGCACGAGTGCAGAGCTGGAAAAGTGAAGACCGATGGCTAAAGGTCCTCCTAGAGCAGCGAATGTGCGCTTCCTAGGCGAGACCTAAAAAGCAGAGGAGATAAGGGACACCCCTGTCTTGTCCATAGCTCTATCTTAATTGACTTGGTGAGGGTCCAATTAACTTATATCCTCGCTGTAGGAATCCTATATATGGCGCTAATAGCTTTAGCAAAATTCTCGCCCAGACCAAATTTATGGATGATTTGGAGTAAGAAAGACTAGCTTACTCTATCAAAGGCCTTTGCGGTGTCAAATGTAAGAACTGATAAAGGTAAGTTGTCCAGAGTAGCCAAATCGATTGCGCCTATCAAATCATGTGTTAAATCATGCAGCTGACTGCCTTTAATAAAGCCCTTCTGATCATCCCGAACCAGGGAACCAATTACTCGCTACAACCTCCTTGCTAGAATTTGTGCATGAATTTTATAATCGCAATCTAACAATGAGATTTGTCTATATGTCTCGCAAGTTTTAGGGTCTTTATTACGTTTCAGGATTAGGCTAACTGCCGCTTTGTCCCAGGACTTCAGACTCAGCAAGTCCTCTGAAAGTATTTCGCCCATTAGCTTAGCCAACACAGGCATGAGTTCATCGGAAATCATTTTATAAAACGCATTGGGTATACCGTCCAACCCACCAGTGCTGCCTCTCTTTAGTTTTTTAACTGCCGCCTTAACCTCCTCTAGAGGGATATTCTGATTAAGCGACTGCGCTGGAACGTTGCTGAGCAAGGGCAGAGCTAGTCCATTAATATAGTCTTTTAACTGTGTCTAGGAGGCTGAGAGGTCATCCGTATATAATTCTTGAAAGAAATCCATGAATGCTTGTTCTATTTCTGTGTTCTCTGTACAGCCCCTCCCAGAAGCTTTAGATACTATTTCTTTAATTATATTTCTTGTGCATTCAGTTCTTGACTTCCAGGCAAGAAGCTTCCTGCACCCCTCCCGGTACTCATAATGAGCTAGTTTGCTGGCCTCCCATTTTTTCCTTAATATACCATCTAAGGGGCCAATTACGATCTCGTCCGGAAAGCTTTCCGACCGATTCGGTTCCGGAATGCTTTCTGAACGACTTGGATCGGGGGAGTCTGACCGAGCGATTTTGATGCATTTGGATGCTTCCGGATACGATTTGGTCAGACTCCCATTGACAAAAGGGGTCATTGGGGAAAACCTTGCACCCTGTGGCGGGTGCCCCATGGTGCCTGCCACACTTTGCATGCATGGATAGGAGGGACCCATGGGTACCCCCACGGGCCTGATTCGGAGGGCCCCGGGTGAAAAGGGGCATGCTATGGGCCCCCAAAGTCAGATTCCGACAGCCGGTTCGTTTCGGCACAACCAATTCGGAAAGGCTGTCCGTAGACTGCTACGATTCGGCTCTGACCAACTCAGTTACTCCTAATGCCTTTCAGAATCCAGTCGGACAGTTCGAACGCTTCTCAGCCATCGTAATCGCTCGTTGGGAAACGTGTCTGAGTCAGTCCGAAAGGCGGGATCGGATTCGGACGAATCAAATGCCAGTAAGAGCCTTTCCGAACAACATTATAATCGACCCCTAAGTAGTTTACTAAGGCCTGTCTAGCATTTTTAATTTCATTATCTTTCTTAGCCTGGTCCTGATCTTCTTGTTGCAGTTTTCTCTCTCTTAAAGCCCTTAGAATGTTACCTTCCAGATCTTTTACCTTGTATCTGGTCTCCTTATGTTTTTTTTGTTGCGAGGCTTATTACCCTACAACTGATATAGGCCTTGTAAGCATCCCATATTATATGTTTTGGAGCTTTAGAATGATTTACTTCAAAGAATTCCACCGTATCTCTCTTCGGCTGAGCTATTACTGTTTAGTCTAATAGTAAAGTTCTATCAAATGTCCACCTGCTATGGGCAGAGCCCTTCTCCAGTTGTAACTCTAGGTGAACTGCTGAGTGGTCCGAAAGGTGCTCAGGGATATGTTCCACCTTCTTAACTCTACTAACCAACCTAGTATCAACCAAAAAGAAATCAATTCTGGAAGCATGACAATGCCTTCTATTGTGGAAGGTAAAATTATGATTTCCACTTACCCCCATAGTTTTAACTTGATAAACCTTCTCATTTTTGGAGAACTGATAAATTTCCCTTTGGTAGATTTATCGAGACTAGGGTTCAGTAACACATTAAAATCACCTCCCAGAATTATTGGGCCTTTACCCTTCAAAAGCTGACAATATAGGGATTTCAGGGGCGCAATATCATCAATGTTTGGCCCATAATATCCTGCCAAGGCATACCATATGCTCTGTATTTTAATACTGACAATAATACAATGTACTCTGTCATCTACCTTGCACTCCCATAGAATGGCTTTGATAGATTTTTTGATAAGTAAAACCACTCCCTTAGTACAACATGATTGGTTGGTGTGGATTATTCTACAATCCACTTCTGTTTAGCCAGGATGGCCTTCCATTCATTTTGCGTTAAATGGGTCTCTTGTAAAATTATGATGTCGTGGTCAACCTGTTTCAGATATTGCAGAATTCTTCTCCTTCTACTAGCTACTCTGAGCCCATTTACATTTCATGTTAGAATGTTAAGTGAGACACGTTCTAGAGAAGCTGGCATCCTAGACATTATTTTTTAAAGGGCATCCTTCAACTTGTCTCATACCTCCACCCCCTAGCTCTTGGTTCCTATGATTGAGGACTTGTAACTTTTTTTCCCTTTTTTCCCATCTGCACCTTACCCAGTGAATTTCTAAACCTGCTATCTCATTAAGTGAACCCTGGGGAACCCTCCCTAGAAATAAGACGGGTATGTTTGTTCTGATACCCATTAGAGCTCTCAGCTCCTTCCGGGGTTTATCCTTTATGCTTCTGCTGCGCCCTTATCTGTTCGACAAAGTTTCCTGCCTCCTTAGGGTCCCTGTAACTGTGCATTTTATTATTCCACATGATTTTCAGTAAAGCCGGGAATCTTATTTGGGCTGTGGCACCTAATGATCTGAGCTCAGGTATGAATTTCCCCAGCTCCCACTGTCTGTCCCGTGTAATCTTTGAGGTGTCTGAACAAACTCTAAACGACCACTCCCCTTTGCTGAAGCTTCCTGCTTTTAGGGCCTCCAAAAGAATTTGTTCTTTTAAAGTGTAAGATTTAAAGTTAATCAAGATTTTCATTTGATTCTTCCTATTTGGATTCTTTAAGAAAGGGTCCCAATGAATCCTCTGAATGTCTGCCTCAAGCTCTGCACCATCTATGGAGGGGATACATTCCTTGAATACTTATAATAAAGCCCTTGATATTATCCCAAGGCCCTCTGAGATATTGAGTACTCTAATATTATTGTGTCTGGTAATGTTCTCCAATGACTCTATTTTATATAGAATACCCTTCTCCCCGTTTTTAGAGCTTGAATTTCAACTTGATTAAGCTCCACCTCCTTGTTAAGGGCCTCTAAAGAGGCTTCCATTGAAGAAATTCTGTCAGTAATGGAAGAAATTCTTGCTTCTAGAGTCTCACAGGCCTCTTGGAATTTTGGCTTGGTTTCTCTCGGATACAGCAAACGTACTTCTAATTTCTGTGGTTAAGGTGTCTAACAACTCTGCCAAGCCCGGCTGCTTCTGACTCTCTTTGTTTGTCCTAGGGATGTCCGTTGTAACCGAGTGGTAACTATCTTGGCCCCTCCCCCCCTGTAGAGTTGACTTTGCTGGACTCCATTCTAGTTGTGCTTTTCTCTTCATCGTCAGTAGGCTTATTTAATTCACCAGAAGCAGGGGAGGGAGGATTAGTTTTGTCGGGCTCTTTGGCCTGTGCCTTAGTCTGTAGCTTAAAGAAGGTTCTTAATGAGGGGGTTATCTTAACTTGTTCTGCTTTTTTATTCGGTAAAGCAAAAGCTAAAGGGTATTTTACTGAGGAGGAAGCAGGTATGGGCAGTGTGGTAGATTCAATCTTGTATTTAATATGTTCAAACCCCCTGTATTCCTACCTCTCTGCTTACACTCGATTTTCTCCCAAACAGGGCCCTGAGGAAGTGAGAAGCCTTCCACTGGCTGATATTTTTATTTCTTAGCCTGTACCTGTTTGGCTGCTACTCACTGTTCACTCCAATTAAGCCACCCTCCATTACTTGTGCCTCTTGCACCGACCTCTCTTTGGGCGGTTTCCTCTTCCCACCGACCGCTGGAGATTTGGGGGAGGCTCCGGACTCCTTACCCCTGTTTGTTTGACTCGTCTCTGGCTCATGTATAGGTGCAGATTCAAATCACAGTCGCAGCCCTGAGAAAAACAAGCTGCTTGAAGTAGTCACTGCCAGGGGCTTCTGTGTTTCAGGCTGACTCAGGGGCACCCAGCAGGAGCTGACCCTGCTCGGTGTGTCCCGGAAGGAGACCCGCGACACAGCTTGCCTGTCGCAATGAATCCCAGCCACTGTCCCCTGCCGGGAAGCACGACAGTGTGCGGCGAGCACGAGCCGGCATCAGCTGGCAGTCAAACACATTGAGGCAGAGACCCGAAGCCATCGGGACCCCCCCTCCCCCGCACCGCTGCAGGTACCCAGGAAGGCAGAAGCAGAGGGGGAAGCTCGGAGCAGGAGCAAAGCAGACACGGATGCAAAGAGCAGCTGAAGGGTGCTGAAGTCAGGCCATCAAGCGTGGCACCGGAGGAAGAGCACAGAGCCTGCGACAGGTGAGTCTAGCCAGCCGCCATGTTCCCCAACATGGCCACCACTGTTTTCAAAACTACATTGGAGTCAATGACTGAAGAGCGTGTGGCATCTTCTTCTCTCAGAAAGCACTATTCTTCCAAAATCCATTATCGCTGACATTTCAGCAGAGCAGTAAGAGCTGACTAAACCAACTCTCAGTGTGGCTTATTTCCATAGCTCTCCTCCCCCTAACATCTGCAAAGATTCCTTCCTTAAACCTGCTATCTGGGTGAGGCACTGGGGACTGGAGGTAGGTAGGCCTGCCTGTCCTCCTTTGAAGTATCATGCTTTATGACCCCTCCCCGCTGCCCTGTCAATCCTGTGTAGCTGCAGAGCTCTCTCCAGCAGAAAGACTCTCCCCTGGATAGCCACTTATCACCTAATCAAGACAGCCTTGTTAAGCCTGTTAGCATCAACCAATCGGGGAAGACAGCAGGCAGACTGGATTTTGACTTACAGACAAGAAAGTGTTATAACTTATTTTCTGTACAAGTTATGATAAATTCAACAAGAGCAATCTGTTGGATTTATCAATAACATTCCGCTAAGTCTTTGAATGCTATTTTCCATAGCAGTTTCCTAGCAATAGTTATGCATCCATTGCATATTGCCATGTTAGCCTATGAGGCCAAGTATCTACAATGGGGAAAACGAAATGTGCAATTCCTCCCTCACCAGGGTTTATAAAACATGTTATAAGGACCCTGCTCATAATTACAAAACCCCCCACTCCCAGCCCTGGGATACCTAGGGGAGACCTGGGGGTTGCCTAATATGTAAAAATGGTGTAGATTAATACTGTACAGTTCTAATAGAGTAGGAGGGCGCACCATACATTGATTACGTTCAAAAGATATATCAAAATGTCAAATCCATGCGATTTTCAAGGATGTATTCAAATCTTCTTTTTATTTGGTCTGATTCACAAGAAAACGATATATACAGCCAGCAACAGCAAACGTGTTTCGTCCAAAACATTGGACTTCTTCAGGGCAGATATCCAACCAAAATATATGTGGGTGACGCTTGGGGTTCACCCACTCAACGGTAATGACGTAGTACGTCGTCTCAGCGTCTCATAAAAGCCGAATTCCTATTAAATATTAAACAATCCTTTCAAAACCAGACCGGGATGTCTTTTTTGCGAACATCCCCGGTGCGGTTTAGAAAGTGACACGAACGGTCGGCACTGATTCAGGTGCCGACACCTAGGGTTGATGTACCCTTGGCCCACCTGACCTCGAAAGCCCGGGAGTGGACTTACTGGAATTATCCATTCCTTCTCTTATCATATTAAAAGGATTGTCTAACATTTAATAGGAATTCTGCCTTTATGAGATGCTGAGATGACGCAGCCTTTGTATGTTGGTGCTAGCACCACTTACAACAGATATAAGTTTCCTTATATCTGAGGTCACTACACTTAAAACTAATAAGTCACCCCTAAGGTAGGCCTTTCAAACTTGAAGGCAGGGTGCTAAGTTATAAGTGTGAGGATGCCCTGTATGAGCAGGACACCCACTACAAACCCAATTCCCCCTTTGTAAGTGCGGTCAGCCATTTTGATATAGTGCACATGCATCATTACGCGATGGCTAACTATATATTGGCTGTCCCGAACCTTGGACTGTTTGGTATCAAACACCTTGAAATCATACCCCAACAACGTTACCGGGGTTGGAGGTATGATTCTATGCACTAAGGGGCTACTCCGGGAAGCCCCTGTACTCCCGGTAATAGCTTTCCAGGGTCTGCCAGCAAGCTAGTGCTGCTGCTGACCCCAAACACGATTCTGCCCTCCTGCTTCTGAGATGAGCTTGAGCAGGGGAAGGTAGAACAATAGGTTTGCTGTCACAGGGAGGTGTGACCACCTCCCAGACAGGACTTAGTGTATTGGGCTGGGGTGGGGGTGCTTGCAGGCGCCACCAGACTGCTTTGAAGGGGACATTTGGTGCCCTTCTTGCATATTCTAGTTAGAACCAGTTCTGGGAGCCCTTGGCTCCCGCTCTGGCGCAAAACTGGACAAAGGACATGGGAGTATCCTCTCCTCTGTCTGGCCCCTCCTCTGGGAGGGACGCCTGAGTCATCCTAACCCCCTTTTTCAGGGTATAAAAGGGCTTACCTGTGGGTGGGTCCTCAGATTCATCATGGGACAAGATTCAAGCCTGAAACCACGTTACTCTTCAACCGGCTGGACACTTGGACATCGCTTGGAACCGAGACTGCATCACAGAAGACTCCTACTGCTCCTGGTCTCGCTGTTCAGCAAGGTTTCCTTGTTTTCTGTGTCTGTGCTTCATCCAAGATTTTCTACAGACTTGTGGGTATCAAGGACACTCAAAGTAATCTCCCTTGGAGTGAAGGAGTCACTACCTTGCATCCGCAGGCACCGCAATGAGGCTGACCGGTCTGCTGCTACTGACGTCCCATGGACTTTGAAAAGCTCAGCAACACAGGTGGTGGTTCTGAAACTTCCTCAAGGCCTGACCTTTCCTCTCTGCAATTTTGAGGCCAGTATCCCTCGTCGGAACCGCTGAGACCGAACCCCTGTGCACCACGTCGGCTTGACGTTGCCAAGGCTTGTTGACTCTGCACTCCAGAGATCTTTGGGCTACAAGAAGCTCCAGCCTCCAACATCTCTTCCATCCAAGATCTTTGTCCTCACCACATTCTCTGCACCGTGGGCCTTCTTCTTTGGTGAGCTGCTCGAGGTCCTCTTGCGACTCCTGTGCCTTTGGCCTGTGTGTCCTCTCGAGGGTCTTCTCTTGCTTCGGTGGGCTCCCCTGCTTGCTCGGGCCAGCTCTGATTCTAAAGTTCTTGGACCGTGCTGGTCCCAACATTGCTCCTTCATCGTTTTCGACGTCTGTTGCTACTGCCAAGGCTCGTTGGTGCTCCCTTCGGACACCAACACCCTGGTTCTCGACTACCAACTTCGGAGAGCTTGTGAACGGCTCCTGGTCTTCCTCAGTGTCGCCTGATCCCCATAGATGCAGCGACAAGGTCACCGTCATCACTCTTGCATCTTCCGTCATCGGTGGTCATTGCTCCTCCGTGCCTTCTGATCACCTCTGAGTGGCATAGACTCTGTCCCCTCTGCTTGCTTCTCTTCAAGAATCTAGCCTTGGATTCCACCGGACTCTTGGACAGTCTTCGCCAGCGGCATGTTTTCTGAAGTCCTCCATTGTGGTCTATGGCGGTTTCCGACATCACTTAGCACCTATGCACCCGGCTTCCCTGGTGTAGGTATCCTGGTTCCTGGGGTATTCACAGGTGGGGTGACTCTCCAACCTTCTGTCTTCTACGGGGTTTCTTCAGGGTCCACTGGGAAGCGTCCTTCTTCAAAACTGCAACTGCGACTTACCCATTGACTTCTATAGAGTACACAGCTGTGCTTCCACTCTGTACACAGCCTCCGTGGGGTTCCTGGGTACTTACCTTGGGTGGTTTCTTGTGTCCCCAGCTCTTCTGAATCTCCTTGTCCAGTTCACATTCGACTTTCTTAGTATATGGTTTGGTCTCCCCCTAGAGACCTTTGTGTATTGTGTTTAATACCAGTTTACAATTGAAGTATTGTGTGTATTTTTGTTGATATCTCCGGGTTGGAGATATACCAATGTGTTAGTAAGTGTTGTATACTAAATAGACATCTTTTTATAAATACACTGTGTGGTTCTTTTTCATTTAAACTACTCCATATGATTAGATCTGGTAAAACAAGCTGCCTAACACTCCTTCTGCACTAAGCCTGAAGGCTGCTCTCCACAGCTACCACTTACAGAGCTTTCTATGGTTGTCTAAGATCACTAAAATCACCATACAGGTTGTCTGGATTAGTGCAAGGTGCTTCACTTAAATGAGGGTGCACCATATACTAAGCCAGCCTCCTACAACGGGTGACATCTTGTTTTCTCACTTCAAGAATATAAAAAAATGCCTTCCCTTTGTCCCTATTGAGTTGGCAGCTGCTTGCCGGTGGGGGCGGATTATGAGCCCTAGCTTTCCTTGATGCGGGAAGCCACCATTGTTGGTGTCTGCGCCGGAGGCACCTATTTCAGCCCTGATGGGCTCCAGCCGCCCAGGAGTCAGAAACTGCTTGCCAGTGGGGGCGGAATGCGTGCCCTAGCTTTCCTTGCGGCAAGAAGCCACCATTGTTGGTGTCTGTGCCCGGAGGCGCCTATTTCAGCCCTGATGGACTCCCGCAGCACGGGAGTCAGAAGCTGCTTGCTGGTGTGGGTGGACTACGTGCCCCAGCTTTCCTTGCAGCAGGAAGCCGACATCGTTGGTGTCTGCACCTGGAGGCGCCTATTTCAGCTCGAACGGGCTCCCGTAGCACAGGACGCGCCAGGCGCGCGCCTGTGCAGAGATTGGGCCAAGAGCGTCCGTGGCAGCACGAGGCCGGGCTGGGCCGGGCCGGGCCCCATCTCTTGTTTCCACCTTGTTATTCCGGACCCATTTACAGAAGCATCTTTAAAGTCAGGTGAGAAAACAAACCACATTGTACAATGGTGAAGCGAAGGAACGAAGGGGTTGTGCTGTTTCCCGCCCCTCCGTGTCTATCAACTCTATGCTATAGAGAGTGGTGGGGATTGTAAGCAATGAAATTGAATTGACTGAGCGATGTCTGTCTCTTGATTATGGGAGTAATGGGGGCTCCCCAATGGTGCCAGTACTTGGGGTGGAATGCACACATTGCAGTTGTATCAGAGGAAGATACAGTAGCGTCTAGTGCCCTATTTCATACCCACACGAGTGGAACCCTAACCCCAACTCCAACACCAAGTGTCAGCGAAATTCCTGATTCGCATGGCCGTTTAACAGCACGTGTAGACCCCCCTAAAACACTGCAACAAAAAGGAAAAGAGCACCAAATACACATGTAGTTAATAAAAGGAAACAAGATGTTAGAGCTATAACTGGAAACAACAACCGACTCCTTTCGTGGGCACAATCGCCCCGGCCTCTCAACCTACCAAAACTCAGCAGCCTCTATCTTAGACTCTATTTAATACTGACCTGAGTAGTAGTGCAATTACTGATCTCCCTCCACCCAGTAATGACTCTTCTTCATATGAAGTCCTGTGTAGTCGATTTAGTAATATTTTGGATGATAAGCTCAAACCAATGATGGAGTGATTAGCGTATATAGAGAAGAAATTGGACTTTGTTATCCTCCCGCAGTGTTGGATGTGAATAAGGTATCTTACTGTGTTACCTGCGCCACCCAATTAACCGCATCTCATTGGCTCCCCACATTACGTGATATAGTAACACTGTCTGACCACCTCATTCATAATGAAGATCTCCAGAATCTCCGACACAGTTTTGTTCCACCTACTAGCCGCAATTTAAAAGGAAATATCAGTACATCCACTATCAAGCCTCCATAGAAAGTTCCTGCCTCTGGTAACACCAGTAACATTTGCAAATTGGGGCATAGAGTTCTTCAAAGCAGTAATGACCCAGACAGCTCATCAACAAGCCAAGAGGCCAAGAAAAGCGTTTTCACTCAAGATCTTCCACCTGCAGCCTGTCCCTACGTTGTGGTTCTAGCTGGCGTAGCGCCTTTGAAGGCTGCTCAGGGAGAATCCTAGGAGGACCTGCGTAACAAAAGTGTTGACTGGCTTAGTAAACATAAACATTTTAGACTAGCTCATAGTAAAAATGTATTGATGGTTAGGAGGGTGGGGTGGTTTGGACGTTCTGAGATAAACATCAAAGGCGATTGTATTGTGATTAACCTTAGTAGGCCTGCAATTGTAACTAACTTACTAAATTGTCAGGAGACCATTAATGGTTTTGATACTAATATCTGTTGTCTTCCTTTAGGCTATTTTTACAAGCCATCGCCTGTGAGGGCTTTTGCTCCTCACCTATACCCTAACAAGAAAACAAGTTTGCAACCCTAGAGGGCCTTGATGGGCTTGGCTGACTAAGGGACACCCCCTCAGGCCGGCCAAGTATGGTAACTAATAACTCGATCTCAGAACTAACACCACGAACCATAACTGGCCTAAGCATTACCGGCAACTAGGATAATCACATATTAAAAATCTTGAGCTGGAATGTAGCCGGGTTACACTCTAAGTTGCTTTGTCCGGATTGGCTTTCTTTTTTTAGCCAGTACAACATTTTAATGTTACAGGAGATCTTATTGAGGAACTATGTCCATATTGATGGTTTTGTATGTTGTTATAATCCAGCATCCCCATCGAGGTCTGGGCGAGCGATAGGGGGGTTGGCAACTTCGGTGAGTATCAAAGCTGAAGGCAATGTAAAGGACCTTGAGATAGCTGACGCCAATTACCTGACAGTAAGATACAAACGAGGTCTAACACTATATTTAACCAACTTTGATAATACAGATTTTACTGGTACACCCAATGCTAAATTTTTTATCCTTATTCAAACATATATCTTCACCCCAGAAATCCGTTAGTGATAGTGGTCAGTTTGCAGGTTTCTGTATGGGGGAGATTTCAACGCCAGACTTCATTCAATCACCCCACATTACCTTTTGCAGGGATCTCACCTGCAACTTCTCAGATGGCATTTCCGAATCAAATAGCTTTGATGAAAAAGGACGTGAATTTACACCTTTTTTGAATGGCCACGATTTAGTAAACGTTATGAAAGCTACATATAGTGGCACTGAACAAACGCCCTACCTTTAGGTCTAGAGGCCACACCTCCAAAATAATTGATTATATTTTTATCTCTTCTAACCTCGTAGATTTTTCAATCCATGGTGAAGTGATCCACTCCACTCACAGTGATCACAACCCCATTGAAGTGTCCTTTGTTATGGCCCCAAAATCTGTACATACTAAGGAGATCGGGCTTGTCATCGTGACCCTTCATGTGACGGATTAAGACTAAAATGGAGAGCAGTAGCTCCTGAGCACTTATTTAGGAAAGTGATTAGCGAAAACCTCCCCCTGGTGAAAACATGCCTTTAATGAGGCTGATAATGTTAACTCTGCAGTCGTTGCCTTCACACACCTCGGCACCAATATTAAAAAAGAGCTTATGGTTTCAAGTAATCCAATCCCAGCTAAACTCAGATGGTTTAACCGGACATGCACCATGGTGAGTCGACAGTTGCGATGTGGCCTTAAGGAATCGCCAAGGAGGAAAAGTTACTTACCTTCGGAAACGTTCCAGATTCCTTAACTAAGAATTTCCCCCAGGTGCCAGTCTGGATCCGGAGATTTTTCAGCAGTACCTCTGCGCTCCAGGGGATGGCGTCGCATGGCTCCATAGTGATATCATCTATAGATATAACGTCAGTGGAGCCATATAATGGGCAAAGCAAGACTTGGGACAGGCTGGTCCTTCATTTTCACAGGCCCCACGTGTCCGAAGACACAAACGAGTTTTGTTGCTCCTGTGTCACTTGCCAAGCCAGTGGTATGCCAGGTGGCACTACAAAAGCCCCCTTAATTCCACTTCCAGTGGTTGGGGTTCCCTTTGAGAGGATAGGAGTAGACATGTTGGGCCCTTAAACCATCCAACAGCATCTGGACACAGTTACATCCTAGTGGTGGTGGTGGACCATGCCACCAGGTATCCAGAAGCTATTCCACTTAGGACCACTACAGCTCCTGCAGTGGCTAGGGCCCCTCTGGGAGTCTTTTCCAGAGTGGGGTTTCCTAAGGAGGTCTTGTCAGACAGAGCAACAAACTTCATGTCTAGCTACATAACTGCAAGATAGAAAGAGTGTGGTGTAAACTACAAGTTCCCAAAACAAGCTGGTGCATCATTCCCCTCCAGTCCCAGGCTGCATAGCCATACTGACGTAAGTTACTAAGATAACAAACCAAACTTCCAATTTTCTTCCTTGTAAAGCAAATTTATTTCATGTTTTTCTGTACTGTACTTTCTGTACTTTTTTACACAACAGAGGCAGGCGTTATCCTGCAGCACAATTGAATTGACAATACATCCTGGTTCGCCATGTAATTATTGACCCAATGCATTTCGGACTTACAAGCCCTTCTTCAGGAGTGACTGAAATATAAAAAAGCCTATTTACCATGTAGAAGATCTCAAAATGCAAAAACATAAACCAAGCATACAAATATACAAATCAAAACCTAAATGCGCAACAAGCATTGCCCTCTGTGTCTACGCGGTTTGTGAAAAACATATAAAACAGAAATAACTGAGATATAAAAAAACTGTAGGCTGCTGCGTCAAAATATACATGTTAAAATAAGGCAAACTCATAATCAACTATCAATTATAGAGCACTGATGAGCACACCCTTAGATGTTAGCCGTCCAATAATGTATTGGTTATTTACACTAAGACCTTATATCCAATATATATATACAATTCTTCAGCAGATATTATCCATCAAAGCGATCAAACAGCAGACAGAGTCCATAAGAATCAAAGTTTCTTCAATATTGCGATTTTTTATTCTTATATTCCAAAAATCCAGCACGAAATCTGCCACTGTGCCAACACGTGTTTCGTCTACCCATAGACTTTTTCAAGGCTGGAATAATAGATATTTAAAACATGGTTGTTTTATATGTACACATAAGTTGGCTTAATATATCATAAAAACTTACAAATATGATAAAAACACGGTGGATTACAGAGATGTTTAAAATTTTTGCCTTTATCTATATCCAAGACCGTGAAAAGTATCCATCACCAAAAAGATTTTAATTCTCATTAGTTATAAATCTCAAACAAATAATTATATTGTAACAAAACCAAAATTGTCAAGAATATCAAAATTCCAAAATGTGTCCAGAAAAGAAGAAAAGACCAGAGTAAGTGAAAAACAAACTTGTAATAGTCACTGTTTAAAGAGGATCACCAAAAGTGTGCCAGAAACAAAAAAAGAAAAGAAAATGTGTATTTGTCAAATGAAGTCCCTTAACTAAATCAACTATGCCACATGTTCAATTTGAGAAAAAATGCTATTGTGCCTAACACGTCATAAACCTGGTGATAAACTCACTGTGCCACGGATGCAACATTCAAGTTTTTCATTTCTCCACGCCGAAACCGGCTGCATCACTCATTCGCTTAGCATTCATGTAACCGACTGAAAATATCCACTAACTAAACTGCATGTTTTGAACTCAGTTTAAAATCCCCACAGGTGCAAGACATTTAATGAAACCAAACCACGTGACTGACGTCCTTCTCAACAGCGAGGCACTGGGATATATTCCAGTTACTTTCTTGTCAAGAAAAAATACAGAAACAAATTCAGACCCATTGTCGGCCTCAAAACGGCCAACAAATGGATTCAGAGAGAACAATTCTGAATGCTGGCATTACATCAAATGTACCCACAATTACACCAAGGGGATTGCCTCTGCTCCATTAACTTTCAAGATGCATACTTTAATATTCCAATCACTCAAAAGCATCGGATGTTCTTGAGGTTAGTAGTGGGGCACGACCACTATCAGTACCAAGTTCTCCCGTTTGGCCTCAAGTAAACACCTAGGACATTCTTCAAGTGTATGGCAGTAGTGGCCGCCTACCATGCAAATACAAGGTATTCATCTACCAGTATCTACACAAGGTATTCGTCTACCTGTATCTAGATGATTGGCTGATCAAGGCATCCGCCTTTCTGGAGGCTCAGCTTCACTACAAGTGGACTAACAACCTCCTAAAACGTCTGGGCCTTCATATCAATCACACAAAGTCAGCCTCTGTCCCAGTACAGCTAGCACTCAACCTAGGGGCTTCCATTGACAACTTGCAAACAAAAGTGTTTCCTTTGGAGGAGAGGCGCTTATCAATCCTTCAGACGGCTCAGTCTCTCATGAAAGCATCTCATCCGACCGTGAGAAATGTATCCTCTTACCTCGGCTCGATGGCCTAATGCATTTTTCACACACAAAATTCCTGTCTCCATTTGGGCCCCTATAGGAATGCCTCCAGGACCAATGGGACCAACTGAAAGGCAATTGGGACCTCAGGATTCAGCTATTCCTTCAGGCAAACTGTCCTTGAAATGGTGGTGCTCTCCAACCAACACCATTCCATCAGGAGACTCCTCCTCAAACCATAGTACCAGATGCCTCACTACCAGGATGCCACACCTCCAAATCCAGGGCACGTAGTCACAGAGAGAATCGACATACCATATCAATCTCCTGGAGCTGCGAGTAGTCCATCTGGCGCTAAAGGCTTTTCACCCATCCTTTAAGTCCAATTCCCTGCTTGTTCAGACAGACAATACAACAACCATGTACTACCTCAACAAGCAGGGAGGGACGAGGTCCAGGCCTTTATCTCACAAAGCCCACACAATCTGGAAATAGCTTCTGGCCAGTGAGCTTACAATCATTTCAACTCACATTCCAGGGGTACAGATTGCTCAAGCAGATTCTTTCAGCAGGCCATCCAAGAAAACCACGAGTCGGTCTTAAACGACAACGCCATTCAAGACATCTTCAAGCTCTGGGCCACCCCAGCCGTAGATCTGTTCGCCACAGCGGAAAACAAAATGCCGAAGCTTCACATCGAGGTACTTCCAGCCAAGGACACTGGGGAATGCACCATGGATCAACTGGTCCAGCAGAATTCCTGACGCTTTTCCGCTGATTCCCCTGGTCCCAGCAGTCCTCGTCAAGCTGTACAACTCGAGATTCAAGATGGTACTCATAACTCCGAAGTGGCCTTGTCAATGATGGTTCACAGACCTCCTTAATCGGTCCATCAGTCTACATTTCAAGTTATCATGCAGACCAGACCTAATGACGAAATTCGGAGGCCAGATGGTACACCCCAACCTCTCCTCTTTGAGTTTGGCTGCATGGCTCCTGAGCTAGTGCAGTATGGACATTTAAATTTACCGCAGGACTGTATGAATATCCTCAGAGAGGCTAAGCAGCCTTTCACACGTTATGCATTTGCCTTCAAATGGGAGAGATTCTGCTTATAGTGTTCGTCTAAAAACAAGGACCCTACCACATGCCAGGAAGATGTCATTCTTCCATACTTACTCCATTTGGCTCAATCTGGCTTGCGATTCTCTTCTAAGGTTTACCTGGCAGCTCTTACTGCCTACAGAAAATGTCCTTCACAAACCTCTTTCTTCAGAATCCCAGTCATTAAGGATTTCCTAGAAAGTTTGAAAAAGTTCTTTCCTCCCATTAGGTGCCCTTCTCCTCCATAGAAGCTGAATGTAGTCCTTTCATGCCTTATGCAGGACCCCTTCGAGCCCATGCACAAGGCATCTCTCCAACACCTGTCTTGGAAAACTGCTTTCCTTGTGGCAATCACATCTGCCAGCAGGGTTAGTGAGATCCAAGCACTCTGTTCACATGAACCATACACTGTATTTCATTCTAGCAAAGTGGTCATGAGGACTCACCTGAAATTCCTCCCTAAGGTAGTTTCAGATTTCCACGTCAACCAGACAATATCATTAGCCACATTTTTTCAGAATCCCTCTACTCCAGCTGAAATAACTCTACATTCCCTGGATGTGAGGAGAGTTCTTAAATTCTAACTAGACAAGACAAAGGACATCCGGAGATCAGACCAATTGTTTGTCAACTACGATCCAATCTAAGCAGTCTACTTTCTGATAGTTTACTCTGCTATCAAAAATATAAGAAAACACTTTCAGCTAGACCAAAAGCACACTCTACTAGAGGGAAAGCAGCTACTGCTGCACAATATCCCTATTCCAGAAATTTGCAAAGCAGCTATATGGAAATGCGTTCATACATTCAGCAAGCACTACCCCCTAGATTCTGACGCTAGAGCAGATACTCCAATAGGATAGGATTCCCTCAGAAACCTATTTGTTTAAACTATCTACTTCATCCTCTGCCTCCTGCACCGTGCTATATGGGGATGGGCTTACTACTCTATTCAATGCTTATGACTATACATGAAAATCCCCTATGAGAGAACAAATAGTTTCTTACCTATAACTCCAGTTCTAACGTAGGTGTATTTCCATGATAAGTCATAAGCGACCCTCTCTCCTCCTCGGTGGAATAGACTGACTAATCTTTACAATCTGAATATTATTTTCACATCATCTTCAAAAAGAACTGAAGTAACTGCCACCACTTGTGCATGACAGGATACTGGTGGTCTCTGGTTTCTTAAAGGCACAGCCTCTTTTTTAGCCATATAATGACAGCCTATAAGGCCACTCGGTCCTGCACTCCTTCATCCTTATCATAAATAGAGATTTGTGAGGGATTTTTCTGCTGTTTGCAAAACATCTTAAACTATTCTCATATTTAATGTACTGCCCTTTTTTGACTTCATGATGAAGACCTATATTGTAGGAAAGTGGCTCTGTATATACTGTACCCAAGTAAGGTTCAGGGTGTACAGAGTCCACAGTCCCCCAGAGGGTTGACAGAGGCTAAAGTTAGATATAACCTTACTCTCCAAAGTGGTAGCTTGGTCGAGCAGTAAGGCAGTATCAGAGGACAGTGTAAAGCATTTGTTGTACACACTCAGTCAGCAAATGAAGCCACACACTCAAGAACTGAACTCTAGGCCAATGGTTTGTATATAAAAAAATATATGCTTGTTTTATTTTAGAACCAACAATAGGGTCAAAATATACTTTCTCAGTATGAGATGCTTTGGTTATTCACCTTACAGATAGGCAATAGACTTTTTAGATAGTGGTAATCACAGTTGGTGCAAGAGGCAACACAGGGTCAAATTCAATGCAACATTGAGCTCAATGGAAAATTATGCTTAATTACAATTGATTACTTTACAGAGCACTTTTCTAACCACAGGACTGGATCCTGGATTCAGTCCTGGGACACTTCCTGTAAACAGGTAAGAAAAAGCGTTTTGGTTATTGTAGTGATTTTTGAAGAATATTACTATATTTCAAAAGCTGACACTTAGAAACTTTTCTGGATAAAATTACCAATGTTATCCTATGAAAGGAAATACAGTGTGCAAGCAAAGTATGTTTACGTTACTTTTGTAATCCAGTGCTGGACTCCTAGGTTCAGCACTGGGACCTTTACTTAAAACAGGTAAGTAATTACGTTTTTGTAGTTTGTTCGATTTTTAAAGAATATTTGTAAAATACAGAAATCGACACTTAGAAGAAATTTCACAGAAAACCAGTCAATGGATCCCTATGAAGGAAAAGTGAGTTAACGGTAAGTAACGTTGCGATTACTTTTTAGGGCCAGTGTTGGGCACTCGGGTCCAGCACTGAGGCCCCTCCTAATACTAGGTGAGTATTTTCGTTTTCGTGACTCGGTTGATTTTTGGTGAATATTCTAAAGTTTCAGAACTCCACACTTAGAAGAAATTTCGCAGAAAATCAGTCAATGGAACCCTATGGAAGAAAAGTGAGTTATCGGATTTCGGGTAAGTACTTGACTGGCAGGGTTAAGGTTCTGGGTAAGACTCAGGGGTCCCCCAGGATCAGGTAAGTACAGTTTTTACACCCTCAGCGGCACAGGGGCGGCCGGGTGCAGAGTGAGAAGGCCCAATGTTATCCTATGGCAGGCGGGGGCCCCGGGTTGGTGGCTGCTGGCAAGCAGGCCACGCGACTGTGGGAGCTGGGCTCCTGGTCACTTGCTCAGGGCAAGTAGGGAAGTAGGTTAGGATAGAGGTTGCACTTCCAGGGGCACTCGGGCGGCTGGGTGCAGGGTGCTTTGAGCCGTCGGGCGCTCAATGTTAAACAATAGAGGTCGTGAAAGGTGAAGAAAGGCTGCAGGCTCGGGGACGGTGATTCTTCAGGGACGACCAACACTTCAGGAGGTAAGTTGGGGTCTTGGAGGATAGGTAGACACCCAGGAGTTGGGCACAGGGGGCCGTGGGCGCCGGGTGCAGGGTGTCTTTTGAGGTCGGGAAATCTTACCCCCTGCTGGTCGCGGTTGGAGGGGTCCCTTGTCCTGAGGCTGCAGGCGTCGTCTGGGTCGTCGAGGAGGGTCCTTGGCCACTGGATTCCAGGTCAGAATCGCCGGGGGTCGTCCTCGAGGTCTTTGGTCACTCAGGCACAGGCTGGACTCGGCGGGTGCAGAGTGTGCAGGTTTCGCGGCTCCGTGCCAGGGCCGGGTCTTTGGTAGGTTTTCTTTTGAGCAGTACCACTGCTCGTGGGAGTCCCTGGGTCGAAGGCTGTAGCACAGAAGTCAGGTCCTCCGGGGTTTGTGAGGTTGCTGAGGCCGGGATTCCGCAGGAGCAGGTTCAGAGGTCGACAGGCCGGTAGGGCTGGGGCCAAGTCAGTTGTTGTCGCCTCCTTTTTAGCAGCTGCACGGCTGGTCTTCTTGCTTCGTCTTCTCTTCTTGTTTTCGGATTTGGGAACTGCGGAAGGAAGGTTCAGGGAGCCCCTAAATACTAAATTTAGGGGTGGTTACAGGTAGGTAAGGGCAGGGACCAATGGGTCCCTTCCCTGGGGTGGGTACACCCCTATTCTGTTCCTCTCCAGTGGGAGGGGGACAGGAGCCTGTCCCTGGTTGGCCAGGTCCCCCATCCTCAAGATGGCGGGGACTCGAGCTTGTGCTTCACCTCGCCTCCCCCACCTTAGGGGTGGAGTTGGCAGAGGTGGGCACAACCCATTTCCTGCTTCTGGTTTTCCCGCCGGTTCTCCCGCCAGGAGTGGGGGTAGAACCAGTGGGGACCAGTTTGCTGGAAGCAGCAAATGGTCTGGGGAAACTCCAAAGGCGGCAGGCCTTTGAAGCTCCCCCTGCCCATCCTGGGGGAGGAGGCTTTGGCACCTCGTCCCGGGATGTGCATTGTTTCAGGCCCCTGAGAGCAGAGGCTCTCGACCCAGGGGTCCAGAAACATGTCTGGTGGTGGCAGCCTGGGCAGCCACTCAGTCCGGACACTGGAGGTCGGGTTGGTTTCAGGAGGCATCTCTAAGATGCCCTCTGGAGTGCGTTTTACATTAAATCCCACACTGGCATCAGTGGGGGTTTAATGTGCTGAGAAGTTTGATACCAAACTTCTTAGTCTTCAGTGGGGCCATTATGGTGCTGTGGAGTTCGTAATGACAGACTCCCAGCACCATATACTCTTAATGGCAGCACTGCACTTACAATGCCCAAGAATGGACTTGGGCACTGTAGGGGCACAGGGCTCATGCCTCTATGCCCTCACCACTGGCATAGTGCACCCAGCTAGAGGGGTGGCTGACCTAGGCCAGGGCAGTGGCTTGTAGGCATGGCACACAGGGATGTGAGCCATGTCGACTCTTCACTTTTGTTCTGCACCAAGACACGCAGCCTGCAAAGGCAGTGTGTGTGTGTAAAGGTGCAGGGTCCCTAAGGGTGGCACAACAAGTGCTGCAGCCCTTAGGGGCCTTCCCTGGTCACAGTGCCCTGGGTACCCATGGTACCATTTACCAGGGGCTGACCTGTGGCCAGGGATGTCAATTGGGTGTAGGTATCAATGCAATTTTAGGGAAGGAACACAGGCCCTGGGTACCTGGTTGGCAGGAGCCCAGGGCACACTCAGTCAAAGTACATCAGCCATTCAGCAAAAAGTGGGGGCATACCATGTAAGAAAGATGGCACTTTCTCACACAACTCCCCCCAAACGAAAGATGATGAGACTAACCTTGCCCTATGGAGTCTTCATTGTCTAAGTGGAAGAACCTGGAAAGGCCATCTGCATTGGCATGGGCAGTGCCAGGTCTGTGTTCCACTTCAAAGTCCATTCCCTGTAGGGAGATGGACCACCTCAACAGTTTTGGGTTTTCTCCTTTCATTTGCATTAGCCACCTGAGAGGTCTGTGGTCAGTTTGAACTAGGAAGTGAGTTCCAAACAGGTAGGGCCTCAGCTTCTTCAGGGACCAGACCACAGCAAAGGCCTCCCTCTCAATGGCACTCCAACGCTGCTCCCTGGGGAGAAGCCTTCTGCTTATAAAAGCAACAGGTTGGTCTTGGCCTTCATCATTGGTCTGGGATAGGACCGCTCCTATCCCTAGCTCAGAGGCATCAGTCTGCACAATGAACTGCTTGGCATAATCTGGTGCTTTTAGAATTGGTGCTGAGCACATTGCTTCTTTCAGAGTGTCAAAAGCCTTTTGGCAACAAACTGTCCAGTTTACTTTCTTTGGCATCTTCTTGGAGGTGAGTTCTGTGAGGGGAGTCACAATGGACCCATATCCCTTCACAAACCTCCTGTAGTACCCAGTCAAGCCAAGGAATGCCCTGACTTGGGTCTGAGTTGTTGGAGCTACCCAGTCCAGGATAGCCTGGATCTTGGGCTGTAAGGGTTGTACCTGGCCTCCACCAACCAGGTGGCCCAAGTACACCACAGTGCCCTGCCCTATCTGGCATTTGGATGCCTTGATAGTTAGGCCTGCAGTTTGCAGGGCCTTTAAAACCTTCCCAAGGTGGACCAGGTGATCCTGCCAGGTGGAACTGAAGACAGCAATATCATCAAGATAAGCTGCACTAAAGGACTCCAACCCAGCAAGGACTTGATTCACCAACCTCTGGAAGGTGGCAGGGGCATTCTTTAAACCAAAGGGCATAACAGTGAACTGAAAATGCCCATCAGGTGTGGAGAATGCTGTTTTCTGTTTGGCTCCTGGGGCCATGCCAATCTGCCAGTACCCTGCAGTTAAGTCAAAGGTACTCAGGTATTTGGCTGCACCCAATCTGTCTATCAGTTCATCAGCTCTTGGGATAGGGTGTGCATCTGTCTTGGTGACAGAGTTGAGACCCCTATAGTCCACACAAAACCTCATCTCTCTCTTTTCACCCTTTTGATGAGGTTTGGGGACCAGAACCACTGGGCTAGCCCAGGGGCTCTCAGAGGGCTCAATAACCCCTAGCTCCAGCATCTTGCTGACTTCAGCTCTGATGCTTTCCTTAACTTGGTCTGACTGACGATAGATCTTGTTTTTGACAGGTGCACTGTCACCAGTGTCCACATCATGGGTACACCAGTTTGTCAGACCAGGGGTCAAGGAAAAGAGCCCAGCATACTGCTGCAAGACTTGCTTGCAGTCAGTCTGCTGTTGGGCAGTGAGGGTGTCTGAAAAGACAACTCCATCTACTGACCCATCTTTTGGGCTGTGGGAGAGGAGATCAGGGAGAGGTTCACTCTCAGCTTCCTGTTCCTCATCTGTCACCATCAGCATGGTGATGTCAGCCCTGTCATTGTAGAGTTTTAGGCGGTTCACATGGATAACCCTTTTGGGTGTCCTGCTGGTGCCCAGGTCAACCAGGTAGGTGACCTCACTCTTTTTCTCTAGGATAGGGTAAGGGCCACTCCATCTGTCCTGGAGGGCCCTTGGTGCCACTGGCTCCAAAACCCATACCTGTTGCCCAGGTTGGAATTCAACCAGTGCAGCTTTTTGGTCATACCAGTGCTTCTGAAGCTCCTGGCTGGCCTCAAGGTTCTTGGATGCCTTTTCCATGTACTCAGCCATTCTGGACCTTAGGCCAAGCACATAGTCCACTATATCTTGTTTGGGTTCTTGGAGAGGTCTCTCCCAGCCCTCCTTTACAAGACAGAGTGGTCCCCTCACAGGATGGCCAAACAGAAGTTCAAAGGGTGAGAAACCTACCCCCTTCTGTGGCACTTCTCTGTAAGCGAAAAGCAGGCATGGTAGTAGGACATCCCATCTCCTTTTGAGTTTTTCAGGGAGCCCCATGATCATGCCTTTCAATGTCTTGTTGAACCTCTCAACAAGGCCATTGGTTTGTGGGTGGTAGGGTGTAGTAAACTTGTACTGCACCCCACACTCCTTCCACATGTGGGTCAGGTAAGCAGACATGAAGTTGGAACCTCTGTCTGAAACCACCTCCTTAGGAAACCCTACCCTGGTGAAGACACCAATGAGGGCTTTGGCTACTGCAGGAGCTGTAGTAGTCCTAAGGGGAATAGCCTCAGGATACCTAGTGGCATGATCCACTACCACCAGTATGAATTTGTTCCCTGAGGCTGTGGGAGGTTCCAGTGGACCCACTATGTCCACACCTACCCTTTCAAGGGAACCCCCACCACAGGTAGTGGTATCAGGGGGCCTTTGGATGGCCACCTGTCTTGCCACTGGCTTGACAGGTAACACAGGAGCTGACAAACTCCTTCACCTTTTGGTGCATCTGGGGCCAGTAAAAGTGGCTAACTAGCCTTTCCCAAGTTTTGGTTTGGCCCAGATGTCCAGCTAGGGGATGTCATGAGCCAAAGTTAGGAGGAACTCCCGGTACTTCTGGGGCACTACCACTCTCCTGGTGGTTCCAGGGTTGGGGTCTTTTGCCTCAGTGTACAGTAATCCCTCTTCCCAATAGACTCTGTGGGTACCACTGACATCTCCCTTGGCTTCTGAAACAGCTTGCTGCCTCAGGCTTTCAAGAGTGGGACAGTCTTGCTGTCCCTGGCACAGCTCTTCCCTAGAGGGTCCCCCTGGGCCCAAGAGTTCAACCTGGTAAGGGTCAAGCTCTAGGGGCTCAGTTCCCTCTGGGGCTTCCAGGTTCTCTCCCTGAGGAGAGGGGTCCTGCTCTTGTGACTGTGTAGAAGCTGGTCCGCCAGTCTTCTTTCCTTTTCTCTTGGTAGGCTGGGCCATCATTTCAGGCTCCAACACTATTTCTTCACCCTGCCTTTTGCTCTGTGCTCTTGTTTTTACACACACCAATTCAGGGATGCCCAGCATGGCTGCATGGGCCTTTAGCTCCACCTCTGCCCAGGCTGAGGTTTCCAGATCATTTCCTAGCAGACATGCAGCTGGTAACTTCGGAGAGACCACTACCTGCTTCAGGCCAGTAACCCCCCCAGCCTAATGTCACCATGGCCATGGGATGACTAGTGGTGACACTGTCAGCATTGGTGACTGGGTAAGTTTTCCCAATCAAGTATTGCTCAGGGGAAACCAGTGTGTCCCTCACCATAGTGACACTGGCACCTGTATCCCTCAGAGCCTCTACTCTAGTTCCATTCACCCAGGGGTATTGCAAATACTTCTTTAAGTTGGGTGGCCACACAGCTACAGTGGCAAATTCCACTTCCCCTAGGGAGACCAGACTTGCCTCAGTGGGTTCCCAGATTTGCTCAGGGTACACTTCTGATCCCATCTGTAAACTTGCTGCCCCAGGAGTAGCTGTACTGGGTGCCTTAGGGGCTTTGTTGTGGGGGCAAGTTTTGTCTACAGTGAGGTGTCCTGACTTCTTACAGTTATTACACCAGGCCTTCAAGGGATCAAAGTTCTTCCCCCTATAGGGTTGAGGCACATAGGGAGTAGTTTGGGACCCACCCCCTGAACAGGTTTTTGGGGCCCTTTGGAAGACTCAGACTTTTTATCTTGGGGATTCTCACCACCTTTCCCCTGGGGGGTTTGGTGACCACCTTCTTTTGGTCACCCCCAGTGGTTGTCCTTGTCACCCTAGTCTTGACCCAGTGGTCTGCCTTCTTTCCCAATTCTTGGGGAGAAATTAGACCTAGGTCTACCAAATGCTGATGCAACTTTTCATTTGTGCAATTACTTAGTATGTGTTCCTTCATAAACAAATTGTAAAGTCCAGAAAAATCATGCACATTATGTCCAGCTAACCAGCCATCCAGTGTCTTTACTGAGTAGTCCACGAAGTCAATCCAGGACTGGGTCTGGGTTTTGTGAGCCCCCCTGAATCTAATTCTATACTCCTCAGTAGTGAGCCCAAATCCCTCAATCAGAGTACTCTTCATGAGGTCATAGGACCCTGCATCTGGCCCAGAGAGGGTCAGAAGCCTGTCTCTGCAGTTACCAGAGAACAGTTCCCACAGGAGTGCCCCCCACAGAGGTTTCTTTACTCTTCTTATTTCACAAGCCCTCTCAAAGGCTGTGAACCATTTGGTGATGTCATCACCTTCCTCAAACTTAGGGACAATCCCTTTGGGGATTTTAGGTTCAGAAGTTTCCTCCCTATCCTTATTTTTAGTATTGCTGCCACCATTGATGGGTGCTAAACCCATCTCCTGTCTTTCCTTCTCTAGAGCCAGGAGTCTGGTCTCTAGGTCCAGTCGTTTGGCCAACCTGGCTAACAAGTTGTCCTCCTCACTGAGGGTATCCTCAGTGTCCTCTCTGGGACCAGGACCACCTAGGTGGCCCCTAGGTCCCCAGAGGTCTATTCTTGGAGTTAAGGGTGCAGGGACCCTATCTTCCCTAGGAAGTGATGGAGGTGGGTTACCATCCCCATCCTCCTCATTCCTTTCCTCCTCTGTTGGGTCATCACCATGCTCAGAGGGGTGGGCTTTAGCATACTCAGCCAGGAGCTCCTGGAGCCCTTGTTTGGTTGGATGCTGGCCCATTGGTATATCTTTAAGTTTGCATAAGGACCTTATCTCTTTGAAAGACAAATGAAGATAAGGGGTGAGGTCGAGCTCCTCAACCAGTTCCTGTATGTCATTATTATCTTCACTAGTAGCTGGGTTCTTGTCTTGAGACATTTTTTTTAAAAAATTCTAACCCCTCTAACCTTGGCTATAGTGACTTTTTATTTTCTAAGATGCTACAGGGACTTAAGCAAGGCCCTAACAAGACTTTTAGTAATTTGGTAAAAAAAAAAATGCCAATTAAAAAAATCAGAATTCTAAAGGCAATTTAAGAGTTCTGTCGTGTGATCAGATGGTAACCAAGTAGTCCAACAAATGCAAGTTTGTATCCCACCGCTGATCCACCAATGTAGGAAAGTGGCTCTGTATATACTGTACCCAAGTAAGGTTCAGGGTGTACAGAGTCCACAGTCCCCAGAGGGTTGACAGAGGCTAAAGTTAGATATAACCTTACTCTCCAAAGTGGTAGCTTGGTCGAGCAGTAAGGCAGTATCAGAGGACAGTGTAAAGCATTTGTTGTACACACTCAGTCAGCAAATGAAGCCACACACTCAAGAACTGAACTCTAGGCCAATGGTTTGTATATAAAAAAATATATGCTTGTTTTATTTTAGAACCAACAATAGGGTCAAAATATACTTTCTCAGTATGAGATGCTTTGGTTATTCACCTTACAGATAGGCAATAGACTTTTTAGATAGTGGTAATCACAGTTGGTGCAAGAGGCAACACAGGGTCAAATTCAATGCAACATTGAGCTCAATGGAAAATTATGCTTAATTACAATTGATTACTTTACAGAGCACTTTTCTAACCACAGGACTGGATCCTGGATTCAGTCCTGGGACACTTCCTGTAAACAGGTAAGAAAAAGCGTTTTGGTTATTGTAGTGATTTTTGAAGAATATTACTATATTTCAAAAGCTGACACTTAGAAACTTTTCTGGATAAAATTACCAATGTTATCCTATGAAAGGAAATACAGTGTGCAAGCAAAGTATGTTTACGTTACTTTTGTAATCCAGTGCTGGACTCCTAGGTTCAGCACTGGGACCTTTACTTAAAACAGGTAAGTAATTACGTTTTTGTAGTTTGTTCGATTTTTAAAGAATATTTGTAAAATACAGAAATCGACACTTAGAAGAAATTTCACAGAAAACCAGTCAATGGATCCCTATGAAGGAAAAGTGAGTTAACGGTAAGTAACGTTGCGATTACTTTTTAGGGCCAGTGTTGGGCACTCGGGTCCAGCACTGAGGCCCCTCCTAATACTAGGTGAGTATTTTCGTTTTCGTGACTCGGTTGATTTTTGGTGAATATTCTAAAGTTTCAGAACTCCACACTTAGAAGAAATTTCGCAGAAAATCAGTCAATGGAACCCTATGGAAGAAAAGTGAGTTATCGGATTTCGGGTAAGTACTTGACTGGCAGGGTTAAGGTTCTGGGTAAGACTCAGGGGTCCCCCAGGATCAGGTAAGTACAGTTTTTACACCCTCAGCGGCACAGGGGCGGCCGGGTGCAGAGTGAGAAGGCCCAATGTTATCCTATGGCAGGCGGGGGCCCCGGGTTGGTGGCTGCTGGCAAGCAGGCCACGCGACTGTGGGAGCTGGGCTCCTGGTCACTTGCTCAGGGCAAGTAGGGAAGTAGGTTAGGATAGAGGTTGCACTTCCAGGGGCACTCGGGCGGCTGGGTGCAGGGTGCTTTTGAGCCGTCGGGCGCTCAATGTTAAACAATAGAGGTCGTGAAAGGTGAAGAAAGGCTGCAGGCTCGGGGACGGTGATTCTTCAGGGACGACCAACACTTCAGGAGGTAAGTTGGGGTCTTGGAGGATAGGTAGACACCCAGGAGTTGGGCACAGGGGGCCGTGGGGCGCCGGGTGCAGGGGTGTCTTTTGAGGTCGGGAAATCTTACCCCCTGCTGGTCGCGGTTGGAGGGGTCCCTTGTCCTGAGGCTGCAGGCGTCGTCTGGGTCGTCGAGGAGGGTCCTTGGCCACTGGATTCCAGGTCAGAATCGCCGGGGGTCGTCCTCGAGGTCTTTGGTCACTCAGGCACAGGCTGGACTCGGCGGGTGCAGAGTGTGCAGGTTTCGCGGCTCCGTGCCAGGGCCGGGTCTTTGGTAGGTTTTCTTTTGAGCAGTACCACTGCTCGTGGGAGTCCCTGGGTCGAAGGCTGTAGCACAGAAGTCAGGTCCTCCGGGGTTTGTGAGGTTGCTGAGGCCGGGATTCCGCAGGAGCAGGTTCAGAGGTCGACAGGCCGGTAGGGCTGGGGCCAAGTCAGTTGTTGTCGCCTCCTTTTTAGCAGCTGCACGGCTGGTCTTCTTGCTTCGTCTTCTCTTCTTGTTTTCGGATTTGGGAACTGCGGAAGGAAGGTTCAGGGAGCCCCTAAATACTAAATTTAGGGGTGGTTACAGGTAGGTAAGGGCAGGGACCAATGGGTCCCTTCCCTGGGGTGGGTACACCCCCTATTCTGTTCCTCTCCAGTGGGAGGGGGACAGGAGCCTGTCCCTGGTTGGCCAGGTCCCCCCATCCTCAAGATGGCGGGGACTCGAGCTTGTGCTTCACCTCGCCTCCCCCACCTTAGGGGTGGAGTTGGCAGAGGTGGGCACAACCCATTTCCTGCTTCTGGTTTTCCCGCCGGTTCTCCCGCCAGGAGTGGGGGTAGAACCAGTGGGGACCAGTTTGCTGGAAGCAGCAAATGGTCTGGGGAAACTCCAAAGGCGGCAGGCCTTTGAAGCTCCCCCTGCCCATCCTGGGGGAGGAGGCTTTGGCACCTCGTCCCGGGATGTGCATTGTTTCAGGCCCCTGAGAGCAGAGGCTCTCGACCCAGGGGTCCAGAAACATGTCTGGTGGTGGCAGCCTGGGCAGCCACTCAGTCCGGACACTGGAGGTCGGGTTGGTTTCAGGAGGCATCTCTAAGATGCCCTCTGGAGTGCGTTTTACATTAAATCCCACACTGGCATCAGTGGGGGTTTAATGTGCTGAGAAGTTTGATACCAAACTTCTTAGTCTTCAGTGGGGCCATTATGGTGCTGTGGAGTTCGTAATGACAGACTCCCAGCACCATATACTCTTAATGGCAGCACTGCACTTACAATGCCCAAGAATGGACTTGGGCACTGTAGGGGCACAGGGCTCATGCCTCTATGCCCTCACCACTGGCATAGTGCACCCAGCTAGAGGGGTGGCTGACCTAGGCCAGGGCAGTGGCTTGTAGGCATGGCACACAGGGATGTGAGCCATGTCGACTCTTCACTTTTGTTCTGCACCAAGACACGCAGCCTGCAAAGGCAGTGTGTGTGTGTAAAGGTGCAGGGTCCCTAAGGGTGGCACAACAAGTGCTGCAGCCCTTAGGGGCCTTCCCTGGTCACAGTGCCCTGGGTACCCATGGTACCATTTACCAGGGGCTGACCTGTGGCCAGGGATGTCAATTGGGTGTAGGTATCAATGCAATTTTAGGGAAGGAACACAGGCCCTGGGTACCTGGTTGGCAGGAGCCCAGGGCACACTCAGTCAAAGTACATCAGCCATTCAGCAAAAAGTGGGGGCATACCATGTAAGAAAGATGGCACTTTCTCACATATATGGCCTGCATTATTTGTCTGTTTCTAAAGTGTCTTTACAGGCCTTCCTGAAGAAAGGCGCAAATCTCCACTTAAGAAGGTATATTAAAGTAGTGCTTCGGGGTCCCCGCACGTGGGTGGAAAATTTCAACGCTTATGACTTATCATGGAAATATCCCTACGAGAGAGCTGGAGTTACAGGTAAGAAACTATTCCTTAGACTGTTAGACTGGTGATGAGCTTAGACACCATGACTAGAGGTCTTTTTTTATCTGAAATTATTATAAAATGTATGTTTAACTTATATTTCTATAAGATAATATCTTAGAAATAGTAGTGTACTTATTTACTTACTGCTAGCAGATCCTTCAGAATATTGTTATGTAATGTTTCAGACTTAAGCATGTTAATCTAAAGCCCTGAGACCGTTTTAAAGCCTCACAGTTCTTTCAGAAGTAGTGACCAGGACCCCTAAAGTAGGTCAGGGAGACCTATATGTCATTCGCGAATAAGGATAATTTGAATTTGTCATGCCCTAATTATACACCTTCTATCTATGGCATATCTCTTAGCCTTTGTGCCATTCGTTTAAGGTATAGGGAAATGACAAGAGAAACAATGGGGAGCCATGTTTCATGGCCCTCTCCACCACCACTTTTGCATACTCCATACTGTTGAACCATACTCATGCAGAGTTTCATTTTAATCCGCTACTGCCATGGCATTGAACTGTGGGACAAACCCTGCGCTTTATGTACCTCACTAAGATAGATTCAATCGACCCCGTCAAATGCATTCTCAGAGTTTAATGACACATGAAAGGTCGCCCTTTTGCTGTTTATTCATCACATACATCAGGTGAATGTCTTTTTGGGAGTTATCATTCACCTGTCAACTCGCTATGAATCTCTACTGGTCCCATTGGATAATCTAGGTCATCAGTTGTGTAGTTACAAGGTCAAGGTTTTCATGAATAGCTTGATGAACAAGTTACTTACCTTCGGTAACGATATATCTGTACGAAACATTAGTTAGTCATAGATTCCTTACCTTAGAATTACCCCCAGGCGTCAGACTTGATCCGGAAAGTTTTTTCGTCAGCAGTACCTCTGCGCGTTGGACGGGTGGCAGCGGTTGGCTCCGCGTCCGTCGTTGGCGTCGTGGTCGCCGGGATGACGTCGCGGTAGCTACTTAGACGCCGCCCTCGCGCGCTGACATCAGTTCTGTACACGATTTTCCGCGCCAGAAACGCAGAGCCATGCAAGACACTGACCACTGGTGCACAAAACTAAGGCCCTGAAAGGATGTCCTTAACCCTAGAAATCAGTTCGCACAACGGGGAGGATGGGTGGGGCGGTAAGGAATCTATAACGAATTAATGTTTCTTACAGATATATCGTTACCGAAGGTAAGTAACTTGTTCATCTGAAAGAAACACGTTAGTTATAGATTCCTTACCTTAGAATAGATACCCCAGCAATACCAACCCCGGTGGTGGGTCTGCGAACCAAGATCACACCAGAAAGTCCTGGAGAACAGAACGGCCAAAGAAGCCGTCTCTCCGGACTTGACTGTCCAGGCAGTAGTGTTTGGTAAACGTGTGCAGCGATGCCCACGTAGCTGCCTGACAGATGTCATTCAGAGGAACTCCTCTTATCAAGGCAGTAGTGGCTGCCGTCGCCCTGGTGGAATGGGCGCGTAGCCCCACTGGAGGCTCCTTTTTAGCCAGAGAATAGAATGCTTTTATACACAAAACGACCCATCGAGAAATGGTTCGCTTGTGTACGGCCTGACCTTTCTTGGCACCCACGTAGCCAACAAAGAGTTGGTCATCCACCTGGAACTGTTTTGTGCGATCCAGATAGAAAGAAAGCGCACGTTTTAGGTCCAGACGGTGGAGCTGCTCTTCCTCTTTCGAAGGATGCGGAGGCGGAAAGAAGGTGGGCAAAGTGATAGTCTGCCCGATGTGGAAGGCAGTGACAACCTTGGGCAGGAAGGATGGACGAGTACTAAGGACAACTTTGTCCGGATGTATAGAGAGAAAAGGAGGCTTGGAAGAAAGCGCCTGGAGCTCACTCACTCGTCTGGCAGAACTGATGGCCACCAGGAACGCAGTTTTGAGAGTCAAGAGCCTTAAAGGACAGTTGTGAAACGGCTCAAAGGGAGCGCACATTAAATAAGTTAAAACCAGGTTCAAGTCCCACTGAGGCATAACAAAGGGAATAGGAGGAAAGAGATGAGTTATGCCTTTCAAGAAGCGACTTACAACCGGGGACTTGAAAAGGGAAGGCTGATCTGGAAGCCGAAGGAAGGCAGAGATGGCCGAAAGATAGCCCTTGATAGTGCCCAGAGCAGAGCCCTGCTGGGCGAGAGAAAGAAGAAACAAGAGAACCTCAGAAAGAGGGGCAGAAAGGGGATCCACAGCCTTTGCTGTGCACCATGCCACAAACTTGTTCCACCGGCAGGCGTATACCGTCTTAGTGGAGGGACGCCTGGCTGCCAAGATTACATCACAGACTTCAGGAGGCAGGTCAAAAGACGTCAACTGCCGCCGCTCAATCTCCACGCAAGGAGGTGGAGACTGGACAGGTTCGGGTGGAGGACCGTCTCCTGCTGCTGCGACAGAAGATCCTCCCGAAGAGGCAGTTTGATCGGAGGATCGATGGCCATGTTGAGCAGCTCGGGATACCAGACTCTTCGTGCCCAATCCGGAGCCACAAGAATGACTTGGGCCCGGTCGCGCCTGATCTTCTTCAGCACTCTGGGCAGAAGTGGTATAGGCGGAAAGGCGTACAACAGACCGCAACTCCACTCGCGACGAAAAGCGTCGCCTAGCGAGTGCAGCCTTGGAAATTCCAACGCGCAGAATTGCTGACATTGCGCGTTCTCTTCGGTGGCGAATAGATCTAACCAAGGCTCTCCCCACTGTTGAAAGAGACCTTGCACCACCTCCGAGTGAAGACGCCATTCGTGATCCATCATGCAGCTGCGGCTGAGTTTGTCTGCCCAGGCGTTCAGAGAACCTGCCAGGTGTTGAACCACCAGGGATATGCCCTGATGTTCCAGCCATGTCCAGAGGCGGAGGGCCTCTTGACATAGGGTCCACGACCCCACCCCGCCCTGTTTGTTGCAGTACCACATGGCGGTGGTGTTGTCCGTGAACACCTGCACTACTCTTCCCCAGACAGAGGGAAGGAATGCTTTCAGTGCAAGACGAATCGCCCGGAGCTCTAGAAGGTTGATGTGGAGCCCGGACTCCGCCGGAGACCAGAGGCCTCTGATCTCCGCCTCTCCCAAGTGGCCGCCCCATCCCAGAAGGGATGCGTCCGTCACCACAGTGAGGTCTGGTTGGGGAAGGGAGAGGGATCTGCCATTGACCCAAGCCTGGTTCGTGAGCCACCACTGCAGTTGTCGAGCAGTGCCCTCCGAGATCTGGACGCAATCGGACAGATTCCCCTGATGCTGCGCCCACTGGAACTTCAGGTCCCACTGCAGAGCTCGCATATGCCACCTGGCATGATCGACTAGCAGGATGCAGGAGGCCATGAGGCCCAGCAGCCTCAGAGTCATTCTGACCGAAACCCGGGATAGAGGCTGAAAGATCGGAATCATAGCCTGAATATCCCGGACTCGCTGTTCGGGAGGATAGACCCGAAACCGCGTCGTGTCCAGAATAACCCTGGGCGTAGGACTACGCTACGCTCGCGTAGTTTGCGCAACTACGCGCTACGTGAATTGCACGTAGCACAGTGCAAAAACGCGTAGCGTAGCGGGCATTTTTTGCTTGCTCGCGGTCCTCAACGTCAAGTTGGCGACTGCGAGCGAGCAAAATGACATCCCGGCGAGACTTTTTCCTCGTTCGCGAACAGCAACATCAAGTTGCCGATCGCGAGCGTGGAAAATAAACCTCCCGGCGAGATTCTCAACGCGGGGAGGTCAGGTTTCTCATTGCGAGTGGTCGCGTATGCTCGCGACCGCTCGCGATGAGAAACTACCAGTCCGCGTTGAGAAAACTGCTGCTCGAGTACAAATCTACTCGAGCGGCAGAAAACGACAGCTTGCACTGTGCAAGATGCCGTTTGCAATGATTGCACAGTGCGGACAAGCATCCAGCACTGTGCAATCAGTGCGAACAGCATTTTCCCTACCGCACTACGCAGTTCGCGTAGCTACGCGTAGCTTGCGAAGTGCACTTCGCGCAGCTACGCGTAGCGCGACTACGCGAACTACGCCCAGGGTTAGTCCAGAACCGCTCCGATGAAGAGGAGCTTCTGAGAGGGAATCAGGTGTGACTTCGGCACATTGATGGAGAACCCCAGCGAATGAAGGAGGTCGGCCGTAGTCTGGAGGTGGGAGACGACTGCCTGGGACGAGCCCGCCTTCAACAGTCAGTCGTCGAGATAGGGGAAGACTGAAACCCCTGATCTGCGCAGATGAGCCGCGACCACCGCCATCACTTTCGTGAACACCCGAGGGGCGCTGGTAAGGCCAAAGGGGAGCACGGTAAATTGAAAATGCTCGTGGCCGACCGTGAACTGTAGGTAACGCCGGTGGGCCGGCAGGACGGGGATGTGAAAATAAGCGTCCTGCAAGTCCAATGCTACCATCCAGTCTTCCGGGTCAAGGGCAGACAAGACCTGAGCAAGCGTCAACATTTTGAACTTCTCCTTCCGGAGGAAGCGGTTGACGTCCCTGAGATCCAAGATAGGACGCAGGCCCTTGTCCTTCTTGGGGACCAGAAAGTAGTGGGAGTAACAACCACGACCTACTTCTGGGACAGGAACGCGCTCGATGGCTCCCTTGGCCAAGAGAGCCGTAACTTCCTGCTGGAGAAGGGCCAGATGATCCTCCGACATGCGGTGGTATCTTGGTGGCAAGATTGGTGGCAAGAGTAGCCCCTTCAGACTATTTGCAAAACCCACCTGTCCGACGTGAGGGTGCGCCAGTGGGAGAGGTGATGGCGAATCCTGCCGCCCACTGGCGTTTGATGGGCCTGAAAGGTCGGACTAGGAGGGTTTGGAGGCTGCTGCAGAGGGGGGGTTGGTGGACTGGCCTGCTCGCTGGCCCCCGGAACCACAACGGTTGTTCCCACGTCCCCGGCCGTGCGAAGGTTGGGTAACTTGCTGTGGCCTGTGGCTCTGGGCGGGACGTAGCGGGGCACCCCTTCCGTAGCCACGAAAGGGGCGAAAAGCAGACTGCGCAGGGCGGGTGGAGAGGCCCAAGGACTTGGTCGTAGCCCGTGAGTCCTTGAAACGCTCTAGAGCGTTGTCTGCTTTGTCGCCAAAAAGGCGACGCCCATCAAAGGGCATGTCCATCAAGGTGTTCTGGACATCCCCTGAAAAACCAGTCGACCTCATCCAGGCGTAGCGACGAAGCGCTACTGATGTGGAAATGGTTCTGCCCAGAGAGTCGGCGGTGTCCAGCCCACAACTTATCGGAACCTTCGCTGCATCCCTCCCGGCGGCAACAGCCTGGGAGAGCACTGCCCGGGCCTCCTCCGGCCACTGAGGCAGCACCTGCGCCACCGTATCCCACACCGAGTGGGAATAACGGCCCAAGAGACATTCGGTGTTTACAGACCGCAGTCCTAAGCTGGCGGAAGAGAAAATTTTCTTTCCAAGATGGTCCAGCTTCTTGGATTCCCTTTCCGGTGGAGCGGTAGGGAAGGCGCTTTTAGAAGTGGAGGCTTGGACCACCAAGCTCTCCGGGGTGGGGTGTTGGGAAAGGAAAGTGGGGTCGCCCGGAGCCGGGCGGTGGCGTCGGGCAATCATCCTGTCCACGGGAGCCCCCGTGTTGGGCCTGGACCATGTGCCCAAAAGGATGTCGGTGAGGGCCTCATTAAACGGTAGCAAGGGATCCGAAGAGCTCGCAGCCAGTTGAAGCACCTCTGTCAGGAGGTTAGTCCTGACCGCCACCGCAGGAATCTCGAGGTTGAGAGCCTTGGCCTCCCTACGCAACACGCGTACGACGCTCCCTCCTCCGTAGCCACGGTAGGAGGAGACAACATGCCAAGGTCAGGGGAGGTGTCCAAACCACTGGCATCCCCCAGTTCCTCTCTCCAGTCCTGTTCACTGTCCACCTGGTCAGTTAGAGGGTCACCTGACCCCTCCCAGTCCTCCTCCTCATCTTCTGGGTGCCATTCTGGTTGAAAAGGGGCCCCAGGAGTGAACAGGGGCACAAAAACCCCTCTTGGCACCGGATCCGGCGTCAGACGACGCCGCTCCGGGTCCACGTCGGGATGGAGGCCGGGGTCGACCCGGCCGGGGGACCGACCGGCGTCGAGCGCGGTAGTGGTGCCGGATGAAAGTGGCGCCGGTGGAGGCGTAATCAGGTCAACCTGCGCCGATCCGGATTCAGGCCTGGATCCATGGGGGCCCTGCGGCGCCGGGGCCCTATCCCCCGGCGGAGAAGGCCTAGGCCCCCCAACCGAGTCCGCGGGGCCCGAAGGCGCGCCGGCGGGTTCGGCCAACCAAAGATGGCGTGCATCGCCTCGTAGAACGTACGAAGCTGGGCGGGAGTCGCTCCGGGTCCCGGATAGGGAGGGAAACGCGGATTCGACTCTACGGGCTCTGCGCACGGAGCCGCGGGAGGGGCACCACCCGCGTCCCTCGTCGGGTCGGCCGACCGACGAGGAGAAGTCGAAGAGCGACGATGCTTCTTCGACTTCTTCTTATGCTTCGACTTACCCGATCCCGAGTGCGAAGACTTGGAAGACTTGGACGAATGGTGGTGGCTCCGCGACTGGTCCCTCGACCTCCCTCGCGACCGGGACCTCGAACGGCGCAGAGCCGACTTCCGGTGCTCAAGCAGCTTTCGGGACCGCTCCCGCAAAGCCTTCGGCGCCATCGACCGGCAGTCGGAGCACGACTTGGGGTCGTGGTCGCGCTCCAGGCAAAAAAGACACACGCGGTGCGGATCCGTCACCGACATCATCCAATGACAGGAACCGCATGGCTTGAAGCCGGGCATCCCTCGTGCACCTTAGGAGTCAAAGACTCGAAAAAGAAGTCGTCGAGAAAAAGTCAGTCAAAAAGTGACTGGAGGTACCGCTCTTCCCAGATCTGCGCTGGCTGGCGCGGAAAAAGAAAGAACTGACGTCAGCGCGCGAGGGCGGCGTCTAAGTAGCTACCGCGACGTTATCCCGACGACCACAACGCGGAGCCGACCGACACCACCTTCCGACGCGCAGAGGTACTGCTGACGAAAAAACTTTCCGGATCCAGTCTGACGCCTGGGGGTAATTCTAAGGTAAGGAATCTATAACTAAAGTGTTTCTTCCAGATGTAAATATTCAGTAAGGAGATGGGGTGATACAAACTGCATTCTTTTGAGTCTTTACCCGATTTTGGGATCACAGATATTCTTTTTTTCACCACAGAAGATTTAACTGCACCTGTGCAAAGTCGTTGAAGACTCTTGGCAGCAGGTCAAGAAGTTCCGGCCAATATGTTTTATAGAAAGCTGCGGAGAAGCCGTCTTGCTCTGGTTTCCTTCCCTGTTTGAGCATTTTTATGGCTTTAATAGTTTAATCAGGGGTAATTGCACTGTCAATCCTTTTGCACTGATTCACAAAACCTGTACTCCGATATAGTCTATGAATAACTCCTGATCTTGTGATAGAACTACTAGAATGCCTTTTTTCTCCCCCTCTGTTGTGCCAGCATTGTATCCCCCAGACTGCTTAAGGATGTCTTGAATGCTTTTTCGTGTTCCTTATTTTAGTTTGGCTTTCAGAAACCTCCCTACTTTGATGCTGTGTTCATAGTATTCTTGTTTAATCTTAGCTAAGGAGTATTCAGCTTTATTAAGCTTTAATAGCTGCAACTGATCACTCACCACCAGAATCCTACACTACCTCTCATGCAAAGCTCTCACCAAATGATGTTTTTCAATCTCCTTCAATTTTCCCTGCAGGACCAGCCAGGTACTAAGCATCCTGTCTGCTTTCACTACACAGGTCTCTCATACTATAAAGTCTTCAGTGCAGACTATAGTATTGTTAGAACATGTCCCTATGTTATTCAGGGTTAGGAATTTTTTGATTTGGATTTGTATCACTAGCCACCAGGTCTTTAAAAATGGTATCATCAAGAAACTAAATTACATCTCTGTAGCTTCATGGCCTCCTTCAAAACATACAGGTCGCTGGTGTATGGTCCAATAAAGTCATAACATCATGCTCTGCTCTTCTATGGACTGGTCTCAATGTATGATCCACTATAGAAAAAAAAGTTACTAACCTGTATGCAGATGTTCTCCACTATTGGTATCATTCACAGATTACTTGAACCATCCCCGACGTCGAGCTGGGAGTCTTACAGTAGTTTTTCGAGGTAAGCGGTATATTGACGACAACAAACTTCTAGACAGCGCTCAATATAGCTTTAGAAGTCAACACAGCACTGAGCTGGCCCTGATCAATGTATTGGAGAAAATAAGAGAGGTCCTGGACAAAGATGGGAAGACAGCCCTGATCCTTCTGGACCTCTCACCGGCATTCAACACAGTTGATCATTATCTTCTAATAAGCCGTCTTTTTTCCGTAGGGATCAGGGGCAGGGCTCTGGCTCGTCTGAAGTCCTTTCTCTGTGACAAAGAGCAACAAGTGGAGCTTGGCGGACACAGGTCGTCCTGGTTCACCTTTTCCTGCGGAGTGCCTCAAGGCTCCTCGCTGAGCCTGACACTTTTCAATCTTTATGTCACCCACCTCTGCTCTCTCATAAAGTCCTTTGGCTTTAAGACAGTGGCATATGCTGACGACACGCAAATCATGGCTTCCTTTTTAGGGGACTCAACGGACACTGCACTGGGATTTCATGACTGCTTGCGCAAAGTTAGACATTGGATGTCCCAAAATTGCCTGAAATTAAACACAGGGAAAACTGAGGTGCTTCTATTTGGACATGATACCTCTTTTTGGAAAACAAGCTGGTGGCCACAGGAAATGGGAGAAATCCCAACTCCTATCTCTAAGGTGAAAAACCTAAGAGTCTCCTTTGACACCAAGCTGTCCTTTGAGGCGCAAATCAATGCAATCACCTACTCATGTTTCTACATGATCAAAACTATCAGGAAAATTCTTCCTTTCATCCCGCTAGAACTCCAGAAAGCGGTGGTAACAGCTCTTATCCTGTCTAGAATAGATTATTGCAGTGGGCTGTTCCTCAACATACAATCACGCCTCCTCAACAAAATGCAGGTCCTCCAAAATGCAGCAGCTCGCTTACTGCTTGCTATCCCAAAACATCAATCAGTGGCTCATGCCCTCCCAATATTGCATTGGCTACCAGTCAAAATAAGGATCAAATTCAAGGCCCTCTGCATCGCCTTTAAAGCACTACATGGGCTTGGCCCCGACTACTTTGCAAACAAGTTCAAGTGGTACATCCCAGAGAGGCAGCTCTGCTCTGCGACATCCGCAAACCTGATAATCCCCAGGGCCAAAGCGGCCTCATGGGGGGGGGGAGAAGTTTCATTGCAGGCACAGCCAGACTGTTGAACTCACTCCCACTGGCACTCAAGGCAGAAAACAACCTCTTGGCTATTCGGAAACTTTTAAAAACTCAGCTCTTTAACAACTAGCCCGGTCACACCTTCCCAACACCCCACTCTGGCTAGCAGATAATGGTGAGCCGCCGCGCCTAGACACCTCCAGGTATTAGCGCACGTTACAAATTTAAATTTCATTTCATTATTGCTAGATTGTGCTTTAAAAGCTTAAAGGTACCACTTTGTAAACCAATTCACATCATTCAAAATGAACCAAACTTCAACTAATCAGGAGACAGGTGAACCAAAACCAGGGCCAAAAAACCTCACATTTCTTAGCACAAGAGTGAGGTTAGATCCTGTTTGAGATGACCCCGCATCGGGAAGGAGGGTGGGGTCCCATGTGAATCTAAGAAAGATACCATTACTGGAGAACAACAGTATACAGGTAAGTAACTTGTTTTTTCACCAGTATTGGACCTTTTATAGATTAACATGCTTAAATCGGAATAGAAAGCAGTAAATAAATGCAGATAAATATATATTTAAAGATAGGTATTCAGTTAACAGAGTACTGATAGTGGATGGAGGGAAACATGTGAAATGCGAACATAAAAGGCTCACCTTAATAAAAAAGAAATTAAGAACAGCCTGGACTACTGCTGCATCATTGATTACTGTCAAGTCAAGACAGCAGTGTCTAGGGCGGGCGTGGCCAGCGCGATGGCAGAGTAGACACATCGCCTGGAGGTTCCGACGGCCCGGTACTGTTCCTGATCCCTGAGCCCCATCCGGCCATAAAAGAGACGTGGGAAACCCCTGGGAAACGCACCGGTAGAACTGAGCGGACCGGCGTCGCCAAACTGCAGAGGAAACTTGCCAAACCGGCTCCGACCTCATTCCATCTGGAGCGAGGGATTTCAAGATGGCGGAGTCTTCGGGCTGTGCAGCCAGCAGAGGTGAGGCGGAGGAGGGAGCCGGTGACCCGAGCAGACAGACTCGCTCACTTGGAGGGGTGGCCGGATCGGGGCCCTCCGGACTGCCGTCCGGGCACAAAGGACTGGGGCCCCCTCCCTCACGGAGTATCGGCTGGCGGAGAGGAGAGATCGCCCTCGTGGGTTCGTGGGCATGGAGCTGGGGGGGGTCTCGCCTGCCTGGAGGTGAGGTGCGCGAGCGTCTGGAGCGCCCTCTGACCGATACGGCTTGCGCGGACCCCGCCGCGTAGAAGTGAGGCCCCAGCTGAATGAAAGCGCAGTGGGGACAAGACACCAGGCCCAGCTACCGGAGGTGACCGGCATCCAAACGAGGGCCAGCGGCTGGAGACACCGAGGGAGGGAGAATCACAGCAGGACCCCTATAGTAACAGAAACAGCGACCAGATATGGGGAGGCGCGGTGCTGCGGCCTGGCTCGAGGAAGCAGTGGGAGGCCCGTGGACACCTGTGGGCCCTAGACCAGACCGGGACGCGAGTCCAGTGAACACAATAAGCCCTGGGAATTAAGGAGGGGGCCCTGTTTGAACAGACCGAAGTGTCAACTAAAGTGGCAGTAAGTGGCACTGCACAAACCTGAAGGCAGAAGCCAGCGCTACCCAAAACCCCCCTCCCCCCGCCGAGCAGGCTAGAGGTGACAGTAAGAAGGCCCGCCAGGAGGAAACCAGAAGGAATTGAAGAGGCCCAGACGAAGACCCTAGCAATATATGAGGCTTGGCACGGCCCCTCCCCCCCTCCAGAACGAGCCTTGGTGGTCTGTCCGGTGTTGGAAGAGGGTACCAGGGTGACGACCAGGGGTGGCTCCCGGGCTTTTGGCAAGAGAATAATATGCCTAAGCGCTGTGAACAGGACTGGAGACGTCCCCTGAGAGGCCAGAAGTTTTTCTTTTCCCCTATGTGGTGAAGGGGGACCCTCCGAGCTGGGCCCTGGAGCATGTCCAAAAGCCCCCTCCCTCCCTTTTCGGCAGATGACCCTAGCACGGGTAACAAGAGAAAAAGAATAAGAAACACACAGCCTGAAAGGGAGATAATAAGGTCAATTATCGCGCAGATTGCTGGTCCTGCGACTAAATGCGAGTTCCTGGATGGCTCATAGCGCGAGAGTGGCCTGAAAGAAGGAAGACACCTGAATAACAGAAGTTACATGCAACTTTGGAAAAGAGGCGATCACTGCGGGTCTCTCCGCCTTCAGCACATTGAAATAAGACTAGCAAAATCCCCAGATAATACAACCACACAGAATGGCAAGAGATAAAGAGCCGAGGCCCCAAAGGCAGGGGAAAATGGACAGATACACCAAAGTGGTAGCCCCTCCCTTGGGAGCCACAGCCGATCCACCCCCCATGCCAGATAACGCAGCCCTCCTGCAGGCAATACAATTGTCCAGAGAGGTGCTAGAGGGCAGAATATCGGAAGTGCGCACTGATGTGATCCTCCTAAGGCAAGATCTCCACAAAGTGCCAGAAAAGGTGGCACTCGCAGAACAGCGCATCTTAGAAGTAGAAGACGTTTCACGCAATCTGCGGAAGGAGGTCACACAGCTGGCAGCCTCTTTGAAGGAGACTACTTGGAGAGTAGATGATGCGGAAAACCGGGCACGAAGGAACAACCTGCATTTTATAGGCTTTCCGGAAGGTTGCTAGGGTGCAGACGTAGGAGCCTTCCTCATCAAATGGCTCAAAGACACTTTCCCGAATACTCAATACTCAGCCTGCTTTGTGATTGAGTGAGCCCACAGGATGCCAGAGACACGGCCTCCTCCAGGGGCCCTTCTCAGGCCGGTGATCGCCCGTTTTTTAAATTACCAGGACAGAGATTTGATATTGCGAGAGATGAGGAGTGTAGGTGAGGTCAGACTGGGCAATACCAAGATAATGGTCTTTCCGGATTACTCTAGAGATGTCCAGAAACAGAGAAGAACTTTTGACTCCATCAAGGAAAAGTTACGGACCCTTCATATACAATACATGTTACTCTTCCCCCGCCAAACTTAAAGTAATATTCCAGAATAAAACTTTCTTCTTTCAAACACCGAAGGAGGCGTGGGTCTGGATAGAGGAACGGCCCCCTAGATCGCAAAGATTGGAACGAGCAGAGGTCCAGCGATCGGCTACGAACACCACACTAAGATCAGAACTGCAGAACACAACATCGAAACGTCGTTTGGGAAGAAGATTCAAGCCGCTAAGAAGCACGCCACAGAGACATGATAGGAATCTGGAGGAGAAGACGTGCAGCTCGGACACAGATGGAGGGTCCGAAAAAGGAACTGCAGAAGTGACGCCACCCAGGGGTTGTCCCCGATGACAGGCCACTCCGGTCATGTCAGAACAGGAACAAGCAGAAGACACGGACAGTGATCACCCCCACAAGCCCACAGCCCAGAGACACTAAATCGTTAAACCCTAACAGGCGATCAGCCTTCGGCTGTGCCAGTATCTTTTACTTTGTGTTGTTGGTAAACAGTTGATTTGGGGGGAGGGGAGAGGGTGGTGGATACAGACCTCTCAGACTTTGTCCGCGCCAGTTTTGTTTAAGTTGAGGGATGGGCGTGGGAGAGTGTGGGGGGGGGTGGGTTTGTTGGTAATTTTGCAGGAGAATTTTCTGTGTATAACAATGTTGATTTCTTTATGGCCGATATGTGGGATGTTGGGAAAGAGGGCGGGGGAATGGGCGAACACCGCTGAAAGGAAGCTGCTCTCAGGCAGCGTAGACATGTATTGATATATGTCCAATGGGTGAGAAAGGATGTACAGTCCTGACATGGAACGTCAACGGACTAGGTAACAATATCAAGAGGGCTCTAGTTACGAGGTACTGAGACTCAAACCGGACATAGTCCTACTGCAGGAAACACACTTGATGGGAGACCATTGCGCTTTTCTGGGAACAGGGACATACACCACACTGGCACATGCCGGGTTTACCTTGGGATCAAGAGGTGTAGCCATCCTAATCAAAAAATCACCTCCCTTCCGGACTAATAGAACTTGGACTGACCCTGGGGGCACTTTCGTGGCGGTGCAAGGGACTTGGGGATGGAAGGCGCTTACACTAATCAGCGTTTATGCGCCCCCACGATTACAAGCTCGGACTCTAGACAAAACAACCGAGATTCTTCTAGAATCCGGTCCTTCCACACACATAATTGGGGGGGATTATAACGACATAATCGAACCGCTGATGGACCGTACGGGAGGGAATATGGGCTCCAGTAGACCTACCAAACTGGCTGAATTTCTGAATACCTGGGCTTGACTGACCTATGGCGTCACCTCCACCCGGTGAACCATACCTACTCCTTTATTTTGGGAGCCCATGGAGTTTTTCCCAGATTGGATTATCTCTTCGCGCCAGGAGGAAGTCTGGGGGGGTGGGGAGGTGGTCAGCGGGAATGTGTGGGATTTGAGAGACAGGAAAGTGGCAGGCAAGATTAGAGCGGACTCGGAGTTGTATTTCCAGGAGAACATGGGCTCAGTTGTCTCGGCTGTCACTCTATGGGAAGCTTACAAAATGGTACTAAGAGACAGAGCTCAAAACACAATAGCCCTCAAGAAGAGAGATGAGACTCGCGAGCAAGATGCCTTGGAACAAAAGCTGTTAAGAGCTGGAGAGACTGGTAGATATTAACACAGATAGGTTCACAATCCAGCAGATTGCAGTAACGTGTAGATAATATCGAGCCCTGGCAGAGCAAGAGACCAAACTTATACTCCAGGCCACACAACATAGACTCTATGAAACAGGGGACAAGGCGGGGAAGCTGCTCACATGCTTGAGTAGAAAGGAAATAGAGGCAAGGTGGGTTGATATGATATGTGTCAAGGAGGAGAGGTACACAACGGCACCGGCAATTGCGGGAGCATTTGCTAAATACTACACTGAACTCTACAAAGCAAGGACCACTAGCGGATGAGGCCCAAATTAGTAAATCCCTAAACACGATTACAACTCCCACTCTAGCGCAGGCGGAGAGGTTAGAACTTGATAAGGATATCTCCTTGACAGAAGTAATGGATGCTATTGGTAAGATGAAAACGGGGAAAACCCCAGGTCCAAACGGGATACCGGCAGAATTTTAAAAAAGTAATGCCAGCCTGCTGGGACCCCATCTGTTGAATATGTACTGCGCCACTCAAGCAGAGAAGTCACTCCCCCAGATCTACGCAACGCAACAGTACTTGTGATCCACAAAAAGGGCAAACCCCCCACGGAATGTGGGTCTTATCGCCTCATTTCATAACTTAATGTAGAGACAAAGATCTTGGCCTCTATCCTTGCGGCTCGACTACTGCCAGTGATCACATTGCTTGTTCACTGTGACCAATCAGGTTTTATGCCTAAGCGAGCCACACGCTTTAACCGTAGTCGTTTGGCCAACTGGCTGGACACAGTGAAGGAGAGGTCCGCCCCACATGTATTTCTTTCACTAAATGCTGAAAAGGCCTTTGATGTAGTTCATTGGCCGAATATGCGACAGACTCTGTTGAAGTTGGATTCTGCCCCATCTTCCTTGCGTGGGTAGAATTACTATACACCAACCCGAGTGCTAGGGTGCAAGTAAACGGGACATTATCAGATGCATTCCCTATACAGAGAGGCACCAGGCAGGGTTGTCCGTTATCCCCCCTTCTGTTTGCCCTGGTATTGGAGCCGTTGGCATGCCCGATAAGGGATCACCCGTCCATGAGCAGCTTCTCCGACAAAAAGGGGTGCCTCCCGGAGGAGCGAATTTTGCTCTACGCATATGACATACTGCTATATGTTACTGACCCTAACAGGACACTTCCTCTGATCTTACAGGTATTTGAAGAATATGGCAGATACGCAGGGCATAAAATAAACTTGGACAAATCTAGCTTATACACGGTTGGAGGTACTTTAGATATTCAGACACTCCCAAGATGTCTAAGAGTCATTCGGGAAGGGTTCCAATATCTTTATTCATGGTTTATTCATAACTATTAACGACCCCATGAACCTTGCACAAAATATCAAGCGGGTTCTAATGGACTTCAGGGAAGATGTTAAAAGATGGAGATGATTGCCCCTAACTATCTTGGGCAGACCAGCCATGTACAAGATGACGACACTTCCGAAGTTACTTTATATATTGCAAAATACATACTGTAAACTGCCGGAGACAATCTTCAAGATGATAAATGAGGAGTTACGCACACTATTATGGGATGGGGGACACCCGAGAGTAGCATTGAGGATGCTACACCATAGTCACTACAATGGTGGCATCGCCCTACCAGACATACAATCATACCACAGAGCCCGCGCACCTGGTGGTGATTAATGACTAGGAACATATAGCAGGAGAACATCCAACCTATCCCCTTGAAAGGATCCAATTCCAGGAACGCACACATCAACAGTACATATATGGGGGCGTGGGACTCAGCCGCCTACTCCCTGCCACCCAAAGAACTCTAGAGGCCTGGAAAGGGGCAAAGAGACAAATGCAATGGGCAAAGAAGTTAACGAGGGAAACCCCACTGTGGGAGGGTACGAGACTGCCCAAGATAGCTGGACTCCAAGGTTTTAGGCACTGGAACACAATCTGGATTTCCCGGCTCGACGATATCTTGAAAGAAGGAGCCCTCATCCCCTTTGTGACACTCCAAGCCGAGTATCGTCTGAATGAGACCTAATGATATAAATTCCTCCAACTAGAACACACCTGGAGGGCAGAAAAATGGACACAACAGATATCCCAGAATATGCGCCCCTAGAGGGTAGGCTACTGCAGGGGGAGATGCCCAGTAAGGCAATCTCTTGGACATACAAAACGCTAATCAATAATATTCCTGATAACTTGATCGCCTTAAGATCCAAATGGGAATGCACCACAGGACCACTAGAAGACATAGATTGGAAAGCGGCCCTAATGCACCGACGAGAAGTGGCAATTAAGTCTAGGCTTCACCTGATTCAATTCAAAATATTACATAGGGTGTACTAAGACAGGGCTCGACTGCACGAAATGGGGATGGCGGAGACACCAAATTGCTTGCGTTGCAGGACGGAAAGAGGTACATTTGTGCATACACTTTGGGAATGTCAACAAATTAGAACTTACTGGTCCTGAATACTGGGGGAGCTTGGTCAGATACTGGGAATGGAACTCCCTGTAGATGCCAAGTTAATTTTCCTAGGGGTGTCCTTAGATGTAGATCTCCCCGTACTAAACTTCTGCTGTGTAATCTGGCCCTCGTGGTGGCAAAGAGATGTAGTCCGACATTGGGGAGCGTCCACTCTCTCGACGAAGCCAGAGTGGAGAGCGAGCATGGACATGTATATGGTCGCTGAGAGGGTTGTATATAAGGTGAGAGGATGCCCAAAAAGTTTAGGAAGATCTGGTCCCCCTGGATGAGCTTCTATGGGCTGGAGCTAGAGGAGGGAGGAATAGAATCCCCAATGACCCCTCAAAACCCTGGAGGGATGGAGAAGAGATGAAGGCCTTCCTACCCCTCCCCCTTTTTTCTTCCACTAGCCCTAGAACTCAGGCGTGAAATGCTAAACAGCTGCACCAAGCATACGCAAGGGATGGGTAGCTGGATTGGCAACTTTGCATGCGCAATGTTCCTCCTGATGTGTTGTTATGTGACCTTATACTGTAATCTGATGCATAAGAAAGACCCATACCCCAATGTATTGGCTTATTTTGTATTGCTCATGTAAAAATCAAATAAAAGCAGTTTAAAAAAAAAGACAGTAATGTCTAGTAAATGTATGTCTATTCTTCCGAGTCTCAGCCCTGCAGATATGCAACAAAGGCACGCAAATAGGGGCACTGGAAGTTGCTATAGTTTTAGTTCAATGTGACTTGACTTTTCCCTGCAAATGCCCATCCTGCCTATTGGCGACAGAAAAAACTATAGCTGTAGATATCCAGCATGCCAGACTTTTTGAAAATAGAGTTCCCCTTTCTGGGAGGGTTGTATGCTATTAAAGGTTGATCAGATTTACTCTCGAAACACTTCTGGAACTATCAACAGCTGAGATTTTGTATTCAAAAACTTCTGGGACCAGATCTGATAGACTTACCAAAGTCCCCAATTCACCAATACTTGGAAATGTGCTGCACTTCTAAAGGGTTCTTTTCAGGGCTGTATAAGACTCTAGCTGGCCACACATTCTCCTATCCACTAGCGACTGACTGGCTAAACTGGCGGAGGAGACTCAGTCTAGAGTATACAGATGGAGACTGGGCTAGGCTCCTCAGGACATACTCAAGTTTAATTATTATAAGAATCTACATAGATGGCACTGGACAACAACCAGGCTCCATAAATCCAGTCTATCAGAAGACTTCCAATGCTGGAAATGTCGGATCCCTGACTGCGACCTTGTCCATGGCACTGCCCTGTCTTATGGAAATACTGGAAGGGAGTATAGTCCATAATAGCCCATGCTGTGGGTAACGCTCCCCGCTGAGTAAAAGGCGACACTTCTACATGACATGTCTGAGTACCCTGAAATAACAGAACATGGGGCCACATAGTTTGTAACAACTGTAGCAGTGACAAAGTTATGCAAACTCTGCCTCTGGAAAACTGACAAATATCCACCAACAGGGACCTGGCTGAGGGAAATGCATCAAATAGCAGAATTTGAACAAATGATATATCGAGTTAATGAACAAGTGGATATATTTGCTGAAATTTGGGGTGACTTCCTAGAGGATGCAGGCAAGACATAGGCTATTATTGGTAGCTTCCATACAAAGGCGACAACGAGGCCAAGAGATGGGTACTATGCACACTGGACATTGGGTCCTACCTCACATAGCAGTCTCTTAGGCTAGGTATCCCTCGGACAACATCATATAGTGATTTTCTTATACAAAGTATTGCTAGTGTCTAGTCCAGGCCCTGTAAGTGGTGTCAACTGGGTAGAAGTAGTATAAGACATTTACCACCACAAACTGAATGTACCAGATCCCTTCTAAAGTAATAATGTAATACCCGATGTCTTACGCCTCCTTTGTCTTCCATTCTCTTTTACCCTCTCATCTGTCCTTCCCAACCCTCCACACTTTTTCAATAGTTACTTTTGTTACGTAGGAGCCCAGTTTGAGATTTTTGTGGATGCAGAACCTTACTTGTTTTAAAAACTCAATGAAAATACTTGATGGAGTGAACTACTGTTGGAGCACTGCATGTGCTATTGTCTTCTGACAGATAAATTGAGAATCAGAAATGTTATCACACTATGTCATAGCCTCTTTTTTTCTGTCTTTTCTTTTCTTGTGTTATAATAAAACGTAATAATTTTTAAAAAGTCGATCAGATTTACTGAAATGTTGTGTTCTTTTAATGTAGCATCTGAGAAATTGTCTTATATCAAACCTATGCAGGTCTCTCTCTGCTGCATCCTTTGGATTTTGAAAAAATACTTTAGGACGACTGGTTAGTTAAGGTGAAAGTCTGATGATACTTTAGGAATAAAGTGCAGATTTTTCTTAGTATTATTGTCATCTCAGAATTGTAAGTGCAGTTATTTGATGGTAGGCTTGAAATTCGCTCACACATCAAGCAGACCTCAAAGCCAATAACGGGGTTAATAAGAGGCTTCATTTAATGTTATTAGACCATATAAATTGCCATGTAATTGGTGGTTTTCTAATAGGGGAAAAGGCTCTGAATAAACCTCTAAGAATCGCTTTAGTAATCCTATTTTACCACAAGGGCAACTGGTTGGCTGACCTTCTGAATCATGAGACTGCCGACAAATGGGCTTTGACTGAAGAGTGGGAAGAGCCTGAACGTGCTAAGTGAAACACCACGACAAAAGCATTTCCATTTGTCTTCATATGTCTTACTTCTTGATTCTGTTTCAGCATTGACTATTAGTACTCTGCAATCTTCTGAGATAGTCAGGAGATAATATTAATTTTGTTCATGAGCCAGTCTGATTAACTGAGTGATTCTGGATTCGGATGCAGAACATAGACTCTGTGTAGAGTTAAGAGATTAGTTAGTGGCCTCAGGGTAATGTAGTTATGCTCTGAAATGAGAAGTAGCTCTGAGTACCACATTTGTCTGGGCCACGCTGGTGATATTAGAATGAGACAGTAAGGTTCTTGGTCTTCTTGCTTATGACTCTCATTATTACTGGAAGCGGGGGAAAGGCATAGACAAAATATTCTGACCATTCCACCTGAACACCATTTTCCCATAATTCCTTCTGTGGGAATCTACTTGCGCTGAATCGGCATTTGTGGTTCTGGTTGTTTGGAAATAGATCCAGATTTGGAGAGCCCCATTCCTAGAAGCTAGTTCTCAATTGGTGCTTGTTTTTCTCTCATGTGTAACACTCCTTTGTTGGTCTGCTCATAGTGCTGGCCCATTGGTTGCTGACACCTGGTACATGTTCCGCTCTAAGAGTAATTTGATGACTGATGTTCATCTTCAAATCTTCTGTTCCTTAAATGAAAAGTAGGAGTGATTTTTTTCCTCCCTATTTGTTTATGTAGCACATGGTCATTGTACTGTCTGTGCGTTCCAGTACTGAGGACCCTCAAATCCTCGGAAGGAAGGACTGAATATCACCACTTTCAACTCCAAAAGGTTAATATGCTTTTGGGACTCTTGAGATGACTACCTTCCATTGATCTCTACATTCTGGAGGTGAGCTCCACAGCCTTCTAGAGATGTTATCGTTGTTGGAAAGTGGGTTAATAGTGGTAAATATGCATCTACCACTTGTAATAAGGCCACTAACACAGTCTAGGGCACAGAATAGGTCTCAGTAAATTATTCCCATGCTCAACCCTGGGTAGCTTGGCTGCAAGCAGGCAGGCTTAACTTAGAAGACAGGTATGTAAAGCATTTAAAAACACAAATTCAGTAAATAATTAAGACACAACACACAATAAAAATCCAACACTAATTTATAAAAACTAGGAAATATTTTTACTTTTAACATGACACCAAACTGACAAAAATCCAATGTAGGGAACCAAAGAAAAGTATTTTTAAAGAATAAACACTTTATAGCACTTAGAAACCTATAGCGTCACTCTGGGACATCTGGTTGTGCTTGACCGGGACAAAGTCATAGTTTATGCAGACTGCGATGGAGCCCTGCTTGGATACTCCTCGCAGGAAGCCTCAGTCAGAATTTTACATTTGGACTTAGAAACTTTCCAGGAGCTTTTTCTGCCGAGCTTTTTCTGCTGGGGTCCCTCGATGCACTTCACCAGGTCAGATTCGGTGAGGGTTCGCCGGTTTGCTTTTCAGGGAGCCCCCGGTCAAACTCTGAAGTCGGACCTCAAGAGCTTTTCCATGGGACAAACAGTAGGTTAGGCCCGCTCACGGTTGAAGTTGGCCAGCATGGTTCTATCTGTTGAGTCGGTCCCCTTATGGAGCTTTTTTCCAAAATTGCTACAAACGTCTCCAAACTTCTGGCATTTCTTCCTGAAGTTCCTCTTGAGGGTCCAAAATGTCCGAAACACATTCTAACGGTATGGAATCTCCAAGATAGTCCTTGAAAGGTTGGGATCACAATTCCCACAAGCACCTGGCCAAAACCATTACATATCCACTGGATGCACTCCAGACAGGATATTCTAGGTGGTGAAGGTCAAGGTGAGCTCTGTTAACCTGCAGCTTGCAGAAAGTTCACTCTTTATTCTTGAAGCAAGGTACATCCACAGGGCTGTAGTTCCACATAAGGCAGCAGGCGCAGTCAGTCAGAATGCAGGGCATGATGGTAAAAATCAAGTTTCCAGCTTGGCAATCCATCTTCTTTTCCTAGTTTCAAGTAGCATGCAGCACCTCTCACATAGTTATTCAGTGTTCTCTGGGGTCAAGTAGGAGAGCACTCCTTTCCAATGAGGTGCAGGGTGCAGGAAAGTGCCCCTCTTTGCATGATTACTCCCCACTTTTTGCCTGACATCTGATGCAACCTGACTTGATGTGCCATAAAGAGTATATGGTCTGGGAGTTGGCCATTACAAACTCCTCAGCTCCATAATGGCTGTACTAAAACCTGGGAAGTATGGTAGCAGGCTTCCCAGCATATTAAACCCACACTAATGCCAGTGTGAGGTTTAATGTAAAATGCACTCAGAGGCCCCTGAAAAACGACCAGCCCTGGTGTGGTTCCTGAATGGCTGCCTGCCACCACCAGACAGGGTTTCTAGAACCCTGGGTCGAAAGCCTGCGCTCTCTGGGTCCAGAAACAAAGCCCATCCTGGGCAGAGGTGTCATTCCTCCTCCCCAGGATGGTCTGGGTCAATGAAGGGGAAGCTTCAAAGGCCTGCCGCTTTTGTAAGCTGTCCCTGCCTTTTGCTGCCCCCAGCAACTGGCTCCCACTGGTTCTGCCCTCCGTTTTGCCAACCCACCCCTCAGGTGGGGGAGGCGAGGTGAAGCACAAATCCCAGTCCCCTCCATCTTGAAGTTGAGGGGACCCAGCCAATTAGAGAGAGGCTCATGCTCCTCTCCCACTGGAGGGTGGCATAATATGGGGAGTACCCACCCCAAGGAAGGGACGCCCCTAAATTTTGTATTTAGGGGCAACCCTGAACCTTGCCTCCTCAGATTCGAGGAAGGAAGAAGGATCGCAGAGCTGTGATGACCCAGGAAGAGGAGGACACCAAATGCTTTGGACCCCAGCTGTACCGGCCTGTCCCGACCTGACTACAGCGAAACCCCTGCCTGCCCAGCAGCCGGCAGCTCCCCAGAGCCCAGAGGACCTGCCTCGCAACCATCTTTAAGACTCTGTCTCCCGTGACCACCGGATTTGCTCAAACAAAAACTCACCCACAGAATCTGGATCCAGGCGGCTCTGCGATTTTGCACTACTCTGCCCCTGATGCCCACGGCCCGAGTTCAAGTGGCCCAACACCATGAGGAGGTCCCCCCAGAGATCCTAACCTGGGATTTGGTGATGCACGACCTCCCTTAAGCTTCAAGCCGATGCCTGCAGCCTCAACCCGATGGGTCCCCCCAGGACGTGACGGGAGCTTGTAAGAAGAACCCGACTCTAAAAGACACCCCTGCAACCGATGTTTCACACCCTTGGGTGGCCCAACCAATAGTGTCCAGGCATCCCTCAAGAACCCAACCTACCTCTCCAACCAGTGGTCACCTTCAGGAAGCCTCCCAGCCCAAGCCTGCAGCATCTTTGCCGAACCGAAGGTCTCCATTGGAATCCTTAGGGTCTGTGATGTCTCCTTGGCACACTGCACCTGGCCGCCCCTGTGCCGCTGGTGGTGCAGCTCCAGTGCTGATTGTTGGCCCCTGCAGAGCTGACCTTAACCCCAGGAGCTTTGCTCCCACACCCGAGTGGCATGCTTGTAAGCAGTCCCTGACCGAAGGACCCCCTAGCCCCATTTGCTAACATTGGGCCCCTGCACTCTGCACCCGGCCGCCCCAGTGCCGCTGGTGGTGCAAACTGAGTGCCTACCTAGACCTTGGGGAACCTTAGTCCTTACCCGCAAAACTCCCACTCTTAAGTAGTTTACTTACCTAAGAAACTGCTAACACTTTTTTCCCATAGGAACCCATGTTACGAGTTTTGTTCCTGAAAATGTTGTGTTGAGCTGAACTTTATATGAAAGAAAAAGTAACCAAACTGCAAATCTTAAAAAGTCTTACTTACCCTGTATTGTGAGATCCACGATGTGGTATCTAGGCATGACACCCCGAGTAGTCGATGTAATCCAAAAGTAATCTAAATGTATTCTAAAAGTAAATACTGTGTAATTTAACCTGTTTTGAAAGCCAATACAAACCTGTAACAATTACAATATCATCCACAACTGCATTTCCTTGTAAAGTCTTGCACTTTAGAATATATTTCATTTACCTGTGTAAAGTACCGCTTGGTTCTAGAAATAAAACATAAGTATACCTATTTTATACTTACCAAATTGGTCTGGATTCAGTCTGAGTGTGAGCCATCAGTCTTGAGTGAAAGAATACAATAAATGCTTAACACACCCTCTGGATAAGCGAAACTTCTTGCCCACACTACCACAAAGGGAGTTGTTAGTGCTTACCTAATTTAGCCTCTGCTAAACCTCTTGGGACTCCCTGGACTCTGTGCACACTATACCTTACTTTGGTATAGTATATACAGAGCCAGCTCCCTACATTGGTGGATTAGCAGTGGGATGTAAAGCCTTGCATTTAGTGGACTAACTGAGTCAACCTCTGATCACATGACAAGAATCCAAAAATTGACTTTAGTACAACTCACTTTTTTTAATTGACTATTTTCCAAAATTCTAAAAGTGTTGTTACGGACTTGTGTTCAATTCCTCTTATATTATTTTTAGAAACTTAAAAGTCACTGAAGTTAGAACGGAAGTACATAGAACTGCTGTATGTCTTCTAAAAAGAAACCCCACTTTTGAAAACAATGAGCAACCCAGAGAAGATGGCTGAGGAGCTTGACCTCACCCCTTACTCCAACCTAGAGAGTTAAGGCTTCTCTGTAAGGCTAAGCAAATAAAAACTGGGCCACACCCTACCAGAATACAACTCCAAGAGTTCCTGGCAGGGTATACAAGGGGCCACCACACAGAAGAAGGTGAAGACCTTCAGGAGAATGGGGAAAGTAGTGAGGATGATGAGGCCTTACACCAACCACCTCAACTACTTAGGGATGATGGGAACTTTGTATCCTACCTCCACACTCAAGAGGTTCAGGGTCTGGCTCCTACAGTGGTAGGGCTAACTCCATACCAGACAGTGAGGACAACTTCACTGAGGAGAATCTCCTTATAGCACTGATGACCAAAAGAGTAGAAAATATAATCAAAGGGCATGTGTTCCTTAATAAAGTAGAAGAGTGAAGGGGGCACAGATTCTCACAACTGTAAAGTGCGCCTATGTTGGGGTAACAGGAGTGGACAGTCAGCACGACTGTTCATGTTGCCCTCACACATCCCCTAGAGGATGTCATGCTTCATCATCGGGCGTTGCTCCTTGTTGGGCCGGCGCTGCAATATCCAACTGGTCCCTCGTAGGGTCGCTTTTGCGGAGGTCTTTTTTAGGGTTGCCGTATGGATGAATGCAAGTGAGGGGGGTATTTCAAAAGTGGGGTGTTGTGTGTGAGGTTAAAACTGGTGAGGGGATTTCCTAGTACTACACATTATTAATAGGAATACCCTTCCAGAGATAAAAAGCCTAATAAGGGCTGTGGATACCTTGGGTTTTAGTAGAAAACCCAGTAGTCAATCAGGTGTGGAGAGAGGGAAGGAAAGTTACACTTCCTGTCTGGAGAGGCGGACCTAGTGGTGGTCACTCCTCAAAAAAGATTGTGTTGTCAACATGTTTCATGCCTATTTTGGTCTTAGGGATCCGGGGCGCTTCATCAGGACAAAAAAACAGATATAGTCGAAATAATACCCCACACAGAGCGGTGCCAAATCGTGCTACCTACTGGTCTCCAGACAGGAAGCGCAACTTTCCTTCCCTGTCTCCTGTATTCCTATTAATAAAGTGTAGTACTAGGAAATCCCCTCACCAGTTTTAACCTCACAGACAACACCCCACTTTAGAAATAACCCCCCTCACTTGCATTCATCCATACGGCAACCCAAAATAAGATCTCCACAAAAGCGATCCTTCGGGGGACCCATTGGGCATTGCAGTGCCGGCCCAACGAGGAGCAACGCCCGATGATGAAGCATGACATTCTCTAGGGGATGTGTGAGGGCAACATGAACAGTCGTGCTGACTGTCCACTCCTGTTACCCCGACATAGGCACACTCTACAGTTGTGAGAATCTGTGTCCCTTCACTCCTGTACTTTACTAAATAACACGAGCCCTTTGATTATCTTTTGTATTGATCCTTGGGAGCATGGGCTTCTGGATCTCTTTATCACGCTCCTTGTCCCCCACGAACCCCTTTACCCTTCGAAAGTGTTTCCTTTTTTGAAAAGACCAAAAGAGTAGACCTAGAGACGAGGATCCTAGCTCTAGAGAAAGAGAGAGCAGAGATGAGCATAGGACCCATCAATGGTGGCAGCAATTTAAAAGTGAAGAGAAGGAAGGATCCTATGATCCTAAAATCCCCAAAGAGATTGTCCTTAAATTTGAGGATGATGATGATATCACTAAGTGGTTCATTTAAAGAAAAGGAACCAGGAGCTTTTAGATAGGTCCAGCACACGTGCTCCCTTGGTTATTGTCTTAAATGTAAGAGTGTGAGTTCCTTAGACAAAGTATTGATAATAATAATCTGTCAGGTCAGTGGAATAAGCTCCAATAGGAGCAAGTGCCCTCACACCCCCGAGAAGTGTCATGCTTCATCATCTGGGCATGATCCTCATCGGGCCGGCGCTGCAATGCCTGACGGGCACCCGCGAAGGGGCTCTTTGCCGGAGATCTTTTTGTTATGCTATGTGATGAGTGCGGGTATGTGGGGTGTAGAAAGTAGTGTGATGAAAAGGGAGATTAAAATAGGTTTAGTGGTGCTGGGATTAGGTAAATTTTACTAGTGAAGCTCACTAACCTAATTAAAACCAGTATTGCTCGGGTGGGATGCAATGGTCCTAAAGAGCAGTCGTGATTAGTTACTGAAAAGTGAGGTCAACATGTTTCTTGCCTACTCTAGCCCCCAAGGGGACTATTGGCAATTCATCAGGACCGAAAAAGAATTACCTAGACTGCAGAGTGACTGATTCTTGAATATATACTGATAAATCTAGTAATCAGTTGCATCTTGAGTAACAAAGTAAGATTCTACCTTGTTATTCGAACTGACCCCTTTAGGAGTCAATTACGGTCTCACGGGAGCAAGACAGAGCGACCCGCTCACTCGCAACTAGTTCGTGGTGTGGCGTGCGCCTGCACACCTACTCCAGCTCTGTCTCCCGTGAGAAACAGAAAAGTGAGGAAGACTCACTGGGGGTCACTTCTTTGGGGTCTGTTCTCTGGTAAGTGCAGAGACAGACTCCTGACCCTTAGTGGGGAAGAATCAGAGTCCTATGAACTCATGAAGGGCACCCTGATTAATTGATTTGGACACACTACTGAGGAGTACAGAACTAAATTCAGGGGGCGTAGAAATCCCTGAGTCAGTTCTGGGTGGAATTTGTAGACTACTAAGTAAAAACACTAGGTGGGTGGTTGACTGGAAGAAAGAGCAGAATCAAGAGGAACTTTATAATTTGTTTATGAAGGAACACATTTTAAGTAACTGCATCAATGAAAAGTTGCATCAGTACCTGGTAGACCTAGGTCCAATTTCTCCCCAAGAATTGGGAAAGGCGTCAAAACAAGGGTGAACAAGACAAGCACAGGGGGTGACCAAAAAAAAGGGGTCACAAAGCCTCCCCGGGGGAAAGAGGGCGGGAAACCCAAAGATAAAATACAAGAGTCTTGAAAAGGCCTCCAAAATCCTGGTCAGAGGGGTAGAATCAAGAACTCTTCCCAGCCCACTAGTGGGTACAAGGGGAAAAGCTTTGATCCTGCTAAGGCCTGGTGTTTCTACTGTAACAAGAAGGGACATCGAACTGGAGATCCTGCCTATCCCAACAAACCAGCCCCTAGCACCCCTCCAGTTTCTAATGGTGTGGCAAATCTCCAGATGGGATCAATAGTGTGCCCAGAGCAAATCAGGGTCCACACTGAGGCTGTTTTAGACTCTGAAGGGGAGGGAGGTTTAGACACTTTGGCTGTCTGGCCCCCTAAATTTAAAGAAATACCTGCAGTACCCCTTAGTGAATGGGACTAAGATAGAAGCCCTGAGGGATACAAGTCACCATGGTGAGAGATACACTGGTATCCCTAGAGCAATATCTAACTAGAAAAACGTATCAAGTTACAAATGCTAACAGTGTCACCACTAACCATGCCATGGTGATGGTGATATTAAACTGGGGGGTGTAGGTGGTGGGGGGGGCTGCTGGCCTGAAACAGGTAGTGGTCTCTCCAAAACTCACAGCCGCCAGTCTGCTTGGACATGATCTGGAAACCTCAGCATGGGCTGAGGTAGGAAGAAAGACACATGCAGCCATGCTGCAAATCCCTGGGATAGTGTGTGTGAAAACAAGAGCACAGTGTCTAGCACAGGGTGAAAAAGAAGAGCTGGAGCCTGTAATGATGGCCCAACCTCCCAAGAGAAAAGGTAGGAAGACTGGTGAAACAGATTCCACAAAGCAAAAAGATCAGGACCCCTCTCCTCAGGGAGAGGGCTTGTCATCCCAAGAGGGAACTGAGCCCATGGAGCTTTACCTTATGAGGTGGAGCTCTTGGGCACAGGGGGGCCCTCTAGGAAACAGCTGTGCCTTTGGCAGCAGGTCTGCCCTACTCTTGAAGGCCTGAGGCAGCAAGCTACTGCACAGGAGTAGGGAGATGTCAGTGGATCCCACAAGGTCTATTGGGAGGTAGGACTCCTGCATACTGCGGCCAGAGACCCAAACCCTGGTGCCACTAGGAGAGTGGTAGTGCCTCAGTTGTAAATAGAGTTTCTACTCACACTAGCCCATGCCATTCCACTAGCTGGACAACTGGGTCAGACAAAAACTTGGGAAAGACTTATCACCCACTTCTATTGGCTACAGATGTCCCAAAAACTAAAGGAGTTTGTAAGCTCCTGTGTCACTTGTCAAGCCAGTGGCAAGACAGAAGAAAACCCAAAGGTCCCCTTAATTCTACTACCAGTGGTTGGGGTGCCCTTTGAGAGGGTAGGTGTGGATATAGTGGATTCACTTGAGCCTCCCACCGCCTCATGAAACAAATTCATACTGGTGGTAGTGGATCATGCCACCAGGTATCCTGAAGTCATTCCCCTTATGACTACTACAGCCCCTGTGGTAGCCAAGGCCCTCATTGGTGTCTTTACCAGTCTAGGGCTTCCTAAGGAGGTAATATCAGACTGAGGTTCCAACTTCATGTCTGCATACATAAAACACATGTGAGATGAGTGTGCAGTGATCTTTAAGTTCACAACACCTTACCGCCCACAAAGCAATGGCCTTGTTGAGAGATTCAACAAGACATTAAAAGGCATGATAATGGGACTCCCTGAAAAACTCAAAAGGAGATGGGATGTTCTGTTACCCTGCCTTCCTTCTGCCTACAGAGAGGTGCCTCAGAAAGGAGTGGGGTTTTCACCCTTTGAACTTCTGTTTGGACACCCTGCAAGGGGACCACTTTTTCTTGTGAGGGAAGGATGGGAGGAGCCCCATAATATACCAAAGCAAGATGTGGTGGATTACGTATTAGGCCTTCGTTCCAGGATGGCAGAGTATATGCAGACAGCATCCAAACACCTTGAGGCCAGCTAGGAGCTTCAGAAGTTTTGCTGTGACCAAAAAGCTGCCCTGGCGGAGTTCCTACCAGGACAGCAGGTGTGGGTTTTAGAGCCTGTGGCACCAAGGGCCATTCAGGACAAATGGAGTGGCCCTCACCCTATCCCAGAGAAAGAGAGAGGTCACCTACTTGGTAGACGTGGGCACTTGCAGGTCCCCCAGAAGGGTGATACATGTGAACCGCCTAAAACTCTACTGGGACAGGGCTGATGTAACCATGCTGATGGTTACTGATGAGGATCAGGAAACAGAGATTGAACCTCTCCATGACCTCCTCTCTTCTAGCCCCAAGATGGATAAGTAGATGGAGTTGTCTATTAAGACACCCGCTCTGCCCAACAGCAGGCAGATTGCAGACAAGTTCTGCAGCAGTATACACAGCTCTTTTCCTTGAACCCTGGTCAGACTCCCTGGTGTACCCATGATGTGGACACAGGAGACAGCTTGCCTGTCAAAACCAAAATCTATCCCCAGTCTGACCAAGTCAAGGAAAGAATCAAGGCTGAGGTCAGCAAGATGCTGGAATTGGAGGTCATTGAGCCTTCTTAGAGTCCCTGGGCCAGTCCAGTGGGCCTAGTCTCCAAACCGCATCCACGGGGTGAAAAGAGAGAAGGAAAATGCTACTTACCAGTATGCATCTGTTCTTGGCATGTAGAGCTGCAGATCCACACACTATGCATAGATCGCCATCTGGTGCTGGGCCCGGATGTTTGCACTTTGTTGTTGTATTGGAATAAGTCTTTGGAAGTCACGAGATCGGTGACTCCTCTTAGTGCGCATGGGCATCGACTCCATCTTCAGATTGTTTTTTTGCCAAGAAGGGAAATGATGGAGTTTTGTGAGAAACAGAAAGAGATGTCCATGTATGTTGTATCTAATTAAGATAATACTGGAACAGGTAAAGGTAGCCGGGGAGGTGGGTGGGCGTGTGTGGATCTGCAGCTCTACATGCCAAGAGCAGATGCATACTGGTAAGTAGCATTTTCCGTTCGAGGCATATGAGCTGCAGATCACACACTATGCATAGATTGCATAGCAGTACCTCCCTTTAGCGGCGACCACCAGTATCTGTTGCAGTAGTTTGAAATAGTGTTTTGAGTACAGCCTGGCCCACACTAGCTTGTTGTTTTGCCTGCACATCTACACAATAGTGTTTTGTGAATGTGTGCGGTGTAGACCATGTAGCTGCTTTGCAGATGTCATCTAAGGGAATGTTCCCAAAAATGCCATGGAAGCCCCAATTTTACGGGTAGAGTGGGCTTTAGGGGGAATAGATAGTGTACGTTTTGCTTTGTGGTAGCAAATTTGTATACATTTGACAATCCACCTTGCAATGCCAGATTTTGATATAGGATTGCCTTTATGTGGTGGTGAGAAGGATACAAAAAGTTGTTTTGTTTTGCGAAAAGGTTTTGTTCTGTCAATGTAGTAAAGGAGGGCTCTTTTCACATCTAGTGTATGAAGAGCTCTTTCTGCTACTGTCTGTGGTTGCGAGAAGAATACTGGCAACTCCACAGATTGGTTGAGATGGAAGGGAGAAATAACTTTAGGAAGGAATTTGGGGTTTGTCCTGAGAACCACTTTGTTATGATGGAGTTGCAAAAATGGTTCTTGAATAGTTAGTGCCTGTAACTCACTGACTCTTCTGAGAGATGTGATAGCTACAAGGAAAGCAACTTTCCATGTAAGAAATTGGAGCTCACATTTATGTAGAGGTTCGAATGGAGGGCCCATTAACCTAGTGAGGACGATGTTTAGATTCCACACTGGAGAGGGTGGTACCCTGGGAGGAATTATTCTTTTGAGACCTTCCATAAATGCTTTAATGGCTGGTACCCTGAATAAAGACAAATGTTGTCTATTTTGTAGGTAAGCTGCTATGGCAGCGAGATGCAATCTAATGGATGTCTATGCTAGATTACATCTTTGAAGATGCAGCAGGTAACATATGATGTGTTGAATGGACGCATCTAGAGGATTGATTGTGTTATTGGTACAGTATATAACAAATCTTTTCCACTTCGCTGCGTAGCAGGCTGTAGTGGTGGGGTGCCTAGCCTCTTTGATAACGTTCATACAATCAGGTGGAAGATTGAGGTAACCGAATTCTAGGACTTCAGGAGCCAGATGGCTAGGTTGAGCTGTGCTGGATCTGGATGTCTGATCTCTCCACGGTTCTGTGTTAAAAGATATGGGGAGAGGTGTAGCTTTTGGTGCGGGACTACGGATAGTTCCAGCAATGTTGTGTACCATGGTTGTCTGGCCCATGTTGGAGCAACTTGAATCAGTGTTAGTGACTGCTGTTGTAGCTTGCGCACCACTAATGGAATGAGTGGGAGAGGCGGAAAAGCGTACGCAAATCTGCCTGACCAATTCATCCATATCGCATTGCCTTTGGACAATGGGTGTGGATATCTGGCGGCGAAGTTTGGGCATTTTGTGTTGTAATGTGTGGCAAAGAGATCTATCTCTGGATGCCCCCACATTTGGAAAAATGGTTGAAGAACTTGTGGGTGAAGTTCCCACTCGTGAATTTGTTGTGTTTGACGACTTAACAGATCTGCGATCTGATTTTGAATTCCTGGTAGATGTTGGGCTAAGAGGAATATGTTTTGAGGAATAGCCCACCTCCATATGCTCTGAGCTAGTTGAGAGAGCTGTAGAGAGTGCGGCCCCCCTGTTTTTGTAAATAATACATTGCTGTGATATTGTCCGTCCGGACTAAGACAGCTTTGCCTGATATCTGTTTCTGGAATGATTTTAATGCCAGAAAGATTGCGAGTAACTCCAAATGATTGATGTGGAGTAACTTTTGCTGAGGTGTCCATGTGCCCTGTATAGTGTGATGTAGTAGATGAGCCCCCCATCCGGTGAGCGATGCGTCTGCTGTTAGCACAATCTGTGGAACTGGCTCTAGGAACGGTCACCCTTTGGAAAGGTTTTGGGTGTTCCACCACTGCAGAGAGCGATGTGTGCGGCCGTCTACCAACACCAGAGCTGTTAGCTGACCTAGAGCCTGGTTCCACTGACGTGCCAAGCATTCCTGTAAGGGGCGCATCTGGAGTCTTGCATGCGGTACTATGAATATGCAAGATGCCATCATCCCTATTAGTTGCATAAACACTCGAGCTGGAAGTGAGTGTTGCGGCTGGAATTTTGTTATAAGGGCTTGCATGCTTGCTATCCTGGCTGGATTGGGGTATGCAAGGCCTCTTAAGGTGTCTATTGTGGCACCTAGATATTGTTGGATGTGGAACGGTTGGAGGTGAGGCTTTGTGAGGTTTATTGTGAACCCTAAGTCGTGAAGTAGTTGGATTGTGGTGTGTGTGTGATTCACACACTGGGTATGCGACCTGGCTTTTATGAGCCAGTCGTCCAAGTATGGGAAGACGTGAATTTGTTGTCTTCTTAAGTGGGCTGCTACGACTGCCAGACATTTTGTGAAGACTCTGGGTGCTGTGTTGACTCCGAATGGGAGCACCTTGAACTGATAATGTTGACCGTCCACTACAAATCGAAGATATTTCTTGTGAGCAGGGTGAATGGGAATGTGGAAGTAGGCGTCCTTGAGATCTAAGGTGGCAAGGAAATCGCCTTGTTTGAGTAGAGGAAGGAGTTGTTGAAGAGTGACCATATGAAAATGGTCTGACTGTATGTAGAGGTTTAATGGTCTGAGGTCGAGGATGGGCCACAGAGTTCCGTCCTTCTTTGGAATGAGAAAATTCAGTGAGTAGACCCCTGTGTTTTGTTGATGATGGGGAACTGGTTCTATTGGATGTTTTTGTAGGAGGGAAATTACTTCTTGCTTGAGAAGCGTTAAATGGTCTACTGACATTGGACGCTGTTTGGGAGGAGTTGAAGTGAGTTCCAGGCAATAACCGGATTGGATGATTTGTCTCACCCACCTGTCCGTGGTAATGGTGTTCCAGACAGGTAGGAACTGTAGTAATCTTCCTCCGACCGGAGTGGAATTGTCTGGGGGGAGTGGAGGGAAGTCATTGTTTGGAGGTGGAGGCAGTACGGGTATTGACGGTTTTGCCTCTACCCTTGTTATTATTGCCCCTGTAGCCTCCTCTGTAAGAACCCCTGGTAGAGGAAGTCTGGGTGGGACTTTTATAGGACGTGGAGGAGTTATCCGTGGTAAAACCTATAGAGGCGCCCCTATAAGAGGAGCGACGAAAGGAACTTCTGGGAGTTTGGGATTGCAAAGCTCCCATTGATTTGGCTGTGTCGGTGTCTTTTTTCATCTTTTCTAAAGATGAATCCACACTAGGGCCAAATAAATGTTCTTGGTCAAACGGCTGATTTAGTATGGCAGTTAGAACCTCGTGTTTGAACCCTGAAATACGGAGCCATGCATGTCTATGCAAAAGGACACTGGTATTAATGGCTCGTGAGGCTGTGTCTGCAGCATCTAGAGCACACCGAATGGAGGTATTTGTTATAATCTTGCCTTCCTGTATGAGATCAGTGGCTCTTGTTTTGTATTGATCTGGAAGGTGTTGTAGTAGAGTCTCCAGTTCATCATAGTATGCCCTATCTTACCTAGCCAGCAACGCCTGTGTGTTGGCAATTCGCCAAAAGTTAGCTGCCTGGGACGCTGTTCTTTTACCCGATGCGTCCAAGAGTTTTGACTCCTTATCAGGAGGTGGAGCATCGCCTGAGGTTTGAGAATTAGCCCTTTTCCTGGCGTTAGAAACTACTAAAGAATCTAAGGGAAGTTGCCCTTTAATGTAAACACGGTCAGCTGGGGCAGACTTATATTTCTTTTCTACCCTGGGGTTAATGACTCTAGCCCTTACAGGATCTTTAAAGACTTCAGGAGCGTGTTTGATTACCCCTTTCAACATTGGTAGAATAGAAGTGGACCTTTGAGATGGTGCGAAAGTGTCCATAAGGAAGTCTTATTCTATAGGGTCTGTGTGTAAATCTACACCGTGGTATTCTGCGGCTCTATGTATGAGCTGAGTGAACCCTATAGTGTCCTCTGGAGGGGATGGTCTAGATGGGTAGACATCATCCTGTGGTGTGTCAGGAACATCTGGTGTGCCATAATTGTTCCATGGGTCAGTTGGGATATTAGGAGGGCTAGGTTCTCTTAAGGGTTGATCATCACCCTCGTACTCAGAAGGGTCCTCATCATCCTGAGGTGGAGGAGATTCTGAGGGTACTGGAGATGGAATAGGAGAGATGTGTTGTGGAGGAGGGGGTGGAGAAGGGATCCTGAAAGGAGAAGTGGCAATGTCTCTTTTCTTGAGAGGGAGTGGAGCTGGTGCAGGTTTGTCCAATTTCCTCTTCCTGGAAGGACTAACCACAAGGCGACCTGTATTTGGGTCTATTTCCAGGGTTTGTTGGGTTGGATTGGGTTGGAAAAGCTCCTCCTGTGAAGTGTGGTGTTTCGGCGCCGATTTTTTCGGGTCCGAATGTTTGTGTGGCACAAATTTTGGAGTTGTTTTGACCTCCCTAGGTTTGGAAACGGGAGTTTTGGTCGGTTCCGTTGGGGTCTTTGGAGCCGGTACCGGTAACTTTTTCGGCTCCGAAGGTTGAGGTCCAGCTGTTCTCGGAACTGGTTGTTTGCTCGATTCCGATGGTTTTTTCGGAGTCGAAGGCTCAGTGCCGGTGGGTTTCGGTGCCGAAGGCGCTGATGTGGAACCCGGCTTTGGTGCGGACGTAGACAGTGGCTTGTCTTTTGGTCTCGGTGCCGGGGATGGGGTTTCGGCACCGAGGGTAGGCTGGCTCGAGCCCGAGCGGCCTGAAGGCTTATTTGTTGACTTCTTGGCCGAGCCGGAAGGCGGGGCGTGGGAAGTTTTGTCCCGGTGTGCACCTAGGTCCGAAGGTGAAGGTGTTACCGAAGCCTTTGCCGGAATGGATGGTGGGGAGGGGTCGACGTCAGTACTTACGACCCGTTGCCCAGGAGTGATGTCTTCGACATCGGAATCATCGGCTTCGGAGGCGCTGATGAGGCCCTCTTCGAGTTGTTCCTGTTCGGGTACATCGACGCCTTCCTGGAAGATATCGTCTGGTATGGATGTCGACGATCGAGCCATGTTTCTTCGAGCTCGACGATCCCTTATGGTTTTCTTGGAGCGGAAAGAGGCGCAAGCTGGACAGTCTTTGGCCTCGTGCTCGGGTGAAAGGCAGAGGTTACACACCTCGTGAAGATAGGCGTGGGGGAACTTGGACCCACATTGAGGACACTTTTTGAAGGGAGTCCTTTCCATGAGCCAAGAAGGCCTGATGGCGCAGTTAGGCCCGAAGGCCTGCGGCGACGACCGGAATCGAAGGATTGGAGTTTGTAGAGATGCGCGTCGAAAAGGGAAACGCGATCGAAAACAATACCGACGAAAGGGTGAAGGATTGCGCGTCGAAAGTTAGAACGGTGGCGGCACCGAACTGGAGCGCGAGGAACACATCCGAGCCAAATGGCGGAAAAAAACAATCTGAAGATGGAGTCGATGCCCATGCGCACTATTGTCCAAAGGAGTCACCGATCTCGTGACTTCCAAAGACTTATTCCAATACAACAACAAAGTGCAAACATCCGGGCCCAACACCAGATGGCGATCTATGCATAGTGTGTGATCTGCAGCTCATATGCCTCGAACATTAGGTTTTCTGTGGACTACAGAGGCTTAAATGCTGTCACCAAGACAGATGCATACCCCATTCCCAGAGCTGATGAAGTGAAAGATAGGTTAGGGGATGCCAAATACCTAAGTACCTTTGACTAAACTGCAGGGTACTGATAGATTGGCATGGCCCATGGAACAAAAGAAAAAACAGCATTCGCCACAACAGATGGGCACTTCCAGTTCACTGTGAAGCCCTTTGGTCTAAAGAATGCCCCTGCCACCTTCCAAAGGTTGGTGAATCAAGTCCTTGCTGGGTTGGAAGGCTTTAGTGCAGCTAATCTGGATAATATTGCTGTGGTTAGCTCTTCCTGGCAGGCTCACCTAGTCCACCTAGAGAAGGTTTTACAGGCCCTGCAAACTGCAGGTCTAACTATCAAGGCATCCAAATGCCAGATAGGGCAGGGAACTGTTGTGTACTTGGGCCACCTTGTAGGTAGAGGCCAAATCCAATCCCTCCAGCCCACAATCCAGACCATTCTGGATTGGGAAGCTCCAACAACCCAGACCGAAATCAAGGCATTCCTTGGCTTGACTGGGTACTAAAGGAGGCTTGTGAAGGGATATAGTCCATTGTGACTCCCCTCACAGAACTCACCTACAACAATATGCCCAAGAAAGTGAACAGGACAGTTGCCCGCCAAAAGGCTTTTGACACCCTAAAAACGGCAATGTACTCGGCACCTATTCTCAAGGCTCGAGAATACTCCAAGCAGTTTATTGTGCAGAATGATGACTCTGAGATAGAGATAGGTGCGTTCTTATCCCAGACAACTGATGATGGAGAAGACCAACCTGTTGCTTTCATAAGCAAAAGGCTACTCTCCAGGGAACAGCATTGGAGTACCATTGAGAGGGAGGCCTTTGCTGTGGTTTGGTCCCTGAAGAATTTGAGACCATACCTGTTTGGTACTCACTTCCTAGTTCAAACTGACCACATATCTCTCAGATGGCTGATGCACATGGAAGGAGAAAACCCCAAACTTTGAGGTGGTCCTTCTCCCTAAAGGGAATGGACTTTATAGTGGAACATAGACCTGGGACCCCTATGACAATGCAGATGGCTTTTCCAGATTTTTCCACTTAAGACAATTAAGACTCTCTTGGGAAAGGTTAGTCTTATCCTCTTTTGTTTGGGGGGGTTGTGTAGGAAAGTGCCCCATTTTACGTGGTTACCCCCCACTTTTTGCCTGACATCTGATGCAACCTGGCTTGATGTGCCCTGGGTCCCTGCCAATCGGGTTCCCAAGGCCTGTTTTCTTTCCCAAAACTGTACCTTTGTACCCACAATTGGCACATCTCTGGCCACAGGTAAGCCCCTAGTGAGAGGTACCATGGGTACTGTAGTGTAGCTCCTATTTCCCTAATAGGCTCTGCGCATTGGAATAATATACCCTATAGGTTTGACATAGGACTAAGGTCGGTATGTCCCTATCGAGTATATTAAACTTAATTACTTGTGCCAGCTAGCTCAGAGGCCACTAGAAACTCCTTGGATAACAAGAAGGGAGTAGTTTCTGGCAGCCGCAAAACATGACAACTTTGTTTCCCTTTAGAATCAGAACGTGTCCCAGAGTCGTGGAAACAATAGATAACCGTTTCACTCAGCTCAATCGTGCATGCTTAGTTTTCCTCAAAGTTACACAGAAAGAATAGACGGGCGTTTCAATAAAAGGATTTATTGAACAGTCTTGTTTCTCGTGTAGGTGATATGTGCTGTTACGATCACAAGACAGTATGCAAGATAAATAATGTACAGCGTAAGCAGTAGAAATAAATAATACTGCGCTAGCATTATCTTTTAGCGTATATTCACATACATAAATAACATGAGCTAAAAATGCGAGTACTCATACAATGCGTCTCTAAGCTAGTTCTACCCCAGTGTACCTAACCTAACCTAGGTGTAGGGAGAGGTATGAAGTAGGTGAAGTATTCCTTACTAAGCCTAGTATGCCTAGTATGCCAAGTATGCCTAGTATGCCTAGTATGCCAAGAGTCCCTCTGGGTTCTAGTCAGCTCCATACCTTAAGAATGAGAGAGGTGGGAATCTCTTGCCAGACTCGGACTCCAACACCCCGCAAGGGAAGTCAGATCACTGGAAGCTGGACTCTCTGCGTGCAGGGATGACAGCGTCTTCTCAGTGCGTCAGGCCGGGATACGGGCTCCTCTGAAGTCGAGGTCTCCTCTGATTTACAAGGGCGAGGGAAGGTATATTTATACCTGAGGGGTACCTCAGAATGTTAGCATTGACGTGAATCGGACAGCGGAAGACGTCATGAATGAACCCTTAAGGTATAACGGTTCATGCATAATAGATGAGTCCTTGAAAAAATCAATAGTCCTGTGCTAGGGAAACTCCCAAAGCCTAAGGGTCTGTTCTTCAAGAACTCGTTGTGACGTTAGGGTGGACGGATGTCGGAGACCATGCCTGTATTTGGAGTGCACGGTTTAATGCCTAAATAAGGACTGGGATTTTATGCCTATATAAGGGCAGGGCGAATTGTGCCTATATAAGGACATGATACAGGAAAACCTATATACGGACACCCTAAGAGGAATACAACACCCACTCCACTTTCGTGTGTACGATAATAATAAAATGCTAAACATTTAAAATGCTAAACATAAAATGGAGTACCGCATATTGCTAAAATATTTCTTAAAAGCATTTAAAAAACCAATTAGAATGCAAAAAGTACTGTACATTTTAAGCATTGCTTCTCATTTCAGGCATATATTTGAAAAATAAAATGCAATTGGAATGAAATAAGCAGTAATAATTACATGTGACAAAAAAATGTTCGATAAGTTGTTCAAAAATCAAAAGTCATTTCATGTCATGGAAATTAATGAACTTTTTAGACTAACCAGATGACAAAGTGTCTGAGGAAGTACCGCGAAGTCCGTACTATAAGAATAGTTCTACTTCAAGCAGATTGATGTGCCATTTAATCTGAAAAACGGAAAAAAGTTCAATTTGGGAAGAGTTCCAAGTATTTGAAATATGAAGGCCAAATTGTTATTGCATTTCTGGAACACTGTGGGCTGAATCAGAGTCAGTGTATGGGTCTGGTGTAAACATGAGATCATCTATTTCTGTAGACAAAATATCGTCCACTGTAGTTGGTGACATTCGGAACACCTCGTGTAGTAGATTAATTGCACAGAGATGTGAAGCATCGCTTTCAGCATAGGATGCCGCAGCAATGTTCGCGTCCGTTGTTACCTGTGTGCCTGTAGATCCATCTCGTACCTCAGCAGCAGCCGGAAGCGTCTGTGAGATCTCAACGAATGCTGTCATCAGGATTGGTAGCCTCTGGGGACAACACAGAGCATGGGCCGTTATCGGGTCCAGCAGAGCATCGATATCCGTTGGCGTAGCTGATGGAAATGTTAGACAGGTGTCCAACACGCATTCTTTACCGCATAGCATGCATCGTAGAACAGGTAAGATGCAATCTTGCCAGATTGGTCTGAATGACAGGAATCACGTGGTATTAAGTTCCCGTAGACGAGTCATGCCCAAAAGCTGTACGGCACTTTCGTTCAAGGAGAGCTTTCTCTATTTCGCTCGGAGTGATGTCTGCGAATAGTCTGGCCATAGCGTAATAGCAGGAAGAGAAATAGAATTCCGGCAACAAGTGCTAGAATTAATGGTATGCCACCAAACACCGAATGTGCAAAGTTTGGGATGATTCCGAGGACTGCCTGGAAAGGTGTTAACAGTCCGGAACAGATGGTCTTAAATACATGTACAATTCCGCTTGTATCAGACATGTTAAAGATACGTCCTATCATTTCTACGAAATGTATAGGGCAGTTTGTACGTATTAAAGTTTGTATCTCAGCCGAAGTCCTTGCAATTTGTAGATCATATGTTTCTTTGGCCGAGGTCAAAGGCACTGTTTGTTGTAAAAGCATGGCTTTCATTCTGCTTAAAGTATCAAATCTTATAAAAGAGACGTTCAGCGAAGGCCACAAAGGCGACTCCCTGACTGTGTCTATTGGGGCAAACAATACTTGCATACAGCAAGTCACCCTGGAGTTCACCGTTACTAGATATGGGATGCCTGGCAACATGCCGCAGCAACTCTGATCATTCAACATGAGGTAACTCCCATTAGAAAGTTGTCCAAACGTTTGATTAATCACAGCAGCTGGTGTACCCTGCTGATGGCAAGACAAATTTGCCACAGAACCATTACAAGCCCCGTGTAAAGAAATGTCCTGACATATTAGTGAACCGCTTAGAAACACTTCACGATCCCCACTCCAACATCTATATGTGTATGGTAAATTCCACGATGTCTTAATGTATTCCTTACCCAACCTTTCATATTTGCCTGCTTGCATTTGTTTGAGGCAATATTGAAACTGAAAAGTAGTCACAGGTAGCGTGATTTTGCCATGAATAAGCCATTCTGTAGCTGGTTTTTCTGCCACTGTGAATGGTAACTTTTCCAGTTTTTCAATGCTCAGCACTGTATACTGTGCTCCTCTTTGTGCCAGTTCGATCTGTTTATCAGTGAGATTGTATTCAGCAAACAGAGCCGTAGTGTTGATAAAACGCCAAGGCACATAGCCCGCTCGCAAAGATTGCAGCGTCCAGCTTAATAACACAATAGAACGTAATTGAGATTGGCCTTGTTGTAACATCGCTCTTGTTCTAGTATGTTGATAGCAGAGGATACACTGCCGTCCAATGAATATATTCTGGAGGACAAAGTTGTTAACCCATTGTCGACCACAGAGAGTTTTCTCTAAATTAATACGATCAAGTTCACGTATTCGTTCTGCGGCCTCTATCTGTGACACCTTCCATGCTTCATTATAGGCAGCATAAAACCCGGCATATATGAAACGTTTTTGACGCGGTTTTCTTGGTCCAAGCAAGAATTCCCTAAGGTCTGCGTCTTATTTAAGTAAGGATAAGTGTTGTTTCACATCCTTAAGTGTAGATTTTTGTAGCCAATCGATGCATAATTTTCCTACACTGTATGTTGTTACTGCCCCCGGATGTTGTCTTTGGACATATCTTGGGTCTGGCCTGTGAATAGTAAAGCCCTGAGTTTTATTCAGGAATCTTTCCTGACAGTTGTTCGTGTCTGTGGGCCAGATCAACCATTTTCTCCAATCAGGATTAGATCTGTTGAGTTGTAGTATTGTGTCAACTGTAACCGCTGCCTGTGTATTGTTATCACTTGCAGGTGTTGGTACAGAAGGTGTTTTCATCTCTTTGATCTTGGCTAATCCAAGACAAGATGTTTGTTGGACAGTTTCATTCAAAAACATTATTTGTTCAGGGATGATGCAGGCTCTAAATAAAGCTTCTATCCCCTGCACTTGCCAATTTTTAGTACCCCAGACAGATTTTGTGTCTATTGTGTCTTTCCATAAGTCGAAACCCTGTCTAGACAGTTGGGTAATAAATGCTGCAGAATAAATTTGTTTTGTATTTGTTAACATAATTTTCAGTCCTGTTTTGTTTACATTTTTATAGTAAAACGTTTCTGGATCAGATGTATTGTATCCTGAAAAATATGGAAACTTATTAACAAATGTTTTTGAACTACCTTTTGGTGGTGTAGGACAGTGCTCCCATTGGTTAAACATAAACACATTTCTAGGGTATGCAGATTTATGCAAATAATGATGACCATAGTCGTTATAGCAATACAGTTGTTCATAGTCTGATGAACCCTCTAAATATTCATTTCTAGAAAATGTAGCAGATTTTTCTAGGTCAAACAGTATGTCATTAACAGTCTCAAAGTCCCAATCATCCGAATAGGTATTGGACAAAATAAGATCACTTAGTGAAATTTTAAACAAATGTGGAATGTTCAATTGTTCCGTTGGGCCGAAGATATCAAAATCAGTTTTGTCCCACACTATACCATCCTGTATAGGAACGGCTGTGATGTTCACTGCTGACAAGCCTCTTGCTTCACGATGGGAAGATTTATGTGGTTTCAAAAGTAAGTTCACATCTTTTCTTTCAGTGTTCACATGGATGTATCTGCCATTTATAAGCACGCTCATAGTCATAACCAAAGCTAGCCAAAGCAGGAAAACAAATATTCCAGAAATAATCCAGAGTTCAATCCATGGTGAAACCAGATAAGTGTTTTTCAGAAAGTGAAGAAAGTCTTGTACTTGCTGTTTGAAAGTTAATGATGCTGGCGTCGTTTCAGGTTCACTGGGATCTTCTGAGAACGTATCAAAGTTAATGAAATAGCCAGAAGCAGTTCTGTCAATTGTTGAAATTGCATCAGGATTTGTTGAAATCGCTGGAACCAGTTGATCACTTGCTATGTTGGTGTAGACAGGTGTATTTGGACGAACTGTTACTTGAGTTTCAAGAGGGATGAGTTCCATAGCATTGTTGCTCAGTCCTTCATCTGTTACTGCTGAATTCTCGGTGGTTATCAGTCTTTCAGTCTGAACCTCTTGGACAGTAGCGAGAGGAGTGCGTCTGCTACTAGGTCGGAGTCCACGAGGCCTACTATTTAGTATTGGCCACATACTGTGGTTTGATGAGGTCGATGGACACAAATCTTTTCTCCTTTTTCCAGCAAGGGGCGGCAGTAGTACTGTTCTTGTTCCTTGAACAGCTAGGACAGGTACTGGTTGTCTGTAAGAAGGTCCAAATTCCTTCTTGACCGCAATCTTTTCTCTGACTAGATCCCCAACTTTTGGAATCCAGACAGGCCTTGCTGGGACAGCCGGTTGATCCCCAGTGGTGGTTGGCTGCAGGAACACGTTGCTTTGTTTCGTTCTTAATTTGTTTAAGTCCTGTATAACAGCCAAACGATCTTTGATATCAAAGGGTTTATTTTCCACCACTGTGCCTACGTGTTCGAGGTCTGGTACCCACATTCTTGTCCCAAATAGGACCTCATATGGAGTGACCCCCTAGAGAACTTCTTGGCAAATTGTTTAATGAGCGTTGGACCCCATATAGATGTTTGACCCACCCATCACCCGAACCTAATACCCTAGCTGTTATAGACTGCTTTATGTCCCGGTTTTTCCTTTCCACAACCGAATTTCCCTCAGGATGGAATGGAGAGGAGTACCGCAATGCAACGCCCAGACTGGCCATGGCTTCTTTGTAAGCCCGAGAGCTAAACGCAGGGCCCTGGTCAGAATGTAGTGTGCCTATTGCGTATGTGCCGATAAAGACTTGCAAATCTTTTATAACAGTTCGAGCGTCAGCCGAGCGCTGAGGCCATATCCATAGGAACCTTGAGCACGAATCCACTGCGACCATTATATATTTATAGTTACCGTCCCTTTGCAAGGGACCGCAGTGGTCCAGGTAAACCAAGCTAATGGTTTGTCTGAAATTAACAGGGGTGTCTGCACAGGACGTTTCACTGTGGAGACTTTCATCTGTTGACATATATCACATTCTAAAACATAGTTCTTTGTTTGTTTCCGAATGCCAGGCCACCAATATCTTTGCTTGAGTAAAGATACTGTTGCAGAAACACCTGCATGGGCAGAAGCTATCCCTTCGTGTGCTGCTAGTATTAGTCCTAATCTACGTTCCTTGTTTGGAATTACCCTATCCCCCACTCCAGGGATTCGAGCAAAAGGAACGTTGTTCGCATCAATTACATAAGAGTACTTGAGTGGAAACTTTTTGGTAACGCTGCACCACTGCCTTTGCTTGTAGCATTGACAGCCAACATTATCTCACTGTCTATTTTCGTTTTTGAATGAGTGATCGCAGCTACGGAAGCCGTCTGAACAGCCCCCTTTGCGGCTTCGTCAGCCAATGAATTCCTGCAACGTGAACGCCATCACGTTGATGACTCAGTGTGTGTATCACGTGAGCCTTTGGTAGTTCGTTTTTCAACTGAACTACTTGTTCCCAAAGCGTTTTATGCTTTATTGTGCCACCTTTTGCATCTTTGAACCCATTTGCAAGCCAATTTTGTATATATTCATTATACGACTGAACACAGTAAAAGAATCGCACACTATTAGTGTGGGGAATTCGCGATCTGTACTTTCAAGTGCCAGTTTAAATGCTTGTAGTTCAGCTCGCTGAGCTGTACAATCTCCTAGAGATTGAGTTTTTGTGACCATAGGTCTGAAGATGCCATCTCGCATGCGACCTTTAACGATTGCACACGCTGCACTGTAAGCTTGCTTACCCCCTGTTGTGGGTTGTGCGGATCCGTCAGTGTAAATTATGAATTCGTACTGATCGAGAGGCAGAGGACATTCTTGTTCATATTGCAGGAACGCTTGTGTTTTTAGATCAGGATCAAAAACATATTCAACATCTGTTGCAGCAAGAGAATTAACCCATTGTATCCATCTTGGATGTAATGCTTTAGCATTTGGAATGCTCGCTTTTGTGACCGCTTCTAATGCAGGTACTGGGGTAACGACAATAATGCGTTTCCCTTGTGCTAGAGCTCTTTCTTTTGCTACAGCGGTTTGAACTGCTGTCAGAATTTTTTCAGTTGAAGTGAAGCGCATTTCTGCTTGTGTATACAAATGGGATTTGTATGCAATTGCTATTTTTTCACCCTCATTAAATGTTAAGTAGGTGAATCCGCATTGACCCGAAATTATTCGGATCACTAAATTGCGTTGACTTACGCGTGTTTGTAAGTGATTTGTTGCTAACATGTTAGCCTGGAGTGAACGCAAGATTTTTGTGAGTTCTTGTGTCCAATTCTTGATAGAGAAATCAGGTTTTATTAGTGCGTAGAGAGGTTTAACCCTTTCCGCGTAATTTAGAATGTATGTTCTTCCAAAATTTAGGAAACCCAGGATGGATTGTAAGTTTTTCAGCGTTTTTGGAGGTTGGAGCAGCGCACACTTTTCTAAAAAGTTAGCTGCCAAGCTCTTGCCTTCACTTGAAAGCTCATATCCTAGAAATAGGACATTGAGATGGGCAATTCGGGACTTTTTAAAGTTGAACTTGTAGGCCTCAGAGGCGAAGCCCAGTATAATGGTGCTTACCCTGTTCAAGTGTTTATTCAGGTCATCGTCCGTCAGATAGATGTCATCGACATAGGACAATGCCTCATTGTCATAAATTTGTAGTAACTCTGTTACCCTCGCTGAGAATAACCCCGGGCTGTTCTTGAACCCTTGTGGGAGTCTACAAAATTGACGCTGGGTCCCCATTATAGAGAATGCTGTTAAGTACCTGTTTCAGGTGCTATGTTTTGACAAAAGAAACCATTTGAGATATCTAATGTGGTTTTATATTTTTTACGCACAATGTTATTCATTAATGCTGTACTATGTGCATTTTTAACTGCAAATGTTTTAGAACAAGTGTTTAAATGTCTGTAATCCAAAACTAGACGATAGGTGTTGTCTGGTTTGGAGACAGGAAACAAAGGATTGTTCATTGAGGAGGTGCAAGTTTCAATCACCCCTTGGAATTCAAGTTGATCTAAGATCTCCCTGACCTGTTTTTTAGCTTCTTGCTTTATTGGGTACTGCCTTTGTGCAGTTGGTTCATGTTTGAGATGTATTTTATGGTGAGGTGAGTCCTCATCCCATCCTACATGATTTTTATATAATGCTGGGGCCTGGGCTACTGCCCATTTCCTGGCATATGTATATTTTAGATGAATTGGAATATGGTTAGAGAAGGCAGGCATAATAATGTCCTCGCCATGTGGGCACTCCCTGACAAATTGTGGTGGCCAGTCTTTTTCTGCTAGAAGTATGTCATAGCCCTTTGAAAGTTTTTCCCAAAAGAGTGCTTTCACCTGTCTTGGTATGTCTCCCTCCATTCGGAGTGTTATTTCATATAACCTTTGTGGAGTACTAACCCTGGTGTCTACAGTCTCTACCGTGATGTACTCATTCAAGTCCACTATCTCCAGAAGTTCCTTCACGTTCTGGCGAACTATTGTGACTTCTGCTGCACTGTCCAGCATTGTCTGAGCCCATTTTCCGTTCTTGAGTTGTGTTCTCAGTATCCTCGGCATGTCTGATCTTCAGACCTGCTACTTTCTTTTTGGAGAATTGAGGTTTTGTTTTATTTTTTGGAGCGGGTTTATCTTCCTTGGATTTCACGCGTTCTTCTCTATGTTCTGACCGTCCTCTTCTTCCCGATGTCTGTGACGAGATCTGAAAGGTACGAGAGGAACGTGTATCAGTATCTTGATACCTGCCAGGTTTTCTCAAATTATCCCTATTCCTGAGGTTATACCTCCTTTCAGAGGGCTCCTTTTGAGGAGACCTACCTCGGGATTGAGAACGTTTCTCATTTGAATTTTGTTTATTAGTTTCCCACTTCTTTTTAGAAGATGTAGGAGTTTGTTTATTAGAGTCCTTCTCAGGACTTTCAGATAGTTTTGGCTTTAATGGTCTTCCACCCAAACTATCTCTGCCTAATTCTGCATAGGATTGTTCAATTATTCTGGGTAGTTCTGTTTGATGTTCTGTAACATCGAATTCTCTTAATCGTTGGCGGATCGCCACTGCTTCTGCTTCCCCTTTAATATTAGATAATATTATTGTTGAGACCTGGTCGAAATTTTTCAGTAATTTCATACCTAAATTCAGAGCAGGCTCTGCCCCGTATTCGTTTTGAATTTGTTTCAGGACATCAGGTATTACCGCAATTGATGGAATACCATGTGTTTTAGTATAGATGGCAGCAAAGACTGAGCCCCAAGTGGTGCAGTCTTCCAGTTGTGGTGTGATCCCCATTGGTAAACTGATTGTTAGGATTCTGTGTTTCTCATAAGGGCTAGTATTCGGAAATACTTCTTCGATTTGAGTAATTTTTTGAGCTATCCAGAATGGAATTTGCTCACGTTTTGTGGGCATTTTACCCATGACTGAGTAGAGAGTCTGTGGTGTAATTTTTAGTGTAGTCCCCGGATGAGGGGTCTGATTTGGAAGTGTCAATGGTGGTTGGACTGTGAAAGTCCGCATGACATATTGGACTAATTGTCTGTATATTTGGATTAACTCTGCAAGTTGAGTAAGTAATTCCTCGTCTGACATTATATCCAGGTCAGGATGAGGAGTGTAGCCGGCTAGAATCGGCCATGTTGCTCCTGGTCTCCCTAGGGGACCGAGCCTGGTAATGTTTCTGTGATGTTTTAGGGCGCCTTTAAACCAGAGCTGATGCTCCTGGTATGTTAATGGAATTTCAATATCCTCGAAAGGAATATATTCCTCTGGTGGATCATCTTCCTTGTAGAAGTGAAACAGTTTTGTTACTGGATTTGATTCTGGGAATACTATCCATGAATAGAATACATCTGTCTGAAAGGATTGTGTGCCTCTATCACACTCCAGCGCATCCAGAACGCCTCCGCACGACTCATCCTGGACATCCCCCGACACAGCCACATCACCGTGCACCTGAAAGACCTGCACTGGCTCCCCGTCAGCAAGAGAATCACGTTCAGACTCCTCACCCACGCACACAAGGCCCTCCACGACCTGGGCCCAAAGTACCTCAACGACCGCATGACCTTCTACACGCCCACACGCCAGCTACGATCAACCAGCCACGCCCTCGCCACCGTACCACGCATCCGCAGAACCACCGCCGGAGGAAGATCCTTCTCCTACCTGGCAGCCAAGACCTGGAACTCCCTCCCCACTCACCTTCGGCGAACCCAGGACCATCTCTCCTTCAGGAAGCAGCTCAAGACCTGGCTGTTCGAGCAGTAACTTACCCCCTCCCCCAGCGCCTTGAGACCCTCCCGGGTGAGTAGCGCGCTCTATAAATGCCGTGATTGATTGATTGATCACGAAAACTGCTCTACCGCCTCTCGGTGGTAGGCCGTGTTTTATACGTTTTAGAGTGATGGCTCTTCTTAAGTTTGGATGGATGTCTATAACACCCTCCTCGGTTTCATTTAAACCTGTAAAGTTAAAAGCTGTTACGACTGGTTCAGCCGCAGCTACACCGTTTCCGGTGTTATCGTCCCCGTGTATGGACATTTGTTTTTTGAAAAAATATAGAACAAGTTTCAAGGAAACAAAAGATAAGGTGCACAATATTTTGGAACACTGTATCCTTCAACGTTGAGCAAACCAAACAGCTAATATATAGGGTGCTTCCCTATTTTGCTGTGGCGGATACTTAACCCTGCCCACTCCAGACGTCATTTGGAGTATATGGGTAGGGGTCTCTGAGAGAAAAAGCACAGCTGAGTTACTCCGTATCTAGCGTTAAGTTACCGCCTTACCAAACGTTGGGCGCCATGTAGTGTAGCTCCTATTTCCCTAATAGGCTCTGCGCATTGGAATAATATACCCTATAGGTTTGACATAGGACTAAGGTCGGTATGTCCCTATCGAGTATATTAAACTTAATTACTTGTGCCAGCTAGCTCAGAGGCCACTAGAAACTCCTTGGATAACAAGAAGGGAGTAGTTTCTGGCAGCCGCAAAACATGACAACTTTGTTTCCCTTTAGAATCAGAACGTGTCCCAGAGTCGTGGAAACAATAGATAACCGTTTCACTCAGCTCAATCGTGCATGCTTAGTTTTCCTCAAAGTTACACAGAAAGAATAGACGGGCCTTTCAATAAAAGGATTTATTGAACAGTCTTGTTTCTCGTGTAGGTGATATGTGCTGTTACGATCCCAAGACAGTATGCAAGATAAATAATGTACAGCGTAAGCAGTAGAAATAAATAATACTGCGCTAGAATTATCTTTTTAGCGTATATTCACATACATAAATAACATGAGCTAAAAATGCGAGTACTCATACGATGCGTCTCTAAGCTAGTTCTACCCCAGTGTACCTAACCTAACCTAGGTGTAGGGAGAGGTATGAAGTAGGTGAAGTATTCCTTACTAAGCCTAGTATGCCTAGTATGCCAAGTATGCCTAGTATGCCAAGAGTCCCTCTAGGTTCTAGTCAGCTCCATACCTTAAGAATGAGAGAGGTGGGAATCTCTTGCCAGACTCGGACTCCAACACCCCGCAAGGGAAGTCAGATCACTGGAAGCTGGACTCTCTGCGTGCAGGGATGACAGCGTCTTCTCAGTGCGTCAGGCCGGGATACGGGCTCCTCTGAAGTCGAGGTCTCCTCTGATTTACAAGGGCGAGGGAAGGTATATTTATACCTGAGAGGTACCTCAGAATGTTAGCATTGACGTGAATCGGACAGCGGAAGACGTCATGAATGAACCCTTAAGGTATAACGGTTCATGCATAATAGATGAGTCCTTGAAGAAATCAATAGTCCTGTGCTAGGGAAACTCCCAAAGCCTAAGGGTCTGTTCTTCAAGAACTCGTTGTGACGTTAGGGTGGACGGATGTCGGAGACCTTGCCTGTATTTGGAGTGCACGGTTTAATGCCTAAATAAGGACTGGGATTTTATGCCTATATAAGGGCAGGGCGAATTGTGCCTATATAAGGACATGATACAGGAAAACCTATATACGGACACCCTAAGAGGAATACAACAGTACCAAGGGCACTGTGACCAAGGAAGGCCTCCAAGGGCTGCAGCACCTATTGTGCCACCTTTAGAGGCCCTGTACCTTAACACCCACACATTGCTATTGCAGGCTGCGTGTTTTAGTGCAGCAAAAAGTGAAGAGTCAACATGGAACTCATACCTGTGTGCCATGCCTGCAACCCACTGCCTGAGGCCTAGGTAAGCCAACCCTCTAGCAGGGTACACTAGCCCTCAGGTGAGGGTACAGTGGCATGGACCCTGTAGCCCTACAGTGTCTAAGTCCATTCTTAGACATTTGAAGTGTAGTAAAGCCATAAAGAGTATATGGTCTGGGAGTTGGTCATTACGAACTCCTCAGCTTCGTAATGGCTTTCCTAAAACCTGGGAAGTTTGGTAGCAAACTTCTCAACACATTACGCCCACACTGATGCCAGTGTGGGATTTCATGTAAAGTGCACTCAGAGGGCATCTTAGAGATGCCCCCTGAACAATGAACAGCCCTGGTATGCTTCCTGAATGGCAGACCAACATTTGCAACCACCAGACAGGTTTCTGGACCCCTGTGTAGAGAGCCTCCGCTCTATGGGTCCAGAAACAAAGCCTATCCTGGGCAGAGGTCTCATGCCTCCTCCCCCAGGATGAGCTGGATCCATGAAGGGGAAGCTTCAAAGTCCTACTGCCTATGGAAACTGTCCCTGCCTTTTGCTGCCCCCAGCAACTGGCTCCCACTGGTTCTGACCCACATTTTGGGCAGGAGAATCAGCCGGAAAACCAAGCTATGAGGATAGGTGTGCCTACCTTTGCCAACCTCAGGTTTCAGGTGGGGGAGGCGAGGTGAAGCACACATCTCAGTCCCCTCCATCTTGAAGATGAGGGGACCCAGCCAATTAGGGAGAGGCTCATGCCCCCCTCCCGCTGGAGGGTGGCATAATAGGGGTACCCACCCCAAGGAAGGGACCCATCGGTCCCGACCTGCACATCCCTTTAAGGCCCCTACATTTTGTATTTAGGGGCAACCCTGAACCTTGCCTCCTCATATTTGAGGAAGACCGAAGGATCGCAGAGCTGTGATGACCCAGGAAGAAGAGGACACCAACTGCTTTTGCCCCAGCCCTACTGGCCTGTCCCGACTCAGACCAGATAACAGCGCAACCCCGGCGTGTCCAGCAGCCAGCAACCCCCAGAGCCCGGAGGACTTGCCCTGCACCCATCTTTAAGACTCTGTCTCCCGTGAGCACCGGATTTGCTCAAACAAAGACTCACCCACAGAATACGGATCCAGTCGGCTCCACTAGTTTGCACCACTCTGCACCCGACGCCCTCTGCCTGAGTTTGAGAGGCACAACACCACGAGGCGGTCTCCCCAGTCATCCTGAACTGGGATCTTATGATCCCCGGCCTGCCTCAAGCTTCAAGCTGATGCCTGCAGCCTCAACCTGAAGAGACCCCCGATCGCGGCCGGAGCTGGTAAGAAGAACTCTTCGCCAAAGACACCCCTGAAGACGACGCCCCGCGGCCTTGGGTGGCCCAACCAATGGTGTCCAGGCATCCCCCAAGAACCCATCTTTACCAAACCGAAGGTCTCCACTGGACTCCACAGGGTCCCCGATGTCTCCTTGGCACACTGCATCCAGCTGCCCCTGTGCTGCTTGTGGTGTACCTCCTGTACTGATAGTTGGCCCCTGCAGTGCTGACCTTAATCCCAGGAGCTTTCCTCCCACACCTGAGTGGCCTGCTCGTAATCAATCCCTGACCGAAGGCCCCCTGTGCCCCATTAGCTAACATTGGGCCCATGCGCTTTGCACCCGGCCGCCCCAGTGACGGTGGTGGTACAAATTGAGTGCCTACCTAGACTTTAGGGAACCTTGGTCCTAACCCACAAAATTCCCACTCGTAAGTCGTTTACTTACGGGAGAAACAGCTAACACTTTTTTCCCATAGGAACAAATGTTACAAGTTTTGTTCCTGAAAATGTTTTGTGTTGAGCTGAAGTTTGTATGAAAGAAAAAGTAACAAACTGCAAATCTTAAAGTCTTACATACCTTGTATTGTAAGATCCCCGGTGTGGTATCTAGGCATACTACCTGAGTAGTCGATGTAATTCAAAAGTAATCTAAAAGTATTCCAAAAGTAATTACTATGTAATTTAACCTGTTTTGAAAGCCAATACAAACCTGTAACGATTACAAGGAAATGCAGTTGTGGATGAATTGCAAAGTCTTGCACTTGAGAATATATTTCACTTACCTGTGCCAACATTCTCTGAGTGTGTGCCATCAGTCTTCAATGAGTGAATACAATAAATACTTAACACACCCTGTGGATAAGCCTAACTGCTCACCCACACTACCACAATGAGAGCTGTTAGTACTTACCTAATTTAGCCTCTCCTATACCTCTGGGGACTCCCTGGACTCTGTGCACACAATACCTTACTTTGGTATAGTATACATAGAGAGCCACCTTCCTACACAGGGCAACACCGCATAGCATGGACACTTCCTCCAAAGTGTGGCATATTCTTCTCCCAGAAAGAACTATTCCTCCAAAATTCAGTGTGGCTGAAATCTCAGCAGAGGAGTAAGAACTCGTTAAACCAACCTCCAGTATGGCTCATTTCCATAGCTCTCCTCCACCAAACATCTGCAGATTCCTTCCTTAAGCTTGCTATCCGGCTGGGTCAAAGGGGTGGGGGTAGATGGACCTGGCATTCCCTGCCTGTCCTATTCCTCCTTTGAAGCTTTATGCTTTACAGCCCCTCCCCCCTGCTCTGGCATTCCTGTGTAGCAGAGCTCTCTTCACCAGATAGCCTCTCCCTGGGTAAGCCACATCAAAGCAACCTGGATAATCCTGTTAACTCTGACCAATCAGGGAACACCACAGGAAGCCTGAATTTTGGCTTACAGACACGAAAGTCTTATAACTTATTTTCTGAATACTTTAGGAAAAATTAAACAATGGCATATTGTTGGATTTATCAATACCATTCTCCTAGGTCCCTGAATGGTACCTTTTATTTAATTCCTAGCAATATATTTGCATCCATAAACTATTGCCATGTTATCCTATTGGCATCTACAATGGAAAAACTGCAAGGTGCAATTTCTGCATCATCAGGGCATATAAAACACCTTTTATAAGGCCCTTGCTTATAGTTACATGGCCCCCAACCCTGGGATACCTAGGGGAGACTTTAGGGGACCTGAATATGCACAATGTAATGTAAATTTATTTTGTATAGCGCACAATTACCGAAGGTGTCTTAGCGCTAGCGGTTTATCACCAGAAAGTCAGTAAAGAGAGTGCAGGTCACTAAGAATTACTAAGTTATTCAGCAAAAAGCCAGATTTTGAGCTGCCTCCTAAACTGCAGCAGGTTAGATTGAGATCGCAAAGTTAGAGGCAAAGAGTCCCAAAGTTTACTTGCACAGAAGGAGAAAGTCCTGCGCCCCATCAACCCAAATAGTGTAGATCCTCACTCCACACTGCTCCTAGCACCGAAGTCGATTTTGGGAGGCACTTTAATACAATGGGGAAAGTGAAATGTGCACTTTCTCTATCCCCAGGGCATATAAAATATATTTTATAAGGGCTCTGCTTATAATTATATGGCCCTCTACCCCTGGGACACCTAGGGAAGACCCAGGGGGTACCTAAAATGCCAAAATATTGTAGTTTATCACTTTATTTTTCTTCAAAATAGATTTCTTTGTATTTTCTGCCACAATATGGCCTAAGAGGCCCAGTCCAAACATATACAGGCCATTACATATTGACATGGCGCAATTGTCTATGTCGATACATAACAAAGGCGAAATACCATTCAACAAAACGAATAAGTGTGCTGTGTCCCAACTATGCTCCCCAAGACTAGCTCTCCCGCACCCATATATCCCCTACGCACATAAATTACAAAGCTGTCCAGATAGCCAGTTTCGCTTATCAGGGTTCATTATCCAGTTGTGTTTCAACAGAGATCAGAGGCTCCAGAGACAGGCCTTGGTAATCAGCCCATTGTTGCCAAATCTTGGGATGCTTCTGAGGGCATCCCCGTGCCTTAAATATTGGCATCTTTAAGCCCATGCAAAAGTCCATGCCTTGCTTCCATACGCCCAGTAGGGGAGGGGAATTAGCTTTCCAAAGCCTAGCAATGTCCCTTTATGCCAGGGTGAGACCCAGAAACAGAAGATGGCATTTGTACCTGTTGCCGCCAATCTCGTTAGTGGTATGCAGAAGGATTAGTTTCGGGGACATGGGGAGATCCGAGGCCAGAACCTCAGTCAAGCATGTCATGACCCCCCCCCCGCCAGAACCTAGCAAGCGCGCTGCAAGATCAAACTGTGTGGAGAAAGGTGCCCTCGCTGTTGCCACATGGTAGGCAGGTGGGAGAAGCCACTAGTCTGATTCTCCAAAGCCTGTGCCGAGTATAGTTTGCACGGTGGAGGTATTTAAATTGAATAAGGGACAAGTGTGAGGGAATAGCAGCACCTCGCGAGGATTCCAGTGCATAGGTCCAATCATCGTCTGTCGGACCCAGGTCACGCTGTCAGGCAGCTCGGAGGATAGCTAGAGTGGTGGTACTATTAGTAATTAGGGATTGGTATATCCTAGTTATTTTATGAACTCCAAGATCTCCCATAAGTAGTTTGCCTTCTAACGGGTTAAATTCCAGAAGAACCTCCAGGTTCTTGAGGTAGGAGGACAGGGCATGACAAAATTGCTGATATTTATAGAATTGACTGCGGGGCTTGGAGAATTCATTCTGGAGATCTTGGAAGGATTTAAGGGTAAGGCCGTGCAAGACTACTCCCAGGGAGGATATGCCAATATTGTCCCATTCATGGACCCCAGATAGGCTGAACATTTGGGGAAGGAGTCCATTGTGCCACAGTTGGGTCTCTCGTGTTAGGCGACCCCACCACCCCATTCACAGCAGCGATTGCCTCCACACCTGGAGCACCACTCTTGCCGCGGGCAGCAAGGCCCGGAACTCTGATCTGCTATAAAGATATGTGTGGAGAGAAGTGTCGCCCATTATCCAGCGTTCCACTGCATAAGCAGGATCATCCCTGGCACAGTCCCACCATTCATTAGGCACTTGTAAGTGTGAGGCCGCATGGTAGGACTGGATGTCTGAAGCATCGATGCCTCCACAGTAGGTGGACTAGAAGCAGGTACGTAGAGCCACTCGAGTAGCGCCCCTCCCCATAAAAATTGACCCCGGAGTGCCTTCACCTGCCAGAACCAAGCTACAGGGATCGGGTATGGGTGGTTTTGCAATTGGTATAAAAGGCGGGGGAGGGAAACCATCTTGAAAATGGCAAATAGTCCGTAGAGTGACAGGGGCAAATGCAACCAGGATCTCACCTCCACCTTTAATTGTTCTGTCGATGGAGATAAATTGTGCTCCCAAGAGATAGGTTGCGAGCAGACAGGAAGACACCCAGATATCACAGTCCTCCGGCAGTGATAGTTAGGTTAGCTGCCTATGGACCATAGTCGTGTATCCCCCGCAAAGGCCAAAGAGTGGACTTTCCAGCATACATATATAAACTGGTCGTTTCTCCAAAGACCTGCCCAATATGAAGGAGCATGGGGCTGGATCTGTGTGGGTCAGTGAGAAAAAACAAGATGTCATCGGCATAGAGCGCAATGCGGTGGAAACCTCCCACAACCACTCAAAATCACGGACTAAAGCGTCAATTCTGACCCAAGCAGCCAAGGGCTCCATGGCCAGAGTGAATAGAAGTGGGGACTCGGGGCAGCCCTGACGGGTACCGCGCCGAATGGGGAAAAGGGTATAGACCGAGCCAGCTACACGCACCAAATCCGTTAGGTCAGTATAGAGTAGAGGAATGTAAGAGAGAAATCGGGGGCCTATGTTGAGATGTCAAAAGAGCGCAAACAACCCGGTCCAGCTGACTGAGTCGAAGGCCTTTTCGATATCAGCTAGTAACAGGGCAGCCGGGCGACCCAGGCAATCTTCTGCAGCTATGGCATTATGAGCACTGAGGATATTATGATGTGTTGCACGGTGGGGCATGAAGCCTGCTTGGCCCGGGTGTACGAGTTCATTAATGTGGGGTATAAGCCGGATGGCCAGGGCTTTGGCGAATAGTTTGGCTACTATATTTAATAAAGAGATCGGACAGTAGGAGTGGAGGTCCGGGAGCCGAACTGGTTTAAGAAAAAACATGACTTCAGCATGTCTCCAGTCCAGGGGTAGATGCTTCGTCTCCAGGGTAGCCTGTATCACTGCAATGAAGTGGGCGCCTAACTGTGGCATATATGCCTTAAAGAATTCACAAGGGAAACCACTGGGACCTGAAGCTTTGCCTGGGCGCAGGTCGGCTAGGGCGGTTGCTAATTTTTTGACCGTAAGGGGGGCATCGAGTAGTGCTCAAGCCGTAGCTGTTAGGGCCTTCGGGGATAGATCGTCTAGGAACTTCTGTGCCTGGACGTTAGGCAGGGTGTCACTATTGGCGTACAGTGCCCTATAGGAACCGGCAAAACTATTAGCGATCGCCACGGGATCAATGAGATTAGTTCCATTGCAATCGCAAATAGTGGGAATATGAATTGGCTTCAGCTCATGTTGACTCAGCCAATGCAGCAATTTTCTGAATTTGTCACCCCACTAGTAGATCCGGCTGTGGGAGGCCAGCCAGGCACATCTTGCTTCTTCCAAGAGCTCCTCTCCTGATATTGCTGCTGCACTAGAGTCCACGCTGCTCAAAGGCCAGAACGTGAGCTTCCATCTGTAAAAGTTTCTCGCTGTGCTGTTTGCATTTTGCGGTGCAGAATGCGATATCAATACCACGAAGGGTTGACTTCATGGCCTCCCATAGGATCGTACTCTAGGTGGCGGTTGATGTATTGAGGCCAAAGTATTCGGTCAAGGCCTGGCGCATGTGTGTCTTGTATTGTTGATCTTGCAGGTGCCAAGGAGAGAGACGCCAGTGGAAAGGAGGACGGTCTGGGCATACTTGGAGTCCTAATGTCACTGGAGAGTGGTTCGAGAGACCCCTGGGCAATATCGCGGCATCAGAAACTCAGTGAAAATGGCTAGAGGGTACAAATAGATAGTTGAGCTGAGAGAATGACCCATGGACATGGGAGTAGTATGTATAGCCACGTTCAGTCGTACGGAATGTCCTCCAGATATCTCGTCAACCCATCACATCGGCCAGAGGCTTCAGACGAGATTCACGCTCCCCCCCCCCAGGCCTCCTGGCGGCACACCATCTATCGCGATTTTGTGCATAACGTCATTCCAATCACCACGATTTTGTGCATAACGTCATTACAATCACCACGAAGGACTGCCATCCCTGCAAGAATATTTGCCCTGATATCCATCACCCGCACCATGAGGGCCTGAGTAAGGGGGGAGGGGCATACACACTGCCCAGGACCACCAGCTCCCCATGTATTGTTACAGTCACAAAGACATAACTACTGTGTGTGTCTACCCATGACCTCAAAAATTGAAAGGGAACTCTGCAATGGACCAGAATGGACATGCCTCGGGAGCCTCTAGTGAACCCTGAAAGGTTTGGGCGTAGACGAATCGGGACAGACACAGAGCCTGCTTGAGCACTGCTCCCAGCTTCACTTTGCCTAGGACCCCCTGGACATTTCAGCTGGCAATTTGAAGCCTACCCCATGGAGTACCGGCATCTACATTAACCATCGAGGCAGGTGATTGGCGCCTAAGGGACAAGTCTTGCGCATGGCCACTGTATTGGGAGCACCTAAATCGCACACTAGGAATAGAACATTAATTACGACAAAACCTTCACAATCACCCCCAACCCACCCACCCCAAAACCTCACAACCGTCTAAGCATCTATCATGGAGGGAACACTGCCCCAACCCCAACGCTGGCCGGCAGCGAGGTCCATCCAAGGGATCCCCATGAACCACCCCATCATTAACACAGAGTCACTCTGGAGGGGTCGGGTGTATCTCTCCAGATGCGTAGCCCATCAATGATACCTTCATACTAACTGTTCGGGCAGAGAAATTTAGTTTGCCTCCATTAGGGCAACCGGAGACATGACACTACAATGCAAGTTTGTGTTTTAAACTTGTGGGGCCCCTGTCCAGAATCGGAGGAAAAGCGTAGGCATATATCTTTGACCAATTGATCAAAAACGCATTACCCAACAATCCCTGTTGGGGTAGCCAGCTGGTGAAGTACTGGCATTTGCAGTTCTGACTGGTTGCAAATAAGTCCAAATTTGTTCTCCCCCACAACTGAGAGAGGTGATCCAATGTTGGTTGGTGCAGTTCCCACTCGTGACTGACAGAGCTTGCCCTGCTTAGGGAATCATCAAGAATATTGGCCACTCCTGGAACATGTTCCGGTGTTAAGATTTTCTGGTGCTGAACTGCCCATTCCCATACTTGTTGAGCTTGCAGAGACAGCGCAGTCGATCTTGTTCCGCCCTGTTTGTTTAGATAGTTCATACTTGTAGTATTGTCTGTCCTGATTAAAACTGATGCTCCTGACATTTTTTAAAGAAAGGACTTTAGAGCCAGGAAAACAGCTTTTAGTTCCAACAGATTGATAAGTAGGGACCGTTGTTGGCTGTCCCATTTGCCCTTGACCGTTAAATCCTGCAGATGTGCTCCCCAGCCTTCGAGGGAGGCGTCTGTCATAATTACGGATTGCGGAGAGTCTATCAAGAAAGAATGGCCTGTGGCTATGTTCGGGATGTGGGTCTACCATTGAAGTGCATTCTTCATCTGTGGTGTGAATCCGGATGATATCCTTGAAGGACCCTGAGATCTGTAACCATTGACTGTCTAGTTCCTCCTGCAAGGGTCTGATGCGCAAGCGGCAGTTGGGAATAAGGGGAATGCAGCAAGACAGCATTCCCAGTAGCGATTTGTACTTCCGTACTAAAATTGACTATTTTACGAGGAGCAGAGCTGCCGGCCTGCATATCTTTTCTTGCAGTTTCTGTGAGGCGAAGCACTTTGCCTGTAGAGTGTCTATAGTTGCTCCCAAAAATGTTTTGACCCTCGAGGAAATTATTTGAGACTTTGGAACGTTGATGGACAGAGACTGGAAAAGAGACAGACATTCCTGAGTATGACTGCTTGCCACTGTAAAGGATTTCGCCTTTATGATGCAATCGTCCAGGTAAGGGAAAATTTGAATCCCTGCTTGTCTTAGATGAGCGCCACCGGTGCTAGAACTTTGGTGAACACTCAAGGTGCAGAACGAAGGCCAAAGGGCAGAACCCTGAACTGATAGTCCATGTCGGCCACTCGGAAGCGTAAGAATTTCCAGTGTTTGGGGTGAATGGGGATGTGGAAATAGGCGTCCTGAAGATCTAAGGTAGTCATGTGATCCCCTTGATTCACAAATTGAAGCACCTCCTGCAGAGACAACATACGAAAGGTCAGTTTTTTCAAGAATTTGTTGAGGTGACGTAGGTCCAAGATGGGGCGCCATTCTCCTGATTTCTTTCTTATGAGGAAAAATCTTGAATAAAACCCTGTCCCTCGTTGTGCACTTGGCACCACTTCGATCGCTCCCTTGTGCAACATGATGTTTATTTGAGAGAGTAGTTCTGTTAGATGAGAAGGCGAAGGATCCCAGGGTGGGCAATTTGGAGGAATCAGTTGAAATTCCAAAGTGTGGTCGTTGGAAACTATATCTAGGACCCATCTGTCCGTTGTTATCATAGACCATTTGGGGAGGAAGCAGGAAATCTTTCCACCAACTTTGAAGGAAGTTGTGTGATTTGTTGCCGACACAAGGGGTTTGTCACTGTTTCTTGGAGGTGCCTCTGCCTCTGAAGGCTGTTTTTCCTCTATAGTGCTTGTAGGAGGGGGCAGTTTGTATGACTGCTTATGCTGTTGTGCTGACGAGTATCTGGATTGCCCCTGATACAGTTGGAACTGTTTGTACTGGTTATAGCCTTCTTGAAAGGAAGACGAGCCACGGCCTCTAGCTCCTTGAAAAGACTGTCTTTTAAACTATAGGGTGCCTAATGCCTTCGCTGTATCTGTATCCTTCTTAATCGCTGGAAGCGCTTTATCAATGTGTTGGCCAAACGGATTCGCCATCATAAGGCATATCGATGACCTTAGTTTGCACTTATTGGTGAAAAGAAGTAGCTCTCAACCATCCCTGTCGTCTTAGGACTGCCGCCCCAGCCAACTGCCGGAAACCTGTCGATAAAACTTCTACAGCACAATCAATAATCTCTGCTGGGATCCTTTCCCCCTCCTGAATAATTTTTCTTGCTTCTGCCCTTGAGTCCTCAGGCAGCAGATCAATTAACAGCAAAATGTTCGACCACATTTGGCGGTCATATCTACCTAGAATAGCAAGTGAGTTCGCTGCCCTAACCGTGGTTGCTGCCATAGTAGAGAAATTCTTGCCAATGGTGTAAAAACGTCTCCCGTCCCTGTCAGGAGGGGGGGACAGGGGTGAAGCAGGATTTCTGGCACAACTTTGAGCCACTTGGGAAATTACTGAATCCGGCTTTGGTTGCCCTATGAGGCAGGCAGGTGAGTTGCCACGTGCCTTGTATTTCTTTTCCAGCTTCGGTAAGACTGCTGGTATGGAAGCCGGTGTCCGCATTACCTTCAGGCCTTCCTACCATATGAAATCCACTAAGGGGATTGAACGAACATGTCTTTTAGCCTGTTCCTTAAAATCGTATAGGAAACAATCAGATTGTTTGGTGACCATGGGAGCTGAAATCTCTTTGCCACTCTTTCCAATAAGTGTATGAAAGCCTCCTGTGTCTTCCGGTGGAGAATCTACCGGAGGTGGGGTTGATGAAGTCTGTATTTGGTAATCGTACCATTCGTTAGGCAGAGACACTTCCCCCAGTATTCCTTCCTCTCTTTCGTCATCAGTAGTGTGATGCTCCTGACCCTGCGGTTGAGGTCCTGAAGGTGGTGGAGAAAGCGAAGGAGATCCTACCATAAAAGATGATCAAGCAATCAGAGTTTGAGGGACTGAGGTAGCCGGTCCTGATGGTGGGAATCTGCGGTAATAATCTTCCACCATGTGCTGCAGATTTGATACTAGGGAAACAGGCATTTGAATAGTTTGCTCCCTCTGCCTATCTTGGTTGGGATCCTGAGGGTAGTAATAATATTCATCATCATCCTCCTGGCATTTTATCTGGAGGTCCAAAGGGCTGTGAGCCACACCAAACATGCCCTCTTCATCAGAGTCCCCTTCCTCTTCATCCCCATAGTCAAAATGTTCCTCTGGAGGACTGGGGAAACCTTACTAGGAGAAGGTGAATAGGCAGGATTATTTCTTGTGAAGCTCTTCGTTTGGGTGGGAAACTGTAGATGAGAACACACCCTTGGCTACTTGTACCTTCGTCAACGAAGAATCAGATCCGTTACCCTGTGCTGCAGCTAAGATCGCTGACAAAGGAACCGTCAGCGGAGTAAACAATGACGAAATAGTCGATTTCAAGCAAACCGTTGACGAGGCTGTCGCCGAATGTGTCTTCGTCGACAATTCTTCCATCGACATCTTCAACGTTGATGATATTCGTCTACACAAGTCTGCTGATGCAGGCCTTGGGTCCGTCGACGGAGCCACCATAGACGAGGCTACAGTAGACGAGGCTGCCGTCGATGAGGCTGCCGCTGCTGTCGAAGAGGCTGCCGTTTACGAGAGATTCTTGTTCTTAAGGGCCGCCGACAACCGCAGCGGTGATGACATATCCAACGACTAATCCTTCAATGACAGTACTCCTTTCGTCGTCATCTTTGTAGACTATGTTGTCGTCGATGTAGAAGGCCTCACCTTTACTGAAACTATGGTCGACGGAGATGTAGACTAAGACATTATGAGTTTAGTTAGAGGAGATGAGAAGGTCGATGTCGTTGTAGTTGTGGCGACGGAAGTTTATGAGGGCGTCGCCCACCACTTCGTCCACGGTGCGTTTTTCTGAGGTGATGAAATCGTCTCCGGTGGGGACATGGAAGTTGTCTTTACCTTAGAGGAGGTAGTAGAAGATGTAGAGGGCACGGAATGACCCTTGTGAGAGCTAGACTCCCTTCTGGAGGAAGAGGACTGATCATCAGATTTCAATGAATGATGCTGTTTCTTAAGCACATTTGCAGCCTTAGGGGAGACCATTTCCACCTCACTTGACCACAGAAGAAGCCATCCCTCTTTTTTGAGAGAACGTTCTGCAGATTTTACAGTCTCTCACCTGGTGGTCAGGCTGAAGGCAGTAAAAACACTTCATGTGGGGATCATTGAGTTCAGTCTGAGCTTCCCACAGGTGTCACAATGCCTAAATATAGAACTCTTAGTAGTAGACATGCTGATCTGAAGAAAAACTTGTTTAGTAGGCCAAAAGAGAAAAGTACTGAGCAGAGCTCAGGGAGACTCCCTTCACACGACGTGTGGTAGAAAATCTGAGAACCTGGAGCCTCTGTGGAGAGGGTTCTAGAGGGTGCTGTCGCCTGATTGGCTGGAAGGATAAGTTACTTACCTGTAATCCTAGTTCTCTTCCAGGGGTATCCTCATCAAAGTCATAAGCACTGAATATTCCCGCCCATGTGCGGGGACCCCGGAAACCATAAAAATGATATATGGAAAACATATATATACAGCTCTATATATATACACATATATCATTTTTTCTCATACCAATGCAGCTCCCATCTAGGAGGCTAAACAATGTAATAACACATATAAAGCTGCATTTGCAAATATATAAAAACACAAGAGGGCAAGTAGCACTTGAACTCTGTTTTTAATGAGTAAAACTCATGAAGAAAAACACTGCAAAAAAAGCAGACATTGTTAGCATACAGGCTGCATTGTAAACCAATAGCATAGAAAATGAAAGCATTTTCTTACAAAAAAAACTGGCACCGTGTACATGTAAGAAAATGTAAGTCCGTTTTTATATAGCGCAGCTACTCACCCTTACGGGTCTCAAGGCGCTGGGGGCTGTCGTGAAAATTAAGTGAGCTATTGCCCAGAGTCACATGGTGCTGAGCTGAGCTGCCGCCGGGGATCGAACCGTGAACCCTGTGCTCCGAAGTCAGCTGCCCTGGCCGATGCACCACACCTCTCCACCGTGCCTTTAAGGCAGCCATGACCCCTAGCTTCCCATCATGCCTCAGGGGTGACAGTTAGGTCAGTTGTTCTTTGCGTAACCCTGAAGAAAACAGGGCCCAAAGATACTCTTTAACATTGAAGAAAATCTCATTTGCCTGGGGAGGAGGGTGGGTTGCTTATGACTTTGATGAGGATACCCCTGGAAGAGAACTAGGATTACAGGTAAGTAACTTATCCTTCTCTTCCAGGGGATCCTCATCAATAGTCATAAGTACTGAATAGAATAGCAAGCCCAATCCTTACCCTGCAGGCAAATGAGAGAGAGAGAGAATGACCCAACATACATTAACAGCTGAAATCAGCTGTTGAACAGATTCCTCAAGGAGGCCTGGCCTACTTGGGTGTCTGTTCTGGTGTCTGAATCTAGACAATAGTGCCTCGTAAATGTATGGACGGATCTCCAAGTCGCCGCCTTACAGATCTCAGAAATAGGCACGTTCTGAAGAAAAGCAGTCGTAGCCGCTTTTCCTCTGGTAGAATGCGCCTTGGGAGTAAACCCAAGGGGCCTCTGCGCTAACTGATAAGCTAGCTTGATACATGAAACTATCCATCTGGAGATGGACCGCTTTGAAGCTGGAAAACCCTTTCTGATCGACCCATAATTAACAAATAGTTGATCAGCTTTTCTCGTGGACTTGGACCTATCCAGTTAGAATTTTAAAACTCTTTTAAGGTCCAGAGAGTGTAAAGCCCTCTCAGCTGGAGTGGAGGGATTAGGGAAAAAGGTGGGCAGAGAGATGGTCTGATTTACATGAAAATCTGACACCATCTTAGGGAGGAAAGAGGGATGAGTCCTCAATACGACCCTATTAAGATGGAAGACGGTATAAGGTTCTTTAGAGCAGAGGGCCTGTATTTCGCTCACTCTGCGAGCTGACGTGATCGCTACCAAAAAAGCCGCCTTCCAAGAAAGATGTTGTAAGGTTGCTTTGTGTATAGGTTCGAAAGGCGGACCCATCAATTTTGATAGCACCAGGTTTAGCTCCCAGGGTGGTGAAGGAGGCCGGACTGGAGGGTAGACCTTCTTTAGACCCTGTAAAAATCTTTAACATCCTGTAACTGAAAGAAAGAAGGTTGAGAAGGTGATCGCCTATATGCAGTGATAGCTGCTAAGTGCACCTTAATGGAAGGAAACTTCAAGCCTGCTTTCGCCAGATAAAGCAGGTATGGAAGGATGACCTCTTCCTGCCCTTTGGTTGGGTTACAATTGTTTTGAACACACCACATATAAAAACGCTTCCACTTGCACGCATATGAGTGTCTAGTGGACGGCCTTCTTGCTTCTTTTAAGATGGACATGCAGTCCTGTGGTAGTCCTAAATGGCCATACTGGAGGACCTCAGGAGCCATGCTGCCAAGTTCAGTGAGGGAAGGTTGGGGTGATGAATCCTCCCGTTCATCTTGGACAGCAGGTCCGGTCTGCACGGCAGCCTCCTGTGAGGGCATTCCGACAGGTGCAGAAGGTCCGGGTACCACCATTGTCTCGGCCAGTCCGGGGCAATTAGTATCATCCTCGTGTGGGAATGAGACAGCTTGGTCACCACCTTCGGGATTAGAGGAAGGGGTGGAAAGGCGTACACAAATGCCCCTGACCAGTCTATCAAAAGGGCATTCCCTTTCGAGCCTGGTCGGTAGAACCTTGAGGCGAAGTCTTGGCATTTTGTATTTTTGTCGTCCGCGAAGAGGTCGATGGTGGGACAACCCCAAGCCTGGAATATGTCTTCGACGACCTCGTCGTTGAGAACCCAGTCTTGTCTGTCCTCGAAGTGACGACTGAGAGCATCCGCTCTCGCGTTCTGTTCTCCCGGCAGGTGGACTGCTGTGATCGATAGGTTCCGTGCCAGGAGCCAATGCCAGAGAGTTTGAGCTTCCAGTGACAGTATGCGTGAACGAGTTCCCCCCTGCTTGTTCAGGTAGTACATGGTGGTGGTATTGTCCGTTTGTACTAAGATTGAACTTGCCTGAATCGAAGGGAGGAAAGCCTTGAGGGCCAGGTGAACTGCCCTCAGCTCCAGCATGTTGATGTGATAGGATCGCTCTTTTGGCGACCATAGACCTTGTGTCTGGAGGGATCCCATGTGGGCTCCCCAGCCCTGGAGGGAAGCGTCCGTGATCAGTGTTTGAGAGGGAGGTGCTTGATGAAAAGGTATCACGACTTGCATATTCTCCTTCCTCATCCACCATGGGATGGAAGCCCTTGCTGCGTTTGAGAGACTTATTTTGTCGTCCCAGCGAGCTGTCTGCTGGTCCCACTTGTCCTCTAGATCCTGCTGAAGAGGACGCATTCGTAGTCTGGCATTGGGCACCAGGAAGATGCAGGATGCCATCGACCCTAACAGGGAGGCAATCCGACGAACCAACAGCCTTCTGTTGTCCAGAACAAGTTTGCATTTCTGTATGATGGAACACTGTCTCTCCTCCGAAGGAAACACTTTTCCTACCTCGGAGTCTACCAGAGCGCCTAGATAATGGATTCTCTGCGTTGGTAGTGGAGTCGATTTGTCGAAGTTCACAGGAAGGCCCAGCCGGTGACAAAGCTCTATGCATTGCAGGAAATGACTCCTTACGCTGTGTGGGGAGGGACCCTTCAACAGCCAGTCGTCTAAGTACCGGTACACGAAGATGCCTTTGCGGCTTAGTGCGGCTGCCACTACTGCCATGCACTTGGTGAACACTCGGGGAGCTGACTTCAACCCGAAGGGTAGTACCTTGAACTGGTAGTGAGAAGATCCCACCAGGAATTTCAGGTATTGCCTGTGATGCTGATTGACAGGGACGTGAAAGTATGTATCTTGTAGATCCAGTGAACACATCCAATCTCCCTGCCTGAGATGTGGATATATTTGATGGAGAGCCAACATGCGAAACTTCTCCTTTCTGATTGATTTGTTGAGTGCTCGCAGATCCAGAATGGGTCTGTATTCGGCTTTTGGACCCTTTTTCTTTACCAAGAAGAATCTTGAGTAGACCCCTCTCCCTCTTTGAGATATTGGAACCTTCTCGATGGCTGACTTTCGGAGAAGGGTGGCAACTTCGCTCTGTAATATTTTCATCTGGTGACACGAGGATGGAACCGGAGGGATTGAGGGAGGGTGGCGTCGAAAACGTAGAGAGTACCCATTCTGCAGCGTAGCTAACACCCACTGGTCCTTTGTGATAGCTCGCCACTCTTCGAGATGATTTGCAATACTTCCCCCCACTGGAGTGGTGAACGGCGACGGGGGAAGTGGGTACTCATTGTTTGGCCTGCATCTTGGCGGAGGTGTTAGCCTGACGCTGGTTTCCTCTTCCTCTTGAGGAGCGCCTGCCCTGATATTGAGATCTTTGTTGACCTTGCTGATCCTGATTTTTCTGCCAATGAGGGGTTTGAACCCTCTGTTGGGAGGATCGTCGATTGTAAGGCCTGAATCGTCTGCGGAATTCCTTCTTCTTTTCTAGACCCACGGCCTTTAGTGTGTCCAGCTCTGTTTTCATCCGGGAAATTTCTTCATCCGTGTGAGCCCCGAACAGAGATGATCCGGAGAAGGGAAGATTCAGGATGTGCGACTGTGCTTCTGGCTTGAGCGCTGTGAGTCGGAGCCAAGATGTTCTTCTAGCGCATATTCCATGCGCATAGGCATGCGCCGAAAGAGTTGCTCCATCAGCTGCAGCGCTGATAACTTGGTTAACGACCAAGCTCCCCTCATGCAAGATCTCCTCAAAGTCCTTGCGGTCTTCCTGTGGCAACTTCTCTGTGAATCTTTGTAGGGAGTCCCAGAGAGACCTGTCATACCGGCCCAAGAGAGCCGATGCACTTGAGACCTTCAACATGGAGGCTGATGTGCCACAAACCTTCCTTCCCCACGAATCCTGTGTTTTACTCTCCTTGTCTGGTGGAACAGTAGAGGAGGAAGCAATAGCATGAGTCTTTTTTGCCGCAGCAATTATCACAGAATCCGGAGGGGGATCAGATCTAAGGAAGAGTGGGTCATCTTCTGGTGAGGGGTACTTCTTCAAAATTCTAGCTGGCGCGGCTTTAACTGCTGCCGGTGTGAGGAAAATGTCCATCACTGGCTCTATGAGGCCCGGTACCAATGGTAGCAGAGGTCTAGATGCTGCCCTTTGGTGTAAAGTCTAAAAAATCACAGAGGACTTACTCTGACGAGTCGGCATAGGAATGCCTAGCTTCGTTGCCCCTCTGCCAAGAATGTCCTGGAAAGTGGTAACATCATCCACCGGAGAGACCCTCGACGGCGGACTGTCAGTGAGGGTAGGCGAGTAGTCTCTGTGGGACGTGCGATTAGAAGAGGGTGAAGAAGTTGGGGATCTGCGTCTTCTCCTCCTGCGTCTAGATCGAGATCTCCTTCTGTGCGAGTGCACAAGAGTGCGACTGCGAGCTCTGGTTCTTGCAGGAGTACGTTCCCTATCCACGGCCTGAACCAGACGAGCCAACGGAGATCTGTGAAGAGGGCTCGAGTAATGCTGCGCCCCTGTGTCTGGAGCCGTGGCCCAGTGATGTAAGGGTCTGTTCCATCGTGGCGAAAGATGGATGGAAGGTGACCTTTGTCTCTCTCGCCCTTCAGGAGATTGTGTAGGGGAAGGAGATTTCACCCCTTCCTGTGCAGGTCTGGTCGGAGAATCTTGGTGTCCTCTGGACACTGGACTGCCGGACATCGAGATCACCCCCTCCGGAGACCTTGACGTGGAGCCTCTGTGAGAACTGGGAGAACCTGTTCTCGACGTCGGTGTTGGTGATGAGGAGAGACTCACTGGACGTGAGGTCTCTTTGGACTGGTGTCTCGACGTTGATCCGGAACGCCTCTGCACAGACTGTCTTCTCGACGGAGACGCCTGCCTCGACGTCGACTTTCTCCTCTTGGATGGAGGACTCAACCTTGTAGTCGACCGGCCTCTCGACGTCGAACATCTACCTGACGCCGACGGAGTACCGTGTCTCAACGTCAGCCGTCTTTGCTCTGAAGACCGGTGTCTCGACGTCGACCGGCGGTGTGCTGCCGTCGACGGAGATCTCTGCTTCGACGTCGAAGATCTATGCTGAGACTTCGACTGAGATTTTTGTCTCGACGTCGACGTATGTTGTATCGACGTCGAAGATCTTTGGGCTGACTTCGACGGAGACCTCTGCCTCGACGTCGTGGATGGTGTCCCGTGTCTCGACGTCGAAGATCTCTGGGCTGATCTCGGCAGAGACCTGTGTCTCAACGTCGATCGCCGTTGACGAGGCGACGACGGAGCGATGTGTCTCGACGTCGAACGCCTAGCCAGCGTCGACGGAGACTTGTCCCTCGACGTTGAACGTCGCCTGGTTGACGTCAACGGAGGACCTGTTACCTTCGTCGACGTTGATCTCGTTGTCGATTCCTGCATCAACGTAGTCTTCGACGTCGATTTCTTCGTCGTCGGCAGCTTCGACGTCGATCCCGACGCCGATGGAGAACAGGTCAGGACCTTGCCTCTCGACGTCGACCGAGTTCTCTTTTTCTGCTGCCTCACTGGAGACTCTTTCAGAGAGGCCATAAAGTCGAATCCTCTCCCTTTCATGGTCCTTCTCGACAACTTCTTACAATGATGGCAGTTGGTAGAAGAGTGAGAATCAGGGAGGCAGAGAATACACAGAGGATGTGTGTCTAATCTGGCCTTCTTCTTGCCACAGGTGGGGCAAGGATCCAATAAAGAAGGCATTTCTGAAGAAAATAAACCTTTTCTGGAACTCAAAAAGGTATCACTCTCACTCTAAGGCAAAAAGACGTTGAGTGAAAATACAAAAACTAGAAAATTATCAGATATTTTTTGACAGAAAGTCAAAAAAGGAAGAGCAGTGAATCCAGGGTCCTGACTGAAGGAGCCGGAAAGAACAACTGACCTAACTGTCACCCCTGAAGCATGATGGGAAGCTAGTGGTCATGGCTGCCTTAAAGGCACGGTGCCAGTTTTTTTGTAAGAAAATGCTTTCATTTTCTATGCTATTGGTTTACAATGCAGCCTGTAGATTAACAATGTCTGCTTTTTTTGCAGTGTTTTTCTTCATGAGTTTTACTCATTAAAAACAGAGTTCAAGTGCTACTTGCCCTCTTGTGTTTTTATATATTTGCAAATGCAGCTTTATATGTGTTATTACATTGTTTAGCTTCCTAGATGGGAGCTGCATTGGTATGAGAAAAAATGATATATGTGTATATATATATATATATATATAGAGCTGTATATATATGTTTTCCATATATAATTTTTATGGTTTCCGGGGTCCCTGCACATGGGCGGGAATATTCAGTGCTTATGACTATTGATGAGGATCCCCTGGAAGAGAATTTGGACCATTCCTAATGACTAGGACGAGATATTAAAGTGAATGTTTTTCCTCCATTAACTTCAATGTTAAGGTCATTAACTACTGCTTTTGATGTACCGTGAGACTCCCACTTCGATGACGGGGAATGATTCAAGCATGTGAATCTATGAAAGATCCAATGCTGGAGAAAATAAGTCACTTACCTGTAACTGTGGTTCTCCAGTATTAGAATCTTTCATAGATTCACATGCTTGAATTATTCCCCGTCATCGAGATGGGAGACCCAGGTACCTTCGAAAACTAATGTCACAACAGACATAGAAATAGAGGCCTTAGGCCTTTTGATTTAGTAACATATCCTAGTCAATATCTTAAAAAGGCCCAAACTTAAAAGTCAACGAATCAGGTCACACCACCCTTTAGAACCTTCTTTAGAGAAGCTCCAGTCCCTCAGATTTTCCAAGCACAAGTGCATATAAGTAGTACTGTATTGAGGGGAATAAAGGTGAGCTTCTCAGGGGAGGCCGGTGGATCGCATATAAATCTCTGAAAGATTCTTATACTGGAGAACAACAGTTACATTAAATAACTTATTTTCTTACTCCAGTATTGGAACTTTCATAGATTCACATGCTTGAATCAGCGTAGAGAGAAGTAATAAGCACATTTTGTATAAATACAACACATGATCTAGTGCAAAATATAAAACATGTACAAAAATAAGCAGTAGGCAAAATGTGTGTAAGAACTGAGCAGATGGTGGAAAGAGAGAAATGGCTCACCTTTATTAAAAAAGATGCCTTAGAACTGCTAGGCCCACTGCAGCATCCCTGTGGGCTTCTAATTCCAAGCAGTAATGTTGCATGAAGATATGTGCACTCTTCCAGGTTGCTGCTCTGCAGCTATTTGGCAACCACACACCAGCAAACAGCATCGTGGAAGTGGACATGGCTCTTGTGAATTGAGCACACACCTTTGAGTTCAAAGCCCGACCTGCCTTCCCGTGACAGATTAGAATGGCGCAAGATATCCATCTAGAGATAGTATGTTTTGTTAACGGGAAGCCTTTTCTTGGTGCGATTTAAGCTGCGAAGAGTTGATTGGATTTACGAATACTCTTAGTTCTGTCCAAATAAAACTTTAAGCACCTCTTGATATCAGAGAGTGTAGTCCTTGTTCTGCTGACGTCTGAGGGTTGGGAAAAATTGACTTAAGAATCACAGGCACATTGAGATCCAAGTTTGATGGGACTTTAGGAATCAACTTAGAGTTTGTGTAGAGAATAACACTATTGTCTCTGAATTAGAGGAATGGTTCCTGGATGGTGAAAGCCTGAATCTTGCTAACTCTTCTTGCTGATGTGAGAGCGAGGAGGAGAGCTACCTTCCAGGAGAGAAATTGTATATCCACTTTATGGATAGGTTCCAAAGGATGTTTCATTAACTGTGAAAGTACTGTGTTTAGCTGCCACAGAGTAGGAGGGGCTGTCACTGGTGGAAAAATCCTGAATAATCCTATGAGGAATTGCTTAATGAGCCTGACAGACCATAGGGATGGCGCTTTGGGTGATCTCCTGAAGCGAGAACTGGCTGCAAGATTTACATTAATGGAGGCGTGAGCTAAGCCTGATTAAGAAAGGTGTAAAAGATAAGGTAAAATCACTTCAGGTGAAGAGGCGATGGGATGTACTTTAGCTCTCTGACACCATATGCAAAACCTTTTCCACTTTCAGCGGTAAGTTGTGTTAGTACTGTCCTCCCTTACCCTGGCTAGTATGTCCCTGCAATCCGAAGGAATGTTCAGATGTCCAAATTCATGGAGCTCAGGATCAAGGCTGATAACCGAAGAGACTTGGGGTCTGGATGTCAAACTTGTCCCTGGCTCATCATTAGGAGCAATGGGATCGGTTTGAATTGAATGTGACACTGCACTGAAATGATGAGAATCTCTGTGAACCAGTGCTGGCACGGCCAGGCTGGGGCTATGAGTATCATCTTGCAGGGTTCTTGCCAGGCTGGGGCTATGAGTATCATCTTGCAGGGTTCTGCTTTCATTTTCCTGCGGAGTTTTGGAAGGAGAAGAATTGGAGGAAAGGAGTAGGTAAATATGCAGGATCATGCAATCGAAAATGCATTCCCCCACGACCCTGGATGAGGATGCCAACTTGCGAAGAACTGGCATTTTGGGTTGGGGGGGATCACAAAGAGATCCAGATTTGGTTTCCCCAACTGGAGGAAGATTTGATCCAGAGTATGTTGGTCTAGTTCCCAAGATAATTTTCGCCTGCTCAAGTCGTCCACTATGGCGTTCTAGTTCCCTGGTAAGTACTCTGCAGACAGATGTATTTTGTGATGAATGGGCCATTTCCAGAATAGCTGAGCTTCCTGGGACAGCAGGTGAGATCTGGTGCCACCTTGCTTGTTTATGTAGTGCATCGTCGTTGTATTGTCTGCCTGTATGAACACTGAGGACTTCTGAATCCTGGAAAGGAAGGCCTGTAGAGCAAGATGTACTGCCCTTAACTTGAGTATATTGATGTGAAGGCCCGATGGGAAGATGGCTATTTGCCGCTGGCCTGGAGATCCTGGAGGTAAGCTCCCCACCCGTTCAGAGAAGCATCTTTTGTAATCACTAAAGGTGAGGCTTGAGTTAAGAATGGTAGACCGATTTATAGGTTTACAGGTTGGTTCCACCAGGTGAGCGATTTGACCATAGGTAGAATGCGCCCATTGGATGTCCAGTGCTTCTTGAAGCAGACACATATGCATGCAGATGACAGTATGGGATTAGATGATGACAGGAAGACATCATACTCAGGACAGATTTCTAAAGGCGAACAGAAAGTGACCTTTTTTGGTACTAGTCTTGCCAGAGTCATCAGCTTTTGTTGCCTCTCTGTTGTGGGGTATGCTCTGTTTAGTTGTGTCCAGCATGGCACCTAAGAGCGTTATGCATTGCGATGGTTGATGGGCTGATTTGTCCGGATTGAAAGTGAAGCCTAGCTCATTGAATAGGTGTATGCAGGTCATGGTGGACGCCCTTAAGGACTGGTTGGAAGGAACCTTGACCAAACAGTCGTCGAGATAGGGGAAGACTTGATTTCTTTGTTTCCTGAGGAAGGCCGCTACATTTCATAAAAATGCGGGAGGCAGACTTGAGACCGAAAGGTAACAAATGGAACTGATAGTGGCTGCCAGCTATCGTAAGCCTGAGAAATTTCCTGAGTATTAGATGGATGGGGACATGGAAATATGCGTATTGACGGTCTAGGGACGACATGTGATCCCCTCTGTTGAGGAGTTGCAATATATCTTGCTATGTAACTGTAGGAAAGTACTCCTTTTGGCATGGTTACCCCCCACTTTTTGCCTGATTCTGAATTTAACTTTGACTGAATGTGAATTGGGTCCCTGCTAATCAGGTTCCCAGTACCTGTGTTCTTTTCCAAACCTGTACCTTTGATTCCACAATTGGCCCACCTCTGGCTCACATATACATTCCTTGTAAAAGGTACCAGTAGTACCAAGGGCATTGTGACCCGAGAGGGTCTGTTAGGGCTGCAGCATGTATTATGCCACACTAAGAGACCACTCACCAAACACATGCACATTGCCACTGCAGCCTGCGTGTTTTGATGCAACTAAAAGTGAAGAGTTGACCTGGCACACATCCCTGTGTGCCAGGCCTGTCAGCGCTGCCAGAGGCATAGGTAAGTCATCCCTGCAGAAGGCCTTACAGCCCTGAGACACTATACCTCTGGTGAGGGCATAACTGCATGAGCAGATATGCCATTACAGTGTCTAAGTTTATTCTTAGGTATTATGAGTTCATGGTGAAGCCATACCAAGGTCATGGGCTGGAAGCTTGTCTATATGAGTTCCACAGCTCCATGATAGCTTCACCGAATCCCAAGATGTTTGGTACCAGACATCTCATATTAATGAGCCCTCACTGATGCCAGTGTTATGTTCATGAATAAATGCACTCAGAGAGCACGTCAGAGGTGCCCCTGAAAACCTAACCAACCACTAGTGTGCAGCTGACTGGTCTGCACCAGCCTGCCTCTTCCAGACATGTTTCTGACTCCATGAGGTGGGAGCCTTATCCTCTTGTGGGTCAGAAAAAAAGCCTGCTCTGGGTGGAGGTGCTTCACGCCTACCCCCAAGCAGGTACAGCATTCAAGGGCGGTGAGCATTGAAGGCTTCCCTCCCTTTATTATGCTAGCCAGGGCCTCTCCAGCTAGTGGAGATGCTCACCCCCTGACCAAGCCTAACTTTTGGCAGCAAGCTCAGCGTAAAACTTAGTAATCAGGAGAACTGTGTCCCCTCTCAGCCAGGACCACCCCTAAGGTGTCCTGAGCTGAAGTGACTCCGTCCTTTGAAAATCCTCCATATTGGTTGTGAGGATTTTAGCCAATAAGATTATGGGTATGCCCCCTTCCCAAAGGGAGTGGGCATACAAACGGTGTGGTCATCCTAAAGGTAAGTAGCCCATTGGCTACTACCTGCCAGGACATGTAACGCCCCTAAATTGAGTATGTAGGGGCACCCCTGAACCTTGATCATCAGATTCCTGGTGACCTAAAGAAGAAGGACCGAAGAGCCATACCAGCTTTGAAGACGACAACTGACTTAGCCTCAGCCCTACCGGCCTGTCTGCAGACCTCGAAAAACCTGTGCCAAAAAGTGACTCGTCCTGCAGGCTCAGCGAACCCCATAACCCTGGGACTACTGCCTGCCTTCCTTAAACCCAAAGAACTCCCAAGTACAGAGGCCTTGTCCACAAAGAAACAAACAACAACAGCTCCAGCGCCCTGCTGAACCGCACAACCAGACGTCCAGACCTACCTCTGCACGACGCCTCCAGCCCAAGTCGAAGTGGCCCACTGGTCCTAAGAAGGTAACCCAGCGGTCCGGAGCTTGAGTCCACGCCAGTGACCTCTACTGGACTGCATGACAACGCCTGCACACGAAGGACCCCCTAACCGCGACAGGCTCCAGTAAGGATCTTCGGACCTCAAAGGACACCCCTGCACCTCCCAGGCCTTGGGCAGCCCGACCCACTTTGCCCAGGACAACTTCAACATCCTAACTTACCTCCAGAGCCACCGGTTCCCTTCGCCCAGCCTACTGGTCGGAGCCTGCAGCCTTTGTTCGAAATCTTCATTCTCCATTACTTTGCATTGGGCGCCCGATGCTGGATTGGCACTCTGCACCCAACTGCCTCTGAGGGTTGTGTTTGGTGCTGCCTCAGCCCCCCCAGTGCTGGTTCTAACCCCCAAAGTTTGACCCCCAACTCCGATTTTACTCACTTGCAACCAGCACCTCTTTTCGTGGCCCAGTCTCAATTGACTAACATTGGGCCCTAGTGACCGAATCTGACCTCTGCACCTGGCCATCCCAGTGCCGCTGGTGGTGCTGTCTCTCCATTTACCTGACCCTTGCCCAGTGTTGGTCCTAAAACCCGAAGACTGGAATTGTAAGTCGTGTACTTACCTGTGAAATTACAACATTGTTCTTCTTACATAGGTTAACATTGAACTGTTTGAGAAATACACTGTCAACTTTTTATACTTAAAAACTGTAATTTCCAAAACATATTTTACTGCAACAAAGTATCTTCTAAGTAATAAATATACAAAAAGTAATATTTGTATAAACAATTGGTCTCGGATTTAGTCATTTTGCGTTTGTAATAATTTCAACAAATGCTTAACACAGCCCTCTGATAAGCCTAACTGCTCGCCCACACTACCACAAAAGAGAGCATTAGTATTATCTACTTTAGCCTCTGTAAAGCCTCTGGGGATCCAGCAGACTCTGTGCAAACTATACCTTACTTTGGTATAGTATATACAGAGCCAGCTTCCTACAGTACCATGCAAAATGACTGTCTTTAGAGGTATTTGTTGAGGTTGCTTAAATCCAGAATTGATCTCCACTGCTTTGACTGCTTGCAGATTAAGAAGAAATGGGAATAGGAACCCTTTCCTCTCTGAGAAAAGGGACATCTCTCTATAGAACCCTTTTTTAACATGGTTTTTACCTCCCACCCGAGAAGGCATAGATGTTTTTGGATGGACGGTTGAGGTAGTGTTGGGAGGGGGGGCTGTTTGGATGAATTCCAAAGTATGTTTGAATTGAATTAGACCTGGAACCCATTGGTTGGTGGTTATCTGTTTCAATGGTGCAGCCGGTTGGTTATTCTCCGTGCTACCTTGGTTGGAAAAGGGAGGGAAGTAGTAAGCGCCTGGACGAAGTCATTGTCTGCGGCTGGTATCCATATTCCAGATTTTTCTCTGGGAGGAGGTCTGTTGTAAGCTGTTGATGGTGGATGTTGTTGATGGTATTGGGACCGAAATGGTTGATTCGTGGACTAGCGGTATTGTTGGTATCCACCTCTATAAGATGGTTGCCCTCTTCCTCAGGCAGCACGAAAGGAGAGCTTTTTATATTGTAAGGTCCCCAACGTCTTGGCCATGTCTGTGTCTGTTTTTATTGTTTGGAGAGCATTGTCAATGTGTTTCCCAAACAAAGCCTCTCCATCTTGAGGTAAATATAATATTTTGGTCTGAACCTCTGGCCTGAAAGTATTAGCCTTAAGCCAGCCTTGACGGCATTATACCGCTGCCCGAGCCAGCTGCCTGAATCCAGTGGTAGCAATGTCCATGGCATAATCGATTATCTCTGACTGTAGGAGGCTGCCTTAGTATATGGTGCACACTTATTTAAGTGGAGCACCTTGCACTAATCCAGGCAACCCTTATGGTGATTTTAGTGTTTTCCGAAAACCTTGGAAAGCTCTTAAAGTGGTAGCTGTGGAGAGCAGCCTTAAGGAATGTTAAGCAGCTTGTTTTACGAGGTCCAATCATGTAGTGTAGGTTAAACGAAAAAGAACCGCACAGTGTATATATACACATATGTCTATTTATTACCCAAAACTCACTAACAAATTGGTATATCTCCTACCGGGAGATATAAATGCGAATCCACAAATACTTCAATTGAAAATACAGTAAGTAGCACAAAATACAGTGGTCTCCAGGGGACACCAAACCATTTACTAAAACAGTGGAATGCGTACAGCAACCGAAATCGGGACTTGGGCCAGGAGACTCAGAGGAGCTGGGGACACAAGGAACCACCCATTGTAAGTTCCCAGGAACCCCACGGCGGTTGTGTGCAGAGTGGAAACACAGCTGTGTGTCCAATAGAAGTCAACCCAAAAGTTGTGGTTGCAGTTTTGGAGAAGAAAGACCCTTCCAAGTGAACACTGAAGAAACCCAGTGGATGACAGAAGGTTGGAGAGTCACCCCACCCGTGGATACCCCAGGAACCAGGATACCTACAGCAGGGAAGCTGGGTGCATAGGTGCGAAGTGACTTTGGAGACCGCCGTAGACCACAATGGAGGACTTCAGGAAAGATGCCGCTGGAAAAGACTGTGCAAGAATCCAGTGGAATCCAAAGGTGGATTCTGGAACAGGAGAACCTGTAAGCAGAGAGGACAGTGTCTATGCCACTCGGAGGTGACCACGGAAGAGCAATACCCACTGATGACGGACCGTTCAGAAGAGTTGACAGTGACCTTGTCGCTGCAGCTGTGCGGACCAGGTGACACTGAGGAAGACCAGGAGCCGTGCAAGAGCAGGTTGGAAGTCGAGAACCAGAGGGTCGGTGTCTGGCGGGAGCACCAACACGCCTTGGCATTCAACAGGCGTGGAAAGCAAAGAAGGAGCAACATTGGGACAGGCAAGGTCCAAGGGACTCACCACAAGAAGGAGAGTCAGAGCAGGCCCCCAGTTCTGACAAAGGGATACTGGCCTCAAAATTGCAGAGAGGACAGGTCAGGCCTCGAGGGAGTTGCAGACCCACCACGAGTGTTGCTGAGCCTTTCGAAGTCCATGGGACGTCAGGAGCAGCAGACCGGTCAACTTCGTTGCGGTGCCTGCAGATGCAGGGTAGTGACTCCTTCACTCCAAGAGAGATTGCTTCGGGTGTCCTTGATGCCCACAGGTCTGTTGAAGATCCTGGATGAAGCACAGACGACGAAAAAGACTTGCAGAACAGCGAGACCAGGAGCAGCAGGAGTCTTCCTTGATGCAGGCCCAGTTCCAGGCGAAGTTCAGCGAAGTCCAAGTGTCCAGACGATCGAAGAATGATGTGGTTTCAGTCCTGAGCCTTGTCCTACGACGAATCTGAAGAGCCACCCACAGGTAAGCCCTTAAGTACCCTAGGGAAAGGCTTGGAACGACTCAGGGGACCCTCCCAGAGGAGGGGCTGGACAGTGGGGACTATACTCCCATGTCCTTTGTCGCGCCAGAGCAGGAGCTAAGGGCTCCCTGAACTGGTTCAAACTGGAGTATGCAAGGAGGGTACCAAATGTGCCTTTCAAAGCAGTCTGGTGGAGCTGGCAAGCGCCATCACCCCAGCCCAATACACTAAGTCCAAGCACCATCTCACACAGGCTGAAATTGCAGGCCTGTAGTCACTGTTTGAGTAGTCTCTCATGGGTGGCACAATACATGCTGCAGCCCACGGCAGACCCCTGGTGTACCTATACCTTGGGTACCTTAGTACCATATACTAGGGACTTACAAGGGTACACCAGTAGCCAATTGTGGAGGTACAGAAGTACTTACCATGGTCGATGTAGGGAGGAAGCACAGTGGTCCCGATTAGCAGGATCCCAGTCGGACTAGTCAAAAAAACATACTGACACCAGCAAAAAGTGGGGGTAACCATGAAAGCAGATCCTACGTTCCTACACTGACGATGTGTACTCACCCTCTAGCAATACCTTTTTTGCTTCCCCTTTGATGTCCTCTGAAAGCCTGTTCAGACACTGGGCAATATTAGACCACATTTGCCGATCAAATCGTCCAAGTAGAGCCAGGGAATTTGCTGTTCTTACTGTGAGTGCTAACATGGCTGAAAAGCTCTTCTCAATGTTATTGAGGCATGTAGGAAAGTAGGATCTGCTTTTATGGTTACCCCCACTTTTTGCTGGTGTTCTACTGTTTTTCTGATAGTCCGACTGGGATCCTGCTAATAAGGACCGCAGTCACTGTGCTTCCTCCCTAAATTGGCTATGGTGAGTACCTTGGTACAATACTAATTGGCTGCTGGTGTACCCTAGTAAGTCCCTAGTATATGGTACTAAGGTACCTAGGGCCTAGGCACCCCAGGGGTCCCCCATAGGCTGCAGCATGTGTCATGCCACCCATAAGGGACCCTCCAAACTCTGACTACAGGCCTGCGATTGCAGCTTGTGTGAGTTGGTGCATGCACCTCTCACGAAAGATATGTTTCCTTATATCTTACATCACTGCACTTGAAACCTATAAGTCACACCTCTACAAGGCCTTTCAGTCCCAAAGGCAGGGTGCTCGGTTTCTTATGTGAGGGTGGCCTTACATGAGCAGACCACCCATACAAACCCCGGAGTCCATTCTCCAGGCTTTGTAAGTGAATCAGCCATTACGATATAGAGAGGTCTTGCGTCATTACGCGATGACCATCTCTAAACTGGCTGGAACGAACCTGGGCGTGTTTAGTATCAAACATGTTGGATTCATACCCCAACACCGTATCTGGTGTTGTAGGTATGATTCCATCCATGGTAGGGCCACTCCCGGAAGCCCTCTAAGCTCCCAGGATCGATCTTACATAGCCTGACAGCAATCTAGGGCTGCTGCCGACCACAGACACGATTCTGCCCTCCTGCTGCTGGGCCAAGCCCTAGCAGGGGAAGGAAGGACAATAGGTTTCCTATCACAGGGAAGTGTGACCACCTCCCAGACAGGATTTAGTGTATTAGGCCGGGGTGGGGGCAATTGCCAGCACCACATAGTCTGCTGGAAGGGCACATTTGGTGCCCTCCTTGCATGCTTCAGTTCAAACAAGCTCAGTGACCCGTTGGCGCCAGCTCTGGCGCGAAACTAGACAAAGGACAGGGGAGTATCCTCCCCACTGTCCAGCCCCTCCTCTGGGAGGGACCCCTGAATCATCCCAACCCTCTCGCCTATTAGGGTACTTAAGGGTTTACATGTGGGTGGGTCCCTAGATTTGTCATGGGATTTTATTCTGATCTAACTCCGCGTCCTCTTCAAACCATCTGGGCATCCCGACCGAGTCGTGCTGACCGAGTCGGACTGACCGCATCGAACTTCGCTACAGGAACCGCGATGGTACCTGGGAAGACTCTGTCTGCTCCAGATCTCTTCGTTCTGCAAGTCGCTGCACCATCAGTGTCCGTGTTCCATACAGATTCCATCCTGGGCCTGTGGACCTTCAAAGACATCCGGAGGAATCTCCCTTGGAGTGAAGGAGTCACTCCCCTGTATCTCCAGACACCGCAACACAGCTAACCGAATCGCTGACCCTGTGCTCCTATGGACTCCAACAGGTTCAGTACCATACAAGACGGTTCTGCAACGTCTTCAAGGCCCATACGGTCTTCAGACCGAGTCTGAGGCCAGGATCCCTCATCGACATTGCGGAAACCAAGTCTCTGTGCATCGCGTCGGCTGGCCATTGCTAAGGTTGGACGACTCCACTCCAGTGATCTCCGGACCCTGTTGAGGGTCTGCTTTTGATTTCAGTAGTCCAACAAGACCGCAATACATGAAACAGGCCTATGTCACGGTACACACGCATGATCCATATTTACCTATGACAACAAAAATCAGCATTATGGTTCCAGACAACAACACAGTTAAGCACTCAGGGCAGGGGTACAAGTCCATTACCATGCAGAGGATTTTTCCATCCCACCAAGGAGATTATGTCAAGAGTGTCCTGGTTTACAAGAAAAACAACTGAAAGATTGGATTGTGCCTCACATCTTATTTCACTTGTGGTCCAGCAGTCTGGAAACCTGTTTTAGTCATGGGTTCTAATGCAAAATCATTTGTTTCCTGGAAAAAATTCAGAATTTGGTGGAGAATTCAGTAGTTTATTTTTCTTCACCGAAGGGATACTATTGTAAAGGAAATGTCATCCCTGCATTCTCCTGGTTTTTACATTTTATATAGAAATTTGAGGATTTCCCATTAACACACAGCTTGAAATCAGGGATTAGACCTGTCCATGGTTAAAGGCAAAAAAGGCCCCTTCAGTTCCCTTGCTCACTTCTCGAGGGTTGAGGCATTCGAGGTGATTGCAATTCAAAAACAAGCATTTGCAATGCAATTAGTCTCGCATTTGTAAAGTTAGAGCTATTGGTTTTATAAATAACACTTTTTTATTTCTGTTGTTTTATTTGCAGTGGGGTGTTTTTTTAAAGAAAGAAAGTGCACGCTATAAAGTATGGAAGCTATGTGTAAGCAGGAAGCGCAAAGGGAGCAAAATTGTATGTAGGATAGTTATGGGAAAGAAGGGAAGTGGCGTGGCAACATTGTATGTGTTTAATGCCCATTCTGTTGTTAATAAATACAAAATGCTGCTATTATGCACATTACCTTGATTTTGCACTCAAAAATACATCTTTCACACATTAGATTCTTTAAAACCAGCTGAAGATACAGAAATGTTTTCTTATGTGCTATATGTATGTCATTTTTTGTATTTCACACTTTTTGTCAAACCAGCATTGTGAAAGCCAACAAATCTGTTTGTAGTATACTGATATGTATTTTAGCAGGCCTGCTTTGCTTGCTTTAGTCACAAAAATGCAAAACAGGTATGGGTCTGCTGCTCACAGCTTACATGAGATCCCTGCTTCATGAGCTAATTTTAAATTAGTCTGTGCATTATGAAAATGCGAACTGTCACAAAGGGGCTCAATAAAAATGTATTCTCAGACGTCCCAAGATTGGAAAAGTTATGTGAGTGAAACCAAGGATTAGAGGAAGTTTATAGACCATGCACTCGGCATCGCATAGTTACAGCCCAGGGTGTACTAAACACCCTAGATATTAAAAATAGACCTTACAAACATAAATAAGTAACGTTCTATGTTGATCTATGGTAGGAAGCTAGAGGGTCATTTTTAGGTCTCGCCTTGGCAGCGCATGCGCTGCATGCGCTGTCTCAGCGAGACATAAAGTAATCTGTATGTTGGGTGAAACTCCGTGTAATTTGTCATACCGCTTGCGATTCGTTTAACTGTGGCATTGCTGTTCTTATCTTGCTTTCTGTTGGCTGTTGATCCGATAGTAACTTCTGTGTAGTCCGGAAGCAGCGGCGCCTAACTACAGTTTTCGTCCGCTCGCACTTGTTTTAATTAGCAGCGGCGCATCGATCTTCTGGAAGGCAGGCTCTTTGTATCTGCGCAGTGCCCTTTCATGAGCGCTGCGCTGGTTTTGCTTTTCCTCTTGTTTAATAACCTCACTTTTCACAGGAGAGTCATCGCCGTGCTCACTGCTGCGGCTGCTGTCAAGCACAAATGACAGAGACGAAATTACACTGGAGCCCTGTAGCTGAGGAAGAGCGGCTCCCTGGCCTCTTCTTGGCTGATAGGGAGCTGGGAATTACATCAGCATGGTGCTGTGAAAGCCAGCGTGTCTGCAGACGTTCATTTTCAACATGGTAATAGAACGAAACGACACATGAAGAATATATTTGAAATTCGTTTTGACAAACATAAACAAGACGGCGAAAGAAAACGGTAACCCATTCTGACGAACATTTTAAAAATGGCGTGGATACAGTAGTGTCGGCACGTCTTATTGGTCCAGAAAGGAGAAGTAACGTGATATTGTATGAATGTCTCCCGCTTGCCAGACCAATCTGTCACTGGATAAGTAGGGCGGCGACAGAGGCAGTGGAGAGTCGCTTGCTAGCACGCTGAGAAATGGGGCCCATTGCTCGAGGCCGTGTCATCTGAGCTGAAATAGCGCGAGACAAGGGCTCAGCTGTGCTATGATGACGTTATTGGAACAGCATTTAATGTGCTCGGAAATTCCATCCCTGTATATTGTGCTCTTCCTCCCACAATAACAGGGGCAAAAAACCTATGGCTGAAATTACAAAACACACAGTAAAAAAATATATTTTAAAGTGACTACTTCTTTATTTTCCAAATCTTTGTGCACTGAACCTCTTTAACCAGTGACATTAGTCTGTCACTAACAAAACACGTGACCGGTGAGACTATTTTTGATTGCTGATGTTAGCAGCAATGGCGGCTGGTGCATTTGAAAACTGGTGAGCAGAAAGCCTTAAGTTGATTATAAAATGCGAGTGAGCTAGAATCGTACAGGCAGGGGGCAGTGAGGGAGGTCTTCCCCTGCAAGAAAATGTGAGAGAAAATGGGTGCAAATGGTGCATTTACAGCATATATTTCAAGAAAACGCGGAAAAAAGGTGCAAATGAACTCACAAAGACTCCACTCTCCCTGCACTCACAGTTACATGACTCACACACATTGCTCAGTTCAGCCAGCAATCACACACGTACACTCCTTTGCTCACCCTACACTCACACAAGCATACTGCCCACAAGGGCACACCTCTCATCTAGTGCATTCACACCAATCGCCCTACACTCATGAAGGCTTATTACTTTGTATTCCTACAGTCACACAACTCACTTTTCGCTCAGGCAAGCACACCATTCACAACACTCATAAAGGTACACCCTGCACTCATACAGTCTTACCACTCATTACTCACCCTGCACTCATACATGCACAAATCACTCCCACACTCGTTAAGTCACACCACTCACTCTGCAGACATACAGGAACATCCCTCGCCATGCACCCTCCATGCAGACCCAGACCCCAAGCTGCAGCAGCTCTAAACCCTCTCTGCCCCTCACCCACTAAAGCATAGTCCAGTAGGAGTACTCCGCCTGCAGTGTGCTGGGCAAGGGTGTTTTCATGGAGGACAAGCAGAGGAACAAGTCATGGGAACAAGAGGCTGCAGGAGCTCTGGAGGCTGCGCTAATGACGACCCCCTGGGAAGTGCTACTTGAGTGCAGAGCAGGAATATTCTGTGCTCTGGCAGCCTCCCTCCCCTTCCGACCCAGCAGGAGCCCAAGCCATTTTGACGATAATGATCACAAAGTAAGCAGAAATGTCACTTTACAAATTAATATAAGTTCTCTTTAAGGACATTGTGCAAGCCCTTGTAGACTCCTAAAACATCAACAAATGGCGGATATTTTTGCCTACCTGATGCAGCTCTCCCATGTAGCAGCCAGCAAATCAATAGATGGGCGGGCTGGGGTTGCAGCCACGGTCCAATTCAGTTCCAATCTATGTAGAGAGACGCAGAGGCGGGGAGTGTGGCAGAGGCCCATGTAATTAACAAGCATTTGCAATGCAATAGGTCTCGCATTTACGCGAGTTTAAGCTATTGGCATTGTAAATGACAATGCCTTTTATTTATGTTTTAAAAACAAAAACAACAAAAAAAGGCATTGTTATTTGCAATGTCAATAGCTCAAACTCGCGAAAATGCGAGACCTATTGCATTGCAAATGCTTGTTAATTATTTTGCAGTTTTATATAGCATGAGCTGGACCCGGAGGAATTGGAGCAGTAGTAATATGAAAGCAAGACACATACTCGACAACAGACACAACTGTGAGTGACGGAGAACAAACAACACCACAGCTGGCTACCATTTAGACCTTCTAGAGCACTGAGACAATACACCTGACTACTGATAGACCCTGACATTCAACATTACACATCATATATGCGGAAGTGGGTGACTGGAACAACTCAATGGCATGTAAGGATTAGTTACTTACCTGTAATCCTAGTTCTCTTCCAGGGGTATACTCATCAAAGTCATAAGCACTGAATTATCCCCGCCCACGTGCGGGATCCCGGAGCATATAGAAATATACATATATATATGTGTATGTTGGGGATCACAAGTGCATAGCACTTCCGCGACATACATATATACATGTATATATAATACATAAATATGCAGCCTAACATAATTCCAATAGGGCAAAAATGCCAAAATTACATAGGCTTTTCTTGTACAGACAATAATCTCCCATATACACTCTGTAATAGAGAACATACACTGTAATAGTGTCATACAAGAAAACATTTATTTTCAGAAACGAAAAAACAGGCAATAGCAGGCAGTTGGCCCATAGGCTGCATAGATGAATAAACATCACAGTACAGTAAAAAACTGGCACCTTGCCTTTAAGGCTTTCAAGAACTTGGACACTTTGCCTTTAAGGCCTCCAGGAGCCCCTCTGCTCCCATCATGCACCACAGGTGACAGTTAGGTCAGTTCTTTTTTTACGGTCTACTAACTTGTAGCAACCTGATTATAAGATGCAATCACTACAAAAATATACTAAAAATGCTCATCCTGGGAAGAGGGAGGGTTGCTTATGACTTTGATGAGTATACCCCTGGAAGAGAACTAGGATTACAGGTAAGTAACTAATCCTTCTCTTCCAGGGGATACTCATCAATAGTCATAAGCACTGAATAGAGTAGCAAGCCCATACCCACTACCTCGCGGACGAGCAAATAGTATTGAAAAACAGAGCATCTTAACATGACATCAAGCAAATAAATTCCTCAGTGAGGCTTGCCCAACTTGGGCATCCGCCTGAGCATCCGAATCTAAGCAGTAATGGCGAGAGAAATTATGAACAGACCGCCATGTAGCTGCTTTGCAGATTTCTGCTATAGGGATGTTCCTGAGGAGGGCCGTAGTAGAGGCCTTTCCTCTGGTTGAATGTGCTTTAGGCCTTCCCTGAAGAGACTTATTAGCCAATTGATAGGCCAAAGAAATGCAGGAGACTATCCATCTTGAAATAGACCTTTTAGAGGCTGTCAAACCTGTATTAATAGGACCGTAGTTGACAAACAACCGGTCCGTCTTTCTTATTACCTTGGTCTTGTCCAGATAAAACTTCAACACCCTCTTAAGGTCTAACGAGTGTAGGGCCCTTTCAGGAGGTGTAGAGGGATTAGAGAAGAAGGTAGGCAAGGTGATCACCTGATTAATGTGGAAATCTGAGACCACTTTCGGCAGAAAACTAGGATGAGTTCTGAGAACTACCCTATTTGAGTGAAAAACAGTGTAGGGTTCCTTACAACACAATGCTTGTATCTCGCTGACTCTACGAGCCGACGTGATAGCAACCAAAAATGCCACTTTCCAGGACAAGTGCTGCAGGGAGGACTTGTGTATTGGTTCAAAAGGTGCGCCCATCAGTTTGGTAAGGACCACGTTGAGCTCCCACGGAGGAGAAGGGGCTCGTACTGGTGGGTACACCTTTTTCAACCCTTCAAGAAAATCTTTCACTACTGGCATCTGGAAAAAAGAACCCTGTGAAGGTGACTTCCTATATGCCGTGATTGCTGCTAAGTGTACCTTAATAGATGTAAACTGCAGGGCCGACTTAGCCAGGTGTAAGAGATACGGCAAAATGACCTGTTCCTGCCCTCTAACCGGGTCATGACCATTATTCAAACACCATAGGTAAAAACGATTCCACTTGAAAGCGTAGGAAGCCCTGGTAGAAGGTCTCTTTGCTTCCTTAAGGATGTTCATACAGTCCGCTGGCAAGTCTAAGTGTCCATACTGCAAGACTTCAGGAGCCATGCTGTCAGCCTGAGGGAAGGAAGGTTGGGGTGAAACACTCTCCCCTGGCTCTTGGATAGCAGGTCCGGACGGCAAGGCAATCTCTGGTGTGGAACCTCGGAAAGTTGTAGAAGGTCCGGGTACCACCACTGGCGTGGCCACTCCGGAGCGATCAGAATCATCCTGGAGTTGGTCTTGTAGAACTTGGTGATCACTGCTGGAATGAGAGGCAGCGGAGGAAAAGCGTAGAGTAAGCTCTGAGACCATCTTATCAACAGAGCATTCCCGCTTGAACCTGGTTGGTGAAACCTGGACGCGTAGACGGGGCATTTGGCGTTTGTTGCATCTGCGAACAAGTCTATGTCCGGCACACCCCATCTTCGAAAGATATCCTGAGCCACTTCGGTGTTTAGCACCCAGTCGTGCGCTTCTACGAACTCTCTGCTTAGGAAGTCCGCCTGTACGTTTAGAACGCCCGGCACATGGACCGCCGTGATGGTGAGGCGTCGTGTCAGAAGCCATTTCCAAATGGCTTGTGCCTCCTGGGACAGAATTCTGGACCTGGTGCCTCCCTGCTTGTTCAGATAAAACATCATCGTGGTGTTGTCTGTCTGAATCAAGAGGGAGCTGGACTGAAGGGACGGAAAGAAGGACTTGAGGGCTAGTTGGACGGCCCTCAACTCCAGCAAGTTGATATGGTATCCCCTCTCTGTGTCCGACCATAGCCCTTGCACTTGAAGGTGGTTCATATGAGCCCCCCAACCTTGCAGGGAGGCGTCTGTAACTATAGTCTGAGTCGGAGTCTCTTGATGGAAGGGAACACCTTTCATTAGATGTGACCGCTTTGTCCACCACATGATGGAGTCCCTGGCAGACTGGGGCAGAGTGATCCGATCCTCCCAACTGCCTGACGCTTGCACCCACTGGTCTTCCAGAGCTTGCTGCAGGGGACGCAAGTGCAACCTGGCATTGGGAACGATGAAGATGCAGGAAGCCATGGACCCCAGGAGAGAGGACACTTGTCTGACTGACGGGTGGTGAGTCTGCAGGAGTTCTCGGCATTTCATCCTGATCGATGAAAACCTCTCCGCCGAAGGACACACGCTTGCCTCCACGGTGTCCAGCGACGACCCTAGGTAGTGAATGTTCTGGGTCGGATTGAGAATCGATTTTTTGAAATTGACTCGTAGACCCAACTTGTTCAGTAACTGGAGACTGAAGGAAAGATGCGACTGAAGCAGGGATGGAGTGGAACTCTTCAGGAGCCAGTCGTCCAGATACGGGTAAATGAATATTTTGCGCCTGCGGAGAAAAGCCGCCACCACTGCCATGCACTTTGAAAATGTCCGTGGGGCTGACTTGAGCCCGAAAGGTAGGACTCGGAACTGAAAATGGCGTAGAGCAACTTGAAAACGGAGACATTTTCGATGTTTCCTGGACACTGGAATGTGGAAATAAGCGTCCTGCAGAGCTATGGAGCACATCCAGTCTCCTTGATGTAGATGGGGGAAGATCTGGTGCAGGGCAAGCATCCGAAATTTCTCTTTGTGGATGTATTTGTTCAAGATGCGCAAGTCCAGAATTGGCCTGTATTCCACTGTTGGACCTCTTTTTTCGACCAGGAAATACCGAGAGTATATCCCCTGGGGCCTCTGATGAACAGGAACGTATTCTATGGCTTTTTTCTGTAGAAGACTGTTTACTTCCTCGTGTAAAATGTGATGACACAAGCGGACTCCTCCGCCCGGAGGAACCGATGGCGGTGGGATCTTGAACCGTAGCAAGTATCCATTTTGAACAATATTCAACACCCATTTGTCGTTTTTTTTTTTTTTTAAAGTGATATTTATAAAGCGCATAGTTACCCGCGGGCATCCCAGCGCTGAGGGCAAGTCGAAACAGCTGTGACACGATCAATTGGGGAAAAGCCAAGTTTTAAGCATCTTACGGAATGACATGTAGTTGGGTTCCTTTCGGAGCTGCAGAGGAAGTGAGTTCCACAGTTTAGCGGCGTTGTAAGAAAAAAGACGTCCGCCGCTACGGGCCTTCTTAATTCTGGGCACAGACGCCAAATGAAGATTATTTGAGCGAAGGTCCCTAGTGGCTAAATAGGGCTGGATCAAAGAGGAGATAATAGGAGGTCCATTCCCTCCTATCAGCCTGTGTGTAATACACAAAGCTTTAAAATGAACTCTTTCCAAAACTGGAAGCCAATGGAGAGCCTTTAGGGCAGGCCTTGCTGTTTGGCGACTATGAATTCCCATAAGAATCCTAGCGGCACAGTTCTGCACAGTTTGAAGTTTGGCCAACACCAGGCTAGGGGCAGCAAGGTACAGTGCATTTCCGTAGTCCAAACGAGATAAAATAAGCGATTGGACTACAAGCTTTCTGACCTGGAGGGGTAGCAAAGGAAGCACTTTGCGCAGCATTCTTAGAATGCCGAAACAGGAGGCAACAACCTTTCTGGCTTGGATTTTAAAACCGAGCTCAGAATCAAGCCAGACACCAAGGCTCTTTATCTCTGATTTAGGGGCCGGCATGGGGCCCATACAAATAGGCCAAGTAGAAGCTATTTCAGAGAGAGAAGGTTTGCCAAGGAGCATAAGCTCAGTCTTGTCTCCATTAAGTTTAAGATGGGAATGTTTCATCCATCTCATCACTTCCTCGAGACATGGGCCAAGACAAGTAGATGCTTTATTGGTGTGGTTCAAAGCGACGACCAATTGAGTGTCGTCGGCATAAGTGACAATTTGCACCCCAAATGGAAGAACAATGTCAGCAAGAGGAGCCATGTAGACATTAAAAAGAGTAGGGCTCAAGGACGACCCCTGAGGAACCCCACAATGAAGAGGTCGAGGAGTGGATGTAGCCTCACCATCGACTACTTGGAAGTATCTGTTCTCCAGAAAAGATCGCAGCCAATCCAGAGCAGTTCCAGTAATACCCAAATCCTGAAGCCGTTGGATTAAAATACGGTGATTAACCGTATCAAAGGCCGCGCTAAGATCTAAAAGAAGCACGGCCAGGGAGCCTCCTGCATCGAGGATCCTTCTGGAATCCTCGACGACTGCTAACAAGGCGGTTTCTGTCCCATGTCCTGGGCGAAACCCAGTTTGGGACGCATGGAGAAGGTTCTCCCTTTCTAGGTATCTGGAAAGTGATCGATTTACATACTTTTCTGCGATTTTGCTCACCCCAGGAAGGAGCGAGATGGGACGATAGTTACCAAGACAGTCGGGATCCAAGTTTGGTTTTTTCAATAAAGCCTTTACCAAGGCTTTTTTCCAAAGGAGAGGGACCACCCCTGAGGAGAGCGAGGCGTTGATCAGTTCCATAATAGTGGGGCCTACTAAAACAGATACAGATTTCAAGATGTTGAGAGGGGCCGGATCACTAGGTGATCCACTCTTAACCGATGCGAACATGGTTTTGAAAGTTTCGATGTCCAGTAGAGGAAACATTTCAAGAGAGTGTTCTTTACTCCATACCTTTATTTCCTCTAAGGGAGGAACAGGCAGGCGGTTAGGAAATAAGCAGCTAATGGTTAAAATTTTGTTGTGAAAAAAATCTGCAAGGTCATTGCATCGGTCGTCTGTTGCTTCATAAGAGACCAGGGGAGTGGGTGCCTTGAGGAGTTTGTTTACAATGCGAAACGTCTCCCGGGGGGAGTTAACGGCAGCAGAAATTTTTTCACTAAAGTAGTATGCTTGTGCCTTTTTGATTTCACTTTTGTATATACTAATGGTATCCCTATATTGCTTTTTCTTGGAACGGGAAAAATCTTTCCTCCAGCTTCTCTCTGCCCTCTTACACATTTGCTTTAGCTCGCGAAGTTTAGGCATGTACCAGGCTGCTTTATTGGGTCCTCTGTGTATCTGGATGTTCTTTTTAGGAAGAACCTGATCTAAAGTCCTTTCGATCCAGTTATTAAAATGGTCGTTCCCTACTACCGGATCAAGGATTAAAGATGGTTTGGAAAGGTCCAGAGCGGAAGTCCATTTTTCTACGCTAAGTTTAGGCCAGCCGCGGACTAATTTCCCTAATGGTTGAACGGTAGGGGTAGCCAACTTAGGCGACCAATGTAAAGTGATCAAATGGTGGTCTGACCAAGGAATGGGAATTGGGTCGAAGCAAAATAACTCTTGTAAGTTAGAAAAGACAGGGTCAAGAAGGTGACCTTTAGTGTGAGTAGCCAGTGGCACCTTCTGAAAAAGTTGAAGGGCGGCAAGGTCCGAAGAGAGTTCTGACGCACCTATTGGTTGGTTATGTGTCTCCACTCCTCCAGATGACATGCACTACTTCCTCCTACCGGAGTGGCCCACGTGTTCAGAGGAAGCACTCCCTCATTGCTTTGATGGCTGCTTTGAGGTAGAGGCCTGCTGTCTATTGGTCCCTCTTCCTTTTCCTGGTCTCCGTTGATGGAAGTGAGACCTCTGCTGCTGCTGACCTTGAGCCGACCACTGAGGGGTTTGAACCCTCTGTTGGAACGGGCGTTTATCGTAGGGGCGGAAGTGCCTGCGAAATTCCTTCCTTATCTCGAGACCCACAGCTTTCACCGTGTCCAGTTCTGCTTTCATCTTCGCCATTTCTTCGTCCGCATGCGGCCCGAAGAGAGAAGACCCATTGAAAGGCAGGTTGGTTATCTTCTGTTGGACGTCGGGTTTAAGGCCAGTCAAGCGTAACCAAGCAGAATGCCTCGAACAGATACCATGGGAGTATCCCTGGGCAGCCAGATCAGACGAATCAGCGGAAGCACTAATCACCTGATTCGCCACTAGACCTCCCTCTTGGATTATTTCACGAAAGTCCTGCTGATCCTCTTTTGGGAGTTTATCCGCAAAACGGCCCAGTGAATCCCACAAGGATCTTTCATACCTCCCCAGCAGAGCGGAGGCACTGGCGACCTTCATGATAGAGGCTGAAGTGTTGCACATCCTTCTACCTAAAGATTCCATCAGTTTGCTATCCTTATCCGGAGGCGCTGAGGAGGAAGACATAGATGAGTGCGTCTTCCTAGCCGCCGCCACAATGATGGAATCCGGAGGAAGATCCGACCGAAGGAACAACGGATCTTGGTCCGGAGCCTTGTATTTTTTCGCTATTCGGGAAGGCACAGCTCCCACCGTTGCCGGTGTCAAAAAAGTCTGCATAGCAGGTTCGAGAAGGCCTGGAACAAGAGGAAGCAAAGGCTGAACTGAAGTGCGATGATGGAGAGTCTCGAAAATCACTGAGGAGGAAACAGTCGGGACCGACATAGAGATGTTCAGCTTATTCGCTCCTCTACAGAGAACCTCATTGAATGTGCTGAGATCATCAATTGGAGAAACCCTGGATGGGGGTGTAGCCGTCAATGTTGGAGAATAATCTCTGATAGAGGACCTGGTGGGAGAAGACCAGGTGGGAGACCTCTGCCGTCTTCTCTTCGGAGAAGAATGATAAGAACGAGATCTGTCCCCTGATCGAGCATGGCGGGCATGCGGAGATCGTGATCTCCTTAAAGCCGCTCTGGAAGAAACCACAGTCGGTGACCTTGATCTTCGAGGTGTTCTTCTTAGAATCTCATTAGGGGATGGAGAATCCCTGGACAAACGTGAAGGAGAATAGGTACGGGAAAAGTCCGACCCCGGGCTACTGAGGGCCCTAGACTTCCTGCGCCGTGCATCTTCACCAACCACCGGAGAGTCCTCCGGGGAGACCTGGACAATATGTAGTCCTGGAGAAGATCCAGATCTTGAGGACGATCGAGATGCAGCTCTAACCCCCTCCGAGGCAACAGCAGGCTCTTTATCTCTCGACGTCGAGCGCCTCAACGTCGACCTGTGCTTCTCCCTCGACGTCGACCTGTGCTTCTCCCTCGACGCCGACCTGTGCTTCTCCCTTGACGTGAGACGATGGATCGAAGGAGTTAGGGACTTCGCTGTCCTCGACGGCGACCTCACCTCCCTCAAAGACGTCCTCGACGTCGACCGCCTATGGTGACGCGGTGACTTCGACGTCGAACGCTCTCGCCTCCTCGACGTCTGCTTCAATGGCCTCGAAGTCTTCGACGTCGACTGGTCTCGAGGCTCCTTTGCCGTCGGCAAACTTCTCGACGTCGACCTACGGGGAGGCGACGGAGAGTGCCTTGACGTCGATGGATGTTTCGACGTCGATGGGAGTTTTGACACCGATCGACCTTTGTCCTGAACATACCTCGAGCCCGAGGCAGTATGCTTCGACGTCAATGTCTTTCTCGACGACGGAGACTCACGCCGTCTCGACGTCGGAGATTGTGTAGGTCGCTTCTTCGACGGCGACACCGACGGCGAACAGTCCGGAATCTGCCTTTTCCTTGATGTTGTAGAGGCAGAATGTCGATGTTCCTGACGAGAGGAGGGCTCTTGACACGCAAGGCCACTTTCCAGCCGGGCTTTTCCTCTCTCGAGCACCGCTTGAAGGCGAATCCTCTACCTGTCGCGAAGAGTCCTCGCTGAAAACCTCTGACAATGATAACAAGTGTCAAGCTTGTGACTGGAAGGAAGACAGGCAATACACACAGAGTGTGGATCTGAGATGGCCATCTTCTTTCCACAGGATGGACATTTGCGGAAAAGAGCCGGCATTCTGACAGAAAAAAGGATGATATTAAGTCAGAAAAAGATAAACCACTGCCAGCACACGAAAACCGCAAAAAACCCAAGAAGAAAACAATTCCTGACAGGAAAGTCAGAAAAAACTGTCGAGCTCAAGCTCCAGGATCCTCATAGAAGGAGCCGGAAAAAAGAACTGACCTAACTGTCACCTGTGGTGCATGATGGGAGCAGAGGGGCTCCTGGACGCCTTAAAGGGAAAGTGTCCAAGTTCTTGAAAGCCTTAAAGGCAAGGTGCCAGTTTTTATTGTACTGTGATGTTTATTCATCTATGCAGCCTATGGGCCAACTGCCTGCTATTACCTGTTTTTTCGTTTCTGAAAATAAATGTTTTCTTGTATGACACTATTACAGTGTATGTTCTCTATTACAGAGTGTATATGGGAGATTATTGTCTGTACAAGAAAAGCCTATGTAATTTTGGCATTTTTGCCCTATTGGAATTATGTTAGGCTGCATATTTATGTATTATATATACATGTATATATGTATGTCGCGGAAGTGCTATGCACTTGTGATCCCCAACATACACATGTATATATGTATATTTCTATATGCTCCAGGATCCCGCACGTGGGCGGGGATAATTCAGTGCTTATGACTTTGATGAGTATCCCCTGGAAGAGAACTATGTTTACAATTTTGGCTGGGGTGATGCATATTCATAATGTACGTGGTTTAGGGTGAATGGAGCGCCTGTTACTCAACATAATTGTATATATTAGTTCCAGTTGAGATTTTCTTTCTGTTCTAACCCTTTTCCTTTTTTCTCCGTTTTACCATCAAGACATTATGCCATTTCACTGCATGCTGGACTTACAATATAGTGACAATGACAAAACTGTAAAATGCCATGAATGCATTGAAATGTAAAATGATACTATACAAATGGAGATGTATAATATGCATATTGGCTGTCTTGTAATGTTAAAAATTCATAATAATAATAAAAACAAATTTAAACAAAAAAAAATGAAAGCAAGACACATCCATTTATTTTGTGTTTACTGGGATAATAAGTGGTTTGCCCAGAATCACAGGATGTTGAGCTGACGCAAGACTGGACCTAGTTCCCCAACTTCAAAGTCTGCACCTCTGGCCATTACGCCACATTGTCTCCCCTCTTATTTTAAACCCTGACAATGTATTGATTTCGGTGAGTAGAGGGAGATGGTTTAGTAAGAGTAGTAACTACATGCATATTTAGTATCACTGATATATTTATGGGCAGTTTTTATGTGCCAGAATGTATATCATGTTGACGGATGATCCTTCATTTACACATTCCAGGAAGGATTAAGCCACGTTTAAGGACCTGGAATACAATTTAAGATTTGGGTTTTCGCACAGGAAATAATCCCCGTTTTACAACGTGGAGGCAACCTGAGTCTCAACTAGGTCTGAACTCCTCATTTCTTACCTGATAGCAAAGCCGTTATTTTAGTTCTGCCAGCTTTTCAATTTGAGCAGGTCCTTGCTGCCATGCAGTGGCTGGGATGCTCTCTGAGAGCTACAGCTTTTCTACCACGCAACACACCCTTCCGCCTGAATAGTGAAAGCAGTGGAGTACGGGAGCCGTGAAGGAGATTGGACAATTGGAGAAGGAGGAATCCGTTGAAGTACGAATAAAGCTTCTTAATAACAGACATGCACACTGAGAAAAGGACATAGAGGTGGATAGGGTACCTCTAATGTGCAGAGGATTACCTCACAGTGGACCGCATTGAACTGTAAAAGCGGACACTTTCTGTGTAATTTGGGGGTTAGGAAACGATTCTTTTTGTGTAATTGTGTACATATTTGTGTTATGTTGTATTTTGTGTCTAAAGTTGACGCAGAAAAACGATCATATGGTCTTAACCAGATGAATAATTAGAAGAAATGAATTGTGTTTATTACTTGGAATAAGCGTGGGGATGTGACTTTATTGAAGTATATGGCAATATGATGGGACAGTGTACCAAAATATAGGAGTAATTGAATGTACCCTATTATTAATCTTCGAGATATTTGTTCCTCTGCATCACTGTTGATTGTGTGGAGATTTAAAGTACAGCCAGTAAACGTCAGCAGCTGTGCTAAATTAAACAATCATTGTTAGCACTGTGCTGTCTGAAACATGAAGCGCAGTGTCGGAGTTTACCACGTTTCATGTTTTGGACAGCACAGTGCTAACAATGCCTGTTTATTTGAGCAAAACTGCGCTAAAAAAACAAGAATTGTTAGCACTGTGCTGTCAAAAACATGAAGCGCGGTGTCAGAGTTTACTGCGCTTCATGTTTTGGACACCACAGTGCTAACAATGCATGTTTATTTTAGAGCAGTTTTGCTAAAATGAACAAGTATTGTTAGCACCGTGCTGTCCAAAACATGAAGAGCGGTGTTGGATAAGCGGGTGCCAAAGGAGTGAGGCGGACTACTGCTGCAGGGGCGGGGTAAGCTCTGAGCGAGGCACTTCAACAAACTGCGACAAAACATGAAGCGCGGTGTCAGAGAAGCAGGTGCCGTGCTGATATATGAAGTGAAGGAAAGCAAAATAAAAGTGTGCAGTAAGGAACATATATTTTTTTTTATATAGCGCGAACTTGACCCGAAGGTATAGGGTATCAGAGCGCTCTACACGTGCACCAGTTGCGTTACATGAGGACACATTCATTAGGTCTCGCCTACGCAGCGCGCATGCGCTGCTTAGGCAAAAAGACCTTTTGGAATCGCTTCGGCTTTTCAGCCAAAAACGTGCACGCGTTCCATTGCCTTCAATGGCAACGGATGCACGTTTGGCGATTCACTTGCGGGAGCGAGCGGCGACATATGGTAGCAATTATCGCTCCTGGCGCCGCTCGCTCCCGCAAGGGAAACGCTTTCACTTTTGCCGACAGTTTTTTTTTTTTTTACTTCAGGCGCGCACGCTTGTTTTTGTTTGCCTCTCGTTTACCTTGCAGACGTTTAATTGCTTTTAGGGAGTGCTGGAGAGTCGCAATTGTAAGTACTATTTGTTGGTAAAAGATCCAAACTTGGTTTCTACTTACGTGTTTTTGTAGCGTTCGTCTTCTATGCACCTTAAACAGAAATGGGAACCTGTGTCGTCGATCGTGTCAAATCAGTGCTTGGTTGTACCTGGCACGTGACTGCACGCTGGCGAATGATATCTTTACACTTTGCACACTCGAATGCAGTATGCTTATTTGATCTAATGTGGTTAGGGGCATGCAAAGTATTGTTACTGCATTTACATAGCGCTTACTACCTCTGACAAATATGGCTGGTGTTGGGATGATTCTTGTAGAAGTAGGAGAAGTTGGAGGGACTCCTTTGGTCAATTGCACAGCTCGAGAGTGTGGAGATTTTAAGAAGAGGTGCTATAGCCCCGAAAAGTAGTCTTTTAATGGCCCTATCCAAAATATATTTAAAAAGTAACATAAAACACAATTATTCCAACCTTGTTAAGCACATAATCAAAAGTAAATTAATTTCTGCTTAAAACATTTAAACGTTTGTCTTTTGACTAACATTACGTCCATTAAAATAAAGCAGCATTTATCATGTGCTTCAGAATAGTACCCATAGTATGGTATGCTACCTACATTCTTTGCATACTATACATTCTTTGCAGTGCGCGCGCACCACTCGAAGTCTTCTAATACCGGGCGGCACGAAATGCTTTTCTCCTGCCTGCTGTTGCAAGTATCTGCTTATCAGTATCTGTATTTGTTTAACCAGTACGGCACATACCACGCGGCATGCCTCAATTGGATTAAAGGCGGCCGCACTTATGTTTTTGTTGGGTGCGATCCCCAAACACAGGCGCAAGCGTTTTTTGTTGCTGTTGTTGTGGTTTAATTTAAATTAGTGGAGCGGGGGCAGGAGCTAAAGTAGTTTGCCATTACCAAGACTTTTTTTCCTTTAATTAAAAAGCGCTTCACAATATGCTAATTCAAAACACGCCCCCCTGTGTCTTTCACAACCCCCCTCACCCCTCCCACAACACTCGAGCCCGGCCCCTCCCTCATCCTAAGTAAATGCGTCCAGCTGCTTTGTGGCAACATCTTGTTTTTTTAGATCCCTAAGTAATGGTTCGCGCAGAGCAAACTATGCTCCGCACGAAATACTTTCCTCCTGACTGGCTCTTCCGCAACACTTTTTAAAAATGTACTAAACCAGCACGCACATACCGCGCGGCACGCCTCAGCTGGATTAAAGGTTGCTTAATGGGTCTCGCATTAACGACAGTTGAAGCTATTGGCATTATTTTATTTATTTATTTATTGAGTAAGCTGATGCATATGTATAGACTGCATCCCTTTCTGTAGGGGGCTCGTTGGGTCAGTGCCCATGAGAGTAATATGTATATTGAGGTGGGTCGGCTCTGCATTTCATCCTTTGAAGGTGAATACTAGTGAATTTGATTTAGTTGGGTAGGAAGACAAAAGACAAATCACCTTGTGTCGTACAGTATATAAATATTCATGTTACTATTTGAGAGTCTTTATTGGTGCAGCATTTTTGCCTATTCCCTTTAGAAAACAAGCATTGGCATAGCCAATAGGTCTCGCCTTTGGGACCTTATAAGTGTTTAGCTGTACAACAGTTGATGTTGTAGCACCAAGGATATTGTGCTGCATTACTAAATACTTATAAGGTGGACAACATCATAGCACTATCTTTCTTAAGGCACCAAGCGACAAACACAGCAGCTTACCCCTATTCTGCTGCTGTGTTGATTATAGCGCAGCATTCAACAGGTTGGACAGGGGAATCCTATGGAGAAACCTGGACTTTTTGGGGTATCCCGCAAAGCTGCTAAATGCCATAATCTCATTGTACTCAGAAACATGGGTCCACATCACCACAGGCTCTTGCTCGGCCATCCAAAAAATTAAGACAAACAGGGGCGCATCCTGGCTCCCTTACTCTTTAATTTGTACACAGCGAGAGAAGAGTTTGGAGCCCAGTGTCCTGGCACCACTGAATCTAGGTCCAACTACGCTCCAAATAATACAATACGCTGACAACATAGTGATAATGGATCGCACAAAGCCCGGTTTACAGAGAGCGTTGAATGCACTAAACACTTTTAACAAGGCTAACCAGCTCACAGTTAACCAGGAAAAAAACAAAGGTCCTGATATTCGGTTGCTGCAGGAATAAAAAGAACATGTCCTGGCATCTAGGCAGCCAGTGCATCACCACAGCTAGGAAATATAACTACCTTGGTGCATGGTTTTCTGAAAGTAGTGTAGCAGTGGAACAAACAAATGCAATAAAAAACAGGGCACTGCAATCACATATGGGATTGGCCAACTAAGGATAAGTTACTTACCTGTAATCCTAGTTCTCTTCCAGGGGTATCCACTGAATATTCCCGCCCATGTGCGGGGACTCCGGAAATAATAAAAAATATATATGAAAAACATATATATACAGCTCTATAAATATAAACATATATAATTTTTTCTCATATCAATGCAGCCCCATATAGGAGGCTAAACAATGTAATAATAAATAAATGAATGCATTCGCAGATACACAATGTAAATATATACCACAGGAGTACAAGTAAGCTTGAACTCTTTTTAATGAGTAAAACTCATGAGAAAACTGCGCAAAAAAGCAAACATTGTTAGCCTACAGGCTGCATTGTAAAGCAATAGCATAGAAACTGAAAGCCATTGTACAGAAAACTGGCACCTTGCCTTTAAGGCAGCCATGACCCCTAGCTTCCCATCATGTCTCAGGGGTGACAGTTAGGTCAGTTGTTCTTTGCGGAGACCCGAAGGTCAGGGCACAAAGATAAAGTTTAGACCTACAAACCAATCTCATTTGCCTGGGGAGGTGGGTGGGTTGCTTATGACTTTGATGAGGATACCCCTGGAAGAGAACTAGGATTACAGGTAAGTAACTTATCCTTCTCTTCCAGGGGATCCTCATCAATAGTCATAAGCACTGAATAGAATAGCAAGCCCATCTTCCATCTGCAGGCAAATGAGAAACAAAGTGACCCAATTAACAACAACCGAAATAATCAGCTGTTGAACAGATTCCTCAAAGAGGCTTGGCCTACTTGGGTGTCCGCTCTGGTATCCGAGTCAAGACAATAGTGTCTTGCAAATGTATGCACTGATCTCCAAGTGGCTGCTTTGCAGATCTCGGAGAGTGGAACATTATTGAGAAAAGCAGTCGTAGCCGCTTTTCCTCTCGTGGAATGAGCTTTGGGAGCGGGACAAAGAGGCTTCTGTGCTAACTGGTAAGCCAATTTGATGCATGAAACTATCCATCTGGAGATGGACCGCTTTGATGCTGGAAAACCTGTTCTGATGGAGACATAATTAATAAATAGGTGATCAGACTTTCTAATTGACTTTGACCAGTCTAGATAAAACTTCAAAACCCTTTTCAGGTCTAACGAGTGTAGCGCCCTCTCAGCTGGAGTGGAGGGATTAGGGAAAAAAGTCGGAAGAGAAATGGTTTGGTTTACATGAAAATCGGACACCACCTTCGGAAGGAAGGAGGGGTGTGTTCTCAGGACCACTCTATTGAGGTGGAAGACTGTGTAGGGTTCCTTTGAGCAGAGAGCCTGTATCTCGCTCACCCTACGCGCTGAGGTGATAGCCACCAGGAAAGCTACCTTCTTCGTAAGGTGTTGTAAGGTTGCTTTGTGGATAGGCTCAAAGGGTGGACCCATCAATTTTGAGAGTACCAAGTTCAGTTCCCAAGGAGGTGAAGGGGGTCGGACCGGAGGGTAGACCTTCTTGAGACCCTGCAGGAAGTCCTTCACTACCTGTAACTGGAAGAACGAGGGTTGAGAAGGGGAACGCCTGTATGCAGTAATGGCAGCTAGGTGCACCTTAATGGAAGAGAATTTCAAACCTGCCCTGGCTAGATGAAGTAGGTAGGGCAAAATTACTTCCTCCTGCCCCTTGGTAGGACTACAATTATTTTGCACGCACCATATATAAAAACGCTTCCATTTGCAAGCATAAGAGTGTCTTGTGGAGGGTCTCCTCGCTTCTTTCAATATGGTCATGCAGTCCTGTGGAAGGCGTAAATGACCATACTGGAGGACCTCAGGAGCCATGCTGCCAAGTTCAGTGAGGGAAGGTTGGGGTGATGAATCCTCCCGTTCATCTTGGACAGCAGATCCAGTCTGCACGGCAGCCTCTTGTGTGGGCGTATTGACAGATGCAGAAGGTCCGGGTACCACCACTGCCTCGGCCAGTCCGGAGCAATCAGGATCATCGTAGTGTCTGAATGTGAGAGCTTGGTCACCACCTTCGGGATGAGAGGAAGGGGTGGAAAGGCGTACACAAATGCCCCTGACCAGTCGATCAAAAGGGCATTCCCCTTCGATCCTGGCCGGTAGTACCTTGAGGCGAAGTCTCGGCATTTTGTATTTTCGTCGTCCGCGAACAGGTCGATATCTGGACGACCCCAAGCCTGGAAAATGTCTTCGACCACCTCGTCGTTGAGAACCCAGTCCTGCTGGTCCTCGAAGTGCCTGCTGAGGGCATCTGCTTGAGAGTTCTGCTCTCCCGGCAGGTGAACCTCTGTGATGGAAAGATTCCTTGCCAGGAGCCAGTGCCAAAGGGTCTGAGCCTCCAAAGATAGTGTCCTCGAGCGAGTTCCCCCCTGTTTGTTCAGGTAGTACATGGTGGTGGTATTGTCCGTCTGTACTAGGATGGAACTCGTCTGAATCGAAGGGAGGAAAGCCTTGAGAGCCAGATGAACGGCTCTTAGCTCCAACATGTTTATGTGGTACAATTGCTCTTTTGAGGACCATAGGCCTTGCGTCTGGAGAGACCCCATGTGAGCCCCCCATCCTTGGAGGGATGCATCTGTGATCAGAGTCTGAGAAGGAGGAGTTTGATGGAATGGAACCCCTACCCTCAGGTTGTCTTTCTTCATCCACCACGGGATGGATGCTCTGGCTGCGTGTGATAGATAGATTCTGTCTTCCCAGCGAGATGTCCGCTGATCCCATTTGTCCTCCAGATCCTGCTGTAGAGGACGCATTCTCAACCTGGCATTGGGAACCAGAAAGATGCAGGATGCCATCGACCCTAGCAGGGAGGCGATCTGACGCACAGAAGACAGGTTGCTGTTTAAAATCTGTCTGCCTTTCTGTGTGATGGATAATTGTCTCTCCTCCGAAGGAAACACTTTTCCTAGCTCGGAGTCTATCATAGCCCCCAGGTAGTGGATTCTCTGTGTGGGCTGCTGTGTCGACTTCTCGAAGTTCACATGGAGGCCCAGTTGTTGACAAAGTTCTAGGCACTGCCGGAAATGGTTCCTCACGCTCTGGGGGGAGGGGCCTTTCAGCAGCCAATCGTCCAGGTAAGGATAAACGAAGATGCCTCTGCGTCGCAGAGTAGCTGCCACTACCGCCATGCACTTCGTGAACACTCGGGGAGCTGATTTCAGTCCGAAGGGCAGCACTTTGAATTGATAGTGGGACGATCCGACTATGAATCGTAGGTATTGCCGGTGATGCTGACTGATCGGGACGTGAAAGTAGGCATCTTGTAGGTCCAGCGAACACATCCAATCCCCTTGTTGGAGATGAGGATATATTTGGTGGAGAGCCAACATGCGAAATTTCTCCCGTTTGATGGACTTGTTGAGTGCTCGTAGATCCAGAATGGGCCTGTATTCTGATTTTCGACCTTTTTTCTTTACCAAGAAATATCTTGAATAAACTCCTCAACCTCTTTGTGATCTTGGCACCTTCTCTATGGCTGACTTGCGGAGAAGGATCTCCACTTCTCTTTGCAGCATGTTGAGCTGGTGGCACGATAATGGCACCGGAGGGATCGAGGGAGGACGACGTCGAAAACGTAGAGAGTACCCATTCTGCAGTGTAGCTAACACCCACTGGTCCTTCATGATAGCTCGCCACTCTTGCAGATGATTTGCAATACTTCCCCCCACTGGAGTGGTGGACGGTGATGGAGGAAGCGGGCACTCATTGCTTGGCTGGAGCCTTCGTAGAGGTAGAGGACTGGCGGTTTGTTCCTCTTCCCCTGGAGGATCGACAGCCTTGATACTGGGATTTCTGTTGACCCTGCTGGTTTTGGTGTTTTTGCCAATGAGGGGTTTGAACCCTCTGTTGGAAGGAGCGTCGATCGTTAGTGCGGTAGCGGCGACGAAACTCTTTTTTCTTCTCCAGCCCCACCGCTTTCAGGGTATCCCGCTCAGTCTTCATCCGGGCCATTTCCTCATCCATGTGAGTACCGAATAAAGATGAGCCGGAGAACGGAAGATTGAGGATCCGGGATTGCGCTTCTGGTTTCAGTGCTGTGAGGCGAAGCCAGGATGATCTTCTGGCGCAAATCCCGTGGGCGTAGGAATGGGCTGAGAGTGTAGCCCCATGCGCTGCAGCACTGATTACTTGGTTCGCCACCAAGCTGCCCTCCTGTAAGATCTCCTCGAAGTCCTTACGGTCTTCCCTGGGTAATTTTTCCGTGAAGCGCTGGAGAGAGTCCCACAGAGATCTATCGTAGCGCCCCAAGAGCGCCGATGCACTGGAGACCTTAAGCATGGAGGCGGACGGGCCACATACTTTTCTCCCCCACGAATCCTGCATCTTGCTCTCCTTGTCCGGTGGTACTGTAGACGAGGAGGCCACTGAGTGGGTCTTCCTAGCCGCAGCTATAATCACAGAGTCCGGTGGTGGATCGGACTTTAGGAAGAAAGGGTCCCCCTCCGGTGGGCGATATTTCTTTAGAATTCTCGCGGTGCGGTTTTGAGGGTTGCCGGCGTGAGGAAGATGTCCATAACCGGCTGAAGGAGACCCGGTACCAATGGAAGTAACGGTCGAGAAGCAGTCCTCTGGTTTAAGGTTTCGAAAATTACCGACGAAGTGCTCTGCTGAGTTGGCATAGGAATGTTCAGCTTGTTAGCACCCCTGGAAAGCACGTCTTGGAACGTGCTAACATCGTCCACCGGAGAGATCCTCGACGGTGGACTGTCAGTAAGTGTGGGCGAATAGTCCCTTTTTGAGGAGCGTGTTGAGGAAGTGGAAAGTGTTGGAGATCTGCGCCTCCTCCTTCTGCTGCGTGATCTTGATCTCCTCCTGGAGGGAGGTGCAGGAGAGCGAGTGCGAGCTCTACCTCTTGGCGGAGAGAGATCTGCATCTTGTACCAGGCGAGCCAGAGGGGACCTGTGAGGAGCACTCGAATCCCGCTGAATGCCTGCTGATTGTGTGTGAACAGCCCAGTGGTGTAGTGGTCGCATCCATCTGGGTGGGAGGTGAATAGATGGGGTCCTCACTGCTCTAACAGGAGAGCGACGTGTGGAAGGAGATTTTCGCCCCTCCGGATGAGCCCTTTCAACTGAACGTTGATGTCCAGAGGGAGAGGTCTGGTTACTTGCGGACGAGATCACCACCTCCGGAGATCCAGACTTGGAGATGGAACGGTGGGAGCCTGCTCTCGACGTCGATGATGGAGACGGAGAGAAGCTTAAAGGGATTGACACCGACGGAGACTTCTGCCTCGACGTCGTCCGCGACGGAGATCTTTGTCTCGACGTCGACCTTCTCGTTCTCGGCGGAGACATCTACCTCGACGCAGACTGTCTCGACGGAGACCGCTGCCTCGACGTCGATCGTCTTCTCTTCGACGGAGGGCTCTGCCTTGACGTTGAGCGCCTTCTCTTCGACAGAGACTCCTGTCTCGACGTCGATCTTCTTGTCTTCGACGGAGGGCTCTGCCTCGTCGTCGAACGTCTGTCCTTCGACGGAGGACTCTGTCTCGACGTCGGTTGTGAAACCGCCGGGGACCCATGCCTCGACGTCGAACATCTTGCTGACGTCGACGGAAGCCCCTGCCTCAATGTCGACGGTTGATGTTCCGACGACCTGTGCTTCGACGTCGACCTGCGGTGAGATGTCGACGAAGTCTTCGGTCTCGATGTCGGTGATGGTGTCTTACGCCTTGACGCCGAAGATCTCTGCCTCGACATCGACCGTCGGTGCTCCGACGACCTGTGTCTCGACACCGATCGTCGTTGAAGAGTCGACGGCGGAGGATCTTGTCTCGACGCCGGACGCTTTTCTAACGTCATTGGAGACTTGGCCCTCGAAGTTGAAGAGTGACGCTCTTGCGCCACCAAAGCCTTCGACGATGACTGTTTTTCCGCCGCCGGTATCTTCGACATCGAGCCCGACGCCGAAGGAGAACATATCGGGACCTTGCTCCTCGACGTCGATCGCGTTCTCTTCTTTCTCCTTACTGGAGACCTACCTCTTTCAGAGAGGCCATAAAGTCGGATTCTCTCCCTTTCTTTGATAGTTCTTTTAGATAACTTACTGCAGTGTTGACAGGAGGCAGGAGAGTGAGACTCAGGGAGGCAGATGATGCACACATCATGTGTGTCTGACTTGGCCTTCTTTTTGCCACAGGCTGAGCAAGAGTCGAACAAAGAAGGCATTTTTGACAGAAAAATTATCTTTCTGTCACAAAAAAACGGTTTAAACCTCACTCTAAGGTCCAAAGACGTCGAGTGAAGGTAAAAACCCCACAAAAAATCAAGGTATTTTTGACAGAAAAGTTAAAAAGAGAGAGAGCTGTGAATCCAGGGTGCTGACAGAAGGAGCTGTAAAGAACAACTGACCTAACTGTCACCCCTGAGGCATGATGGGAAGCTAGGGGTTATGGCTGCCTTAAAGGCACGGTGCCAGTTTTCTGTACAATGGCTTTCAGTTTCTATGCTAGTGCTTTACAATGCAGTCTGTAGGCTAACAATGTTTGCTTTTTTTGCGCAGTTTTCTCATGAGTTTTACTCATTAAAAAGAGTTCAAGCTTACTTGTACTCCTGTGGTATATATTTACATTGTGTATCTGCGAATGCATTCATTTATTTATTATTACATTGTTTAGCCTCCTATATGGTGCTGCATTGTATGAGAAAAAATGATATATGTTTATATATATAGAGCTGTATATATATGTTTTTCATATATATTTTTTATTATTTCCGGGGTCCCCGCACATGGGCGGGAATATTCAGTGCTTATGACTATTGATGAGGATCCCCTGGAAGAGAAATTGACAATTAAGGAGTGCATCAGAAGCCCCAATATTACAAGCAATGAAGGCGACACTTCTTCCTGCCGTACAATATGGCCACTTTACGTATCCTGGATCCTTAGATGAAGCCCTGGAACAAGCCCGATGTGGGGCATACAAATAAATCTTTCAACAACCTCACTTTGTTCACCACTCCAGGCTAAGGCTGGAACTTGGTTTGGTTTCTAATAATAATAATAATAATAGTTCATTTATAGAGCGCCTGTCTACCCCAAAAGGTGTGTCCCCACGCTAGAAAGCACGTCAGCAGGAGTGGGAAGATCCCGGACTAGAGTTTGTATAGCCAGGTTTTCAGGCCTCTACGAAAGGTTGGTTCAGATTTCTCTGCGCGTAACCAGAACGGGAGTGTGTTCCAGTTTTTGGCCGCTAGGTAGCCAAATGAGCGAGCGCCCATCCTTGCCTTTCTTATCCTAGGAATCTTGAGTAAATGCGCTCCTGTCGATCTTAACTGTCGACTAGGATTGTGCAGGGTGAGAAAGTCGTGCAGGTAGCTGGGGCCTTTCCCCTGTATGCTCTTATGACAGAAACACATGGCTTTGAAAAGAATTCTCTTCCCAATTGGCAGCCAATGAAGGGAATCAAGGGCTTTCGTCGTCGAAGCACGGCTAGGTAGATTAAGAACAAGTCGTGCAGCTGCATTTTGAATTCGTTGGAGGCGTTTCAGACAGTCTTTTGGCGCACCCAGATATAAGACATTTCCGTAGTCAAGTTGTGAGGTCACCAAAGTGTGGACTATGGTTTTCCTTGCTGATACGGGAAGGATGTCTAAGGTTTTTTTTAGCATCCTAAGGGTGCTAAAGCATCTCCCTGCCACCTTTCTAGTTTGAGACTCAAACGAGAGTTTAGGATCGAGCCACACTCCCAGGTTCTTTACCTCTGTTTTGGGCGCAGGGACAGGCCCCAGTGTCTGGGGCCACCAGGCTGCACCCCAGATCATGACCTCTGTCTTGCTACCATTCAGTTTAAGGCAGTATTTAGACATCCATGAGGCCAGATCATTGAGACAGGAAGAAAACTCTAACGCTGACTCACCAGAGTCTTGCACCAGGGTCACCACAAGCTGTGTGTCATCAGCATATGACACCATAGAGATCTTGTAATTGTCCATAATCTCAGCCAGTGGACCAATATACAGGTTAAAAAGGGTGGGACTCAGGATAGATCCCTGTGGGACCCCTTGACGGAGTGGCAGGATTTTTGATTGATGAGGGTGCTGTACAATTTGGAAACTACGATCTTCCAAGAAGGACCGCATCCACTGTAGTGCTACCCCATCTAGTCTGCACACCTGGAGGCGCTGAAGAAGTAGTTTATGGGATACCGTGTCGAAGGCGGCACTTAGGTCCAGCAGGACCAAGGCCACCATCTGATCGGAATCCACCCGTCTCCGTATAGTCTCTGTTGCAAAGAGGAGAGCGGATTCGGTTGAAAAGGATGCTCTGAAATCTGATTGTGTAGGATGTAGAAGGTTGTGTGAGTTGATATGTTTCACTAATTGTTTATTCACAACCTTTTCAGCGATTCTAGATATGTAAGGGAGCAAAGAGATGGGGCGGAGATTATCTAGAAGCTTGGGGTTGGCAGAGGCTTTTTTCTTTAGAGGTATAACAGTCGCATGTTTCCATGACCTAGGAACCTCTCCGCACTTAAAGGATGCGTCTATTAGTTGCTGTATCTTAGGTATTATCAATTCAATGCCCTCCTTTATTCTGTTAGGTGTGGCTGGATCGGCAGGGGAGCCTGATTTGATTTTTAAAGCCACTTCCTTGAGCTCTATCGCAGGGGGGGCAAGAAACTCCCTCAGGGATGGAAAACCCAGCTCTGTAGATTTCTCTTTCAGTTCAATAGGGCAGTTACGGGCTTCCTCCGGGAAGGAGTTATATATACTAGATATTTTTTGAAGGAAGAAATCTGCAATCATATTGCACCGCTCTTCAGAGCTGGTCGGTGTTGTGAGTGTTCTCTCAAGAGACGAGATCTCTTTCAAAGTGGCATACAGTTCTTTGGATGAGTTTTCTGCCATGTCAATTTTCTCCTTGTAATACATAGAGCGCCTCTTTTTGAGAAGTGAGTGGTACTTGTTTTGTGCTGTTTTATAAGCTTCCTTCGATTCTTTAGAGAAGGCTATTCTCCATTTGCGTTCTAGGCGCTTACAGCCTTGTTTAGCACTTCTCAGCTCTTCGTTGAACCAAGGCGCTGATTTAGACCCTCTCTTAGGTGTCTTTGTGGTCCCGGGGGCTGCTTCGTCAAGTGCTTCCATGATCCACTTTTCTACTGAGGCATTGGCCAGATTAATGTCGTTACTTAGTAGAGGTGGAGTTTTCTGAAGTGCCCTGGAAAAGCTCTCGCAGTTAAACTTGGACCAGTTCCTACGCAGGAGGGTAGGGTCTCTGTTTTTTATAGAGCGTGGTTAAGGTAGGGGTATACGAAATTCTATGAGGTGGTGATCAGACTATGGGACAGGGGTCGGTTGTTCCACCACCAGGCCCGGGTGGTTCGAGAAAATGGGGTCCAGCAAGTGACCCGCACAGTGTGTTGGTGCCATGGATTTAAGTTCTAATTGTAGGCTGGCCAGTTCTTTACATAAGGTTTGTGCCTCGGTTTTGAGGTGATCCTCTATGTGAAGATTTAGATCACCCAGAACCATAAAGTTAGTGTATTTAAGGGCTAGTTGAGTGGCCAGATCCGTAAGATTAGTTGTAAAATCGGTAAGCAGCCCAGGCGGGCGATAGATTAGGAGACCACTCATCGCAGTCTCATTTGCCCTCTTTAAGCTAAAAAAGGCCGCCTCTGAGCCTCCTATTTGAGCTTGATCAAGCGTGCAGTTGAGGGATAAGTGAAAAATTATGGCTATTCCACCTCCGCGCTTTAGAGTGCGATCTTGTCTGAGCATACCATAGTTATTTGGGAGTGCCTCTAGTATGTCGGGGGCGGAATCCTCACTGAGCCAGGTTTCAGTGAGGAACATGGCATCAGGCTGGTGGTCAGTGAGGAAATCATACATTTCTATTTTATGTTTGATGAGGGATCTGCAATTAATAAGGGTGAGCTTCATGTGGTCTTGCTGGGGTGTTGTATTACAGGGTTTAAGACTGAAAGGGCAGCTGGTACAGCGGTGATCCCCTCATTTACCTGCAGTGAGTGATAACAAGCACCAGCCAGAGGCCTCTCCAGTATCCGTAATACGCTGCCAGAGTATCGCAAGGGCTGAGCGGGTGCTAAACGGGCATAGTGGTGGCCCCTGGCCCTGGACGGGCGCGGACGAGCGAAGACGGGCTTGCCTTTGGCGCGCCTGAGGCACGCCCGCTGCGCGTGTCCGCTCACACATGCCACCTAAGTAGTGTGGCTGTGACAGCTGATCACGCTAGCCGGAAGTGAGAGGGTCGGGGGGAGGAGTCACGTCCCTCCGCGCAATCGGCGATTGCCGTGGCGGACCGGGGACCGTTACTAGGAGAGTGCCTAACTTCAAGCAGATACGGTAAGGATTTGTGTTTTTTAAAAAGCAACCAATTGCCCAGACTAAAAGACAACTTTAAGAAACAACAGCACAGTTTAAAAAAGGAGCAGCAGCACAGTTCAGAAAAGTAAAGGACAACAGTTTTAAAAACGGGGGTAAACAGATTAAGAAGCGAGGTAATGGTCTCACACTCGCTACTCACGGCTTCTGCGCGTCCGCTCACACATGCCACCTAAGTAGTGTGGCTGTGTCAGCTGATCACGCTAGCCGGAAGTGAGAGGGTCGGGGGGAGGAGTCACGTCCCTCCGCGCAATCGGCCATTGCAGTGGCGGACCGGGGACCGTTACTAGGAGAGTGCCTAACTTCACGCAGATACAGTAAGGATTTGTGTTTTTTAAAAAGCAACCAATTGCCCAGACTAAAAGATTTTAGATTGTCAAGCAGCCATGTTGAAGTAGCAAGAGGACAGACCAACGACGGACTATGAAAGCCGCACTTCACTGCTAAGTTCCTTTTGTAACAGTTTATCAGAGAGTCGGTGGATGTGTGCACATGCAAAAAGGAAATAAGGGAATTTAACAGGATTTCTTGTCCGTTTATATCATTTGGAAAAGACAATCCAGTGGTGCACCCCTCCACAATCATTCAAGCCATGTTGAGGTACTACATTAGGGTCAGGATGGCGGACACATAATCATTAAAAAGTCATCTAAAATATATTTTTGCAACCCCAGGCAATCCTTCGCATGACCAAGTAAATAATACAGTCTGTTCGCTCTAGAGGAAAGACTGAATTCACCAGGTGGTAAATGTCTTATTCACCACCCGGAAAAATCAATCTGCAATTAAAGGCAATCTCGATGGACCAAGATCTGCTGACCCTTAGAAAATCGGAAGTAGCACAGGCATTCGACTCTTACTACGTCACTCCATAGCCATACCTACGGGAAGGATAAGTTACTTACCTGTAATCCTAGTTCTCTTCCAGGGGTATCCTCATCAAAGTCATAAGCACTTGAATATTCCCACCCATGCAAAAATTATATATGAAAACATATATATAGCTCTATATATATACATATACATTTTTTGAAAAACAATCAATGCAGCCTTCCATACACCACAGGCTGCTTTTCCCCTAGTGGAGAGAGCTTTGGGAGAAACCAGTAGGGATTTATTTGCCAATTGATAAGCCAGCTTAATGCAAGACACTATCCATCTGGAAATGGAACGCTTGAATGCTGGGAAACATTTCCTGATGGCACCATAGTTTAGAAACAATTGATCAGACTTTCTGATGGTCTTTGTTTTATCTAAATAGAATTTTAGAACCCTCTTAAGGTCTAGGGAATGAAGAGACCTTTCTGCTGGCGTAGCAGGATTGGGAAAGAAAGAGGGTAGAGAGATTGTTTGATTGACATGGAAGTCAGACACCACCTTCGGAAGGAAAGTGGGGTGAGTCCTCAATACCACTCTGTTGTGATGGAAAACCGTGTACGGCTCTTTGGAACAGAGTGCCTGGATCTCGCTTACTCTACACGCTGAAGTAATAGCCACCAAAAAAGCGACTTTCCATGTAAGGTGCTGCAGGGTGGCCTTATGAATGGATTCAAAAGGAGGAGCCATCAGTTTTGACAGAACCAGATTCAACTCCCAAGGAGGAGAAGGAGGTCGGACAGGGGGGAAAACTTTCTTCAAACCCTGAAGGAAATCCTTGACCACCTGGAGCTGAAAGAAAGAAGGTTGGTTAGGTGACTTTCTGTAGGCTGTAATGGCCGCCAAGTGAACTTTTATGAAGGTATACATTTAAACCTGATTTGGCCAAATGCAGAAGATAAGGCAAGATTACCTCCTCTTGCCCACTAGTAGGTTGAAAACCATTACGTATACACCACAAGTAAAATCTCTTCCACTTAAAAGAGTAAGAATTTCTCGTGGACGGTCTTTTTGACTCCCTCAAAATGTTCAAACAGTTCTGAGGGAGATTCAGGTGGCCGTATTGTAGGACCTCAGGAGCCATGCTGCCAAGTTCAGCGAGGGAAGGTTGGGATGAAGGATCTTCCCGTTCACTTTGGTCAGAAGGTCCGGTCTGCACGAAAGCTTCCTGTGTGGACACATTGAAAGCTGCAACAGGTCCGGATACCACCATTGTCGTGACCAGTCCGGTGCTATTAGGATTATTTTCATCCTGGAGCAAATGATCTTGGTTACCACCTTCGGGATGAGAGGAAGAGGCGGAAAAGCGTACGCAAATGTTTCTGACCAGTTGATCAAAAGGGCATTCCCTCTCGATCCTGGTCAGTAAAACCTTGACGCAAAGGCGTGGCATTTTTTGTTTAGTTCGTCTGCAAACAGGTCGATGGATGGATGAAAAATGTCCGCCACCACTTCGTCATTTAGCACCCAGTCTTGCTGCTCTTCGAAGTGCCGACTTAGAGCGTCCGCCTGTAAGTTCTGTTCCCGTGGCAGGTGGACTGCTGTGATTGAGAGATGTCTGGCCAGGAGCCAATGCCAAATCGCCTGAGATTCTAGGGACAGTGGGCGAGAGCGTGTTCCACCTTGTTTGTTTAGGTAATACATGGTGGTCGTATTGTCCGTTTGTATTAATATCGACTTGGACTGAATCGCTGGATGGAACGCTTTGAGAGCTAGATGAACTACCCGCAGTTCCAGCATGTTTATGTGATAGGTTTGTTCTTTGCTCGTTGCTCGACCACTTGCCCTGAGTCTGCAGACAACCCATGTGTGCTCCCCATCCTTGTAGTGAGGCATCCGTGATCAAGGATTGTGTTGGAGGAGGTTGATGGAAAGGGACTCCCACTAGGAGATTTTTCCGATGAGTCCACCAGAGAATGGATTTTCTCGCTGATTGGGAAAGAAGAATTCGATCCTCCCATCGTGCTGAAGTTTGGTCCCATTTCTCCTCCAAATCCTGCTGTAGAGGTCTCATTCTCAGCCTGGAGTTGGGGACGAGAAAAATGCAAGATGCCATCGACCCTAGAAGTGATGCCACTTGTCGAACTGATGATTGATGCACTTGAAGGAGGAAATTGCATTTCCGTTTGATTGATAACAGTCTCTCCTCCGAAGGAAACACTTTTCCTGCGCTGGAGTCCAGAGTAGCCCCTAGATAATGAATCCTTTGAGTGGGCTGATGGATCGATTTCTCCATATTTACATGAAGGCCTAAGCGTCGCAGTAAGTTCAGGTAGATCCGGTAGTGGTTCTTCACCGTTTGGGGAGACTAGCCTTTTAGTAGCCAGTCGTCTAGATATGGATATACAAACAGACCTTGGCAATGTAAAGCTGCGGCTACCACTGCCATGCATTTTGTGAACACTCGCGGTGCAGATTTCAGGCTGAACGGCAGAACTATGTACTGATAATGCTTGGAGCCACCATGAAGCGCAGGAACTTCCGGTGTTGTGGTGCAATCGGGACGTGGAAGTACGCATCTTGGAGGTCTATCGAACACATCCAATCCCATTTCTGAAGATGTGGGTATATTTGATGAAGCGCCAACATACAGAATATTTCCTTCTGGATGACTTTGTTGAGGGAGCGAAGATCCAGAATAGGCCTGAAACTTTGCTTTTGATCCTTCTTTGGAACTAGGAAGTATCTGGAGTATACTCCTTTTCCTCGTTGTGATGGAGGAACCTCCTCTATGGCCAATTTCTGTAGAAGAGTAGATACCTCCCGACGCAATAACTTTAGTTGGTGAAGATTTGTCTTTTTTGGGGGAATGCACTTTGGGGGTGCACGGAAACGTAGTATATTTAGCACCCACTGATCGTTTGTTATGTTGCGCCACTCTTCTACATGTCCGGAGATACTTCCTCCCACTGGAGTGGGCAACGGCGTCAGAGGAAGCGGAAGTTCATTGCTTGCCGGTGTTTTTGACTGTTGTAAAGGATTGTCGGGGTGCTCCTCTACCTCTGGAGGGTTTACGTCCTTGATAGTGGGATTTGGATTGGTGGTACTGCCTCTGGGACCATTGAGGGGTTTGAACCCTCTGATGGTAGGCTCTGCGATCGTAAGGCCTGTACTGACGTTTGAACTCCTTCTTCTTCTCTAAACCTACGGCTTTAAGAGTGTCTAGCTCAGTCTTCATTCTAGCCATCTCTTCGTCAGTGTGGGAGCCGAAAAGGGAATTACCAGAAAAAGGCAGATTCATGATGCGTTGCTGGGCTTCCGGTTTTAAAGCCGTAAGACGCAACCAGGAGGATCTTCTTGCGCATATCCCATGCGAATATGAATGAGCAGCTAGAGAAGCCCCATCAGATGCTGCACTGATCATTTGATTGGCCACTAGGGCCCCTTCCTGGAGAATCTCCGTAAAGTCTTGACAGTCCTCTTTTGGCAGTTTTTCTTTAAAATGCTCTAGTGAATCCCACAACGCTCTATCATAACGGCCCAACAGGGCTGCAGCACTAGACACTTTTAAAGATGCAGCTGCAGAACCGCATGCTTTTCTACCCCAAGAATCTTGAGCTCTACTCTCCTTGTCCGGAGGAACTGACGATGAAGAGGAGACTGCATGTGTCTTTTTCGCTGCTGCGATAATCACCGAATCCGGTGGAGGGTCTGACCTTAGGAACAAGGGATCCTGTTCTGCTGGTTTGTATTTTTTTTTAAATCCTCGCAGGAGCTGTCTTTATAGATGCTGGGGTAAGAAAAATGTCCATGACCGGTTGCAAAAGACCAGGCACCAGTGGTAGTAAAGGCCTAGACGCAGAACTTTGGTGTAGAGTTTCAAATATAACGGATGTGGATGCCTGAGGTGCGGACATCTCTATATTAAGTTTCTATGCTCCTCTTGAGAGGACATCATGAAAAGTGTTGATGTCACCGACAGGTGACACTCTGGAGGGAGGACTGTCCATAAGCGTAGGAGAATAATCCCTCTTGGAGGAGTGGGTCGAGGAGGATGTCCAAGAAGGAGATCTTCGTCTTCTATGATGACCATGAGAAGATCTACGTGGAGGCTACTTGCTACAACGATCTCTGGGTGGAGTGGTAGGTGACCGGTCAACAGCTTGCACAAACCAGACCAGACCAGAGGAGATCTATGTAGAGGACTTGAATAGTCCATAGGTCGCTGTACCTGCGCTGAAGGTTCCTTCTGCCAATGATGGAGTAGTAGAAGCCATCTGGGAGAGAGGTGAACAGATGGAGTTCTGAGTCCTTGCGCCGGTGAAGCTGTGATCTGCAGGGATTTCTGTACCTGCCGCTCTGGAGACAGAGAAGACGAGCTTCTCGACGCCGAGATCACTTGATGAGAACCCGCAGCCGAAACTGAAGGTTCCGAGAAGTCTTTAGACGTGGAACGGTGTCTTGAGGAATGATGCAACATCAATGATAAATGCCTCGACGTCGAACGGCTATGTGCCACTAGGACCTGTGAGTCCCTTGAAGGAGATCTTGGTTTCGACGCCGGCCGTGCAGATTCCTTCTGTCTCGACGTCGACCGGTGCTCCGTCGACGGAGATCTACGCTTCGACGCCGGAAGAGGATTATCCTCCGGAGTACCAAGCCTCGGCGTCGAACGAGGAGGGGGTGATGGAGAAATCCTTCTCGACGTCGAACCCTTCGACATCACCGATCTCGTTCTCGATGTTGAGCGTCTCGTGGGCTTCAACGGAGGAGTTTGTCTCGATGTCAAAGTTCTTCTCGACGTCGTCGGGGATCTTTGCCTTGACGTTGAGCGTCGTCTTGATGGCTTCAACGGAGGCTTCGACGACGAATCTTTCTTCGACGTCGTTGAAGATCTGGGCCTCGACGTTGACTGCCGCCTAGTTGACGGCAACAGAGGTGATCGTCTCGACGCCGTACCGACGGCGACGACAGAGAATGATGTCTCAACGTCGAACGCCGTACCGATGGCGACGACGGAGAGAGATGCCTCGACGTTGGGCGATCCCGCACCAACGGAGAGTGACTCTTCGACGCCGATCGTCGCCGGGTTGACGATGGCGGAGGGTTAGACGATGACGTACCTCTATGTTTGGTCTTCTTCGACGACGACCGATGTTCTCTCGACGGTGAGCCCACCGTCGATGGTCTTTTCGTCGACGTTTTCTTCGCCGGTGGAGGCATTTTCGACGCTGAGCCCGACGCTGATGGAGAACAGACCGGAATCTTGCTTCTGGATGAAGATCTGGGCCTCTTCTTCCTCTGCCTCACCGGAGACCTGCCTCTAGAGGAAGATTTTCCTTTCTCAGCCAGTCCATAGAGGCGAATCCTCTCTCTGTCCTTGAGAGTACGTTTAGATAAAGACTGACAGTGCTGGCAAGTCTCAAGAACATGAGAATCAGGAAGGCAAATAATACAGACAGGATGTGAGTCTGTTTTAGCCTTCTTTTTGCCACAGGAAGGGTAGAGAACAAACAGAGAGGGCATTTCTGAGAGAGAAAAAATGCTGAACTCTCTGAAAAATAGTAAAGAAATACTCCAACAGGTGAAAAATGTCGAAGTAATAAGATTTTGAAAAAAACCAGGAGATAATTTCTGACAAAAAAGTCAAAAATCTGAGAGCTGATTAACCAGGGTGCTGACTGAAGGAGCCGGAAAGAACAACTGACCTAACTGTCATCCCTGAGGCATGATGGGAAGCTAGGGGTCATGGCTGCCTTAAAGGCACGGTGCCAGTTTCTTTGTGTTTCTCTGGGTTAGCTTTTCAGCTTTCTATACTATTGAAGTTACAATGCAGCCTATGAGCTGACAATGCCTGCTTTTCTCTTTGCAGGGTTATGTTTTCTGCTGTGCATTGAAAGCAGATCAAATGTCCTTTGTTTTCCTGCTTTGTTTTTGTATGTGTGCAAAGAAAGATTTTACAGCATTGCTCAGACTGTGGTGTATGGAAGGCTGCATTGATTGTTTTTCAAATAATTTATATGTATATATATAGAGCTATATACATGTTTTCATATATCATTTTTATATATTTTCCGGGGTCCCCGCGCATGGGCGGGAATATTCGAGTGCTTATGACTATTGTTGAGGATCCCCTGGAAGAGAAGCTATAAATGTGGAAACTCGTGGATAGATCTTTTATATGAGATCGCTAGCTCTGCCAATCAAAGATTTCAAACCTCCCTGGGCCGGCTTCAGAGGCAAGAGAGCTTGCAGGCTTTTTCCATTTCAAAACGAATCTTGGTTACACTGCTTATTGCCCCTCCCTGGAGCATCAGAGAAGACAAATAATTAAACCGGTATGCCTGGCCTACGGGGTTCGAACATGTCCGGAAGCTTCCCGCATCAGTTTTCAAATTCTGCACCTGGGATCTAGCAAGATGTGCAAAATTTGTGGCCTCACTCAGGCGGTGTCTATCATCGAGCTCTGTCACAGCCAGCATAGAAATGCAAAGTTGAACAAAACAGATCGATACTGCTCTAAAGTCCGAGCGGTAGGTTGAAGGATTCTGGAATGCACCGATTGCCTTGGTAAACGTTAATGTACATATTTTAAGCAGTAGAACTAAGGACAATTTTGTTACATATCAGCAAACACAAGCTGTACTTCACTGACCGATTGCTTACAAATATTTCATTTGCACACGTTTTTACACACATTCGTTTATTAAGAATTGTATATGATAATTGTTTTTACTCTCTGTAGATCTTATCTATTGTAATGGTTTCAATTAATTAAACAATAAAGCTTACAATTTACAATTGTGATACATCAGAGCTACTGACTGTTAAGGCAAATAGTATAACAGTGAATGTGACTTATAATACATAGTAGAAAAATAAATAGGAAATTCTTATAGAGATTTTGATAATAAAGAAATACCTTTAGCACTTTAGATCGATAGGCATTTAAGATATTAATGGCTGCTCGACAACTGGGACCTTTTATTTGCTCGATCAGATAAGTGAATTTAGCAGACATGCGTTTCCAGTGTTCTAATTCTGTCAGTGGGCCTGCATCATCAGCTTCCTTTCGGATCTGTTCACTTTCAAGTAAAACCTGAAATTAAATTAGTAATTATTTACTTCAGCACTTATTCCAGTGTCCACCAAGCTGTTTGACAAAGATTGCCAATTATGGTTGCCCGCCCCCCCAAAAAAGACCTTCAAAGAACAACATTAAAAAATACTGAAGACAAGGTAGGGACATTTGAAAAATGACTTACTTTTTAGTTCTCTACTAGGAGGAATAGTGGATTTTTTGCCATATGAATAAATATCACCTACAAGTAAAAACTGGTTCTCTATAATAGGATACTTGACTGAGTTTTATGTCAGGACCGGAGGCTCTGACTCTGTATTATCGTTCTTCATTTATTTTGTTCAGCAGCCTTTGACAACCATTTATTAATGTGACAGCAGTGGGACTACATACCCCATGTGTCCCTTACAAAAACCAGACTGCCCACCAATCATAATGCATTGCTCCCATGAAAACAGTCTACAAGGGGGAGCACTTTCTCTTGTTGGCTGCTCAGAAGCCAGATAAGGGCTTTCCCCTACAGCTAGTTTTCTTGGAAGCACTTGGTGTATGGTGATAATTTTGAGTTGCTGCGGTGTGCGCAGATCTTGTTATCCCATCTTATATGCCTCTTGTGATGTTGCTCAACCTTTTTAGTTCTCGGCTAGGCAGCGTATGCACTGTCTCAAAAAGACTGCTGTATTCAATATGTGGGCTTCAGCATGCCCATAGGCTGCATTGTCCCTCTCATATTATTTCTCCTCATTTGTCCATGGCATGCATGCGTCATGCCCTTCCCAAGAGCATGGACCAACTACTATCTTTCCACTGCTCCCATTTTTGGAACTGTTTTAGGAACTACTTTTTACTCGTTTAAGAGCACTTCACACAAGTGCACAAGTGCTCTTGTTTTCACTTGCTCCAAGCTCGTTTCTGAAAGCAGGCCTGCAAATCTCGTTCATATCTCGTCACATTTGCTGTGCATGCAAAGAACGAGGTCAAATGTCAGTTGCTGTTTTCGGAGGGCGTCAATTTACATTTCTTTCTCTGACTTTAAAGTTAGAGGTTTTTTCAAAAGTAATGTCCCGTTGTTGCTTGCCGTCCCCCAACCCGCTCCGTCATCGCTGCTTATTGAAGCTGTATGCGTCTTCTCGGCAATCTTAATCACGCCCAGTTTCCCAATCTACAATGGCCGCAATGTGTGCATCAGAAGCAGGATTGCACAGCAGCCCTGCCAAGTGCCACAATCTTGGCTAAAACTTAAAAGGTAACTCAATTCACAAATTTACCCGGGATTGCTGTAATACCAGAGATCTGTCACATAAATCTGCTGGGATCAGACAATAAAACAACATGCTCTTTAACATTTTGAAGTGCTTTATGTGGCAAAAGAGAATGTGAAATGCCTCTTAGCGGAAAGGCAGCCAGGCTTCAGCCTCTCGTGAACGCCTCTCATTCGTAGTCCGTTGAATTGCCCCACGTGCGGCAGCTGGCAGTCAATTGTAGAAAGTGCATGTATCCCTTCACCTCTGAGGCGATCCTGGACAAGCAGACCAAGCTTAAGCGTCTCTGTTTGCACAGAGTGACACATATGGAGTGAAGACACTGCTGTGATGCGTGCGTTCGATTTCCAGTCAGCTAATTCAGCTCATGGTAAGAAATGAGCTTACGTGGCTTTGGGATTGCAGACAGTAGCCCATGAACAGCGATGCAGCACTGGTAAACAGCAAGTTAATTTCTAATGAGGCCTTTTGTCAGCTTTGCATGATAACAAGCATGCCTTGATTACGGTAATACTGCAACTCAAGAGTGTAATGAGGATAAGTTTATTATAGCGCTATAAATATATCCATGGCAACCTTGTTACATAATGTAAATAAGTTAGTAACCTTCATGTCCTCCTCAAACATGTGGCTTCTTGCTGTTCTAAAGTACACAAAAAGGAGCTAATTTTCAAACTCTGCCTGATTAAGGGATTACAATTCATTCTATTCGTGATAAAGTGTCACTTGAAATTTCACAAATTGTGAAGTGAAATGTCACGCATCAGCACATTGAAAAAACGGAAATGTCAAACATGAGCAAAATGAAAACTTGACAGCCACTGCACCACTGAATTCTCAGCCAGCCCGTCTTCAGTTTCCATGGGTAGAGGAGCCTACAGTCTGTGCCTCAAGGTGCTGTATTCCCGTTCCCAGCTTCTATACAGCCCAGCTCGGCCCCTCCAATTGCTTCTTGCAGCTCTTCTGTTGCACTCCAAGGCAGCTGCTGCCTCAGAGTAAGTAACACGGCATGTCTGGGTGTGTGTCCAGGTGTTGTCATCCGTACTTGTGTGAGTACGTCTCCTACCCATGTAAAATCAGGAGGAGGAGGTTTTATATAGAAGAAAGTCACTTCAGTACGATACCAAAAACGTACTTACTCACTTAAATTGTGTGCTCTTGGCTAAAAGACATTAACATTGACAAAGCCAATAGCTCTTGCATCGCCAAGACGTATTGGCTTTGCCAATGCTTTTTTATTCCTTTCAGCAGCGCAGGCCCCACAGGAGACTCCGTTCGTCAAGTGTGCATCATCCCGGGTCTGTACCACTAAGGGGCTCTCCTGAGCTGCCCTCTTTGGTAGGCTGGGGAATAGTTGCAGAAGGTCGACCCCCCCCCCCCCCGTGCCTCTACCAGGTCCAGGCAAATTCTCATTGCCTGGCCAGGCTTCCAGTAATACACACAGCTTCTTCCGCTCGCTGGAGGGGCCTAACTGTGCCGAATAGAGTCTGGGCCATTTAATGCCTGTCAGGCCTTTAACCTGCTTGGTGGGAACCCACAGCACATGGTGTGGTCCGCACACAAATAAGTGGCGTCATAGGACATTGTGGTAAGCACTGTGTCCGATGCTCCCTTGTCCCGAGTAGAATGTGGAGAGGAGGTGCACGAGGTTTGAACATTGAGTATGAGGATGCCATAAAGGTGTCACTCCAAAAAGCGTTTTAATCCACCTCGGTAACCCTTTGCAGGCAAATGCTTTTGCTGGTGGTCAGGCTCAACGATCTCTCCTGGTTCTGACAGTTTTGGTCCCTTGCGCCCTGCCCGGCACGCAAGGTGCTAAGAAAGGCCACAAGAAAGCTACAGCCAAGACGGCAGCTAATACAGCCACCTGTTACACCTTTGAGAGATTGAAGGAGGCTTTTCTAAAAAGGCAGGCAGATGCCTTTGAGGATGACAGGGATGACTTTCAGCCTGAGCATACGCCTGGAAAGGAAGGCTTTCCCTCATTGGGGATACTCTATGATGGGGAAGATTCGGAAGATGAAGACCGAAACAAGGATTCAGGTTGTCATCTAGTTCCTAGGAGTCCCCCAGTACCTGCGCATATTGGATGACCTAAACTGAGGGCTTGATGTCCCAACCGCTTCCAGACACCCCCACAGGATATGTCAGCCGTTAGACCAGCTGGCTCTACAGTGCCACTACCACCCCCCTGTATCTTACAGTGGTGTAGTGGTTACAGTTTCTGGCAACCACTGAACATGACAACCCTGATTCCTCAGGGATCATGGAAAACAGTACAATACTTTTCGCTCAGTCACTCGTGCTTGCTTACTCTCAGAAAATACACATGTTGACGATTAGGACGTTTCTATAAGTATTTATTGGTCCAGCGACAATCTGGTGTAAAACTTATATGTTGCGACAATCAGGAGAAAGAAGCATACGAAAGAGATTGCTAGTACCAATATAGTAAATAGTAGATACATTTCTACCGTAGTGCTAATAAGATGAACACAAGCAGTTCAGATAAAAACAGTAGTACTTGCATATTTCTAAAGAACAAGTTACTTACCTTCGGTAACGATATATCTGCAAGAGACATATATTAGTTATGAATTCCTTACCTTAGAATTATGCCCAAGCGTCAGACTGGATCCGGAGAATTTTTCTTCAGCAGTACCCCTGCGCGTCGGCCAACTCTGCGTTTGTCGTTGGCGTCGTGATCGCCGGAATGACGTCGCAGTATCTACTTAGATGCCGACCCTGCGCGTTGACATCAGTTCTTTACATGACATTCCACGCCAGAAGCGCAGAGCCATGCAAGACACTGACCACTGGTTCATAAAACTAGGGCCCTGAAAGGGAGTCACTTACTCTAGAAGTCAGTTCGCAGAACGGGGAGGATGGGTGGGACTGTATGGAATCCATAACTAATATATGTCTCTTACAGATATATCGTTACCGAAGGTAAGTAACTTGTTCATCTGAAGGAGACTATTAGTTATGGATTCCTTACCTCAGAATAGATACCCCAGCAATACCAACCCTGGAGGTGGGTCTGCGAACCAAGGTCACACCAGGAAGTCCTGAAGAACGGAGCGGCCAAAGAAGCCGTCTCTTCGGACTTGTCTGTAATGTTGGGTGAACGTGTGCAATGAAGCTCACGTGGCTGCCTGGCAGATGTCCCAAAGTAGTAGTGGCTGCCGTTGCCCTGGTGGAAGGGGCGCGCAACCCTACTGGAGGTTCCTTTTTCGCCAAGGAATAACACATTTTAATGCAAAGAATGACCCATCGAGTGATGGTTCGTTTTTGCACGGCCTGACCTTTCTTGGCGCCCACATAGCCAACAAAGAGCTGATCATCCACCCAGAATAGTTTTGTGCGATCCAGGTAAAATGAAAGCGCACGTTTTGGATCCAGATGGTGGAACCTCTCCTCCTCTTTAGAAGGATGCGGGGGCGGGAAGAAGGTGGGCAAAGTGATGGTCTGTCCTATGTGTAAAGAGGTAACCACTTTGGGAAGAAAAGAAGGTCGAGTTCAGAGAACAACCTTGTCCGGATGAACAGCAAGGAAAGGAGGCTTAGAAGAAAGAGCCTGAAGCTCACTCACCCTGTGAGCAGAGGTGATGGCAACCAGCAAAGCAGTCTTTAAGGTCAAGAGTCTGAGAGGACAAGTATGTAGCGGCTCGAAGGGAGCGCACATAAGGTAAGTCAGAACAAGGTTCAAGTCCCACTGGGGCATTACGAAAGGAATAGGAGGAAACAGGTGAATAATGCCCTTAAGAAAACGATTTACAATAGGGGACTTGAAAAGAGAAGGCTGATCAGGAAGGCGAAGAAAGGCCAAAATGGCCGAAAGATAGCCCTTGAGGGTACCCAGAGCAGAGCCCTGCTGGGCCAAAGAAAGTAGGAAGAGGAGAACCTCAGAAAGGGGGGCAGAAAGGAGGTCCACAGCCTTTGCTGCGCACCATGCCACAAATTTGTTCCATCTACAGGCGTATACTGTTTTAGTAGAGGGACGCATGGCTGCCAAGATAACATTACAGACTTCAGGAGGAAGGTCGAAGGCTGTCAACTCTCGCCGCTCAATCTCCACGCAAGGAGGTGGAGGCTGGACAGGTTTGGGTGGAGGACCGTCCCCTGCTGCTGCGACAGAAGATCCTCCCGATGGGGCATTCTGATCGGAGGATCGATGGCCTTGTTCAAGAGCTCGGGATACCAGACTCTTCGTGCCCAGTCCAGAGCCACAAGAATTACTTGGGCGCGGTCACGCTTGATCTTCTTCAGCACTCTGGGCAGAAGTGGTATAGGCGGAAAGGCGTATAGAAGACCACAACTCCACTCGCGACGAAAAGTCTCGCCTAACGAGTGCCTGCAGCCTTGGAAATTCCAACGTGCAGAACTGCTGACTTTGCAGGTTCTCTTTGGTGGCGAATAGATATAACGAAGGCTCTCCCCACTGCTGAAAGAGACCTTGCACCACCTCTGAGTGAAGACGGCATTCGTGATCCATCAAGCACCGGCAGCTGAGTTTGTCTGCCCTGGCGTTCAGCGAACCTGCCAGGTGTTGAACCACCATGGACATGCCCTGATGTTCCAGCCACTTCCAGAGACAAAGGGCCTGCTGACAGAGCGTTCACGACCCCACTCCGCCCTGTTTGTTGCAATACCACATGGCAGTGGTGTTCCGTGAACACCTGTACTACTCTCCCTTTGACAGAAGGAAGGTATGCCTTCAGTGCAAGACAAATCGCCCAGAGCTCCAGAAGGTTGATGTGGAGCCCAGACTCCGCCGGAGACCTGAGGCCTCTGATCTCCGCCTCCCCATGTGGCTGCCCCACCCCAGAAGTGATGCATCTGTCACCACTGTGAACTCTGGTTGGGGAAGGGAGAGGGATCTGCCGAAGACCCAATCCTGGTTCGTTAGCCACCACTGCAATTGGTGTGCAGTACCCTCCGAGATCTGGACGCAATTGGAAAGATTCCCCTGATGCTGTGCCCACTGGAACTTCAAGTCCCACTGCAGAGCCCGCATATGCCACCTGGCATGATCCACCAGCAGGATGCAGGAGGCCATGAGGTCCAGCAGCCTCAGGGTCATTCTGACCAAAACCCAGGATAGAGGCTGAAAGATCGGAATCATAGCCCGAATATCCAGGACTCGCTGTTCAGGAGGATTAGCTCGAAACTGCACTGTATCCAGAACCGCCCCGATGAAAAGGAGCTTCTAAGAGGGAATCAGGTGTGACTTCGGCACGTTGATAGTGAACCCCAGCGAATGCAGGAGGTACGCCGTAGTCTGGAGGTGGGAGAAGACAGACTGGGGCGAACTCTTCTTCAACAGGCTGTCGTCGAGGTAGAGGAAGACTGGAACCCCTGATCTGCGCAGATGAGCTGCGACCACCGCCATCACTTTTGAGAACACCCGAGGGCCGCTGGTAACGCCAAAGGGGAGCACGGTAAACTGAAAATGTTCATAGCCTACCGTGAACCGTAGGTAACGCTGGTGGGCAGGCAAGACGGGGATGTGAAAATAGGCGTCCTGCAAGTCCAACGCTACCATCCAGTCTCCAGGATCGAGGGCAGAAAGGACCTGAGCCAATGTCAACATTTTGAACTTTTCCTTCCGGAGGAAGCGGTCGACGTCCCTGAGGTCCAAGATAGGATACAGCTACTTTGTCCTTCTTGGGTACCAGGAAGTAGTGGGAATAACAACCACGACCTACTTCCGGCACAGGGACTCGTTTGATAGCTCCCTTGGCCAAGAGAGTTGTAACTTCCTGACGGAGAAGGGCCAAATGATCCTCCGACATGCGATGGAGTGTGGGTGGCATGGAGGGAGGGGTATCTTGAAGGGGAGGGAGTAGCCCCTTCGGACTATCTGCAAAACCCACCTGTCCGACGTGATGTTGTGCCAGTGGGGGAGGTGATGGCGAATCCTGCCACCCACTGGCAACTGGTGGCCCTGAAAAAGTCAGACTAGAAAGGTTTGGAGGCTGCTGCAGAGGGGGTGCTGGTGGACTGGCCCGCCCGCTGGCCCCCAGACCCACGACGCTGGGTCCACGTCACCGGCCGTGCAGAGGGTGGGCAGCTTGCACAGGCCGGTGGCTCTGGGTTTAACGTGGTGGGGCACCCCTTCTGTAGCCACGAAAGGGACGAAAAGCAGACTGCGCGGGTGAGAGGTGGTAGCGAGGACCAAGGATCTGGCCGTAGCCCTAGAATCCTCTGAGCGCGTTGTTCGCCTTGTCGCCAAACAAGCGACGGCCATCAAAGGGCATGTCCAAAAGAGTCGATTGGACATTGCCCGAAAAGCCAGTGGACCTTAGCCAGGGGTAGCGTCTCAGGGCTACTGACGTTGAAATTGTCCTGCCTAGCGAGTCGGCGGTGTCCAGCCCACATCGTATGGCAAACATCGCTGCATTTCTACCCTCAGCAACTGCACGGGAGAGAACGGCCCGGGCCTCCTCCGGGCACTGTGGCAGCACCTGCGCGACCGTGTCCCACACAGAGTGGGTGTAACGGCCCAAGAGACATGCAGTGTTCACCGACCGGAGTCCTAAGCTGGCGGAAGAAAACATCTTCTTCCCAAAATGATCCAGCTTCTTGGATTCCCTATCTGGGGGATCAGTAGGGAATTCGCCTTTGGACGCTGAGGCTTGGACCACCAAGCTCTCAGGGGTAGGGTGTTTGGAGTGGAAAGTGGGGTCGCCCGGGGCCGAGCGGTGGCATCGGACAATCAACCTATCCACAGGAGCCCCTGTGCTGGGCTTGGACCAAGTGCCCAGAAGGATGTCTGTGAGGGCCTCATTGAACGGCAGCAGGGGCTCCAAAGAGGCTGCTGCTGGTTGAAGCACCTCAGTCAGGAGGTTAGTCCTGACTGCCACCGTAGGTAGCTCAAGGCCCAAGGCCTTAGCCGCCCTACGCAACACCACAGCGTAGGAGACTCCCCCCTCTGTAGCCACGTTAGGGGGAGGAAGCATACCAAGATCTGGGGATGTATCCAGACCACTGGCCTCACCCAGTTCCTCTCTCCAGTCCGGCTCTTCCAACTGGTCTGCTAGAGGGTCAATAGCCCCTCCCAGTCCTCCTCAACCTCCTCTGGCTGCCGCTCAGGGCGATAAGGAACGCCAGGATAGAAGAGAGGTACAAAAGTACCCGTTGGCGCCGGTCCGGCTCCGTGTCCATGTCTAGGGGGAGGCCGGGGTCGATGCCGGCTGGGGACACAACCGGCGTCAGAAGGGGCGGAGGTGTCGCCAATGGATTCGGCGCCGGAGGAGGTGTCATAAGGTCGACCGGCGCAGATCCGGATCCAGGCCTGGATCCCTGGGGGCCCTGCAGCACCGGGGCCAAAGCCACCGGCATCAAAGGCCTAGAACCCCCAGCCGAGTCCAAGGGCCTGAAGGCCCGCCGGCGGAGTCGGGCTGCCCAAAAATGGAGTGGAGGGCTTCGTAAAAGCTTCGAAGTTGGGCAGGGGTCCCCCGGCTCCCGGAAAGGGAGGGAAGCTCGGAGACGACCCAACAGGCTCCGCGGGCGGAGGCGGACAACTACCTTCCGCATCCCGCGTCGGCCGACGGACGGGAAGAAGGCGAAGAGCAACAGTGCTTCTTCACCCTCTTCTTGTGCTTCGACTTACCCGAGGACGAAGACTTCAAAGAGGAGTGATGATGGTGACTCCGCGACCTCCCTCTTGACCGGGACCTCGAGTGGCGCGGAGCTGACTGCCGGGCCTCGAGAAGCTTTCGGAACCGCTACCGCAAAGACTTCGGGTTCATGGTCCGGAAGTCGGAGCACGACTTCGGGTCGTGGTCGTGCTCCAAGCACCAGAGGCACACAAGATGTGGGTCCCTGACCGACATCAACTTGTGACAGGAGTCACAAGGTTTGAAGCCGGTCCGTCGATGTGACATCCCTTGCACCAGGAGTCGAACTACTCGAAAAAAGAAGTCGACAAAAAGTCGAAAAAACTCTAGTCAAAAAAGACTAAGGGTACCACTCTCTCCGGATCTGCTCTGGCTGGCGCGGAAAAAGAAAGAACTGACGTCAGCGCGCAGGGGCGGCGTCTAAGTAGATACTGCGATGTCATTCCGGCGATCTCGACGCCAACGACGAACACGGAATCGAACGACGCCACCTAACGACGCACAGGGGTACTGCTGAAGAAAAATTCTCCGGATCCAGTCTGACGCCCATGTGGTAATTCTAAGGTAAGGAATCCATAACTAATAGTCTCTTTCAGATATGCGCGCCCTATGTAATTTGCCTAAATATACCTAGCCTAGATCTGTATGTATAGCATGTATATGCGTGTAGCTATGTGTATCTGTAGCCAAGAAACCCATAGGGAAAAACCATGACCCTCAGCTGATGGTTTAGAAGGAAGGACCCTGTCTCTTCTCTGAGGATGACAACCCGCAACGGATGTCAGACCGCTGCGTGTCGAAGATTCAGCATGCAGGACCCTGTGTCAGCTTGGAAGGAATTCTCCTCTGATTTGTAGGGGGGATTAAGGGTCTTTTATACCAGAGTGGTCACTCCAGGGTTTCTTCTAGAATCGATATGTTTTTAAACAACCATAAATGTTTTCGAAACATTCTTGAATGTTTTTCCAAACAAATGTGATCATGCACAGCTGGCTGTTGGCCAAGGATGAAAAAAGTGGTGACCCTTACACAGAATAATTATACTGTGCCTGAGGACATGTTTATGTACGTCAGGTACAGGAATTATGATAGAATACCGAGAGCCTGGTGTCGAACAGACAGGAGCAAGCTACTAGGTAAAAGGTCACCTGTTTAGAATCGTTATTGCCGTGTGGATGGGACAATGTATGAAAAATGGGATATACATGACAGGCCTATCCTAAAGAACATGACAAGGTGACGAGCCAGGCCTCAGGCGACCCTAGAGACCGGAAGGGGGTCCCAAACGGCCAAGGTTGGAGGACGGGTGGGCTGAGCATCATGCAGATTTGTTGAACCCAGATGACATACCATCTGCAGTTGGCGGAATGGGCTCTGGCTGAAAAGGTGGGGCAGTTTGCGAGTTCAAGAATTAGAAAGCCACTTGATAAAGTGGTAAGGGAGAGTTTAAAAGCACAATGTCCCAGACCGTCCTGGCAGGCAAGATGGACATCACACCTGAATTAGATTGTGAAATGGCAACGTTCGTGTCAAGATGTATTAAGGACCTGAAGAAAGGGATTGACTGCTCCTGGCAATCATGTCAAGATAAACTTCTTATTATAGTGTGCACACTCATAACAGTACTTCATATGGCTGAGGAAGCCAAGAAAACAAGGAACCTCATTTCCACTGATATTCTCTCAGGTTCAGCACAGAGGGTAGAATATTTCCTAGGAAATGCCAACTGTGCCGTATCGACAGAGACACCGCCCCCTGCAAATAAATATCAATCCCATGTTGGGGGAGCTATCTTCCATTTGGATTGGGGTCAGTAGCAGCTGGGGGGCTGTTTGGTAGCCAGTTCATCAAGGTATTAAGTACATTTTTGAGCCTTTAGGCAAGACCTAACAAATTTATGAAAAATAATTTTTGGAAGAGCAAGTAGAAGCTTTGGCAATAACAGTTCTAATATAACCTGTGTAAAGAACTCGAAAAGCACTAGCAGTTACAATGGGTCAATTGGCGGGAGTCAACAATAGACAAAATGACGATTACACTGTGTATAATGTTAACCTTTGTAACCTCGATTCAAAGTGAATGCTTTTTCCCTTGTACGTGTAAGATTCTCTGGGAAGAAAGTAGCATTTTGTCCGATCCATTCAACTTCTGTCTTGCAGACTGTGTGTCCCACCCCTCAGAGTTAATTGCGCATTTGAGAGTCCACTCCATTTTAAAGAAATACATGGCCAATTTGGATTTGTTTACACAGGACCTTATTTTTATAAGGTATTAGCTATTATGCTGCATGTTGTGCTATATTTGCTATGAATGATACAGATTTGAGGTTGAATATTTTAGGGAAACTGAAACACAAATGGATCTTATTATTATATAACAGAAGTAACCTGCAGACTGTTGGACACAGCATGTGTTACTCTATAGTTCATAGTCTTATTAGTTCTTTATAAGCCCATCCCAGATCAGATTCTTTTCCTTTGTAATGGAATGTATTCTAACATTTATGATGACACTGAAGATATGGCATTTGGAATGCTTTTACACCTTGGCATACTCTGTGTTGATATCTGCCCTCACATCAAATGTATTAAGAGAACACTTATTGCAGAGTTTGGGATGTGATAACAGACTTGGAAATAAATAATTCTAGTCAGGGGAAAAACATTTGGATACATCTTGGCACGTACATTGACAGGAAAGCGTGCAAAGTGTTCAGTGAAAGACAATGGGTCACATTCTTCAAACTAGGTCATGAAACTGGTGTGTGTAAAGCTTCAAAGTGTAATCGCCTGTGACTGGCACAAAGTTTGAATGAGAGAAAACAAGAAGGAAAGCAAAACTGAAATACGATATAGGCTTCCAGATAAGCATCTTTACCCAGTGACAGTAATATTGCACAGTACTGAGCGGACAAAGTGTTTTAACTCACAACGAAGCACTTCAATGATGTATACTACTGGGCATACTACATAGGAGCGCTTTACAAATGATGGCTCCATAGAGTGTGTGTTTTCTTTTAAATGTTGTGTATTGTCTTGTTCCTTATTTTTCATACAGGATAAAGGGCATCACGACAATGTCACGACTAGAAAAATATATCATGCATTTCCCACATAATGGTGATGTTGTTTTACACTACTTAACCGTGTCAGTAAGTTAATCGCATTTATGTATATTCTTATCTTTCCAGATTGATTTGACGCAGCATACCAAATAGGTTGTATTGAAGCGTCATACCAATTAGGTATGGTATAACGCACACATATCATACCTTGACTAAGCACTGAGGAATACATCAGCCACTACTCAGGAGTGGTACTAGGGATCAATTGTACTTGGTCCTGACGAAAAGCCATAGGGGTAGGCTTGAAACATGTAGACCGGGAGTAACACAATCATTACATTGTGCAACTCCCAACCCCATTTTTAACAATACCAGCTACAGGATTTAATAAAGTTTAGGTTCCTAGTGGCCAGGTATTTTTTAGAATTTTTTTCCACTATTCTCTGACCCTTCCACTCCTACTCTAGCAATATAGCCCACACCTTCCAAAAAAAGTGCTCCCATGTCTCCGTCGGTCGTAGCACGCCTCGTCCTGTAGCGGGGCAGGAAGAACCCGATGATGAAGCATGCCACTAAGGGGCCTTTTGGTGGTGAGGGTTATTTTAAGAAAATATTTTTTTTTCTCTTAGGGATCACAAATATATCTGGAAGGATACAATTTGGAATAAGATTTTCTAGTGGACTTCTTTTGATTGTTTATATGATACAGGAGGCAAGGTCCACTACGTACCTCTCTCTACCCCATTTGATTAACTGGATAAATATTTTAAACAGGGTCCTCACATTTTCGCAAACTTGGGTAGGGAAGGGTTTAAAACTGCAATCAATTTTTCCATACTTAACAAGTCCCAGAGTTTTGTGTCCCGTCTATGTGTGTAGGTATGGTGTCTGTTCCCCATCTTGATAACAAGACTTGCTTCACTGTGCACAGTGCCAGGGTGATGGCCCTCCCCTTAGGGGAAAGTAGTGGATATGTTAAGGCGTTAGGCTGCCCCAATAAAATATAGCTTGGAAAAGGATAGTACGGTGTATAACATTTGGTCGAAGTCTGTGAGTACTTCCGACCAATAGCAATGCAGCTTGGGGCAGTGCCACAGCAAATGGGAGAGTGTACTAGAGTGACCGCAATGGCGCCAACACTTATCCTCGCTTCCACTCTGCCACCTAGCTAAACGGGCGGGTGTGTAGTGCCAATAGTGTACGATTTTAAGGAGTGTTTCCCTCCCTGAGGCGCTGCTAGCCGACATGCGGGCCCGATGAAGGATGTCCGTCCATTCCTTGTCTGTGAATAGGCGTTCACACTCCGTCTCCCACTACGTTCTGGCTGGTGAGATCAAGGAATTAGCAGAGTTGTTCAGAAAGGTGTAGATGTCTGACAGCAAGCATCAGTCATCCTGCCTTGACCAGAGTCACCGTTTAAACGGGGTACGTGGCCTGCTTGCGTGTGGCCCCATCAACGGGTGGGTCACCCAATGGCGAACTGCTGCGTAACGCCAACGTTCAGAGTCTGGGAGCCCAAAGTCCTGCTGGACCCTTGGGAAATCTAATAGGCCCTGTTCGTCAAAGAGATCTCTGATACGTTTGCAATTGGCCTCTGGCCACCGGGAGTATGTCGCTCCATGTAGTGCTGGCGGGAAGTCTGCATTTCCCATGATTGGGGTAAGGGAGGAGACGTAGTGGAGAGGTCTTTGGAGACACAAAGTCTGTCCCAGACCCCGACCGTGGCCCTGACCACTGGGGAAATGTACAATCCTGGTGGGTGGCTCCCGCGCGGGAGCCCTGGTATCTTCCATATATGGATTCCGGACACTGCCTGGTCTAGAAAACACAAATGCTTCTCCGTGAGTAAACGTTGCCACTCCACTAGAAATCACAGTTGGGCAGCCTGGTAGCAGCGCACTATATGTGGTATACTCAAACCACCCTTAGCCACCAGAAGATTTGTGCGCTCCCTGGCCATTCTGGCTCGCCTAAAGCCCCAGATGAAAGATTCTAGTGAAGATTGAAGTTTCTTCATCGTGGAGGGGGGCGGTTGTAGCGGCATCACCTCCATGAGGTATAGGCTCTTGAGCAAGAGGGACATTTTTACAGCTACTATTCGTTCCAACCAGGAGATGGGACCCCCCATGCCAGGACTGAATAAGAGAATGCACAACGGCCAGCAGTGTGGAATAGTTATGTGATAAAGGTTTGTCAACAGTGGAAAATAGTTGAACGCCCAGGTAGGAGATTCCCGGTGTGGCCCATGTGAAGGGGAATGTCTTTGCTAGGTGTTATTGCACGGGATGGTGAGTTTAAGGGCTTGGGTTTTGGCGGAGTTCACTTTGAACCCCGATGCTTCCCCGAATGATGGGAGTTCTTCCAACAGGGGGGGCAGCAACTGGTAAGGTTCAGTGATAGCTAGCAGTATGTCGTCTGCGTATAACGTGATCTTGTGGGATTGACCACCCATCTGGATCCCTTCAATGAGAGGATGCCCCCGATTGTGTTCCGCCAGTGGCTCCATGTACAACATGAACAGGAGTGGGGAAAGGGGCCACCCCTGCTGCGTTCCCCTAGAAATAGGGAGTGCGGGATATAGTGAGTTATTAACGTGCACTAGTGCCACCGGTTCTGCGTAGCTGGCCCAGATTCATTGACGAAAGCGGGGGCCCAGACCTGCAGCCTCCAACACCAACCGCAGAAGGGCCAGTGCACCCGGTCAAACGCTTTTTCGGTGTCTATTGATAAGAACAGTGTGGGTATCTGTGAGCGGTTCGTTTTATCTATTATATGGCAGAAACGCTTTGTGGTGTCCCCACAAGTACGTCCAGGAATAAAGCCCGACTGGTCAGGATCTACCAATCTGGGCATGTACTGCTCCAGTCTGCTGGCGACGATCCCAGTGAATATCTTTGCATCCACAATGAGCAACGATATGGCGCGCTAGAAAGAGTATTGCTTAGGATCCTTCCCCAATTATGGCAAGACCGTTATGATGGCCGTCTTCATAGTCTCTGTCAGAGCGCCCGAGGAACTAAGGGAATATTATAGCCGGGCCAGCACGGGGGGCAACTGCTCCGCAAATATTTTATAAAAGGCAGCTATGAACCCGTCCTGTACAGGGGCCTTTTCCACTTTAAGCCTCCCTATTGCCTCAAGGACCTCCTGCGTGGTTATGTCTGCCTCTAGGGGCGCTGCTGTGGGCTCCGGTAATTTCGTTAGGGGGATCTGCTCCATGTAGGTGGTGCAGTGGAAGGAAAGCAAGAGTTCCGTGCTGTATAATTGGGTGTAGAACCAGACGAATTCTGCCCCAATTTCCTTATCACGTTTCAAGAGATGCTGGTCCTCGTCTACTAGTGTGTATGCAGTGTGCATGAACTGTGTGCGTAGTCTATGGGCTAGGAGCCTTCCGGCTTTGTTACCCCTGACATAGTATTTATGCTTCATGCGGAGGAGGGCATATTCTTCTGCATCCATGTCAAGGGCCCTGAGCTGTTTTTTAGCAATGGTCAGTTGTCATCGTGCCTTATGTGAGCCTGTCCGTCTATGCGACTCCTCCATGTCCCTCACGTGCGCCTCTAGCTCTGCGTGTTTAGCCCTGCATTTCCCGTTAAGCTGCGCCGCTATGGCTATGTAGGTTCCCCTCACTATAGCTTTAAGGGCGTCCCACAATGTTGCTATTGGTGTATGTGGTGTGTCTTTGATTGCAAAATAGTCCATGATTACTCCCTTAACTTCTTTAATGGCGGGGTTATAGGATAGCAATTTAAGATTGGGGCACCACATCCTGGAACCCTGACTGCTATTGGGAAGGTGCAGTGTGAGCTGGATAGGGGAGTGGTCAGAGATAGAGGCTACCTCGATGTCTGCCTGTGTCACCGCCAGGAGTAGGGAGGCAGAGACTAGAAAACAGTCAATTCTGGCATAGGACTGATGTGCAGCTGCGAAAAAGGAGTATGACCTTGTGGAAGGCTGTAATGACCTCCAAGCATCAACTAATCCCACGTCCGCAAGCCACCGGAGTCCAGTTGGGCCTACCCTCTGAGGGGTCCGATCTAGGGAGGCTTTGGGTACCAGGTTTAAATTCCCCCCTATCAAAACCTTGATATCTGGTGTGGTGAGAATAGTCCCAACCGCCTGGCGGATAGTTTCCGGATGGTCATTGGGTACGTAGAGGCATGCAACAGTGGAAGTGTATTGATGAAGGGAGATCCGCACAGATAGCATGCGGCCCATTATTTCATAATGTATTTGAAGGACCTGACCCTGGAAGTGTGTGGATACTAGGCTTGCTACCCCAGCTTTGTTACCCAGTTCCGACAAACAGAACTGACCGTCAAACCACTTCGACTGCATGCAGTTCCAGTCCATTTCAGAAGGTGAGTCTCTTGAAGGAGACATATGTCACACTGGGTTGCCTTCAGCTAGGATAGCAGCGCTATTCTCTTTGCTGGCGAGTTCAGGCCTCTCACATTAAGGCTAACTCTCTGCACCATTGGGTGATAAAGGTGCTGGTAGCTGTAGTGGGTCCAGGCTGGACCGTATATTGTCCTCCTCCCCGTGAAGGTGGTGAGGTGGAACAGTGTTGCATATACATTGGGTGTGAAGCATGTGTTAAATGAACAAAACATTGAAACTTGAATAACAGTGAGAAACCATTGATTACGTAGTAGGGACTCTAGGGCCATGCCTGCGGCCCCGGTGCAGTGAGGGTGACCGAGGACCCAGCGTAGCCGTGCAGAGGATGTTCAATGTCAGGAAGTGCAGGGCCCCCGCGTTCTGGTGCCCATCCCCGGAATCCACACACTGCTCCAGCGAGCCCATGTCATGGCGTAGTTCCTTAACGTCTTTGGTGGTCATCTCCATTTTCAGAGTAGCAATGTCATCCCTCAGGATGCTGAAGAGGGATTCCATTAAGCCATGTGTGACCAGGCCGTCCTCCCTTGCATCTTGACCCCTCTTGGCCCTGATGGTGAGCAGTCTGTCGAGGCTGAATCCGGGACCGGCCCGCCTCATTTGGAAGAGCTTTTTGCAAGGAGGTCTTTGTTAGTGTGGTCTTTTTTGGTCCTGGTAGTTTTCATTTTTTCCACCCTAACGTTGCTAGCTGGGTGTGCTCCTGGTCGTGAGCTCTGTGGCCACTCTGTCAGCAGGCTATCCAGCCTCCCCACTGGGGCAGCATAAGTTCGGAATGAAAGGGAAGCTGTTGCAGCCTCAGGAGATCCTTTGAGGAGTCCCAGTCAATAGGAACCCCACCAAATCACTAGCCTCTAGGCACCCACCGTAGGGCCTTCAACAGCTAGGATAAAGGATGGGTGGGGGGGGTTGTAGCCTCTGCGTGCAGCAGGAGTTCAGCAGTTCCCCAAGGGCCTGTGTGCTCAGGGGACAGGCCTTCTGTGTGCTGCCCAGGGTCTGACCGTGCCTCCCGCAGTCGCCTCCGCCTTGGGCGTGATGAGGAGCTGCGTCCGCACTCCCCAATGGGTTCCAGGCACTAGTGATCAGGGGCAATATCACCGCTCATCCCCACCACCGGGGTCTCGACTTTGATGGCGCCTTCACTTCTGCTCCACTCGGCTTGCTCTGCCGGAGAGGCCCCAGGTTCCAGCTGCTCGGGGCAGGCGCCACCCACCTACCACGCTCGTCCCCACCGTCTTCTGGAACTCCGCTCCCAGTCTCTCTGCCGCCAGGGGTTCCCGTCTGTCAACCGGGCCACTGACTCAGCCCGCCGCGGGGAGTAGAGAGAGCAGGTTAATTCCCTCTCTGGTGCACTGTTGGCCACTCCGCGAAGAGAGGGAGGGGTGTCTATCGTAGGCTGCCTTGCTGCTCTCAAGTTCGCTGTACTCACCGTCTTCGATTATGCTGCTCTCAGACTGCCAGTCTCCACTGCACGCCCATAGGGCTCACTGGTGTGCGGGCACATCGCTGTTGTATCTCAGGCGCCTCAGTCGCCGATCTGCACTTCTCCGGCACCCTTTGTCACCATCTTGGTGCCGGAGCTCCGTGTCTGTCGGGCCTTGCACACCCGCCACTGTGTTTCTTCACAGCTGTAGGAGTGGCCGGCCGTCACCCCACCGCACAGGCGCCCGGAAAGGTCCAGACCCGCGGAATCCGCCAGTTAAAATATCGGTGCGGGATCGCTCCTTAGGGCTGCTCCTACACGAGTGCCATCTTGGACACGCCACCCTTATTGCATCATTTAGAATTTGATCATAATGACCAAATAGATTACGTTGAAAAAATCAATCCAATACTTTCTAAAAGTGCAAAGAAAGATACCGAAGCATGAATAGGAAATGCTACAAACGTTCTAAGGCTAAAGAATCTGCTTTACACAACTACGTAACAAAAAGCAAGCATTCAAGCATACTGTTAGAAGTTGTCTGCCTTTTCCATGGGAAGAGATCTAATCTTGACAGTGAATGGGGATTATACCGGGAGAACAGCTTCAGTAGAAGTATCATAAATGCGTGCAGCCAGGGGTAGTTAACCAAAAAAAATCCCACACAAAAGCAAATTAACACAGTAATTTAGTGACGGGAACTGAAAAGAGCCCCATTTTAAGATATATTAAATACAGGAGTGTGGCCACGCAACATGGCCGACAGGACGTAAACCCCGGAACTCCCGGCCAACCTGCATCAAAATCCTTAATTATCCTGCAACTCAGCACATAATCCTGCTTGGAAAATTGTGGCGGAACCCCGTTAGCCCCAGGAACTAGATATCGGGGCTGCGGTGGCCCTCTCTACCGACATTGCCGCGCTGCAACCGGCGGTCTTGGTGGGGCCTGTTTGTTTGAGGGAGCTTATGGCTCCTCCTGGAGGGAGAGCCCAGCGGCACTGAGGAATGACGCCGGCCGCGAGCGGTGCCTGAAACGTCCAGGGGAAGTCCCATTTCTTGGACCACCCGGAGCAGGTCTGGGAATGGTTAGAGATGAGAGATGTGGTGCCCACTCCTCGACCCGGCGCTGGTAGCAAAGGGCCCCTGCACCGGTGGGTGGCAGCCGTGAGCCACCCGGGAACCCCAATGTGGAACCCCTTGGCCCGCAGAGGGTTACAGAGACAATGGCACAATGCACATACCGAATACACCAGACCTTGCTCCGGAGGCGGCTGCGGGTACCCACCACATGGATTTGGCCTCGGCAGATGGAACAGCGGACTTCCAGGCAGACTTTGTACCTGATACGGTGGCAGTGTCGGCTCCAACGGTTGAAGAATCGTGAGACCAAAGCTGACTGTATCCTTGCTGTTTGGGGGAACCATGTGTGAGTTAAGGGCTGGGGGGGTGCGAGGTGGTCTCAATACCCGGGGTGCACATCTCTTTGTATTGGACACTGCAGGGGGTGCCACGTTAACGGCAAATCTGTTTACATAGCGAGACTATTGCAGCATCATTGACACTGAAAGGTGAAGATTGAATAGGGCAGTGCTGATACAGGAGGATGGGCCGGGAGCCAGCAGTTTCTTTAGAGGGCTCCGTCCCAGTTGGACGAGAGGGTACTGTGCAGGTCCTGGCACCTGCAGTGGGTGGGTGGAGACATGACAATGGTTGATCCGAGTATGCCCGTGGGAGGGGGTGGAATGTTTTTCAAGTTTGTTTTTGATGTTTAAATGTGAGTTTTGTTCAAAGGCAGTCAGGAAACATGCTACACTACATAGGGCAGTTGGAGAGTTCACAACAGCATTCCAAGCGCAATGGAGGGTGCCTGTAGGTTCTTGACCTGGAATGTGAGAGGTTTGGGATCATACCAGAAGCGTGTCAGGGTGCTGTCATTTCTTAAAAGGCACAGGATTAGTATAGCACTCTTACAGGAAACGCACCTCAATGATGCAGGGCTGACACGACTGGCAAAGAAGTGGCGAGGACAAATGTACCACTCCTCATATTCCACTTATGCACGGGGAACACTGAAATGGGTGTCACCGGGCATCCCGTTCTCAATTACATATTCAGAGGTGGATGTAGGCGGGAGGTATGTACTTTTGCATGGCTCCTTTGATGGTTAAGCTATTACACTCCTCAATTACTATGCCTCAAACACTGACTAACCGACATTTTTTCGAAATATGAGTACTTGGTTATGGAGGAGACGGATACTCCTACTGGGTGGACGGGGGACTTTAATTGTGTCCTAGATGGCCACCTCGACCGCTCACCCCCCAAAGCAAACAATAAACTGATCATGACAGCCGCGCTGTGTGACGTTATGTATAATCTGGGGCTCACTGACATATGGAGGCAAAGACACGATACACATAGTGCGTACGCATGCCACCTAGTCACGCATAACACCTTTAGCAGGCTAGATAGAATACTGCACTCAGAAAATGACACACTCGCTGAATAGATAGAATACTGCACTCAGAACATGACACACTGGCTGAAATGGAAATAACACATTTGGGACGCTTCCTATTGGGTCACTCCCCTGTCAGTTGCGAATGGAGCTGGAGTAATCAATGGAGGAGGAATAAGCATTGGAGAATTCCTGCAGAGATATTAACTGACCCTGTGGGATGGGAAAAGTTAACCCAGGCCATGACCTCGTACTTGACTGGCAACTGGGGCTCTACAAGGCAAAGGGTGACTGAGTGGGAGGCCATGAAAGCAGTTTTGAGGGGGACCTGTATAGGGTTGACATGTGGAGTAAGTCACCAGTTACAACTAGGGCTCCAGGGGGAGGAAACACGATTGGCCACAGTACAGTCTAGTGACCTGTCATCCACGAACGGACAGAAAGCAGAATAGGAAGTGTGTAGGCGCATAGAGGATCTCTGGGCCTGGCTCAATAGATACACACTAAAATAGTACAGGCAGTGACTACACAGAGAAGGAGACAACACGGGCCGCCTCTTGGCCTGGATACTGCGCAGAGAGCAGCCCCCCCCAACAATAACACATATATGTACCCCAGAGGGTAGATCGGTGGTCACAAGGCAGGGCATAGCTTAAGTATTCCAGTCCATTTACAGGTAGTGTACACAGCGGACCCTATCATCAACCTTGCTGGATACATCCCATTCCTGGAGAGTCTTGATTTTCCATAGTTATCAGAAGAGGCCAAAGAGGGGCTGTAGGCTCCCCTGACTCTCGAGGTGCTCAGGGCAGCGCTGGGCATGCTCCCCCACCTGAAGGCCCCGGTGTGGGTGCATGAGGGGGGGGCGTGATTCCTATCGAATTTTACCAAGCTTATCCAGCAGAGATGACTCAGCGCTTGCTTGAAGTCTTCCTTGAAGCGAGAGAAGAAATGCGTTACTTACCTGTAACTGCAGTTATCCAGTATTGGTATCTTTCATAGATTCACATGCCTGAATCATTCCCCGTCGTCGGGATGGGAGTCCCCGGTACATAAATAAAGTAATGTCTTATTAGACACATAGAGTAATAGGCCAAGAGCCTTACATTAGTAACATATCCATGTCCTTTTGTAAAAAGGACCAAACTCTAGAAAAGAGCCAATCAGCTATCACCACCCTGTGGAACCTTCCTGGAAGGAGCTCTAGTCCCTCAGATTTTTGTAAGCACAGTGCTAAGTTGGTGTATTACCGAGAGAACGAGGTGAGCCCTTCCAGGGGAGGTGGGTGGGTTGCATGTGAATCTATGAAAGATACCAATACTGGATAACTGCAGTTACAGGTAAGTAACGCATTTCTTATCCAGTATTAGGGTATCTTTCATAGATTCACATGCCTGAATCAGAGTAGTAAGCAATGATAAGCACATTTTGGATGGTACAGCATATACGAATTCACTAGATAATAGCATATCAATGTGAAACATAGAAAGTACCAAACTGCAATCAAAGAAAACCATCAAGGAACACAAGAAAGAAATGTGCGTATACAAGCAAGGATGGTGGGAAGAAAAGAAGGCTCACCTCTAATGGAATAGATGACGTAGCACCGCCTGTCCCACTGCAGCATCCTTCATGAGTTCCGTATCCAAGCAGTAATGCTTGGTAAATGTATGCGGCGTCTTCCATGTTGCCGCTCTGCAAATGTCTGTGATAGGCACACCTGCAAAGAGTGCCATGGAGGTAGAAACCGCCCTAGTGGAATGGGCTCGAACCTTGGAACGCAAGGGTTGATCTGCTTGCTGGTGACAGAAAGTAATAGCTACAGAGATCCACCGAGAGATACTTTGTTTAGTAAGTGGAAGACCTTTCCTAGGTCGACTGTAAGCCACAAAGAGTTGGTTGGATTTGCGGAACGACTTTGTCCTGTCAAGGTAGAATTTAAGGCAGCGTTTAAGGTCCAGAGAGTGTAGAGCTCTTTCTGCTGGCGTTTGAGGATTTGGAAAAAAGGTCCGTAAGACTATAGGCTCATTGAGGTGAAAGTCCGACGGGACTTTGGGCACAAATTTAGGATCAGTTCGCAGTATAACCCTGTCATGTTTGAATTGAAGGAAAGGGTCTTGAATTGAAAATGCCTGAAGCTCACTTACTCGCCTTGCAGAGGTAAGGGCTAGAAGGAGTGCCGTCTTCCAAGAAAGATATTTAAGATCAGCTCTGTGGATCCGCTCAAAAGGGTGTTTCATAATCTGAGCAAGAACTGTGTTGAGTTGCCAAGTGGGAGGCAAAGTTTTGACGGGAGGAAAAGTCCTGAATAGGCCTTTGAGAAATTGTTTAATCAGTCTACTAGACCAAAGAGAAGGACCTGCAGAAGATCTCCTGAAACGGGATATAGCTGCCAGGTGAACTTTAATAGAGGCATGAGCAAGACCTGAAGTCGCCAGATGGAGAAGGTAAGGCAATATTTGTTCTGGAGAAGACGAAAGAGGGTGTATGTTCGCCGACTTACACCAAATACAGAACCTCTTCCATTTTAAGGAATATGTTTTGTAAGTACTGTCGGCTCGAGCCCGAGCCAGAACTGCCCTGCAGTCCAAAGGAATGTCTAGGCCATGGAACTCTCGGAACTCAGGAGCCAAGCCGATAATCTGAGAGATGCCGGATCCGGATGTTGGACTTGTTTCCGGCTCATTGTGAGGAGAGAGGGAAACGGTTTCAAAGGGATCGGCGGCTCCAGTGAGAGAAGATGGAGCTCCGTGAACCAATGCTGGCGCGGCCACGCAGGAGCTATCTGGATGAGCGTGCAGGGTTCTGCCTTCAACTTCCTGAGGACCCTGGGAATTAGGGGAATCAGTGGAAAAGCGTATGCAAAGACGTTGAACCATGCGATCGAAAATGCATTCCCTAGAGATCCTCGTTGGGGATGCCAGCTTGCAAAGTTTTGGCATTTGGCGTTCTGCTTGGTAGCAAATAGGTCCAAGAGAGGAGTGCCCCATTGGGAGAATATGCGGTCGAGAGTCCGCTGGTTCAACTCCTATTCGTGACATGTTGTTTGTTGCCTGCTTAGTGAATCGGCCAGTACGTTGTCTGTTCCTGGAACATATTCCGCCCGAAGGGAAATGTTGTGGAGAAGTAGCCAGTTCAAGATCTTTTGAGATTCGTGAGAGAGTGTTAGTGAACGAGTACCTCCCTGCTTGTTCAGGTAGTGCATTGTTGTAGTATTGTCCGTCCGGACAAGCACTAAAGAACGTTTGATCCTGGGAAGAAACGCCAGGAGAGCCAGATAGACAGCTCGCAGCTCGAGGAGGTTTATGTGAAGCTTCCGTTCGGAAGGAGACCACTCTCCGCTGATTCGGAGCTCTTGGAGGAAAGCTGCCCAACCCTCCAGGGACGCATCTGTTGTGATGATTTGTGGAGAAGCTTGGAGCAAGAAGGGCAGGCCTTGAGAAAGATTCCGTGGACGAGTCCACCACTGCAGAGCAGTGACCATCTGAGGGGTCACCTGAATGACATCGTCGAAGGATCCTTGGATTGAATCCATTGAGCCGACAGTGCTTCTTGGAGAGGGCGCATGTGGAGGCGACAGTAAGGAACTAGCAGAATACAGGACGACATCATTCCGAGAAGGCATTTGAAGAGGCGTACTGAGAGGGACTTCTTGGCCTTTATGTGGCTTGCCAAATGAAGTAGTTTGTTCTGTCGCTCCTGTGATGGGAAAGCTTTCTTCTGGGTTGTGTCGAGAGTAGCACCCAGAAAGGATATCCGCTGAGAAGGGTGGAGGACATACTTGTCCTGATTGAGAGTGAGTTCCAGGCGACTGAAAAGCTGTAGACAGGCGTTGGAAGACCTGGTCGCGCCGTCTAGAGAAGGTGCCTTGACGAGCCAGTCGTCGAGATAGGGAAAGACCTGATGGTGTTGTTGCCTGAGGTATTCAGCCACTGGAGAAAGGCATTTCGTAAAAATGCGTGGAGCTGACTTGAGTCCGAAGGGCAGGACTCGAAATTGGTAATGTCTGCCTGCCACGGCGAACCTCAGAAACTTTTTGTAATTCCTGTGGATAGGGATATGGAAATAGGCATCTTGAAGATCCAAAGACACCATGTAGTCGCTTTGCGTTGAGAAGTTGCAGCACTTCTTGGATGGTAACCATGCGGAACGACTGTTTCTTTAAAAACTTGTTGAGACCTCTCAAGTCTAGGATTGGTCTCCATTTCTTCTCCTTTTGCGCACCAGGAAAAACGGGAGTAAAACCCCGTCCCCGTTGACGAAGAGGAACTTTTTCTATAGGTCCCTTCTGGAGCATAAGTGAAAGTTCCAGGAGTAAAAGGCGTAGATGTTTGTGAATCATAGGTCGAGGAGGGGTCTGGGGAGGGATTTGAATGAACTCCAGCGAATGTCCAAATTGTATCAGTTGAAGAACCCAACGGTCCGTTGTTATTTGTTTCCAATTGTGTAAGAAATGGGTAATCCTTCCTCCTATTTTGGAGGGTGGAGAGGAAATGGAGACCGGCGGTAGAGAAAAGTCATTGCCGCCGAGCAGTGTCCTTCTGCCGTCCTCCTTTTCCTCGAAAGGAGGTCTTTGTGTAAGATGATTGCTGTTGTTGACGTTGTTGGAATTGTGGCCGATATTGGTTGGAGGAGGAATAGGAAGACCGATAATGTTGGTAGTCTCCTCTGGAGGTAGATTGACCTCTGCCCCTTGAGCCACGAAAAGGGGGGTTTTTAAATTGAAGGGTACCCAGAGCCCTAGCTGTGTCGGTATCCTTTTTTATGCCCTGAAGAGCTTCATCAATATGCGTACCAAAAAGAAGCTGACCATCGTAGGGCATGTCCAGAATTTTTGTCTGGACTTCCGGCCAGAAAGAAGTCGCCTTCAGCCAACCTTGGCGTCGTAGTACGGCAGCGCCAGCTAGTTGGCGGAGACCAGTAGAGGCGATATCCATCGCACAATCGATGATCTCGGAAGCCGAACGTTCGCCCTCTAGCAAGATCTTCTTTGCTTCTTCCTTCGAATCGTCCGGCAAGGCTCCCAAGTATGGAGCAATGTCCGCCCACATCTGCCTGTTATAGCGCCCTAATAACGCTAAGGAATTAGACGCACGCACTGTTAATGCAGACATGGAAGAAAAACGTTTCCCAATATTGTCAAGTCGTCTGCCTTCCTTGTCTGGAGGAACGGACAGCGGAGCAGAAGGGTTTTTAGATTTCCGCTGAGCAGCCTGAGTGATGACAGAATCAGGCTTGGGATGTCCGGTAAGGCAGGCCGGAGCGGTGTCCGGAGCTTTGTATTTTTTGTCTAGTCGAGGTAACACTGGGGCAACCGAAGATGGATTGTGCATTATTTTAACACCCTGATTCCAGATGTAGTCTATAATGGGCACAGATCTTACAGACTTTTTAAAAGGTTCCTTAAAGTCATAAAGGAAACAATCCTGTTGGAGAGAAGGCATAGGGATCTGGAAACGTTGTGCAGCCCTCTCCAAGACATTATGAAAACCCCCGATATCCTCAGGAGGCGAATCAGCTTAAGTAGGCACCGGGGACGCTGGACACGGGATAACGTAATCATCCCACTCATCATGAGTCGATTGGGAATCATGGAGTTCTCCTTCCTCTTGTTGATCATCCTCCTCATCATCCGTGGAAGGTGGAGGTGGTAGCGTGACAGGCACAGACTGTGTAGGTAGAGGTGGAGGTGGTGGCCTTGGCGGCGGAGGGGCAACTGGAGCAGGAGACATAGCAGAAGTAGGAAATCTCTGCTTGTAGTCAGTAATTAGAAATTGGAGGTCAGAAACCAAAGACGCAGGCAGACAAACCATGGGAGGTTGGCTGTCGTCAGGATAGTATGTCTGGTCTTCTGGTCCTTGATCGTCATAGTCCGAACTCTCATGGTACTTGACATGAAGTTCAGAAGGGCTTGTAGCCGTTCTGAACATACTGCCATCATCTGAGTCTTCCTCCTCTTCCAAAAGGTGAGGCGGAGGTAATGGCTGGACCCTGCTAGGAGAAGTCAGGGCAGGTGTCAACGTGCGTTTTGTTATTTTAAGATGGACATACGCACTTTCCACTTTGGACTCTGGTGTCGTCGACGAGTCCGTCGTCGGTGTAGTCGTCGACTGTGAAGCACCGACGGACACAATTGAAGGTAACATTGACGAAGCTCCCATTGACGGAGCCGTCGTCGACGGTGTTGTCGTCGTCGACGGAGCCCTCGTCGACGGTGTCGTCGTCGACGACGGGGTAACCGTCGACGAAACATTCCTCGTCGACGCAGGCGTCGACGCGCTCATCGGCGATTGTAGCGTCGACGCTGGCTTGGTCGTCGACGATGATTTATTAATTTTTATCGTCAACGATACAGGTTTAACAGCCGTCGACGATGAAGTCGTCGTCGTCGACGTGGACGATGCTGAGGACGCCAAAGAGGTAGAGACAGTCGTCGTCGACGAGGTCCCTCCCACGGCTGTAGATGGCCATTTTCTCGCCGTTGAAGCCACCGTCGACGAGGCAGTCGTCGACGAGGTGGAAGTAGGCTTTTTAAAGGTGTGTAGAACCTCCTGTGGAGAAACCTTTGTTGGTAAAGCCTTAAGGTGTGCCTCCGAAGACTTTTTGTGCGTCTTCTTTTGAGGGGGCTGCGACGAAGGTCCTGGAGAGGTAACTTTGGGCCTTTTTTGAGAGGATTTTGAAGATTTGGAGGAGCCCTCACTCTCTTCAGACGACAAAGCTTGGTCTTTGTCCTTAAGTCTCTGCAGCCAAATTAAAAGGCGCCCCTCCCGGTATCTGAGGGTCTTTGAAGAAAAGGTATGACATACCTTACAGTCCTTTGAAGAGTGATCCGGGTAAAGACAGTAGAGGCAGTCCTTGTGTTGATCGTCGACATGAAGCCTCTTTTTACCACAGGAAGCACAGGGCCTAAAAAGGCCTTTCTTAGGAGAATCTGCCATGAAGATAATGAGAACTTCACACAGAAGAAGGAATGGTGAAGAAGAATACACTGGAAATCCAGAAATAAGGAAAACTGAGCAGAGCTCAGTGGAGACTCCCTTAGCACGACGTGCGGTAGAAAATCTGAGGGACTAGAGCTCCTTCCAGGAAGGTTCCACAGGGTGGTGATAGCTGATTGGCTCTTTTCTAGAGTTTGGTCCTTTTTACAAAAGGAAACGGATATGTTACTAATGTAAGGCTCTTGGCCTATTACTCTATATGTCTAATAAGACATTACTTTATTTATGTACCGGGGACTCCCATCCCGACGACGGGGAATGATTCAGGCATGTGAATCTATGAAAGATACCCTAATACTGGATAAGCGGGGATTCACCCACCAACTATGCGGGAGGGGGAGATCTGTATGCTCCCTAAACCTGGGGGAGATGGCTCAAGTCCGTCAGCTTATTGGCCAATTACAATAATACATTTGGACGTTAAAATATTATTTCAATTGCTGGCTAATCGGCTTGCTCCGTATATGTCGACCCTGGTCCATGAGGACCAGTGTGGCTTTATTCCAGGCAGACACACAGGCATGAATTTTAGAAGGCTCACACATGTATTGCACGAGACCCAGACTCAAGATGTAGAGATGGCGCTGGTCTCTATTGAACACACAAAAGCTTTTGACACTGTCGACTGGGGATACCTATTGGAGGTCCTTAGAGTAATTGGTTTTAGTCCCAAAGACAGCGAATGAGTCAAATTGCTTTACTCAGCACAGGTCGCCAGAGTCCGGGTGTGTTCGGTCCGATCAGAAGCCTGGACTTTGATCCGCGGTACCAGACAAGGCTGTCCATTATCTCCACTCTTATTTGCCCTGGCGATTGAACCATTGGCCCTTAAGGCCAGGCAACAATTGCAGCCATAGAGTATACTACTATGCAACACCCAACATGTCATATCGTTAAATGCGGACCTCCCACGATTTTATGTCTTGTCGCCCTACATGCCAATGCCTAAGCTCCTACGCCTCCTGGTGGAATTTGGCGATACATCAGCTCTCCGTATTAATCGATCAAATCTCTTATATTTCCACTGGCTTCTATGATCGGGACACGGGCTGACCGTCTCCCCCTTTGGGCTTGCGTTGGAAATTGGCATCTTTTTGGTACCTGGGAATACAGTTGGCTCAGAGTAGGGCGCAACACTTTTGTGATTAAACATGGGCAGAGTCCTGGGGTCTCTTCTGAAATAGGTGGCTTTCTGGAATACATTACCCATGTCCTTGATGGGCAGGCTGGCCATCTCTAAGATGGTACTCCTGCCGAAATGCCTGTATGCACTGCAGAACACTATGTGCCCCATCCAGACCTCAATATTTTGCCAACTGAATTCACTCCTTATATCCCTCATGTGGGCTGGCAGGCGCAGTAGAGTGGCACTGGACACTCTGTCCCAGCCCTATGCCCTGGGTGGGTTGGCGGTCCCGCAATTGAACTTCTATTACTATGCCGCTCAGCTGCAACATGCAGCTCGTTGGCTAGACATGGATCCTAATTGGGAAACACGAGTACTGGAAGGTATGGTGGATGCATGTCGCCTCCCTGAGTTATGGAAAGAAAATGCATAGCAAGGGACACTCCATACATTGTGAGATAGACTGCCGGAGTGTGGCAGCGATTTGTGGTGGCTGTTCTCGGGTGAGCCCAGTTCCATTGGGAGCTCCCAATTTGGATTCTTAAACCAGTCAGACAGATGTCACTTAATATGTCTTTCAGTGCTTGGAAGAAGGGGGGTTGTGAGCTATGGGCGGCGCTATACCCAAATGAATACTTCATCTCCTTTGAGGATGCAAGGGAGGAGTTTGGTCTGGGCCAGGTACAATTCCTTCAAAATGCAGGTTTGGTGGAAATGGCCAAACATGCTTGGCCATGCTAACCAGCAGCTCCACCATCCACTCACACAATCGAGATCCTCCTTACATGGGGCACAAGCAGAAAGTAATTACACATCTCTACAGGGTGATGTGGTCGGACACCAAAGATGGCCCTCACCAGGCCCTGGTGGCCTGGAATCTAGACATTGATACACCGATTGAAGATGCAGACTGGCGGCAAGCATGCAAACTCACACATACAGTTTCCAGTAACGCCCGCTTTCGACTGATACATTATAATTTTATACAGGGAACATATTTGACACCCACTCACCTCATAGAATAGACCACTCTCGCCCAGACACATGACCAGGCTGTGACACTAGTGGGCCGACTTTCTGCACCTGGCGTGGTCATGCGACGCAATATACTCCTTCTGGCGAATGTGGTCAAAGAAATGGTGCGTACCAGGCGGTTGCGTATTGAATTGACTCCCCAATGCTGCCTCTTGGGGCTATTTAAACGCCAACGGGGTCAGAAGACGACATATAAATTCGGTCAATTGGCAATGGTGTTGGTGCGCCGTAGAGTAGCTATCACATGGCTGTCCCAGTGCGCCCCGACAATAGCGCTGTGGCATAAAGACATCGCTGAGTGGGCCCTTGCTGAGGGCGTACATATACGTCTGAATAGAAAGGATGACAAACTCGAAGAAGTGATAGATACATGGCATCCGTTGATAGACAAGGTCTTATCCCCAACCTCCAATGAGACGACAGACTCGGGCACCGACATAGACGAGGCTGCACATTAACATCAAGATAATGGGGCGGCACGAGCCAGTATTTTCGGTTGATTATGTATGGTACTATCTGGACCGGGGGTTAGTGACACAGCGTGCATTCATGGGAGAGGGGGAATCTCACTCTTGTTCCCATGCTACACTGGTATGCTTCATGTTAACTGAACCACTGTAATTTTTTAATGACTGCATGTTTTGACCAAATGCTTTCTCATTTCCAGTTGTATGGTTAATAAAATGAAAAATAAAGTTAAGAACAAAAAAAAAGGATGTATTAAATACAAGAGACTTCAGGCGAAACCCAAAAAGTGCTATCTTCTTTGGGCCTGTCGAGGTTTTGGGAGTCCGCGGATTCTGAGTCATTTCCGTCCAAAGAACAAATTAAAAAACTATACTGGCACAAAGTGGCCCTTGAAGGACACCCAAAACCGCAGCAGGGAGACTCTTTCTATGAATTTTGCCCTATTAAAGTCAAGTCCACTGTATGAACAATACCTGGACTGTATTACTAATCCTTTCTATACAAAATTACACATACCGTTTAGGATAGGTTTGCTACCACTTTAGGCGTTTACTGCCAAATTGGCAATCCTCATTAATTTGTTCGAGTTGTAAAATCGATAATGACAATGTAGCTCACGTTTTATTTGTTTGTACGGTGTGCTCATGCCGGAGACAGACCTGGATTAATCCAGTCTAACTACTACTAGGCATAAGGAACTACCTAACAGCATTCAGAATACTAAAGTCAGATTCTGGACTTCTTTACGCATACGCTGTTGAGAAGTTTCTGGGCCGGACGTGGACCATAAACAATGCTTTGACAATGTAAATAGTAGCTATTCAGACGATTAGTCTTGCATTTTATATTCTGCATTTACTTAATCTCATGGTACCCTCTTCATCCAGCACCTTTGAAGCGTTGTGAGTTATTATTGCGCATTGCACTTTATATGAAACTTGCTAAACTGTGTTTATTTTTTAGGGCTATGACACCCGTGAACTGCTAGGCGCCCAATAATATATATTTTTTGCCGGTTTACTCCGAATTATGATTTAACTTGCCGACCGAAGTCCTTATAGATAATGTAGGTCCTTCAATTTGAGAATGCTCTTTTACTTGAGCTTTCTTATTTGTATATTCTTAATAATGATTTTACTTGTTTTTATTCAGAGAATGCCCTCTACCAGTTAAGAGGTTGCAACTGACAGGAACTTTGTGGCTTCTGATTGTTTTTGATATTCTGGGCCTTATTTACAAAGAATTAACGCAGTGCGGTGCCGCAAGCCATTTGGCTGCACCGTTAATTCTGAACCACAGGGATGAGTCATATCTACAATGATACGATGGATCCCTTTGCTCTCCCCTGGGCTGTCGCACAATTAGCTGCCATGCGCCAATACAGGCACCCTTGCACCATGGTGCAAGGATGCCTGCGTCACGGTGATGATTGTTTATGTGCAGGAAGGTGCGCCTTCCTGCACATAAACAATCTGAAATGGCGGTTTTCAACTTCTATGTGTGCTGCAGAATGCAGCCCGCATAGAAAGAGGAAAAAACGAGGAGAAATGGATACATTTCTCCTCGTTACGCCTCCCCGGGGGAGACGTAGCAGTCAGACGCATTTCCAGGTTTATGATTTCTCGTAAATCTGGAAATGTGTCAGGTTCCATGGGTGTTGCGTGGGAACACCCACAGCGATACCCATGGAACGCCCCTTTCACGCAAAGTGCTGCATGTAAAGGGACCATATTTACAAGGACAGGAAAAGCCACTCAGGGTGGCTGTTCGTTTCCTTGTAAATATGGGGCAGCAAAATGCGTAGCCAGTGCGTCACCAAAAGGGACGCATCAGCGGCGCAAGGGGCTTGTAAATAAGCCCCAGTTTCTAATGATTTAGCGTTTAAGTTTTTTTAATGGATTTGTTTAATCCAAGTGAGTGTATATATGTTTGATCAATTTGCACACGTTTGTCCAAAGGTGTGATTCTCGAACTGAACAAATCCTTGTCCACGGTCCTGAGGAGGCCCAAAATAGGAGGTCCAAAACATGTCTACTTTTTCAAAATATATGGAGTCTCCCAACATGCAAATTTTTGATTACTGTGGACAGTGACTGAACATCTAAAGGAAATATAGAAGCCAAGTGAACGATAATAGGGGCTGTCCTGGATAACTTGTGAGATAATCATTAGGGTGGACTAAATTTCAAGAAATTTTCTTTAAGAGACACCTACATCGAATGAATACACAATGAGTGCTTGATGTCTATATAACTTGACGAGGACTTAAGTATTTTTTGTTATGTCTTGTTAGCTTCGATTTTATGTTCTTGTCCAATGTCTGATGCATATACAATAGTGTACAATCCTACTATAAACAAACACAAATTAAATGTGTAAGATTTGGTAAATCCAATAGTCTCCAATAGTGAAATAATCTCTATTGCTAGGTTGATAATTAGTACAGATCAATCCCTATAGACAACCCCTGTGGCAATATGTCTGAGTGAGTTCAGGGCGTTGATGTGTTTATCGTGCAAAATCATGCAAAATTGGGTGAACACTTTCCACATGGGGGTGCAGCAATGGGGATTGCAAGATAGTATGAATGTTAGTTCTATATCTGCTACTGTACTGAAGTTGTCCTGAATTTTCATGTGCTCATTTCTGGAATCACAAAACATATAACTACTGAACTCTTCTCTCAGTACCTGTTCTGTGACCTACTTTAGCCCCTTTTGAGAAAAATACTCTAAATGCATGCCTTTTGTAAATGTCAGGGTAGGATTCATAGAGACTGGAAGGGAGAGATGTGTGGTGTCATACAGACTCCCTGAGGGGCGCTGACATTGACTCTGGAGACGAGAAGGAAAGGTTACCTCCCATGACAATAGTTCTCCAGGGAGGGATCCTCCCCAGATTCATAAACCTCACAGCCATTGCTCGCTGTTAAGTTGAAACTCAGAAACTTCTCTAAACAAGCATTGGCATAGCCAATAGGTCTCACCTTTGGGACCTTATAAGTGTTTAGCCATGCAGCACATTATCCCCACTCACATGCCCACACACTCCAACAACGCATAGCACACTGGGACCAGTAGTGCCAATCTCATAAGAAAAGTGAACAGACAAGGCCTACTCTTGTTGGTTGGTTACAAATAACAGAACTGGAAGAAGCACATCATCAGACATGGGTCAACTTAAAATCTAAGCATCCTTCAGAAAGAAAAAAACAGTCTAAAACTGTCAACAACCACAGACGCTATTTGCCCTGTTGGTGCTAGTGTGGTGCAGTGAGGGGCAAAGATGCTAGAAGGGTGGTTAAATAGCAATAATAGTGTCAGTAGATGAAGATTCCCAGGCTAATTCAGGCTGTCATAGCCCTACAGAAGGTAGCATTCTAAGCCCTACCTCGTTTGCAGCCGAGTCCATACATGTATGCAGCACAGTATTGTGCTACTCTGGAGAACATATCTTGCACAGCCTCAAAAGACAGCGTGGGCCAGTCTGATGAACACACGTGGCACTAGTGTGTGGGCGTTAGTGTGGAAATATTCAACATCTCCGGGGGCTCGTGGGCCGGACTGCAGGGCTGCTCTTCTCAGTGAAGGAGGAAGTCTTCTTTATGGGAGCTAGTAGCCAGTGACTCATTAATGGCTGTATATTCCTTCTCAGATTTCTGCATTGGCTCATCATGTGCGATGTACATACCACACTCATGTACATTTTCAGAACTCACTAAAAGTAAAGAAGAGACTGACTTCTCAGTGATGGGCCAAACCTCCCCCAGCGCATTCACAATGCCCCTGCTTATTCAGGAAAAACCAAAGAACCCGCCTTTTCAGGCAGCCAAGTCTCAACATGGGGAACTCCATAGCGTTGCAGCCCAGCTACCCCAGGCCCAGCAGACAAGTAGTGAATGCCCAAACAAAGATCCTCAATGCCGTAACCAAATGAAGCACCCTTACTTCCGCCAACAGGCTGCAATTGCCTTGCACACCAAGACTAGGCACTGTCATAATAATGATTTATGGTGACTCATTACCTATACCACACCAGTGAAATGAAATATCTGGCTAAATGTAACCCCATCAGCTAACATCAAAATTTAGAGCAACTTTAACCCGCTCACACCCCTGATCTCTCTCTGAAAGTGCTTAGAGGCAATGTAGTAACGCTTTTCGTGTTATATAAATAAATAAACACAAGTAACTTTGGCTATCCTCCTTGACAGCCAGGCATTATATCCTTCCATTCTGTACAACATGTTAGTGCTTCTTCTCTTACCTGCCCTTGTGGATGCAGTGTACGGTCTTCACAGGGAATCACAGTCACTATTGCACTGTCCATAGCGGCATTGCAGGGAATACCCAGAAAAGGAACATTGATTTGCTTTCTAGACAAAAAAAATGACAGGAAAGCGTTGGGGTGTAGATTATTGTATTACCAGCCCTGCCAAGTACCACGCATCAGGGGAAGGGTGTTTCACAAAGGCCTCTCCTGCATAGTACATGGATCAGAGCGGACAGGTCACTAAGTCAGCAGAGCCTGTGGTGTAGCTCTGTGACAGGCTGTGGTTGGTGTAATCTAGTGCCAGCAGTGGGGCTGTGCAGGTAGCTGGCAATGCTCCGGACCAGGGCAGACCGCTCAGCTAATGATTTTTATAGGGCTGAGCAAGCTGAAGTCTTTTTGAAATAATACATCCAATCTGTGACCTATGTGCGCCTCATCCTTACTCTCCTGAGGGCCTATATGTTTTCCTCGTCTTCACTTCTTGATTTTGCTCGCGAGAAAGTGTCACTCAGTCATTGGATTGTCACTCATAATTACACTGAAATTATGAAAATGTCACACATAAGCAATCTGAAATCTTGGCAGCTATGGAGGTTCGAGTTGGGTTGCGGAGGCCGGCAAGCACCAGTCTGGCTGCCGTAGGCCCTCGACGCAGGAAGTGCCCAGCGTAGCCCCCAAAGTATCATGATTTCATAGTTTTACGGCCCTAATGTGTTTGCACGCATAGCCTTTGTGTTATGTACATTCCCTTTTAATTATGGGCATGTTTCACAGCTTATCGCTATACACGTCGCGCGCCTGCTTGTTGCCCATGGAACACTGGGCCTTGGCAGAGCCTCTACTGCTCTTCGCTGGACCAGCACACACCCTGCTAAAGGGATCAAAACAATCGGCCCTATTCGAGCCAGAGCCCATCCAGCCCCGTAGTACTCAGCACTTAATTTAAGCTTGTGGTTAGAGGTGGGGCCCACCGGCACTTATGTTTGGGCACAGGCACTTTATTTTTCTTCATCAGAGAGAAAAGCACAAAAGGGGGAAAGGTGGAGGAAAAGAAAGACAGAAAAACTATAACAAAGGGAGAAAGCAGGGGCGAAAACGAACGTGCAGGAGTGGGTTTGAGGGGAATGGAGTGTCTGTTGGATTAAAGATGCATGAGGGTAAATCATGACTATGCAGTTTTGGTGTTCGGCACCACAACTGTCTGCAGCACTGGCAGCAGCTTCTGAGCAAAAAGGTCTGGGCCCCGGCACTTACTGTTTCACAAACTAAGCGCTGAATTACTCCCCTAGCAGCCTGCATGCACAGATAACGCTTTCTACCCATTTAACTGGGAAAAGCTGAGTCTGTACAGCCTCGCACTGCTCCCGTGGCACTCAGTGCCACGGCGAGCCTCTGCAGCCTCCTCCTGTGCCTGCAGGCCAGGGCCGAAGCTCTCTGTCCATGATGTCATGTTGAGCTTCTACAACCTGCACCTGTCTTGCGTTATAAGGGGCAGTTCTAAAGCTAATGGCCATGTAATGCTGTACCCCTACACCACCAGCATCCCTAAAGCGCTTTACTCTTGAAGCCCCAGACCAGAGAGAGCCAATGCCCATACTGCTCCCGTGGACATGGTGTCTGCGAATGTTCTGCCTCTGATCCAGTGCACTTCTCATGCTGCAGGCCCCTCTAGCGCTCTTCATTGTAAATTTGTACTTTTTCCTGTACATTCCTCACCCTTGCGTGCTGTGCTGGATTTTATGTGTGTGCTCCCTTCATTTTAAGTCCCCTGTGTAATTCACGCCCTCTCTACTCCCTCAAGAAAGTTCTTCCACTATAGGAAATTCTGTACTCCATGCCTATAGAAGTGCCGTCCCAGTGTGTTCTGAGTGACTGCCACTTATTGCAGTATTATACCTCTATTTGTATCTCATGTACCATGCACACCTGTCACTTTTTCCTCTTGGAACGTATACCTCTTTGTATCTGGTTTGTTTTTGTTAGTTGCACAATTGTCACCTTTCCTCATGTAATATAACGCTTGCTTTTGTATTATGCTCACGTGTAACCGACTCCTCATGTAATGTTACTGTTCCTATTGTGAAGCGCTCTGACACCTTCGGGTAAAGTCCGCACTATATAAAAACGCATAAATAAATAAATAAATATGCAGCTCCGGCTACACTGCCCACGGCGAGGCCAAATCAAACCTGAGCTGCCATGGAGAGGGGACACATCAGGCACGCTAGGTCTGTGCTGTCAGCCAAGAATGTGAGATGTGTGTCTGGTCCTGCGGCGCAGATTGCCGTTGCACTGCTGTATTTTGCTGGCATGTGTTTTTTTAATTTATTTTTTAACGTGACGCTTTGGGGCAGGCGGAAGAGGCAGGCCGCACTGCCGTGTCTCACAGGCAGGGTCTGTACCACAGAGCAGTGAAGCGAGGGAGCCCGGCTGCAGGCCGGAAGCGTGCAGCCCTAAGTTTGCAGACTCCAAGAGCTCACTCCGCATCTGCAGGCTGGGTCCAAAAAAGAAGGGGCGGTGCAGAGGGCAGTTAGGGCCAAGCAGAGGCTTACGGAAGATCGACAGCCCAGCTGGGATGCATCCGTCGTGCATTGCCGGCTCTTGGCTTTCTCGGGGCAGTCTGGGCTGCAAACGGCGCACGCCTTCCATGTCTGTTACCTAGGCAATAAATAAACAAAATTCAGGAACAGCATATATTAAAATAAACTCGGAAAGCACATGAGCTGCCTACTCGCACTTAAATTATCAATCACCTCCATAGAGCTGCTTTTAACTGGAGCCGTGTAAGGCGACACTGCCAGTAATTAAAGCGGAGGGAGGGAGCTCGGTGTGCAACAATAAATGGGCCAAGCTTCCAGAAGACCTTGTGAGTTTTCTGATGCACGCACCCGGTGGAGGGACAAGGAGGGACGAGGGAGGGGGCGGGAGAAATAGGCCACACGAATACCTGGGAGCATTCGTACGTGGAGCAGATTATAGCTATGCATAAAGGGAAAGAGAGCGGCAGCGGTCAAGCGAGAAACGCCTCGGGACCACTAAATACCAAAGAACAAGCATTTGCAATGCAATAGGACTCGCATTTACGCAAGACCTATTGCATTGCAAACGGAAGTGCTGGCGGACGGGGGAAGGGGGGCGAGAAGGCACGGACAGCGGGAGTGGGGGGGCGGGTGCAAGAAGGCACGGACAAGGGTAGTGTGGGGAGAGGGAAGAAGGCACGGCAACGGGAGTGCGGGCGGGGGAAGGGGTGAGAAGGCATGGAAAAAAATAGTGCTCTAATAACACGTCTGTACAGTGTAACACTAAGTAAAGGGGCCAATAGCCATGGGAGGGTACAAATGATGATATTGGCATAATAAGGCGGGACTAACAAGCCTCATATTCAATCAGAAGACAGAATGTACGAAGGACAAACACAGAAGCCAATGAAAAATATGGGCGGAGAGTGAGGGCAGCTTCTCTCCCATACTCTACTACTGCATGCCTCGCAGAGCGAGCAGCGCATGCGCGCTGCCGCTAAATCTCGACCTAAAAAGGATTTATTTAAAACACCTTTTCCTTACTGTTCATCTTTTTTTGTTACAAATACGAACTTAAAAAACAAACACAAAAATGCTTACGTTAGAGCACCAATAACACATTTTTCATAAAGTTTGTTTCGACAGTGAGCAGAGTAGTATACTTCGGGGCAGAACTATCAGTCCAAAGGCAGAATTTTTACTTCAGCACTTTTTCAGGGGACATCGCCAGTACAAGAGCCTCCCTCAGAGAAGGATTAGAGGGCAGAATATGAATATGGAGACAATCCATTGCTGGAGAAGGATAAGTTACTTACCTGTAATCCTAGTTCTCTTCCAGGGGTATCCTCATCAAAGTCATAAGCACATGAATATTCCCGCCCATGCGCGGGACCCCGGAAACACATCACATATATGTGAAAACCATATATGTAGCTCTATATATATATCCATATATATATAAAAACACACAATGCAACCTCCCATAGACATGCTGAGCAATGTTGCAAGGAATTCTTATGCACATAAACATATTCCAATAAAGCAGGGAGAAAGAAAGCTTTTGAAAACTGCTTTAATATACAGCAGAAAACACAATCCTGCAAGGAATAATGAAAAGAACATTGCCAGCACATAGGCTGCATTGTAGAAACATTAGTGTAGAAAGCTGAAAAGCTAACCCACATAAACACTCAGATAAACTGGGACCGTGCCTGTAAGGCAGCCATGACCCCTAGCTTCCCATCATGCCTCAGGGGTGACAGGTCAGTTGTTCTTTGCGGATATCCGCAGACCATTTTACAAAGAGATGTATGTATCATGCTCACTTGCCCGGGGAGGCGGGTGGGTTGCTTATGACTTTGATGAGGATACCCCTGGAAGAGATCTAGGATTACAGGTAAGTAACTTATCCTTCTCTTCCAGGGGATCCTCATCAATAGTCATAAGCACATGAATAGAATAGCAAGCCCATCCCCTCATCCTGCGGGCAAGTAAACGGAGTACCATCAAGATACATAAACGCCATAAGGCCTATACAGACTCCAATAGGTTAGCATTGGAACAGATTCCTCAAGGAGGCCTGGCCCACTTGGGTATCTGCCCTGGAGTCAGAATCCAGACAGTAATGTCTGGTAAACGTATGGACCAATTTCCAAGTTGCCGCCTTGCAAATCTCGGCCATCGGTACATTATGTAAGAATGCAATCGTAGCAGCCTTGCCCCTAGTAGAATGAGCTTTAGGGGAGGCAAGCAAAGGCTTATTTGCTATTTGGTATGCCAACTTTATACAGGATACTATCCATCTTGAAATGGATCTTTTAGAAGCTGGGAAGCCTGTTCTAACAGAGCCATAGTTTACAAACAATTGATCAGCTTTTCTAATGGATTTTGTTGCATCCAAATAGAATTTGAGAACCCTCTTGAGGTCTAGCGAATGAAGAGACCTTTCCGCTGGTGTGGTAGGACTGGGAAAGAAAGAGGGTAGAGAAGTCGTCTGATTAACATGGAACTCTGACACAACCTTGGGTAGGAAGGAGGGGTGAGTTCGCATAACCACCCTATTATGGTGGAAAACCGTATAGGGTTCTTTAGAACAGAGTGCTTGTATTTCACTCACTCTGCGTGCTGATGTAATTGCTACTAGAAAAGCTACTTTCCAAGAAAGGTGTTGTAATGTAGCCTTATGAATGGGTTCAAATGGAGGTCCCATCAATTTAGACAAGACCAAATTCAACTCCCAATAAGGAGAAGGAGGTCAAACAGGGGGATAAACCTTTTTCAACCCCTGCAGGAAGTCCTTGACCACCTGAAGCTGAAAGAAAGAAGGCTGGTTAGGTGATTTACGATATGCTGTTATAGCCGCCAAATGCACTTTAATGGAAGAATATTTCAAACCAGATTTGGCCAAATAGAGCAAATACGGCAAGATTACCTCCTCTTGTCCGTTAATTGGACTCCAACCATTACAGATACACCACAAGTAAAACCTTTTCCACTTAAGAGAGTATGAGGATCTTGTGGAAGGTCTCTTTGACTCCCTTAAAATGTCCATGCAGTCCTGAGGGAGGTTCAAATGTCCGTACTGCAGGACTTCAGGAGCCATGCTGTCAAGCTGAGCGAGGGAAGGCTGGGGTGCAGAATCTTCCCTCCCAATTTGGTGAGAAGGTCCGGCCTGCACGGAAGTCTCCGATGCGGGCGAACCGAGAGTTGCAACAGGTCCGGATAGCACCATTGGCGAGGCCAGTCCGGTGCTATGAGTATCATCCTCATTCTGGATCGCAGAAGTTTGGCCACCACCTTCGGAATTAGAGGGAGGGGTGGAATTTTTGCACCCCCTGCTTTTAATGAGCTGATGGACGGTTCTGCCAAACTTAAGCTTTTTAATAATACCATGAATGAAGTGATAGACAGGTTGGCGCCCATGTCACATCAACTCAATAACTCCAGGAAAAAAGTGAAGAATGGTACACTGATGACCTTCGTAGTGATAAATCCAGATGTAAACACTTAGAAAAATCTTGGCACAAATCCCAGTTAGAGTCAGATAAATTAAAATTTAAACTGGCCCTCACCATCTATCATAAGATGTTAAAAAGGGCACGTAAAGTGCATTATATTACTAAACTCAACCAGGCAGGTAATTCTTCAAAAGATCTTTTAAAATTCTTAATGCACTTGCCCATCCTATAGCATGTGCACAGCCAGTCTCCCCTCTCAGGATTTGTGTGATGATCTAGCCGTATATTTTGATGACAAAATTAATTTGATTTACAAACAATTTGCTCAAATTATGGCCTCGGTGCATCCTGCCAAATCTGAAGTAGTACCATTATCAGGCTCAGGAGAAGGTCTGAAACAGTTTAAGTATATGGAGGTGCTAGAAGTAGAAGCCATGCTAAAAAAGGCAAAATCTGGATCTCCTTCGGATATTATGCCTGCTCATAAGTTTGCCCTTCTTGCTCCTTATTTGGCTGCTCCTATTGCTGAGATCTTAAATTCGTCATTAACTGAAGGCAGTGTGCCTTTAGATTGGAAGGCTGCCCAAGTTCTTCCTATTAAGAAGAAAGACCAGGTGCCTGCCCAAGTGCTCTCCAACTACCGTCCCATCTCGCTTCTCCCTCTAATGGCTAAACTGGTGGAGAGCCATGTTAACACGCAGTTAACGGACTATTTGGAGACAAACGGCATCCTTGATCCCTCACAATCCGGGTTCAGATCCAACTACTCCACTGAGACAACTCTCATTGGAGTAACGGACTATATTAAATTAGCCTTGGATGATAACAAAGGAGTGCTGTTGGTCTTGTTAGATCTAACAGCAGCCTTTGATACGGTCTCTCATCAGACACTGATATGTCGACTGAGAGAGGCCGGTCTGCAGGGGATGGCGCTCAATTGGCTTGTTAGCTTTTTAGACCAACGCACGCAAACTGTAAATTTAGGCCCTTTTCGATCTCGAACTATGAAGCTTAATAAGGGGGTGCCCCAGGGCTCTTGTTTGAGCCCGACTTTATTTAATATCTATGTGGCCCCCCTTGCTAAAGTCATCCGTGAGTACGGCTTCACACCTTTCTCTTACGCAGATGACACTCAGTTACTCCTATCCTTTGATAAGGATATAGAGGCGGTCGATCAGCGTTTTGCAAAAGGCATGTCTGCCATAGCTGATTGGATGACCAAACACTGTTTGCAGCTAAATGCGGCTAAAACAGAGATTTTGCTGTTTGGTTCTGCACTTACTTCATGGTCCCCAGTGTGGTGGCCGACAGTGTTGGGCCCCGTCCCCTCACCTACCTTGGTGGGTAAAAATCTAGGGGTCCGGCTGGATACTCGGTTATCGATGAAAGATCAAATAATGACCACTGCCGGGACCTGTTATCATGCCCTGAGCCTTTTGCGAAGAGTGTTAATTTGGTTGCCCCTTTCAGTACGTCTAACCCTATTTCAGGCTTTGATTATAGGTCGCCTTGATTATTGTAATGCTTTACTAATCTCTGCGAACGATGCCTCTCTTAGCAGACTGCAGATCGTGGCCGCACGCTTAGTCTTAAATAAACCGCCCCGCACCTCCCCCGGTCCTTTATTAAAATCTCTTCATTGGCTGCCTATCCGCCAGCGAATAAAGTTCAAACTTTGTTGCTTTGCACATAGAGCTGTTTTTGGTACAAGCCCAAGCTATATGGCGGATAAGATTAAATTATATTGTCCGAACCGCTGTCTTAGATCGGAAGGCAAAGGGCTGCTGGTGGTCCCTCGTTTTAAGAAAATTCGTTCGGGAGGTAAAACGGTTGCCTACCTGGCCCCTAAATATTGGAATTCCTTGCCAGAAAAGCTTCGCAAATGTGCTAGTCTTGGTCGATTTAGAAAACTATTGAAGACGGAATTATTCATGCACTGAGCTCTGGAAGTTTCTGCCAGCTGGACCTGTTTCTTCTATGCCAGCGCGGAGATACCCCTTCGGGGGTGATTCCTGCGCTTTATAAATGCCCTACATACATACATACATGCAGGCCTAAGCGCTGAAGGAGATCTAGGCAGGTGCGAAGGTGTTCCTGCATCATTTGAGGAGAGGATCCCTTCAACAGCCAGTCGTCCAGGTATGGATATACGAACAGGCCTTGGCGATGTAATGCTGCCGCTACTACTGCCATGCATTTGGTGAATACCCTCGGAGCTGATTTTAGGCCTAAGGGTAAGACTTTGAACTGGTAATGATTTGTTCCCACCGTGAATCGCAAGAAACTGCGATGTCGTGCTGTGATTGGGATGTGAAAATACGCATCTTGGAGGTCCACCGAACACATCCAATTGCCTTTCTTTAGATGTGGGAATATTTGGTGGAGCGCCAACATCCGAAACATTTCCTTTTTGATGGACTTGTTCAGAGAACGTAGATCCAGAATTGGTCTGAACTTGTTCGGTTGATCTTTTTCTGAACAAGGAAGTATCGTGAGTACACTCCCTTTCCTCTCTGTGCATGAGGGACCTCTTCTATTGCTCGCTTTCGAGAAGGGTCGACACTTCCTGACGCAGGAGGTCTATATGTAGATGACGAGATTTCACTGGAGGAATGTCTCTTGGGGACGCACAAAAACGTAGTGTGTACCCATTTTTTAGTATATTTAGCACCCACTGATCTTTGGTTATGTTGCGCCACTCTTGAATGTAACTTGAGATACTTCCTCCCACTGGAGTGTGCAACAACGGTGCTAGAGGAAGCAGAAACTCATTGCTTCCCTGGAGTTTTTGATGTGGAGGAGGACTGCTGTTGATGTCCTCCTCTTCCTCTCGAGGAACGGCGGCCTTGATACTGGGATTTGCCCTGTTTGTTTTGTGACCATTGAGGGGTTTGAACCCTCTGTTGGTAGTTTTTCCGATTGTAGGGCCGGTATCTCTTCCTAAATTCCTTTTTCTTCTCTAGGCCCACAGCCTTTAAAGTGTCCAACTCGGCCTTCATCCTCGCCATTTCTTCGTCTGTGTGTGCACCAAACAGTGAAGTGCCAGAAAAAGGGAGATTCAGGATGCGTTGTTGCGCCTCCGGTTTTAACGCTGTGAGATGCAGCCAGGAAGATCGTCGTGCACATATGCCATGTGCATACGAGTGAGCCGCCAGGGACGCACCATCTGCTGCAGTGCTGATTACCTGGTTTGCCACCAGAGCACCTTCCTGAAGGATTTCAGAGAAGTCCTGTTGATCCTCCTTTGGGAGCTTGTCCTTGAAGCGCTCCAGTGAGTTCCATAGTGACCTGTCAGAACGACCCAGCAGAGCCGCAGCTTTGGACACTTGTAGAGAAGACGCTGCAGAGCCACAAGCCTTCCGTCCCCAAGAGTCTTGTGCTCTACTCTCTTTATCCGGAGGAGGAAGATGCAACCGCATGCGTCTTTTTCGCTGCTGCAATAATGACAGAGTCCGGAGGTGGATCCGATCTAAGGAAAAGAGGATCCGATGCAGCTGGCTTATATTTTTTAAGGATCCGAGCTGGAGCTGCTTTAGCCGATGCTGGAGCGAGGAAGAGCAAAGGGAGCAATGGCCTAGCCGCAGACCTTTGATGGAGAGTCTCAAAAATGATGGACGTGGTTGTCTGAGGAGCTGACATGTTGATGCCCAGCTTCTGAGCCCCTCTGGTGAGAACATCATGAAAAGTGTTCACATCATCAATAGGCGACACTCTGGAGGGAGGACTATCCGTCATGGTAGGTGAGTAATCCCTTTTGGATGAATGTGTCGAAGAGGAAGACCAAGACTGTGTACGCCGCCTCTTGCGATGTCCCTGAGACGACCTGCGTTCAGGGGATCTGCCTCGGTGTTCCCTGGCCCGAGTGGTGGGTGATCTGTCCACTTCCTGCACAAGACGCTGCAATGGTGATCTGTGCAGCGGACTGGAGTAGTTCGTAGGCCGTTGAGCGTGACCTGCGGGCCCTGTCTGCCAATGATGGAGAGGTGGAAGCCATCTGGGAGAGAGATGGATGGAAGGAGATCGCTGTCTCCTTGGAGAACCTCCTGGCGGTGTAGGTTCCTCCGAGTGAACAGAAGCACTGCGTGATGACGCAACCGTCTGGGGTGAGCTCCGAATGGAGTGAGAGGACTCTCTGCGGCTTCTGGAGCGATGTGACGTCGATGGGGAGTGTCTCGGCGTCGATCTGCTCTGTGTCACCATCACTGGTGAGTTTCTCCTCGACGTCGACCTCTCAGTGTGCTTCGAATGTCTGGAGCCCATAGACCTCGCCTTCGACGTTGAGCGTGCAGGAGACCTCAACGTTGAGCGGGTAGATGGAGAAAACCTTCTCGACGTCGATTTTTCTCTCGACGCCGACCTTCTCGTCGTCGACGGAGTCCGCCGTCTCGACGTCGAACGACGTTTGGTATATTTCACTCTTGGTCTCGACGTCGAATACCTCGCCGTCGGAGAGGATCTTGCCTTTGACGTCGAACGCCGCCTGGACGGAGGCGATGAGTGTCCTGCCTCAGGTGACGAGGCTTGCCTCGACGTCAACTGTCGCCTGGTTGACGTCGACGGAGATGTTTGCTTCGACGCCGATCGCTAGTGACCCTGCGACGGCGGAGCCTGTCTCGACGTTGAACGCCGCATCGACGGCGACGACGGAGATCTGTCTCTCGACGCTGGGCGAGCCTGCACCAACGGAGAGCGACTCCTCGACGCCGATCGTCGCCGGGTTGACGACGGCGGAGGATTCGACGTACCTGCATTCTTCGACGACGACCGATGTTCTCTCGACGGCGAGCCCGCCGTCGATGGTCTTCTCGCCGACGTTTTCGCTGCCGATGAAGGGATTTGAGGCGCCGAGCCCGACGCCGATGGAGAGCATACTGGAATCTTACTTCTAGATGAGCTCTCTTTCCTCTTCTTCATCGGAGGCTTGTCTCTAGAAGGTGATTTTCTCTTCTCAGCCAGCCCATGGAGGCGAATCCTTTCCCTGTCCTTTAGAGTTCTGTTGGACAGCAGCTGGCAATGCTGGCAGGATTTAGGATTATGTTCAGAAGGAAGGCATAGAATACAGACAGGATGGGAGTCTGATTTAGCCTTCTTCTTGCCACAGGAAGGGCAAGAGTCAAAAAGAGAGGGCATTCTGACTGAAAAACAATGCTCAACTCTCTAAAAAACAGTAGAGAAATACTTCAACACCAAAAAGACGCCGAAGTAAAAGGTTTTTGACTCGAAAATTGAAGAATTTTCTGACAGAATCAGAAAAAAAGGTAGAGCTGAAGTAACCAGGGTCCTGACAGAAGGAGCCGGAAAGAACAACTGAGCTAACTGTCACCCCTGAGGCATGATGGGAAGCTAGGGGTCATGGCTGCCTTAAAGGCATGGTCCCAGTTTATCTGAGTGTTTATGTGGGTTAGCTTTTCAGCTTTCTACACTAATGTTTCTACAATGCAGCCTATGTGCTGGCAATGTTTTTTTCATTATTCCTTGCAGGATTGTGTTTTCTGCTGTATATTAAAGCAGTTTTCAAAAGCTTTCTTTCTCCCTGCTTTATTGGAATATATTTATGTGCATAAGAATTCCTTGCAACATTGCTCAGCATGTCTATGGGAGGCTGCATTGTGTGTTTTTATATATATATATGGATATATATATAGAGCTACATATATGGTTTTCACATATATGTGATGTGTTTCCGGGGTCCCGCGCATGGGCGGGAATATTCATGTGCTTATGACTATTGATGAGGATCCCCTGGAAGAGAACTATTGTTCCAGTCACTTTTCCTTCTACAGCAAAGGAGCCTTCCAAGATTCATAACCTTATACTCTGATACAAAGCAGATTCAGAAGGAGAACATTTCAATAGTTAGATCAGCAAAATGTTTCTTGAGGGATGCCTGCCCCTCAAGTGTATAGAAACCAGCATCTGCATCTAAATAATCACCACACAAGACATGCAGTGACGCCTAAATTGATAACATGCAGATTTCCAGGAGAGCAATATTACAATAGAGAGCAGTGGTGGCAGTAAAGCCCGAGACCGAATGTGATCAACGGTGTCTCGGAAGCGGACTGTCTGATTTAAAGTATCACAACTGATTGCATTTCATGATTAAGAATGCTATTCTGAACAACGCTGGGCTTCACACAGGTCATCCGAATCTGGGAATTAAGCGAGATTCCCCAAGTCTGAAAGAACAAGACTCTCAGCAAGGCAGTGCGTGCATCCCCATGCTGATGACTGTGCGGCCCTGCCATTCACCCATCACTAATCTTACACACTCCCCCGCAATGAATCTGATGTACATAATTACCAGGGGAAAAAAACAGCTGCAATGGCAGGTGACTGGCATGGAGGTGCAGAACGTTACACAAGGCTGGAGGTTTTGAACCTTTTGAACTATTTTTCGCTCCACTGCAAGTTTGCCAAGCTTCTGTTAATTACAAACAGCTTTATACTGTAATGATACACTTAAACAGAACACTTTATGTAATTATCTAATCCAACTTGCCTGCTCAATTTGTTTATACCACATCATGAGAACATCCTCTAGCTGGTGAACAAGATCAGGATTAGAAGCAGCAGCCATCATATCTTCAAAGGATTGTAGTTTACCAAAATCTATGGTCTCAACTTTTTTTAACTCTACAGCTCCATCTATACTAATTTTGGCACCTAAAATTGATTATAACAAAGAAATAATGAAATCCTGTTAAAAATGACGGTAATTTCACTCAAAACTATAATTGTAAAATAAATAAGTCGGCGAACATTCATTATATTAATTCCTTTAAAACCTACATAGAGGTCATTGCGATGCTGAGACTATTTACCTATATTTTTAAGACATTACTATCACACTGTCCCACTGTTCTTATAAGGCCTTAGAATGTGCTCCATTCACTTGGATAGCTAGCAATCTATTTTTTCTTTTTTAGTTAAATGTTTTGTCAAGTGCCGGCTTGTGACAGGACCACTTTTGTAGTGTTTGTGCAGATTATAAGGTCAGATCATGTGAAAACCCTATCCCCCACAAAGATGGTATCATGTTGGTAAGCACTCAAGATCAGCTGTAGACTATTCAATTGCTGAATTTCTCAATGTTAGTTCTACAATCTTAGTAACGGCGTTTCTGAAAGAGGTAGGGCGTAGTTCTTGGGGATTCAAAAGAGCAGGGTGAAACCACCACTTAATCTGTAAACATTGTCAAGGCATGCAGGTTTTCTTAGGAGGATGATGCCTGCATCCTTCGCTGGCACCACCTAATTCTATATAAAGCCTTCAGTGCTCTAACTACCCCTTCTGCAATCTATTAAACTGGACGCGGGAATCCAGGGTGTGCGAAGTGGTGCTTAGATTTTTTGCTTAGAGTCTTGAACATTGCGCAGCTATTACACCCAATGCATTAACCCATCACATATTTGGAAAAAATAACCAAAAATTGCAAACAAATATAGTCCAGCCAAGCAAACCTAGCATGCTAGTTCAGTGGCAACTTGTGATCTTTAAACAAAGCCAAGTAATCAAAACAGCCTTCCTCAAGGGAGTTTTCTGGAGAGGGGATTCTCCATTGAGATAACTGTGAAAAAATGGGTAGAAATAGTGCATTGAACTCCACAATTTAAATTAAATCTGGAAAATGCCACTGGTTCACAACCAGCATTTATAAAATATTCCAGATTTTCAATGGTCCTGTCTGGAGGAAGGGATGGGCTGGGGTGTATTAAGATATGCTTTGTCCTTTTTTTCGTTTTGGGACATTCCCACGCTGCGAGCTGGAACAGGGGTTGGTTCAATACACAAGTATAATATGGGTAAATTGCAACAACGGCCTCAGACTTTACTACTCAGTGTACACATTGGCCTGAACAAAAAAAGAAGGTGGCTAGAGGAATAGTTTTACTGCCTGCACAATTTGCAATCCAGAAAGGCTGATGTGCCCTTTGATCTCTCTCTTTCCCTGATGCAGTATTAGGAAACACCATGCAGTCAAATCAACGAGCTACTAAGATCTCATAAAACAGAACATTGGAGGTCAGCACCTGTATATTAAACTGAAAACCTTACAAGTAACAAGTTAGCCTGATTGAAATTGACATTCCTGGTTTTCCCAAAGACTGCATGCCAGGTTGCCAGACCCCATTCACGGGGGACAGGGAAAGCAGAGGCTACTATCTTCAGGTCCCCTCCACAGAGGTATTGATGGCACAGTTCTCGAATTGTAGGTCAGGGTCCCCAGATGACCCCATTCCACCTCATGTCCTGAAATACATCTCGGATATCATCGCTCCTATCTATCAGGAGCTATTTGCCATCGCCCTCCATTCGGGCACTATGCTGGATGATTGGAAAAGAGCGAATGTTATTCCTTTGCTCAAAAAGGCTAACGCTGGTCCTGAAACTCTGGCAAATTTTAGACTTGTCTCTCTGCTCCCAGCCACCTAGAAAATCTTGAAAAAAGTGGTGAATCAACAGCTTACCCCCTTTCTTACTGAGAATAAACTGTTACATCCATCTAAATCTGGCTTCAGAGCTCGCCAAAGTGCAGAGACTACATTATTGGAAGTCTCAGAATCTATTTAGATCAACTTAGATTCAGGACTTAATCTCGCTCTAGTGCCGATAGACCTGTCAGCAGCATTTGATACAGTGAACCGTGCTATCTTGCTGCACAGGCTAGAACTTCTGGGTGTGACAGGCTTAGCTTTAGGCTGGCTGGGTTCTTTTCTCGAGAGACGAGAACACGTGGTCTGAATGAAGCCTTATGCCTCGGGTGCAAAGTCGTTGAAAAGGGGGGTGTTGCAGGGCTCCTCCCTGAGTCCTACTCTCTTCAACATTTATATGACCCCCTTGGTATACTTGGTCAAATCCTTTAACATCAATGTGTCATGTCTCCGGTTACGCCTGGTAGGAATCTGTGCTCTTTTACATGTACAGTTTGTTCCTAAAGGTTCATTTAAGTGAAAATCCGAGGGCACCTTAGGGATGAACTTAGGGTTAGTACGGAGTACTATCGTGTCATTCTTGCACTCAAGAAAAGGCTCCTGGATAGTGAGTGCCTGCAATTCGCTAACCCTTCTAGCCGATGTTAGAGCCAGAAGAAGAGCCACCTTCCACCACAAGAATTTTAAGTCTGCCTTATGGATAGGCTCGAAGGGCTGTTTCATGAGCTGAGCCAAGACCACGTTAAGGTGCCACAGTGGTGGAGGAGGCTTAACCGGAGGGAAGACTGAAAAAAGCCCCTTCATAAATTATTTATTTATTCTTGCTGACCAAAGAGAAGGGCCTGAAGATGTTCTTCTGAAACGAGAGATGGCCGCGAGGTGAACCTTAATAGATGCATGAGCCAGGCCGGCTTTTGCCAAAGAAAGGATGTAAGGAAGGATTTCATGAGCCGAAGAAGAGAAAGGATGAACTCCCGATCCTTGGCAACAGTGACAAAACCTCTTCCACTTCATCCGGTATGTCTTGTTTGTACTCTGAGCACGAGCTTGGGAAAGGATGTCTCTACATTCTGCGGACAGCTTCAGGTCGAGAAACTCTCTGTGCTCAGGAGCCATGCTGATAATTGCAGGGATTTGGGATCCGGATGCAGTACTTGGCCCTGGGACATCGTCAGCAATGATGGGATAGGATCCAAGGGAATCGGTTGCTCCTCCGACAGAAGAAGAAGCTCCGTGTACCAGTACTGGCGAGGCCAGGACGGTGCAATGAGGATCATTTTGCAGGGTTCCGCTTTTAACTTCCTGAGAAGCCTTGGGAGAAGAGGAATGGGGGAAAAGCGTAGACAAAGGCGCCTGACCATGCCATCGAAAACGCACTCCCCCAGGATCCCGGATGGTGATGCCAGCTTGCGAAGTACCGGCATTTCTTGTTTTCCGGTGTCACAAACAGATCTATGGACGGCCTGCCCCATAGTCAGAAGATGTCGTCCAGTGTCCTCTGATCCAGCTCCCACTCATGGCAGACTGAGTTTAGTCTGCTGAGTGTATCTGCCTTCTCGTTGAGATTCCCTGGAAGATGCTCCGCTTTCAGTGAAACCCCATGAAGGATCGCCCATTCCCAGATACCTTGAGGTTCCACAGACAACAGACAGGATCTCGAGCCGCCCTGCTTGTTGACATAATGCATGGCCGGGGTATTGTCTGTTCTTATCAGAACCGATGAATTTTTTATTCTCGGGAGAAACGCCTGTAGGGCTAGGCGAATTGCTCTGAGTTCTAGCAGACTGATGTGCAAAAGACGATGATGCTGTTGCCATCGACCACTTATCTGGAGGTCCTGTAAGACCGCTCCCCAACCTTCCAGGGATGCATCTGTTGTAATTATCTGAGGAGCTGGAGTGACCAAGAAGGAGAGACCCGGGGAAATGTTCTCCTTGTGAATCCACCATGAAGCGGCTTCTCTCATTGGTGTAGTGACCGTGATCATGTCCTCGAAAGACCCCTGCACCTGATGCCACTGTAAGTCCAGTTGCTCCTGGAGAGGACGCATTCTTAGTCTGCAGTGTGATATCAGAGGAATGCAGGACGAAATGGATCCCAGAAGGGACTTGTAGAGGCAAACTGAAAGTGACCTTCTTTTTAGAAGTAGACGGGCCATTGACATCAGTTTGGTTTGCCTTTCGAGTGACGGAAATGCTCTGTTCAGGGACGTGTCCAACATCGCTCCCAGAAAAATGACGTTCTTGGATGGACACAAGTTTGACTTCTCCCTGTTGAGGGTAAGACCTAGACTCTTGAACAGCTTTGTACAGGCTGTCACCGAATTCCTGGCTGAGGTTTTGGAGGGGGCTTTTAGCAACCAGTCGTCCAGGTAGGGGAACACCTGGTGCTGTTGTCTTCTGAGGAAAGCCGCTACCGGAGCCAGAATTTTCATAAAGATTCTTGGTGCTGATCTGAGGCCGAAAGGGAGGACTTTGAATTGAAAGTGGCTCTTGGCTACTGTAAAGCGAAGGAACTTCCTGTGCGATGGATGAATGGGGACGTGAAAATATGCGTCCTCTAGTTCCAAAGTGGCCATGAAATCTCCTGAATTTAGAAGTCGAAGTATATCCTGCAAGGAGAGCATTCGGAACGACTGCTTTATGAGATAGGGATTGAGCTCCCTCAGATCTAGGATAGGGCGCCACTTTTCGACAGTCTTTCGAACCAGAAAGAACCAAGAGTAGAATCCCTTTCCTCTTTGGGATAAAGACCGGTTCTATTGCCCCTTTCTGCAACATTTGTTGGACTTCTAGGCGCAGGAGACGGAGATGTTTTGTTAAGTGGGTGCGAGGAGGGGTGTTTGGAGGAGGATGAACAAACTCCAACGTATGGCCAAATTGAACTATGCTGAGCACCCAACGATCTGAGGTTATTCGTTGCCAATTTTGGAAGTAGCGAGAAATCCTGCCCCCTACAGGTGTTTGATGAGGGGAAGGAACAGTAGTCAGAGCCTGCAAGCCGCTATTGACGCCTTGAAGAATCCTTCCCCTGACGTCCTGCTCTGCCTCTGGGCGCCGATTCGGAATAGGTTGTTGACTGACCTTGTCGCTGATTGTACTGCGGACGGTAAGACTGCGTGGCAGGTGTATAAGAGGAGTATCTATATTGTTGGTACCCGCCTCTATATGAAGGAAGCCCTCTACCCCTTGCTCCTCGAAAAGGAACTTTGGGGTATTGAAACGTCCCCAGCGACTTTGCTGTGGCCTTTTTTATGTCTTGGAGAGCGTCATCCACATGTTTGCTGAAGAGCGCTTCTCCATCGAATGGAAGGTCTAATATTTTGTTCTGGACCTCTGGTCTAAACGAGGTTGCACGAAGCCAACCCTGACGTCGTAGGACGGCTGCTCCCGCCAGGGAACAAAAAGCAGTTGTAGCAATATCCATTGCGCAATCAATGACCTCAGAGGAGGCCCTCTCTCCTTCCAGGAGGATCTTTTTTGCTTCTGTTTTACTGTCTTCAGGAAGTTGGTCGAGGTAAGGAGACAGATCACACTACATCTGGCGGTCGTAGCGGCCCAGAATCGGTAAGGGTTAGCTGCTTTGACCAGTAGGCCTGACATAGTGGAGAATCTCTTGGCCACATTGTCCAGGCGTCTGCCTTCCTTGTCCGGAGGTGTAGTCAGATGAGCTGCCGGATTTTTCGACTTCCGCTGCGCTGCCTGTGATATGACTGAGTCCGGTTTCGGCTGACTCACTAGGCAGGCCGGGCTATCCTCTGGGGCTTTATATTTCTTTTCCAATCGAGGAAGCACAGAGACCGCTGTGGCTGGGGTCTTCATGATTTTAAGACCCACTTCCCATACATGATTTACAATGGGAATGGTTCTTAACGTTTTCTTATAGGGTTCCTTAAAGTCATATAAGAAACAGTCTGTCTGCGCCGAAGGCATAGGCAGATCAAACCTCTTGGCCGCCCTTTCCAGCAGATTGTGGAAACCACCTATGTCCCCCGGCGGAGAATCCACAGGAACCGGTGAATATAATCATCCCATTCCCCATGCGGGTCTGGGAGATCCGTGTCCCCTTGGTCATCATCCGAGGTATCTTGTTGGATAAAAGGAGTAGTTGGTGGAGGATCCTCAATTAACTGTAGCGGTGTAGGTGGCACCCGGGGGTGGAAGGCACCGAGGTTGGTCCAGTGGGAACTGAGCCCTGTTCCGGAGCCGAAGCTGGTGATGGAAATCTCCGTTTGTAGTCTGACAGCATAAATTGCAAGTCCGAAATCAACGAGGATGGCATACAGACCATCTCCTCTTGATATCCTGTATGGTAGTCCTGGGGAGGATCATAGTCCTGCTCCCCTTCATATCCCTCTTCAGAATCTTCCTCCTGGCACTTAACGTGCAGCTCCGAAGGGCTATGGGCATATCCGAAAGGACCGTCATCATCCGAGTCCTCCTCTTCCAGGAGGTGAGAGGGTAGTAGAGGGGTCACCTTGCTAGGTGAAGTGACTTCAGGAGTCACATGGCGTTTTCTGCAGAATTTTTTTACTCTTGTCGACGATGTCGTCGACGGTGTCGTTGACAATGAAGATATTGCCATCGACAGCGCTGCCGTCGTTACTGTCGTCACTGCCATCGTCGCCTCCGTCGTCGATGGAGTTGGAACTGTCTTCGTCGACACCGTCAAAGTTTTCGGCGACGATCCCGTCGTTGGAACTGAGGAGAGCTGAAGAGACTGGCCCTCGTCACTCCGCGTTAACGATGTCGATTTCTTCATCGACGGGGTCGTCGACTGCTTCGTCGACAATGGTAACTTTTTTTGCCTGTCTTTCCTCAAGAGGAACAGAGGAGGGTTTCTTGAACACTTTTCGTACCTCAGGAGGGGAAGGAGGAGGAGGAGGAACAGAGCTCGACTTCCTCACTCCACTGTCTCCTGTTTTAAGTCCTTTCCTCTCCTTTTAACCTCAGTGAGGAGATTTAGTTGGACAGAGCCTGTCAGACACATAGGAGGTCTTTTTAGAGGCTTTTCGAGGGCGCTCCTCAGAAGTAGGGTCAGACCTTCCTCTTTTTTCAGATCTCCTAAAAGACGAAGCAGATGAGGCCTCATCACTGTCGTCACTAGAGACTGGATCTCTTCTGGATTTTCGCTTCTGGAGCCAGGTAAGGAGACGTCCCCCACGATCCCTCAAGGTTTTAGTAGAAAAGGTACGACATACCTTGCAGTCCTTGGCCTTGTGGTCGGGATACAAGCAGTATATGCAATCTTTATGAGGGTCATCCACATAAAGCCTCTTTTTAGAGCAGGTGGCACAAGCTCTAAAAAGGCCTTTTTTCTCCTTGTCTGCCATGATGAATAGAGAACAGACCAAGATTGTAGAGTACACTGGAAATAGTTAGCTGAAGAATTCTCTTGAAAGTAGTAGAATAAGGAATAACTGAGCAGAGCTCAGTGGAGACTCCCTAGCACAACGTGCGGTAGAAAATCTGAAGGTCTTAGGTTCTCTCAGGAAGGTTCTAAAGGGTGAGGCTGTTCTGATTGGTTGTGTGTTTTATTTGGTCTCTTTTACAAAAAGAGGTGGATATGTTATAAAACTGAAATGGGCCTAGGCCTAGTTTCTAGTTTTTGATAGCTTTGCATTGCTATTTTGATTTACCGGTAACTCCCATCTTGACGACGGGGAATGATTCAATCATGTGAATCTATGAAAGTTCCAATCCTGGAGTAAATTTGGAATTCTTTTCAAATATTGCGTCTTCTTCAAGGGCCACTTCATGCATGTCGCCAGGTGAAAGCTGTGCGCAGAGAATATTTTGTGAAATTTTACAGACAGCTGCATCATTCCCTGAAAAATACCTCCGTTTTAAATTAATGGTATCAAGCAGGTTTTTTTATTTGATTTCAGGGATGATAGATATGCAAAGCCTTAAGTTTCTAGGCACGTAATTAAACACGATGAGTCATGGCATGCTTATTGTCAGCAGATTTCGAAATGGTAACGAGCGGAGTCTGACAGAACTCGGGATAGCTCGCAGCATCTATTTGTGGTGAGTAAGGGCAGCTGACAATCTCTGTAAAACAACGTGAGACGGGTTCACACACAAGAGCTTTGAATTTAGGACTTCAGTACGAAGAAACATCCAAGTGGCACATGCAATTAACTCTGTATTTATGGAAATCCTTAGATTTCTTTTATCAGGATTCATTTGTCCTGAAACTTGATTTTCATATTAGTTTGGAAACTAAGTCAAATAGAATGGCTAATTATGAACCCGAGCTTCATTACAGGCATGCCGACCCATCAACCACTTATGTCTCTGCAGACGTGCCTGTTTCTTTAAATTCTTCCCCTTTCTCTCATTTTATCCCACACCCTTCTTTTATCCTGGTTAAACACTGACATCATCCCGGGAACTTTAAGGGCAGGGCTACGAGTTCTCTGCAGCTTGTTTTTCACTCCTTGTCTTTTGTTTGAGGACTATATTTATTTTTGTCTTTCCGAGTACAAGGTGAGGAGAAATGAAAGCCTGTATTTTTCTCTACTTTACTTTACAGCAATAATTTGTCTGCCCGAGGGCGGTAACTTCACTGGTATTCTCCGGGCTGACAGTCCTTCCACTGCTATTTCTTAACCGTCATCTCTTCTGTGCTGTTAAAACTCACCCCTGCATGCTGAGGATCAGAAGGAGTGGTCGAGGCCACTCATGAAAACATTTGGTATTGAACGCATGCAACCAGGGCTTTAAGTGGGATGTGAAAACTAGGGGGTCTCTCAAAGGGGCGTGGCCAATGTAATTAAGGGCGTGGCTTAAAAATACATAAGCTAAAAATCTATGCTTAGCACAGTGTGCCGCCCGACTTGTATTTTGCTGTTTCTGTCATTGCATCCAGATATATGATACAAGTAAGATCATACCTACAACAAGTCAGGACTATTGGCTTTGTCAATGGTGGTTAGTTGCATAAGATAAATAAGCAGCAACTATGGCTTGTATATAATATTGAAAAAGCTTCCACTTAAAGCCCTGGTGACACGACAATGTTGCTGCTCCTGAGTTTCAAAAAGAGAAGGGAAATCCAGAGAGAAAATGACTCTCTTTAAAGGATTTCCCTTCCCCTACAAGGCTCACCTGGCATGACGTCATGCCGTAACTTCTCCACTAGTGAGAAGTGAGCAGTGTGAGCAGCGCACATCGATGTGCCTGCTGTCACTGCAGTCCAAAAAAAAATGGACCGTCTGTGCCAGGGCACAAAACAGAGCTTGATAGAGACCCGTTTCGAGGCCCCCTTTAAAAAACTGCCGGTGCTCAGCACCGGTGAGACCCGGCCCACTGAAAACCCTGTATGCAACAAATGTTAGTGGGTCTCCCGATGCATTCATAGGAGTGCGGGTGGCCCTTCACATAGACTGACGGGAACATGTGGTTGTTCTCCTGCAGTATAACTTCAGTGGTACTCTTTTAAGGAGGTTCTTTCCTGATGCAAGGTAATCTGGTTCTTTGCACACCACACCTTACCTCGTTCCTGTTTGAATTTAGTTCACAAGCCAACACCTTGTTTCTAAAATGTATTCTGTTCTTAGCATAAGGCCTACTGCTGTACAGCGTTTAGATCAGTAAAGGGTTTGCCCATGGGAGTAGTGTGGGCATGGGACGCTAGCAGTGTCTGTTGTCTTATATATCGGAGGATTGTAGTTATTTTGGAATTTCCCAATATGACACAGTTATCTGGTGGCATTTTTACTTTATAAACACACACAATATTTATTTTCTTCCTATTTACTTCAGTGTGTTGGTTTTGTAAAGCACATCATATCCTGCTGGTGCTTCCAGCAGGGTGCAAAAGCGGGGAGGGGACTAGAATTAACTCTTTGAGCACCAATGCAAAGGGCTTGACAGGCTGCTGTGTATAACCATAGCACAGTAGGTATCTTAGTGAGTTGAGCACCTGCTGCAGTAAAGTGTGTGTAACCTGCAGGAGCGAGGGTTCGTGCTGAGGTGGTGCTCATGCCCACGCAGCCTTTCAACCTCCAAGAAGAGTACCCTAGATTTGTGTAATGTCTGCGATTTAGATGCCAGTGTGCAATCCCGTTGCAGCGTCCTACTTACTCGGTCAATACTGCAACAATACATGATATGTCCTTGGCCTAGTTAAACCTTGCATTGTACATTCCGTCTGTGTCTTCCTGGTTTGGACTTAGCATGTTTGCTATTCAGGCTGCCCCCTCCCACTACCCCTACCGCCCCATCTACATTTTCTAAACTGGCTACAGGTGGAGAAGAGGGTGCTTTTTAATGTGACTTTCGAGCTGTTATGTGGCCTGCCATCGAAAGAGCCCTGCCTTTTTAGACAATTATTCTTCTGCTACTGTTCTGTACTCAATGTAGAATGGCATCAGTGTTGCGTATCATAAATAAATAAATTAATACATAATAGTACCGGTGTGGTGCTCGGGCGCCACCCACAGCAGTTTGTGAAGGGCCTTCTTTTAAAAGCACACAAACAAAGACAAATGTTTTACTTCTCAAACAGATGTTGTTTACTGCAGTGCTGCTTATCTTACTTGTTGGCAACTTTTACAATTAAACATTGTCTCCAAACCAGTAATTAGGTTTGTGTCCAAAGCAGCATGCAAACCAGAGAGAGCCTTTGAAATCCTCGAGCTTAGCACAGCAGGCCTGTCTCCATCATGGGGCAGCTCCATATATTTAACAAATAGTTGTGAACGCTTAACACTTGCTATTTGTAACAGATTTGCTCGTGTTTTAACACTTCGTTTCCATCAGAATTAAATCTAATTTATAGGTATTTTGCCTGCAGCTCCTTTCTCAAAACAAGCATTTGCAATGCAATAGGTCATGCATTACTGAAAGTTTGAGCTATTGGTGTTGCAAATAATAATGCAATGCCAATAGCTCAAACCTTCAGTAATGCGAGACCTATTGCATTGCAAATGCTTGTTAGTAAAGCCATTATGGAGCAGTGGAGTTCGTAATGACCAACTCCCACACCATATACTCCTTATGGCTTTACTACACTTACAATGTCTAAGAATGGACTTAGACAGTGTAGGGGTACAGGAATCATGCCACTTTACCCTCACCTGAGGGCTAGTGCACCCTGCGAGAGGGGTGACTTACCTAGGCCTCAGGCAGTGGGTTGCAGGCATGTCAACTCTTCATTTGTCTCTGCACCAAAACACGCAGCCTGCAATGGCAGTGTGTGGGTGTTAAGGTACAGGGCCTCTAAGGGTGGCATAACAGATGCTGCAGCCCTTAGAGGCCTTCCCTGGTGACAGTGCCCTTGGTACCCATGGTACCTTTTAAACGGGGCTTACATGTGGCCAGAGATGTGCCAATTGTGGGTACAAAGGTACAGTCTTGGGAATCTGATTGGCAGGGACCCAGGGCACATCAAGTCAGGTTGCATCAGATGTCAGGCAAAAAGTGTGGGGTAACCATGCAAAAAGGTGCACTGTCCTACATGAGGTCACTACACTTCAGTCCTGAGGGCAGGGTGCTTGGTTATAAGTGTGAGGGTGCCCCCGCATTAGCAGAACACCCCTACAAACGCCAGAGTCGATTCTCCAGGCATTGTAAGTACGGTCAGCCATTTTAATACATATAGTGGAGATCAGTAATTACGAGATGTCTAACTATATAGTGGCTGCACCGCACCCAGTCATGTTTGGTATCAAACATGTTGGAATCATACCCCAACACCAATTCCAGTGTAGGCAGTATGATCCCATGTACTGGGGGTCTCCCTAGGGTACCCCCCTGTACTCCCGGTTACAGCCTTTCTGTGTCTGCCAGCAAGCTAGTGTCACAGACACAATTCTGCCCTACTGCTACTGAGCTAGAGCAGTGGAAGTTAGAACAATAGGTTTCCTGTCACAGGGAGGTGTGACCACCTTTCAGACAGGACTTAGTGTATTAAGCTGGGGTGGGGTGCCTGCCAGCACCACTAGACTTATTTGAAGGACACATTTGGTGCCCAACTTGCATACTCCAGTTTGAGCCAGTTCAGGGAGCCCTTGGCTCCCGCTCTTGCGTGAAACTGGACAAAGGACATGGGAGAATCCTCCCCTCTGTCCAGCCCCTCTTATGGGGGGGACCCCTGAGTTGTTCCAACCCTTTCCTTAGGGTATTGAAGGGCTTACCTGTGGGTGAGTCCTCAGATTCGTCGTGGGAAAACTCTCAAGACTTGGAATGAAGGAGTGACTCCCCTGCATCTGCTGGCACCAAAACAAAGCTGACTGGTCTGCTGCTCCTGTCATCCTACAGTCTTTCCGAGGCTCACCAACACAGTTGGTGGTTCTGCAACTCCTTCAAAGGCCTGACCTGTCCCCTCTGCAATTTTGAGGCCCGTATCCCTCGTCCGAACTGCTGGGACCAAAGTCATGTGCACCGTGTCGACTTGCCGTTGCCAAGGCTTGTTGGCTTTGCACTCCAGAGATCTTCGGGATACAAAAAGCTAGAGCCTCCAGCATCTCTTCCCTCCAACATCAGCATCCTCACCTCATCCTCTGCACCGTGGGCCTTCATCTTTGGAGAGCTGCTCGAGGTCCTCTTGTCACTCCTGTGCCTTCAGCCTGTGGGTCCTCCTCAGGGTCCTCTACTGCTTCAGTGGGCTCCACTGCTTGCTCGGGCCTGCTCTGACTCTCCTGTTGTTGGTTAGTCCCTAGGACCTTGCTGGTGTCAATGTTGCACCTTTTTCGTCTTCCACGCCAGTTGCGGCTACAAAGCCTTGTTGGTGCTCAAGCAGGACACCGACCAGCTAGTCACCTGCATCCGACGTCGGACAGCTCGTGCATGGCTCCTGGTCTTCCTCAGCGTCGCCTGGTCCTCACAACTGCAGTGACAAGGTCGCCATCGACTCTGCTGAACCTCCCGACATTGGTGGGCATTGTGTCTTCGTGCCTCCTGGTCACTTCTGAGTGACATAGACTTTGTCCCCTATTCTTGCAGGTTCTTCACTTCCAGAATCCACCCTTGGATTCCACAGAACTTCTTCACCTTCTTCTCCAGAGGCATTTTCTTCTAAGTCTTCCATTGTCGTCTACGGAGGTTTTTGTCTGACGTTACTTCCCCCTATGCACCTGGCTTCCCTGGTGTAGGTAACCTGGTTCCCAGGGCATCCACAGGTGGGCTGGCTCTCCAAACTTCGGTCCTCCAAGGGAATTCTTTGGGGTCCTCCAGGAAGGGTCCTTCTTTTGCAAAATTGCAACCCCAACTTCTCAACTGACTTCCATTTGACACGCAGATGTAATTCAACTCTGTACACAGCCTCAGTGGGGTTCCTGGGTACTTACCTTGGGTGGTTCCTTGTGTCTCCAGCTCCTCTGGGTCTTCTGGTCCAAGTCCCGTCCTCTGTTGCAGTTCCTATTCCATTTTTTTAGTGGATGGTTTGGTCCTCCTCTGGAGACCACTCTGTTCTGTGCTACTTACCTGATTGCATTTGAAGTATTCTGTATTGCGTTAACATCTCCGGGTAGGAGATATACCAATGTGTTAGTGAGTGTTGTGTAATAAATAGAAGTATTTTTATATAAACACTGTGTAGTTCTTTTTCATTTAACTTACACTACAGTTTAAACTGGTAAAACAAGCTGCTTAACACTTCTTCAAGATAAGCCTAAAGACTGCTCTCCACAGCTACCACTTTGAGAGCTTTCTAGGTTATGAAAGGCCTGTAAAATCACCATAAGGGTTGCCTGGATTAGTGCAAGGTGCATCATTTAAATAAGTGTGCACCATATACTAAGCCAGCCTCCTACATCCACCTTTCATTATTCTCCCATTTCTTAAGTATCCCTTTCTTTGCCTACTCATCTCTACTTGCCTGCAGAAATGAACCCCTAGGTGAGGTTAGCTTGAAGATCCGAACTCCCTCCATTGCACATTCTTTTTTGCCTCTTATACAGGGAACCTGACTCCCTTGTCAGTGATTAGGAGTATATCATCCATGGCGGCTATGAGGGCCGTCTCTGTGCTGTGGTTAGGACTGAAACCTGATTTAGAAGGACGTAGGTGGAGGATGGTTTCGAAGTGATAGGCGAGGCATGAGTTAACAAGCTTTTCCAGAACTTTGGCTGGGCAGGGTAGGAGGGAGATGGGCCTGTAGTTAGACATGGTCAGCAGGCCGGCGGATGGTTTCTTAAGTAGGGGTAGAATGGTGGTGTGTTTCCAGGATTTCAGGAAGGTGGTGGTGAAGAGTGATAGGTTGAATATGGAGGTGAGTTGAATTGGATGATGTGGTGGTCGGTCCATGTGAGAAGGATGGTATTGGCCACTGAGATGTTAGGGAAGTTGGCAAAGAAAGGGTCGCGGAGGTGATAAGTGGGACCATTCACTTGTTGGGTGAGGCCCAAGATCCTGAGGTCTTCCAAGAGGTTTGTGGAGTTGGTGTCTGTTTGTTCATTTAGATGGACGTTGAGGCCGCCGAGGAGGATGAAGGCATCGGATGCTAGTGTCAGGATCTAGGCCGTTTCCCGCCTTCCTAGGTCCCAGCATGGTGGTTGATTGGAGGAACTACAACTCCCAGAATGTGGGGGCCGTGCGGAGGAACTAATCCGGGAATTTAAGGCGACGACCCACACCGGCCGGCGTGCGTAATTCCTCTTGATGTTCATGCGGAGACAGTCGGAGCGACGTACAAGGCTCCGGTCTCCTGTTTCCAGTTTTCGGATTTCCTGCGGTGAGCGGGTAACATGCAGAGGCAGTCGGTGCAACTTTCTAGGCTCCGGTCTCCTGTTTTCAGTTTTGGATTTCCCGCGGTTAGAGGGTAAAGTGCGGAGGAGTCCTGGAACCTGTGTCTACGTCCAGGTAACTCAGAGAGGGCGTTGGTGATTCGAGGTCGGAAGGAAGGCATCTCCGACACTACCCAGGCTTGGGTAGCTCTGGGCTAATCTCGAGCTTCTTCGCACGATGGAGCTTCATATAGGTTACAGTAAGGCATTGTCTTCTCTTCTGAGTATTTCTCCATGAGAAGGTAGGAAATCTTCTCGGATTGTTCGTGACTTTTGTGGATTTCATTCAAGACTTCTGTTGTTGCGGAAATGGAAAAGGTGTTGTAATTTCCCTTTATTCTTTTGGAATTTCAGTTCTTATTGCCTTCTCTAACTGTCCGTTTTGCTATCATCAACATAAACAATTCTGTCTGTTTGAAAGTCTGTCAAGGTTGGAGAATATCATTTGGTCCTCGATCTTGATGAAGGCCATAATGATGAACAAAAAATACCTGGAAGATTGTCTGAAGAGCACCTGGAGGAATAAGATTTTCTAGTGTGTCTATAATGGGGAGAATGAAGATGTCTTGAATGTGATTTACAAGGACAAAAAAGGTATTGATGCATTTGTGTCTTGGATCTCCTTGATTGCCTTGAAAATGGGGGTCATGGTTGAGTCCCAACAGGTGGAATGAGAGGCAGGATGACCATGATGTGGGTTTAAGAGGAGAGGAATTGACCAATATAGCCTTTTTAGGTCGAGCATTCGAGACCTCTTGTATATACTTTAATATATACTTATTGGGTCGAGCATTCGAGACCTCTTGTATATACTTTAGTATATACTTATTTGTGGGCTCTCTGCTTTTCCATTTGTTTGTTTCAGTGTCCTTAAAAAATCCTTGCTTGCTAGTGGTCAATCCTTTCTCTTTGTCCCTCCTTTTCAAAAGTTGTACACTCCCACAGAGCAGCGCCCTAGTACTTGTACCCTTCCACTTGATCCATTGTAACATCTGTTTAAGGACTACTTTTCCCTTTCTCTGAAGCATTTGACCAGAGCACTGGATGTTTTCAGTTGCATGAGGTCCGTTTCTGTAAATAGGGCTATAAATCATGCTCTACTCTAGTTACATGTGATGTGCATTCAAAGAACGAGGTGACATGTTACAGGCTCTTTTCTGAGGGTGCCTGTCACTGCTCCCGGCCTGGGAGGAGAATCGTGCCCACAGCTTTTTACATCCAGTTACGCGCTTCCAATGCTCAGTGAAAATTGCAACTTTTACAATTTTTAATGTAAGTTGCCCCACTTTAAGATGGCGACCACTCCTTATGCACATGACGTCATTAATGTCACGTAGAGGACGTCTCGTTTCTTTCATGGTTGCTTGTTACTGCAGCTGCCCAAAATACCCCAAGCTATCAAGAGCAATGTATGTTCTTGGCTAGAAAGCTGAGGACGCCTCCCACAATCCCACCCTGGAATCTCCCTGCTCGTGTTTACAAGTCAGAGACACGCATTCTGGTGTGTTTTACTGCCTTCAGCAATGCTTCATTGGTCTGCGTGTGCATTTTTGGAGTCTTTAGGGCTATTCCACAATAACATCATTTGTAATTCATTCCTGGGGTTTGGAAAAAGGAACGCCAGTAGGCAAAATAAAACAACTTTTATATTCAAAATTGTGCATTGTAACCTTCGATGTTACTTATTTTATCTGGAACGAATATAATTTGTTTTCTTCGATGACGGTTTGTTGTCACTGTTTGAAGGTGTTTATCTTGTCATTACTGGATAACTGATGTAAGAAATACAATGAAGTAATAAGTCAACAGTAAGCGTTAGCACAGGGTATAATATTCTGACAGGTGCGAGATAAGTGAGATGATGGATTGCCGAGGATAACACCGTTTTTTTCAAACAAGAAAAAAGAGACTCAAACTCGCACACTCAAGTATTTTTAAGAGTAGTTGGGGAAGTGCGATCTGAGCGGGAGAGTATGAGGAGGCAAGACCGTACTGGCCTGGCTGCAAAGACAGGGATGTTAGACTTTTTTCCCAGTTAATTTATCACTTTTTAATTTATTTGTTTAATGAACAGTAAAAACGATCTACCCTAAGTGCTGCAAACGATGGGTGCATCTGCCTTTTTAGGTCTCGCCTAGGCAGCGCATGCGCTGTCTCGTCGAGAGATGCTGTATACAGTATAGTGGGGGAAGTTCCGCCCACTTTCCGCCTATCTTTTTGATTGGCCGAATTCCTAAATGCTGCAATCTGATTCGTTTTCCTCAACTTAATCCCGCCTCCTGACGGCCATGTCGTCATTTTTCTCCTTCCATAGCTATCGGCCCCTTTACTTTTAAAACTGTTTTGTTCCCCTGCCTCCCCCGTTCCCTCCCACAGTCCGTCACTTCTCTGCCAACCACAACCCCCCCACCCACTCCTGTTCCTGCCTTCTTCGACGACCGCAGTTTTATTTACAATGCAATAGGACTCGCGTAAATACGAGTCCTATTGCATTTGTAAATGCTTTTTTGCACCTCTGATTGGCTGGCTGCATTCGCACTCTATTTTGCCTGACCTAGACTCTTGCATGCGCGCGATGCTATACATCGTACGCATGCTGTAGGAAAGTGGCTCTATATATACTGAACCAAAGTAAGGTTCAGTGTGCACAGAGTCCACAGTCCCCAGAGGTTTGGCAGAGGCTAAAGTTAGATATAACCTTACTCTCTAAAGTGGTAGCTTGGTCGAGCAATAAGGCAGTATCAGAGGACAGTGTAAAGCATGTGTTGTACACACTCAGTCAGCAAATGGTCTCACACACTCAAGAACTGAACTCTAGGCCAATTGTTTGTATAAAAAAATATAGTTGTTTTATTTTAGAACCACAATATGTATCAAAATATACTTTATCAGAATGGGTTACCTTAGTTAAACACTTTTCAAATAGGCAATAGACTTTTTGATTACAGTAGTCACAGTTGTTGCAAAAAGGCAACACAATGTCAAACACAATGTACCATTGAGCTCAATGGAAAGTTTTAGTTAAATGCAATTAATTACTTCGTGGATACTTTTCTAACCACAGGACTGGATCTTGGATTCAGTCCTGGGACACTTCCTGTAAACAGTTAGGTAAAAGCGTTTTGGTTACAGTAGTGATTTTTAAGGAATATTATTGTATTTTTAAAGTTGACACTTGGAAACTTTTCTAGGTAAAATTACCAATGTTATCCTATGGAAGGAAATTCAGTTTGCAGGTAAAGTATGTTTACGTTACTTTTGTAATCCAGGGCTGGGCTCTCAGGTTCAGCACTGGGATATCGATCTAAAACAGGCAAGTAATTACGTTTGTATCGTTGGCACGATTTTTAAAGAATATTTGTAAAATTCAGAAATCGACACTTAGAAACTTTTTCAGTCAAAAGCAGGCAATGATATCCTATGGAAGGAATTTCAAGTTACTGGTAAGTACGGTTAAAATTACTTTTCAGGGTCAGTACTGGGCTAAAAGATGCAGCACTGAGGTCTCTCCTGATAACAGGTGAGAAAATCGGAATGCGTTACTGTTGTGATTTTTAAGCAATATTTTGGTATTTCAAAAGTGGACACAAGAAATTTCACAGAAAACCAGTCAATGGATCCCTATGGAAGAAAATTGAGTTAGCGGTAAGTAACGTTGTGATTACTTTTCAGGGTCAGTGCTGGGCACCAAGATCCAGCACTGGGATCTCTCCTACTAGCAGGTGAGTATTTCCATTTTCGCTACTCGGTTGATTTTACGTGAATATTTTAAAGTTGAGAAACTCCACACTTAGAAGAATTTTCCGGTGATGTCAGCCAATGTTACCCTATGGAAGAAAAGTGAGTTATCGGCTTTTGGGTAAGTACTTGGCTGGCAAAGTTAAGATTTTGGGCATAGACTCAGGGGTCTCTCAAGGTCAGGTAAGTACAGTTGTTTCACCCCCAGCGGCACAGGGGCGGCTGGGTGCAGAGCGAGTTAGGCCCAATGTTATCCTATGGCAGGCAGGGGGCCCCTGGTTGGTGGCTGCTGGCTAGCAGGCCACGCGGCTGTGGGAGCTGGGCTCCGGGTCACTTACTCAGGGCAAGTGGGGAAGTCGGACAGGGTAGTTGGTGCACCCTCAGCGGCACTGGGGCGGCCGGGTGCAGTGGGCTTTTGGGCCGTCGGGCACCCAATGGTTTTCAATGGGAAGGCTGCGTGACGAACAAAGACTGCAAGCTCGGGGACGGTGATTCTTCAGGTGTGACCACCACTTCGAGAGGTAAGTTGGGAAGCTGTGGGAAGGGTAGGCACCCAGGAGTTGGGCACAGAAGGCCGTGGGGCGTCGGGTGCAGGGTTGTCTTTAGGCGTCGGAAATCTTACCCTCGGCTGGTCGCGGTTGGAGGGGTCCCTGGTTCTGAGGCTGCAGGCGTCGTCAGGAGCGTCGAGGAGGGTCCTTGGTTGCTGGATTCTGGGTCACAGTCGCCGGGGGGACGTCCTCGTGGTATTTGTCCACTCAGGCACAGGCCGGGCTCGGCGGGTGCAGAGGGTGCAGGATTCGCGGTTCCCGGTTGGCACCAGTGGTTGTTGCTTGCTTTGAGCAGTACCACTGCTCTTGGGAGTCCCAGGTAGTTAGAGTCACAAGGCAGTCAGGTCCTCCGGGGTTTGTGAGGTTGCTGACCACTGGAGATGCCGGGGTTTTAGCAGGAGCAGGTTCGAGGGTCGACAGGCCGGTAGAGCTGGGGCCAGTTCAGTTGGTGTCTTCCTCTTGTGAGCAGCTGCACAGCAGGTCTTCTTGTTTCTTGTTCTTCTTTCTTGCTTCGGAATCTGGAACTGTGGAAGGAAGGTTCAGGGAGACCCTAAATACTGAATTTAGGGGTGGTTACAGGTAGGTAAGGGCAGGGACCAATGGGTCCCTTCCCTGGGGTGGGTACACCCCCTATTCTGCCACTCTCCAGTGGGAGGGGGGCAGGAGCCTGTCCCTGGTTGGCTGGGTCCCCCCATCCTCAAGATGGCGGGGACTCGAGTTTGTGCTTCACCTCGCCTCTGGGCACAACCCATTTCCTCCCTCTGGTTTTCCCGCCGGTTCTCCCGCCAGAAGTGGGGGTAGAACCAGTGGGGACCAGTTTGCTGGGAGCAGCAAATGGTCTGGGGAAGCTCAAAAAGGCGGCAGGCCTTTGAAGCTTCCCCTGCCCATCCTGGGGAGGAGGCTTTGGCACCTCGCCCCAGGATGCGCATTGTTTCAGGCCCCTGAGAGCAGAGGCTCTCGACCCAGGGGTCCAGAAACATGTCTGGTGGTGGCAGCCTGGGCAGCCACTCAGTCCGGACACTGGACTGAGTGGCTGCCTGGGCAGCCACTCAGTCCGGACACTGGAGGTCGGGTTGGTTTCAGGGGGCATCTCTAAGATACCCTCTGGAGTGCGTTTCACATTAAATCCCACACTGGCATCAGTGTGGGTTTAATGTGCTGAGAAGTTTGATACCAAACTTCTCAGTTTTCAGTGGGGCCATTATGGTGCTGTGGAGTTTGTAATGACAGACTCCCAGCACCATATACTCTTAATGGCAGCACTGCACTTACAATGCCCAAGAATGGACTTGGGCACTGTAGGGGTACAGGGCTCATGCCTCTGTGCCCTCACCATGGCATAGTGCACCCAGCTAGAGGGGTGGCTGACCTAGGCCAGGGCAGTGGTTTGTAGGCATGGCACACAGGGATGTGTGCCATGTCGACTCTTCACTTTTGTCTGCACCAAGACACGCAGCCTGCAAAGGCAGTGTGTGTGTGTAAAGGTACAGGGTCCCTAAGGGTGGCACAACAAGTGCTGCAGCCCTTAGGGGCCTTCCCTGGTCACAGTGCCCTGGGTACCCATGGTACCATTTACCAGGGGCTGACCTGTGGCCAGGGATGCCAATCGGGTGTAGGCATCAATGCAGTTTTAGGGAAGGAACACAGGCCCTGGGTACCTGGTTGGCAGGAGCTCAGGGCACACTCAGTCAAAGCACATCAGCAATTCAGCAAGAAGTGGGGGCATACCATGCAAGAAAGATGGCACTTTCTCACACATGCGCGCCAAAAGTCTGCCTCTTGCTTATTTATTTGTGTTTTCGCGGCGTCCACTTCAGGGACACCGCGCTCTGTTTTTTTAGGTTTTTTTTCACTTTAACACTGAGCGCAGCGCCCGCATAAAGGACACCGCGCTCAGTGTTAAAGTTAGAAAAAAAGTGTGTGCTGGTTATTGTTATAACTTGGTGATATGTGCGCACACTTGTTCTTATGAGGTAGGTGAACCGTGTGTGTGAGCGGAGCCTGTCTGCCTGCCCGCGACCGGCTGGAGGTGCAGTGTACTTGTGCAGGACTGTGCTCACCGGAGCACATTGAGTGGTCCTGGGCAGAGGAGCTTTCCTCCATGCATGGCGAGGCGCTGGACCTGGCATGGGTCCGAGCACGGACAGCAGAGGTGGAAGTTGCAGTCAGAGGTTTGGCTCCGATCATGCTGCATCAGTATTTGCAGAGGTGCAGAAGGGAAGGGGGGTAAAACTCGGGGCTCATGGCTTCATGTGAAATGGCAGCGGGTGGTAGAGGCAGTGGTGTTACGTGCATATTTCTTAGTAGGATGAGTAGGTGAATGAAGGACTGTGGAGGAGGGGTGGGATGGGCGAAGGCAGTACATTGTGTAAGAAGGAGCTGGGGAAGTAGGAGGTGCGTGTGTTGAGTTTTTATTTAATGTGACTTGTTTAAGCCAAGCGTGTGATGTTGATCGAGTGCAAACTTCTGGCGATCGTGTACAGACACACATATTTTTTCAGCTGCACTGATGTTTATAAGTGCCGATTCCCCCCCCCCCATAGGGTGGTTGTTCGCGCGTGATCCTCGTCCGCAGCAGCAGACACGCAGCCAGCGTCCCTCTCTGAGGTCAGGTGACGCGGCAGGCAGGGCTGCTCGGGAGGAGCGCTTGAGGCAGGCTGGCACGGTGTTTTATTTTTTTTTATGCAGATTTCTATAGCGCAAACTCTACCTGAAGGTATTGGAGCGCTTTACATGAGCTCCGGTTACGTTACACAAGGGCACATTCAGGCACGGCGAGATTATGTGATCGGCAGGCAGGGCTGCTCGGGAGGAGCGCTTGAGGCAGGCTGGCACGGTGTTTTTTTTTAATGCAGATTTCTATAGCGCGAACTCTACCTGAAGGTATTGGAGCGCTTTACATGAGCTCCGGTTACGTTACACAAGGGCACATTCAGGCACGGGGAGATTATGTGATCGGCAGGCAGGGCTGCTCGGGAGGAGCGCTTGAGGCAGGCTGGCACGGTGTTTTATTTTTTTAGCAGATTTCTATAGCGCGAACTCTACTTGAAGGTATTGGAGCGCTTTACATGAGCTCTGGGTTACGTTACACTAGGGCACATTCAGGCACGGGGAGATTATGTGATCGGCAGGCAGGGCTGCTCGGGAGGAGCGCTTGAGGCAGGCTGGCACAGTGTTTTATTTTTTTTAATGCAGATTTCTATAGCGCGAACTCTACCTGAAGGTATTGGAGCGCTTTACATGAGCTCCGGTTACGTTACACAAGGGCACATTCAGGCACGGGAAGATTATGTGATTGCCAGGCGGGCTGCTCGGGAGGAGCGCTTGAGGCAGGCTCGCACAGTGTTTTTTTTTAATGCAGATTTCTATAGCGCGAACTCTACCTGAAGGTATTGGAGCGCTTTACATGAGCTCCGGTTACGTTACACAAGGGCACATTCAGGCACGGGGAGATTATGTGATCGGCAGGCATGGCTGCTCGGGAGGAGCGCTTGAGGCGGGCTGGCACTGTGTTTTCTTTTAATGCAGATTTCTATAGCGCGAACTCTACCTGAAGGTATTGGAGCGCTTTACATGAGCTCCGGTTACGTTACACAAGGGCACATTCAGGCACTGGGAGATTATGTGATCGGCAGGCAATACATATAAGATCCTAATGGCGAGACCAATTGGCATTGCCAATGCTGGTTAATGTGGACGTTTGTCTTGATTATTCAAGAGAAGTTTTGAGGTTTAGTCGTGTTTTATTGACATCATGTTATTTTATTATTATGTCTGGTTACATTTTCGCAATAGACTGATAACACATGTTTGGTTGTTTACTGTGTTTTCTTTACTTGTTTTATACTGAATAATGAGATCCGTAATTTTTTAATCATTAAATAGTTGTACTTAATATGCCCCAACCCAATGGTACTTATAGTTTTTAAGTTACATTTTTATAAGAATGCCACTTAGATGTTTTAATTTTGAAAAACGAGAATCTTATGTTGATGCTATGAATTAAAATTAGGGCCTGCAAGAAACACAGACATCTCTACACCAAGTTCTTAACCCACCAGGTTACCTTTCTAAGACAACAACTAAAAAAGGCCTAAGCATCCATTAAATATTTACTACTAGTACTACATGTGCACAACCTGACTTGGAAATCAAGTCAGCAGCATGCAAAGAACTCGGATTGTTTGATCTTGAGCACATCTTGTCCCTGTAACGCTTAACCCGCTTAAATTGACAATGTTTTGCAGTAAGATGGCTGACCATGTAATCCTCTATATCAAAATGTACATTTGTACATGGGTAGCTCGAAAGGGACACTCTCTATTGCGCTTAAGTAACTTTGCAAATACTCACAGTAAGAATGTAGTTTTCAGCGTAATTGCTACTTTAACATAACTTTATTTGCATTTACACTCCACTATCATCAAAAGAGCAGCTTTGCCACGATTCTGGCTGACAAGGAATGTCTTTGGGTGGATTAATTTCCTGTTCCGGCAATATGTGTTCTTGTGGGATTAGGCTGGCATTTCTTTTACTTTCTCCAGGGCGGGGTACCTGCTTGGTCTGCCACAGTTCTTATAACAACTGCAGACTGTTGGCATTGTTTTGGGGTTCCCTTTGAAAGGGGCACAGGTCGTTCCGGTGCCAGGCTCTGTCAGCCCCTCTGAAGGGAACGTCTGTGGAGATTGACAGCTGGGGGTGGGAGGCAGTCAAGGACACATACGGCACACTTACCACACAAGGAGTGCACAGGTGGGGCTGATCCTCAAAGCGCTTAAGGAAGACAGTGCGAGCCATCTTAGCTCGGATGCTAATGAGGGAGTTGGGCCTGGAAGCACTTGCAGTGAGCTCACATGGGCCTCTTATCGGTGCAGGGCTCCTTGCTGCCTTCCGTCCTTCTTTCAATAAATGAGGGCTCGCGGTCCAAAAGAAAGGAGCAGAGGGAAGAGCTGACAGGTTAGTGAAGAACATTGATGTGTAAGAGGTATGTTTCTGTTGCAGACGTACGTGTAGACTTCACATTTGCACACTGCCCCGGAGAGTACAGCCTGCATCTATAACTCACCCTCCTCCACTCTCCACTTAGGTGGGAGATCCAGCAACTTTAAGTCACACTATAACTTATTTGCCAAAATCTGTGGACACATAGGTTCTCTTCTGCGGAGATGGCTTGTCTTTCCAGCCTGGGGCACTCGATGTGTAACGACTGACTTAGAGTTCGTCTGGCAGATATTTTACTTCTGCTGATGAATGCTGCATCCGCACGTCACTGGCAGCAGCTTAATGCAGGCCACTAAAGCCCCTAATGTAGAGGGACACTCCAAACATTCAGAGCCCCCCTCCTCCAACGCTCAAGGGACTCCCCATTGAATCCAAAGGTCAATGAATATCATGATGGGGTCCCTCCTCACATTCTGCAGGGGACTCCCATCATGTTGCATGATGCCACCGGCCACTGGCAAAGGGTAGTCCACCATATTTAGACATTTCTGCCACTGTAACCAATTGGTCATAATCCCTCTGGCATAGTATGTGCCAGTGTTGCCAATTCCACTTGCAGACTTTCTGTTGATAGAATTTCTGCAAATGTGTGCTGCATTAGTACTTCTAATTAATAGGTGTGCTTTCACCATTGGAGGTCCCCTCCCGCAGATCTTGTGTTGAAGTGTTTCTGCATCTTGGAGAACTCAAAGAAATGGCATTGGTATCACCATTGCCAGTGAGAGAAATACTAATGTATTTTCTGTGGCACAATAACAAGGCCGACAAATGTGAGCCCAATTTCTGTCATTAAACTTGTTCACATGTACCCACCTAAGCCGCATGAGTGGAAATAGTTGTTGCTAAGTTTCTGGTATTTGGAAAATTCCTCAGAAATCTCTTCCATCATATAGGTGGATTTTCTGCCATCTGTATGGAATTTCTACAGTTTTGTGCAACTCTGCATCAGCCTTTTTAGGTCGCAGCCTAACAGACAGCCCAGCTGTCTGTTTTGCTAAAGACATCTTGGGGACATTCAATTGACCTAGGAATGCATTTCGCCATTGCTTACCATTGGCTTTGTGGGTTGTAAGGATAAGTTACTTACCTGTAATCCTAGTTCTCTTCCAGGGGTATACTCATCAAAGTCATAAGCACTGAATAGTCCCGCCCACGTGCGGGGACCCCGGAGCAATAACAAATTATATGCATATATATATATATATATATATATATATATATATATATATACACATTCATATAAAGGTAATATGCATATATATACATATGCAGCCTAAAAACATATTACTAGGCTCAAATATGCCCAAAATTGCATTGTAAATTTGTTTACATTTGAAATAATAAAGAAACATACACCATGAAATTTTCATGATATAGAGAAGAAAACTGCTCTCAGATTGCTTTGAAATCATAGCCTTTATTTTCAAAGGTAAAAAGGCAAGATCATAGAGGCAGATTAGCCTAGAGAGGCTGCATATAGAAACAGTTGGAAAAACTGGCGCCGTGCCTTTAAGACCTCCAGGAACCTCCAGGCTCCCATCATGCCCCGCAGGTGACAGTTAGGTCAGTTCTTTTGGACGGCGTATAACAGTGTAAACACAGCATGGGTAACAGATACATAGTTATAGGCCTGGTATTCGTCCGGGGAGGAGGAAGGGTTGCTTATGACTTTGATGAGTATACCCCTGGAAGAGAACTAGGATTACAGGTAAGTAACTTATCCTTCTCTTCCAGGGGATACTCATCAATAGTCATAAGCACTGAATAGAGTAGCAAGCCCATCCCCATACCCTGCGGACGAATACCAGCAGATCATAACCTGTTAACAAAACATATATTACCCAAACAAGTTTCTCAAGGATGCTTGTCCAAACCGAGCATCTGCTTGAGTGTCAGAATCAAGGCAATAATGGAGTGCGAAAGTGTGCACCGAACGCCATGTGGCTGCTTTACATATGTCCTGAATAGGTACATTACTAAGCATCGCTATCGTAGCGGCTTTTCCCCTTGTAGAATTAGCTCTCGGCTTGCCCGGGAGCTGTTTGTGTGCCAGCTGATAGGATAACATGATACATGACACTATCCATCTAGCAATGGACCTTTTAGAGGCAGGAAAACCAGTGTTCAATGGACCATAATTACAAAAAGCCTGTCCGCCTTTCGTACACTCTTTGTTTTATCTAGATAAAATTTTAACACTCTTTTCAGATCTAGAGAGTGCAAAGCTCTCTCAGCAGGAGTGACAGGGTTCGCAAAGAAAGTAGTAAGAGTGATTGACTGGTTGATGTGAAACTCCGAGACCACCTTAGGAAGGAACCTCGGGTGAGTTCTAAGCACCACTCTGTTCGCAAGGAAAACGAGATAAGGCTCTGAAGAGCACAAGGCTTGTATCTCGCTCACCCTGCGAGCAGATGTGATTGCCACGAGAAATGCAGTCTTCCATGAAAGATGTTGCAGGGAGGCTTTGTGGATAGGTTCGAATGGGGGACCCATTAACTTAGAGAGGACCACATTAAGCTCCCAGGAAGGAGATGGAGACCCTCCAGGAAGTCCTTAACAACTGGCATCTGAAAGAAAGAAGCCTGAGTGGGAGACTTTCTATATGCTGTAATCGCTGCCAGGTGAACCTTTATGGAGGAATATTGCAAACCTGCTTTGGCCAAATACAGTAAGTAGGGTAACAGTACCTGTTCTTGACCTCGAATAGGGTCATGACCCTCAGCAGTACATCACATGTAAAAACGCTTCCACTTAAAAGCGTAAGACTTTCTTGTAGAAGGTCTCCGTGCCTCCTTCAAGATCTGCATACAGTCTTGAGAGAGACCTAAATGTCCATATTGGATGAACTCAGGAGCCATACTGCTAACCTCAGGGACGGCAGGTTGGGATGGAACACCTTGCCGCCCGCCTTGGTCAGCAGATCCGGATGACATGGTAACCTCCTGTGTGGTACTTTGGACAGATGAAGAAGGTCCGGGTACCACCATTGGCGAGGCCACTCTGGTGCAACCAGGATCATCTCTGTCTTGGATTCGTATAGTTTCCTGATCACCAGGGGAAGGAGGGGAACTGGTGGAAAAGCGTAGAGTAATGACTCTGACCAGTCTATCAACAGAGCATTCCCCTTGGAGCCTGGTTGCGGGTATCTGGAGGCGAAGACGCAGCATTTTGCGTGTTCTGCGTCCGCGAAGAGATCTATGTCTGGTGTTCCCCAGCTGCGAAAAATGTCTTGCGCAACTTCTTGTTTTAGCACCCAGTCGTGCGCTTCTGCGAAATGCCTGCTTAGGCTGTCCGCTTGGACGTTGAGGACGCCTGGTAGGTGAATTGCGGAGATCTTCATGTCTCGTGCTAGAAGCCACTTCCAAATCGCTTGCGCTTCCAGAGACAGAGGTCTGGACCTGGTGCCCCCCTGCTTGTTCAGGTAATACATCATTGTTGTATTGTCCGTCTGAACAAGCAAAGCAGTCGACTTGATGGAAGGAAAGAACGCCTTGAGAGCCAGATGCACCGCTCTGAGCTCCAGCATGTTTATGTGGTATAGCTGTTCTCTTTCTGACCACATTCCTTGTATCTGTAGTGACCCCATGTGAGCGCCCCATCCCTGAAGGGACGCGTCCGTCACCAGAGTCTGCTTGGGAAGTTCCTCGTGAAAGGGGACTCCTATCAGAAGATGAGGCCGTCGCATCCACCATCTGATGGAGAGCCGGACAGATAGGGGCAGGGTTACAGTGTCCTCCCAGCGATTGGAGATTTGAGACCATTGATCCTCCAGAGTCTGCTGCAGAGGTCTCACATGAAGTCTGGCGTTTGGGACTAGAAAAATGCACGAGGCCATCGAACCCAGTAGAGATGAAACCTGCCTGGCCGTGGGATGAGGTATCTTCAGGAGGGTCTGACACTTGTGGTGAATGGATGATAGTCTCTCCTCCGAAGGATACGCTGTTGCGTTTACTGTATCCAGAGTTGCGCCCAGGTAATGTATTCTCTGAGTTGGATTGAGGATGGATTTTTTGAAATTGACGTGCAGACCTAACTGATGCAGTAGCTGAATGCAGCAAGCGAGGTGATTCTGCAGAAGAGTTAGGGACGCACTTTTGAGAAGCCAATCGTCTAGATAAGGGTAGACGAAGATTTGTTTCCTCCTCAAGAAAGCAGCTACTACTGCCATGCACTTCGAGAATGTGCGAGGGGCCGACTTCAGCCCGAAAGGCAGGACCGTGAATTGGAAGTGGTCTGATTGAATCTGAAATCTTAGAAACTTCCGATGCCTTCGAGAGATTGGGATGTGGAAATAGGCATCTTGAAGATCTATAGAGCACAGCCAATCCCCTTGATGTAAGTGCGGGATTATTTGATGTAACGCCAGCATTCTGAACCTCTCTCAGAATGAACTTGTTGAGAAGCCTGAGATCTAGTATAGGCCTGAACTCCTTGTTTGGACCTTTCTTTGGGACCAAGAAGTATCGGGAATAGATTCCCTGTCGACGTTGATGCGATGGGACCTCCTCGATGGCCTCCTTTAGGAGTAGAGCGGCAACCTCTTCTCTCAGAAGATTTATGCGATGGATGACAGTTTTTCGAGGAGGAATAGAAGGCGGAGGGGACTTGAACCTGATGGAGTACCCATTCCTCACATTATTGAGCACCCCCTTGTCTAGTGTGATTTTGGTCCACTCTTCCAGATAAAAACGGATATTTCCCCCCACCGGAGTGGGTAACGGAGCTAGGGGAAGCAAGCACTCACTGCTTCTGTTGTTGCTGGGCAGCAGGTGTGGACTGCCTGGAGATTCCTCCTCGTCCTCTACCAGGACGACGCTGGTTTGAATGGGATCTTCCCCGATGTTGCTGGGAAGACCACTGAGGGGTTTGAACCCTCTGGTGGTATTGTCGTCGGTCATAGGGACGATAGCGTCGTCTGAAGTCTATCCTCTTTTCCAGTCCAACCGCCTTCACGGTGTCTAGTTCAGTCTTCATTCTAGACATTTCGTCGTCAGCGTGAGCGCCGAAGAGCGATGTCCCATTGAAGGGGAGATTGAGGATTCGATGTTGGGCCTCTGGCTTCAAACCCGTCAGTCTCAGCCAGGAAGAGCGGCGGGCACAGATCCCATGCGAATATCCATGGGCAGCGAGATCAGAGGCATCCGCTGCCGCACTGATGACCTGATTTGCCACCAAACCCCCCTCCTGGAGGATCTCCTGGAAGTCCTGCCTGTCTTCTTTCGGTAGCTTCACTGTGAAGCGCGAGAGAGAGTCCCACAGAGAACGGTCATAACGACCCAATAACGCTGAGGCGCTGGCCACTTTCATATAGGATGCTGATGTATTACACACCCTCTTGCCGATGGAGTCCATGGCCTTACTGTCTTTATCTGGAGGTACCACAGATGATGCTGCCCCCGTCTGGTTTTTCCGTGCTGCTGATATGATGACCGAGTCAGGAGGAGGGTCAGCTCTCAGAAAGAGTGGGTCCTGCTCAGGAGCCTTGTACTTCTTGGTGATCCGCGACGGAGCTGCTCCCACCGACGCTGGAGTCAGGAATTTCTGAAGGGCAGGCTCTAGCAGACCCGGGACCAGTGGCAGCAGAGGCCTAGATGAAGACCTGTGATGAAGGGTCTCGAAGATGATCGATGTGGAAGGGACAGAGACAGGCATCTCGATATTAAGTTTTGCAGGCCCTCTACACAGGACCTCGTTGAAGGTCACAATGTCATCAATAGGCGATACTCTACTCGGTGGTGAAGAAGAGAGAGTTGGAGAGTAGTCTGCTTTTGAAGGTCTGGAGTCTGAGGACCACGAAGAAGATCTGCGGCTTCGCCTTCTAGGAGAGCGGTGGCGAGTTCTTGAAGACTGACTCCTATGACATCTTGATCTACGCCTTCTCGGAGTTGGCGACCTTTGAGGAGTGACACGTCGCTCGCGTCCCACAGACGAATTAACGGATTGTATGATTGGAGATCTGGACCTGCTAGGAGTATGATCCACCCTGGAAATTCTCTGAATCTTCCACTCTCTTATGCTCCCCAGCCATCTCGGAGAGATGTTGGTTGGAGGAGCTGCAGCCCTTAGCGAGGTTTCAGGAGTGACTTGCACTATCCGGAGATCCAGGGAAGAAGAAACACTCCTGGAGGTTACCACCTGGACATCCTGCGGCGTCGATTTGTCCCTCGATGTCGCCCTAGGTCTCTTGGCAGGAGGGGACCTGTGACTGGACTGCGACTTCCTCGACGTCGATCTCCTCGACGTCGATCTAGACCGCGATGTTCTCCGTCTAGGCCCCGAGGGCGATCCGCGTGGTCTCGACGTCGACCTCCTCGGTGACGGATGCTTCGATGTCGACCTCCTCGGTGACGGATGCTTCGACGTCGACCCTCTCGGTGACCGATGCTTCGACGTCGAAGCTCTTCGACGCCGAGTGTCTCGGCGGCGACTTCCTCGCAGGCGACGTCGACCTCCTCGACGGCGATCGCCTGCTATGACGCTCAGTTGGAGAATGACTGCGTCTTACTGGCGTCGAGCCCCTCGGTGTCCGGCTCGACGTCGATGCTTGTGGCACTCTCGACGTCGACGGTGTCTTCGACGTCGTCACAGGTCCTCTCGGAGGCAGGCTGTTCTGTCGACGTTGATATGTCGACATCGAGCGACTGCCTCCCGCCGTCGTAGGTGAGCCAGAACTGGACCGCCTACGAGATGGTGTCGACGTCGGCCTGTGATGGGACTTCGTACCTGAAGTCGTTCGCTTCTCCGGTGAATGGTGCCTCGATGTCGACTTCGACGCTGAAGGGGAGCACAAGGGTACTTTCGAAGCCGATCTGTCCCCCGAAGGTGTATGGGACCAGTGTTTCCTCTTCTCACCCTTGTCTTTGCTCTCCAACCTTTTTTGAGAGGAGGGCTTCTTCGAGAGATGTTCTTCTCGGCCACTTGCTGATTTTTCTCTCTCTGCATAGCATGCAGTTTGATTTTCTCCCTTTCTCTAAGGGATCTTCTAGAATTTTTTTTGCAGTGGTAGCACTCATCTGGTCTGTGAGATGAAGGTAGACCAGCAATACAGACCGAGTGCGGGTCTGATTTAGCCATCTTTTTTCCACAGGCCGGGCACTTATTAAATAAGGCCGGCATTTTGACAGGAAAAAATTGACCAAATTCAGAAAAATAGTAGGATTTAGTACCCCAAGTACCAAAGATGTCGAGTGAAAATCAAAAAATTCACTTTAGATCAACAATTTGTGAGAAAAACCCACTAACTGACGAGCTCAAAGCTCCAGGATCCTCACAGAAGGAGCCGGAAGAAAGAACTGACCTAACTGTCACCTGTGGGGCATGATGGGAGCCTGGAGGTTCCTGGAGGTCTTAAAGGCACGGCGCCAGTTTTTTCCAACTGTTTCTATATGCAGCCTCTCTAGGCTAATCTGCCTCTATGATCTTGCCTTTTTACCTTTGAAAATAAAGGCTATGATTTCAAAGCAATCTGAGAGCAGTTTTCTTCTCTATATCATGAAAATTTCATGGTGTATGTTTCTTTATTATTTCAAATGTAAACAAATTGACAATGCAATTTTGGGCATATTTGAGCCTAGTAATATGTTTTTTAGGCTGCATATGTATATATATGGATATTACCTTTATATGAATGTATATATATATATGGGAGGGCATGTCTGAGTGTGCTGCTGCCTACCAAATAAAGAGGTTTACTTCACGTCGTGAGTGGCGCCTTCACCCTTCGAGCACCTTCATATGGAATATGTTAGCGGCTTGCTCTGGCCGCGAAGATGCCCCACTGCAGACGAAGCAGGTCCGTGCGCTTTGACTCTGAGGCGCAAGAAGGAACGACGTGTCCGTTTGGTTGGGCATAAGTGTAGCAGCAACTCAGCCTTGCATGTAACAGCGACCCGAAGGGAAACTAATAAGTGGAGGGAAAAGTATAGCGGCATCCACTATGGAACAATAACACTTACCTGAACTATGTTAACCAAGATGCATTGCTTGCATACGCCCATTGGGGCGGCTCTATAAATAAAATCGCAAGCGCGATGAGACTTGCATAGCTGTTTTTTCCCCCAAATGCCGGGCCAGTGAACAAGGGAAAGAATCCCGAAACGTGTATGGCAAGGATGGCAAAGAATAACGCTGGGAGGGCATGTCTGAGTGTGCTGCTGTCTACCAAATAGAGGTTTACTTCACGTCGTGAGTGGCGCCTTCACCCTTCGAGCACCTTCATATGGAATATATATATATTTATAGGTATATGCATATAATTTGTTATTGCTCCGGGGTCCCTGCACGTGGGCGGGACTATTCAGTGCTTATGACTTTGATGAGTATACCCCTGGAAGAGAACTAGGATTACAGGTAAGTAACTTATCCTTACAACCCACAAAGCCAATGGTAAGCAATGGCGAAATGCATTCCTAGGTCAATTGAATGTCCCCAAGATGTCTTTAGCAAAACAGACAGCTGGGCTGTCTGTTAGGCTGCGACCTAAAAAGGCTGATGCAGAGTTGCACAAAACTGTAGATATATATAGGTATATGCATATAATTTGTTATTGCTCCGGGGTCCCCGCACGTGGGCGGGACTATTCAGTGCTTATGACTATTGATGAGTATCCCCTGGAAGAGAACCCATATTCTCTGGCTTTATTTGCTTTAGGCTGTCCAGCTCGAGTTAGTCCCTCCCGTTGCCCAAACCTTGTTTAATGTATTCTTCCACAAACTCGCTTTCTGTAAACAGGCCTTTAAATCTTGATCTTAGCTTACTATCTTACTGAAAGTTTGAGCTGTTGGCGTTGCATTACTGTTAGCAACGCCAATAGCTCAAACTTTCAGTAATGCGAGACCTACTGCATTGCAAATGCTTGTTTAATAGGCTGCTAACTTAATTTTTACATCAAATAGGAAGATATGTTTTTTTTATGAAATGCAAATGAGAAAAATGTTTTATTTGAAAAATTGCTTCAAGATCCCACTTCTGGTCGGGACATATTATTTTCAATGGAATTCACCTGAAGGAGAAATGCTGAGGACTGGGCTGGTCCCTGTCAGACAGACAGCCTCCCTGAGGTGAGGGAACATCACCTGAAGTTTGCATGTCTTGCTGGAAGAGTTGTGGGTCTGCCTGACCTGCTGAAAGGGGATGAAGTACGCCCGATCCCACATGAGCTGATTGCTTGAGGAAGAATAAGCCCAGCTGCCAAACTCAAAGAGGGAAGGCCTACAAGAGTGAACTGTTAGCGGGACCGAAACCAGAGTTTACTTGAGTCTGCATGAAGGTCTCTCAGCCTCTCCAAGTGTTTTTACATTCAAACAATGTTAGTCAAAACAGTGTACAATCTCCATAGCTTCTATCCTCCAGTGACTGCTAACAGAGGGGAACAACAGACTTGCCCTGATTCTACTTTACGCTCACCAAGAGCAGGATTTGCACTCTCAACAAGCAGAAGGAAGGCAATCTCTGGGTGTACCAGGACATTTAAGATCAGAGTCGACTTCCCCTTGGCTGCTGCCTCTGCAGTAGACCCTGCAAAAAGAGATGCAGGTCGGGGTGCCTGTCTGAGTTACTGCACCCATGCAAGTATATGTGCTCATTTGTATGGTAGTGTCCTGCAATCAATCAATCAATCAATCAGGGAATTGTAAGCGCGCTACTCACCCGTGAGGGTCTCAAGGCGCTGAGGGGGGGTCCGCAGATCTGTTTAGCCGAAGAGCCAGGTCTTGAGGGTCTTCCTGAAGGTGTTCAGGGTGGGGGCGCGTCTGATGTCTGCCGGTAGCTCGTTCCAGGTCTTGGCTGCAATGTGAGAGAAGGATCTTCCGCCTGCTCTGGCTCTGTGGATGCGCGGAGTTTCGGCCAGTGCGAGGTTGGAAGATCGGAGGTTTCTTTTGGGTACGTGGAAGTTGATTCTGTCTTTGAGGTATTTGGGTCCGTTGTTGTGTAGGCATTTGTAGGCGTGAGTGAGGATTTTGAAAGTGACTCTTTTCTCCACGGGGAGCCAGTGGAGACTTCGTAGGTGTTGGCTGATGTGTTCGTGTCGGGGGATGCCGAGGACGAGTCTGGCGGCGGTGTTCTGTACTGTCTGGAGTTTGCGGAGTAGGGACTTGTTGATGCCGGCGTAGAGTGCGTTTCCATACTCCAGTCTGCTGGTGATGAGTGCGTGGGTGACTGTCTTCCTTGATTCAGGGGGGATCCACTTGAAGGTCTTGCGGAGGATGCGGAGGGTGTTGAAGCAGCTGGAGGTGACGGCGTTGACCTGTCGGTTCATGGTGAGTGATCAGTCGAGTACGATGCCGAGGTTCTTAGCGTGGTCTGAGGGGGTAGGTGGGCTTCCGAGGGCGGCCGGCCACCAGGTGCTGTCCCATGCAGAAGCGGTGGTACCGAGGACGAGGACTTCTGTCTTCTCGGCTTTGAGCTTCAGGCAGCTGTTGGTCATCCAGACTGCGACATCTTGCATTCCTTTCTGGAAGTTGAATTTGGCAGTGGTGGGGTCTTTGGTGAGGGAGAGGATGAGCTGGGTGTCGTCGGCGTAGGATACGATGTTGAGGCCGTGTTGTCGGACGATGGCTGCGAGGGGGGCCATGTAAATGTTGAAGAGGGTGGGGCTCAGTGATGAACCCTGTGGGACTCCGCAGGTGATTTTCGTGGGGACGGAGAGGAAGGGTGGGAGTCTGATCCTTTGGCTTCTTCCGGTGAGGACTGATCGGATCCAGTCCAGGGCTGCTCCTTGTATGCCTGCGTCGTGTAGTCTGGCGACTAGTGTGCGATGGGAGACGTTGTCGAAGGCCGCTGATAGGTCGAGTAGGATAAGGGCTGCGGAGTGGCCTTGGTCCAGGAGGGTGCGGATGTCATCTGTGGCGGCGACTAGGGCGGTCTCTGTGCTGTGGTTGCTTCGGAATACGTATTGGGATGGGTCGAGGACGGCGTTCTCTTCAATGAATCGTGTCAGTTTCCTGTTGACTGTTTTCTCTGCAACTTTGGCTGCGAAGGGGAGGAGCAAGATGGGCCGATAGTTCTTGAGGTCGGTGGGGTCAGCTGTGGGCTTCTTGAGCAGGGGTCTGACTTCTGCACGCTCCCAGTCGTCTAGGAAGGTGCCTGTTTTGAAGGTGGTGTTGATGGTGCGTTGTAGTTCGGGTGCGATGGCGGCCACAGCTCTGTGGTAGATGTGAGGGGGGCAGGGGTCGGTGGGGGCCCCCGAATGGATGCTTTTCATGGTCGAGGCGGTGTCCAGTTGGAGATGGTGGGCTGGCTGGTGTTTCTGGGGGGCGGGGGGCCATCTGTGGCGCCTGGTGGATGGTCGATGAAGTTGTCGTAGAGGTTTTTGATCTTGAGGTGGAAATTGGTTCCAAGTTTGTCGCAGAGGTCTTGGGATGGGGTGATGTCTGTGGCTTCGTTGCGTGGGTTGGTGAATTCTTGAATGACACTGAAAAGTTCCTTGGAGTTGGTGGAGTTGGCCAGGATTTTGTTGTGGATGAAGTTCCTCTTGGTGGCTCTGATCTGGTTGTGGTAGTCCGTCATGGCGTCCTTGTAGGTGGTGTGGTTTTCGGTTGTCTTGGTGTTTCTCCAGTTCTTCTCCAGGCGTCTGCAGGTGCGTCTGGCTTCTTGGAGAGCGGTTGTGAACCAGGCAGCTTTCCTGGGGCGTTGTCTGTCGGGGTTGCGTAGCGGGCGAGCTCGTCTGCGCAGTTGGAGATCCAGGTGTGGAGTTCTCTGGCTGCGTCGTTTGCGCCATTTACGTCGGGTGCCCAGGTGTGGTTGTCTCTGGTGAGGGTGGAGTTAAGTTGCTCGTCGGTAACCTTGCTCCAGTTCCTTCGAGGTGGGTGTGGGGCTGGTTTGGGTGCCTTGGGTTTGTTGATGGCGAAGTGTACGCAGTGGTGGTCGGTCCATGGCGGCTGCGTTGTGTGCCGCGAAGATGGGGTCGAGGGTGTGTCCTGCTCTGTGGGTCGGTGTGTTGACGAGTTGCTTAAGTCCGATGGTGGCGAGGTTGTCACGAAGGATAGTGGAGTTGGGGTCGCTGGGGTTGTCGAGGTGGAAGTTCAGGTCTCCAATGATTATGTAGTTTGTTGAGGCGATGGCGTGGGGTGCGATGAAGTCGGTGATGGTGGTGGCGAAGGGTGTTCAGGGGCCGGGGGGTCTGTAGACAAGGGTTCCTTGGAGTGTGGCTTTGGGGGTGGTCTGGATCTGGAAGTGCAGGTGTTCGGCGGAGGGGAAGGTTTCGCTGGAGGTGGTGAGGCGGAGGGTGCTCTTGTGGGCGATGGCGAGGCCCCCTCCTGGGTGGTTGGGGCGGTCTTTCCTCTGGATCTTGTATCCGTCTGGGATGGCGGTGCTGATGTCAGGGGCGGAGGATGCGTTGGTCCAGGTCTCTGTGAAGAAGGCGATGTCGGGCGAAAGAGAGTCGAGTAGGTTCCAGATTTCCATGGCGTGTTTGTGTACGGAGCGTACGTTGAGGAGGATGCATTTTAGGGTGTCGCCGGTGCTGGCGTCGGCGGTGTTGGAGGCCGGGGTGAGGGTGAGGATCTGGCGGCAGTGGAGACAGGAGAACTGGCCGTGGGTCGTGTTCGGCGAGGCCTGTTGGCATTCTCTAAGTCTTCCAGGGTTGAGTGCGAGGAGGGTGGTGGTGTCGTAGCGATGGGTAGTGGGAGGTCCATGGTTCCTGGCGCTGGCCGTGGTCGGTTCCCGGACGGGCGCAGACAAGCTTGCCTTTGGCGCGCCAGCAGCGCGCATCCGCTGCGCGACCGCGCAGCGGCCGCCATTAAGTAGGGGAGGTGGGAGGGAGGAGAGGCTGGGAGGCGGGAGCAGGGGAATTCCGGGGGGAAATTCCGGGGGGGAATTCCGGGGGGAAATTCCGGGGGGGAGGGGCCGCAGGGGCAGCAGCGGCGAAAGGCAAAAGGAACAGGCAGGCACGAGAAAATAAAAACAGTGGTGGATTAGAGCAAGACACAGATGGGCACAATAACAGTGGCACAACAGGGAAAAATTATGAAAAAAAACGGCTGAGAAAGGTTACGGTGGTTGGAGGCAGTCTGGTCCCAGTTGGAGCGGGCAGCAGGAGCGGGCAGCAGCCTCGAACCTCCCAAGGAGGAGGTCGGGGTCTGGAGGCAAGAGACGGCACAGCGGAGCAGCGGGGAGAGAGTGGACCTAGACCGAGGGTCGGAGGTCTTACTCGCGCTCCCCCGCAGCGGCCGGCATTAAGTAGGGGAGGTGGGAGGGAGGAGAGGCTGGGAGGCGGGAGCAGGGAATTCCGGGGGAATTCCGGGGGAGGGCCGCAGGGGCAGCAGCGGCGAAAGGCAAAAGGAACAGGCAGGCACGAGAAAATAAAAACAGTGGTGGAATTAGAGCAAGACACAGATGGGCACAATAACAGTGGCACAACAGGGAAAAAATTAAGAAAAAAACGGCTGAGAAAGGTTACGGTGGTTGGAGGCAGTCTGGTCCCAGTTGGAGCGGGCAGCAGGAGCGGGCAGCAGCCTCAAACCTCCCAAGGAGGAGGTCGGGGTCTGGAGGCAAGAGACGGCACAGCGGAGCAGCAGGGAGAGAGTGGACCTAGCACAGTTTTGCTTAAGCTTAACAAACACTTGACATCTCTGGAAAAACCATCACCTGAACTGAACACTGATTGTAAATTTCACTACACATTTCCATGGGATCCATACTTAGCAATACCTTCACTTACAGATAACTGTCTAGTAAAAGAAATACTGATAGATTTACAGGCCACAGAAACCAGAGAATCTGTTTATACGCATTCATAATAAGCCTACACTTGCAATTTAATTGAGTCTGATGATTTCTGTGTAGATAAGAAAATAAGTTACTTACCTGTAACTGTTGTTATCCAGTATTAACATTTTTGACTGTTTCCTGAGATGGGTGTTCAGGTTTCCCTAGTCTTTATTTTTGTTACCCGGAGAGAGAGCAGCGATACAGCTTACAAACATACATCCATTAAATATGCAATACATACCAAATTCATTAAATTACATATGAATAGGTTATACCAAATTAATTAAATTACATATAAATGGGTTTTACGGACAAAATTAATTATACCAATCTCTGAAGGACAGTGGGATGAATTAAAAACCAAGTTAAAGGGAAACATTTGTTTATATTAAACAACTCATACAGATTTAGTATTAAAGCCATAACGGAATACAATCACGAACATTCCCCTCCTCAGGAATCAGAAGCAAACAAATCCCTGTTCCCTCGATTCCTAGTGATTCACTTGGTCATTGGGGACCAGATCTTAAGGCCCGCTTCTAGGGGTGTCTGCCCTTGCAGTTATATAGAGCTCTTTCTTGATTATATATACCAAGTAGGCGACCCAACCAAGCTTGATAGGTAGGGGGTACTGCATCCTTCCATCTGGTTGCTATAAGCAACCGGGCTACAGCAACCAGGAAAAAGATGAAGTTAGTCTGGGTTGTATCCAGTGCATCTTTATCATCGTACCCCAGAAGCATCATAAGTGGAGTACTGGAGACCTGCTTCCCTATCGCCTCCTGCAAAAAATCCTCCATCCCTTTCTTTAAGGTTTTCAGTTTTTCGCAACTAAAAAACATGTGTGTTAGATCAGCTGGTCCTTGTGCGCAGCTGGGGCAATTATCGTTCTCCCTTTTACCCCACCTAAATAGCTCTGCTGGAGTAAAATAAAGATTAAAAATAGTTTTATAGTGCTGGACTTTCAAGTTGGTCGATAGAAAAATCTTGCTTCCTACTGCGATTGACCTATATAGATCTGTATTTCCATCGCCCAACTTCCTATCCCAGTTGGCTTCAGCCTTCTCCAAATCATCCGGCATAGAATCCACTAAGATTTTATAAATATGTTTTATCCAACAATCCGGGTGGATAACAGCTTCCAGGAGGGGGATGCTATCTAGGGTAAATAATTTGGCTCTAATTTGATTTTAAAAAATCACTATCTGTATATATTCAAAATAAGAACCAGCACTTACTCCGTAAGCTTGCTGTAGATTTGAGAATGAACACATTTGATCAGCAAAATAAATGTCTCCTATCTTAGCGATATCAGATTGTTCCTATAGCCTACCCATTACATCATACGACATTGGTGGCAACAGGGGAGATCGCCACAATGGGGTATACCTGTTATATTTCGGTATCTTCAATAGGTTGACCACTTTACCCCAAACTTTCCAAGCCGCTATTAAATACTTTAATCAGGTTTTTTTCTAATAATAGCTGGCCTCAACCTGTCGGAGCAAAACCCCTGTGCCACATTTCCTATAGCAAGCTCATATATAGTGGGGGTGGGAAACCCATACTCCTGATCTCCAGCATTTATGTTTATATTTACAGGTGTGAACAAAACCGCCATCTGTTGTAAAAAGGCTGAGCAGTAATAAAATCCTAAATTGGTGGCCGCCCACCCTCCCCATTCCTGATGAAGGGTTAAAAATGTTAAAGAGCTTCAGGTTTTCTTATACTGCCAAATGAAGTTGATAAAAATGGAATCTAAGTTCTTAAAAAAACTCCCTTCAATCTCAAGGGGAATAGAACGAAATAAGTAAAGTATCTTGGGGAATATGACCATTTTAAGGATGTTACATCTGCCTATAATTGACAGGTGAAACCTGTCCATTCGTCTTATTTTGGAGGGGATTCAAATTGGTCGACCATATGGAATCATGCCTACTATTTATCCTAACCCTAAGATACGTCACCACATCCTTCCTACAGATAATTGAGAAAACAGTGTAAGGGGTACAGACAATCTGTGTTTTTTCTTTATTCAAGAGATACCCTGACTTCCTGCCGTATTCCTGTTTCTAACTTTCTTCTTCTTATTTCGCACTCTCTCGGTCCGTAGTCAAATTAGCAATGTCATCTGCATATGGCAATACTGTTGTATCGTAACCGTTGACACACACAGGCTTTATTTTTCTGCTTTGAAGATTTGCTTAATAAAAGGGTCGATATATAAAGCAAACAAAATTGAGGAGCAGGGACAGCCCTCTCTTGTCCCCCCTAGTAACCTTAATACTTTGCGATTCCTTACCCATAATTTGAAGCCTGGCATATGGATTAAGATACATTGCCTGAATGGCCGAAATAAAGCATGGACCAAACCCATTTTGTGCCAAAATTCCCCATAAATACTGCCATGACACTCGGTCTAAAGCTTTTTCTGCATCCAGGAGGATCATAGCCATCTTATCTCCTGTTATTTCGACTATATCAAACAAAGCAATGGCACCCTTATGCGATCGTTAGTTCCCCGACCTGGTATAAAGCCATGTTGCCATGGGGTGACTAGATGAGCTATGATCCTTCTTAAACAAACTGCCAAGATTTTTAAATAGAGTTTGGCATCTGAATTTATAAGAGAGATCGGCTGATAAGACGCTGGATTATCCAAAGGTTTGTCTTTCTTTGGAAAGATAACTATATATGTTCCTTGCCAAGATTCAGGGGGAAGCTGCACGCCTAAGAACAGATCCAAAAGTAGGGAAGCTAACTCCACCTGACATACTTTGTATGACTCAAGAGGGATTCTGTCAGAGCCTGCCGCTTTTCCTGAAGCCATCAAGTACAAGGCGTTTAGGACTTTCCTCGAGTTTAATGTTTGCCTCCATCTCCTGCCTTGTTTCAAGATCTATCCCTCCCGAGTTCCCCCTAGCGCTTTCCTCTTCCCTAAAAAAGGTGGAGATATGGCTATCCTGTTGATATAATTCCTTATAAAAAATTTCAAATATACTAAGAATATCATCTGAATTTGTAACATACAGTCAATCCTTCTCTCTTATTCCAGTAATATTATTCCTAGCAAGCTTCTGCATTGTGCGGAGGGCCAGCAGCTTTCCAAAAGACTCCCCATATTCGTAATTTTCATTTTTATGTGACTAAAATCCTTCAGCAATCCTTTTGCTATAATAGCTGCTAATTTCTGCTTTTACCATCACAATTGCCTGTTACTGCTGTAGTTCAGTCTATTCTTGTCTTTGGCTTATTGCGGAAGTATGATCCTTTTCCAAAGCTGCTAGTCTTTCAATCAGGCCATTCATTTATTCTTTCTAATACTTCCTGCTCCGCCCCACAAAGCTGATACCCTCCCCCCTCAAACCAGCTTTGAAACTATCCCAAACCACTGCCCGAGAGGCGCTATAGTAATTTATGTCAAAATAATCTACCACCCATGTTGAACGAGCAAATCATTGCAGAGCAAGTAAGGGATTATGGTCCGACAAAAGCTTAGGTGATTTCTTAATTCCTACTTTCCCTAGCATGGTGGTAGGAACCAAGAAGTAATCCAGTCTAACATACTTCCTATATGGACATGAAAAATATGTGCACCCTGGATCGGCAGGTTTCTTAGTCGCCCAGACATTGGGCAAATTGGTCAAATCATAGCTAGTTTTTAGTGCGGCCAGTGCCCTATAAACTTGTGGCTTTTGGCCTTGATATTTATAGGTTTGAGCCCCATTCCCCTACTGGTGTATATTTAGATCCCCACAGATTATCAAGGCTAAATTATGGAATACGCTTCCAATTGACATCAGAGGTGCGAGTTCACTTGCCTCTTTTAGAAAGGGTCATAAAACATGGTTATTTCAGAATTAGGTTACTCGTGTGATGGGCTTACTTACAAGTCTTCAGCGCCAAGACACCTCATGGTCAACATGGAAACAATCATTAGACTCAAAAGCCTGCTCATTTATTTATTTATTTATTTATAAAGCAAAAACATTCATCCAAAAGGATATTGCGGCGATAGGAGAGCGAGGTCCATAGTGAGGGTGAGGGCGTGTTAGATGCTACTGTGTCCAGAACTAAACCCTAGGGAACAGATGGGTTTTCAGCTTTTTTCTAAATGACATGTAGTCATCTGTAAGAATTTCTAGCGGTAGTTCGTGCCATTGAATTGCTGCCAGGTGGGAGAAAGCGCGGCCACCTTCCCTAGCTTTCTTAATGCGTTTGGTCTTGGCCCGCCCCTGGTTGCACAACCTTAGATTCCATGTAGGGGCATAGAATTGGAGTTTATCTTGTAGAATTCTGGGGCCACGATGGTGTAGGGCTTTGTGTGCATGGCTCAGGAGCTTGAATCTGGCTCTTTGAAGCACAGGCAACCTGTGGAGCTCTCTCATGCATTCTGATGCCGAGCTATACCTGTTTTTATTAAAAAAAAATTATATTTCTTTTTATTAAACAGATCGACCAATTACACATCAAGTGATACAAGCAGATATCTCCATCTTTCCTCAATGACATTCCATACAGTTGAAAATAATACACAGTTATTGCAGTTGGTAGATCAAGGGGACTCGTGCGTTTTGGCGCCTCTCAAACGGTCCGGTGGAGCACAGATGTCCCCCCTGTAATGGTTCCAAGCGTCCCATACCCTGCTCCATTTCCCGGGACATCCCCTGACGATGTAGACTGACTTCTCCCTAAACATACACCAATCCAAATCCTCCGCCCACTTCTCGGTCCGGGGCGGCTGGCTAGCCCCCCACAGTTGGGCGATGTTACGCTTCGCCACCATGAATGCCAAAGTAGCCCATTGTGTTGTGCAGGTGTCGAGGTCCGTCGGTTCCCAGACATTTAGGATACATCTACGGACCTCCGGCTGCAGATCTATCCCTAGGACCGCCCTCAGTGTGTGGTGAATCGCTCCCCAATATGTTTGTATGCTTTGGCAGCGCCACAGTATATGCATAAATGTCCCCAGTTCCCCACAGCCCCTTCTGCACTCTCCACTGTCCGAGCGACCCATTCGAGCCAGACAGGGTCCTGTAACATATGTCCTATGTAGTATCTTTAGCTGCACCAACCTCAGCCTCGTCTGAATTGACACCACCCGTGGGGAAGAGATCGCCTCCTGCCAATCCTCGTCGTCTAGTTCTAGGCCGTCCTCATTCCAGTGTCTTTTTATATTAAGCAATGGATCTTCCATGTTGTTTATTAGTTTCCTATATATCAGAGAAATGGTTTTCTCCGGAAGATGTCCATCCAGCACCCTATCCTCTAGGGGAGAAGCGTCTGGAAGGGTCGTGTCCCTAGGGATGTGGGTAAGCAGCGCATGTCGGACCTGGAGGTAACGGAAGTGCTCACTATCATTCAAGTTGTACTGCAGCTTAAGTGAGTCAAATGTATGTATTGTTCCCTCTCCCCAAACGTCTTTTATTCGTGAGATCCCGATGAGGTCCCACTTGTCAAACCCCTTGGACTTCCAGAGGCTTCCCAATTTCTCCGAATTCCAAAGTGGGGTGGCTAGCGTGAATTTGCCTTCCCATTTAAGATGCCTATTGGCCGCATGCCACACCTGGACGGCATGCGCCGTGGGTCCTGTGAGCTGAAATCTGCGGGGCCCAGCATATAGCGCTCTGGTGTATTCTCCCCCTGGGAGCTGCCACCTATCCAAAGCGAATCCGGGATCATTAGGCTGCCCGTAGATCCCGTGATTGACTGCCGCCAGTTGGGATGCCCAGTAGTATTTCCTGAGGTCAGGCAACCCTATTCCTCCATCATACCAATTGAGAGTAAGCTTGGAAAACGCTATACAGGGTTTACCATCCCAAAGGAGCTGTCTCTGGAGAGACTCGATTTCCCTGAAATAAGACGCGGGGACCGGATCCATCGTATTTTGGAGCGCGTACAAGAACCGAGGCAGAGCCATCATTTTAAAAGTACTGCCCTACCCAACATGGAGAGTGGAAGGGCCTTCCAGCGCACCACGTCATTCCTGAGTCGCGACAGGAGGGCTCAGATTGTTGGTATAACGAAGTTTCGAGTCTAATGTTATGTAAATGCCGAGGTACCTGAAGCCTTCGAGGGCAATTTGGATCGGGCAATTGCCTGGAATGACCGGCGGGTCACCTCTCAGGACATATAGCACCGATTTGGACCAATTTATAGCAAAGCCTGAATATCTGCCGAAAATTGCCAACACGTCTAAAAAGCGGATCAGCGACCCTCTCGGATTGGTGAGATAGAGCAGGACATCATCTGCGTAAAGGGAGATTTTATCTTCCCATTCCAACGAACATCGCAGTCCACGTATAGAACGGTCCTGTCTGACCCATGCCGCGAGCGGCTCCAGGGCCAGTGCTAAAAGGAGCGGGGACAGGGGACAACCCTGTCTAGTGCCCCTGCTCAGATGGAAATCGGGGGACCTGCGGTTGTTTACCACCACTTGGGCCATCGGATCAGAGTACAGAAGGCGTATCCAGCCCGTGAATTCCGGACCAAAACCCAGTTTGTCCAGTACTGCAAATAGATAAGGCCACTCGACCATGTCAAATGCCATGGTGGCGTCCAGTGACACAAGTGCCGCCGGTTCCATAATTGTAGGAGTTCTACCCAGTACTCCATGTAACCGTCTCAGATTGAGGGCAGTGTTGCGATGTGGCATAAAGCCCGATTGATCCGGATGGATCAAGGTGGTGATAACTTTTACCAAACGGGTTGCCAGTAACTTCACAAGGACTTTATGTTCTACGTTTAGCAATGAAATGGGCCTATAGGACGCGCAGCTTGTTCTGGACTTGCCTTCCTTGTATATGACCACTATGTTGGCCACTCGTTGGTCATACGGAAGTTGCCCCTTTTCTCTGCTTTCCTCGAACATGGAACGGAGGTATGGGGCGAGTCTATCGGACCTCAATTTATAAAGCTCGACAGGAATGCCATTAGGCCCCGAGGCTTTCCCCGAATGCACTCCCCTGATAGCCTGCACCACCTCATCGTCCGTGAGTGGGGATTCCAGATAGTCTCTGTTTTCGCCTGATAGGACTGGTAACTGGATATCTCTAATCATCTCCCTGTTGTCCGCTTCTGTAAATTTACCCGCCGTACTATACACCACGCGATAGTATTTTGCAAACGCGTCTGCAATAGCCTGCGGGTCCGTGATGGTGCCGGAATCTTCCCCCCGTAGCTCAGGTACCAGCCTCGACGCCCATTCCCTTCTATCTAGCCAAGCGATCAACTTTCCCGCTTTATCTCTGTGTTCATATATTCTGCTCTGAACCTCTCTGCTCTGCGCCCTGGCTCTATCTCTGGCGATACTACTGAACTCGTCTTGCCGTAACTTCAAACGGTGAAGGCCCTCAGGGGTCACCGTCCGAGCCATCTCCTCTTCTGATTTTAACACTTCCTCTTCTGCTTTTTCCAGTTCAGCCTGCCGTTCCCTCTTTTTCCCCGCAATCAAGGAGACAGTCTCTCCCCGGATGACAGTTTTATATGCCTCCCACAGCGTCTGCGCTGAGTCCACCGTGCCCTGATTCTCCCGAAAATACCTGTCAGTAGCTGTGGCTATGCTCTTCTTCGTGGAAGGGTCTCTCAAATGCCATGGGTTAATAGGGGCTACCCTACCTGCAGTCACCTGGTTGAATTCCATTTTAAGCCATACAGGGGAGTGATCCGAGATGCCTCTACCCAGATGGCGAACCTCCCGGAGGGCATGAGCCTGTGTGGCCGGGACGAGTACATAGTCTATTCTCGATAAACTTTGGTGTGCACATGACACGTGTGTATACTGTGCTCTGCCTGGGTTGCGTGCCCGCCAGCCATCCACCAGCCCCATTGTGTCCAAATAGTCGGGAAGCCACCTTTGCGCGGGTCTTAGTGTACGAGCCGGATATCGGTTTATTTCCCCGTCCATTACCGCGTTAAAGTCTCCCCCCAGCACCAAGAGGCCCAAGGGTAGCGTCAAAAAGATTGAACCCAAGTCTTGAAATGTGTCGGACTGTAAGCCAGGTGGGACATAGATTGAAACAAACGTGGCTGTTTTCCCCTCCCATTGTCCCGATATCCCAACATATCTACCCCGCTTGTCGGACCATGTAGCCTGTACAGTAAGGGGGAATGAGTTTTTAACCAATATACCAACCCCCCTTGACCCTGTGGTGAATCCCGCATGTGCCACAAGTTTATAACCTCCTTTATGAAGGGCCATGCACTTATTCCCGATTAAATGTGTTTCCTGCAGAAGTACCACATCCGGGGTGTGTCGTCTGATAAACTGATTTACCATCCCCCTCTTTATTTTGTCACCCAGTCCGTTAACATTCCAACTCAGCACGCTAATCCCCGATCCCCGTCTATCGTTCGTCATTAAACTGGTTTAGAAATGTCACCTGCATTGCATTGTCACTTGATGATGTCGTAACAATTAAAACTACAAACATTCTCACAAACATTGCGACCTTAAAAACGATGATCGCAACATGTCCCATCCCCTCCCCCTCCCTGCACCCCTGCTCGTGGCATTTGCCCATCCCCAACTGGCAGAGTGCCTGTCGCCCCACACACTAAACCTACTGTTTAACTAAAAGTAGTAAAGAGGAGGAAGGCCAGTGCCCCGTCTCCCCTCCCAACCCAAGACAAAATGATCTCCATTGAAGCCTACATCACCCAGTCAAGTCATGGTTTTCCCTGGGGTTGAGCGGCCTCTAAGCTATGTGTCGAGACCCCAATACCTGACAATGTACATTAGTCCCAAGTGTTGTGCTTCCGCTCTCATTCCTGTTCCTGCGATGCGTCTTCTCCGCCCCGGTCTCGCTCTCCCGATACACCAGGGGGACGGCTGTCGATCCAGTCCGAAGCCACCTCCGGACTATCGAAGAACCAGGCTCTCCCCTCGACCTCCACCCTCTGCCGCGCCGGAAACATCATGGCATATTTCATCCCCTTGTCCCTGAGTTTTTCCTTGACTGCGAAAAAGTTCCGGCGTTGTTTCTGCACCATTTGTGTGAAGTCGGGGAAGAAAGAGAGGGTAGCATTCTCATACCTCAGAGGGGGTCCCTAGCGGGCCGCCTGCAGGATAGCGTCTCTGTCCCTGAAATTCAACACCCTGGCAATCATCGGACGCGGGGGCGCACCAGGCTTGGGGCGCCCTCCCGGGACTCTATGTGCACGCTCGATGGTAAAGAAGTTACTCAGTCCCTTGTGCTTGAGGTGCGTGAGGATAAGGTCTTCAACAAACAGGTCTGGGGCTGGGCCTTCAGACTTTTCGGGCACCCCCAGGATACGTATATTATTTCGCCGGGCTCTTCCTTCGTACTCATCCAGCTTACGCTTGGTCAGGTCTTGAGAAGTTTTGAGTTCCCGCACTTCCTGTTGGAGCAACGCCACATCATCGGTCAGACTGGCAGTCTTTATGTCTAGCGATTTGACCTTTTCATTAACTTTAGTAAGGTCTGCGCGGATAAGATTGACCTCGATGGTGACTGTGTCCAACTTATTGTCAAGCGACTCCAATTTCTATCCCAGCGATGATTTGACCCCGTCTATTGCCGCCATTACATCGAGAAGCATCGGTTCAGGTGAAGGTCCCGAGGAGTCACCCCCCGCCGACAGAGTGTGTCTTAAGTCTGTAGGGGAGCCCTTGGGCATCGTGTATCTGTCTAATTTGTTGGTCTGGACCTGTCTCGCCCCTTTAGATGTCCTCGGCTGGGGCCTGTCCACCTCCGGCTTGGTCGCCATCTAATGATCTATGATCGGTTTCCCCCGTAAAATGCGTTATATTAGATCTCGTCCGGTTCTTTCGTGGCAGGCTATCTGTGTCTCCACTGCACTGCCAGTGTCCATTAGGGCAGGTCTATATTGGGGGCGCACTGAGCTCCTTTGCAGTGTAGCTGGTGCGCGGCTATCACAGTCTCAGAGAGCAACCAATGCGTAACGGAACTGGTGCCTACCGTAATCCGTGGCCAATACCTCCTAGACCAGCCCCACTGCCCGATGAAAGTCTACACATGGGGGGGGGACCTCTCCCCCTCCCCTCCAACCCCCCCAACAAAAAACTCCTGGGCCGGGCCCCCCACCACTGTCGCCGAATCTCCTCCTCACGGCTCACCGATCGGCTCGGTAGACTTTCTGGGTCAAGAAGCAGCCTCCGGAGGGGCCGCCTTCAGTCATCCTCCCCCTGGGGCTCCAATCCCGCAGCAGGGTTTATTGGCGGCTTACAATCCGAATGGCTGGCCTCTCGGGCACCTGAGCCTGCCCTCCTGGGCGCGCGGTGTGTCTCCGTCTCAATAGTCTGTAGGAGGAAGGAGGGGGGGGAAGGGCACGCACACAGCCGCCCCCGACACACCCCCGGGTCCCCTGCAGGATTTCCTCGCTTTGGCCTTTCTGCTGCCTCGCAGCCTGTGTCAGCGCTGCGGCGCCTCTGTATCTCCGACTCTCCGCCTGCCACTCCAGAAACCATATACGAAGGGGCGGGGGGCTTCACTAGCGCGCCCCCGCTCGTCCCCTCCGCTTCAATATGCCGCCGCAACTGCTACCCAACGAGTTCCAGGGAATGGGGCGAGACCGGCGACTTCCGGTCCGCGACCCCAGTGTTATTGAACTGCACCCCGGCCACAGCCCAAACTCGAGTCCCCGGCTCTGGACTCCACGAAGGCCACAATGCGTGATTGTCGTATCTCCGGTCCCCAGTGTCACAGAGGGGCCGGAGTTGCTGCCGGGAGCGTCGCTATTACTCCACCGTCGAGCGGTATGCTTCAATGTCAGGATATTTCACAGGATCTCTAGGCTGGGGGACGGGCACTGCGGAGCTGAGGTCTTACGCGGCCATCTTGGATCGGCGCGTGGCTCCTCCCTTATATATACCTGTTTTTTTTACACACCAATTTGGCAGCCGCATTCTGGATTACCTGCAGACGGGAGAAAAGGTAATCAGCCATGCCCACGAACAGCGCATTCCCGTAATCCAGTTTGCTTATAAGTAAGGCCTGTGTGACGGTTTTCCTACATTCCAGAGGGATCCATAGGAAAAGCCTTTTTAGGAGTTTTAATGTGGCGACACTTTTCCCGCACAGTGCATGGACGTGGTCCTGCATGGTTAGCGTGTTATCGATAAGAATGCCCAGGTTTTTTGCAGCCTGCTTGGGCGCTGGTGCAGATCCCAATGATTGGGGCCACCAAGTTGCATCCCAGATTAGGTGGGCTCCCCCAAAGAGTAGGATCTCTGATTTATCAGCATTCAATTTCAAACAATGGTCTGACATCCAGACCGCCATTTCTGAGAGGCAGTTGTTCAGTTTGATCCTGGTGTCCTCATGCCTTTCTTCAAAGGCTATCATCAATTGTGTGTTGTCCGCATAGGAGCAAATACTGAATCCCCATTTCTCGCTGATTTTAGCCAGAGAAGATACATAGGCGTTAAAGAGTGTGGGGCTCAGGGAGGCTCCCTGCGGGACGCCATAACTGATGGCTATTGGGCTCGAGGAAAAAGGGCCCATTTGTACTGTTTGCGTTCTGTTGCTCAGAAAGGAGCTGAACCACTGATGGGCTTTAGAATGTATACCCTTTTCATGTAGGGTGCTTAGCAATAGTCCATGTGAGACTGTGTTGAAAGCCGCCGACAGGTCCAACAGGATCCGGGTGGCGGCTCTCCCCTGATCAATTAAGGCTCTGATATTGTCTAGGACTGCCAAGAGGGTGGCTTCAGTACTGTTTATGGCTCTGAAGCCAGTTTGAGATGGATCCAGGAGTTCGTTGGTTTCGAGATAGTTAGATAGTTGTTTGTTAACCAACTTCTCCATAACTTTAGATATTTATGGGAGCTGAGAGATTGGTCGGTAGTTAGCTGGATTGTGGACGTCTGTGCTTGCTTTCTTCAGTAAAGGGACCACAAAGGCTTTCTGTCAGATCTCTGGGAATAGAGATTTTTTGAATAGGTGAGTTACATGAGGACATAGTGCCGGTATGATCCGTAAGAATATGAAGTGTGGGCATGGGTCAAGCGGAGACCCCGATTTAACTTCAGCCATTGCTTTTGCGACCTGTTGCTCTGTAAAGGGGATAAAACTGCTAAAATGGGATTGAGCCTCAGGATGAGGATCCAGGGATTCCCATTCGGTCTAGGCTGAGGGAGATGATTTCTGAATGAAGAATATATCTCGCTGATTTTGTCAGAGAAAAATTTGCTAATTTGCTAATTTTCTTGCAGCATTCTTCTGATGTGGGCAGGGTTTGGGACATACTTGCTGGTTTGCATAATTCTTTTACTATTTTATAGAGCTCTTTGGGCGAGTTGCTGTTATCGTTTATTCGCTTCGCGAAATAGATCTTCTTAGCATTCTTAATGGCATTATTGTAAGATTTCATCTCTACTTTATATAACAATCTATCCTTATCCTGTTTTGACAGTCTCCACTTATGTTCTAGCGTTTTACACTTTCTTTTTAGTATCCTGAGTTCAGGCAGGTACCATTTCTCCGATGGTATTCTCCTGTTGGGTTTGTGTTTTAATCTGGGTGCGCATTGGTCCAGTATATTGGAGATCTCAGTATGAAAGCTTTCCGCTCCCATGTTCACAGGGAGTGTACCTATGACATTTGGATCACTCAGGGAGGAGTGATTTTGAAATGAGTCAGGAGTAACCAGCCTCCAGGCTCTCTTTACCGCTGGTGGCGACGTAGTGGGGTATGTTGGTGTTGCTGACAGGCTAAGGGTAAAAGAAATTAACGAAGGATCTGTCCAGGAAAGGGGCTTGACCTCTAGGATATGGGTGGATTCTATGTTAGAAAATAGGAGATCCAGGGTGTGCCCTGCAATGTGCGTGGGTCCTTTAACCCATTGTTTTAGTTGCAGAATCTGCATGTCATTTTCCAGGTGTTTGGACACAAGGTTGTTTTTTTTTCAAATAGAACATTGAAGTCCCCTATCACTACAAAGTGTTTGTGTTTCAAACATGAGGGAAATAGTTGGGCAAGCAGTTGTGCACTGAAGTCTGGTTGGTATCCAGGGGGATTATAGATTACTGCTCCCCCAAGCGTTTTATGGTCACCTCTTGATACTTGAAATGCTAGGATCTCATGTTCCCCTAACTGAGCCACTGCTCTGGGGAGGCAGGTGAAGCAGTCCTTAAATAAAATAGTTAGTCCTCCTCCCTTCCATCCCGGTCTATCTCATTTTAATAGTTTATAGTCAGCAGGTAAAGCATTGGCGATATCAGGAGAGTTATTATCGTCAAGCCAGGTTTCTGTGATGAAGACTGATCGGGCTTCGTCTCAGTTATGATGTCCCAGATCTCATGGAGTGTTTGGGTACTGACCTTGCATTAAAGTAGATGCAGTTCAGTTGGGACTGGTCATCAGTTTTTCTATGGGACCATTTGCAGCTAAGACATGAAAAAGGGCCCTCCATGTTCCCTGGGTATGCTTTAATACAAGGTGCCTTGTTGTATGGCGTGTGATCAGATAATTCAAGGAGTCTTTCCCTAGAGTAGCAGTGATATCCGCTGCTATCTGATTTGGAAGGTGCAGGGGTCCTGGCTCCTGGTCCCATTCAGGTGCCGACGGGTGAAAACAAGCTTGCCTTTGGCGCGACCACAATCGACCGCTGCGCGGACCCGTTTTTATGGCTGCCCTTGATTTGCATTAAGCAACTAGACCGCTGACCTCCAACAATGCTGCTTCAGGTAACTTCCGGTTTAGCAGCACCTCGGTCGCGGTCTCGAGCCCTCCCACCCTCCCAATTGCACTAGATGCAGGTAAGCCAAGATACGCTACTGAGTCAAATATCAAATTCAAACGATTTCAGAGTTCATTTGACTCATTGTCTAGTCCTGAGGGGTGTGTCAGTAACTGCCGTGCTTTCCAAGCCCTCTGATGTGGTTTAACTATACTTTGAGGGTGACTGACCCCTCCCTCTGACCCTCCAACTTGCCAGCCCAGGCACTTCTCTTGCTGCATCAAGCTCTGTATTCTGAGGTTGGGTCAGTGCAAGATCATTTGGTGTACCTGAAGCAGGGTCTAGTTTTACCATATAGTGCCCCAGGCCCATTTTGTCCACATCTGAAGCATGAGAGTCTCAAATGTCCCTGCCAGCCCATAAACAGGGCTGTGCTAAAATTGTCCACACTACCTTGAGCGTCTACAGAGGCAGTAGGCCTCATGCCCTCCTGCAACCTCAGATGTACTCTCCCATGAAGGCCAATAACCTCAGGTCACTGTCTTTCTGATGAACAAGTCTCCGAGCCCCTGTCCTCTGCGTGTACATCTTTTTGAACATCAAGAAGATGTAGCAATAAAAGGATGCATCTGTCATCTAGAAGAACAAGAAGGGCTAAGAGTAGGAGTGGGGGCCAAAAGGAACTTTCCGCAGCTTCTCACCTGAAGTTTTGCTAGTTTTGGAAATTAAGACAGCGGCATGGCTTAAAATAAACAATAACCTTATAAGGAGCTTCCGCCTTAAAGCTTTCGAAAAGTGACGCAAATTGTTTTTGATGAAATGTTTAACTTTTGTTATGTTCTGCTGTCAAAAAACCTGCTAAAGTTAGATCTTGCGGTCACCGGTTCCTCATTAAAAGTGAATACAAGGGCTACTCGCTAACTTACTCGTTGACCACCTCTTACAGTGTATTTTCACGACAGAGGTGCTCCCAGTTAACTGATTTATTTAGCATTTTGATATGGGTTATAATGCTTCATTGTACTATGATATTCAATTTCTCTCTCTCTTTCTTTGAATTGCCGCAATTTTAAACTTATTAAATTGCATGTTTTTGCTTTTGATCAAACGATGTGTCTTTGACGCTTGTTACTTGCTAGATTGCATTGTGTTTTTTTAATTAATGATGTGTCTTTGCAATTTACTGTTTAGTTGTTTGAATAAATAGTGTCACTTCTGACTCGATTCCTGCATTTTCAGACGTGTGTCTTGTTATTTCAGACAGCACAATTCCGATCAAGTTTATGTGGTACACACCACTCTCAAACATACCTCCAGCCTTACCTTCCATTATAGGCAAGGAAGTGGAGTTTGTTACCTTGTCTCCATCGATCAGCTCATTCTGGCATAAAATTTCCACTTCCTTGCAGGTACGCGACAGCAATAGATTCACCTCTTCCCGATTCAGTGCCAGCTGATCCCTGGCAGTCTCCTCATGGTGGTGTAGGGGGGAAAGAGTTGCAGTCCCCCCAGTGAAGGCTCGAAGCAGCTCCAGTACAGATGAGACGGGCGGGCATTGCTGAGGTGCGGTCCCGCCTTTCCCCTGTCTCTCCCCCGCAGTCACCATCCGGGTGTCAGGGACGGAGGGGACGGCCTTCCCCCGTTCTTCTGCACCGCTGCCGACACTTTTGTTCTACTCTCTGCTCAGGGGTGCAGGTCCACCAGCGTCTCGGACACCTGGGGGGTGGCAGCAGGGACTGCAGCAGCAGCCTTTCCTCTCGCCTTACCCCCGCTGACACCCTTCCTCCTAGCCAAGATGGAGAAGGCAGGGGAGAAGCCGGTGCCTGTAAAATGTCATTTACAGCGGGCGGTATCCTTTCCTGGGCGTCCCAATTTTCCTCTTAGAAAGGGTTTGGTATAGGATGACTGTGGTGGTTGCCTCTGCTGATATTGGGAACAAAACTACTGAACAAATGTCGAATATGAGGGGTACCGATATTGCTGGTAGCCTCTTCTGTAGGAAGGCTGTCCTCTTCCCCATGCGCCTCAAAAAGGCATTTTACTGTATTGCAGGGTCCCCAGTGACTTGGCCGTGACCGTGTCAGTTTTGATGGCCTGGAGCACCTCTTCCACGTGCATGCCGAAGAAGGCTTCTCCATCATAAGGGAGGGCTAAGATTTTATTTTGGACCTCTCTCCAAAAGATGGTAGCCTTGAGCCATCCTTGACGCCTGAGCACTGCTGCACCCGATAACTGTCGGAAGCCGGTAGTGGCAATGTCCATGGCGCAATCTATGATTTCGGACGATGTGCGCTCACCATCCTGCAATACATTCTTTACCTCCGCTCTGACGTCCTCGGGTAGTTTGTTGAGGTACGTAGCGATGTCTGACCACATTTGGCAGTCGTACCTTCTAAGAAACACTAAATAGTTTGCCGTCTTTCCCGTGAGTGCTGACATTTGCCGATGTTGTCCAGGCACCTATCCTCTTTGTCTGGAGGTGCTGAAAAAGGTGGCAAAGGGTTTTTGGACCAGCGCTGGGCTGCCTGTGTGACAATAGAATCTGGCTTGGGGTGCCCACTGAGCATGCTGGAGCATGTTCAGGAGCCTTGGACTTCTTATCAAGGTGTGGTAACACCACTGCTACTGCAGCTGGAGACTTCTTGACCTTTATGACCTTTACTTCCCTATGATCATTTGAGGATGTGGGATCCTGCAGTGGAACCGCCTGTGGGGTGTGCTGTGCAGATAGAGGCAAAATCAGCGACAGTGGAGCATCTGGGGTTGAAGGCTTCATTGGTGGAGACTTTGCCAGTGGAGAAGCATGCCTAGGGGAAGTTGACATTGGAGGGAAACACCTTTGATAGTCAGTAAGCATGAACTGCAGATGCAGAAGGAAGAAAAACCATTTTTTCCTGGTACTGTTGATGGAATTGCTCTGTAGTACTCCTCTTTGTCATTGTCATCCTCCTGGCATCTAACGTGCAACACAGGACTGTGCGGAGCGCCAAAGGGGTCATCGCCATCAGGGTCATCTTCATCAAGAAGGTAAAAATGGTGACACCTTACTCTGAGATGTATGAGCAGGGTTGAGATGTCTGGACTTTTCATGTTTTTGCAATTTTTCTCTTGTTGATGGGGTCGTCGTTGAGGCCATAGATGGTATTTTCAGCAGAGACACCATGGAAGCTGGTTTTGTTGTCGACGGCGGTGTCTTAGTCAACGGCGGTGTCTTTGTCAACTGTGGTGTTGCCGTCGGCGGGAGTGTCTTCCTCATTGATGTGAGGGGCATCACTATTGACGGTGGTGCTGTTGTCAACGAGGCTAGAACAATCTTCAGCCTTGAAGGAAGATTGTGTGCGGCTCATCGAGGAGTAGGTCATCGTCGAGAAGGACAAGGCTGTTGATAATGTGGAAACAGTGCTGATAGTGGAGGAAGTGGTTGCCTTCGTCGTCGACGGTGTTAACACCAATTTTCTCATCAACGATCTCTCCGTCGACGGTGCAGAAGATGGCTTCTTAAAGGTGTGAAGTACATGAGGTGGAGGTGTAGGAGGCTCAGACCTTGTTTTTGGAGGTCTTTTTGAGGAAGAAACTGTCTTTTCTCTCTTTCTGTCAGGAAGAGACTTCATCCTGTGGAGACTTAGATGAGCTGTGCTCCCTGTGAGAGATATGAGAGGTCTTTTAGGAGGATTGTTTTGGTGGCTCCTGAGAATAGTGAGAATGGGAAATATCACTTTCTCACTTTTGAGACCTCCTTGAGGAAGATAAAGAATCATCACTGTCCTCATCCTCTGACAGAGGTTCTTTTCTGGATTTAAGCTTCTGAAGCCATAACAGCAGTCTCCCCTCAAGGTCTTTTAAAGTTTTAGTAGAAAAAGTATGACATACCTTGCAGTCCTTGGCCTTACGTGATCACTCACTTATACTGTCAGTCACGCACCCACTAAATCATCCATTCAGACACTCATACACCCACTCATTCTTTAAAACACCTTGGCGTATATATATATATATATATATATATATATATATATAACATTCTTAAACTTTTTAGAAACACTCAGTCACTGGATAGTGTCATGAGTGATGTCATCAGGGATGTCATTTGAGATGTCATCAGTGATGTCACTGACCATGTCATGAGTGATGTAATATGTGACGTCATCAGCAGTGTATTGTGGGGCGCGAGTTATAGTTACCCTGAATATCTCTGGTTTTGTACGAGTGAAATGTCAGCCTAACTATAACGTCCCTGAAACCTGTGTTTTTTTCAGTGAATTTCTAAGGTTTTTTAAATGCTAATCCCTAACTATAACCTCCCCCAAACCTGTGTTTTTTTCAGTGAATTTCTAAGGTTTTTCAAATGCTAATTTCTAACTATGCCTCTTGAAGGTTGACTATTCATCGACTGCTCAGAATGTTAGGCCTACCAAATGTAAAACAGCAATCCTAACTATATCACTGTTGTAAGTCTGACCAAGTTTGTGAAGGTATGCATGCGTGGGAGGAACCAGGAACCAGGGTCATCAATGGAAGAGGCTTCAAGAAGTCTGAAGCAATTGCTGTTTCAGTATGAGAAACTGCTAAAGAAGGAGATAAACAGGTGGTGGGAGGTATCCTCATTAAATAACTATGTCGAGGTGGGCAGGGTCCCGAGGGGCCTAAGGATTTTAATCACACCCACATATCAGAACCCCCACCCTAAGTTACTTGAGGAGTGGTCCAGCTTAATGGCAGCATCCTGCAAAGGCATGCTGGAGCTCCTATCTAAATACGCAGCACTTGAATTAGAACTGACAATCAAAGAAATTGACAAGCTCAAGGAAGAACTTGACAAACACATGGTGCAAGACGAAATCAAAGCAGCAATGGAATTGATGGAACGTAGGCTTCACAAATATGAGGATGAAATTAAACAGAAAAAAAAAAAGGGGAAATTCTTGCGTGACAAGCAGGACTATGCAACTGGGAGAATCCTGACCTTCGGGAGGAGGTATGATGGAGCAATTAAACAGTTCAAGCAAATGGGTGCACTCAGACAACAAGAAGTGGCCTCATCGGAGTCGGGCTCTGAAAACTATTCGGATCTTGAGGATCAATCGGATGTCGTGGGCGGAGACCCTGTTACCTTCAGGCCCCTTGAGGAGTACCGTTTTTTACAAACAAAGATGACTTTACGAGCGAGACCACCGGAAGGAACCAGAGGAAGAGGAAGAGGCGCAAACATAAGAGGAGGCAAACAAGGAGGGGAGGACACAAACAAAAATTCAAAGGACACACTGCCGTATGGGAGAATGACACGGCAAACAAAGCAGAAATGATGGGTGAGCAAAACTTAACAGTAGTGAATATTTCAACCCATGAATTGACTGCAGCAGAACAATCCCTACTTGAACTGGGTTTAACCTTCTGCCCGACAGCTAACTTTGACTATAGCAGGATCAGAATTGATGTATTTTTATTTATTCGTAAATTGAAACTGATGAAAATGTTCATGCACAAAAAGAAACGTATTACTGATGGTACCAGTGGTTCTGCTGAAGTTGCAACACGAATGTCTGAACTCTTAAGTCTGAGTGATATTGAAGGTCTTGCCTGTCTGGCTGAACTTGGAGGAGAATTGAGTGAGTGGTCAGGTGAGCGTGATCTCCTTGAACAGATGGGTCTGGAGACTGGGGGTGCAACACACACTGGCTTCAAGCCCAAATCCACCTTCAATCCGAATTACTAGTGCAGAAACAGAGCAGTGTGGGAAACAACGAAATCAGGATGATAACGAGTTTTAATGTAGAAGCACAAGCAGTGCGAGAAACCCTGAAAAAACACTGGCACATAGTCAAGAGCGACCCAGTAATAGGAGCACTAGTCAGCGACCAACCCAAGGTGACTTACAGGAAAGCACGGTCCCTTAAGGACATGTTGGTCAAGAGTTACATGGGGGCGACCAAACAACAAACTTGGATACAGCAACAGAAGGGCTTTTTAAGTGTGGGAAGTGTAAGGCATGCAGCACCAGTAAGAACAGGAAGAGCTACCCACTACCTACAGGGAAGACAGCGAACATTGACAAATTTATGAACTGTAATAGTGATTTCTGTGTGTATGCCATAATGTGCCCCTGTTTGAAGATGTACATAGGGAGTACTATCTTCCCTGTGAAGAAGCAAATTCTGGAACATGCACGTGCTATAAGGAATTGTGATCTGAGTTATTCAACTGCTCGACACTGGCTCAAATACCACAATAAGGATGTTAACAGCTTGTCTTTTTTGGTGTTGACAGGGTGGCAGCTAATCCCAGAGGGGCAATCGAGAGAAACAACTGAGGATTCTGGAATCCAAGTACATCTTTCTGCTCGAAACTAAGACCCCTTTGGTTTGAATGAAGATGAGGAACTGTTCGTCCACATTGGATGAGTACCCCACTTGATCTGTGACTTTTTGTAGGCTCTCATTGTGATTCCTGGTTTCTCTGTTTGTTCTGTGCTTGGGTGGAGGGCTCTCCACCTAGACACAGTCCCGGCAGGCTGAAAAATCTTCACATGAAGCAGCACTTTATTTCCCCCATGCCTGCGTCTAGGTTTTAACCCTAGAAAGTATTACACATAGCAGTCAGGTATCCCATAAATGCTCTACCCACCCCTTATTTTGAGGGTTCTCCCTTAGATCTCACTATTTGATCAGGCCATTTTTCTCAGGTTGCTGCGGGCCAGCTTATTCCGGTGACCTCTTGCTTTTCTTTGTTGTCCCTTCTTGTATTTTTGTGTTGCAACACTCATCTCATTCACCACTATGTCTTTGATAATATAATTTTTTGCCCCCGCCTTTGAACCACTTTTCCTTTGAGGGTTTTATCCCCCCCCCTCCACCTTTTCTTTGTCCATTTTTTTGTTTTGAAGGTAACATGATCATTATCCTATGATCTTAGCAATAATAATGATCGATCACATGTAAGATCAGGTGTCTGAATTACGGGCACCTGGAACTAACTTGGACCGAGGCAGGCTGGATCCTCCCTATGAATTTGGCCACTTCGCCGGGGTATGAAAGTTGACAATTATTGACTGTTTAGCAGTCAAAGTATGCCTCTTTCTGCACCAGATGGGCGTGTCCTCTGCCTCAGTGGGCGTATGCACTCGGCATTATGGTCTTCGCAGTTCCAACACCCTCATTACTTCCCTAGTGGGTGTTGTCATGTGTCCCAATACCGCGAGGAGGAACCGCCGCTGCAGTCTTCACTTTAAGAGGCTCCGGGAGGGCCTCCTCACTCTGGGCAACTTTTTGGATGGATGTTTAGCGGCGATGCCTACGCCGCGAGGAGGAACCGCCGCTGAGTAGCGGACCTGAGACGTCAGGAACCCCTGGCGTATCGAGCAGGGCGGACTAATGCCTAAAAGTGAGAGACATGATATTGCAGCGATTTGACATTTTCCGCTTTCCCACTGAGGAATTTAAATTTTATTATTGGGACACATGACAACACCCACTAGGGAAGTAATGAGGGTGTTGGAACTGCGAAGACCATAATGCCGAGTGCATACGCCCACTGAGGCAGATGACACGCCCATCTGGGCTGGGTTCATTTAATAAACGCAGGTGATCAACACTCATGTTGCCGTGGTGTCTTTAGTTGATGGCTTGTGAACAAGGAGTTATCCGAAACGCGTCAAGCCTTTGATTTTTAAGCGGAGTGTCACAAGGGCTGCAGTCTTCACTTTAAGAGGCTCCGGGAGGGCCTCCTCACTCTGGGCAACTTTTTGGATGGATATATATATATATATATTCACTGAAAAAACCATAGGTTTTAGGGACAGTTATAGTTAGTTGGACATTGCACTCGTACAAAACCCGTGAAATTCCCCTGTTATAGTTAGTTCAGCTAACTATAACTCGCGCCCCGCAATGCACTGCTGATGACGTCACATATTACATCACTCATGACATGGTCAGTGACATCACTGATGACATCACTGATGACATCTCAAATGACATCACTGATGACATCATCCAGTGACTGTGTTTCTGTAAAGTTTAAATATGTTTAATATATATAGGGAAAGGCGTATTGAAGAATGAGTGGGTGTATAAGTGTCTGAATGGATGATTTAGTACGTGAGTGACTGACTCTACAAGTGAGTGATTAAACGTATCTTACTGAATGCATGGGTTAGTGACTAAACTGTGTGAATGTCTGTATCCGTCTGTTTGTTGGTGTGTAAGTGGATGCATGGATTTGCGAATAGCTACATGAGTGTCTATATGGGTTATTGATTGGTTCTCTGAGTATCTGTATGGCTGCCTGAGTGTTTGTGTGGGTGGGGTGTGTGTGACTCTATACATAGATGTGTGAGTGGGTGATTCACTGGGTGCATGATTTCAAGAGTGCATCTGTGATGGACTGCTTGGGTGGGTGAGTGTGTGTATGGGTGTGTTAGTGAGTGAATGTATATCTCAGTGGTACATGTGCGAGTAACTACATATGTAAAAGGCAGTATATATGTGTGTTAGAGTATTTAAATGGCTATAAGTGAGAGTGTGTTATTGTGAGAGTGGCTGTATGGATGCGTGTGTGCTTGTATCAGTTATTGTATAAGAGCGTAAGAATGTGCTAGTATTTGTATGAGTAAGTGAGCTAATGTGTGTATAACTGTATAGGTGAGTAAATGGGTGTGTGATTAATTTTTTGCATGACTGACTAGGTGTGTGAGTACCTCTATGGATGAGTGGCGGTGTGTGAGTGTTTATATAGGTGTATGAGTGCATATGATAGTCCTGTACTGAGTGACTGTAAGTACGAGTGACTGTACAGGTGAGTGAGTGGATGTGTGTGTAGACCTAAGAATCAGTGAGTGGGTATGTAGTTTTTGGTGTTGGAGTGTCTATGGTTTTGAGAATGGCAGTCTGTAATTTAGAGTGGGTGTATCAAAAGTTATATTAGGGTGTGAGAAGATGCATGAAATTATCACATGGATGATGTCATCAGTGATGTCATTTGAGATGTCATCAGTGATGTCATCAGTGATGTCACTGACCATGTCATGAGTGATGTAATATGTGACGTCATCAGCAGTGCATTGCGGGGCGCGAGTTATAGTTAGCTGAACTAACTATAACAGGGGAATTTCACGGGTTTTGTACGAGTGCAATGTCCAACTAACTATAACTGTCCCTAAAACCTATGGTTTTTTCAGTGAATTTCAAAGGTTTTTTAAATGCTAATTTCTAACTATAATGTGTCTGAAACCTATGGTTTTTTCAGTGAATTTCAAAGGTTTTTAAATGCTAATTTCTAACTATAACGTGCCTGAAACCTATGATTTTTTAAGTGAATTTCAAAGGTTTTTTAAATGCTAGTTTCTAACTATGCCAACAGAGGTAGGACATGTGAAGAAAGAAGAAAAAACGCACAGAAAGAAGCAAAAGATGTGCAGAAAGAACCAACAGAGGAGCAGAAAGAGGCCTTGTTGCAAAATCATCCTGTGCCCACAACTTTTTCAGACGGGTACTGGTGGTAACTGACTCTGACTAACCAGAGCCAGTGCGCGTTTGCACAGTGGTGAAGGGAGGGGGCCTGAGGTGACATGTGTGCAAACGCGCCCCGTGGCGCGTTTTAAGTTGCGGGATTAAGTCCCCTTGAATCCTGAGGGTCCCTGGGGCCCAACTAGCCCCCCAGGTACCTACAGTTAGGACCACAGAGCTGAGTTGCAGAGAGGCGTTCCGAGGCCACGCACCTTTTTCACCTCTCTGCAACGCAACTCTGTTGTGCTTACTGAAGGTACCTGGTGGGCTAGTTGGCCCCCAGGATTCAAAGGGAATTAACTCCCCAACTTAAAACGCACCACAGGGCGTGTTTGCGCACATGTCACCTGAGGCCCCGCCCTCCCTTCACCACTGTGCAAACGCGCCCCGTGGCGCGTTTTAAGTTGGGGGATTAGGTCACCTTGAATCCTGAGAGTCCCTGGGGCCCAACTAGCCCACCAGGTACTTCCAGTAAGCACCACAGGCCTGCGTTGCAACGCCTGTAACAAATTGTGCAGTTGTGTTTAGGTAGTGAAGAGGGTCGTGCTGGGGGTAGTGTTTTAGGGTTTAGGGTAGTGCAGTGGTGTTTGTGTAGTGTAGGGGGTCATGCTGGGGGTAGATTTAGGGTTTAGGGTAGTGCAGTGGTGTTTGGGTAGTGTAGGGAGTCGTGCTGGGGGAGTGTTTTAGGGTTTAGGGTAGTACAGTGGTGTTTGGGTAGTGTAGGGGGTCGTGCTGGGGGTTAGTGTTTTAGGGTTTTAGGGTTTAGGGTAGTGCAGTGGTGTTTGGGTAGTGTAGGGGATACTGCTGGGGGTAGTGTTTTAGGGTTTAGGGTAGTGCAATGGTGTTTGGGTAGTGTAGGGGGTACTGCTGGGGGTAGTGTTTTAGGGTTTAGGGTAGTGCAGTGGTGTTTGGGTAGCGTAGGGGGTACTGCTGGGGGTAGTGTTTTATGGTTTAGGGTAGTGCAGTGGTGTTTGGGTAGTGTAGGGGTTCGTGCTGGGGTAGTTTTTTAGGGTTTAGGGTAGTGTAGTGTAGGAGGTCGTGTTTTAGGGTTTAGGGTAGTGCAGTGGTCTTTGGGTAGTGTAGGGAGTCATGCAGGGGGTATTGTTTTAGAGTTTAGGGTAGTGCAGTGGTCTTTGGGTAGTGTAGGGGGTTGTGCGGGGGTAGTGTTTTAGGGATTAGGGTAGTGCATTGGTATTTGGGTAGTGTAGGGGGTCATGCGGGGGTAGTGTTTTAGGGTTTAGGGCAGTGCAGTGGTGTTTAGGTAGTGTAGGGGGTCGTGCTGGGGGAGTGTTTTAGGGTTTAGGGCAGTGCAGTGGTGTTCGGGTAGTGTAGGGGGTCGTGCTGGGGGAGTATTTTAGGGTTTAGGGTAGTGCAGTGGTGTTCGGGTAGTGTAGGGGGTCATGCTGGGGGTAGTGTTCTAGGGTTTAGGGCAGTGCAGTGGTGTTCGGGCAGTGTAGGGGGTCGTGCTGGGGGTGGTGTTTGAGGGTTTAGGGCAGTGCAGTGGTGTTCGGACAGTGTAGGGCGTCGTGCTGGGGGTGGTGTTTCAGGGTTTAGGGCAGTGCAGTGGTGTTCGGGCAGTGTAGGGGGTCGTGCAGGGGTGGTGTTTCAGGGTTTAGGGCAGTGCAGTGGTGTTCGGGCAGTGTAGGGGGTCGTGCAGGGGTGGTGTTTCAGGGTTTAGGGCAGTGGTGTTCGGGCAGTGTAGGGGGTCATGCTGGGGGTGGTGTTTCAGGGTTTGGGGCAGTGCAGTGGTGTTCGAGCAGTAAAGGGGGTCGTGCTGGGGGTGGTGTTTCAGGGTTTAGGGCAGTGCAGTGGTGTTCCGGCAGTGTAGGGGGTCGTGCAGGGGGTGGTGTTTCAGGGTTTAGTGCAGTGGTGTTCGGGCAGTGTAGGGGGTCGTGCTGGGGTGGTGTTTCAGGGTTTAGGGCAGTGCAGTGGTGTTCGGGCAGTGTAGGGTGTCGTGCTGAGGGTTGGTGTTTCAGGGTTTAGGGCAGTGCAGTAGTGTTTGGGCAGTGTAGGGGGTCGTGCTGGGGGGAGTGTTTTAGGGTTTAGGGCAGTGCAGTCGTGTTCGGGTAGTGTAGGGGGTCGTGCTGGGGGGAGTATTTTAGGGTTTAGGGCAGTGCAGTAGTGTTTGGGCAGTGTAGGGGGTCGTGCTGGGGGGAGTATTTTAGGGTTTAGGGCAGTGCAGTAGTGTTTGGGCAGTGTAGGGGGTCGTGCTGGGGGGAGTGTTTTAGGGTTTAGGGCAGTGCAGTAGTGTTTGGGCAGTGTAGGGGGTCGTGCTGGGGGGAGTATTTTAGGGTTTAGGGCAGTGCAGTGGTGTTCGGGCAGTGTAGGGGGTCGTGCTGGGGGTGGTGTTTTAGGGTTTAGGGCAGAGCAGTGGTGTTCGGGCAGTGTAGGGGGTCGTCTTGGGGGTGGTGTTTCAGGGTTTAGGGCAGTGCAGTGGTGTTCGGGCAGTGTAGGGGGTCGTGCAGGGGGTGGTGTTTCAGGGTTTAGGGCAGTGCAGTGGTGTTCGGGCAGTGTAGGGGGTCGTGCAGGGGTGGTGTTTCAGGGTTTAGGGCAGTGGTGTTCGGGCAGTGTAGGGGGTCATGCTGGGGGTGGTGTTTCAGGGTTTAGGGCAGTGCAGTGGTGTTCGAGCAGTAAAGGGGGTCATGCTGGGGGTGGTGTTTCAGGGTTTAGGGCAGTGCAGTGGTGTTCGGGCAGTGTAGGGGGCGGTGCAGGGGGTGGTGTTTCAGGGTTTAGGGCAGTGCAGTGGTGTTCGGGCAGTGTAGGGGGTGGTGCAGGGGGTGGTGTTTCAGGGTTTAGGGCAGTGCAGTGGTGTTCGGGCAGTGTAGGGGGTCGTGCAGGGGGTGGTGTTTCAGGGTTTAGGGCAGTGCAGTGGTGTTTCAGGGTTTAGGGCAGTGCAGTGGTGTTCGGGCAGTGTAGGGCGGTGCAGGGTGGTGTTTCAGGGTTTAGGGCAGTACAGTGGTGTTCGGGCATTGTAGGGGGTGGTGCTGGGGCTGGTGTTTCAGGGTTTAGGGCAGTGCAGTGGTGTTCGGGCAGTGTAGGGGGTCGTGCTGGGGCTGGTGTTTCAGGGTTTAGGGCAGTGCAGTGGTGTTCGGGCAGTGTAGGGGGTCGTGCTGGGGCTGGTGTTTCAGGGTTTAGGGCAGTGCAGTGGTGTTCGGGCAGTGTAGGGGGTCATGCTGGGGCTGGTGTTTCAGGGTTTAGGGCAGTGCAGTGGTGTTCGGGCAGTGTAGGGGGTCTTGCTGGGGCTGGTGTTTCAGAGTCTAGGGCAATGCAGTGGTGTTCGGGCAGTGTAGGGGGTCTTGCTGGGGCTGGTGTTTCAGGGTTTAGGGCAGTGCAGTAGTGTTCGGGCAGTGTAGGGGGTCGTGCTGGGGGTGGTGTTTCAGGGTTTAGGGCAGTGCAGTGGTGTTCGGGCAGTGTAGGGGGTCGTGCTGGGGCCAGTGTTTCAGGGTTTAGGGCAGAGCAATGGTGCTCAGGCAGTGTAGGGGGTTGTGCTGGGGTGATGTTTCAGGGTTTATGGCAGTGCAGTGGTGTTAGGGCAGTGTAGGGGGTCGTGCTGGGGGTGGTGTTTCAGGGTTTAGGGCAGTGCAGTGGTGTTCCGGCAGTGTAGGGGGTCCTGCAGGGGGTGGTGTTTCAGGGTTTAGTGCAGTGGTGTTCGTGCAGTGTAGGGGGTCGTGCTGGGGTGGTGTTTCAGGGTTTAGGGCAGTGCAGTGGTGTTCGGGCAGTGTAGGGTGTCGTGCTGAGGGGTGGTGTTTCAGGGTTTAGGGCAGTGCAGTAGTGTTTGGGCAGTGTAGGGGGTCGTGCAGGGGGTGGTGTTTCAGGGTTTAGGGCAGTGCAGTGGTGTTCGGCCAGTGTAGGTAGTCTTGCTGGGGGTGGTGTTTCAGGGTTTAGGGCAGTGCAGTAGTTTTCGGGCAGTGTAGGCGGTCGTGCTGGGGCTGGTGTTTCAGGGTTTAGGGCAGTGCAGTGGTGTTCGGGCAGTGTACGGGGTTGTGCTGGGGCTGGTGTTTCAGGGTTTAGGGCAGTGCAGTGGTGTGCGGGCAGTGTACGGGGTTGTGCTGGGGCTGGTGTTTCAGGGTTTAGGGCAGTGCAGTGGTGTTCGGGCAGTGTAGGGGGTTGTGCTGGGGCTGGTGTTTCAGGGTTTAGGGCAGTGCAGTGGTGTGCGGGCAGTGTACGGGGTTGTGCTGGGGCTGGTGTTTCAGGGTTTAGGGCAGTGCAGTGGTGTTCGGGCAGTGTAGGGGGTCGTGCTGGGGGTGGTGTTTCAGGGTTTAGGGCAGTGCAGTGGTGTTCGGGCAGTGTAGGGGGTCGTGCTGGGGCTGGTGTTTCAGGGTTTAGGGCAGTGCAGTGGTGTTCGGGCAGTGTAGGGGGTCTTGCTGGGGCTGGTGTTTCAGGGTTTTGGGCAGAGCAGTGGTGTTCGGGCAGTGTAGGGGGTCGTGCTGGGGGTGGTGTTTCAGGGTTTAGGGCAGTGCAGTGGTGTTCGGGCAGTGTAGGGGGTCTTGCTGGGGGTGGTGTTTCAGGGTTTAGGGCAGTGGTGTTCGGGCAGTGTAGGGGGTCTTGCTGGGGGTGATGTTTCAGGGTTTAGGGCAGTGCAGTGGTGTTCGGGCAGTGTAGGGGGTCTTGCTGGGGGTAGTGTTTCAGGGTTTAGGGCGGTGCAGTGGTGTTCGTGCAGTGTAGGGGGTCGTGCTGGGGGTGGTGTTTCAGGGTTTAGGGCAGTGCAGTAGTGTTCGGGCAGTGTAGGATGTCGTGCAGGGGGTGGTGTTTCAGGGTTTAGGGCAGTGCAGTGGTGTTCTGGCAGTGTAGGGGGTCATGCTGGGAGTGGGGTTTCAGGGTTTAGGGCAGTACAGTGGTGTTCGGGCAGTGTAGGGGGTCGTGCAGGGGGTGGTGTTTCAGGGTAGGCAGTGGTGTTCGGGCAGTGTAGGGGGTCGTGCTGGGGCTGGTGTTTCAGGGTTTAGGGCAGTGCAGTGGTGTTCGGGCAGTGTAGGGGGTCTTGCTGGGGGTGATGTTTCAGGGTTTAGGGCAGTGGTGTTCGGGCAGTGTAGGGGTCTTGCTGGGGGTGATGTTTCAGGGTTTAGGGCAGTGCAGTGGTGTTCGGGCAGTGTAGGGGGTCTTGCTGGGGGTAGTGTTTCAGGGTTTAGGGCAGTGCAGTGGTGTTCGTGCAGTATAGGGGGTCGTGCTGGGGATGGTGTTTCTGGGTTTAGGGTAGTGCAGTAGTGTTCGAGCAGTGTAGGGGGTTGTGCAGGGGGTGGTGTTTCAGGGTTTAGGGCAGTGCAGTGGTGTTCGGGCAGTGTAGGGGGTCGCGCTGGGGGTGGTGTTTCAGGGTTTAGGGCAGTGCAGTGGTGTTCGGGCAGTGTAGGGGGTCATGCACGGGGTGGTGTTTCACGGTTTAGGGCAGTGCAGTGGTGTTCGGGCAGTGTAGGCGGTCGTGCTGGGGCTGGTGTTTCAGGGTTTAGGGCAGTGCAGTGGTGTTCGGGCAGTGTAGGGGTCGTGCTGGGGCTGGTGTTTCAGGGTTTAGGGCAGTGCAGTGGTGCTCGGGCAGTGTAGGGGGTCGTGCTGGGGGTGATGTTTCAGGGTTTAGGGTAGTGCAGTGGTGTTCGGGCAGTGTAGGGGGTCGTGCAGGGGCTGGTGTTTCAAGGTTTAGGGCAGTGCAGCGGTGTTCGGGCAGTGTAGGGGGTCGTGCTGGGGCTGGTGTTTCAGGGTTTTGGGCAGAGCAGTGGTGTTCGGGCAGTGTAGGGGGTCATGCTGGGGGTAGTGTTTCAGGGTTTAGGGCAGTGCAGTGGTGTTCGGGCAGTGTAGGGGGTCGTGCTGGGGGTGGTGTTTCAGGGTTTAGGTCAGTGGTGTTCGGGCAGTGTAGGGGGTCTTGCTGGGGGTGATGTTTCAGGGTTTAGGGCAGTGCAGTGGTGTTCGGGCAAGTGTAGGGGGTCTTGCTGGGGGTAGTGTTTCAGGGTTTAGGGCAGTGCAGTGGTGTTCGGGCAGTGTAGGGGGTCATGCTGGGGGTGGTGTTTCAGGGTTTAGGGCAGTGCAGTGGTGTTCGGGCAGTGTAGGGGGTCGTGAAGGGGGTGGTGTTTCAGGGTTTAGGGCAGTGCAGTGGTGTTCGGGCAGTGTAGGGGGTCATGCTAGGGGTGGTGTTTCAGGGTTTAGGGCAGTGCAGTGGTGTTCGGGCAGTGTAGGGGGTCATGCAGGGGCTGGTGTTTCAGGGTTTAGGGCAGTGCAGTGGTGTTCGGGCAGTGTAGGGGGTCGTGCTGGGGGTAGTGTTTTAGGGTTTAGGGTAGTGCAGTGGTGCTTGTGTAGTGTAGGGGGTCGTGCTGGGGGTAGTGTTTTAGGGTTTAGGGTAGTGCAGTGGTGTTTGTGTAGTGTAGTGGGTCATGTTTTAGGGTAGTGCAGTGGTGTTTGGGTAGTGTAGGGGGTCGTGCTGGTGGTAGTGTTTTAGGATTTAGGTTAGTGCAGTGGTGTTTGGGTAGTGTAGGGGGTCGTGCTGGGGGTAGTGTTTTAGGGTTTAGGATAGTGCAGTGGTGCTTGTGTAGTGTAGGGGGTCGTGCTGGGGGTAGTGTTTTAGGGTTTAAGGTAGTGCAGTGGTGTTTTTGTAGTGTAGGGGGTCATGTTTTAAGATGCAATGCTCCAATACCTGACCAGTCTGCACTACATAAAACTGCAAAAAAACTAAAAATAAAAAGTGTTTTGCACACTTTTGTCATTGGGCTATATGTGGGCTACATCTGGGTAATATTTGTGCTACATTTGGGCTCTTTTTTCACTGGTGGCCATCTTGGAAGACTTCTTTGTTATGAAGTTTCCTAATTTCTTCATTTACTGCAGTCTTCTCAGTAGGAAATGCTTTCAGTTTTTTACTTTGATTCCATCAAGAAGGCATTCAGATGTGTCTCACATCTGCCATAAATTCAGAATGTTAGCACTCTAGTTGCTCATTAGATCACTGGAGTAAAGCTACTGCTCACCAGGGAGTTAACTGGTAGTCTGCTGCTGGTATTGAAAGTGATTGTTTCAGTCTGCATGTCAGAATTTTCTAATGAAATAGAAGAGGATATGAGATCTCACTTAAAACATGCCCTAATTTTTCTTTCTGCAGCACTAACCATAATTTCTATTTCAAAAAGAACCCCTCATTTTGTTCCTTTTTAAATTAAATGTTTTAAGTGTTACCGGTTTATTCCAATCAAGATGGCTTCAGGTGTGCCATACTTTTGTCATAAGTAAGGCTGTTAGCGCTCTAGTTGTTCTTTAGAACACTCTGGGAAGCTGCAGTAGAACACAAAGGCATCAACTGGCAGGCTGCTCCTGTTGAAATATAACAGGAAGATATTTGAGATCACACTTGAAATATGTCCTAATTTTTCTTTCTACAGCACTAACCATAATTTCTATGACAAAATGAACCCCCTCATTTTGTTCCTTTTTAAATTAAATGTTTTAAGTGTTACCACTTTATTCCAATCAAGATGGCTTCAGGTGTGCCATACTTTTGTCATAAGTAAGGCTGTTAGCACTCTAGTTGTTCTTTAGAACACTCTGGGAAGCTGCAGTAGAACACAAAGGCATCAACTGGCAGGCTGCTCCTGTTGAAATATAACAGGAAGATATTTGAGATCACACTTGAAACATGTCCTAATTTTTCTTTCTACAGCACTAACCATAATTTCTATGACAAAATGAACCCCATCATTTTGTTCCTTTTTAAATTAAATTGTTTAAGTGTTACCAGTTTATTCCAATCAAGATGGCTTCAGGTGTGCCATACTTTTGTCATAAGTAAGGCTGTTAGCACTCTAGTTGTTCTTTAGAACACTCTGGGAAGCTGCAGTAGAACACAAAGGAATCAACTGACAGTCTCTGCCCTTGTTGGATGTACATGTTTTACTGAGAATGTCAGACTTCATTCTCACATGAGTGAGAAAGATAATGTGAATTTACAGAAAATATGCTCTCATTTTAGCTTCTGGAGCACCTTCCAAACCTCCATGGGACAAGCATGAGAAAATAGTGTTCTCTCAAACATGATTCATGATATCCCAGCAGAAGGTTTTTCACATGGTAAAATCACCTTAGAATACACCACAATTCCTAAAATTAGTATGGTACCATCAACAAATAAATTCTAATGTAACTAAAGCCTGTTATCACCCTTTATAGTTCTCCTTTTGGTGACCCTCAAAATCTTCTATTCACTACAATGCATTTCAATGAGGTACTATCATTTATATTGGTCCCAAGATGGCTGCCAGCAATTCCAGGATGAAGTGCTGACAGCCAATCAGATCTCACGATGACATGTGTGGTTAGGCTCCGCCCAGATATATATGTGACTTTACTTTTGATTTTCTCAGGAACTACTGAACGGATTTACACCATTTAAGCAAAAGGCACGACACTGAACCAAGGGCTACCTCTTTGCCAAATTTGGTGTAATTCCGTTCAGCAGTTCGGGCTGTAGCTGCGACTAAAGGTTCCTATGGAAAAATGAATGGGGAAAAAGCGTTTTGGGACCCCCCTTTTTCTCGGCCCCCGCTTGACGTATCACCCCGAGACTTTCAGGATAGGAGCGGACCGGAGCGCCCCAACAAGTTGGAAACTTTCGCGAAGATTCGTCAACCGGCGCCAACGTTATTTCAAATAGAATGTCGCGGATTTCCTATGGATAATAGGTTTTAACTATAACTATCTACTGGCGACCGCCAGTAGATAATATATATATATATATATATATATAACATTCTTAAACTTTTTAGAAACACTCAGTCACTGGATAGTGTCATGAGTGATGTCATCAGGGATGTCATTTGAGATGTCATCAGTGATGTCATCAGTGATGTCACTGACCATGTCATGAGTGATGTAATATGTGACGTCATCAGCAGTGTATTGTGGGGGCGCGAGTTATAGTTACGCTGAATATCTCTGGTTTTGTACGAGTGAAATGTCAGCCTAACTATAACGTCCCTGAAACCTGTGTTTTTTTCAGTGAATATCTAAGGTTTTTAAATGCTAATTCCTAACTATAACATCCCTGAAATCTGTGGTTTTTTCAGTGAATTTCTAAGGTTTTTTAAATGCTAATCCCTAACTATAACCTCCCGCAAACCTGTGTTTTTTTCAGTGAATTTCTAAGGTTTTTCAAATGCTAATTTCTAACTATGCCTACATAGGTAGAACATGTACAGAAAGAGGAAGAAAGGCGCAGAAAGAAGCAAGAGAAGTGCAGAAAGAGGGAAGAGAGGTTCAGAAAGAGGAAGAAAGGTACAGAAAGAAGCAAGAAAAATGCAGAAAGAGACAACAGAAGTCCAGAAAGAGGAAGAAAGGTGGAGAAAGAAGCAAGAGAAGTGCAGAAAGAAGCAAAAGAGGTGCAGAAAGAGGCATACTTTGACTGTACCTTTCCACATACTCATACAAAGTAGCCTAATCACTAATCCTTCTCCCAAGATGTCTTAAATCTCACTTTTCTCTTGAAGGTTGACTATTCATCGACTGCTCAGAATGTTAGGCCTACCAAATGTAAAACAGCAATCCTAACTATATCACTGTTGTAAGTCTGACCAAGTTTGTGAAGGTATGCATGCGTGTCTCTGCTTTTACCTAGTGACATGTTACATAAAAATATACATACAAATACTTGAATACCTGTGTTTCAAACAGCATAATCTGTAAAGTTGTGTACAAAAAGGTGTATGTATTTCTTTCTGCTCATAATACAGGGCACATGGGTATTCAATAGTATATTTGAGGGGCTCTATAACACCGACATACGTAAGACATGTCTGCCTGTGCAACCGAATGACAGAGCAGAACTAAGAAGATTTGACCACCTACAAGAGAAACTACCCACTTTTTAAGCTACCATCTTCCGATGCATAAGACATGTGAGAATACATGTACAAGTAGACATATACCTCAGTTGCCAGAGCACGCAGACCTTTAAACTTCACAGGTGGTACTTCCCGTTTAAATACAGAAAGAGGCGAGAGAAGTACAGAAAGAAGCAAGAGAATTGCAGAAAAAAACAAGAGGTGCAGAAAGAGTACGAAATGTGCAGAAAGAGGCAAGAGAAGTGCAGAAAGAGGCAAGAGAGGAGCAGAAAGAGCCAAGAGAGGTACAGAAAAAGGGAAGAGGGGTGCAGAAAGAGGCAAGAGTGGTGCAGAAAGAAGCAAGAGAAGTGCAGAAAGAAGTAAGAGGAGTGCAGAAAGAAGCAAAAGAGGTGCAGAAAGAGGCAAGAGGGTTGCAGAAAGAATCAAGAGAGGTGCAAAAAAAGCAAGTGAAGTGCAGAAAGAAGCAACAGATATGCAGAAAGATGCAAGAGAACTGGAGAAAGAGGCAAAGAGAGGTACAGAAAAAGGTAAGAGGGGGCAGAAAGAGGCAAGAGAGGTACAGAAAGAGGGAAGACGGCTGCAGAAAGAGACAAGAGAGGGTGTAGAAAGAAGCAAGAGAAGGGCAGATAGAAGCAATACAAATGCAGATGAAGGAACAGAGGTGCAGAAAGAGGCAAGGGAAGTGCAGAAAGAGGCAAGAGGGGTGCAGAAAGAAGCAAGAGAGGTACGGAAAGAAGCAAGAGAAGTGCAGGAATAAGCAACAGAGGTGCACAAAGAAGCAAGAGAGGTGCAGAAAGAGGCAAGAGAAGTGCTGAAAGAAGCAAAAGAGGTGAAGAACGAGGCACAGAAGTGCAGAAAGAGGCAACAGAGGTGCAGAAAGAGACAAGAGAGGTGCAGAAAGAGACAACAGAGGCGCAGAAAGGAAAGAGAGGTGCAGAAAGAGGCAAGAGAGTTGAAGAAAGAGGTAAGGGAGTTGCAGAAACAGGCAAAAGAGGTGTGGAAAGAGGGAACAGGGATACAGAGGCAAGAGGTATAGAAAGAGGGAATAGTGGTGCAGAATGAGGCAAGAGGGGTGCAGAAAGAAGTGAGGTGCAGAAATAAGAAAAAGTACAGAAAAAAACAACAGAGGTGCAGAAAGAGGCAAGAGAGTTGCAGAAACAGGCAAAGGAGGTGCAGAAAGAGGGAACGGGAGTACAAAGGCAAGAGAGGTATAGAAAGAGGGAATAGTGTTGCAGAAAGAGGCAAGGGGGGTGCAGAAAGAAGCAAGCGAGGTGCAGAAAGAAGATAGAGAAGTGCTGAAAGAAGCAACAGAGGTGCAGGAAGAGGGAAGGGAAGTGCAGAAAGAAGCAAGAGAAGTGCAGAAAGAAGCAAAAGAGGTGCAGAAAGAGGCAAAAGAGGTGCAGAAAGAGGCAAGAGAGTTGCAGAAAGAATCAAGAGAGGTGCAAAAAAAGCAAGTGAAGTGCAGAAAGAAGCAACAGATATGCAGAAAGATACAAGAGAACTGGAGAAAGAGGCAAGAGAGGTACAGAAAGAGGTAAGAGGGGGCAGAAAGAGGCAAGAGAGGTACAGAAAGAGGGAATACGGCTGCAGAAAGAGGCAAGAAGGGTGTAGAAAGAAGCAAGAAAGGGGCAGATAGAAGCAATAGAAATGCAGAATGAAGGAACAGAGGTGCAGAAAGAGCAAGGGAAGTGCAGAAAGAGGCAAGAGGGGTGCAGAAAGAAGCAAGAGAGGTACGGAAAGAAGCAAGAGAAGTGCAGGAATAAGCAATAGAGGTGCACAAAGAAGCAAGAGGGGTGCAGAAAGAGGCAAGAGAAGTGCTGAAAGAAGCAAAAGAGGTGAAGAACGAGGCACAGAAGTGCAGAAAGAGGCAACAGAGGTGCAGAAAGAGACAAGAGAGGTGCAGAAAGAGACAACAGGGGTGCAGAAAGGAAAGAGAGGTGCAGAAAGAGGCAAGAGAGTTGAAGAAAGAGGTAAGGGAGTTGCAGAAACAGGCAAAAGAGGTGTGGAAAGAGGGAACAGGGATACAGAGGCAAGAGGTATAGAAAGGGGGAATAGTGGTGTAGAATGAGGCAAGAGGGGTGCAGAAAGAAGCAAGTGAGGTGCAGAAATAAGAAAGAGAAGTACAGAAAAAAGCAACAGAGGTGCAGAAAGAGGCAAGAGAGTTGCAGAAACAGGCAAAGGAGGTGCAGAATGAAGGAACGGGAGTACAAAGGCAAGAGAGGTATAGAAAGAGGGAATAGTGTTGCAGAAAGAGGCAAGGGGGGTGCAGAAAGAAGAGAGGTGCAGAAAGAAGATAGAGAAGTGCTGAAAGAAGCAACAGAGGTGCAGGAAGAGGGAAGGGAAGTGCAGAAAGAAGCAAGAGAAGTGCAGAAAGAAGCAAAAGAGGTGCAGAAAGAGGCAAAAGAGGTGCAGAAAGAGGCAAGAGAGTTGCAGAAAGAATCAAGAGAGGTGCAAAAAAAGCAAGTGAAGTGCAGAAAGAAGCAACAGATATGCAGAAAGATGCAAGAGAACTGGAGAAAGAGGCAAGAGAGGTACAGAAAGAGGTAAGAGGGGGCAGAAAGAGGCAAGAGAGGTACAGAAAGAGGGAAGACGGCTGCAGAAAGAGGCAAGAAGGGTGTAGAAAGAAGCAAGAAAGGGGCAGATAGAAGCAAGAGAAATGCAGAATGAAGGAACAGAGGTGCAGAAAGAGGCAAGGGGAGTGCAGAAAGAGGCAAGAGGGGTGCAGAAAGAAGCAAGAGAGGTACGGAAAGAAGCAAGAGAAGTGCAGAAATAAGCAACAGAGGTGCACAAAGAAGCAAGAGGGGTGCAGAAAGAAGCAAGAGAAGTGATTAAAAAAGCAAAAGAGATGAAGAACGACGCACAGAAGTGCAGAAAGAGGCAACAGAGGTGCAGAAAGAGACAAGAGAGGTGCAGAAAGAGACAACAGGGGTGCAGAAAGGAAAGAGATGTGCAGAAAGAGGCAAGAAAGGTGAAGAAAGAGGTAAGAGAGTTGCAGAAACAGGCAAAAGAGGTGTGGAAAGAGAGAACAGGGATACAGAGGCAAGAGGTATAGAAAGAGGGAATAGTGGTGCAGAAAGAGGCAAGAGGGGTGCAGAAAGAAGCAAGTGAGGTGCAGAAATAAGAAAGAGAAGTGCAGAAAAAAGCAACAGAGGTGCAGAAAGAGGCAAGAGAGTTGCAGAAACAGGCAAAGGAGGTGCAGAGAGAAGGAACGGGAGTACAGAGGCAAGAGAGGTATAGAAAGAGGGAATAGTGTTGCAGAAAGAGGCAAGGGGGGTGCAGAAAGAAGAGAGGTGCAGAAAGAAGATAGAGAAGTGCTGAAAGAAGCAACAGAGGTGCAGGAAGAGGGAAGGGAAGTGCAGAATGAAGCAACAGAGGTGCAGAAAGAGGCAAGAGAGGGGTGCAGAAAGAGGCAAGAGAAGTGTAGAAAGAAGGAAGAGAAATGCAGAAAGAGGCAAGAGAAGTGCAGAAAGAAGCAACAGAAATGCAGAAAGAGGCAAGAGAGGTGCAGAAATAGGCTCATGAGGTGCAGAAATAGGCAAGAGGGGTGCAGAAAGAGGCAAGAGAAGTGGAGAAACATGCAAGAGAAGTGCAGAAAAAAGGAACAGGGTGCAGAAAGAGGAAAGAGTGATGCAGAAAGAGGCAAGAGGGGTGCAGAAAGAAACAAGAGAGGAGGAAGAGAAGTGCAGAAAGGAGCAACAGGTGCAGAAAGAGGCAAGACGGGTGCAGAAAGAGGCAAGAGAAGTGCTAAAAGAAGCAACAGAGGTGCAGAAAGAAGAAAGAGAAGTGCAGAAAGAAGGAACAGAAATGCAGTAAGAGGCAAGAGAAGTGCAGAAAGAAGCAACAGAGGTGCAAAAAGAGGCACGAGGGTGGTGCAGAAAGAGGGAAGAGAAGTGCTGAAAGAAGCAAAAGAGGTGCAGAAAGAGGCAAGAGAAGTGCAGGAAGAAGGAACAGAAATGCAGAAAGAGGAAAGAGAAGTGCAGAAAGAAGCAACAGAAATGCAGAAAGAGTCAAGAGGTACAGAAAGAGGCAAGTGAGGTGCAGAAACAGGCAAGAGGGGTGCAGAAAGAGGCAAGAGAAGTGCAGAAAGGAGCAACAGAGGTGCAGAGGCAAGAGAGGTATAGAAAGAGGGAGTAGTGGCGCAGAAAGAGGCAAGAGGGGTGCAGAAAGAAGCAAGAGCGGTGCAGAAAGAAGGTAGAGAAGAGCTGAAAGAAACAACAGAGGTGCAGAAAGAGGCAGGAGAAGTGCAGAAAGAAGCAACAGAGGTGCAGAAAGAGGCAAGTGCGGGGTGCAGAAAGAGGCAGGAGCAGTGCAGAAAGAAGGAACAAAAAAGCAGAAAGAGGCAAGAGAAGTGCAGAAAGAAGCAACAGAAATGTAGAAAGTGGCAAGAGAGATGCAGAAACAGGCAAGTGAGGTGCAGAAATAGGCAAGAGGGGTGCAGAAAGAGGCAAGAGAAGTGCAGAAACATGCAAGAAAAGTGCAGAAAAAGGGAACAGAGTGCAGAAAGTGGAAACGGGTGCAGAAAGAGGAAGGAGGTGTGCAGAAAGAAGCAAGAGAGGTGCAGAAAGAAGAAAGAGAAGTGCAGAAAGGAGCAACAGGCGCAGAAAGAGGCAAGACAGGTGCAGAAAGAGGAAAGAGAAGTGCTGAAAGACGCAACAGAGGTGCAGAAAGAGGAAAGAGGAGTGCAGAAAGAAGGAACAGAAATGCAGAAAGAGGCAAGAGAAGTGCAGAAAGAAGCAACAGAGGTGCAGAAAGAGGCAAGAGAGGGGTGCAGAAAGAGGCAAGAGAAGTGCTAAGAAAGAAGCAAAAGAGGTGCAGAAAGAGGCAAGAGAAGTGCAGAAAGAAGCAACAGATATGCAGAAAGATGCAAGAGAACTGGAGAAAGAGGCAAGAGAGGTACAGAAAAAGGTAAGAGGGGCAGAAAGAGGCAAGAGAGGTACAGAAAGAGGAAGACGGCTGCAGAAAGAGACAAGAAGGGTGTAGAAAGAAGCAAGAAAGGGGCAGATAGAAGCAATACAAATGCAGATGAAGGAACAGAGGTGCAGAAAGAGGCAAGGGAAGTGCAGAAAGAGGCAAGAGGGGTGCAGAAAGAAGCAAGAGAGGTACGGAAAGAAGCAAGAGAAGTGCAGGAATAAGCAACAGAGGTGCACAAAGAAGCAAGAGGGGTGCAGAAAGAGGCAAGAGAAGTGCTGAAAGAAGCAAAAGAGGTGAAGAACGAGGCACAGAAGTGCAGAAAGAGGCAACAGAGGTGCAGAAAGAGACAAGAGAGGTGCAGAAAGAGACAACAGGGGCGCAGAAAGGAAAGAGAGGTGCAGAAAGAGGCAAGAGAGTTGAAGAAAGAGGTAAGGGAGTTGCAGAAACAGGCAAAAGAGGTGTGGAAAGAGGGAACAGGGATACAGAGTCAAGAGGTATAGAAAGAGGGAATAGTGGTGCAGAATGAGGCAAGAGGGGTGCAGAAAGAAGTGAGGTGCAGAAATAAGAAAAAGTACAGAAAAAAACAACAGAGGTGCAGAAAGAGGCAAGAGAGTTGCAGAAACAGGCAAAGGAGGTGCAGAAAGAGGGAACGGGAGTACAAAGGCAAGAGAGGTATAGAAAGAGGGAATAGTGTTGCAGAAAGAGGCAAGGGGGTGCAGAAAGAAGCAAGCGAGGTGCAGAAAGAAGATAGAGAAGTGCTGAAAGAAGCAACAGAGGTGCAGGAAGAGGGAAGGAAGTGCAGAAAGAAGCAAGAGAAGTGCAGAAAGAAGCAAAAGAGGTGCAGAAAGAGGCAAAAGAGGTGCAGAAAGAGGCAAGAGAGTTGCAGAAAGAATCAAGAGAGGTGCAAAAAAAGCAAGTGAAGTGCAGAAAGAAGCAACAGATATGCAGAAAGATACAAGAGAACTGGAGAAAGAGGCAAGAGAGGTACAGAAAGGAGGTAAGAGGGGGCAGAAAGAGGCAAGAGAGGTACAGAAAGAGGGAATACGGCTGCAGAAAGAGGCAAGAAGGGTGTAGAAAGAAGCAAGAAAGGGGCAGATAGAAGCAATAGAAATGCAGAATGAAGGAACAGAGGTGCAGAAAGAGCAAGGGAAGTGCAGAAAGAGGCAAGAGGAGTGCAGAAAGAAGCAAGAGAGGTACAGAAAGAAGCAAGAGAAGTGCAGGAATAAGCAATAGAGGTGCACAAAGAAGCAAGAGGGTGCAGAAAGAGGCAAGAGAAGTGCTGAAAGAAGCAAAAGAGGTGAAGAACGAGGCACAGAAGTGCAGAAAGAGGCAACAGAGGTGCAGAAAGAGACAAGAGAGGTGCAGAAAGAGACAACAGGGGTGCAGAAAGGAAAGAGAGGTGCAGAAAGAGGCAAGAGAGTTGAAGAAAGAGGTAAGGGAGTTGCAGAAACAGGCAAAAGAGGTGTGGAAAGAGGGAACAGGGATACAGAGGCAAGAGGTATAGAAAGAGGAATAGTGGTGTAGAATGAGGCAAGAGGGGTGCAGAAAGAAGCAAGTGAGGTGCAGAAATAAGAAAGAGAAGTACAGAAAAAAGCAACAGAGGTGCAGAAAGAGGCAAGAGAGTTGCAGAAACAGGCAAAGGAGGTGCAGAATGAAGGAACGCGGAGTACAAAGGCAAGAGAGGTATAGAAAGAGGGAATAGTGTTGCAGAAAGAGGCAAGGGGTGCAGAAAGAAGAGAGGTGCAGAAAGAAGATAGAGAAGTGCTGAAAGAAGCAACAGAGGTGCAGGAAGAGGGAAGGGAAGTGCAGAAAGAAGCAAGAGAAGTGCAGAAAGAAGCAAAAGAGGTGCAGAAAGAGGCAAAAGAGGTGCAGAAAGAGGCAAGAGAGTTGCAGAAAGAATCAAGAGAGGTGCAAAAAAGCAAGTGAAGTGCAGAAAGAAGCAACAGATATGCAGAAAGATGCAAGAGAACTGGAGAAAGAGGCAAGAGAGGTACAGAAAGAGGTAAGAGGGGGCAGAAAGAGGCAAGAGAGGTACAGAAAGAGGGAAGACGGCTGCAGAAAGAGGCAAGAAGGGTGTAGAAAGAAGCAAGAAAGGGGCAGATAGAAAGCAAGAGAAATGCAGAATGAAGGAACAGAGGTGCAGAAAGAGGCAAGGGGAGTGCAGAAAGAGGCAAGAGGGGTGCAGAAAGAAGCAAGAGAGGTACGGAAAGAAGCAAGAGAAGTGCAGAAATAAGCAACAGAGGTGCACAAAGAAGCAAGAGGGGTGCAGAAAGAAGCAAGAGAAGTGATTAAAAAAGCAAAAGAGATGAAGAACGACGCACAGAAGTGCAGAAAGAGGCAACAGAGGTGCAGAAAGAGACAAGAGAGGTGCAGAAAGAGACAACAGGGGTGCAGAAAGGAAAGAGATGTGCAGAAAGAGGCAAGAAAGGTGAAGAAAGAGGTAAGAGAGTTGCAGAAACAGGCAAAAGAGGTGTGGAAAGAGAGAACAGGGATACAGAGGCAAGAGGTATAGAAAGAGGGAATAGTGGTGCAGAAAGAGGCAAGAGGGTGCAGAAAGAAGCAAGTGAGGTGCAGAAATAAGAAAGAGAAGTGCAGAAAAAGCAACAGAGGTGCAGAAAGAGGCAAGAGAGTTGCAGAAACAGGCAAAGGAGGTGCAGAGAGAAGGAACGGGAGTACAGAGGCAAGAGAGGTATAGAAAGAGGAATAGTGTTGCAGAAAGAGGCAAGGGGGTGCAGAAAGAAGAGAGGTGCAGAAAGAAGATAGAGAAGTGCTGAAAGAAGCAACAGAGGTGCAGGAAGAGGGAAGGGAAGTGCAGAATGAAGCAACAGAGGTGCAGAAAGAGGCAAGAGAAGGGTGCAGAAAGAGGCAAGAGAAGTGTAGAAAGAAGGAAGAGAAATGCAGAAAGAGGCAAGAGAAGTGCAGAAAGAAGCAACAGAAATGCAGAAAGAGGCAAGAGAGGTGCAGAAATAGGCTCATGAGGTGCAGAAATAGGCAAGAGGGGTGCAGAAAGAGGCAAGAGAAGTGGAGAAACATGCAAGAGAAGTGCATAAAAAAGGAACAGGGTGCAGAAAGAGGAAAGAGTGATGCAGAAAGAGGCAAGAGGGGTGCAGAAAGAAACAAGAGAGGTGCAGAAAGAGGAAAGAGAAGTGCAGAAAGGAGCAACAGGTGCAGAAAGAGGCAAGACGGGTGCAGAAAGAGGCAAGAGAAGTGCTAAAAGAAGCAACAGAGGTGCAGAAAGAGGAAAGAGAAGTGCAGAAAGAAGGAACAGAAATGCAGAAAGAGGCAAGAGAAGTGCAGAAAGAAGCAACAGAGGTGCAAAAAGAGGCACGAGGGTGGTGCAGAAAGAGGGAAGAGAAGTGCTGAAAGAAGCAAAAGAGGTGCAGAAAGAGGCAAGAGAAGTGCAGGAAGAAGGAACAGAAATGCAGAAAGAGGAAAGAGAAGTGCAGAAAGAAGCAACAGAAATGCAGAAAGAGTCAAGAGGTACAGAAAGAGGCAAGTGAGGTGCAGAAACAGGCAAGAGGGGTGCAGAAAGAGGCAAGAGAAGTGCAGAAAGGAGCAACAGAGGTGCAGAGGCAAGAGAGGTATAGAAAGAGGGAGTAAGTAGGCGCAGAAAGAGGCAAGAGGGGTGCAGAAAGAAGCAAGAGCGGTGCAGAAAGAAGGTAGAGAAGAGCTGAAAGAAACAACAGAGGTGCAGAAAGAGGCAGGAGAAGTGCAGAAAGAAGCAACAGAGGTGCAGAAAGAGGCAAGTGCGGGTGCAGAAAGAGGCAGGAGCAGTGCAGAAAGAAGGAACAAAAAAGCAGAAAGAGGCAAGAGAAGTGCAGAAAGAAGCAACAGAAATGTAGAAAGTGGCAAGAGAGATGCAGAAACAGGCAAGTGAGGTGCAGAAATAGGCAAGAGGGGTGCAGAAAGAGGCAAGAGAAGTGCAGAAACATGCAAGAAAAGTGCAGAAAAAGGGAACAGAGTGCAGAAAGTGGAAACGGGTGCAGAAAGAGGAAGGAGGTGTGCAAGAAGCAAGAGAGGTGCAGAAAGAAGAAAGAGAAGTGCAGAAAGGAGCAACAGGCGCAGAAAGAGGCAAGACATGTGCAGAAAGAGGAAAGAGAAGTGCTGAAAGACGCAACAGAGGTGCAGAAAGAGGAAAGAGGAGTGCAGAAAGAAGGAACAGAAATGCAGAAAGAGGCAAGAGAAGTGCAGAAAGAAGCAACAGAGGTGCAGAAAGAGGCAAGAGAGGGGTGCAGAAAGAGGCAAGAGAAGTGCTGAAAGAAGCAAAAGAGGTGCAGAAAGAGGCAAGAGAAGTGCAGAAAGAAGCAACAGATATGCAGAAAGATGCAAGAGAACTGGAGAAAGAGGCAAGAGAGGTACAGAAAAAGGTAAGAGGGGGCAGAAAGAGGCAAGAGAGGTACAGAAAGAGGGAAGACGGCTGCAGAAAGAGACAAGAAGGGTGTAGAAAGAAGCAAGAAAGGGGCAGATAGAAGCAATACAAATGCAGATGAAGGAACAGAGGTGCAGAAAGAGGCAAGGGAAGTGCAGAAAGAGGCAAGAGGGGTGCAGAAAGAAGCAAGAGAGGTACGGAAAGAAGCAAGAGAAGTGCAGGAATAAGCAACAGAGGTGCACAAAGAAGCAAGAGGGGTGCAGAAAGAGGCAAGAGAAGTGCTGAAAGAAGCAAAAGAGGTGAAGAACGAGGCACAGAAGTGCAGAAAGAGGCAACAGAGGTGCAGAAAGAGACAAGAGAGGTGCAGAAAGAGACAACAGGGCGCAGAAAGGAAAGAGAGGTGCAGAAAGAGGCAAGAGAGTTGAAGAAAGAGGTAAGGGAGTTGCAGAAACAGGCAAAAGAGAGTGTGGAAAGAGGGAACAGGGATACAGAGGCAAGAGAGTATAGAAAGAGGGAATAGTGGTGCAGAATGAGGCAAGAGGGGTGCAGAAAGAAGTGAGGTGCAGAAATAAGAAAAAGTACAGAAAAGAAACAACAGAGGTGCAGAAAGAGGCAAGAGAGTTGCAGAAACAGGCAAAGGAGGTGCAGAAAGAGGGAACAGGGAGTACAAAGGCAAGAGAGGTATAGAAAGAGGGAATAGTGTTGCAGAAAGAGGCAAAGGGGGTGCAGAAGAAGCAAGCGAGGTGCAGAAAGAAGATAGAGAAGTGCTGAAAAGAAGCAACAGAGGTGCAGGAAGAGGAAGGAAGTGCAGAAAGAAGCAAAAGAGGTGCAGAAAGAGGCAAAAGAGGTGCAGAAAGAGGCAAGAGAGTTGCAGAAAGAATCAAGAGAGGTGCAAAAAAGCAAGTGAAGTGCAGAAAGAAGCAACAGATATGCAGAAAGATACAAGAGAACTGGAGAAAGAGGCAAGAGAGGTACAGAAAGAGGTAAGAGGGGGCAGAAAGAGGCAAGAGAGGTACAGAAAGAGGGAATACGGCTGCAGAAAGAGGCAAGAAGGGTGTAGAAAGAAGCAAGAAAGGGGCAGATAGAAGCAATAGAAATGCAGAATGAAGGAACAGAGGTGCAGAAAGAGCAAGGGAAGTGCAGAAAGAGGCAAGAGGGGTGCAGAAAGAAGCAAGAGAGGTACGGAAAGAAGCAAGAGAAGTGCAGGAATAAGCAATAGAGGTGCGCAAAGAAGCAAGAGGAGTGCAGAAAGAGGCAAGAGAAGTGCTGAAAGAAGCAAAAGAGGTGAAGAACGAGGCACAGAAGTGCAGAAAGAGGCAACAGAGGTGCAGAAAGAGACAAGAGAGGTGCAGAAAGAGACAACAGGGGTGCAGAAAGGAAAGAGAGGTGCAGAAAGAGGCAAGAGAGTTGAAGAAAGAGGTAAGGGAGTTGCAGAAACAGGCAAAAGAGGTGTGGAAAGAGGGAACAGGGATACAGAGGCAAGAGGTATAGAAAGAGGGAATAGTGGTGTGAGAATGAGGCAAGAGGGTGCAGAAAGAAGCAAGTGAGGTGCAGAAATAAGAAAGAGAAGTACAGAAAAAAGCAACAGAGGTGCAGAAAGAGGCAAGAGAGTTGCAGAAACAGGCAAAGGAGGTGCAGAATGAAGGAACGGGAGTACAAAGGCAAGAGAGGTATAGAAAAGAGGGAATAGTGTTGCAGAAAGAGGCAAGGGGTGCAGAAAGAAGAGAGGTGCAGAAAGAAGATAGAGAAGTGCTGAAAGAAGCAACAGAGGTGCAGGAAGAGGGAAGGGAAGTGCAGAAAGAAGCAAGAGAAGTGCAGAAAGAAGCAAAAGAGGTGCAGAAAGAGGCAAAAGAGGTGCAGAAAGAGGCAAGAGAGTTGCAGAAAGAATCAAGAGAGGTGCAAAAAAGCAAGTGAAGTGCAGAAAGAAGCAACAGATATGCAGAAAGATGCAAGAGAACTGGAGAAAGAGGCAAGAGAGGTACAGAAAGAGGTAAGAGGGGGCAGAAAGAGGCAAGAGAGGTACAGAAAGAGGGAAGACGGCTGCAGAAAGAGGCAAGAAGGGTGTAGAAAGAAGCAAGAAAGGGGCAGATAGAAGCAAGAGAAATGCAGAATGAAGGAACAGAGGTGCAGAAAGAGGCAAGGGGAGTGCAGAAAGAGGCAAGAGAGGTGCAGAAAGAAGCAAGAGAGGTACGGAAAGAAGCAAGAGAAGTGCAGAAATAAGCAACAGAGGTGCACAAAGAAGCAAGAGGGGTGCAGAAAGAAGCAAGAGAAGTGATTAAAAAAGCAAAAGAGATGAAGAACGACGCACAGAAGTGCAGAAAGAGGCAACAGAGGTGCAGAAAGAGACAAGAGAGGTGCAGAAAGAGACAACGGGTGCAGAAAGGAAAGAGATGTGCAGAAAGAGGCAAGAAAGGTGAAGAAAGAGGTAAGAGAGTTGCAGAAACAGGCAAAAGAGGTGTGGAAAGAGAGAACAGGGATACAGAGGCAAGAGGTATAGAAAGAGGGAATAGTGGTGCAGAAAGAGGCAAGAGGGGTGCAGAAAGAAGCAAGTGAGGTGCAGAAATAAGAAAGAGAAGTGCAGAAAAAGCAACAGAGGTGCAGAAAGAGGCAAGAGAGTTGCAGAAACAGGCAAAGGAGGTGCAGAGAGAAGGAACGGGAGTACAGAGAGCAAGAGAGGTATAGAAAGAGGGAATAGTGTTGCAGAAAGAGGCAAGGGGGTGCAGAAAAAGAAGAGAGGTGCAGAGAAGAAGATAGAGAAGTGCTGAAAGAAGCAACAGAGGTGCAGGAAGAGGGAAGGGAAGTGCAGAATGAAGCAACAGAGGTGCAGAAAGAGGCAAGAGAGGGGTGCAGAAAGAGGCAAGAGAAGTGTAGAAAGAAGGAAGAGAAATGCAGAAAGAGGCAAGAGAAGTGCAGAAAGAAGCAACAGAAATGCAGAAAGAGGCAAGAGAGGTGCAGAAATAGGCTCATGAGGTGCAGAAATAGGCAAGAGGGGTGCAGAAAGAGGCAAGAGAAGTGGAGAAACATGCAAGAGAAGTGCAGAAAAAAGGAACAGGGTGCAGAAAGAGGAAAGAGTGATGCAGAAAGAGGCAAGAGGGTGCAGAAAGAAACAAGAGAGGTGCAGTAAGAGGAAAGAGAAGTGCAGAAAGAAGACAACAGGTGCAGAAAGAGGCAAGACGGGTGCAGAAAGAGGCAAGAGAAGTGCTAAAAGAAGCAACAGAGGTGCAGAAAGAAGCAAGAGAAGTGCAGAAAGAAGGAACAGAAATGCAGAAAGAGGCAAGAGAAGTGCAGAAAGAAGCAACAGAGGTGCAGAAAGAGGCACGAGGGTGGTGCAGAAAGAGGCAAGAGAAGTGCTGAAAGAAGCAACAGAAATGCAGAAAGAGTCAAGAGGTACAGAAAGAGGCAAGTGAGAGTGCAGAAACAGGCAAGAGGGGTGCAGAAAGAGGCAAGAGAGAGTGCAGAAAGGAGCAACAGAGGTGCAGAGGCAAGAGAGGTACAGAAAGAGGAGTAGTGGCGCAGAAAGAGGCAAGAGGGGTGCAGAAAGAAGCAAGAGCGGTGCAGAAAGAAGGTAGAGAAGAGCTGAAAGAAACAACAGAGGTGCAGAAAGAGGCAGGAGAAGTGCAGAAAGAAGCAACAGAGGTGCAGAAAGAGGCAAGTGCGGGGTGCAGAAAGAGGCAGGAGCAGTGCAGAAAGAAGGAACAAAAAAGCAGAAAGAGGCAAGAGAAGTGCAGAAAGAAGCAACAGAAATGTAGAAAGTGGCAAGAGAGATGCAGAAACAGGCAAGTGAGGTGCAGAAATAGGCAAGAGGGGTGCAGAAAGAGGCAAGAGAAGTGCAGAAACATGCAAGAAAAGTGCAGAAAGAGGGAACAGAGTGCAGAAAGTGGAAACAGAGGTGCAGAAAGAGGAAGGAGGTGTGCAGAAAGAAGCAAGAGAGGTGCAGAAAGAAGCAAGAGAAGTGCAGAAAGGAGCAACAGGCGCAGAAAGAGGCAAGACAGGTGCAGAAAGAGGAAAGAGAAGTGCTGAAAGACGCAACAGAGGTGCAGAAAGAGGCAAGAGGAGTGCAGAAAGAAGGAACAGAAATGCAGAAAGAGGCAAGAGAAGTGCAGAAAGAAGCAACAGAGGTGCAGAAAGAGGCAAGAGAGGGGTGCAGAAAGAGGCAAGAGAAGTGCTGAAAGAAGCAAAAGAGGTGCAGAAAGAGGCAAGAGAAGTGCAGAAAGAAGGAACAGAAATGCAGAAAGAGGCAAGAGAAGTGCAGAAAGAAGCAACAGAGATGCAGAAAGAGTCAAGAGGTACAGAAAGAGGCAAGTGAGATGCAGAAACAGGCAAGAGGGGTGCAGAAAGGGGCAAGAGAAGTGCAGAAAGAAGCAACAGAGGTGCAGGAAGAGGGAAGGGAAGTGCAGAAAGAAGCAACAGAGGTGCAGAAAGAGGCAAGAGAGGGGTGCAGAAAGAGGCAAGAGAAGTGTAGAAAGAAGGAAGAGAAATGCAGAAAGAGGCAAGAGAAGTGCAGAAAGAAGCAACAGAAATGCAGAAAGAGGCAAGAGAGGTGCAGAAATAGGCTCATGAGGTGCAGAAATAGGCAAGAGGGGTGCAGAAAGAGGCAAGAGAAGTGGAGAAACATGCAAGAGAAGTGCAGAAAAAAGGAACAGGGTGCAGAAAGAGGAAAGAGTGATGCAGAAAGAGGCAAGAGGGGTGCAGAAAGAAACAAGAGAGGTGCAGAAAGAGGAAAGAGAAGTGCAGAAAGGAGCAAAAGGTGCAGAAAGAGGCAAGACGGGTGCAGAAAGAGGCAAGAGAAGTGCTAAAAGAAGCAACAGAGGTGCAGAAAGAGGAAAGAGAAGTGCAGAAAGAAGGAACAGAAATGCAGAAAGAGGCAAGAGAAGTGCAGAAAGAAGCAACAGAGGTGCAAAAAGAGGCACGAGGGTGGTGCAGAAAGAGGGAAGAGAAGTGCTGAAAGAAGCAAAAGAGGTGCAGAAAGAGGCAAGAGAAGTGCAGGAAGAAGGAACAGAAATGCAGAAAGAGGAAAGAGAAGTGCAGAAAGAAGCAACAGAAATGCAGAAAGAGTCAAGAGGTACAGAAAGAGGCAAGTGAGGTGCAGAAACAGGCAAGAGGGGTGCAGAAAGAGGCAAGAGAAGTGCAGAAAGGAGCAACAGAGGTGCAGAGGCAAGAGAGGTATAGAAAGAGGGAGTAGTGGCGCAGAAAGAGGCAAGAGGGGTGCAGAAAGAAGCAAGAGCGGTGCAGAAAGAAGGTAGAGAAGAGCTGAAAGAAACAACAGAGGTGCAGAAAGAGGCAAAAGTGCAGAAAGGAGCAACAGAGGTGCAGAGGCAAGAGAGGTATAGAAAGAGGGAGTAGTGGCGCAGAAAGAGGCAAGAGGGGTGCAGAAAGAAGCAAGAGCGGTGCAGAAAGAAGGTAGAGAAGAGCTGAAAGAAACAACAGAGGTGCAGAAAGAAGAGAGGTGCAGAAAGAAGATAGAGAAGTGCTGAAAGAAGCAACAGAGGTGCAGGAAGAGGGAAGTGCAGAAAGAAGCAAGAGAAGTGCAGAAAGAAGCAAAAGAGGTGCAGAAAGAGGCAAAAGAGGTGCAGAAAGAGGCAAGAGAGTTGCAGAAAGAATCAAGAGAGGTGCAAAAAAAGCAAGTGAAGTGCAGAAAGAAGCAACAGATATGCAGAAAGATGCAAGAGAACTGGAGAAAGAGGCAAGAGAGGTACAGAAAGAGGTAAGAGAGGGGCAGAAAGAGGCAAGAGAGGTACAGAAAGAGGGAAGACGGCTGCAGAAAGAAGGCAAGAAGGGTGTAGAAAGAAGCAAGAAAGGGGCAGATAGAAGCAAGAGAAATGCAGAATGAAGGAACAGAGGTGCAGAAAGAGGCAGAGGAGTGCAGAAAGAGGCAAGAGAGGTGCAGAAAGAAGCAAGAGAGGTACGGAAAGAAGCAAGAGAAGTGCAGAAATAAGCAACAGAGGTGCACAAAGAAGCAAGAGGGGTGCAGAAAGAAGCAAGAGAAGTGATTAAAAAGCAAAAGAGATGAAGAACGACGCACAGAAGTGCAGAAAGAGGCAACAGAGGTGCAGAAAGAGACAAGAGAGGTGCAGAAAGAGACAACAGAGGTGCAGAAAGGACAAGAGATGTGCAGAAAGAGGCAAGAAAGGTGAAGAAAGAGGTAAGAGAGTTGCAGAAACAGGCAAAAGAGGTGCGGAAAGAGAGAACAGGGATACAGAGGCAAGAGGTATAGAAAGAGGGAATAGTGGTGCGGCAAGAGGGGTGCAGAAAGAAGCAAGTGAGGTGCAGAAATAAGAAAGAGAAGTGCAGAAAAAAGCAACAGAGGTGCAGAAAGAGGCAAGAGAGTTGCAGAAACAGGCAAAGGAGGTGCAGAGAGAAGGAACGGGAGTACAGAGGCAAGAGAGGTATAGAAAGAGGGAATAGTGTTGCAGAAAGAGGCAAGAGAGGTGCAGAAAGAGGGAAGAAGGGTGCAGAAAGAGGCAAGAGAGGTGCAGAAAGAAGCAACAGAGGTGCAGGAAGAGGGAAGGGAAGTGCAGAATGAAGCAACAGAGGTGCAGAAAGAGGCAAGAGAGGGGTGCAGAAAGAGGCAAGAGAAGTGTAGAAAGAAGGAAGAGAAATGCAGAAAGAGGCAAGAGAGGTGCAGAAATAGGCTCATGAGGTGCAGAAATAGGCAAGAGGGGTGCAGAAAGAGGCAAGAGAAGTGGAGAAACATGCAAGAGAAGTGCAGAAAAAGGAACAGAGGTGCAGAAAGAGGAAAGAGTGATGCAGAAAGAGGCAAGAGAGGTGCAGAAAGAAACAAGAGAGGTGCAGTAAGAGGAAAGAGAAGTGCAGAAAGAAGCAACAGAGTGCAGAAAGAGGCAAGACGAGGTGCAGAAAGAGGCAAGAGAAGTGCAGAAAGAAGCAACAGATGTCCAGAAAGAGGCAATAGAAGTGCAGAAAGAGGCAAGGAAAGTACAGAAAGAGACAAGAGAAGTGCAGAAAGAAGCAAGAGAGGTGCAGAAAGAGGCAAGAGAGGTGCAGAAACAGGCAACAGAGGTGCAGAAAGAAGCAAAAGAGGTGCAGAAAGAGGCAAGAGAAGAGCAGAAAGTAGGAACAGAGGTGCAGAAAGAGGCAACAGAAGTGCATAAAGAAGCAACAGAGGTGTAGAAAGAGGCAAAGAGAGTACAGAAAGAGGCAAGAGAGGTGCAGAAACAGGCAAGAGAGGTGCAGAAAGAGGCAAGAGAAGTGCAGAAAGAGGCAACAGAGGTGCAGAGGCAAGAGAGGTGCAGAAAGAGGAGTAGTGGCGCAGAAAGAGGCAAGAGAGGTGCAGAAAGAAGCAAGAGAGGTGCAGAAAGAAGGTAAGAGAAGATGCAGAAAGAAACAACAGAGGTGCAGAAAGAGGCAGGAGAAGTGCAGAAAGAAGCAACAGAGGTGCAGAAAGAGGCAAGTAGGGGTGCAGAAAGAGGCAGGAGCAGTGCAGAAAGAAGCAACAGAAGTGCAGAAAGAGGCAAGAGAAGTGCAGAAAGAAGCAACAGGAAATGTAGAAAGAGGCAAGAGAGATGCAGAAAAGCAGGCAAGAGAGGAGAGTGCAGAAAGAGGCAAGAGAGGTGCAGAAAGAGGCAAGAGAAGTGCAGAAACATGCAAGAGAGGTGCAGAAAAAGGGAACAGAGTGCAGAAAGTGGAGAACAGGGTGCAGAAAGAGGCAAGAGAGGTGTGCAGAAAGAAGCAAGAGAGGTGCAGAAAGAAGCAAGAGAAGTGCAGAAAGGAGCAACAGGCGCAGAAAGAGGCAAGAGAGGTGCAGAAAGAGGCAAGAGAAGTGCAGAAAGAGGCAATAGAGGTGCAGAAAGAGGCAAGAGAGGTGCAGAAAGAAGGAACAGAGAATGCAGAAAGAGGCAAGAGAAGTGCAGAAAGAAGCAAGAGAGGTACAGAAAAAGAGGCAAGAGAGGTGCAGAAAGAATCATGAGAGGTGCAGAACGAAGCAAGAGAGATGTGGAAAGAGGCAAGAGAAGTGCAGAAAGAAGCAACAGAAGTGCAGAAAGAGGCAAGAGAGGTGCAGAAAGAAGCAAGAGAGGTGCAGAAAGAGTCAAAGAGGTACAGAAAGAGGCAAGAGAGGTGCAGAAAGAGGCAAGAGAGGTGCAGAAAGAGGCAAGAGGAGTGCAGAGAGAAGCAAGAGCAGAGGTGCAGAAAGAGGGAAGAGAAGTGCAGAAAGAAGCAAGAGAGGTGCAGAAAGAGGCAAGAGAGGGTGCAGAAAGAGGCAAGAGAGGTGCAGAAAGAAGGAAGAGAAATGCAGAAAGAGGCAAGAGAAGTGCAGAAAGAAGCAACAGAGATGCAGAAAGAGGCAAGAGAGGTGCAGAAAGAGGCACATGAGGTGCAGAAAGAGGCAAGAGAGGGTGCAGAAAGAGGCAAGAGAAGTGCAGAAACAGGCAAGAGAAGTGCAGAAAGAAGGAAGAGAGTGCAGAAAGAGGCAAGAGTGATGCAGAAAGAGGCAAAGGAGTGCAGAAAGAAGCAAGAGAAGTGCAGAAAGAGGCAAGAGAAGTGCAGAAAGGAGCAAAGAGGTGCAGAAAGAAGCAAGAGGGTGCAGAAAGAGGCAAGAGAAGTGCTAGAAAGAAGCAACAGAGGTGCAGAAAGAGGCAAGAGAAGTGCAGAAAGAAGGAACAGAAGTGCAGAAAGAGGCAAGAGAAGTGCAGAAAGAAGCAACAGAGAGTGCAGAAAGAGGCACGAGGGAGGTGCAGAAAGAGGCAAGAGAAGTGCAGAAAGAAGCAAAGAGAGGTGCAGAAAGAGGCAAGAGAGGTGCAGAAAGAAGGAACAGAGAAGTGCAGAAAGAGGCAAGAGAAGTGCAGAAAGAAGCAAGAGAAGTGCAGAAAGAGGCAAGAGGGTGCAGAAAGAGAGCAAGTGAGGTGCAGAAAGAGGCAAGAGAGGTGCAGAAAGAGGCAAGAGAAGTGCAGAAAGAGGCAAGAGAGGTGCAGAAAGAGGCAAGAGAGGTGCAGAAAGAGGCAAGAGTGGTGCAGAAAGAGGCAAGAGAGGTGCAGAAAGAGGCAAGAGAGGTGCAGAAAGAAGGCAAGAGAAGTGCAGAAAGAAGCAACAGAGGTGCAGAAAGAGGCAAGAGGAGTGCAGAAAGAAGCAAGAGAGGTGCAGAAAGAGGCAAGAGAGGTGCAGAAAGAGGAGAGTAGTGGCGCAGAAAGAGGCAAGAGAGGTGCAGAAAGAAGCAAGAGAGGTGCAGAAAGAAGGCAAGAGAGAGTGCAGAAAGAGACAACAGAGGTGCAGAAAGAGGCAGAGAGGTGCAGAAGAAGATAGAGAAGTGCAGAAAGAAGCAAGAGAGGTGCAGAAAGAGGGAAGAGAAGTGCAGAAAGAAGCAAGAGAAGTGCAGAAAGAAGCAAAGAGGTGCAGAAAGAGGCAAGAGAGGTGCAGAAAGAGGCAAGAGAGTTGCAGAAAGAATCAAGAGAGGTGCAGAAAAAGCAAGTGAAGTGCAGAAAGAAGCAAGCAGAGGTGCAGAAAGAGGCAAGAGAACTGGAGAAAAGAGGCAAGAGAGGTGCAGAAAGAGGCAAGAGAGGTGCAGAAAGAGGCAAGAGAGGTACAGAAAGAGGCAAGAGCGGCTGCAGAAAGAGGCAAGAAGGGTGCAGAAAGAAGCAAGAGAAGGTGCAGAAAGAAGCAAGAGAAGTGCAGAAAGAAGCAACAGAGGTGCAGAAAGAGGCAAGAGGAGTGCAGAAAGAGGCAAGAGAGGTGCAGAAAGAAGCAAGAGAGGTGCAGAAAGAAGCAAGAGAAGTGCAGAAAGAGGCAACAGAGGTGCAGAAAGAAGCAAGAGAGGTGCAGAAAGAAGCAAGAGAAGTGATGAAAAAAGCAAAAGAGATGAAGAACGAGGCACAGAAGTGCAGAAAGAGAGCAACAGAGGTGCAGAAAGAGGCAAGAGAGGTGCAGAAAGAGAGCAACAGAGGTGCAGAAAGAAGAAGAGATGTGCAGAAAGAGGCAAGAGAAGGTGAAGAAAGAGGCAAGAGAGGTGCAGAAAGAGGCAAAAGAGGTGCAGAAAGAGAGAAGAGGGATACAGAGGCAAGAGGTACAGAAAGAGGCAAGAGAGGTGCAGAAAGAGGCAAGAGAGGTGCAGAAAGAAGCAAGAGAGGTGCAGAAAGAAGCAAGAGAGGTACAGAAAGAAGCAACAGAGGTGCAGAAAGAGGCAAGAGAGGTGCAGAAACAGGCAAAAGGGGTGCAGAAAGAAGCAACGAGAGTACAAGAGGCAAGAGAGGTACAGAAAGAGAAGCAATAGAGTTGCAGAAAGAGGCAAGAGATGCAGAAAGAAGAAGAGGTGCAGAAAGAAGCATAGAGAAGTGCAGAAAGAAGCAACAGAGGTGCAGAAAGAGGCAAGAGAAGTGCAGAAAGAAGCAACAGAGGTGCAGAAAGAGGCAAGAGAGGGTGCAGAAAGAGGCAAGAGAAGTGCAGAAAGAGGAAGAGAGGTGCAGAAAGAGGCAAGAGAGGTGCAGAAAGAGGCAAGAGAGAATGCAGAAAGAGGCAAGAGAGGTGCAGAAAGAGGCTAAGAGAGGTGCAGAAAGAGGCAAGAGAGGTGCAGAAAGAGGCAAGAGAAGTGGCAGAAACATGCAAGAGAAGTGCAGAAGAAAGGAAAGGGTGCAGAAAGAGGCAAGAGGAGTGCAGAAAGAGGCAAGAGAGGTGCAGAAAGAGGCAAGAGAGGCAAGAGGTGCAGAAAGGAAGCAACAGAAGTGCAGAAAGAGGCAAGAGCGGGTGCAGAAAGAGGCAAGAGAGAGTGCAGAAAGAAGCAACAGAGGTGCAGAAAGAGGCAAAGAGAGTGCAGAAAGAAGGCAACAGAAATGCAGAAAGAGGCAAGAGAAGTGCAGAAAGAAGCAAAGAGAGGTGCAGAAAGAGGCAAGAGAGTGGTGCAGAAAGAGGAAGAGAAGTGCAGAAAGAAGGCAAGAGAGGTGCAGAAAGAGGCAAGAGAAGTGCAGAAAGAAGGCAACAGAGGTGCAGAAAGAGGCAAGAGAGGTGCAGAAAGAAGCAAGAGAAATGCAGAAAGAGGCAGAGAGGTACAGAAAGAGGCAAGTGAGGTGCAGAAAGAGGCAAGAGAGGTGCAGAAAGAGGCAAGAGAAGTGCAGAAAGAGGCAACAGAGGTGCAGAGGCAAGAAGTGCAGAAAGAGAGAGTAGTGCAGAAAGAGGCAAGAGAGGTGCAGAAAGAAGCAAGAGGTGCAGAAAGAAGGTAGAGAAGAGCTGAAAGAAGCAAGAGAGGTGCAGAAAGAGGCAAGAGAAGTGCAGAAAGAAGCAACAGAGGTGCAGAAAGAGGCAAGAGAGAGAGGTGCAGAAAGGGGCTGGAGAAGTGCATAAAGAAGCAATAGAGGTACAGAAAGAGGCAAGGGAAGTGCAGAAAGAGGCAAGAGAAGTGCAGAAAGAGGCAAGAGAGGTGCAGAAAGAGGCAAGAGAGGTGCAGAAAGAGGCAAGAGAGGTGCAGAAAGAGGCAAGAGAAGTGCAGAAACATGCAAGAAAAGTGCAGAAAGAGGCAACAGAGTGCAGAAAGGGAAGACAGGTAGAAAGAGGAAGAGAAGTGCAGAAAGAAGCAAGAGAAGTGCAGAAAGAAGCAAGAGAAGTGCAGAAAGAAGCAACAGGTGCAGAAAGAGGCAAGACAGGTGCAGAAAGAGGAAAGAGAGGTGCTGAAAGAGGCAAGAGAAGTGAAGAAAGAAGAAAGAAGAAGAGGCATGCAGAAAGAAGGAAGAGAAGTGCAGAAAGAGGCAAGAGAAGTGCAGAAAGAAGCAAGAGAGTGCAGAAAGAGGCAGAGAGAGGTGCAGAAAGAGGCAAGAGAAGTGTAGAAAGAGGCCAGAGAGGTGCAGAAAGAGGCAAGAGAGGTGCAGAAAGAGGGAAGAGTAGTGCAGAAAGAGGCAAGAGGGCTGCAGAAAGAAGCAAGAGAGGTGCAGAAAGAGGCAAGAGAGGTGCAGAAAGAGGCAAGAGAAGTGCAGAAAGAAGCAAGAGAGGTGCAGAAAGAGGCAAGAGAGAGTGCAGAAAGAAGGAACAGAAGTGCAGAAAGAGGCAAGAGAGTGCAGAAAGAGGCAAGAGAGGTGCAGAAAGAGGCAAGAGGGGTGCAGAAAGAGGCAAGAGAGGTGCAGAAAGAGGCAAGAGAGGTGCAGAAAGAAGGCAAGAGAAGTGCAGAAAGAAGCAAGAGAGGTGCAGAAAGAGGCAAGAGAGGTGCAGAAAGAGGCAACAGAGGTGCAGAAAGAAGCAAGAGAGGTGCAGAAAGAGGCAAGAGAAGTACAGAAAGAGGCAAGAGAGGTGCAGAAAGAGGCAAGAGAAGTGCAGAAAGAAGCAACAGAAGTGCAGAAAGAGGCAAGAGAGGTGCAGAAAGAGGCTAAGAGAGGTGCAGAAAGAAGGCAAGAGAGGTGCAGAAAGAGGCAAGAGAGGTGCAGAAAGAGGCAAGAGAAGTGCAGAAAGAGGCAAGAGGGTGCAGAAAGAGGCAAAGAGAGATGCAGAAAGAGGCAAGAGAGGTGCAGAAAGAAGCAAGAGAGGTGCAGAAAGAAGCAAGAGAAGATGCAGAAAGAGGCAAGAGAAGTGCAGAAAGAGCAAGAGAGGTGCAGAAAGAAGGCAAGAGAAGTGCTAGAAAGAAGCAAAGAGAGAGTGCAGAAAGAGGCAAGAGAAGTGCAGAAAGAGGCAAGAGAGGTGCAGAAAGAGAGCAAGAGAGGTGCAGAAAGAGGCAAGAGAGGTGCAGAAAGAGGCAAGAGAGAGTGCAGAAAGAGGCAAGAGAGTGCAGAAAGAGGCAAGAGAAGTGCAGAAAGAAGCAAGAGAGGTGCAGAAAGAGGCAAGAGAAGTGCAGAAAGAGGCAGAGAGGTGCAGAAAGAGGCAAGAGAGGTGCAGAAAGAGGCAAGAGAGGTGCAGAAAGAGGCAAGAGAGGTGCAGAAAGAGGAAGAAAGGTGCAGAAAGAAGCAAGAGAAGTGCAGAAAGAGGCAAGAGAAGTGCAGAAAGAAGGCAACAGAGAGTGCAGAAAGAGGCAAGGGAGTGCAGAAAGAAGGCAAGAGGAGTGCAGAAAGAAGCAAGAGAGGTGCAGAAAGAAGCAAGAGAGTGCAGAAAGAAGCAACAGAGGTGCAGAAAGAGGCAAGAGGGTGCAGAAAGAGGCAAGAGAAGTGTTACAAGAAAAGAGATGAAAGAACCAGAGAGTGCAGAAAGAGGCAAGAGAGGTGCAGAAAGAGACAAGAGGTGCAGAAAGAGGCAAGAGAGGTGCAGAAAGAGGCAAAGAGAGAGTGCAGAAAGAGGCAAGAGAAGGTGCAGAAAGAGGCAAGAGAGGTGCAGAAAGAGGCAAGAGAGGTGTGCAGAAAGAGACAAGAGATGCAGAAAGAGGCAAGAGGTGCAGAAAGAGGCAAGTAGAGGTGCAGAAAGAGGCAAGAGGGTGCAGAAAGAGGCAAGTGAGGTGCAGAAAGAAGCAAGAGAAGTGCAGAAAGAAGCAAGCAGAGGTGCAGAAAGAGGCAAGAGAAGTTGCAGAAAGAGGCAAAGAGAAGTGCAGAAAGAGGAGATGCAGAAGGCAGAGAGGCAAGAAAGAGGCAAGAGATGTTGCAGAAAGAGGGCAAGAGAGAGTGCAGAAAGAAGCAAGAGAAGTGCAGAAAGAAGCAAGAGAGGTGCAGGAAGAGGCGAAGGAAGTGCAGAAGAAGCAAGAGAGGTGCAGAAAGAGGCAAGAGAGGTGCAGAAAGAGGCAAGAGAAGTGCAGAAAGAAGGCAAGAGAAGTGCAGAAAGAGGCAAGCAGAAGGTGCAGAAAGAAGGCAAGAGAAGTGCAGAAAGAGGCAAGAGAGGTGCAGAAATGAGGCTGATGAGGTGCAGAAATAGGCAAAGAGGTGCAGAAAGAGGCAAGAGAAGTGCAGAAAGAGGCAAGAGAAGTGCAGAAAAGAGGCAAGAGGGTGCAGAAAGAGGCAAGAGTGAGTGCAGAAAGAGGCAAGAGAGGTGCAGAAAGAAGCAAGAGAGGTGCAGAAAGAAGCAAGAGAGGTGCAGAAAGAGACAAGGAGGTGCAGAAAGAGGCAAGACGAGGTGCAGAAAGAGGCAAGAGAAGTGCAGAAAGAGGCAAGAGAGGTGCAGAAAGAGGAAAGAGAGGTGCAGAAAGAAGGCAACAGAAATGCAGAAAGAGGCAAGAGAGGTGCAGAAAGAGGCAAGAGAAGGTGCAGAAAGAGGCAAGAGAGGTGCAGAAAGAGGCAAGAGAGGTGCAGAAAGAAGCAAGAGAGGTGCAGAAAGAGGCAAGAGAGTGCAGAAAGAAGCAAGAGAAGTGCAGAAAGAGGCAAGAGAAGTGCAGAAAGAAGCAACAGAAGTGCAGAAAGAGGCAAAGAGGTGCAGAAAGAGGCAAGAGAGGTGCAGAAAGAAGCAAGAGAGGTGCAGAAAGAGGCAAGAGAAGTGACAGAAAGAGAGCAAGAGAGGTGCAGAAAGAGGCAAGAGAGTACAGAAAGAGGCAAGAGAGGTGCAGAAAGAGGCAAGAGAGGTGCAGAAAGAAGCAAGAGCAGTGCAGAAAGAAGCAGTAGAGAAGTGCAGAAAGAAGCAAGAGAGGTGCAGAAAGAGGCAAGAGAAGTGCAGAAAGAAGCAAGAGAGGTGCAGAAAGAAGAGAGGGTGCAGAAAGAGGCAAGAGAAGTGCAGAAAGAGGCAAGAGAAGTGCAGAAAGAGGCAAGAGAAGTGCAGAAAGAGGCAACAGAGGTGCAGAAAGAGGCAAGAGAGATGCAGAAAGCAGGCAAGAGAAGTGCAGAAAGAGGCAAGAGAGGTGCAGAAAGAGGCAAGAGAGTGCAGAAAGAGGCAAGAGAGGTGCAGAAAGAGGCAAGAGAGGTGCAGAAAGATGCAAGAGAGGTGCAGAAAGAGGCAAGAGAGGTGTCAGAAAGAAGGCAAGAGAAGTGCAGAAAGAAGCAAGAGAGAGTGCAGAAAGAAGCAAGAGAGCGCAGAAAGAGGCAAGAGAGGTGCAGAAAGAGGCAAAGAGAGGTGCAGAAAGAGGCAACAGAGGTGCAGAAAGAGGAAAGAGAGAGTGCAGAAAGAGGCAAGAGAAGTGCAGAAAGAGGCAAGAGAAGTGCAGAAAGAAGCAACAGAGGTGCAGAAAGAGGCAAGAGAGAGGTGCAGAAAGAAGCAAGAGAAGTGCAGAAAGAGGCAAGAGAGGTGCAGAAAAGAGGCAAGAGAAGTGCAGAAAGAGAGAACAGAAATGCAGAAAGAGGCAAGAGAAGTGCAGAAAAGCAAGCAGAGAGTGCAGAAAGATGCAAGAGAGGTGCAGAAAGAGGCAAGAGAAGTGCAGAAAGAAGCAACAGAGGTGCAGAAAGAGGCAAGAGAAGTGCAGAAAGAGGAACAGAAAGGTGCAGAAAGAGGCAAGAGAGGTGCAGAAAGAGGCAAGAGAGATGCAGAAAGAGGCAAGAGAGGTGCAGAAACAGGCAAGAGAGGTGCAGAAATAGGCAAGAGAGGTGCAGAAAGAAGCAAGAGCAGTTCAGAAAGAAGCAACAGAGGTGCAGAAAGAGGCAAGAGAAGTGCAGAAAGAAGCAAGAGAGGTGCAGAAAGAGGCAAGAGAGGTGCAGAAAGAGGCAAGAGAAGTGCAGAAAGAAGGCAAGAGAGATGCAGAAAGAGGCAAGAGAGAGTGCAGAAAGAGGCAAGAGAGGTGCAGAAAGAGGCAAGAGAGGTGCAGAAAGAGGCAAGAGGTGCAGAAAGAGGCAAGAGAGGTGCAGAAAGAGGGAAGAGAGGTACAGAAAGAAGCAAGAGAAGTGCAGAAAGAAGGCAACAGAGGTGCAGAAAGAGGCAGAGAGTGCAGAAAGAGGCAAGAGAGGTGCAGAAAGAGGCAAGAGAGGTGCAGAAAGAGGAACGAAAGAGAGGAGGTGCAGAAAGAGGCAAGATAGAGGTGCAGAAAGAGGCAAGAGAAGTGCTGAAAGAAGCAACAGAGGTGCAGAAAGAGGCAAGAGAGGTGCAGAAAGAGGCAACAGAAGTGCAGAAAGAGGCAAGAGAAGTGCAGAAAGAAGCTCCAGAGGTATAGAAAGAGGCAAGAGAGGTGCAGAGAGAGGGAAGAAGGGTGCAGAAAGAGGCAAGAGAGGTGCAGAAAGAGGCAAGAGAAGTGCAGAAAGAAGGCAACAGAGAGTGCAGAAAGAGGCAAGAGAGGTGCAGAAAGAAGGCAAGAGAAGTGCAGAAAGAGGCAAGAGAGGTGCAGAAAGAGGCAAGAGAGGTGCAGAAAGAGGCAGAGAGGTGCAGAAAGAGGCAAGAGAAGTGCAGAAAGAGCAAGAGAGGTGCAGAAAGAGAGCAGAGAGGAAAGGGTGCAGAAAGAAGCAAGAGGAGTGCAGAAAGAGGCAAGAGAGGTGCAGAAAGAGGCAAGAGAAGTGCAGAAAGAGGCAAGCAGAGGTGCAGAAAGAGGCAAGAGAGGTGCAGAAAGAGGCAAGAGAAGTGCAGAAAGAGGCAAGAGAGGTGCAGAAAGAGGCAGAGAGGTGCAGAAAGAGGCAAGAGAAGTGCAGAAAGAGGCAGAGAAGTGCAGAAAGAAGCAAGAGAGGTGCAGAAAGAGGCAAGAGAGGTGCAGAAAGAGGCAAGAGAAGTGCAGAAAGAGGCAAGAGAGGTGCAGAAAGAGGCAAGAGAAGTAGCAGAAAGAGGCAAGAGAAGTGCAGAAAGAGGCAAGAGAGGTGCAGAAAGAAGCAAGAGAGAGTGCAGAAAGAGGCAAGAGAGGTGCAGAAAGAGGCAAGAGAAGTGCAGAAAGAGGCAAGAGAGGTGCAGAAAGAAGCAAGAGAGGTGCAGAAAGAGGCAAGAGAGGTGCAGAAAGAGGCAAGAGAGGTGCAGAAAGAAGCAACAGAGAGGTGCAGAAAGAGGCAAGAAGGTGCAGAAAGAAGCAAGAGAGATGCAGAAAGAGGCAAGAGAGGTGCAGAAAGAGGCAAGAGAAGTGCAGAAAGAAGCAACAGAGGTGCAGAAAGAGAGCAAGAGAAGTGCAGAAAGAAGCAACAGAGGTGCAGAAAGAGGCAAGAAGAGAGGTGCAGAAAGAGGCAAGAGAAGTGCAGAAAGAAGCAAGAGAAGTGCAGAAAGAGGCAAGAGAAGTGCAGAAAGAAGCAACAGAGGTGCAGAAAGAGGCAAGAGAGGTGCAGAAATATGCTACAGAAGTGCAGAAAGATGCAAAAGATGTGCAGTAAGAAGCAAGAGAAGTGCAGAAAGAAGCAAGAGAGGCAGTGCAGAAAAGAAGCAAGAGAGGTGCAGAAAGAGGCAAGAGAGGTGCAGAAAGAGGCAAGAGAGGTGCAGAAAGAAGCAAGAGAGGTGCAGAAAGAGGCAAGAGAGTGCAGAAAGAGGCAAGAGAGGTGCAGAAAGAAGCAAGAGAGGTGCAGAAAGAGGCAAGAGAAGTGCAGAAAGAAGCAAGAGAGGTGCAGAAAGAGGCAAGAGAAGTGCAGAAAGAAGCAAGAGAAGTGCAGAAAGAAGCAAAGAGAGGTGCAGAAAGAGGCAAGAGAGGTGCAGAAAGAGGCAAGAGAAGGTGCAGAAAGAGGCAAGAGAGGTGCAGAAAGAAGCAAGAGAGGTGCAGAAAGAAGCAAGTGAGCTGCAGAAAGAAGCAAGAGAGGTGCAGAAAGAGGCAAGAGAGGTGCAGAAAGGAGGCGAAGAGAGGTGCAGAAAGAGGCAAGAGAGGTGCAGAAAGAGGCAAGAGGAGCTGCAGAAAGAGGCAAGAGAGGTGCAGAAAGAAGCAAGAGAGGTGCAGAAAGAGGCAAGAGAGGTGCAGAAAGAAGCAACAGAGGTGCAGAAAGAGGCAAGAGAAGTGCAGAAAGAGGCAAGAGAGGTGCAGAAAGAAGCAAGAGAGGTACAGAAAGAGGCAAGAGAGGTGCAGAAAGAAGCAAGAGAGGTGCAGAAAGAAGCAAGAGAGGTGCAGAAAGAAGCAAGAGAGGTGCAGAAAGAAGCAAGAGAGGTGCAGAAAGAAGAGAGTGAGTTGCAGAAAGAAGAGATTGAGTTGCAGAAAGAGGCAAGAGAGGTGCAGAAAGAGGCAAGAGAGGTGCAGAAAGAAGCAAGAGGAGGTGCAGAAAGAGGCAAGAGGAGGTGCAGAAAGAGGCAAGAGAGGTGCAGAAAGAAGCAAGAGAGGTGCAGAAAGAAGCAACAGAGGTGCAGAAAGAGGCAAGAGAGGTGCAGAAAGAGGCAAGAGGTGCAGAAAGAGGCAAGAGAGGTGCAGAAAGAAGCAAGAGAGGTGCAGAAAGAGCAAGAGAAGTGCAGAAAGAGGCAAGAGAGGTGCAGAAAGAGGCAAGAGAGGTGCAGAAAGAGGCGAAGAGAGGTGCAGAAAGAAGCAAGCAGAGAGTGCAGAAAGAGGCAAGAGAGGTGCAGAAAGAGGCAAGAGAGGTGCAGAAAGAGGCAAGAGAGGTGCAGAAAGAGGCAAGAGAGGTGCAGAAAGAGGCAAGAGAGGTGCAGAAAGAGGCAAGAGAAGTGCAGAAAGAGGCAAGAGAGGGTGCAGAAAGAGGCAAGAGAGAGTGCAGAAAGAGGCAAGAGAAGTGCAGAAAGAAGCAAGAGAAGTGCAGAAAGAGGCAAGAGAGGTGCAGAAAGAGGCAAGAGAGGTGCAGAAAGAAGCAAGAGAGGTGCAGAAAGAGGCAGAGAGGTGCAGAAAGAGGCAAGAGAGGTGCAGAAAGAAGCAAGAGAAGTGCAGAAAGAGGCAAGAGAAGTGCAGAAAGAGGCAACAGAGGTGCAGAAAGAGGCAAGAGAGGTGCAGAAAGAGGCAAGAGAGGTGCAGAAAGAAGCAAGAGAGGTGCAGAAAGAGGCAAGAGAAGTGCAGAAAGAAGCAACAGAGGTGCAGAAAGAGGCAAGAGAGGTGCAGAAAGAGGCAAGAGAAGTGCAGAAAGAAGCAAGAGAGGTGCAGAAAGAGGCAAGAGAGGTGCAGAAAGAGGCAAGAGAAGTGCAGAAAGAGGCAAGAGAAGTGCAGAAAGAAGCAACAGAGGTGCAGAAAGAGGCAAGAGAGTGCAGAAAGAAGGCAAGAGAAGTGCAGAAAGAAGCAAGAGAGGTGCAGAAAGAGGCAAGAGAAGTGCAGAAAGAAGGCAAGAGAGGTGCAGAAAGAGGCAAGAGAAGTGCAGAAAGAAGCAAGCAGAGGTGCAGAAAGAGGCAAGAGGTGCAGAAAGAGGCAAGAGAGTGCAGAAAGAGGCAAGAGAGGTGCAGAAAGAGGCAAGAGAGAGTGCAGAAAGAGAGCAAGAGAGGTGCAGAAAGAGGCAAGAGAGGTGCAGAAAGAAGCAAAGAGGTGCAGAAAGAGGCAAGAGAGGTGCAGAAAGAGGCAAGAGAGGTGCAGAAAGAGGCAAGAGAAGTGCAGAAAGAGCAAGAGAGGTGCAGAAAGAGGCAAGAGAGGTGCAGAAAGAAGCAAGAGAGGTGCAGAAATAGGCAAGAGGAGTGCAGAAAGAGGCAAGAGAGGTGCAGAAAGAGGCAAGAGAAGTGCAGAAAGAGGCAAGAGAGGTGCAGAAAGAAGATAGTGAGGTGCAGTAAGAGGCAAGAGAGGTGCAGAAAGAGGCAAGAGAAGTGCAGAAAGAGGCAAAGAGGTGCAGAAAGAGGCAAGAGAGGTGCAGAAAGAGGCAAGAGGTGAGAGAAAGAGAGCAGAGGTGCAGAAAGGGAAGAGGTGCAGAAAGAGGCAAGAGAGGTGCAGAAAGAAGCAAGAGAGGTGCAGAAAGAGGCAAGAGAAGTGCAGAAAGAAGCAAAGAGAGGTGCAGAAAGAGGCAAGAGAGGTGCAGAAAGAGGCAAGAGAGGTGCAGAAAGAGGCAAGAGAGGTGCAGAAAGAGCAAGTAAAGTGTAGAAAGAAGCAACAGATGTGCAGAAAAAGGAAAGAGAGGTGCAGAAAGAAGCAAGAGAGGTGCAGAAAGAGGCAAGAGGGGTGCAGAAAGAGGCAAGAGAAGTGCAGAAAGAGCCAACAGAGGTGCAGAAAGAGGCAAAAGAGGTGCAGAAACAGGCAAGAGAGGTGCAGAAAGAGGCAAGAGAGGTGCAGAAAGAGGCAAGAGAGGTGCAGAAAGAGGCAAGAGAGGTGCAGAAAGAGGCAAGAGAAGTGCAGAAAGAAGCAAGAGAGGTGCAGAAAGAAGCAAGAGAGGTGCAGAAAGAGGGAAGAGAGAGTGCAGAAAGAGGCAAGAGAGGTGCAGAAAGAAGCAAGAGAGAGTGCAGAAAGAAGCAAGAGAGGTGCAGAAAGAGGCAAGAGAGGTGCAGAAAGAGGCAAGAGGGGTGCAGAAAGAGGCAAGAGAAGTGCAGAAAGAAGCAAGAGAGGTGCAGAAAGAGGCAAGGGAGGTGCAGAAAGAGGCAAGAGAGAGGTGCAGAAAGAGGCAAGAGAAGTGCAGAAAGAGGCAAGAGAGGTGCAGAAAGAGGCAAGAGAGGTGCAGAAAGAGGCAAGAGGAGTGCAGAAAGAAGCAAGAGAGGTGCAGAAAGAGGCAAGAGAGGTGCAGAAAGAGGCAAGAGAGGTGCAGAAAGAGGCAAGAGAGGTGCAGAAAGAGGCAAGAGAAGTGCAGAAAGAGGCAAGAGAGGTGCAGAAAGAGGCAAGAGAGGTGCAGAAAGAGGCAAGAGGGGTGCAGAAAGAGGCAAGAGAGGTGCAGAAAGAAGCAAGAGAGGTGCAGAAAGAGGCAAGAGAGCTGCAGAAAGAAGCAAGAGAGAGTGCAGAAAGAGGCAAGAGGAGTGCAGAAAGAGGCAAGAGAAGTGCAGAAAGAAGGCAAGAGAGGTGCAGAAAGAGGCAAGAGAGGTGCAGAAAGAGGCAAGAGAGGTGCAGAAAGAGGCAAGAGAGGTGCAGAAAGAAGCAAGAGAGGTGCAGAAAGAGGCAAGAGAGGTGCAGAAAGAGGCAAGAGAGGTGCAGAAAGAAGCAAGAGAAGTGCAGAAAGAGGCAAGAGAGGTGCAGAAAGAAGGCAAGAGAAGTGCAGAAAGAGGCAAGAGAAGTGCAGAAAGAAGCAAGAGAGGTGCAGAAAGAGGTACAAGAGGTAGCAGAAAGAGGCAAGAGAGGTGCAGAAAGAGGCAAGAGAGGTGCAGAAAGAGGCAAGAGAGGTGCAGAAAGAAGCAAGAGAGTGCAGAAAGAGGCAAGAGAGTGCAGAAAGAGGCAAGAGAGGTGCAGAAAGAGGCAAGAGAGGTGCAGAAAGAAGCAAGAGAGGTGCAAGAAAGAGGCAGAGAGGTGCAGAAAGAAGCAACAGAGGTGCAGAAAGAGGCAAGAGAGTGCAGAAAGAGGCAACAGAGGTGCAGAAAGAGAAGATGAAGAGGAGAGTGCAGAAAGAGGCAAGAGAGGTGCAGAAAGAGGCAAGAGAGGTGCAGAAAGAAGCAAGAGAGGTGCAGAAAGAAGCAACAGAGGTGCAGAAAGAGGCAAGAGAGGTGCAGAAAGAGGCAAGAGAAGTGCAGAAAGAAGCAAGAGAGGTGCAGAAAGAGGCAAGAGAGGTGCAGAAAGAGGCAAGAGAAGTGCAGAAAGAGGCAAGAGAGGTGCAGAAAGAGGCAAGAGAGGTGCAGAAAGAGGCAAGAGAGGTGCAGAAAGAAGCAAGAGAGGTGCAGAAAGAGCAAGAGAAGTGCAGAAAGAAGCAAGAGAGGTGCAGAAAGAGGCAAGAGAAGTGCAGAAAGAGGCAAGAGAGGTGCAGAAAGAGGCAAGAGAGGTGCAGAAAGAGGCAAAGAGAGGTGCAGAAAGAAGCAAGAGAGGTGCAGAAAGAGGCAACGAGAGGTGCAGAAAGAGGCAAGAGAGGTGCAGAAAGAAGCAAGAGAGGTGCAGAAAGAAGCAAGCAGAGGTGCAGAAAGAGGCAAGAGAGGTGCAGAAAGAGGCAAGAGAGGTGCAGAAAGAGGCAAGAGAGGTGCAGAAAGAGGCAAGAGAGTGCAGAAAGAAGCAAGAGAGGTGCAGAAAGAAGCAAGAGAGGTGCAGAAAGAGGCAAGAGAAGTGCAGAAAGAAGCAAGAGAGGTGCAGAAAGACAAGAGAGTGCAGAAAGAGGCAAGAGAGGTGCAGAAAGAGGCAAGAGAGGTGCAGAAAGAGGCAAGAGAGGTGCAGAAAGAGGCAAGAGAGGTGCAGAAAGAGGCAAGAGAGGTGCAGAAAGAGGCAAGAGAGGTGCAGAAAGAAGCAAGAGAGGTGCAGAAAGAGGCAAGAGAGGTGCAGAAAGAGGCAAGAGAGGTGCAGAAAGAGGCAAGAGAAGTGCAGAAAGAGGCAAGAGAGGTGCAGAAAGAAGCAAGAGAGGTGCAGAAAGAGAGCAAGAGAAGTGCAGAAAGAGGCAAGAGAGGTGCAGAAAGAGGCAAGAGAGGTGCAGAAAGAGGCAAGAGAGAGTGCAGAAAGAAGCAAGAGAGGTGCAGAAAGAGGCAAGAGAGGTGCAGAAAGAGGCAAGAGAGTGCAGAAAGAGGCAAGAGAGGTGCAGAAAGAGGCAAGAGAGGTGCAGAAAGAAGCAAGAGAGGTGCAGAAAGAAGCAAGAGAGGTGCAGAAAGAGGCAAGAGAGGTGCAGAAAGAGGCAAGAGAGGTGCAGAAAGAGGCAAGTGAGGTGCAGAAAGAGGCAAGAGAAGTTCAGAAAGAGGCAAGAGAGGTGCAGAAAGAGGCAAGAGAGGTGCAGAAAGAGGCAACAGAGGTGCAGAAAGAGGCAAGAGAGGTGCAGAAAGAGGCAAGAGAGGTGCAGAAAGAGGCAAGAGAGGTGCAGAAAGAGGCAAGAGAGGTGCAGAAAGAGGCAAGAGAGGTGCAGAAAGAGGCAAGAGAGGTGCAGAAAGAAGCAAGAGAGGGTGCAGAAAGAGGCAAGAGAGGTGCAGAAAGAGGCAAGAGAGGTGCAGAAAGAGGCAAGAGAGGTGCAGAAAGAGGCAAGAGAGGTGCAGAAAGAGGCAAGAGGGTGCAGAAAGAGGCAAGAGAGGTGCAGAAAGAAGCAAGAGAGGTGCAGAAAGAGGCAAGAGAGGTGCAGAAAGAGGCAAGAGAGGTGCAGAAAGAGGCAAGAGAGGTGCAGAAAGAAGCAAGAGAGGTGCAGAAAGAGGCAAGAGAGGTGCAGAAAGAGGCAAGAGAAGTGCAGAAAGAGGCAAGAGAGGTGCAGAAAGAGGCAAGAGAAGTGCAGAAAGAAGCAAGAGAAGTGCAGAAAGAGGCAAGAGAGGTGCAGAAAGAGGCAAGAGAGGTGCAGAAAGAGCAAGAGGTGCAGAAAGAGGTAAGAGTGCAGAAAGAGGCAAGAGAGGTGCAGAAAGAGGCAAGAGAGGTGCAGAAAGAGAGCAAGAGAGGTGCAGAAAGAGGCAAGAGAGGTGCAGAAAGAGGCAAGAGAGGTGCAGAAAGAAGCAAGAGAGGTGCAGAAAGAGGCAAGAGAGGTGCAGAAAGAGGCAAGAGAGGTGCAGAAAGAGGCAAGAGAGGTGCAGAAAGAGGCAAGAGAGGTGCAGAAAGAGGCAAGAGAGGTGCAGAAAGAGGCAAGAGAGGTGCAGAAAGAGGCAAGAGAGGTGCAGAAAGAGGCAAGAGAGGTGCAGAAAGAGGCAAGAGAGGTGCAGAAAGAAGCAAGAGAGGTGCAGAAAGAGGCAAGAGAGGTGCAGAAAGAGGCAAGAGAGTGCAGAAAGAAGCAAAGAGGTGCAGAAAGAGGCAAGAGAAGTGCAGAAAGAGGCAAGAGGAGTGCAGAAAGAGGCAAGAGAGGTGCAGAAAGAGGCAAGAGAGGTGCAGAAAGAGGCAAGAGAAGTGCAGAAAGAGGCAAGAGAGGTGCAGAAAGAGGCAAGAGAGGTGCAGAAAGAGGCAAGAGAGGTGCAGAAAGAGGCAAGAGAGGTGCAGAAAGAGGCAAGAGAGGTGCAGAAAGAGGCAAGAGAGGTGCAGAAAGAGGCAAGAGAGGTGCAGAAAGAGGCAAGAGAGGTGCAGGAAGAGGCAAGAGAGGTGAGGAAAGAAAGAAGAGGGGTGCAGAAAGAGGGTAGAGAGGTGCAGAAAGAGGCAAGAGGGTGCAGAAAGAAGCAAGAGAGGTGCAGAAAGAAGCAAGAGAGGTGCAGAAAGAGGCAAGAGAGGTGCAGAAAGAGGCAAGAGAGGTGCAGAAAGAGGCAAGAGAGAGTGCAGAAAGAAGCAAGAGAGGTGCAGAAAGAGGCAAGAGAGGTGCAGAAAGAGGCAAGAGAGGTGCAGAAAGAGGCAAGAGAGGTGCAGAAAGAGGCAAGAGAGGTGCAGAAAGAGGCAAGAGAGGTGCAGAAAGAGGCAAGAGAGGTGCAGAAAGAGGCAAGAGAGGTGCAGAAAGAGGCAAGAGAGGTGCAGAAAGAGGCAAGAGAGGTGCAGAAAGAGGCAAGAGAGGTGCAGAAAGAGGCAAGAGAGGTGCAGAAAGAGGCAAGAGAGGTGCAGAAAGAAGCAAGAGAGGTGCAGAAAGAAGCAAGAGAAGTGCAGAAAGAGGCAAGAGAGGTGCAGAAAGAGGCAAGAGAGGTGCAGAAAGAGGCAAGAGAGGTGCAGAAAGAGGCAAGAGAGGTGCAGAAAGAGGCAAGTGAGGTGCAGAAAGAGACAAGAGAGGTGCAGAAAGAGAAAGAAGGGTGCAGAAAGAAGAGAGGTGCAGAAAGAAGCAAGAGAGGTGCAGAAAGAAGCAAGAGGGGTGCTGAAAGAGGCAAGAGAAGTGCACAAAGAAGCAACAGAGGTGCAGAAAGAGGCAAGAGAGGTGCAGAAAGAGGCAAGAGAGGTGCAGAAAGAGGCAAGAGAGGTGCAGAAAGAGGCAAGAGAGGTGCAGAAAGAAGCAAGAGAAGTGCAGAAAGAGGCAAGAGAGGTGCAGAAAGAGGCAAGAGAGGTGCAGAAAGAGGCAAGAGAGGTGCAGAAAGAGGCAAGAGAAGTGCAGAAAGAAGCAAGAGAGGTGCAGAAAGAAGCAAGAGAGGTGCAGAAAGAGGCAAGAGAGGTGCAGAAAGAGGCAAGAGAGGTGCAGAAAGAGGCAAGAGAGGTGCAGAAAGAGGCAAGAGAGGTGCAGAAAGAGGCAAGAGAGGTGCAGAAAGAGGCAAGAGAGGTGCAGAAAGAGGCAAGAGAGGTGCAGAAAGAGGCAAGAGAGGTGCAGAAAGAGGCAAGAGAGGTGCAGAAAGAGGCAAGAGAAGTGCAGAAAGAGGCAAGAGAGGTGCAGAAAGAGGCAAGAGAGGTGCAGAAAGAGGCAAGAGAGGTGCAGAAAGAAGCAAGAGAGGTGCAGAAAGAGGCAAGAGAAGTGCAGAAAGAGGCAAGAGAGGTGCAGAAAGAGGCAAGAGAAGTGCAGAAAGAAGCAAGAGAGGTGCAGAAAGAGGCAAGAGAGGTGCAGAAAGAGGCAAGAGAGGTGCAGAAAGAGGCAAGAGAGGTGCAGAAAGAGGCAAGAGAAGTGCAGAAAGAAGCAAGAGAGGTGCAGAAAGAAGCAAGAGAAGTGCAGAAAGAAGCAAGAGAGTGCAGAAAGAGGCAAGAGAGGTGCAGAAAGAGGCAAGAGAGGTGCAGAAAGAAGCAAGAGAAGTGCAGAAAGAGGCAAGAGAGGTGCAGAAAGAGGCAAGAGAGGTGCAGAAAGAAGCAAGAGAGGTGCAGAAAGAGGCAAGAGAGGTGCAGAAAGAGGCAAGAGAGGTGCAGAAAGAAGCAAGAGAAGTGCAGAAAGAGGCAAGAGAAGTGCAGATAGAAGCAAAAGAGGTGCAGAAATAGGCAAGAGAGGTGCAGAAAGAGGCAAGAGAGGTGCAGAAAGAAGCAAGAGGAAGTGCAGAAAGAGGCAAGAGAGGTGCAGAAAGAGGCAAGAGAAGTGCAGAAAGAGGCAAGAGAGGTGCAGAAAGAGGCAAGAGAGGTGCAGAAAGAGGCAAGAGAGGTGCAGAAAGAGGCAAGAGAGGTGCAGAGTGCAAGAAAGAGGCAAGAGAGGTGCAGAAAGAGGCAAGAGAGGTGCAGAAAGAGGCAAGAGAGGTGCAGAAAGAGGCAAGAGAGGTACAGAAAGAAGGCAAGAGAGGTGCAGAAAGAGGCAAGAGAAGTGCAGAAAGAAGCAAGAGAGGTGCAGAAAGAGGCAAGAGAGGTGCAGAAAGAGGCAAGAGAAGTGCAGAAAGAGGCAAGAGAGGTGCAGAAAGAGGCAAGAGAGTGCAGAAAGAAGCAAGTGATGTGCAGAAAGAGGGAAGAGAGGTGCAGAAAGAGGCAAGAGAGGTGCAGAAAGAGGCAAGAGAGGTGCAGAAAGAGGCAAGAGAGGTGCAGAAAGAAGCAAGAGAGGTGCAGAAAGAGGCAAGAGAGGTGCAGAAAGAGGCAAGAGAGGTGCAGAAAGAGGCAAGAGAAGTGCAGAAAGAGGCAAGAGAGGTGCAGAAAGAGGCAAGAGAGGTGCAGAAAGAGGCAAGAGAGGTGCAGAAAGAGGCAAGAGAGTGCAGAAAGAGGCAAGAGAGGTGCAGAAAGAGGCAAGAGAGGTGCAGAAAGAAGCAAGAGAGGTGCAGAAAGAGGCAAGAGAGGTGCAGAAAGAGGCAAGAGAAGTGCAGAAAGAGAAGCAACAGAGGTGCAGAAAGAGGCAAGAGAAGTGCAGAAAGAGGCAAGAGAGGTGCAGAAAGAGGCAAGAGAAGTGCAGAAAGAGGCAAGAGAGGTAGCAGAAAGAGGCAAGAGAGGTGCAGAAAGAGGCAAGAGAGGTGCAGAAAGAGGCAAGAGAGGTGCAGAAAGAGGCAAGAGAAGTGCAGAAAGAGGCAAGAGAGGTGCAGAAAGAGGCAAGAGAGGTGCAGAAAGAGGCAAGAGAGGTGCAGAAAGAGGCAAAAGAGGTGCAGAAAGAGGCAAGAGAGGTGCAGAAAGAGGCAAGTGAGGTACAGAAAGAGGCAAGAGGAGTTCAGAAAGAGGCAAGAGAGGTGCAGAGAGAGGCAAGAGAGGTGCAGAAAGAAGCAAGTGAGGTGCAGAAAGAGGTAAAAGAGGTGCAGAAAGATGCAAGAGAGGTGCAGAAAGAAGCAAGAGAAGTGCAGAAAGAGGCAAGAGAAGTGCAGAAAGAAGCAAGAGAGGTGCAGAAAGAGGCAAGAGAGTGCAGAAAGAGGCAAGAGAGGTGCAGAAAGAGGCAAGAGAGGTGCAGAAAGAGGCAAGAGAGGTGCAGAAAGAAGCAAGAGAGGTGCAGAAAGAGGCAAGAGAGGTGCAGAAAGAAGCAAGAGAGGTGCAGAAAGAGGCAAGAGAGGTGCAGAAAGAGGCAAGAGAGGTGCAGAAAGAGGCAAGAGAGGTGCAGAAAGAGGCAAGAGAGGTGCAGAAAGAAGCAAGAGAGGTGCAGAAAGAGGCAAGAGAGTGCAGAAAGAGGCAAGAGAGGTGCAGAAAGAAGCAAGAGAGGTGCAGAAAGAGGCAAGAGAGGTGCAGAAAGAGGCAAGAGAGGTGCAGAAAGAGGCAAGAGAGTGCAGAAAGAGGCAAGAGAGGTGCAGAAAGAGGCAAGAGAGGTGCAGAAAGAGGCAAGAGAGGTGCAGAAAGAGGCAAGAGAGGTGCAGAAAGAGGCAAGAGAGGTGCAGAAAGAGGCAAGAGAAGTGCAGAAAGAGGCAAGAGAGGTGCAGAAAGAGGCAAGAGAGGTGCAGAAAGAGGCAAGAGAGGTGCAGAAAGAGGCAAGAGAGGTGCAGAAAGAGGCAAGAGAGGTGCAGAAAGAGGCAAGAGAGGTGCAGAAAGAGGCAAGAGAGGTGCAGAAAGAGGCAAGAGAAGTGCAGAAAGAGGCAAGAGAGGTGCAGAAAGAGGCAAGAGAGGTGCAGAAAGAGGCAAGAGAGGTGCAGAAAGAGGCAAGAGAGGTGCAGAAAGAGGCAAGAGAGGTGCAGAAAGAGGCAAGAGAGGTGCAGAAAGAGGCAAGAGAGGTGCAGAAAGAGGCAAGAGAGGTGCAGAAAGAGGCAAGAGAGTGCAGAAAGAGGCAAGAGAGGTAGAAAGAGAAGAGAGGTGCAGAAAGAGGCAAGAGAAGTGCAGAAAGAGGCAAGAGAGGTGCAGAAAGAGGCAAGAGAGGTGCAGAAAGAGGCAAGAGAGGTGCAGAAAGAGGCAAGAGAGGTGCAGAAAGAGGCAAGAGAGGTGCAGAAAGAGGCAAGAGAGGTGCAGAAAGAGGCAAGAGAGGTGCAGAAAGAGGCAAGAGAGGTGCAGAAAGAGGCAAGAGAGGTGCAGAAAGAGGCAAGAGAGGTGCAGAAAGAGGCAAGAGAGGTGCAGAAAGAGGCAAGAGAGGTGCAGAAAGAGGCAAGAGAGGTGCAGAAAGAGGCAAGAGAGGTGCAGAAAGAGGCAAGAGAGGTGCAGAAAGAGGCAAGAGAGGTGCAGAAAGAGGCAAGAGAGGTGCAGAAAGAGGCAAGAGAGGTGCAGAAAGAAGCAAGAGAGGTGCAGAAAGAGGCAAGAGAGGTGCAGAAAGAAGCAAGAGAGGTGCAGAAAGAGGCAAGAGAGGTGCAGAAAGAGGCAAGAGAGGTGCAGAAAGAGGCAAGAGAGGTGCAGAAAGAGGCAAGAGAGGTGCAGAAAGAGAGCAAGAGAGGTGCAGAAAGAGGCAAGAGAGGTGCAGAAAGAGGCAAGAGAGGTGCAGAAAGAGGCAAGAGAGGTGCAGAAAGAGGCAAGAGAAGTGCAGAAAGAAGCAAGAGAGGTGCAGAAAGAGGCAAGAGAGGTGCAGAAAGAGGCAAGAGAGGTGCAGAAAGAGGCAAGAGAGGTGCAGAAAGAGGCAAGAGAGGTGCAGAAAGAAGCAAGAGAGGTGCAGAAAGAGGCAAGAGAAGTGCAGAAAGAGGCAAGAGAGGTGCAGAAAGAGGCAAGAGAGGTGCAGAAAGAGGCAAGAGAGGTGCAGAAAGAGGCAAGAGAGGTGCAGAAAGAGGCAAGAGAAGTGCAGAAAGAGGCAAGAGAGGTGCAGAAAGAGGCAAGAGAGGTGCAGAAAGAGGCAAGAGAGGTGCAGAAAGAGGCAAGAGAGGTGCAGAAAGAGGCAAGAGAGGTGCAGAAAGAGGCAAGAGAGGTGCAGAAAGAGGCAAGAGAGGTGCAGAAAGAAGCAAGAGAGGTGCAGAAAGAGGCAAGAGAGGTGCAGAAAGAGGCAAGAGAGTGCAGAAAGAGGCAAGAGAGGTGCAGAAAGAGGCAAGAGAGGTGCAGAAAGAAGCAAGAGAGGTGCAGAAAGAGGCAAGAGAGGTGCAGAAAGAGGCAAGAGAGGTGCAGAAAGAAGCAACAGAGGTGCAGAAAGAGGCAAGAGAGGTGCAGAAAGAGGCAAGAGAGGTGCAGAAAGAGGCAAGAGAGGTGCAGAAAGAGGCAAGAGAGGTGCAGAAAGAGGCAAGAGAGGTGCAGAAAGAGGCAAGAGAGTGCAGAAAGAGGCAAGAGAGGTGCAGAAAGAGGCAAGAGAGGTGCAGAAAGAGGCAAGAGAGGTGCAGAAAGAGGCAAGAGAGGTGCAGAAAGAGGCAAGAGAGGTGCAGAAAGAGGCAAGAGAGGTGCAGAAAGAAGCAAGAGAGGTGCAGAAAGAGGCAAGAGAGGTGCAGAAAGAGGCAAGAGAGGTGCAGAAAGAGGCAAGAGAGGTGCAGAAAGAGGCAAGAGAGGTGCAGAAAGAGGCAAGAGAGGTGCAGAAAGAGGCAAGAGAGGTGCAGAAAGAGGCAAGAGAAGTGCAGAAAGAGGCAAGAGAGGTGCAGAAAGAGGCAAGAGAGGTGCAGAAAGAAGCAAGAGAGAGGTGCAGAAAGAGGCAAGAGAGGTGCAGAAAGAGGCAAGAGAGGTGCAGAAAGAGGCAAGAGAGGTGCAGAAAGAGGCAAGAGAGGTGCAGAAAGAGGCAAGAGAGGTGCAGAAAGAGGCAAGAGAGTGCAGAAAGAGGCAAGAGAAGTGCAGAAAGAGGCAAGAGAGGTGCAGAAAGAGGCAAGAGAGGTGCAGAAAGAGGCAAGAGAGGTGCAGAAAGAGGCAAGAGAGGTGCAGAAAGAGGCAAGAGAGGTGCAGAAAGAGGCAAGAGAAGTGCAGAAAGAGGCAAGAGAGGTGCAGAAAGAGGCAAGAGAGGTGCAGAAAGAGGCAAGAGAGGTGCAGAAAGAGGCAAGAGAGTGCAGAAAGAGGCAAGAGAGGTGCAGAAAGAGGCAAGAGAGGTGCAGAAAGAGGCAAGAGAGGTGCAGAAAGAAGCAAGAGAGGTGCAGAAAGAGGCAAGAGAGGTGCAGAAAGAGGCAAGAGAGGTGCAGAAAGAGGCAAGAGAGGTGCAGAAAGAGGCAAGAGAGGTGCAGAAAGAGGCAAGAGAGGTGCAGAAAGAGGCAAGAGAGGTGCAGAAAGAAGCAAGAGAGGTGCAGAAAGAGGCAAGAGAGGTGCAGAAAGAGGCAAGAGAGGTGCAGAAAGAGGCAAGAGAGGTGCAGAAAGAGGCAAGAGAGGTGCAGAAAGAGGCAAGAGAGGTGCAGAAAGAGGCAAGAGAGGTGCAGAAAGAGGCAAGAGAGGTGCAGAAAGAGGCAAGAGAAGTGCAGAAAGAGGCAAGAGAGGTGCAGAAAGAGGCAAGAGAGAGTGCAGAAAGAGGCAAGAGAGGTGCAGAAAGAGGCAAGAGAGGTGCAGAAAGAGGCAAGAGAGGTGCAGAAAGAGGCAAGAGAGGTGCAGAAAGAGGCAAGAGAGGTGCAGAAAGAGGCAAGAGAGGTGCAGAAAGAGGCAAGAGAGGTGCAGAAAGAGGCAAGAGAGGTGCAGAAAGAAGGCAAGAGAGGTGCAGAAAGAGGCAAGAGAGGTGCAGAAAGAGGCAAGAGAGGTGCAGAAAGAGGCAAGAGAGGTGCAGAAAGAAGCAAGAGAGGTGCAGAAAGAGGCAAGAGAGGTGCAGAAAGAGGCAAGAGAGGTGCAGAAAGAGGCAAGAGAGGTGCAGAAAGAGGCAAGAGAGGTGCAGAAAGAGGCAAGAGAGGTGCAGAAAGAGGCAAGAGAGGTGCAGAAAGAGGCAAGAGAGGTGCAGAAAGAGGCAAGAGAAGTGCAGAAAGAGGCAAGAGAGGTGCAGAAAGAGGCAAGAGAGGTGCAGAAAGAGGCAAGAGAGGTGCAGAAAGAGGCAAGAGAGGTGCAGAAAGAGGCAAGAGAGGTGCAGAAAGAGGCAAGAGAGGTGCAGAAAGAAGCAAGAGAGGTGCAGAAAGAGGCAAGAGAGGTGCAGAAAGAGGCAAGAGAGGTGCAGAAAGAGGCAAGAGAGGTGCAGAAAGAGGCAAGAGAGGTGCAGAAAGAAGCAAGAGAGAGTGCAGAAAGAAGCAAGAGAGGTGCAGAAAGAGGCAAGAGAGGTGCAGAAAGAGGCAAGAGAGGTGCAGAAAGAGGCAAGAGAGGTGCAGAAAGAGGCAAGAGAGGTGCAGAAAGAGGCAAGAGAGGTGCAGAAAGAGGCAAGAGAGGTGCAGAAAGAGGCAAGAGAGGTGCAGAAAGAGGCAAGAGAGGTGCAGAAAGAGGCAAGAGAGGTGCAGAAAGAGGCAAGAGAGGTGCAGAAAGAGGCAAGAGAGGTGCAGAAAGAAGCAAGAGAGGTGCAGAAAGAGGCAAGAGAAGTGCAGAAAGAGGCAAGAGAGGTGCAGAAAGAGGCAAGAGAGGTGCAGAAAGAGGCAAGAGAGGTGCAGAAAGAGGCAAGAGAGGTGCAGAAAGAAGCAAGAGAGGTGCAGAAAGAGGCAAGAGAGGTGCAGAAAGAGGCAAGAGAGGTGCAGAAAGAGGCAAGAGAGGTGCAGAAAGAGGCAAGAGAGGTGCAGAAAGAGGCAAGAGAGGTGCAGAAAGAGGCAAGAGAGGTGCAGAAAGAGGCAAGAGAGGTGCAGAAAGAGGCAAGAGAGAGTGCAGAAAGAAGCAAGAGAGGTGCAGAAAGAGGCAAGAGAGGTGCAGAAAGAGGCAAGAGAGGTGCAGAAAGAAGCAAGAGAGGTGCAGAAAGAGGCAAGAGAAGTGCAGAAAGAGGCAAGAGAGGTGCAGAAAGAGGCAAGAGAGGTGCAGAAAGAGGCAAGAGAGGTGCAGAAAGAGGCAAGAGAGGTGCAGAAAGAGGCAAGAGAGGTGCAGAAAGAGGCAAGAGAGGTGCAGAAAGAGGCAAGAGAGGTGCAGAAAGAGGCAAGAGAGGTGCAGAAAGAGGCAAGAGAGGTGCAGAAAGAGGCAAGAGAGGTGCAGAAAGAAGCAAGAGAGGTGCAGAAAGAGGCAAGAGAGGTGCAGAAAGAGGCAAGAGAGGTGCAGAAAGAGGCAAGAGAGGTGCAGAAAGAGGCAAGAGAGGTGCAGAAAGAGGCAAGAGAGGTGCAGAAAGAGGCAAGAGAAGTGCAGAAAGAAGCAAGAGAGGTGCAGAAAGAGGCAAGAGAGGTGCAGAAAGAGGCAAGAGAAGTGCAGAAAGAGGCAAGAGAGGTGCAGAAAGAGGCAAGAGAGTGCAGAAAGAAGCAAGAGAGGTGCAGAAAGAGGCAAGAGAGGTGCAGAAAGAGGCAAGAGAGGTGCAGAAAGAGGCAAGAGAGGTGCAGAAAGAGGCAAGAGAGGTGCAGAAAGAGGCAAGAGAGGTGCAGAAAGAGGCAAGAGAAGTGCAGAAAGAAGCAAGAGAGGTGCAGAAAGAGGCAAGAGAGAGTGCAGAAAGAGGCAAGAGAGGTGCAGAAAGAGGCAAGAGAGGTGCAGAAAGAGGCAAGAGAGGTGCAGAGAAAGAGATGCAGAAAGAGGCAAGAGAGGTGCAGAAAGAGGCAAGAGAAGTGCAGAAAGAAGCAAGAGAGGTGCAGAAAGAGGCAAGAGAGGTGCAGAAAGAGGCAAGAGAGGTGCAGAAAGAGGCAAGAGAGGTGCAGAAAGAGGCAAGAGAGGTGCAGAAAGAGGCAAGAGAGGTGCAGAAAGAGGCAAGAGAGGTGCAGAAAGAGGCAAGAGAGGTGCAGAAAGAGGCAAGAGAGGTGCAGAAAGAGGCAAGAGAGGTGCAGAAAGAGGCAAGAGAGGTGCAGAAAGAGGCAAGAGAGGTGCAGAAAGAGGCAAGAGAGGTGCAGAAAGAGGCAAGAGAGGTGCAGAAAGAGGCAAGAGAGGTGCAGAAAGAAGCAAGAGAGTGCAGAAAGAGGCAAGAGAGGTGCAGAAAGAGGCAAGAGAGGTGCAGAAAGAGGCAAGAGAGGTGCAGAAAGAGGCAAGAGAGGTGCAGAAAGAGGCAAGAGAGGTGCAGAAAGAGGCAAGAGAGGTGCAGAAAGAGGCAAGAGAGGTGCAGAAAGAGGCAAGAGAGGTGCAGAAAGAGGCAAGAGAGGTGCAGAAAGAGGCAAGAGAGGTGCAGAAAGAGGCAAGAGAGGTGCAGAAAGAGGCAAGAGAGGTGCAGAAAGAGGCAAGAGAGGTGCAGAAAGAGGCAAGAGAGGTGCAGAAAGAGGCAAGAGAGGTGCAGAAAGAGGCAAGAGAGGTGCAGAAAGAGGCAAGAGAGGTGCAGAAAGAGGCAAGAGAGGTGCAGAAAGAGGCAAGAGAAGTGCAGAAAGAAGCAGAGAGGCAGAAAGAGCAAGAGAGTGCAGAAAGAGGCAAGAGAAGTGCAGAAAGAGGCAAGAGAGGTGCAGAAAGAGGCAAGAGAGGTGCAGAAAGAGGCAAGAGAGGTGCAGAAAGAGGCAAGAGAGGTGCAGAAAGAGGCAAGAGAGGTGCAGAAAGAGGCAAGAGAAGTGCAGAAAGAGGCAAGAGAGGTGCAGAAAGAGGCAAGAGAGGTGCAGAAAGAGAGCAAGAGAGGTGCAGAAAGAGGCAAGAGAGGTGCAGAAAGAGGCAAGAGAAGTGCAGAAAGAGGCAAGAGAGGTGCAGAAAGAGGCAAGAGAAGTGCAGAAAGAGGCAAGAGAGGTGCAGAAAGAGGCAAGAGAGGTGCAGAAAGAGGCAAGAGAGGCAAGCAGAAAGAGGCAAGAGAGGTGCAGAAAGAGGCAAGAGAGGTGCAGAAAGAGGCAAGAGAGGTGCAGAAAGAGGCAAGAGAGGTGCAGAAAGAGGCAAGAGAGGTGCAGAAAGAGGCAAGAGAGGTGCAGAAAGAGGCAAGAGAGGTGCAGAAAGAGGCAAGAGAGGTGCAGAAAGAGGCAAGAGAGGTGCAGAAAGAGGCAAGAGAGGTGCAGAAAGAGGCAAGAGAGGTGCAGAAAGAGGCAAGAGAGGTGCAGAAAGAGGCAAGAGAGGTGCAGAAAGAGGCAAGAGAGGTGCAGAAAGAGGCAAGAGAGGTGCAGAAAGAGGCAAGAGAGGTGCAGAAAGAGGCAAGAGAGGTGCAGAAAGAGGCAAGAGAGGTGCAGAAAGAGGCAAGAGAGGTGCAGAAAGAGGCAAGAGAGGTGCAGAAAGAGGCAAGAGAGGTGCAGAAAGAGGCAAGAGAGGTGCAGAAAGAGGCAAGAGAGGTGCAGAAAGAGGCAAGAGAAGTGCAGAAAGAGGCAAGAGAGGTGCAGAAAGAGGCAAGAGAGGTGCAGAAAGAGGCAAGAGAGGTGCAGAAAGAGGCAAGAGAGGTGCAGAAAGAGGCAAGAGAGGTGCAGAAAGAGGCAAGAGAGGTGCAGAAAGAGGCAAGAGAGGTGCAGAAAGAGGCAAGAGAGGTGCAGAAAGAGGCAAGAGAGGTGCAGAAAGAGGCAAGAGAGGTGCAGAAAGAGGCAAGAGAGGTGCAGAAAGAGTGCAAGAGAGAGGTGCAGAAAGAGGCAAGAGAGGTGCAGAAAGAGGCAAGAGAGGTGCAGAAAGAGGCAAGAGAGGTGCAGAAAGAGGCAAGAGAGGTGCAGAAAGAGGCAAGAGAGGTGCAGAAAGAGGCAAGAGAGGTGCAGAAAGAGGCAAGAGAGGTGCAGAAAGAGGCAAGAGAGGTGCAGAAAGAGGCAAGAGAGGTGCAGAAAGAGGCAAGAGAGGTGCAGAAAGAGGCAAGAGAGGTGCAGAAAGAGGCAAGAGAGGTGCAGAAAGAGGCAAGAGAGGTGCAGAAAGAGGCAAGAGAGGTGCAGAAAGAGGCAAGAGAAGTGCAGAAAGAGGCAAGAGAGGTGCAGAAAGAGGCAAGAGAGGTGCAGAAAGAAGCAAGAGAGGTGCAGAAAGAAGCAAGAGAGGTGCAGAAAGAGGCAAGAGAAGTGCAGAAAGAGGCAAGAGAGGTGCAGAAAGAGGCAAGAGAGGTGCAGAAAGAGGCAAGAGAGGTGCAGAAAGAGGCAAGAGAGGTGCAGAAAGAGGCAAGAGAGGTGCAGAAAGAGGCAAGAGAGGTGCAGAAAGAGGCAAGAGAGGTGCAGAAAGAAGCAAGAGAGGTGCAGAAAGAGGCAAGAGAGGTGCAGAAAGAGGCAAGAGAGGTGCAGAAAGAGCAAGAGGCAGAAAGAGGAGAGATGCAGAAAGAGGCAAGAGAGGTGCAGAAAGAGGCAAGAGAGGTGCAGAAAGAGGCAAGAGAGGTGCAGAAATAGACAAGAGATGCGCAGCAAAAGGCAAGCGAAGTGCAGAAAGAAGCAAGAGAAGTGCAGAAAGAGGCAAGAGAGGTGCAGAAAGAGGCAAGAGAGGTGCAGAAAGAGGCAAGAGAGGTGCAGAAAGAGGCAAGAGAGGTGCAGAAAGAGGCAAGAGAGGTGCAGAAAGAGGCAAGAGAGGTGCAGAAAGAGGCAAGAGAGGTGCAGAAAGAGGCAAGAGAGGTGCAGAAAGAGGCAAGAGAGGTGCAGAAAGAGGCAAGAGAGGTGCAGAAAGAGGCAAGAGAGGTGCAGAAAGAAGCAAGAGAGGTGCAGAAAGAGGCAAGAGAGGTGCAGAAAGAGGCAAGAGAGGTGCAGAAAGAGGCAAGAGAGGTGCAGAAAGAGGCAAGAGAGGTGCAGAAAGAGGCAAGAGAGGTGCAGAAAGAGGCAAGAGAGGTGCAGAAAGAGGCAAGAGAGGTGCAGAAAGAGGCAAGAGAGGTGCAGAAAGAGGCAAGAGAGGTGCAGAAAGAGGCAAGAGAGGTGCAGAAAGAGGCAAGAGAGGTGCAGAAAGAGGCAAGAGAGGTGCAGAAAGAGGCAAGAGAGGTGCAGAAAGAGGCAAGAGAGGTGCAGAAAGAGGCAAGAGAGGTGCAGAAAGAGGCAAGAGAGGTGCAGAAAGAGGCAAGAGAGGTGCAGAAAGAGGCAAGAGAGGTGCAGAAAGAGGCAAGAGAAGTGCAGAAAGAAGCAAGAGAGGTGCAGAAAGAGGCAAGAGAGGTGCAGAAAGAGGCAAGAGAGGTGCAGAAAGAGGCAAGAGAGGTGCAGAAAGAGGCAAGAGAGGTGCAGAAAGAGGCAAGAGAGGTGCAGAAAGAGGCAAGAGAGGTGCAGAAAGAGGCAAGAGAGGTGCAGAAAGAGGCAAGAGAGGTGCAGAAAGAGGCAAGAGAGGTGCAGAAAGAGGCAAGAGAGGTGTAGAAAAAGGCAAGAGAGGTGCAGCTAGAGGCAAGAGAGGTGCAGAAAGAAGCAAGAGAGGTGCAGAAAGAGAAGAGGCAGAAAGAGGCAACAGAGGTGCAGAAAGAGGCAAGAGAGGTGCAGAAAGAGGCAACAGAGGTGCAGAAAGAGGCAAGAGAGGTGCAGAAAGAGGCAAGAGAGGTGCAGAAAGAGGCAAGAGAGGTGCAGAAAGAGGCAAGAGAAGTGCAGAAAGAAGCAAGAGAGGTGCAGAAAGAGGCAAGAGAAGTGCAGAAAGAAGCAAGAGAGGTGCAGAAAGAGGCAAGAGAGGTGCAGAAAGAGGCAAGAGAGGTGCAGAAAGAGGCAAGAGAGGTGCAGAAAGAGGCAAGAGAGGTGCAGAAAGAGGCAAGAGAGGTGCAGAAAGAGGCAAGAGAGGTGCAGAAAGAGGCAAGAGAGGTGCAGAAAGAGGCAAGAGAGGTGCAGAAAGAGGCAAGAGAGGTGCAGAAAGAGGCAAGAGAGGTGCAGAAAGAGGCAAGAGAAGTGCAGAAAGAGGCAAGAGAGGTGCAGAAAGAGGCAAGAGAGGTGCAGAAAGAGGCAAGAGAGGTGCAGAAAGAGGCAAGAGAGGTGCAGAAAGAGGCAAGAGAGGTGCAGAAAGAGGCAAGAGAGGTGCAGAAAGAGGCAAGAGAGGTGCAGAAAGAGGCAAGAGAGGTGCAGAAAGAGGCAAGAGAAGTGCAGAAAGAAGCAAGAGAGGTGCAGAAAGAGGCAAGAGAGGTGCAGAAAGAGGCAAGAGAGGTGCAGAAAGAGGCAAGAGAAGTGCAGAAAGAGGCAAGAGAGGTGCAGAAAGAGGCAAGAGAGGTGCAGAAAGAGGCAAGAGAGGTGCAGAAAGAGGCAAGAGAGGTGCAGAAAGAGGCAAGAGAAGTGCAGAAAGAGGCAAGAGAGGTGCAGAAAGAGGCAAGAGAGGTGCAGAAAGAGGCAAGAGAGGTGCAGAAAGAAGCAAGAGAGGTGCAGAAAGAAGCAAGAGAGGTGCAGAAAGAGGCAAGAGAGGTGCAGAAAGAGGCAAGAGAGGTGCAGAAAGAGGCAAGAGAGGTGCAGAAAGAGGCAAGAGAGGTGCAGAAAGAGGCAAGAGAAGTGCAGAAAGAGGCAAGAGAGGTGCAGAAAGAGGCAAGAGAGGTGCAGAAAGAGGCAAGAGAGGTGCAGAAAGAGGCAAGAGAGGTGCAGAAAGAGGCAAGAGAGTGTGCAGAAAGAAGCAGAGAGAGGTGCAGAAAGAGGCAAGAGAGGTGCAGAAAGAGGCAAGAGAGGTGCAGAAAGAGGCAAGAGAGGTGCAGAAAGAGGCAAGAGAGGTGCAGAAAGAAGCAAGAGAGGTGCAGAAAGAGGCAAGAGAGGTGCAGAAAGAGGCAAGAGAGGTGCAGAAAGAGGCAAGAGAAGTGCAGAAAGAGGCAAGAGAGGTGCAGAAAGAGGCAAGAGAGGTGCAGAAAGAGGCAAGAGAGGTGCAGAAAGAAGCAAGAGAGGTGCAGAAAGAGGCAAGAGAGGTGCAGAAAGAGGCAAGAGAAGTGCAGAAAGAGGCAAGAGAGGTGCAGAAAGAGGCAAGAGAAGTGCAGAAAGAGGCAAGAGAGGTGCAGAAAGAGGCAAGAGAGGTGCAGAAAGAGGCAAGAGAGGTGCAGAAAGAGGCAAGAGAGGTGCAGAAAGAGGCAAGAGAAGTGCAGAAAGAGGCAAGAGAGGTGCAGAAAGAAGCAAGAGAAGTGCAGAAAGAGGCAAGAGAGGTGCAGAAAGAGGCAAGAGAGGTGCAGAAAGAGGCAAGAGAGGTGCAGAAAGAGGCAAGAGAGTGCAGAAAGAAGCAAGAGAGGTGCAGAAAGAGGCAAGAGAGGTGCAGAAAGAGGCAAGAGAGGTGCAGAAAGAGGCAAGAGAAGTGCAGAAAGAAGCAAGAGAGGTGCAGAAAGAGGCAAGAGAGGTGCAGAAAGAGGCAAGAGAGGTGCAGAAAGAAGCAAGAGAGGTGCAGAAAGAGGCAAGAGAGGTGCAGAAAGAGGCAAGAGAGGTGCAGAAAGAGGCAAGAGAGGTGCAGAAAGAGGCAAGAGAGGTGCAGAAAGAGGCAAGAGAGGTGCAGAAAGAGGCAAGAGAGGTGCAGAAAGAGGCAAGAGAGGTGCAGAAAGAGGCAAGAGAAGTGCAGAAAGAAGCAAGAGAGGTGCAGAAAGAGGCAAGAGAGGTGCAGAAAGAGGCAAGAGAGGTGCAGAAAGAGGCAAGAGAGGTGCAGAAAGAGGCAAGAGAGGTGCAGAAAGAGGCAAGAGAGGTGCAGAAAGAGGCAAGAGAGGTGCAGAAAGAGGCAAGAGAAGTGCAGAAAGAGGCAAGAGAGGTGCAGAAAGAGGCAAGAGAAGTGCAGAAAGAAGCAAGAGAGGTGCAGAAAGAGGCAAGAGAAGTGCAGAAAGAGGCAAGAGAGGCAGAAAGAGGCAAGATAGGTGCAGAAAGAGGCAAGAGAAGTACAGAAAGAGGCAAGAGAAGAGCAGAAAGAGGCAAGAGAGGTGCAGAAAGAGGCAAGAGAAGTGCAGAAAGAGGCAAGAGAGGTGCAGAAAGAGGCAAGAGAGGTGCAGAAAGAGGCAAGAGAGGTGCAGAAAGAGGCAAGAGAGGTGCAGAAAGAGGCAAGAGAGGTGCAGAAAGAGGCAAGAGAGGTGCAGAAAGAGGCAAGAGAGGTGCAGAAAGAGGCAAGAGAGGCAGAAAGAGGCAAGAGAGGTGCAGAAAGAGGCAAGAGAGGTGCAGAAAGAGAGCAAGAGAAGTGCAGAAAGAGGCAAGAGAGGTGCAGAAAGAGGCAAGAGAGGTGCAGAAAGAGGCAAGAGAAGTGCAGAAAGAGGCAAGAGAGGTGCAGAAAGAGGCAAGAGAGGTGCAGAAAGAGGCAAGAGAGGTGCAGAAAGAGGCAAGAGAGGTGCAGAAAGAGGCAAGAGAGGTGCAGAAAGAGGCAAGAGAGGTGCAGAAAGAGGCAAGAGAAGTGCAGAAAGAGGCAAGAGAGGTGCAGAAAGAGGCAAGAGAGGTGCAGAAAGAGGCAAGAGAGGTGCAGAAAGAGGCAAGAGAGGTGCAGAAAGAAGCAAGAGAGGTGCAGAAAGAGGCAAGAGAAGTGCAGAAAGAGGCAAGAGAGGTGCAGAAAGAGGCAAGAGAAGTGCAGAAAGAGGCAAGAGAGGTGCAGAAAGAGGCAAGAGAGGTGCAGAAAGAGGCAAGAGAGGTGCAGAAAGAGGCAAGAGAGGTGCAGAAAGAGGCAAGAGAGTGCAGAAAGAAGCAAGAGAGGTGCAGAAAGAGGCAAGAGAGGTAGCAGAAAGAGGCAAGAGAGAGGTGCAGAAAGAGGCAAGAGAGGTGCAGAAAGAGGCAAGAGAGGTGCAGAAAGAGGCAAGAGAGGTGCAGAAAGAGGCAAGAGAAGTGCAGAAAGAGGCAAGAGAGGTGCAGAAAGAAGCAAGAGAGGTGCAGAAAGAGGCAAGAGAGGTGCAGAAAGAGGCAAGAGAGGTGCAGAAAGAGGCAAGAGAGGTGCAGAAAGAGGCAAGAGAGGTGCAGAAAGAGGCAAGAGAGGTGCAGAAAGAGGCAAGAGAGGTGCAGAAAGAAGCAAGAGAGGTGCAGAAAGAGGCAAGAGAGGTGCAGAAAGAGGCAAGAGAGAGTGCAGAAAGAGGCAAGAGAGGTGCAGAAAGAGGCAAGAGAGGTGCAGAAAGAGGCAAGAGAGGTGCAGAAAGAGGCAAGAGAGGTGCAGAAAGAAGCAAGAGAGGTGCAGAAAGAGGCAAGAGAGGTGCAGAAAGAGGCAAGAGAGGTGCAGAAAGAAGGCAAGAGAGGTGCAGAAAGAGGCAAGAGAAGTGCAGAAAGAGGCAAGAGAGGTGCAGAAAGAAGCAAGAGAGGTGCAGAAAGAGGCAAGAGAAGTGCAGAAAGAGGCAAGAGAGGTGCAGAAAGAGGCAAGAGAGGTGCAGAAAGAGGCAAGAGAGGTGCAGAAAGAGGCAAGAGAGTGCAGAAAGAGGCAAGAGAGGTGCAGAAAGAGGCAAGAGAGGTGCAGAAAGAGGCAAGAGAGGTGCAGAAAGAGGCAAGAGAGGTGCAGAAAGAGGCAAGAGAGGTGCAGAAAGAGGCAAGAGAGGTGCAGAAAGAGGCAAGAGAAGTGCAGAAAGAAGCAAGAGAGGTGCAGAAAGAGGCAAGAGAGGTGCAGAAAGAGGCAAGAGAAGTGCAGAAAGAAGCAAGAGAGGTGCAGAAAGAGGCAAGAGAGGTGCAGAAAGAGGCAAGAGAGGTGCAGAAAGAGGCAAGAGAGGTGCAGAAAGAGGCAAGAGAGGTGCAGAAAGAGGCAAGAGAGGTGCAGAAAGAGGCAAGAGAGGTGCAGAAAGAGGCAAGAGAGGTGCAGAAAGAGGCAAGAGAAGTGCAGAAAGAAGCAAGAGAGGTGCAGAAAGAGGCAAGAGAGGTGCAGAAAGAGGCAAGAGAGGTGCAGAAAGAGGCAAGAGAGGTGCAGAAAGAGGCAAGAGAGGTGCAGAAAGAGGCAAGAGAGGTGCAGAAAGAGGCAAGAGAGGTGCAGAAAGAAGCAAGAGAAGTGCAGAAAGAAGCAAGAGAGGTGCAGAAAGAGGCAAGAGAGGTGCAGAAAGAGGCAAGAGAGGTGCAGAAAGAAGCAAGAGAGGTGCAGAAAGAGGCAAGAGAGGTGCAGAAAGAGGCAAGAGAGGTGCAGAAAGAGGCAAGAGAGGTGCAGAAAGAGGCAAGAGAAGTGCAGAAAGAAGCAAGAGAGGTGCAGAAAGAGGCAAGAGAAGTGCAGAAAGAGGCAAGAGAAGTGCAGAAAGAGGCAAGAGAGGTGCAGAAAGAGGCAACAGAGGTGCAGAAAGAGGCAAGAGAAGTGCAGAAAGAGGCAGGAGAGGTGCAGAAAGAGGCAAGAGAAGTGCAGAAAGAGGCAAGAGAGGTGCAGAAAGAGGCAAGAGAGGTGCAGAAAGAGGCAAGAGAGGTGCAGAAAGAGGCAAGAGAGGTGCAGAAAGAAGCAAGAGAGGTGCAGAAAGAAGCAAGAGAGGTGCAGAAAGAGGCAAGAGAAGTGCAGAATGAAGCAACAGGGGTGCAGAAAGAGGCAAGAGAAGTGCAGAAAGAGGCAAGAGAGGTGCAGAAAGAGGCAAGAGAGGTGCAGAAAGAGGCAAGAGAGGTGCAGAAAGAGGCAAGAGAGGTGCAGAAAGAGGCAAGAGAGGTGCAGAAAGAGGCAAGAGAGGTGCAGAAAGAGGCAAGAGAGGTGCAGAAAGAAGCAAGAGAGGTGCAGAAAGAGGCAAGAGAAGTGCAGAAAGAAGCAACAGAGGTGCAGAAAGAGGCAAGAGAAGTGCAGGAAGATGCAACAGAGGTGCAGAAGGAGGCAAGAGAGATGCATAAAGAGGCAAGAGAGGTGCAGAATGAGACAATAGAAGTGCAGAAAGAGGCAAGAGAGGTGCAGAAAGAGGCAAGAGAGGTGCAGAAAGAGGCAAGAGAGGTGCAGAAAGAGGCAAGAGAGTGCAGAAAGAGGCAAGAGAGGTGCAGAAAGAGGCAAGAGAGGTGCAGAAAGAGGCAAGAGAGGTGCAGAAAGAGGCAAGAGAGGTGCAGAAAGAGGCAAGAGAGGTGCAGAAAGAGGCAAGAGAGGTGCAGAAAGAGGCAAGAGAGGTGCAGAAAGAGGCAAGAGAAGTGCAGAAAGAAGCAAGAGAGGTGCAGAAAGAGGCAAGAGAGGTGCAGAAAGAGGCAAGAGAGGTGCAGAAAGAGGCAAGAGAGGTGCAGAAAGAGGCAAGAGAAGTGCAGAAAGAGGCAAGAGAGGTGCAGAAAGAGGCAAGAGAGGTGCAGAAAGAGGCAAGAGAGGTGCAGAAAGAGGCAAGAGAGGTGCAGAAAGAGGCAAGAGAGGTGCAGAAAGAAGCAAGAGAGGTGCAGAAAGAGGCAAGAGAGGTGCAGAAAGAGAAGAGTGCAGAAAGAGGCAAGAGAGGTGCAGAAAGAGGCAAGAGAGGTGCAGAAAGAGGCAAGAGAGGTGCAGAAAGAGGCAAGAGAGGTGCAGAAAGAGGCAAGAGAGGTGCAGAAAGAGGCAAGAGAGTGCAGAAAGAGGCAAGAGAGGTGCAGAAAGAAGCAAGAGAGGTGCAGAAAGAAGCAAGAGAAGTGCAGAAAGAGGCAAGAGAAGTGCAGAAAGAAGCAAGAGAGGTGCAGAAAGAGGCAAGAGAGGTGCAGAAAGAGGCAAGAGAGGTGCAGAAAGAGGCAAGAGAGGTGCAGAAAGAAGCAAGAGAGTGCAGAAAGAGGCAAGAGAAGTGCAGAAAGAGGCAAGAGAGGTGCAGAAAGAGGCAAGAGAAGTGCAGAAAGAAGCAAGAGAGGTGCAGAAAGAGGCAAGAGAAGTGCAGAAAGAGGCAAGAGAGGTGCAGAAAGAGGCAAGAGAGGTGCAGAAAGAGGCAAGAGAGGTGCAGAAAGAGGCAAGAGAGGTGCAGAAAGAGGCAAGAGAGGTGCAGAAAGAGGCAAGAGAGGTGCAGAAAGAGGCAAGAGAGGTGCAGAAAGAAGCAAGAGAGGTGCAGAAAGAGGCAAGAGAAGTGCAGAAAGAGGCAAGAGAGGTGCAGAAAGAGGCAAGAGAGGTGCAGAAAGAGGCAAGAGAGGTGCAGAAAGAGGCAAGAGAGAGTGCAGAAAGAGGCAAGAGAAGTGCAGAAAGAGGCAAGAGAGGTGCAGAAAGAAGCAAGAGAGTGCAGAAAGAAGCATGATAGGTCCAGAAAGAGGAAAATGAGGTGCAGAAAGAAGCAAGAGAGGTGCAGAAAGAAGCAAGAGAATTGCAGAAAGAAGCAAGAGATGTGCAGAAAGAGCCAAAAGAGGTGCAGAAAGAGGCAAGAGAAGTGCAGAAAGAAGCAACAGAGGTGCAGAAAGAGGCAAGAGAGGTGCAGAAAGAGGCAAGAGAAGTGCAGAAAGAGGCAAGAGAGGTGCAGAAAGAGGCAAGAGAGGTGCAGAAAGAGGCAAGAGAGGTGCAGAAAGAGGCAAGAGAAGTGCAGAAAGAGGCAAGAGAGATGCAGAAAGAAGCAAGAGAGGTGCAGAAAGAGGCAAGAGAAGTGCAGAAAGAGGCAAAGAGGTGCAGAAAGAGCAAAGAGTGCAGAAAGAGGCAAGAGAGGTGCAGAAAGAGGCAAGAGAGTGCAGAAAGAGGCAAGAGAGGTGCAGAAAGAAGCAAGAGAGGTGCAGAAAGAAGCAAGAGAAGTGCAGAAAGAAGCAAGAGAGGTGCAGAAAGAGGCAAGAGAAGTGCAGAAAGAGGCAAGAGAGGTGCAGAAAGAGGCAAGAGAGGTGCAGAAAGAGGCAAGAGAAGTGCAGAAAGAGGCAAGAGAGGTGCAGAAAGAGGCAAGAGAAGTGCAGAAAGAAGGAAGAGAAGTGCAGAATGAAGCAACAAAGGTGCTGGAAGATGCAAGAGAAGTGCAGAAAGAGGCAAGGGAGGTACAGAAAGAGGGTAGAGAGGTGCAGAAAGAGGATAGAGAGGTGCAGAAAGAAGCAACAGAAGTGCAGAAAGAGGCAACAGAGGTGCAGTAAGAGGCAACAGAGGTACAGAAAGAGGCAAGAGAGGTGCACAAAGAGGCAAGAGAAGTGCAGACAGAGGCAAGAAAGGTGCAGAAAGAGGCAAGAGAGGTGCAGAAAGAAGCAAGAGAGGTGCAGAAAGAAGCAAGGGAGGTTCAGAAAGAGGCAAGAGAGATGCAGAAAGAGGCAAGAGAAGTGCAGAAAGAGAGCAAGAGAAATGCAGAAAGATGCAAGAGAAGTGCAGAAAGAGGCAAGGGAGGTACAGAAAGAGGCAAGAGAGGTGCAGAAAGAGGATAGAGAGGTGCAGAAAGAAGCAACAGAGGTGCAGAAGGAGGCAAGAGAAGTGCAGAAAGAGGCAAGAGAGGTGCAGAAAGAGGCAAGAGAGGTGCAGAAAGAGGCAAGAGAGGTGCAGAAAGAGGCAAGAGAGGTGCAGAAAGAGGCAAGAGAGGTGCAGAAAGAGGCAAGAGAGGTGCAGAAAGAGGCAAGAGAGGTGCAGAAAGAGGCAAGAGAGGTGCAGAAAGAGGCAAGAGAGGTGCAGAAAGAGGCAAGAGAGGTGCAGAAAGAAGCAAGAGAAGTGCAGAAAGAAGCAAGAGAGGTGCAGAAAGAGGCAAGAGAGGTGCAGAAAGAGGCAAGAGAGGTGCAGAAAGAGGCAAGAGAAGTGCAGAAAGAGGCAAGAGAGGTGCAGAAAGAAGTAAGTGAGGTATATCAAGAAGTAAGAGAGGTGCAGAAAGAGGCAAGAGAGGTGCAGAAAGAGGCAAGAGAGGTGCAGAAAGAGGCAAGAGAGGTGCAGAAAGAAGCAAGAGAGTGCAGAAAGAGGCAAGAGGAGTGCAGAAAGAGGCAAGAGAGGGTGCAGAACGATGCAAGAGAAATGCAGAAAGAGGCAAGAGAGGTGCATAAAGAGGCGATAGGTGCAGAAAGAGGCAAGAGGGGTGCAGAAAGAAGCAACAGAGGTACATAAAGAGGCAAGAGAAGTGCAGAAAGGGGTAAGAGAGGTGCAGAAAGAGGCAAGAGAGATGCAGAAAGAGGCAAGAGAGGTGCAGAAAGAGGCAAGGGAGGTGCAGAAAGAGGCAAGAGAAGTACAGAAAGAAGCGACAGAGGTGCAGAAAGAGGCAAGAGAGGTGCAGAAAGAAGCAAAAGAGGTGCAGAAAGAGGCAAGAGAGGTGCAGAAAGAGGCAAGAGAGGTGCAGAAAGAGGCAAGAGAGGTGCAGAAAGAGGCAAGAGAAGTGCAGAAAGAGGCAAGAGAGGTGCAGAAAGAAGCAAGAGAGGTGCAGAAAGAGGCAAGAGAAGTGCAGAAAGAGGCAAGCAGAGGTGCAGAAAGAGGCAAGAGAAGTGCAGAAAGAGGCAAGAGAGGTGCAGAAAGAGGCAAGAGAAGTACAGAATGAGGCAAGAGAGGTGTAGAAAGAGGCAAGACAGGTACACAAAGATGGAAGAGGGGTGCAGAAAGGAGCAAGAGAGCTGCAGAAAGAGGCAAGAGGTGCAGAAAGAGGGAAGAGGGGTGCAGAAAGAGTCAAGAGAAGTGCAGAAAGAGGCAAGAGAGGTGCAGAAAGAGGCAAGAGAGGTGCAGAAAGAGGCAAGAGAGGTGCAGAAAGAGGCAAGAGAAGTGCAGAAAGAGGCAAGAGAGAGTGCAGAAAGAGGCAAGAGAGGTGCAGAAAGAGGCAAGAGAAGTGCAGAAAGAAGCAAGAGAGGTGCAGAAAGAGGCAAGAGAAGTGCAGAAAGAGGCAAGAGAGGTGCAGAAAGAGGCAAGAGAGGTGCAGAAAGAGGGAAGAGGGGTGCAGAAAGAGTCAAGAGAGGTGCAGAAAGATGCAACAGAGGTGCAGAAAGAGGCAAGAGAAGTGCAGAAAGAGGCAAGAGAGGTGCAGAAAGAGGCAAGAGAGGTGCAGAAAGAGGCAAGAGAGGTGCAGAAAGATGCAAGAGAGGTGCAGAAAGAAGCAACAGAGCTGCAGAAAGAGGCAAGAGGGGTACAGAAAAAGGCAAGTGAGGTGCGGAAAGAGGCTAGAGAAGAGCAGAAAGTGTCACAGAGGTGCAGAAAGAGGGAAGAGAGGTGCAGAAAGAGGTAACAGATGTGCAGAAAGAGGCAAGAGAGGTGCAGAAAGAGACAAGAGAAGTGCAGAAAAAAGCAAAAGAGGTGCAGAAAGAGGCAAGAGAAGTGCAAAAAGAGGCAAGAGAAATGCAGAAAGAGGCAAGAGAAGTGCAGAAAGAAGCAAGAGAGGTGCAGAAAGAGGCAAGAGAAGTGCAGAAAGAAGCAACAGAGAGTGCAGAAAGAGGCAAGAGAGGTGCAGAAAGAGGCAAGAGAGATGCAGAAAGAGGCAAGAGAGGTGCTGAAAGAAGCAAGAGAGGTGCAGAAAGAGGCAAGAGAGGTGCAGGAAAAGGCAAGAGGTACAGAAAGAACCAATAGAGGTGCAGAAAGAGGCAAGAGAAGTCCTTAAAGAGGCAAGAGAGGTGCAGAAAGAGGCAAGAGGGGTGCAGAAAGAGGCAAGAGAGGTACAGAAAGAGGCAAGAGAGGTGCAGAAAGAGGCAAGAGAGGTGCAGAAAGAAGCAAGAGAGGTGCAGAAAGAAGCAAGAGAAGTGCAGAAAGAAGCAAGAGAGGTGCAGAAAGAGGCAAGAGAGGTGCAGAACAGAGGCAACAGAGAGGCAGAAAGAGGCAAGAGAGGTGCAGAAAGAGGCAAGAGAGGTGCAGAAAGAAGCAAGAGAGGTGAAGAAAGAAGCAAGAGAGGTGCAGAAAGAAGCAACAGAGGTGCAGAAAGAGGCAAGAGAGTGCAGAAAGAATGAAGTAGAAGTGCAGAAAGAGGCAAGAGAAGTGCAGAAAGAGGCAAGAGAGGTGCAGAAAGAGGAAGAGAGTGCAGAGAGCAAGAGAGTGTAGAAAGAGGCAAGAGAGGTGCAGAAAGAGGCAAGAGAAGTGCAGAAAGAGGCAAGAGAGGTGCAGAAAGATGAAGAAGGTGCAGAAAGAGGCAAGAGAGGTGCAGAAAGCAGCAAGAGAGGTGCAGAAAGAAGCAAGAGAGGTGCAGAAGAGAAGCAAAAGAGGTGCAGAAAGAGGCAAGAGAGGTGCAGAAAGAGGCAACAGAGGTGCAGAAAGAGGCAAGAGAAGTGCAGAAAGAAGCAAGAGAGGTGCAGAAAGAAGCAAGTGAGGTGCAGAAATAAGCAACTGAGGTGCAGAAAGAGGCAAGAGAAGTGCAGAAAGAAGCAAGAGAGATGCAGAAAGAGGCAAGAGAAGTGCAGAAAGAAGCAACAGAGATGCAGAAAGAGGCAAGAGAAGTGCAGAAAGAAGCAACAGAGGTGCAGAAAGAGGCAAGAGAAGTGCAGAAAGAGGCAAGAGAGATGCAGCTAAGAGAGGTGCAGAAAAATGGAAGGGTGCAGAAAGAGGCAAGAGGGGTGCAGAAAGAGGCAAGAGGGATACAGAAAGCAGCAAGAGAGGTGCAGAAAGAAGCAACAGAGGTGCAGAAGTAGGCAAGAGAAGTGCAGAAAGAGGCATGAGAGGTGTAGAAAGAGGCAAGAGGTGCAGGAAGAGGCAACAGAGGTACAGAAAAATGGAAGAAGGGTGCAGAAAGAGGCAAGAGGGGTGCAGAAAGAAGCAAGAGCGGTGCAGAAAGAAGCAAGAGAAGTGCAGAAAGAACCAAAAGAGGTGCAGAAAGAGGCAAGAGGGGTGCAGAACGAGGTAACAGAGGAGCAGAAGAGGGAAGGAGAGGTGCAGAAAGAGGCAAGCAGGGGTGCAGAAAGAAGCAAGAGAGGTGCAGAAAGAAGCAAGAGAAGTGCAGAAATAAGCAACAGAGGTGCAGAAACAGGCAAGAGAAGTGCAGAAAGAATGAACAGAAATGCAGAAAGAGGCAAGAGAAGTGCAGAAATTAGCAACAGAGGTGCAGAAAGAGGCAAGAGAAGTGCAGAAAAGCAAAAGAGGTGCAGAAAGAGGCAAGAGAACTGCAGAAAGAGGCAAGAGAGGTGCAGGAAGAGGCAAGAGATGTGCGGAAAAGTGGAAGAAGGTTGCAGTAAGAGGCAAGAGGGGTGCAGAAAGCAGCAAGAGAGGTGCAGAAAGAAGCAAGAGAAGTGCAGAAGAAACCAAAAGAGATGCAGAAAGAGGCAAGAGGGGTGTACAAAGAGACAACAGAGGAGCAGAAAGAGGGAAGGCAAGTGCAGAAAGAAGCAACAGGGGTGCAGAAAGAAGCAAGAGAGGTGCAGAAAGAAGCAAGAGAAGTGATGAAATAAGCAACAGAGGTGCAGGAAGAGGCAAGAGAAGTGCAGAAAGAATGAACAGAAATGCATGAAAGAGGCAAGAGAAGTGCAGAAAGAATGAACAGAAGTGCAGAAAGAGTGCAAGAGAAGTGCAGAAAGAGGCAAGAGGTGCACAAAGAGCATCAGAGGTGCACAAAGTGACAAGAGGTGCAGATAGAGAGGCAAGAGCAGTGCAGAAAGAGGCCACAAGGGTGAAGAAAGAAGCAAGAGAGGTGCAGAAAGAGGCAAGAGAAGTACAGAAAGAAGGAACAGAAATGCAGAAAGAGGCAAGAGAGAGTGCAGAAAGAAGCAACGAGAGGTGCAGAAAGAGGCAAGAGAGGGTGCAGAAAGAGGCAAGAGAATTGCTGAAAGAAGCAAAAGAGGTGCAGAAAGAGGCAAGAGAAGTGCAGAAAGAAGGAACAGAAATGCAGAAAGAGGCAAGAGAGTACAGAAAGAGGCAAGTGAGGTGCAGAAACAGGCAAGAGGGGTGCAGAAAGAAGCAACAGAGTGTAGAAAGGAGGCAACAGAACTGCAGAAAGAGGCAAGAGAGGTGCAGAAACAGGCAGGAGAGGTGCAGAAAAAGGGAACAGGGTGCAGAAAGAGGCAAGAGAGGTGCAGAAAGAGACAAGAGAGGTGCACAAAGAGACAAGAGAGGTGCAGATAGAGGGGTGTAGAAAGAGGCAAGAGAGGGGTAGGAAGAGGCAAGAGAGGTGCAGAAATTTACAAGAGAGGTGCAGAAGAAGCAAGAGCAGTGCAGAAAGAACCAACAGAGGTGCAGAAAGAGGAAAAGAATTGCAGAAAAGCAAAAGAGGTGCAGAAAGAGGCAAGAGAAGCGGCAGAAAGAGGCACGAGAGGTGCAGGAAGAGGCAAGTGAGGTGCAGAAACAGGCAAGAGGGGTGCAGAAAGAGGCAAGAGAAGTGCAGAAAGAAGCAGCAGAGGTGCAGAAGGAGGCAACAGAACTGCAGAAAGAGGCAAGAGAGATGCAGAAACAGGCAAAAGAGGTGCAGAAAAAGGGAACAGGGTGCAGAAAGAGGCAAGAGAGGTGCAGAAAGAGACAAGAGAGGTGCACAAAGAGACAAGAGAGGTGCAGATAGAGGCAAGAGAAAGTGTAGAAAGAGGCAAGAGAGGTGCAGGAAGAGGCAAGAGGGGTGCAGAAATTTACAAGAGAGGTGCAGAAAGAAGCTAGAGCAGTGCAGAAAGAACCAACAGAGGTGCAGAAAGAGGCAAGAGAATTGCAGAAAAGCAAAAGAGGTGCGGCAAGAGAACTGCAGAAAGAGGCAAGAGAGGTGCAGGAAGAGGCAAGTGAGGTGCAGAAACAGGCAAGAGGGGTGCAGAAAGAGGCAAGAGAAGTGCAGAAAGAAGCAACAGAGGTGCAGAAGGAGGCAACAGAACTGCAGAAAGAGGCAAGAGAGATGCAGAAACAGGCAAGAGAGGTGCAGAAAAAGGGAACAGGGTGCAGAAAGAGGCAAGAGAGGTACAGAAAGAGACAAGAGAGGAGCAGATAGAGGGAAGAGAGGTGCAGAAAGAGGCAAGAGAAGTGCAGGAAGAGGTAAGAGGGGTGCAGAAATTTACAAGAGAGGTGCAGAAAGAACGAACAGAGGTGCAGAAAGAGGCAAGAGAAGTGCAGAAAAGCAAAAGAGGTGCATAAAGAGGCAAGAGAACTGCAGAAAGAGGCAAGAGAGGTGCAGGAAGAGGCAAGAGATGTGCATAAAAATGGAAGAAGTGTGCAGAAAGAGGCAAGAGGGGAGAAGAAAGAGGGAAGGAGAGTGTAGAAAGAGGCAACAGGGGTGGAGAAAGAAGCAAGAGAGGTGCAGAAAAAAGCAAGAGAAGTGCTGAAATTAGCAACAGAGGTGCAGAAAGAGGCAGAGAAGTGCAGAAAGAATTAACAGAAATGCAGAAAGAGGCAAGAGAAATGCAGAAAGAAGCAACAGAGGTGCAGAAAGAGGCAGGAGAAGTGCAGAAAGAGGCAAAAGAGATGCACAAAGAGACAAGAGTGGTGCACAAAGAGACAAGAGAGGTGCAGATAGAGGGAAGACGAGTGCAGAAAGAGGCAACAGGAATGCAGAAAGAAGCAAGAGAGGTAAAGAAAGAAGCAAGAGGGGTGCAGAAAATTACAAGAGAGGTGCAGAAAGAAGCAAGAGCAGTGCAGAAAGAACCAACAGAGGTGCAGAAAGAGGCAAGAGAAGTGCAGAAAAGCAAGAGGTGCAGAAAGAGGCAAGAGAACTGCAGAAAGAGGCAAGGGAGGTGCAGGAAGAGGCAAGAGAGGTGGGGGAAAGTGGAAGAAGGTTGCATAAAAGAGGCAAGAGGGGTGCAGAAAGAAGCAGGAGAGGTACAGAAAGAATTAACAGAAATGCAGAAAGAGGCAAGAGAAGTGCAGAAAGAAGCAACAGAAATGCAGAAAGAGGCAAGAGAAATGTAGAAAGAAGCAACAGAGGTGCAGAAAGAGGCAAGAGAAGTGCAGAAAGAGGCAAAAGAGGTGCACAAAGAGACAAGAGAGGTGCAGAAAAATGGAAGAAGGGTGCAGAAAGAGGCAAGAGGGGTGCAGAAAGCAGCAAGAGAGGTGCAGAAAGAAGCAAGAGACGTGCAGAAAGAACCAAAAGAGGTGCAGAAAGAAGCAAGAGGGGTGTAGAAAGAGGCAGCAGAGCAGAAGGAGGTAAGGCAAGTGCAAAAAGAAGCAACATGGGTGCAGAAAGAAGCAAGAGAGGTGCAGAAAGAAGCAAGAGAAGTGATGAAATAAGCAACAGAGGTGCAGAAAGAGGCAAGAGAAGTGCAGAAAGAATTAACAGAAATGCATGAAGAGGCAAGAGAAGTGCAGAAAGAATGAACAGAAATGCAGAAAGAGGCAAGAGAAGTGCAGAAAGAAGCAACAGAAATCCAGAAAGAGTCAAGAGGTACAGAAAGAGGCAAGTGAGGTGCAGAAACAGGCAAGAGGGGTACAGAAAGGGGCAAGAGAAGTGCAGAAAGAAGCAACAGAGGTGTAGAAGGAGGCAACAGAACTGCAGAAAGAGGCAAGAGAGGTGCAGAAACAGGCAGGAGAGGTGCAGAAAAAGGGAACAGGGTGCAGAAAGAGGCAAGAGAGGTGCAGAAAGAGACGAGAGGTGCACAAAGAGACAAGAGAGGTGCAGATAGAGGGGTGTAGAAAGAGGCAAGAGAGGGGTAGGAAGAGGCAAGAGGGGTGCAGAAATTTACAAGAGAGGTGCAGAAAGAAGCAAGAGCAGTGCAGAAAGAACCAACAGAGGTGCAGAAAGAGGAAAGAGAATTGCAGAAAAGCAAAAGAGGTGCAGAAAGAGGCAAGAGAACTGCAGAAAAGGCACGAGAGGTGCAGGAAGAGGCAAGTGAGGTGCAGAAACAGGCAAGAGGGGTGCAGAAAGAGGCAAGAGAAGTGCAGAAAGAAGCAGCAGAGGTGCAGAAGGAGGCAACAGAACTGCAGAAAGAGGCAAGAGAGATGCAGAAACAGGCAAGAGAGGTGCAGAAAAAGGGAACAGGGTTCAGAAAGAGGCAAGAGAGGTGCAGAAAGCGACAAGAGAGGTGCACAAAGAGACAAGAGAGGTGCAGATAGAGGGAAGAGAGGTGTAGAAAGAGGGAAGAGAGGTGTAGAAAGAGGCAAGAGAGGTGCAGGAAGAGGCAAGAGGGGTGCAGAAATTTACAAGAGAGGTGCAGAAAGAAGAGCAGTGCAGAAAGAACCAACAGAGGTGCAGAAAGAGGCAAGAGAATTGCAGAAAAGCAAAAGAGGTGCAGAAAGAGGCAAGAGAACTGTGAGAAGTTGGCCTGGCATATGCTGTCCACTAATTATAGTGGGCACCTTGCACCAGTCCAAACAACCCCTTATTGGAGATAGGTTAAAGACAACCTTATTGAAAGCTATCCTAGTGGTAGCTATGGAGAGCAGCCTTCAGGCTAAGTCTTGAAGGAATGTAAAGCAGCTTGTTTTACCAGTCTATAATCTCTTGAGTGACCAAATGAAAGAGCACCACACCAGGTATATATTCAAAATATATGTATTTATTGCTAAACACACCCTCTAGTCTCTTTATGAGGCTAGAGTTTGGAAGTACATAAGTTATAAGATATTAAATCACAGTAATAGCACAAATACACGCTTGGGCCCTAGGGGCGTACCAAACCATATACCAATAAAGTGGTATTCGAACCACGACTGAACTAGACACTAGGCCTAAAGCCTCTAGAAGTGCTTGGACCACAAGGAACCACCCAAGGTAGTGACACAGGGACCCACGGGAGACGCGTGCAGTGTAAATACACAACCGCGATACGCCGTTAACTTCTATGGAGAAAGTCGGGATCGGGAAAATAGAGGAAAGGGACACTTAAAAGAGGACTAGGACAAAACCCTTTGAGATCTAGGACTTTGAAGAGTCTCTACCCACGGGAGCACCGGAGTACTCGTGTTACCTCACCCAGGAAAGCCGGGTGCATAGGTGCCTTCGGGGTCGGGTTTCGTCTGCCGATTCGAATGGCGATCTGCTGCAAAGTGCTGCTGGCGGCCAAGAGAAAAGTGTCCGGGTGGATCCAAGAGTGGATCGGAGTTCTCAGTGAACCTGAAAGCAGAGGGGACAGAGTCTGGGTCACTAGCCAGTGACCAGGAAGGCGATGGACAGATGCCCACCGATGTCGAGTGCTTCAGGTGCGTTGACGGTCGTCTTGACTCTTCAGCCACGAGGTCCGGGAGGCGTTGTCGGCGACCAGGAGCAGGATTCGGGCTGGTGCTCGATGTCTGTCGAGTGCTGAGGTGTCGGCGACCGGATTGGACCAAACAAGCCTTGGCAACGGCAAGTCTCGAGTAAGATGTAGATCGTCGATGGTGCAGACCAGCAAGGTCTGTGGAACTCACCCAGCGAGGGTAAGTGAGGGCAGGCCTGGAGCAACCAGGATGCCAAGGAAGGAAAAGATTGGCCTTCGTTAAGGGCTACTAGCCAACGGGCTAGCGACTGCGAAGGAGCCTCGTGACGCCGCACGTGAGCTGGCTTACAGGACACTCGTGGGAGTGGGGGCCAGTGATCTTCGGTGCAGGTGGTGCTGGAGGCTAGGGCTACTCGAGCCCAAAGCACGACTTCTGGGAGACCCAGAAGATGATGCACTTGCAAATGTGCTCGGTGCCCAGGGGTCACGGTCTCAAGTCACCCACGATAGCCACGGGCCTCAGCTTTGCTGGGGACTCAGGGTAGCCTCGGGAAGTCTGAGAATCCACCTCTGGTGATGCGATGACTTCGGCGTCCGACGGAGCTTCAGAAATGCGAACCGGACAGATGCGTCTTTGGTGCCTGCTAAGCAGGGGAGTCACTCCTTGACCCCAAGGAGATTCTTCAGTCCTCTAATCTTGTCGTAGAGCGTCGAAGGTCCAGGATTCAGTTTCAGAGTTTCGTCCAGGTATAATCTAAAGTCCTAAGGACTGGGTTCCTACCTTTATTCTAAAAATAGGGGTTGGACTAACTCTATGACCCCACCTATGGGAGGGTCAAGGGAGGGGTGGCTACACCCACTTCCCTTTGTCCAGCTTCGTCGCCAGAGCAGGGCAGGTAGCCCCTGAGCTGGTTTGAACTGGCATATGCACAGAGAGCCTTTTGCTCCCCAGTGCAGGGACTTCAAAGCACTCTAAGAGTGCACCCACCCAGCCCCAATACACATTATCCTGTCTGGGGAGGTGGTCACACCTCCCTGCAACAGGAAACCTATTGTCCAGGCCTCCCCTGCCGGAGTTTCGTCCAGCAGCAGGAGGCCAGACTTGTGTCTGTGGCAGCAGCATCCATTTTGTGATGCCAGGGCTTCAGAAAGAAGTTACCGGGTAAGCCAGAGTTATCATGTCTTTCCTCTAGAAGGGTGGAATGCTACCCCCGCCGCCAGGATTGGCAGGGGGTAGTATTCCAAGATGTTTGACACCAAACACGACATGTTTAGGTGCAGCCATTCCAAAGTTAGCATTTTACCGCGAGGATATAATGCGCTTAAGAGTATATGGTCAGGCTGCACTACAAACAGCATCAGAGATGGTCTCCGAACGCTGCAGAGGGCCCTGCTCATGCAGGGGCACCCTCTCACATAGGAACCATGCACTCTGCCTTTCGGATTGATAAGGCCTGCCTTAGGAGTGACTTATAGGTTTATATGTGTGTATGTATTTAGTGATATAGGTAACCTATATCACAGTAAGGGGTGCATGCACCACCTTACCCAGGCTGCAGTAGCAGACCTGTGGTGTCAGTTTGGATGGCCGTCCAGGGGTGGCACAATACGTGCTGCAGCCCCGGGTAGGCCTCTGAGGTACCTATGCCCTTGGTACATAGTATACCATATACTAGGGACTTATAAGGGCACTCCAGATTCCAATCAGAGATGTGCCTAAGGCACATGGAAACCATTTTACAGAGAAAGCAGATAGACTGGGGCCCTGAATAGCAGGATCCCAGTCCAACTAAGTCATAAACCAGCAAAACACCATAAAAAAAGTGGGGGCAACCATATAGTCAGATTCCACCTTCCTACAAGAACTGCAGAAAGAGGCAAGAGAGGTGCAGGAAGAGGCAAGTGAGGTGCAGAAACAGGAAAGAGGGGTGCAGAAAGAGGCAAGCGAAGTGCAGAAAGAAGCAACAGAGGTGCAGAAGGAGGCAACAGAACTGCAGAAAGAGGCAAGAGAGATGCAGAAACAGGCAAGAGAGGTGCAGAAAAAGGGAACAAGGTGCAGAAAGAGGCAAGAGAGGTGCAGAAAGCGACAAGAGAGGTGCACAAAGAGACAAGAGAGGTGCAGATAGAGGGAAGAGAGGTGTAGAAAGAGGGAAGAGAGGTGTAGAAAGAGGCAAGAGAGGTGCAGGAAGAGGCAAGTGAGGTGCAGAAACAGGAAAGAGGGGTGCAGAAAGAGGCAAGAGAAGTGCAGAAAGAAGCAACAGAGGTGCAGAAGGAGGCAACAGAACTGCAGAAAGAGGCAAGAGAGATGCAGAAACAGGCAAGAGAGGTGCAGAAAAAGGGAACAGGTTGCAGAAAGAGGCAAGAGAGGTGCAGAAAGAGACAAGAGAGGTGCAGAAAGAGACAAGAGAAGTGCAGAAAGAAGCAACAGAAATGCAGAAAGAGGCAAGAGAAATGTAGAAAGAAGCAACAGAGGTGCAGAAAGAGGCAAGAGAAGTGCAGAAAGAGGCAAATGAGATGCACTAAGAGAGGTGCAGAAAAATGGAAGGGTGCAGAAAGAGGCAAGAGGGGTGCAGAAAGAGGCAAGAGGGATACAGAAAGCAGCAAGAGAGGTGCAGAAAGAAGCAACAGAGGTGCAGAAGGAGGCAACAGAACTGCAGAAAGAGGCAAGAGAGATGCAGAAACAGGCAAGAGAGGTGCAGAAAAAGGGAACAGGTTGCAGAAAGAGGCAAGAGAGGTGCAGAAAGAGACAAGAGAGGTGCAGAAAGAGACAAGAGAGCTGCAGATAGAGGGAAGAGAGGTGTAGAAAGAGGCAAGAGAGGTGAAGGAAGAGGTAAGAGGGGTGCAGAAATTTACAAGAGAGGTGCAGAAAGAACCAAGAGGTGCAGAAAGAGGCCAGAGAAGTGCAGAAAAGCAAAAGAGGTGCAGAAAGAGGCAAGAGAACTGCAGAAAGGCAAGAGAGGTGCAGGAAGAGGCAAGAGACGTGCATAATAATGGAAGAAGGGTGCAGAAAGAAGCAAGAGAGGTGCAGAAAAAGCAAGAGAAGTGCTGAAATTAGCAACAGAGGTGCAGAAAGAGGCAGGAGAAGTGCAGAAAGAATGAACAGAAATGCAGAAAGAGGCAAGAGGAGTACAGAAAGAAGCAACAGAAATGCAGAAAGAGGCAGGAGAAATGCAGAAAGAGGCAAAAGAGGTGCACAAAGAGACGAGAGGTGCACAAAGAGACAAGAGAGGTGCAGATAGAGGGAAGAGAGGTGCAGGAAGAGGCAAGAGAGGTGCAGAAAGAGGCAAGAGGGGTGCAGAAAGAGGCAAGAGAGGTGCAGGAAGAGGCAAGAGGGGTGCAGAAAATTGCGAGAGGTGCAGAAAGAAGCAACAGAGGTGCAGAAAGAGGCAAGAGAAGTGCAGAAAGAGGCAAGAGAGGTGTACAATGAGGCACGAGAGGTGCAGGAAGGGGGTAAGAGGGGTACAGAAATTTACAAGACAGGTGCAGAAAGAAGCAAGAGCAGTGCAGAAAGAACCAACAGAGGTGCAGAAAGAGGCAAGAGAAGTGCAGAAAAGCAAAAGAGGTGCAGAAAGAGGCAAGAGAACTGCAGAAAGAGGCAAGGGAGGTGCAGGAAGAGGCAAGAGAGGTGTGGAAAAATGGAAGAAGGTTGCATAAAAGAGGCAAGAGGGGTGCAGAAAGAAGCAGGAGAGGTGCAGAAAGAATTAACAGAAATGCAGAAAGAGGCAAAAGAAGTGCAGAAAGAAGCAACAGAAATGCAGAAAGAGGCAAGAGAAATGTAGAAAGAAGCAACAGAGGTGCAGAAAGAGGCAAGAGAAGTGCAGTAAGAGGCAAGAGAGGTGTAGAATGAGGCAAGAGAGGTGCAGGAAGGGGGTAAGAGGGGTACAGAAATTTACAAGACAGGTGCAGAAAGAAGCAAGAGCAGTGCAGAAAGTACCAACAGAGATGCAGAAAGAGGCAAGAGAAGTGCAGAAAAGCAAAAGAGGTGCAGAAAGAGGAAAGAGAACTGGAGAAAGAGGCAAGGGAGGTGCAGGAAGAAGCAGGAGAGGTGCAGAAAGAAGCAAGAGAAGTGCAGAAAAAAACAAAAGAGGTGCAGAAAGAGGGAAGAGGGGTGTAGAAAGAAGGAGAGGTGCAGAAAGAAGCAAGAGAAGTGCAGAAAAAACCAAAAAAGGTGCAGAAAGAGGGAAGAGGGGTGCAGAAAGAGGCAACAGAGGAGCAGAAAGAGGGAAGGCGAGTGCAGAAAGAGGCAACAGGGTGCAGAAAGAAGCAAGAGAGGTGCAGAAAGAAGCAAGAGAAGTGCTGAAATAAATAACAGAGGTGCAGAAAGAGGCAAGAGAAGTGCAGAAAGAATGAACAGAAATGCATGAAGAGGCAAGAGAAGTGCAGAAAGAATGAACAGAAATGCAGAAAGAGGCAAGAGAAGAGCAGAAAGAAGCAACAGAAATGCAGAAAGAGGCAGGAGAAGTGCAGAAAGAAGCAACAGAGGTGCAGAAAGAGGCATGAGAACTGCAGAAAGAGGCAAAAGAGGTGCACAAAGAGACAAGAGAGGTGCAGATAGAGGGAAGACGAGTGCAGAAAGAGGCAACACGGGTGCAGAAAGCAGCAAGAGAAGTGCAGAAAGAACCAAAAGAGGTGCAGAAAGAGGCAAGAGGGGTGTAGAAAGAGGTAACAGAGGAGCAGAAAGAGGGAAGGCGAGTGCAGAAAGAAGCAAGTGAAGTGCTGAAATAAGCAACAGAGGTGCAGAAAGAGGCAAGAGAAGTGCAGAAAGAATGAACAGAAATGCAGAAAGAGGCAAGAGAAGTGCAGAAAAGCAAAAGAGGTGCAGAAAGAGGCAAGAGAACTGCAGAAAGAGGCAAGAGAGGTGCAGGAAGAGGCAAGAGACATGCATAAAAATGGAAGAAGGGTGCAGAAAGAGGCAAGAGGGGAGCAGAAAGAGGGAAGGAGAGTGTAGAACGAGGCAACAGGGGTGCAGAAAGAAGCAAGAGAGGTGCAGAAAAAAGCAAGAGAAGGGCTGAAATTAGCAACAGGTGCATAAAGAGGCAGGAGAAGTGCAGAAAGAATGAACAGAAATGCAGAAAGAGGCAAGAGAAGTACAGAAAGAAGCAACAGAAATGCAGAAAGAGGCAGGAGAAATGCAGAAAGAGGCAAAAGAGGTGCACAAAGAGACAAGAGAGGTGCACAAAGAGACAAGAGAGGTGCAGAAAGAGGCAAGAGAGGTGCAGGAAGAGGCAAGAGTGGTGCAGAAAATTGCAAGAGAGGTGCAGAAACAAGCAACAGAGGTGCAGAAAGAGGCAAGAGAAGTGCAGAAAGAGGCAAGAGAGGTGTAGAATGAGGCAAGAGAGGTGCAGGAAGGGGGTAAGAGGGGTACAGAAATGTACAAGACAGGTGCAGAAAGAAGCAAGAGCAGTGCAGAAAGAACCAACAGAGGTGCAGAAAGAGGCAAGAGAAGTGCAGAAAAGCAAAAGAGGTGCAGAAAGAGGCAAGAGAACTGCAGAAAGAGGCAAGGGAGGTGCAGGAAGAGGCAAGAGACGTGCATAATAATGGAAGAAGGGTGCAGAAAGAAGCAAGAGGGGTGCAGAAAGAAGCAGGAGAGGTGCAGAAAGAATTAACAGAAATGCAGAAAGAGGCAAGAGAAGTGTAGAAAGAAGCAACAGAAATGCAGAAAGAGGCAAGTGAAATGTAGAAAGAAGCAACAGAGGTGCAGAAAGAGGCAAGAGAAGTGCAGAAAGAGGCAAGAGAGGTGTAGAATGAGGCAAGAGAGGTGCAGGAAGGGGGTAAGAGGGGTACAGAAATTTACAAGACAGGTGCAGAAAGAAGCAAAAGCAGTGCAGAAAGAACCAACAGAGGTGCAGAAAGAGGCAAGAGAAGTGCAGAAAAGCAAAAGAGGTGCAGAAAGAGGCAAGAGAACTGCAGAAAGAGGCAAGGGAGGTGCAGGAAGAGGCAAGAGAGGTGCGGAAAATGGAAGAAGGTTGCATAAAAGAGGCAAGAGAGGTGCAGAAAGAAGCAGGAGAGGTGCAGAAAGAAGCAAGAGAAGTGCAGAAAAACGAAAACAGGTGCAGAAAGAGGGAAGAGGGGTGTAGAAAGAGGCAACAGAGGAGCAGAAAGAGGGAAGGCGAGTGCAGAAAGAGGCAACAGGGGTGCAGAAAGAAGCAAGAGAGGTGCAGAAAGAAGCAAGAGAAGTGCTGAAATAAACAAGAGGTGCAGAAAGAGGCAAGAGAAGTGCAGAAAGAAGCAACAGAAATGCAGAAAGAGGCAAGAGAAATGTAGAAAGAAGCAACAGAGGTGCAGAAAGAGGCAAGAGAAGTGCAGAAAGAGGCAAAAGAGGTGCACAAAGAGACAAGAGAGGTGCAGAAAAATGGAAGAAGGGTGCAGAAAGAGGCAAGAGGGGTGCAGAAAGCAGCAAGAGAGGTGCAGAAAGAACCAAAAGAGGTGCAGAAAGAGGCAAGAGGGGTGTAGAAAGAGGCAGCAGAGGAGCAGAAAGAGGTAAGGCAGGTGCAAAAAGAAGTAACATGGGTGCAGAAAGAAGCAAGAGAGGTGCAGAAAGAAGCAAGAGAAGTGCTGAAATAAGCAACAGAGGTGCAGAAAGAGGCAAGAGAAGTGCGAAAGAAGCAACAGAGTTGCAGAAAGAGGCAAGAGAGAGGTGCACAAAGAGACAAGAGAGGTGCACAAAGAGACAAGAGAGGTGCAGAAAGAGGCAAGAGAGGTGCAGGAAGAGGCAAGAGGGGTGCAGAAAATTGCAAGAGAGGTGCAGAAACAAGCAACAGAGGTGCAGAAAGAGGCAAGAGAAGTGCAGAAAGAGGCAAGAGAGGTGTAGAAAGAGGCAAGAGAGGTGCAGGAAGGGGGTAAGAGGGGTACAGAAATTTACAAGACAGGTGCAGAAAGAAGCAAGAGCAGTGCAGAAAGAACCAACAGAGGTGCAGAAAGAGGCAAGAGAAGTGCAGAAAAGCAAAAGAGGTGCAGAAAGAGGCAAGAGAACTGCAGAAAGAGGCAAGGGAGGTGCAGGAAGAGGCAAGAGAGGTGCGGAAAAATGGAAGAAGGTTGCATAAAAGAGGCAAGAGGGGTGCAGAAAGAAGCAGGAGAGGTGCAGAAAGAATTAACAGAAATGCAGAAAGAGGCAAGAGAAGTGTAGAAAGAAGCAACAGAAATGCAGAAAGAGGCAAGTGAAATGTAGAAAGAAGCAACAGAGGTGCAGAAAGAGGCAAGAGAAGTGCAGAAAGAGGCAAGAGAGGTGTAGAATGAGGCAAGAGAGGTGCAGGAAGGGGTAAGAGGGGTATAGAAATTTACAAGACAGGTGCAGAAAGAAGCAAGAGCAGTGCAGAAAGGACCAACAGAGGTGCAGAAAGAGGCAAGAGAAGTGCAGAAAAGCAAAAGAGGTGCAGAAAGAGGCAAGAGAACTGCAGAAAGAGGCAAGGGAGGTGCAGGAAGAGGCAAGAGAGGTGCGGAAAAATGGAAGAAGGTTGCATAAAAGAGGCAAGAGGGGTGCAGAAAGAAGCAGGAGAGGTGCAGAAAGAAGCAAGAGAAGTGCAGAAAAAACGAAAACAGGTGCAGAAAGAGGGAAGAGGGGTGTAGAAAGAGGCAACAGAGGAGCAGAAAGAGGGAAGGCGAGTGCAGAAAGAGGCAACAGGGGTGCAGAAAGAAGCAAGAGAGGTGCAGAAAGAAGCAAGAGAAGTGCTGAAATAAACAAGAGGTGCAGAAAGAGGCAAGAGAAGTGCAGAAAGAAGCAACAGAAATGCAGAAAGAGGCAAGAGAAATGTAGAAAGAAGCAACAGAGGTGCAGAAAGAGGCAAGAGAAGTGCAGAAAGAGGCAAAAGAGGTGCACAAAGAGACAAGAGAGGTGCAGAAAAATGGAAGAAGGGTGCAGAAAGAGGCAAGAGGGGTGCAGAAAGCAGCAAGAGAGGTGCAGAAAGAACCAAGAGGTTCAGAAAGAGGCAAGAGGGGTGTAGAAAGAGGCAGCAGAGGAGCAGAAAGAGGTAAGGCAGGTGCAAAAAGAAGTAACATGGGTGCAGAAAGAAGCAAGAGAGGTGCAGAAAGAAGCAAGAGAAGTGCTGAAATAAGCAACAGAGGTGCAGAAAGAGGCAAGAGAAGTGCGAAAGAAGCAACAGAGTTGCAGAAAGAGGCAAGAGAGAGGTGCAGAAAGAGGCAAGAGAATTGCTGAAAGAAGCAAAAGAGGTGCAGTAAGAAGCAAGAGAAGTGCAGAAAGAAGGAACAGAAATGCAGAAAGAGGCAAGAGAAGTGCAGAAAGAAGCAACAGAAATGCAGAAAGAGTCAAGAGGTACAGAAAGAGGCAAGTGAGGTGCAGAAACAGGCAAGAGGGGTGCAGAAAGGGGCAAGAGAAGTGCAGAAAGAAGCAACAGAGGTGCAGAAGGAGGCAATAGAACTGCAGAAAGAGGCAAGAGAGGTACAGAAACAGGCAAGAGAGATGCAGAAAAAGGGATCAGGGTGCAGAAAGAGGCAAGAGAGGTGCAGAAAGAGACTAGAGAGGTGTACAAAGAGACAAGAGAGGTGCAGATAGAGGGGTGTAGAAAGAGGCAAGAGAGGTGCAGGAAGAGGCAAGAGGGGTGCAGAAATTTACAAGAGAGGTGCAGAAAGAAGCTAGAGCAGTGCAGAAAGAACCAACAGAGGTGCAGAAAGAGGCAAGAGAATTGCAGAAAAGCAAAAGAGGTGCAGGAAGAGGCAAGATGTAGGAAGGTGGAATCTGACTATATGGTTGCCCCCACTTTTTTCCTGGTGTTTTGCTGGTTTATGACTTAGTTGGACTGGGACCCTGCTATTCAGGGCCCCAGCCTCTCTGTTCTCTCTAAACGACATGGAGTGCACTCTAGGTGCACTAGTGATTGGATACTGTGGTGCCTTATGAGTCCCTAGTATATGGTACCTTAGGTGCCAAGGGCATAGGTACTTCACAGGCCTACCAGGGGCTGCAGCATGTATTATGCCACCCCTGGGAAGCAGTCTAAATCTGACACCACAGGCCTGCTACTGCAGCCTGGGTGAGGTGGTGCTAGCACTCCTCACTGAGATATAGGTTTCCTATATCTCTCCTGCACACACATATAAACCTATCAGTCACCCCTAAGGCAGGCCCTATCAATCCTGGAGGGCAGGGTGCTCGGCTTCTATGTGAGGGGGTGCCTCTGCCTGAGCAGGGCCCCTCTGCAGCTCTCAGAGTCTATTCTCTGGTGCTGTTTGTGGATGCGGTTAAACCATATACTATTAAGTGCATTATATCCTCGCGGTAAATGCTAACTTTGGAATGGCTGCATCAAAACATGTCGTGTTTGGTGTCAAACATCTTGGAATACTACCCCCCCCGCCAATCTTGGCGGTGGGGGTAGCATTCCACCCTTCTAGAGGGATAAGACATGTACCTGCTGTGGAAACGCGGTAGAATCCTAAAGAGCCCTGGCATCACAAAATGGATGCCACCAGTCACAGACACTGGGCTGCCCTCCTGCTGATGACCGAAACTCACAGTGGAGGAAGCCCAACAATAGGCATCCTGTCACAGGGAGGTGTAACCACCTCTCAGACAGGGTTTAGTGTATTGGGGCTGGGTGGGTGCACTCTTAGAGTGCTTTGAAGTCCTGCACTGGGGAGCAGAAGGCTCCTCTGTGCATATGCCAGTTCAAACCAGCTCAGGGGCTACCTGCCCCTGCTCTGGCGCGAAACTGGACAAAGGGAAGTGGGTGTAGCCACCCCTCCCTTGACCCTCCCATAGGTGGGGTCATAGAGTTAGTCCATCCCCTCTTTTTAGTATAAGAGGGGGAACCTTGCCATTGCAAAGCAGATAACCCCTGGGCGACGCTCTACAGAAGAATCCTGGCCCTTCGACGTTCCACTACCTTTGGAAGACAGAAGAATCTCCCTTGGAGTCAAGGAGTGACTCCTGCTTGGCAGGCACCAAAACGACAACGACGGTCGCAAACTACGCCGCTCCCGCCGGAGTCCGAAGTCCCTGCAGCCCAAGAAGTGGATTTCCTGACTTCTCCAAGGCCATCGTGAGTCCCCAGCGAAGCTGAGGCAAGTGGACCCCACGAGTGACGAGGAACCGCGACCCTGGGTACCGTGCACTATTGTCGAGTGCAACCCTTCACAACGTTCTACGAACTTGTGCTTTGGACCACGTGTGGTCCCGACCTCCAGCAGGAATCCCTCCGAAGATCAGAGGCCTACACCGTCCCGAGTGACCGTGGGCCCCTGTTGAGTGATTCCGCCCGAGGTGTCTTCGCGATCCCTTACCCGCCGGCTTGTGGGTCCCCAGAAGACTTCTTAAAGAAACCAAAGGGCTCCCTGGTTGCTCCAGGCCTGCCCTGACTTACCCTCGCTGGGTGAGTCCCTCAGACCTTGCTGGTCTGCGCCATCGACTTTTCTTCATCTCCCCGAGACTTGCTGCTGCCAAGGCTTGTTGGCTCCAATCGAGCTGCCGACACCGCAGTCAGCTGCAGACGTCGAGGACACACCGAATCCAGCTCCTGGTCGTCGGTCGACACCTCCTGGACCACGTGGCTGAAGAGTCAAGGCACCCGCAACCGACCTGAATCAACCGACGACGGTGGGCATCCATCTTCCTTGCCCCGGGTCACTGCCAAGTGACTTTGAACACTGTCCCCTCTGCTTTCAGGTCATCCTTCTTCAGAATCCAGGCTTGGATTCCACCGGACACTTCTTCAGCTCCCGCAAGCAGCAAGTCTTCTTTGTTCGCCATTGAAAACGACGCCGCGACCCGACACCAAAGGACACCTATGCACCCGGCTTCCCTGGGTGAGGTAACTCCAGCACTACGGTGCTCCTGTGGGTGTGGGCCCTAGAACTACTTACCCTGTAAGTGACTTGCTTGTAGGTTCTCCCGAAGTATCCTAAAACTCTTTATTTCGAACCGCGACTTGCCCCATTGAAGTTAACGGCGATCCGCGCCTGTGTATCCACACTGCACGCGTCCCCCGTGGGTCCTTTACTTACCTGCCTTGGGTGGTTTCGTGAGGCCCCTGCACTTCTGAAGGCCCTAGGCCTTGTCTCCCTGCAAGTCGTTGTCCCTAAGTCTCTTACTTAGTATATGGTCTGGTACGCCCCTAGGGCCCCAGCCATATTTTGTGCTTAACTTATTGTGAAACGTTGATTTGTGCATATGTTTGTCTTCTAATCTCATAAAGAGATTAGTAGAGAGTTATTTAGAAATAAATACATATATATTTGATATATATACCTGTGTGGTGTCTTTTCATTTGGTGATTCAAGAGATTATATGGTAAAACAAGCTGCTTTACATTCCTCCGAGACTTAGCCTGAAGGCTGCTCTCCACAGCTAGCACTAGGATAGCTTTCTTTAAAAGGTTGTCTTAAACCTATCTACCATAAGAGTCGATTTGCCCTGGTGCAAGGTGTCCACTTTAATTAGTGAACAGCATATACCAGGCCAACTTCTCACACAAGAGAACTGCAGAAAGAGGCAAGAGAGGTGAGGAAGAGACAAGTGAGGTGCAGAAACAGGCAAGAGGGGTGCAGAAAGAGGCAAGAGAAGTGCAGAAAGAAGCAACAGAGGTGCAGAAGGAGGCAACAGAACTGCAGAAAGAGGCAAGAGAGATGCAGAAACAGGCAAGAGAGGTGCAGAAAAAGGGAACAGGGTGCAGAAAGAGGCAAGAGAGGTGCAGAAAGAGACAAGAGAGGTGCACAAAGAGACAAGAGAGGTGCAGATAGAGGGAAGAGAGGTGTAGAAAGAGGCAAGAGAGGTGCAGGAAGAGGCAAGAGGGGTGCAGAAATTTACAAGAGAGGTGCAGAAAGAAGCAAGAGCAGTGCAGAAAAACAAAAGAGGTGCAGAAAGAGGCAAGAGAACTGCAGAAAGAGGCAAGAGAGGTACAGGAAGAGGCAAGAGAGGTGCAGAAAAATGGAAGAAGGGTGCAGAAAGAGGCAAGAGGGGAGCAGAAAGAGGGAAGGAGAGTGCAGAAAGAGGCAACATGGGTGCAGAAAGAAGCAAGAGAGGTGCAGAAAAAATCAAGAGAAGTGCTGAAATTAGCAACAGAGGTGCAGAAAGAGGCAGGAGAAGTGCAGAAAGAATGAACAGAAATGCAGAAAGAGGCAAGAGAAGTACAGAAAGAAGCAACAGAAATGCAGAAAGAGGCAAGAGAGATGCAGAAAGAGGCAAAAGAGGTGCACAAAGAGACAAGAGAGGTGCACAAAGAGACAAGAGAGGTGAAGATAGAGGGAAGACGAGTGCAGAAAGAGGCAAGAGAAATGCAGAAAGAAGCAAGAGAGGTGCAGAAAGAGGCAAGAGAGGTGCAGGAAGAGGCAAGAGGGGGCAGAAATTTTCAAGAGAGGTGCAGAAAGAAGCAACAGAGGTGCAGAAAGAGGCAAGAGAAGTGCAGAAAGAGGCAAGAGAGGTGTAGAAAGAGGCAAGAGGTGCAGGAAAGGGGTAAGAGGGGTACAGAAATTTACAAGACAGGTGCAGAAAGAAGCAAGAGCGGTGCAGAAAGAACCAACAGAGGTGCAGAAAGAGGCAAGAGAAGTGCAGAAAAGCAAAAGAGGTGCAGAAAGAGGCAATAGAACTGCAGAAAGAGGCAAGGGAGGTGCAGGAAGAGGCAAGAGAGGTGCGGAAAAATGGAAGAAGGTTGCATAAAAGAGGCAAGAGGGGTGTGAAAGAAGCAGGAGAGGTGCAGAAAGAATTAACAAAAATGCAGAAAGAGGCAAGAGAAGTGCGGAAAGAAGCAACAGAAATGCAGAAACAGGCAAGAGAAATGTAGAAAGAAGCAACAGAGGTGCAGAAAGAGGCAAGAGAAGTGCAGAAAGAGGCAAGAGAGGTGTAGAATGAGGCAAGAGAGGTGCAGGAAGGGGGTAAGAGGGGTGCAGAAGTTTACAAGACAGGTGCAGAAAGAAGCAAGAGCAGTGCAGAAAGAACCAACAGAGGTGCAGAAAGAGACTAGAGAAGTGCAGAAAAGCAAAAGAGGTGCAGAAAGAGGCAAGAGAACTGCAGAAAGAGGCAAGGGAGGTGCAGGAAGAGGCAAGAGAGCTGCGGAAAAATGGAAGAAGGTTGCATAAAAGAGGCAAGAGGGGTGCAGAAAGAAGCAAGAGAGGTGCAGAAAGAAGCAAGAGAAGTGCAGAAAAAACCAAAAGAGGTGCAGAAAGAGGGAAGAGGGGTGTAGAAAGAGGCAAGAGGAGCAGAAAGAGGGAAGGCGAGTGCAGAAAGAGGCAACAGGGGTGCAGAAAGAAGCAAGAGAGGTGCAGAAAGAAGCAAGAGAAGTGCTGAAATAACAACAGAGGTGTAGAAAGAGGCAAGAGAAGTGCAGAAAGAATGAACAGAAATGCAGAAAGAGGCAAGAGAAGTGCAGAAAGAAGCAACAGAAATGCAGAAAGAGAAATGTAGAAAGAAGCAACAGAGGTGCAGAAAGAGGCAAGAGAAGTGCAGAAATAGGCAAAAGAGGTGCACAAAGAGACAAGAGAGGTGCAGAAAAATGGAAGAAGGGTGCAGAAAGAGGCAAGAGGGGTGCAGAAAGAGGCAAGAGGGGTGCAGAAAGCAGCAAGAGAGGTGCAGAAAGAAGAGACGTTCAGAAAGAACCAAAAGAGGTGCAGAAAGAGGCAAGAGGGGTGTAGAAAGAGGCAGCAGAGGAGCAGAAAGAGGTAAGGCAAGTGCAAAAAGAAGCAACATGGGTGCAGAAAGAAGCAAGAGAGGTGCCGAAAGAAGCAAGAGAAGTGCTGAAATAAGCAAGAGAAGTGCAGAAAGAGGCAAGAGAAGTGCAGAAAGAATGAACAGTAATGCATGAAGAGGCAAGAGAAGTGCAGAAAGAATTAACAGAAATGCAGAAAGTGGCAAGAGAAGAGCAGAAAGAAGCAACAGAAATGCAGAAAGAGGCAAGAGAAGTGCAGAAAGAAGCAACAGAGGTGCAGAAAGAGGCATGAGAACTGCAGAAAAGAGGCAAAAGAGGTGCACAAAGAGACAAGAGAGGTGCAGATAGAGGGAAGACGAGTGCAGAAAGAGGCAACACGGGTGCAGAAAGCAGCAAGAGAGGTGCAGTTAGAGGCAGAAGTGCAGAAAGAATGAACAGAAATGCAGAAAGCGCCAAGAGAAGTCCAGAAAGAAGCAACAGAAATGCAGAAAGAGGTAAGAGAAATGCAGAAAGAAGCAACAGAAGTGCAGAAAGAGGCAAGAGAAGTGCAGAAAGAGGCAAAAGAGGTGCACAAAGAGACCAGAGGTGCACAAAGAGACAAGAGAGGTGCAGATAGAGGGAAGACGAGTGCAGAAAGAGGCCACAGGGGTGCAGAAAGAAGCAAGAGAGGTGCAGAAAGAGGCAAGAGAGGTGTAGAAAGAGGCAAGAGGTGCAGGAAGAGGGGTACAGAAATTTTCAAGAGAGGTGCAGAAAGAAGCAACAGAGGTGCAGAAAGAGGCAAGAGAAGTGCAGAAAGAGGCAAGAGAGGTGTAGAAAGAGGCAAGAGGTGCAGGAAGAGGCAACAGAGGTGCAGAAAAATAGAAGAAGGGTGCAGAAAGAGGCAAGAGGGGTGCAGAAAGAAGCAAGAGCGGTGCAGAAAGAAGCAAGAGAAGTGCAGAAAGAACCAAAAGAGGTGCAGAAAGAGGCAAGAGGGGTGTAGAAAGAGGTAACAGAGGAGCAGAAAGAGGGAAGGCGAGTGCAGAAAGAGGCAACAGGGGTGCAGAAAGAAGCAAGAGAGGTGCAGAAAGAAGCAAGAGAAGTGCTGAAATAAGCAACAGAGGTGCAGAAAGAGGCAAGAGAAGTGCAGAAAGAATGAACAGAAATGCAGAAAGAGGCAAGAGAAGTGCAGAAATTAGCAACAGAGGTGCAGAAAGAGGCAAGAGAAGTGCAGAAAAGCAAAAGAGGTGCAGAAAGAGGCAAGAGAACTGTAGAAAGAGGCAAGAGAGGTGCAGGAAGAGGCAAGAGAGGTGCAGAAAAATGGAAGAAGGTTGTAGAAAGAGGCAAGATGGGTGCAGAAAGAAGCAAGAGAGGTGCAGAAAGAAGCAAGAGAAGTGCAGAAAGAACCAAACAGGTGCAGAAAGAGGCAAGAGGGGTATAGAAAGAGGCAAGAGAGGTGCAGAAACAGGGAAAGCGAGTGCAGAAAGAGGCAACAGGGTGAAGAAAGAAGCAAGAGAGGTGCAGAAAGCAGGAAGAGAAGTGCAGAGAGAGGCAAGAGAGGTGCTGAAACAGGCAGGAGAGGTGTAGAAAGAGGAAACAGGGGTGCAGAAAGAGGCAAGAGAGGTGCAGAAAGAGGCAAGAGATGTGCAGAAACAGGCAAGAGAAGTGCAGAAACAGGCAAGAGAAGTGCAGAAAGAGGCAAGAGAAGTGCTGAAAGAAGCAACAGAGGTGTAGAAAGAAGCAAGAGAAGTGATGAAAGAGACAAGAGTTGTAGAAAGAAGCAAGAGAAGTGCAGAAAGAGGCATGTGACGTGCAGAAAGAGACAAGAGAGGTACAGAAAAAGGCAAGAGAGGGGCAGAAAGAGGCAACTGAGTTGCACAAACAGGCTAGAGGGGTAAAGAAAAAGGCAATTGTGGTGCAGAAAGAAGCAAAAGAGGTGCAGAAGGAGGCAAGAGAACTGCAGAAAGAGGGAAGAGAGTTTCATAAACAGGCAAGATAGGTGCGGAAAGAGGGGTACAGGAAGAGGCAAGAGGGGTGCAAAAAGAAGCACGAGAGGTGCAGAAAAAAGCAAGAGAAGTGCAGAAAGACCCATCAGAGGTGCAGAAAGAGGCAAGAGGGGTGCAGAAAGAGGCAAGAGGGGTGCAGAAAGTGGCAAGAGGTGCAGAAAGAGGCAAGAGTGGTGCAGAAAGAGGCAGGAGAAATGCAGAAAGAAGCAACAGAAATGCAGAAAAAGGCAACAGTAGTGCAGAAAGAGGCAGGAGAAGTGCAGAAAGAGGCAACAGAGGTGCAGAAACAAGCAAGAGAGGTGCAGAAAGAGGGAAGAGGGTTACAGAAGGAAGCAAGAGAGGTGCAGAAAGAGACAAGAGAAGTGCAGAAAGAGGCAAGAGAGGTGCAGAAAGAGGCAAGAGAGATGCAGAAAGAAGGAGGAGGGTGCAGAAAGAGGCAAGAGAAGTGCAGAAAGAAGCAATATAGGTGCCGAAAGAGGCAAGAGAGGTGCAGAAGAAATAAGCAAGAGAAGAGCAGAAAGAAGCAAGAGAGGTGTAGAAAGAAGGGAGGTGCAGAAAGCAGAAGAGATGTGCAGAAAGAGGCAAGAGAAGTGCAGAAAAAGTAAGAAAGATGCAGAAAGAAGCAAGAGAAATGCAGATAGAGGCAAGGGAGGTGCAGAAAGAAGTAAGAGTGGTTTGCTATCCATTAGTACCAGTTTAACACCCACATTTAGCAATAAGTAACATGTGACCCTCCCAGGTTTGCAAAGGGCCTTCCACCACGCTATAACACTTGTCGCTGCATTTTTGGTAATGTTTGAGCCTTGTACACGAATTGTCCCATTGGGGGCCTTAAGAAAATGGGAATGTATTATTGGAAACCGCACTGGGGAAGGATGGAATGGCTACAAAGTTTGTTGCATGTTTGTAAAGGTTGTATAACATAAAACTTGATATGTATTCAACAAATGTGAAACTGGAAAAAATAAACACATTCTATAAAAAAAATTGTTTGAGCCATCTGAGCTAGAAACAAGGTTTTTTTTGTTCTAATCTGCAGATTATGCAGCAGATGATGGATTATGTGGCAAATGCGAAAAAGGATAAGTTACTTACCTGTAATCCTAGTTCTCTTCCAGGGGTATACTCATCAAAGTCATAAGCATTGAATAGTCCCGCCCACGTGCAGGGACCCCGGAGCAATAACAAATTATATGCATATACATATATATATCACGAAGAAATCCCAATGTCACGACAGACACTCCGGCGCAACACACGGGCACAGACTCCAAAAGCTGGTGTGGAAAAGATGAAGGTTTATTCACACATCAAACAAGGTCCAACATGACGCGTTTCGGCTGCCAGACATGCAGCCTTGATCACATAGCGCTATGAACAGACATGTGCAGTTTATATACAGGTGAGTGTAGTTTGGATGTAGTAGTCTGATTACTATGTCCATTATCATGAGTGAGCATTTTACTACAGCTAGCGCCAAAAGTCATATGTGTCATTTTACTGCAAGCAGGAAAACGAGCTACTAGTGACATGATAAGGTATAGAAACAACAGGAACAACAGACTATGCACAAATAAAAATAAATATAATTATAAAGATAGAGATAACATCCTGTGGCGGCGAAATTCATTACAAATGCTATGCATGCCCGAAAAAAACTTCCAACTCGCTGGCTATTCCACGGCCTGAGTAAACAGACATCTCATTTGGTATGTGTAAAACAAAATATGATGCGAAGAAGGAGTCAGCCTTCTATCGTGTACTGGCGTGTGACTTGCTAAAGTGCCTATGACTCTGATTAAGGCTCATAAACTATCAGCCGCGGGGCCCTGAGATGACCCTGTCAGTACAAAAAATCAAAGACCGTGCCTGGAGCTAAGGAGGTGAAAAATCGGGACTAAAATAATGGGTGCGCCTATTTCAGAATGTCAAAGAGTGCCATCTGCTGCGTAAGCCTCTGTGATGTGTGCTGCAATACTACGTCCTGGCAACCTGAGGCCCAGAGACAAGCACCCAACTGGACAAAGGTAAGAGGCTACTACAATATAAAACTGTGAATGGAACACACATGGTGAGAGTGGTAGAGAGGGTGTGCATAGAGGAGGGTGGAGGAGACATACGTAAAAAGTGCACAGTGAATTTGGTGGTGAAAATAACTACCTTAAATAAAAATCTCCTCCAATCCAAAGGACTCGTGGTTAAAAATATCTATATGCCATGTTGAAACTAAAAGTAACACGTGCATACAAGTCAAAGAGAACCTAAAAATCCTTGATGTGTGGATCTAGTCAGCCTAACCTAAAGTGTGTGGCGACAAAAACGTGCGTGTTGCTAATAATGTATATTTAATAAGTGGCAAGCGACAAATTTACTAAATAACTGCTTAAATGCAAGACGTCAAACAAATACATTAATAACATTAGAGTACAGTAAAGTTGAGAAAAAGAAAGAAAAGAAAAAGAAAAAGAGAAAGAAAAAGAAAAAGAAGAAGAAACATACTAAATCAAGTATATGTTAACTACAGGACAACAGATGTAACAGACCTTCTAGTCCTAGGTGCCTGGATAGCAGCCCACTGGTACATACATATATTGGTAGATTTACAGAAAGTGGTATAAATCCTCACTGGTATTGAGCCCGCAGGCGCCTTGGTGTTGAATTGCAAAATATATTTGCTTTCCATTTGCCGTAACAGCTTCTCCCTGTTACCTCCCTTCTGAGTGTTGGAATGCAGTCAATGACCGAGTACCTCAGGTGTTCCAGGTTATTATGGTGTGTCTCCTTAAAGTGTCTGGCCACTGGATATGTGGGGTCACTATTCACAATGGCTCTCAGGTGTTGTAGGATGCGCATGTGTACAGCTAACTTGGTGCTCCCGATGTAACGGAGACCACACTCACATTCCAGAATGTAAATGGCATACTCTGTTCTGCATGTTAAGTGGTATTTGATGATGAGAGGTGTCTGCCTGAATGTGGAATCTAGTTGTGTTATATTTTTCCCAAATTTACATGCCCTACAGCTGTTACACTTGAAAAACCCCTTTCTGTCGGATAACCAGTTTGCTGTGCACTTAATTTCTGGGCTATTTCTGACGAGAGCGTCATGCATGGATCTAGCCCGTTTATATGTGATGTCTGGGTAAGTAGCGACTAGAGGGCCCAGGGTTGGGTCAGACCTAATGATTCCCCAATGTCTGTTGATCACTGATCTGATAGCCCTCACTTCAGTGTTGTGGGTGATGATAAGTCTAGTACTGACTGTCTGTTGGTTCTCATTAGTCAGGATACTACTATTTTCTAGTTCGACGATGCCCCTCTAGGAGTGTGCCCTACGCTGGGTAGATTGGGAGCACTATCTACACTAGATCCTCCAGTTCCCTTCAGGAGTGCCTCTCGAGGTTGTGCATTAGCTCTATTCATAGCTTTGTTGATATTAGTTGTGGAATATCCACGCGTTCTAAATCTGTTAGCTGCCTCCTTTGACAAATCAATAGATCTGTGGGGGAGCTACAGATCCTCCGTAGTCTAAGCATTTCTCCGTAGGGGATGCTTGCTATTAGATGCCTAGGGTGAAAACTGGAGGAGTGCAGGACAGAATTACCTGCCGTAGGTTTTCTGTGAAGTTTGGAGTGCATGATGTCATTGGATATGTACAAAGTAACATCAAGAAATTCAATGGAAGTGTTGCTGATGTTTGCATTGAATTCTAGATTCAAGGTGTGGTTATTGATCTGCATGATGAACCTGTTAGCACTCTCAGTGTTACCTTTCCAGATTAAAAAGACATCATCGATATACCTCAGCCAGGTAATGATGTTGTCTTGCCAGGCCTGGTTATGTTCTCCCTTGAGGACCTGTTCTTCCCACCACCCTACATGGAGACATGCGTAACTGGGTGAGAAACAGGCCCCCATGGCTACTCCCCTAAGCTGTTGGTACACTGCTTTGTTGAATAAAAATAGTTATGTGTGAGACACCAGTGAATGAGCTTGAGGAGCATGGCATTATGGTTATGGCATTGTACAGGTCTTTTATCTAGAAAGTGTTTGCAGGCATTCAACCCATCATTATGATGAATACTAGTGTACAAAGACGTGATATCAAGTCAAATTAAAAGATAATCATTGTGCCATGGAATATCTCTAATTTTACACAGAAAGTCACTGGTATCCTTGATGTAAGAGGGTTGACTAGAGACAATGTCTTGGAGAAAAAGTCCACATATTTTGATATGTTTTCACACATACTTTTTCTTGCCGAAATAATGGGGCGACCTGGAATTGGGAAGGAGTTTTTGTGAACCTTGGGAAGGAAATATAGGAAAGGCAAGACAGGTGATTCAGTACTGAGAAAAGCGGTTTCCTCCTTGCTCAGTAGTCCTTGCGTCCTGTAGCCATTTAGAAGTTTCCTTAATTCTTTGTTGCTACTAGCCACTTCTTTGTGATTAGATACTTTGTAGCAGCCTTGATCCAATAGATGTCTGTTGGCCTCCTCGAGGTACAACTGCCTTGACCAAAGCACGATATTACTCCCTTTATCAGACTTATTGATAATCACTTCATTTTCATTTTGAAGTTTGGTCATAAGTCTATGATATTTAAGGTTTTGTTTATTGCGTCTGGCAGAGTTTCTTGCAGTCTTAAGGTGTAATGTTTTAAGTTCATCAATAATCACATCATTATATACATCAATAGCATCTTTCGGCATCATTGGAGTAAAGGTAGAGTGTGGTTTAAAAGGACTAGGTATTCTTGTTTGTATTGTAATTCCTTCATTAAGGCAAAGTTGTTGTGTGTTGACGGGGGCATCGGGGGTTGCTAATTCAGTCATAGTGCGGATGACGGCAATATCAGCAACTGAAAGGGTAGCATCCGTTGGCACTTTGCTTGAAACCATTTCCTGATCAGTTCTGGTGCCTTGCTTCAATTTGAAGAATTTTAATAGTTTTAGTTTTCTGATAAATTTGAATACATCAATGCGTGTGCTACTATAGTCAAAACTGCTCTCGGGGCAGAAGGTGAGGCCCAGCGAGAGAAGTTGTTTTTCAGCCTCAGTGAGATTGATACTGCTGAGGTTAATGATCGTTTTAGTGTCCGCATTTACTTGCGCCTCCAGTTTCCTCGCCTCTTGTTGTTTGATTGCGATTTTTCTGCATTGCCTTCTTTCACGCCGTCTGCGGTTCCTACGGTGCCTTGTTTCTTTGGCGGTCTCGGCCGCAGGGTTTGCCTCCGGTCGAAGACTAAAAATTCATTTCGTCCCCCAGGCCAATGTCCGATGCACCGGCCTCATTTCTTCCTCGCCATCTTCCTCCGTCATCTGAGTCAGTGCCCGACTCCGCTAAAGAGCTCATATCCGACATTGAGGTTAATTCTGCTCCCTCTTCAATAGTTGTCGGCTGGTTTTGTGTTTTCTGAATTGGTTTGTTTAGTCTTTGTTTCCTGATCGTGTCATATTTGCGAGCGAAAGTGAAAATTTGGCCGCACTCGTAGTCTTGCTTATCCCGGGCAAACTTGAATATTTTTCGCGCTTTAATCGTATCCTCATGTTTTTTGAGGCGTGCATTAATTTCTTCTTTGCCTTTGGAAATTTCTTCTTTATGCTCTGATTGATCGAGTTCTTGATTAATACGTTCTATTTCTGTTTGTGTTTTGACTCGGTCAATTTCCGCATATTTGATAAGGATGATGACTAAATGCATGGATGCATCCAAATTGCTGATCGCCCATTCCTTCAGCATGTCAGGGTTGGGATTATCGAAACTCGGCGCCAACATGATTCTCAAGCCGCGCGGGACGCGTCCGGCATCTTGATATTTTTGTAGTGACTTGGCCTCCCACCATTTGGTGATTTCGGTTCGCATTAGTTTCTCTAGTGTTTTCAGTTTGACTTTGTAATTATCATTACTTGCCGCAGTGTTTATGTCTGCACGCTTTGTCTGATTTGAAATTGTGGGTAGGTTCTCAAAAAGAGCTTCAGCAACTGCTTCCTCTCTCGCAGCGCTTCGTTGGACATGATGTGGAAATATAATACTAGAAATGATTCCTGCCAAGCGAGTATAAGCGAAAATGCTAACACACTTTAAGCAGGGACTCAATGCTCCTCTTCTTACACCTGATATAAGCCGTGAACGCTGCTGTTACTCACCACCTGATGATGGGATACTGTATGGGTCCTCCGACTCACTCTGCACCTCCGTCACGGTTGGATCCCAGCAAGCGCTTCTCTGGCTTTCAGGGGGCCGTGATTTAGCACTTTCTCCTCCCGGAGCTCACATGAAGATGCGGCCGTTTGGAAATCACCTTGGCCCAGAAATACAACGAAGAGGGGGTCTGTGAAGCAGAGACAGCCGTACTCTGCATATAAATCACGAAGAAATCCCAATGTCACGACAGACACTCCGGCGCAACACACGGGCACAGACTCCAAAAGCTGGTGTGGAAAAGATGAAGGTTTATTCACACATCAAACAAGGTCCAACATGACGCGTTTCGGCTGCCAGACATGCAGCCTTGATCACATAGCGCTATGAACAGACATGTGCAGTTTATATATAGGTGAGTGTAGTTTGGATGTAGTAGTCTGATTACTATGTCCATTATCATGAGTGAGCATTTTACTACAGCTAGCGCCAAAAGTCATATGTGTCATTTTACTGCAAGCAGGAAAACGAGCTACTAGTGACATGATAAGGTATAGAAACAACAGGAACAACAGACTATGCACAAATAAAAATAAATATAATTATAAAGATAGAGATAACATCCTGTGGCGGCGAAATTCATTACAAATGCTATGCATGCCCGAAAAAACTTCCAACTCGCTGGCTATTCCACGGCCTGAGTAAACAGACATCTCATTTGGTATGTGTAAAACAAAATATGATGCGAAGAAGGAGTCAGCCTTCTATCGTGTACTGGCGTGTGACTTGCTAAAGTGCCTATGACTCTGATTAAGGCTCATAAACTATCAGCCGCTGGGGCCCTGGGATGACCCTGTCAGTACAAAAAATCAAAGACCGTGCCTGGAGCTAAGGAGGTGAAAAATCGGGACTAAAATAATGGGTGCGCCTATTTCAGAATGTTAAAGAGTGCCATCTGCTGCGTAAGCCTCTGTGATGTGTGCTGCAATACTACGTCCTGGCAACCTGAGGCCCAGAGACAAGCACCCAACTGGACAAAGGTAAGAGGCTACTACAATATAAAACTGTGAATGGAACACACATGGTGAGAGTGGTAGAGAGGGTGTGCATAGAGGAGGGTGGAGGAGACATACGTAAAAAGTGCACAGTGAATTTGGTGGTGAAAATAACTACCTTAAATAAAAATCTCCTCCAATCCAAAGGACTCGTGGTTAAAAATATCTATACAAAACACACAAGATGATGGACGGAATGTTGCACATTGGCAAAACATTCACCTCAGTCACAGATCTGGGTTTAATCCATCGTTATTTTGCTCACCACGCCACCCCAGTTCAGACATGGCCATATGCAAATCAGTCTTGACCCTGTGCCTCATGGGAACAGTCCAGCCCGAACTGCCAAGCCATGTCTTCCTGGACCGGAATCAAGCATCTTAGGACCGGTTTCTGGCTATCAGCCGTCATCAGCCAGGATAGCTTGACTCCAGTGGCGAAGTGAGCACGGGACCCACGTCTGGGCATACCCTTCCCACATAGGGCGAAATGCAAAACTGGCTTGGCAGTTCGGTCTGGACTGTTCCCATGAGGCACAGGGTCAAGACTGATTTGCATATGGCCATGTCTGAACTGGGGTGGCGTGGTGAAGCAAAATAACGATGGACTAAACCCAGATCTATGACTGGGGGTGAATGTTTGCCATTGTGCAACATTCCGTCCATCATCTTGTGTGTTTTGCAATTCGCCCCAAGTGGGAAGGGTATGCCCAGACGTGGGTCCCGTGCTCACTGCGCCACTGGAGTCAGGCTATCCTGGCTGATGAGGGCTGAATGCCCGAAACCGGTCCTAGGATGCTTGATTCCGGTCCAGGGAAGACATGGCTTGGCAGTTCGGTCTGGACTGTTCCCATGAGGCACAGGGTCAAGACTGATTTGCATATGGCCATGTCTGAACTGGGGTGGCGTGGTGAAGCAAAATAACGATGGACTAAACCCAGATCTGTGACTGGGGGTGAATGTTTGCCATTGTGCAACATTCCGTCCATCATCTTGTGTGTTTTGCAATTCGCCCCAAGTGGGAAGGGTATGCCCAGACGTGGGTCCCGTGCTCACTGCGCCACTGGAGTCAGGCTATCCTGGCTGATGAGGGCTGAATGCCCGAAACCGGTCCTAGGATGCTTGATTCCGGTCCAGGGAAGACATGGCTTGGCAGTTCGGTCTGGACTGTTCCCATGAGGCACAGGGTCAAGACTGATTTGCATATGGCCATGTCTGAACTGGGGTGGCGTGGTGAAGCAAAATAACGATGGACTAAACCCAGATCTGTGACTGGGGGTGAATGTTTGCCATTGTGCAACATTCCGTCCATCATCTTGTGTGTTTTGCAATTCGCCCCAAGTGGGAAGGGGTATGCCCAGACGTGGGTCCCGTGCTCACTGCGCCACTGGAGTCAGGCTATCCTGGCTGATGAGGGCTGAATGCCCGAAACCGGTCCTAGGATGCTTGATTCCGGTCCAGGGAAGACATGGCTTGGCAGTTCGGTCTGGACTGTTCCCATGAGGCACAGGGTCAAGACTGATTTGCATATGGCCATGTCTGAACTGGGGTGGCGTGGTGAAGCAAAATAACGATGGACTAAACCCAGATCTGTGACTGGGGGTGAATGTTTGCCATTGTGCAACATTCCGTCCATCATCTTGTGTGTTTTGCAATTCGCCCCAAGTGGGAAGGGTATGCCCAGACGTGGGTCCCGTGCTCACTGCGCCACTGGAGTCAGGCTATCCTGGCTGATGAGGGCTGAATGCCCGAAACCGGTCCTAGGATGCTTGATTCCGGTCCAGGGAAGACATGGCTTGGCAGTTCGGTCTGGACTGTTCCCATGAGGCACAGGGTCAAGACTGATTTGCATATGGCCATGTCTGAACTGGGGTGGCGTGGTGAAGCAAAATAACGATGGACTAAACCCAGATCTGTGACTGGGGGTGAATGTTTGCCATTGTGCAACATTCCGTCCATCATCTTGTGTGTTTTGCAACTCGCCCCAAGTGGGAAGGGTATGCCCAGACGTGGGTCCCGTGCTCACTGCGCCACTGGAGTCAGGCTATCCTGGCTGATGAGGGCTGAATGCCCGAAACCGGTCCTAGGATGCTTGATTCCGGTCCAGGGAAGACATGGCTTGGCAGTTCGGTCTGGACTGTTCCCATGAGGCACAGGGTCAAGACTGATTTGCATATGGCCATGTCTGAACTGGGGTGGCGTGGTGAAGCAAAATAACGATGGACTAAACCCAGATCTGTGACTGGGGGTGAATGTTTGCCATTGTGCAACATTCCGTCCATCATCTTGTGTGTTTTGCAATTCGCCCCAAGTGGGAAGGGTATGCCCAGACGTGGGTCCCGTGCTCACTGCGCCACTGGAGTCAGGCTATCCTGGCTGATGAGGGCTGAATGCCCGAAACCGGTCCTAGGATGCTTGATTCCGGTCCAGGGAAGACATGGCTTGGCAGTTCGGTCTGGACTGTTCCCATGAGGCACAGGGTCAAGACTGATTTGCATATGGCCATGTCTGAACTGGGGTGGCGTGGTGAAGCAAAATAACGATGGACTAAACCCAGATCTGTGACTGGGGGTGAATGTTTGCCATTGTGCAACATTCCGTCCATCATCTTGTGTGTTTTGCAATTCGCCCCAAGTGGGAAGGGTATGCCCAGACGTGGGTCCCGTGCTCACTGCGCCACTGGAGTCAGGCTATCCTGGCTGATGAGGGCTGAATGCCCGAAACCGGTCCTAGGATGCTTGATTCCGGTCCAGGGAAGACATGGCTTGGCAGTTCGGTCTGGACTGTTCCCATGAGGCACAGGGTCAAGACTGATTTGCATATGGCCATGTCTGAACTGGGGTGGCGTGGTGAAGCAAAATAACGATGGACTAAACCCAGATCTGTGACTGGGGGTGAATGTTTGCCATTGTGCAATATTCCGTCCATCATCTTGTGTGTTTTGCAATTCGCCCCAAGTGGGAAGGGTATGCCCAGACGTGGGTCCCGTGCTCACTGCGCCACTGGAGTCAGGCTATCCTGGCTGATGAGGGCTGAATGCCCGAAACCGGTCCTAGGATGCTTGATTCCGGTCCAGGGAAGACATGGCTTGGCAGTTCGGTCTGGACTGTTCCCATGAGGCACAGGGTCAAGACTGATTTGCATATGGCCATGTCTGAACTGGGGTGGCGTGGTGAAGCAAAATAACGATGGACTAAACCCAGATCTGTGACTGGGGGTGAATGTTTGCCATTGTGCAACATTCCGTCCATCATCTTGTGTGTTTTGCAATTCGCCCCAAGTGGGAAGGGTATGCCCAGACGTGGGTCCCGTGCTCACTGCGCCACTGGAGTCAGGCTATCCTGGCTGATGAGGGCTGAATGCCCGAAACCGGTCCTAGGATGCTTGATTCCGGTCCAGGGAAGACATGGCTTGGCAGTTCGGTCTGGACTGTTCCCATGAGGCACAGGGTCAAGACTGATTTGCATATGGCCATGTCTGAACTGGGGTGGCGTGGTGAAGCAAAATAACGATGGACTAAACCCAGATCTGTGACTGGGGGTGAATGTTTGCCATTGTGCAACATTCCGTCCATCATCTTGTGTGTTTTGCAATCCGCCCCAAGTGGGAAGGGTATGCCCAGACGTGGGTCCCGTGCTCACTGCGCCACTGGAGTCAGGCTATCCTGGCTGATGAGGGCTGAATGCCCGAAACCGGTCCTAGGATGCTTGATTCCGGTCCAGGGAAGACATGGCTTGGCAGTTCGGTCTGGACTGTTCCCATGAGGCACAGGGTCAAGACTGATTTGCATATGGCCATGTCTGAACTGGGGTGGCGTGGTGAAGCAAAATAACGATGGACTAAACCCAGATCTGTGACTGGGGGTGAATGTTTGCCATTGTGCAACATTCCGTCCATCATCTTGTGTGTTTTGCAATTCGCCCCAAGTGGGAAGGGTATGCCCAGACGTGGGTCCCGTGCTCACTGCGCCACTGGAGTCAGGCTATCCTGGCTGATGAGGGCTGAATGCCCGAAACCGGTCCTAGGATGCTTGATTCCGGTCCAGGGAAGACATGGCTTGGCAGTTCGGTCTGGACTGTTCCCATGAGGCACAGGGTCAAGACTGATTTGCATATGGCCATGTCTGAACTGGGGTGGCGTGGTGAAGCAAAATAACGATGGACTAAACCCAGATCTGTGACTGGGGGTGAATGTTTGCCATTGTGCAACATTCCGTCCATCATCTTGTGTGTTTTGCAACTCGCCCCAAGTGGGAAGGGTATGCCCAGACGTGGGTCCCGTGCTCACTGCGCCACTGGAGTCAGGCTATCCTGGCTGATGAGGGCTGAATGCCCGAAACCGGTCCTAGGATGCTTGATTCCGGTCCAGGGAAGACATGGCTTGGCAGTTCGGTCTGGACTGTTCCCATGAGGCACATGGTCAAGACTGATTTGCATATGGCCATGTCTGAACTGGGGTGGCGTGGGTGAAGCAAAAATAACGATGGACTAAACCCAGATCTGTGACTGGGGGTGAATGTTTGCCATTGTGCAACATTCCGTCCATCATCTTGTGTGTTTTGCAATTCGCCCCAAGTGGGAAGGGTATGCCCAGACGTGGGTCCCGTGCTCACTGCGCCACTGGAGTCAGGCTATCCTGGCTGATGAGGGCTGAATGCCCGAAACCGGTCCTAGGATGCTTGATTCCGGTCCAGGGAAGACATGGCTTGGCAGTTCGGTCTGGACTGTTCCCATGAGGCACAGGGTCAAGACTGATTTGCATATGGCCATGTCTGAACTGGGGTGGCGTGGTGAAGCAAAATAACGATGGACTAAACCCAGATCTGTGACTGGGGGTGAATGTTTGCCATTGTGCAACATTCCGTCCATCATCTTGTGTGTTTTGTAAAAATATCTATATGCCATGTTGAAACTAAAAGTAACACGTGCATACAAGTCAAAGAGAACCTAAAAATCCTTGATGTGTGGATCTAGTCAGCCTAACCTTGAGGTGTGTGGCGACAAAAACGTGCGTGTTGCTAATAATGTATATTTAATAAGTGGCAAGCGACAAATTTACTAAATAACTGCTTAAATGCAAGACGTCAAACAAATACATTAATAACATTAGAGTACAGTAAAGTTGAGAAAAAGAAAGAAAAGAAAAAGAAAAAGAGAAAGAAAAAGAAAAAGAAGAAGAAACATACTAAATCAAGTATATGTTAACTACAGGACAACAGATGTAACAGACCTTCTAGTCCTAGGTGCCTGGATAGCAGCCCACTGGTACATACATATATTGGTAGATTTACAGAAAGTGGTATAAATCCTCACTGGTATTGAGGTCCGCAGGCGCCTTGGTGTTGAATTGCAAAATATATTTGCTTTCCATTTGCCGTAACAGCTTCTCCCTGTTACCTCCCCTTCTGAGTGTTGGAATGCAGTCAATGACCGAGTACCTCAGGTGTTCCAGGTTATTATGGTGTGTCTCCTTAAAGTGTCTGGCCACTGGATATGTGGGGTCACTATTCACAATGGCTCTCAGGTGTTGTAGGATGCGCATGTGTACAGCTAACTTGGTGCTCCCGATGTAACGGAGACCACACTCACATTCCAGAATGTAAATGGCATACTCTGTTCTGCATGTTAAGTGGTATTTGATGATGAGAGGTGTCTGCCTGAATGTGGAATCTAGTTGTGTTATATTTTTCCCAAATTTACATGCCCTACAGCTGTTACACTTGAAAAACCCCTTTCTGTCGGATAACCAGTTTGCTGTGCACTTAATTTCTGGGCTATTTCTGACGAGAGCGTCATGCATGGATCTAGCCCGTTTATATGTGATGTCTGGGTAAGTAGCGACTAGAGGGCCCAGGGTTGGGTCAGACCTAATGATTCCCCAATGTCTGTTGATCACTGATCTGTTAGCCCTCACTTCAGTGTTGTGGGTGATGATAAGTCTAGTACTGACTGTCTGTTGGTTCTCATTAGTCAGGATACTACTATTTTCTAGTTCGACGATGCCCCCTCTAGGAGTGTGCCCTACGCTGGGTAGATTGGGAGCACTATCTACACTAGATCCTCCAGTTCCCTTCAGGAGTGCCTCTCGAGGTTGTGCATTAGCTCTATTCATAGCTTTGTTGATATTAGTTGTGGAATATCCACGCGTTCTAAATCTGTTAGCTGCCTCCTTTTGACAAATCAATAGATCTGTGGGGGAGCTACAGATCCTCCGTAGTCTAAGCATTTCTCCGTAGGGGATGCTTGCTATTAGATGCCTAGGGTGAAAACTGGAGGCGTGCAGGACAGAATTACCTGCCGTAGGTTTTCTGTGAAGTTTGGAGTGCATGATGTCATTGGATATGTACAAAGTAACATCAAGAAATTCAATGGAAGTGTTGCTGATGTTTGCATTGAATTCTAGATTCAAGGTGTTGTTATTGATCTGCATGATGAAACTGTTAGCACTCTCAGTGTTACCTTTCCAGATTAAAAAGACATCATCGATATACCTCAGCCAGGTAATGATGTTGTCTTGCCAGGCCTGGTTATGTTCTCCCTTGAGGACCTGTTCTTCCCACCACCCTACATGGAGACATGCGTAACTGGGTGAGAAACAGGCCCCCATGGCTACTCCCCTAAGCTGTTGGTACACTGCTTTGTTGAATAAAAAATAGTTATGTGTGAGACACCAGTGAATGAGCTTGAGGAGCATGGCATTATGGTTATGGCATTGTATAGGTCTTTTATCTAGAAAGTGTTTGCAGGCATTCAACCCATCATTATGATGAATACTAGTGTACAAAGACGTGATATCAAGTGAAATTAAAAGATAATCATTGTGCCATGGAATATCTCTAATTTTACACAGAAAGTCACTGGTATCCTTGATGTAAGAGGGTTGACTAGAGACAATGTCTTGGAGAAAAAAGTCCACATATTTTGATATGTTTTCACACATACTTTTTCTTGCCGAAATAATGGGGCGACCTGGAATTGGGAAGGAGTTTTTGTGAACCTTGGGAAGGAAATATAGGAAAGGCAAGACAGGTGATTCAGTACTGAGAAAAGCGGTTTCCTCCTTGCTCAGTAGTCCTTGCGTCCTGTAGCCATTTAGAAGTTTCCTTAATTCTTTGTTGCTACTAGCCACTTCTTTGTGATTAGATACTTTGTAGCAGCCTTGATCCAATAGATGTCTGTTGGCCTCCTCGAGGTACAACTGCCTTGGCCAAAGCACGATATTACTCCCTTTATCAGACTTATTGATAATCACTTCATTTTCATTTTGAAGTTTGGTCATAAGTCTATGATATTTAAGGTTTTGTTTATTGCGTCTGGCAGAGTTTCTTGCAGTCTTAAGGTGTAATGTTTTAAGTTCATCAATAATCACATCATTATATACATCAATAGCATCTTTCGGCATCATTGGAGTAAAGGTAGAGTGTGGTTTAAAAGGACTAGGTATTCTTGTTTGTATTGTAATTCCTTCATTAAGGCAAAGTTGTTGTGTGTTGACGGGGGCATCGGGGGTTGCTAATTCAGTCATAGTGCGGATGACGGCAATATCAGCAACTGAAAGGGTAGCATCCGTTGGCACTTTGCTTGAAACCATTTCCTGATCAGTTCTGGTGCCTTGCTTCAATTTGAAGAATTTTAATAGTTTTAGTTTTCTGATAAATTTGAATACATCAATGCGTGTGCTACTATAGTCAAAACTGCTCTCGGGGCAGAAGGTGAGGCCCAGCGAGAGAAGTTGTTTTTCAGCCTCAGTGAGATTGATACTGCTGAGGTTAATGATCGTTTTAGTGTCCGCATTTACTTGCGCCTCCAGTTTCCTCGCCTCTTGTTGTTTGATTGCGATTTTTCTGCATTGCCTTCTTTCACGCCGTCTGCGGTTCCTACGGTGCCTTGTTTCTTTGGCGGTCTCGGCCGCAGGGTTTGCCTCCGGTCGAAGACTAAAAAATTCATTTCGTCCCCCAGGCCAATGTCCGATGCACCGGCCTCATTTCTTCCTCGCCATCTTCCTCCGTCATCTGAGTCAGTGCCCGACTCCGCTAAAGAGCTCATATCCGACATTGAGGTTAATTCTGCTCCCTCTTCAATAGTTGTCGGTTGGTTTTGTGTTTTCTGAATTGGTTTGTTTAGTCTTTGTTTCCTGATCGTGTCATATTTGCGAGCGAAAGTGAAAATTTGGCCGCACTCGTAGTCTTGCTTATCCCGGGCAAACTTGAATATTTTTCGCGCTTTAATCGTATCCTCATGTTTTTTGAGGCGTGCATTAATTTCTTCTTTGCCTTTGGAAATTTCTTCTTTATGCTCTGATTGATCGAGTTCTTGATTAATACGTTCTATTTCTGTTTGTGTTTTGACTCGGTCAATTTCCGCATATTTGATAAGGATGATGACTAAATGCATGGATGCATCCAAATTGCTGATCGCCCATTCCTTCAGCATGTCAGGGTTGGGATTATCGAAACTCGGCGCCAACATGATTCTCAAGCCGCGCGGGACGCGTCCGGCATCTTGATATTTTTGTAGTGACTTGGCCTCCCACCATTTGGTGATTTCGGTTCGCATTAGTTTCTCTAGTGTTTTCAGTTTGACTTTGTAATTATCATTACTTGCCGCAGTGTTTATGTCTGCACGCTTTGTCTGATTTGAAATTGTGGGTAGGTTCTCAAAAAGAGCTTCAGCAACTGCTTCCCTCTCTCGCAGCGCTTCGTTGGACATGATGTGGAAATATAATACTAGAAATGATTCCTGCCAAGCGAGTATAAGCGAAAATGCTAACACACTTTAAGCAGGGACTCAATGCTCCTCTTCTTACACCTGATATAAGCCGTGAACGCTGCTGTTACTCACCACCTGATGACGGGATACTGTATGGGTCCTCCGACTCACTCTGCACCTCCGTCACGGTTGGATCCCAGCAAGCGCTTCTCTGGCTTTCAGGGGGCCGTGATTTAGCACTTTCTCCTCCCGGAGCTCACATGAAGATGCGGCCGTTTGGAAATCACCTTGGCCCAGAAATACAACGAAGAGGGGGTCTGTGAAGCAGAGACAGCCGTACTCTGCATATAAATCACGAAGAAATCCCAATGTCACGACAGACACTCCGGCGCAACACACGGGCACAGACTCCAAAAGCTGGTGTGGAAAAGATGAAGGTTTATTCACACATCAAACAAGGTCCAACATGACGCGTTTCGGCTGCCAGACATGCAGCCTTGATCACATAGCGCTATGAACAGACATGTGCAGTTTATATACAGGTGAGTGTAGTTTGGATGTAGTAGTCTGATTACTATGTCCATTATCATGAGTGAGCATTTTACTACAGCTAGCGCCAAAAGTCATATGTGTCATTTTACTGCAAGCAGGAAAACGAGCTACTAGTGACATGATAAGGTATAGAAACAACAGGAACAACAGACTATGCACAAATAAAAATAAATATAATTATAAAGATAGAGATAACATCCTGTGGCGGCGAAATTCATTACAAATGCTATGCATGCCCGAAAAAAAACTTCCAACTCGCTGGCTATTCCACGGCCTGAGTAAACAGACATCTCATTTGGTATGTGTAAAACAAAATATGATGCGAAGAAGGAGTCAGCCTTCTATCGTGTACTGGCGTGTGACTTGCTAAAGTGCCTATGACTCTGATTAAGGCTCATAAACTATCAGCCGCGGGGGCCCTGGGATGACCCTGTCAGTACAAAAAATCAAAGACCGTGCCTGGAGCTAAGGAGGTGAAAAATCGGGACTAAAATAATGGGTGCGCCTATTTCAGAATGTCAAAGAGTGCCATCTGCTGCGTAAGCCTCTGTGATGTGTGCTGCAATACTACGTCCTGGCAACCTGAGGCCCAGAGACAAGCACCCAACTGGACAAAGGTAAGAGGCTACTACAATATAAAACTGTGAATGGAACACACATGGTGAGAGTGGTAGAGAGGGTGTGCATAGAGGAGGGTGGAGGAGACATACGTAAAAAGTGCACAGTGAATTTGGTGGTGAAAATAACTACCTTAAATAAAAATCTCCTCCAATCCAAAGGACTCGTGGTTAAAAATATCTATATGCCATGTTGAAACTAAAAGTAACACGTGCATACAAGTCAAAGAGAACCTAAAAATCCTTGATGTGTGGATCTAGTCAGCCTAACCTAAAGTGTGTGGCGACAAAAACGTGCGTGTTGCTAATAATGTATATTTAATAAGTGGCAAGCGACAAATTTACTAAATAACTGCTTAAATGCAAGACGTCAAACAAATACATTAATAACATTAGAGTACAGTAAAGTTGAGAAAAAGAAAGAAAAGAAAAAGAAAAAGAGAAAGAAAAAGAAAAAGAAGAAGAAACATACTAAATCAAGTATATGTTAACTACAGGACAACAGATGTAACAGACCTTCTAGTCCTAGGTGCCTGGATAGCAGCCCACTGGTACATACATATATTGGTAGATTTACAGAAAGTGGTATAAATCCTCACTGGTATTGAGGTCCGCAGGCGCCTTGGTGTTGAATTGCAAAATATATTTGCTTTCCATTTGCCGTAACAGCTTCTCCCTGTTACCTCCCCTTCTGAGTGTTGGAATGCAGTCAATGACCGAGTACCTCAGGTGTTCCAGGTTATTATGGTGTGTCTCCTTAAAGTGTCTGGCCACTGGATATGTGGGGTCACTATTCACAATGGCTCTCAGGTGTTGTAGGATGCGCATGTGTACAGCTAACTTGGTGCTCCCGATGTAACGGAGACCACACTCACATTCCAGAATGTAAATGGCATACTCTGTTCTGCATGTTAAGTGGTATTTGATGATGAGAGGTGTCTGCCTGAATGTGGAATCTAGTTGTGTTATATTTTTCCCAAATTTACATGCCCTACAGCTGTTACACTTGAAAAACCCCTTTCTGTCGGATAACCAGTTTGCTGTGCACTTAATTTCTGGGCTATTTCTGACGAGAGCGTCATGCATGGATCTAGCCCGTTTATATGTGATGTCTGGGTAAGTAGCGACTAGAGGGCCCAGGGTTGGGTCAGACCTAATGATTCCCCAATGTCTGTTGATCACTGATCTGATAGCCCTCACTTCAGTGTTGTGGGTGATGATAAGTCTAGTACTGACTGTCTGTTGGTTCTCATTAGTCAGGATACTACTATTTTCTAGTTCGACGATGCCCCCTCTAGGAGTGTGCCCTACGCTGGGTAGATTGGGAGCACTATCTACACTAGATCCTCCAGTTCCCTTCAGGAGTGCCTCTCGAGGTTGTGCATTAGCTCTATTCATAGCTTTGTTGATATTAGTTGTGGAATATCCACGCGTTCTAAATCTGTTAGCTGCCTCCTTTTGACAAATCAATAGATCTGTGGGGGAGCTACAGATCCTCCGTAGTCTAAGCATTTCTCCGTAGGGGATGCTTGCTATTAGATGCCTAGGGTGAAAACTGGAGGCGTGCAGGACAGAATTACCTGCCGTAGGTTTTCTGTGAAGTTTGGAGTGCATGATGTCATTGGATATGTACAAAGTAACATCAAGAAATTCAATGGAAGTGTTGCTGATGTTTGCATTGAATTCTAGATTCAAGGTGTTGTTATTGATCTGCATGATGAAACTGTTAGCACTCTCAGTGTTACCTTTCCAGATTAAAAAGACATCATCGATATACCTCAGCCAGGTAATGATGTTGTCTTGCCAGGCCTGGTTATGTTCTCCCTTGAGGACCTGTTCTTCCCACCACCCTACATGGAGACATGCGTAACTGGGTGAGAAACAGGCCCCCATGGCTACTCCCCTAAGCTGTTGGTACACTGCTTTGTTGAATAAAAATAGTTATGTGTGAGACACCAGTGAATGAGCTTGAGGAGCATGGCATTATGGTTATGGCATTGTATAGGTCTTTTATCTAGAAAGTGTTTGCAGGCATTCAACCCATCATTATGATGAATACTAGTGTACAAAGACGTGATATCAAGTGAAATTAAAAGATAATCATTGTGCCATGGAATATCTCTAATTTTACACAGAAAGTCACTGGTATCCTTGATGTAAGAGGGTTGACTAGAGACAATGTCTTGGAGAAAAAAGTCCACATATTTTGATATGTTTTCACACATACTTTTTCTTGCCGAAATAATGGGGCGACCTGGAATTGGGAAGGAGTTTTTGTGAACCTTGGGAAGGAAATATAGGAAAGGCAAGACAGGTGATTCAGTACTGAGAAAAGCGGTTTCCTCCTTGCTCAGTAGTCCTTGCGTCCTGTAGCCATTTAGAAGTTTCCTTAATTCTTTGTTGCTACTAGCCACTTCTTTGTGATTAGATACTTTGTAGCAGCCTTGATCCAATAGATGTCTGTTGGCCTCCTCGAGGTACAACTGCCTTGGCCAAAGCACGATATTACTCCCTTTATCAGACTTATTGATAATCACTTCATTTTCATTTTGAAGTTTGGTCATAAGTCTATGATATTTAAGGTTTTGTTTATTGCGTCTGGCAGAGTTTCTTGCAGTCTTAAGGTGTAATGTTTTAAGTTCATCAATAATCACATCATTATATACATCAATAGCATCTTTCGGCATCATTGGAGTAAAGGTAGAGTGTGGTTTAAAAGGACTAGGTATTCTTGTTTGTATTGTAATTCCTTCATTAAGGCAAAGTTGTTGTGTGTTGACGGGGGCATCGGGGGTTGCTAATTCAGTCATAGTGCGGATGACGGCAATATCAGCAACTGAAAGGGTAGCATCCGTTGGCACTTTGCTTGAAACCATTTCCTGATCAGTTCTGGTGCCTTGCTTCAATTTGAAGAATTTTAATAGTTTTAGTTTTCTGATAAATTTGAATACATCAATGCGTGTGCTACTATAGTCAAAACTGCTCTCGGGGCAGAAGGTGAGGCCCAGCGAGAGAAGTTGTTTTTCAGCCTCAGTGAGATTGATACTGCTGAGGTTAATGATCGTTTTAGTGTCCGCATTTACTTGCGCCTCCAGTTTCCTCGCCTCTTGTTGTTTGATTGCGATTTTTCTGCATTGCCTTCTTTCACGCCGTCTGCGGTTCCTACGGTGCCTTGTTTCTTTGGCGGTCTCGGCCGCAGGGTTTGCCTCCGGTCGAAGACTAAAAAATTCATTTCGTCCCCCAGGCCAATGTCCGATGCACCGGCCTCATTTCTTCCTCGCCATCTTCCTCCGTCATCTGAGTCAGTGCCCGACTCCGCTAAAGAGCTCATATCCGACATTGAGGTTAATTCTGCTCCCTCTTCAATAGTTGTCGGTTGGTTTTGTGTTTTCTGAATTGGTTTGTTTAGTCTTTGTTTCCTGATCGTGTCATATTTGCGAGCGAAAGTGAAAATTTGGCCGCACTCGTAGTCTTGCTTATCCCGGGCAAACTTGAATATTTTTCGCGCTTTAATCGTATCCTCATGTTTTTTGAGGCGTGCATTAATTTCTTCTTTGCCTTTGGAAATTTCTTCTTTATGCTCTGATTGATCGAGTTCTTGATTAATACGTTCTATTTCTGTTTGTGTTTTGACTCGGTCAATTTCCGCATATTTGATAAGGATGATGACTAAATGCATGGATGCATCCAAATTGCTGATCGCCCATTCCTTCAGCATGTCAGGGTTGGGATTATCGAAACTCGGCGCCAACATGATTCTCAAGCCGCGCGGGGACGCGTCCGGCATCTTGATATTTTTGTAGTGACTTGGCCTCCCACCATTTGGTGATTTCGGTTCGCATTAGTTTCTCTAGTGTTTTCAGTTTGACTTTGTAATTATCATTACTTGCCGCAGTGTTTATGTCTGCACGCTTTGTCTGATTTGAAATTGTGGGTAGGTTCTCAAAAAGAGCTTCAGCAACTGCTTCCCTCTCTCGCAGCGCTTCGTTGGACATGATGTGGAAATATAATACTAGAAATGATTCCTGCCAAGCGAGTATAAGCGAAAATGCTAACACACTTTAAGCAGGGACTCAATGCTCCTCTTCTTACACCTGATATAAGCCGTGAACGCTGCTGTTACTCACCACCTGATGACGGGATACTGTATGGGTCCTCCGACTCACTCTGCACCTCCGTCACGGTTGGATCCCAGCAAGCGCTTCTCTGGCTTTCAGGGGGCCGTGATTTAGCACTTTCTCCTCCCGGAGCTCACATGAAGATGCGGCCGTTTGGAAATCACCTTGGCCCAGAAATACAACGAAGAGGGGGTCTGTGAAGCAGAGACAGCCGTACTCTGCATATAAATCACGAAGAAATCCCAATGTCACGACAGACACTCCGGCGCAACACACGGGCACAGACTCCAAAAGCTGGTGTGGAAAAGATGAAGGTTTATTCACACATCAAACAAGGTCCAACATGACGCGTTTCGGCTGCCAGACATGCAGCCTTGATCACATAGCGCTATGAACAGACATGTGCAGTTTATATACAGGTGAGTGTAGTTTGGATGTAGTAGTCTGATTACTATGTCCATTATCATGAGTGAGCATTTTACTACAGCTAGCGCCAAAAGTCATATGTGTCATTTTACTGCAAGCAGGAAAACGAGCTACTAGTGACATGATAAGGTATAGAAACAACAGGAACAACAGACTATGCACAAATAAAAATAAATATAATTATAAAGATAGAGATAACATCCTGTGGCGGCGAAATTCATTACAAATGCTATGCATGCCCGAAAAAAAACTTCCAACTCGCTGGCTATTCCACGGCCTGAGTAAACAGACATCTCATTTGGTATGTGTAAAACAAAATATGATGCGAAGAAGGAGTCAGCCTTCTATCGTGTACTGGCGTGTGACTTGCTAAAGTGCCTATGACTCTGATTAAGGCTCATAAACTATCAGCCGCGGGGGCCCTGGGATGACCCTGTCAGTACAAAAAAATCAAAGACCGTGCCTGGAGCTAAGGAGGTGAAAAAATCGGGACTAAAATAATGGGTGCGCCTATTTCAGAATGTCAAAGAGTGCCATCTGCTGCGTAAGCCTCTGTGATGTGTGCTGCAATACTACGTCCTGGCAACCTGAGGCCCAGAGACAAGCACCCAACTGGACAAAGGTAAGAGGCTACTACAATATAAAACTGTGAATGGAACACACATGGTGAGAGTGGTAGAGAGGGTGTGCATAGAGGAGGGTGGAGGAGACATACGTAAAAAGTGCACAGTGAATTTGGTGGTGAAAATAACTACCTTAAATAAAAATCTCCTCCAATCCAAAGGACTCGTGGTTAAAAATATCTATATGCCATGTTGAAACTAAAAGTAACACGTGCATACAAGTCAAAGAGAACCTAAAAATCCTTGATGTGTGGATCTAGTCAGCCTAACCTAAAGTGTGTGGCGACAAAAACGTGCGTGTTGCTAATAATGTATATTTAATAAGTGGCAAGCGACAAATTTACTAAATAACTGCTTAAATGCAAGACGTCAAACAAATACATTAATAACATTAGAGTACAGTAAAGTTGAGAAAAAGAAAGAAAAGAAAAAGAAAAAGAGAAAGAAAAAGAAAAAGAAGAAGAAACATACTAAATCAAGTATATGTTAACTACAGGACAACAGATGTAACAGACCTTCTAGTCCTAGGTGCCTGGATAGCAGCCCACTGGTACATACATATATTGGTAGATTTACAGAAAGTGGTATAAATCCTCACTGGTATTGAGGCCCGCAGGCGCCTTGGTGTTGAATTGCAAAATATATTTGCTTTCCATTTGCCGTAACAGCTTCTCCCTGTTACCTCCCCTTCTGAGTGTTGGAATGCAGTCAATGACCGAGTACCTCAGGTGTTCCAGGTTATTATGGTGTGTCTCCTTAAAGTGTCTGGCCACTGGATATGTGGGGTCACTATTCACAATGGCTCTCAGGTGTTGTAGGATGCGCATGTGTACAGCTAACTTGGTGCTCCCGATGTAACGGAGACCACACTCACATTCCAGAATGTAAATGGCATACTCTGTTCTGCATGTTAAGTGGTATTTGATGATGAGAGGTGTCTGCCTGAATGTGGAATCTAGTTGTGTTATATTTTTCCCAAATTTACATGCCCTACAGCTGTTACACTTGAAAAACCCCTTTCTGTCGGATAACCAGTTTGCTGTGCACTTAATTTCTGGGCTATTTCTGACGAGAGCGTCATGCATGGATCTAGCCCGTTTATATGTGATGTCTGGGTAAGTAGCGACTAGAGGGCCCAGGGTTGGGTCAGACCTAATGATTCCCCAATGTCTGTTGATCACTGATCTGATAGCCCTCACTTCAGTGTTGTGGGTGATGATAAGTCTAGTACTGACTGTCTGTTGGTTCTCATTAGTCAGGATACTACTATTTTCTAGTTCGACGATGCCCCCTCTAGGAGTGTGCCCTACGCTGGGTAGATTGGGAGCACTATCTACACTAGATCCTCCAGTTCCCTTCAGGAGTGCCTCTCGAGGTTGTGCATTAGCTCTATTCATAGCTTTGTTGATATTAGTTGTGGAATATCCACGCGTTCTAAATCTGTTAGCTGCCTCCTTTTGACAAATCAATAGATCTGTGGGGGAGCTACAGATCCTCCGTAGTCTAAGCATTTCTCCGTAGGGGATGCTTGCTATTAGATGCCTAGGGTGAAAACTGGAGGCGTGCAGGACAGAATTACCTGCCGTAGGTTTTCTGTGAAGTTTGGAGTGCATGATGTCATTGGATATGTACAAAGTAACATCAAGAAATTCAATGGAAGTGTTGCTGATGTTTGCATTGAATTCTAGATTCAAGGTGTTGTTATTGATCTGCATGATGAAACTGTTAGCACTCTCAGTGTTACCTTTCCAGATTAAAAAGACATCATCGATATACCTCAGCCAGGTAATGATGTTGTCTTGCCAGGCCTGGTTATGTTCTCCCTTGAGGACCTGTTCTTCCCACCACCCTACATGGAGACATGCGTAACTGGGTGAGAAACAGGCCCCCATGGCTACTCCCCTAAGCTGTTGGTACACTGCTTTGTTGAATAAAAATAGTTATGTGTGAGACACCAGTGAATGAGCTTGAGGAGCATGGCATTATGGTTATGGCATTGTATAGGTCTTTTATCTAGAAAGTGTTTGCAGGCATTCAACCCATCATTATGATGAATACTAGTGTACAAAGACGTGATATCAAGTGAAATTAAAAGATAATCATTGTGCCATGGAATATCTCTAATTTTACACAGAAAGTCACTGGTATCCTTGATGTAAGAGGGTTGACTAGAGACAATGTCTTGGAGAAAAAAGTCCACATATTTTGATATGTTTTCACACATACTTTTTCTTGCCGAAATAATGGGGCGACCTGGAATTGGGAAGGAGTTTTTGTGAACCTTGGGAAGGAAATATAGGAAAGGCAAGACAGGTGATTCAGTACTGAGAAAAGCGGTTTCCTCCTTGCTCAGTAGTCCTTGCGTCCTGTAGCCATTTAGAAGTTTCCTTAATTCTTTGTTGCTACTAGCCACTTCTTTGTGATTAGATACTTTGTAGCAGCCTTGATCCAATAGATGTCTGTTGGCCTCCTCGAGGTACAACTGCCTTGGCCAAAGCACGATATTACCCCCTTTATCAGACTTATTGATAATCACTTCATTTTCATTTTGAAGTTTGGTCATAAGTCTATGATATTTAAGGTTTTGTTTATTGCGTCTGGCAGAGTTTCTTGCAGTCTTAAGGTGTAATGTTTTAAGTTCATCAATAATCACATCATTATATACATCAATAGCATCTTTCGGCATCATTGGAGTAAAGGTAGAGTGTGGTTTAAAAGGACTAGGTATTCTTGTTTGTATTGTAATTCCTTCATTAAGGCAAAGTTGTTGTGTGTTGACGGGGGCATCGGGGGTTGCTAATTCAGTCATAGTGCGGATGACGGCAATATCAGCAACTGAAAGGGTAGCATCCGTTGGCACTTTGCTTGAAACCATTTCCTGATCAGTTCTGGTGCCTTGCTTCAATTTGAAGAATTTTAATAGTTTTAGTTTTCTGATAAATTTGAATACATCAATGCGTGTGCTACTATAGTCAAAACTGCTCTCGGGGCAGAAGGTGAGGCCCAGCGAGAGAAGTTGTTTTTCAGCCTCAGTGAGATTGATACTGCTGAGGTTAATGATCGTTTTAGTGTCCGCATTTACTTGCGCCTCCAGTTTCCTCGCCTCTTGTTGTTTGATTGCGATTTTTCTGCATTGCCTTCTTTCACGCCGTCTGCGGTTCCTACGGTGCCTTGTTTCTTTGGCGGTCTCGGCCGCAGGGTTTGCCTCCGGTCGAAGACTAAAAAATTCATTTCGTCCCCCAGGCCAATGTCCGATGCACCGGCCTCATTTCTTCCTCGCCATCTTCCTCCGTCATCTGAGTCAGTGCCCGACTCCGCTAAAGAGCTCATATCCGACATTGAGGTTAATTCTGCTCCCTCTTCAATAGTTGTCGGTTGGTTTTGTGTTTTCTGAATTGGTTTGTTTAGTCTTTGTTTCCTGATCGTGTCATATTTGCGAGCGAAAGTGAAAATTTGGCCGCACTCGTAGTCTTGCTTATCCCGGGCAAACTTGAATATTTTTCGCGCTTTAATCGTATCCTCATGTTTTTTGAGGCGTGCATTAATTTCTTCTTTGCCTTTGGAAATTTCTTCTTTATGCTCTGATTGATCGAGTTCTTGATTAATACGTTCTATTTCTGTTTGTGTTTTGACTCGGTCAATTTCCGCATATTTGATAAGGATGATGACTAAATGCATGGATGCATCCAAATTGCTGATCGCCCATTCCTTCAGCATGTCAGGGTTGGGATTATCGAAACTCGGCGCCAACATGATTCTCAAGCCGCGCGGGACGCGTCCGGCATCTTGATATTTTTGTAGTGACTTGGCCTCCCACCATTTGGTGATTTCGGTTCGCATTAGTTTCTCTAGTGTTTTCAGTTTGACTTTGTAATTATCATTACTTGCCGCAGTGTTTATGTCTGCACGCTTTGTCTGATTTGAAATTGTGGGTAGGTTCTCAAAAAGAGCTTCAGCAACTGCTTCCCTCTCTCGCAGCGCTTCGTTGGACATGATGTGGAAATATAATACTAGAAATGATTCCTGCCAAGCGAGTATAAGCGAAAATGCTAACACACTTTAAGCAGGGACTCAATGCTCCTCTTCTTACACCTGATATAAGCCGTGAACGCTGCTGTTACTCACCACCTGATGACGGGATACTGTATGGGTCCTCCGACTCACTCTGCACCTCCGTCACGGTTGGATCCCAGCAAGCGCTTCTCTGGCTTTCAGGGGGCCGTGATTTAGCACTTTCTCCTCCCGGAGCTCACATGAAGATGCGGCCGTTTGGAAATCACCTTGGCCCAGAAATACAACGAAGAGGGGGTCTGTGAAGCAGAGACAGCCGTACTCTGCATATAAATCACGAAGAAATCCCAATGTCACGACAGACACTCCGGCGCAACACACGGGCACAGACTCCAAAAGCTGGTGTGGAAAAGATGAAGGTTTATTCACACATCAAACAAGGTCCAACATGACGCGTTTCGGCTGCCAGACATGCAGCCTTGATCACATAGCGCTATGAACAGACATGTGCAGTTTATATACAGGTGAGTGTAGTTTGGATGTAGTAGTCTGATTACTATGTCCATTATCATGAGTGAGCATTTTACTACAGCTAGCGCCAAAAGTCATATGTGTCATTTTACTGCAAGCAGGAAAACGAGCTACTAGTGACATGATAAGGTATAGAAACAACAGGAACAACAGACTATGCACAAATAAAAATAAATATAATTATAAAGATAGAGATAACATCCTGTGGCGGCGAAATTCATTACAAATGCTATGCATGCCCGAAAAAAAACTTCCAACTCGCTGGCTATTCCACGGCCTGAGTAAACAGACATCTCATTTGGTATGTGTAAAACAAAATATGATGCGAAGAAGGAGTCAGCCTTCTATCGTGTACTGGCGTGTGACTTGCTAAAGTGCCTATGACTCTGATTAAGGCTCATAAACTATCAGCCGCGGGGGCCCTGGGATGACCCTGTCAGTACAAAAAAATCAAAGACCGTGCCTGGAGCTAAGGAGGTGAAAAAATCGGGACTAAAATAATGGGTGCGCCTATTTCAGAATGTCAAAGAGTGCCATCTGCTGCGTAAGCCTCTGTGATGTGTGCTGCAATACTACGTCCTGGCAACCTGAGGCCCAGAGACAAGCACCCAACTGGACAAAGGTAAGAGGCTACTACAATATAAAACTGTGAATGGAACACACATGGTGAGAGTGGTAGAGAGGGTGTGCATAGAGGAGGGTGGAGGAGACATACGTAAAAAGTGCACAGTGAATTTGGTGGTGAAAATAACTACCTTAAATAAAAATCTCCTCCAATCCAAAGGACTCGTGGTTAAAAATATCTATATGCCATGTTGAAACTAAAAGTAACACGTGCATACAAGTCAAAGAGAACCTAAAAATCCTTGATGTGTGGATCTAGTCAGCCTAACCTAAAGTGTGTGGCGACAAAAACGTGCGTGTTGCTAATAATGTATATTTAATAAGTGGCAAGCGACAAATTTACTAAATAACTGCTTAAATGCAAGACGTCAAACAAATACATTAATAACATTAGAGTACAGTAAAGTTGAGAAAAAGAAAGAAAAGAAAAAGAAAAAGAGAAAGAAAAAGAAAAAGAAGAAGAAACATACTAAATCAAGTATATGTTAACTACAGGACAACAGATGTAACAGACCTTCTAGTCCTAGGTGCCTGGATAGCAGCCCACTGGTACATACATATATTGGTAGATTTACAGAAAGTGGTATAAATCCTCACTGGTATTGAGGCCCGCAGGCGCCTTGGTGTTGAATTGCAAAATATATTTGCTTTCCATTTGCCGTAACAGCTTCTCCCTGTTACCTCCCCTTCTGAGTGTTGGAATGCAGTCAATGACCGAGTACCTCAGGTGTTCCAGGTTATTATGGTGTGTCTCCTTAAAGTGTCTGGCCACTGGATATGTGGGGTCACTATTCACAATGGCTCTCAGGTGTTGTAGGATGCGCATGTGTACAGCTAACTTGGTGCTCCCGATGTAACGGAGACCACACTCACATTCCAGAATGTAAATGGCATACTCTGTTCTGCATGTTAAGTGGTATTTGATGATGAGAGGTGTCTGCCTGAATGTGGAATCTAGTTGTGTTATATTTTTCCCAAATTTACATGCCCTACAGCTGTTACACTTGAAAAACCCCTTTCTGTCGGATAACCAGTTTGCTGTGCACTTAATTTCTGGGCTATTTCTGACGAGAGCGTCATGCATGGATCTAGCCCGTTTATATGTGATGTCTGGGTAAGTAGCGACTAGAGGGCCCAGGGTTGGGTCAGACCTAATGATTCCCCAATGTCTGTTGATCACTGATCTGATAGCCCTCACTTCAGTGTTGTGGGTGATGATAAGTCTAGTACTGACTGTCTGTTGGTTCTCATTAGTCAGGATACTACTATTTTCTAGTTCGACGATGCCCCCTCTAGGAGTGTGCCCTACGCTGGGTAGATTGGGAGCACTATCTACACTAGATCCTCCAGTTCCCTTCAGGAGTGCCTCTCGAGGTTGTGCATTAGCTCTATTCATAGCTTTGTTGATATTAGTTGTGGAATATCCACGCGTTCTAAATCTGTTAGCTGCCTCCTTTTGACAAATCAATAGATCTGTGGGGGAGCTACAGATCCTCCGTAGTCTAAGCATTTCTCCGTAGGGGATGCTTGCTATTAGATGCCTAGGGTGAAAACTGGAGGCGTGCAGGACAGAATTACCTGCCGTAGGTTTTCTGTGAAGTTTGGAGTGCATGATGTCATTGGATATGTACAAAGTAACATCAAGAAATTCAATGGAAGTGTTGCTGATGTTTGCATTGAATTCTAGATTCAAGGTGTTGTTATTGATCTGCATGATGAAACTGTTAGCACTCTCAGTGTTACCTTTCCAGATTAAAAAGACATCATCGATATACCTCAGCCAGGTAATGATGTTGTCTTGCCAGGCCTGGTTATGTTCTCCCTTGAGGACCTGTTCTTCCCACCACCCTACATGGAGACATGCGTAACTGGGTGAGAAACAGGCCCCCATGGCTACTCCCCTAAGCTGTTGGTACACTGCTTTGTTGAATAAAAAATAGTTATGTGTGAGACACCAGTGAATGAGCTTGAGGAGCATGGCATTATGGTTATGGCATTGTATAGGTCTTTTATCTAGAAAGTGTTTGCAGGCATTCAACCCATCATTATGATGAATACTAGTGTACAAAGACGTGATATCAAGTGAAATTAAAAGATAATCATTGTGCCATGGAATATCTCTAATTTTACACAGAAAGTCACTGGTATCCTTGATGTAAGAGGGTTGACTAGAGACAATGTCTTGGAGAAAAAAGTCCACATATTTTGATATGTTTTCACACATACTTTTTCTTGCCGAAATAATGGGGCGACCTGGAATTGGGAAGGAGTTTTTGTGAACCTTGGGAAGGAAATATAGGAAAGGCAAGACAGGTGATTCAGTACTGAGAAAAGCGGTTTCCTCCTTGCTCAGTAGTCCTTGCGTCCTGTAGCCATTTAGAAGTTTCCTTAATTCTTTGTTGCTACTAGCCACTTCTTTGTGATTAGATACTTTGTAGCAGCCTTGATCCAATAGATGTCTGTTGGCCTCCTCGAGGTACAACTGCCTTGGCCAAAGCACGATATTACCCCCTTTATCAGACTTATTGATAATCACTTCATTTTCATTTTGAAGTTTGGTCATAAGTCTATGATATTTAAGGTTTTGTTTATTGCGTCTGGCAGAGTTTCTTGCAGTCTTAAGGTGTAATGTTTTAAGTTCATCAATAATCACATCATTATATACATCAATAGCATCTTTCGGCATCATTGGAGTAAAGGTAGAGTGTGGTTTAAAAGGACTAGGTATTCTTGTTTGTATTGTAATTCCTTCATTAAGGCAAAGTTGTTGTGTGTTGACGGGGGCATCGGGGGTTGCTAATTCAGTCATAGTGCGGATGACGGCAATATCAGCAACTGAAAGGGTAGCATCCGTTGGCACTTTGCTTGAAACCATTTCCTGATCAGTTCTGGTGCCTTGCTTCAATTTGAAGAATTTTAATAGTTTTAGTTTTCTGATAAATTTGAATACATCAATGCGTGTGCTACTATAGTCAAAACTGCTCTCGGGGCAGAAGGTGAGGCCCAGCGAGAGAAGTTGTTTTTCAGCCTCAGTGAGATTGATACTGCTGAGGTTAATGATCGTTTTAGTGTCCGCATTTACTTGCGCCTCCAGTTTCCTCGCCTCTTGTTGTTTGATTGCGATTTTTCTGCATTGCCTTCTTTCACGCCGTCTGCGGTTCCTACGGTGCCTTGTTTCTTTGGCGGTCTCGGCCGCAGGGTTTGCCTCCGGTCGAAGACTAAAAAATTCATTTCGTCCCCCAGGCCAATGTCCGATGCACCGGCCTCATTTCTTCCTCGCCATCTTCCTCCGTCATCTGAGTCAGTGCCCGACTCCGCTAAAGAGCTCATATCCGACATTGAGGTTAATTCTGCTCCCTCTTCAATAGTTGTCGGTTGGTTTTGTGTTTTCTGAATTGGTTTGTTTAGTCTTTGTTTCCTGATCGTGTCATATTTGCGAGCGAAAGTGAAAATTTGGCCGCACTCGTAGTCTTGCTTATCCCGGGCAAACTTGAATATTTTTCGCGCTTTAATCGTATCCTCATGTTTTTTGAGGCGTGCATTAATTTCTTCTTTGCCTTTGGAAATTTCTTCTTTATGCTCTGATTGATCGAGTTCTTGATTAATACGTTCTATTTCTGTTTGTGTTTTGACTCGGTCAATTTCCGCATATTTGATAAGGATGATGACTAAATGCATGGATGCATCCAAATTGCTGATCGCCCATTCCTTCAGCATGTCAGGGTTGGGATTATCGAAACTCGGCGCCAACATGATTCTCAAGCCGCGCGGGACGCGTCCGGCATCTTGATATTTTTGTAGTGACTTGGCCTCCCACCATTTGGTGATTTCGGTTCGCATTAGTTTCTCTAGTGTTTTCAGTTTGACTTTGTAATTATCATTACTTGCCGCAGTGTTTATGTCTGCACGCTTTGTCTGATTTGAAATTGTGGGTAGGTTCTCAAAAAGAGCTTCAGCAACTGCTTCCCTCTCTCGCAGCGCTTCGTTGGACATGATGTGGAAATATAATACTAGAAATGATTCCTGCCAAGCGAGTATAAGCGAAAATGCTAACACACTTTAAGCAGGGACTCAATGCTCCTCTTCTTACACCTGATATAAGCCGTGAACGCTGCTGTTACTCACCACCTGATGACGGGATACTGTATGGGTCCTCCGACTCACTCTGCACCTCCGTCACGGTTGGATCCCAGCAAGCGCTTCTCTGGCTTTCAGGGGGCCGTGATTTAGCACTTTCTCCTCCCGGAGCTCACATGAAGATGCGGCCGTTTGGAAATCACCTTGGCCCAGAAATACAACGAAGAGGGGGTCTGTGAAGCAGAGACAGCCGTACTCTGCATATAAATCACGAAGAAATCCCAATGTCACGACAGACACTCCGGCGCAACACACGGGCACAGACTCCAAAAGCTGGTGTGGAAAAGATGAAGGTTTATTCACACATCAAACAAGGTCCAACATGACGCGTTTCGGCTGCCAGACATGCAGCCTTGATCACATAGCGCTATGAACAGACATGTGCAGTTTATATACAGGTGAGTGTAGTTTGGATGTAGTAGTCTGATTACTATGTCCATTATCATGAGTGAGCATTTTACTACAGCTAGCGCCAAAAGTCATATGTGTCATTTTACTGCAAGCAGGAAAACGAGCTACTAGTGACATGATAAGGTATAGAAACAACAGGAACAACAGACTATGCACAAATAAAAATAAATATAATTATAAAGATAGAGATAACATCCTGTGGCGGCGAAATTCATTACAAATGCTATGCATGCCCGAAAAAAACTTCCAACTCGCTGGCTATTCCACGGCCTGAGTAAACAGACATCTCATTTGGTATGTGTAAAACAAAATATGATGCGAAGAAGGAGTCAGCCTTCTATCGTGTACTGGCGTGTGACTTGCTAAAGTGCCTATGACTCTGATTAAGGCTCATAAACTATCAGCCGCGGGGGCCCTGGGATGACCCTGTCAGTACAAAAAAATCAAAGACCGTGCCTGGAGCTAAGGAGGTGAAAAAATCGGGACTAAAATAATGGGTGCGCCTATTTCAGAATGTCAAAGAGTGCCATCTGCTGCGTAAGCCTCTGTGATGTGTGCTGCAATACTACGTCCTGGCAACCTGAGGCCCAGAGACAAGCACCCAACTGGACAAAGGTAAGAGGCTACTACAATATAAAACTGTGAATGGAACACACATGGTGAGAGTGGTAGAGAGGGTGTGCATAGAGGAGGGTGGAGGAGACATACGTAAAAAGTGCACAGTGAATTTGGTGGTGAAAATAACTACCTTAAATAAAAATCTCCTCCAATCCAAAGGACTCGTGGTTAAAAATATCTATATGCCATGTTGAAACTAAAAGTAACACGTGCATACAAGTCAAAGAGAACCTAAAAATCCTTGATGTGTGGATCTAGTCAGCCTAACCTAAAGTGTGTGGCGACAAAAACGTGCGTGTTGCTAATAATGTATATTTAATAAGTGGCAAGCGACAAATTTACTAAATAACTGCTTAAATGCAAGACGTCAAACAAATACATTAATAACATTAGAGTACAGTAAAGTTGAGAAAAAGAAAGAAAAGAAAAAGAAAAAGAGAAAGAAAAAGAAAAAGAAGAAGAAACATACTAAATCAAGTATATGTTAACTACAGGACAACAGATGTAACAGACCTTCTAGTCCTAGGTGCCTGGATAGCAGCCCACTGGTACATACATATATTGGTAGATTTACAGAAAGTGGTATAAATCCTCACTGGTATTGAGGCCCGCAGGCGCCTTGGTGTTGAATTGCAAAATATATTTGCTTTCCATTTGCCGTAACAGCTTCTCCCTGTTACCTCCCCTTCTGAGTGTTGGAATGCAGTCAATGACCGAGTACCTCAGGTGTTCCAGGTTATTATGGTGTGTCTCCTTAAAGTGTCTGGCCACTGGATATGTGGGGTCACTATTCACAATGGCTCTCAGGTGTTGTAGGATGCGCATGTGTACAGCTAACTTGGTGCTCCCGATGTAACGGAGACCACACTCACATTCCAGAATGTAAATGGCATACTCTGTTCTGCATGTTAAGTGGTATTTGATGATGAGAGGTGTCTGCCTGAATGTGGAATCTAGTTGTGTTATATTTTTCCCAAATTTACATGCCCTACAGCTGTTACACTTGAAAAACCCCTTTCTGTCGGATAACCAGTTTGCTGTGCACTTAATTTCTGGGCTATTTCTGACGAGAGCGTCATGCATGGATCTAGCCCGTTTATATGTGATGTCTGGGTAAGTAGCGACTAGAGGGCCCAGGGTTGGGTCAGACCTAATGATTCCCCAATGTCTGTTGATCACTGATCTGATAGCCCTCACTTCAGTGTTGTGGGTGATGATAAGTCTAGTACTGACTGTCTGTTGGTTCTCATTAGTCAGGATACTACTATTTTCTAGTTCGACGATGCCCCCTCTAGGAGTGTGCCCTACGCTGGGTAGATTGGGAGCACTATCTACACTAGATCCTCCAGTTCCCTTCAGGAGTGCCTCTCGAGGTTGTGCATTAGCTCTATTCATAGCTTTGTTGATATTAGTTGTGGAATATCCACGCGTTCTAAATCTGTTAGCTGCCTCCTTTTGACAAATCAATAGATCTGTGGGGGAGCTACAGATCCTCCGTAGTCTAAGCATTTCTCCGTAGGGGATGCTTGCTATTAGATGCCTAGGGTGAAAACTGGAGGCGTGCAGGACAGAATTACCTGCCGTAGGTTTTCTGTGAAGTTTGGAGTGCATGATGTCATTGGATATGTACAAAGTAACATCAAGAAATTCAATGGAAGTGTTGCTGATGTTTGCATTGAATTCTAGATTCAAGGTGTTGTTATTGATCTGCATGATGAAACTGTTAGCACTCTCAGTGTTACCTTTCCAGATTAAAAAGACATCATCGATATACCTCAGCCAGGTAATGATGTTGTCTTGCCAGGCCTGGTTATGTTCTCCCTTGAGGACCTGTTCTTCCCACCACCCTACATGGAGACATGCGTAACTGGGTGAGAAACAGGCCCCCATGGCTACTCCCCTAAGCTGTTGGTACACTGCTTTGTTGAATAAAAAATAGTTATGTGTGAGACACCAGTGAATGAGCTTGAGGAGCATGGCATTATGGTTATGGCATTGTATAGGTCTTTTATCTAGAAAGTGTTTGCAGGCATTCAACCCATCATTATGATGAATACTAGTGTACAAAGACGTGATATCAAGTGAAATTAAAAGATAATCATTGTGCCATGGAATATCTCTAATTTTACACAGAAAGTCACTGGTATCCTTGATGTAAGAGGGTTGACTAGAGACAATGTCTTGGAGAAAAAAGTCCACATATTTTGATATGTTTTCACACATACTTTTTCTTGCCGAAATAATGGGGCGACCTGGAATTGGGAAGGAGTTTTTGTGAACCTTGGGAAGGAAATATAGGAAAGGCAAGACAGGTGATTCAGTACTGAGAAAAGCGGTTTCCTCCTTGCTCAGTAGTCCTTGCGTCCTGTAGCCATTTAGAAGTTTCCTTAATTCTTTGTTGCTACTAGCCACTTCTTTGTGATTAGATACTTTGTAGCAGCCTTGATCCAATAGATGTCTGTTGGCCTCCTCGAGGTACAACTGCCTTGGCCAAAGCACGATATTACCCCCTTTATCAGACTTATTGATAATCACTTCATTTTCATTTTGAAGTTTGGTCATAAGTCTATGATATTTAAGGTTTTGTTTATTGCGTCTGGCAGAGTTTCTTGCAGTCTTAAGGTGTAATGTTTTAAGTTCATCAATAATCACATCATTATATACATCAATAGCATCTTTCGGCATCATTGGAGTAAAGGTAGAGTGTGGTTTAAAAGGACTAGGTATTCTTGTTTGTATTGTAATTCCTTCATTAAGGCAAAGTTGTTGTGTGTTGACGGGGGCATCGGGGGTTGCTAATTCAGTCATAGTGCGGATGACGGCAATATCAGCAACTGAAAGGGTAGCATCCGTTGGCACTTTGCTTGAAACCATTTCCTGATCAGTTCTGGTGCCTTGCTTCAATTTGAAGAATTTTAATAGTTTTAGTTTTCTGATAAATTTGAATACATCAATGCGTGTGCTACTATAGTCAAAACTGCTCTCGGGGCAGAAGGTGAGGCCCAGCGAGAGAAGTTGTTTTTCAGCCTCAGTGAGATTGATACTGCTGAGGTTAATGATCGTTTTAGTGTCCGCATTTACTTGCGCCTCCAGTTTCCTCGCCTCTTGTTGTTTGATTGCGATTTTTCTGCATTGCCTTCTTTCACGCCGTCTGCGGTTCCTACGGTGCCTTGTTTCTTTGGCGGTCTCGGCCGCAGGGTTTGCCTCCGGTCGAAGACTAAAAAATTCATTTCGTCCCCCAGGCCAATGTCCGATGCACCGGCCTCATTTCTTCCTCGCCATCTTCCTCCGTCATCTGAGTCAGTGCCCGACTCCGCTAAAGAGCTCATATCCGACATTGAGGTTAATTCTGCTCCCTCTTCAATAGTTGTCGGTTGGTTTTGTGTTTTCTGAATTGGTTTGTTTAGTCTTTGTTTCCTGATCGTGTCATATTTGCGAGCGAAAGTGAAAATTTGGCCGCACTCGTAGTCTTGCTTATCCCGGGCAAACTTGAATATTTTTCGCGCTTTAATCGTATCCTCATGTTTTTTGAGGCGTGCATTAATTTCTTCTTTGCCTTTGGAAATTTCTTCTTTATGCTCTGATTGATCGAGTTCTTGATTAATACGTTCTATTTCTGTTTGTGTTTTGACTCGGTCAATTTCCGCATATTTGATAAGGATGATGACTAAATGCATGGATGCATCCAAATTGCTGATCGCCCATTCCTTCAGCATGTCAGGGTTGGGATTATCGAAACTCGGCGCCAACATGATTCTCAAGCCGCGCGGGACGCGTCCGGCATCTTGATATTTTTGTAGTGACTTGGCCTCCCACCATTTGGTGATTTCGGTTCGCATTAGTTTCTCTAGTGTTTTCAGTTTGACTTTGTAATTATCATTACTTGCCGCAGTGTTTATGTCTGCACGCTTTGTCTGATTTGAAATTGTGGGTAGGTTCTCAAAAAGAGCTTCAGCAACTGCTTCCCTCTCTCGCAGCGCTTCGTTGGACATGATGTGGAAATATAATACTAGAAATGATTCCTGCCAAGCGAGTATAAGCGAAAATGCTAACACACTTTAAGCAGGGACTCAATGCTCCTCTTCTTACACCTGATATAAGCCGTGAACGCTGCTGTTACTCACCACCTGATGACGGGATACTGTATGGGTCCTCCGACTCACTCTGCACCTCCGTCACGGTTGGATCCCAGCAAGCGCTTCTCTGGCTTTCAGGGGGCCGTGATTTAGCACTTTCTCCTCCCGGAGCTCACATGAAGATGCGGCCGTTTGGAAATCACCTTGGCCCAGAAATACAACGAAGAGGGGGTCTGTGAAGCAGAGACAGCCGTACTCTGCATATAAATCACGAAGAAATCCCAATGTCACGACAGACACTCCGGCGCAACACACGGGCACAGACTCCAAAAGCTGGTGTGGAAAAGATGAAGGTTTATTCACACATCAAACAAGGTCCAACATGACGCGTTTCGGCTGCCAGACATGCAGCCTTGATCACATAGCGCTATGAACAGACATGTGCAGTTTATATACAGGTGAGTGTAGTTTGGATGTAGTAGTCTGATTACTATGTCCATTATCATGAGTGAGCATTTTACTACAGCTAGCGCCAAAAGTCATATGTGTCATTTTACTGCAAGCAGGAAAACGAGCTACTAGTGACATGATAAGGTATAGAAACAACAGGAACAACAGACTATGCACAAATAAAAATAAATATAATTATAAAGATAGAGATAACATCCTGTGGCGGCGAAATTCATTACAAATGCTATGCATGCCCGAAAAAAAACTTCCAACTCGCTGGCTATTCCACGGCCTGAGTAAACAGACATCTCATTTGGTATGTGTAAAACAAAATATGATGCGAAGAAGGAGTCAGCCTTCTATCGTGTACTGGCGTGTGACTTGCTAAAGTGCCTATGACTCTGATTAAGGCTCATAAACTATCAGCCGCGGGGGCCCTGGGATGACCCTGTCAGTACAAAAATCAAAGACCGTGCCTGGAGCTAAGGAGGTGAAAAAATCGGGACTAAAATAATGGGTGCGCCTATTTCAGAATGTCAAAGAGTGCCATCTGCTGCGTAAGCCTCTGTGATGTGTGCTGCAATACTACGTCCTGGCAACCTGAGGCCCAGAGACAAGCACCCAACTGGACAAAGGTAAGAGGCTACTACAATATAAAACTGTGAATGGAACACACATGGTGAGAGTGGTAGAGAGGGTGTGCATAGAGGAGGGTGGAGGAGACATACGTAAAAAGTGCACAGTGAATTTGGTGGTGAAAATAACTACCTTAAATAAAAATCTCCTCCAATCCAAAGGACTCGTGGTTAAAAATATCTATATGCCATGTTGAAACTAAAAGTAACACGTGCATACAAGTCAAAGAGAACCTAAAAATCCTTGATGTGTGGATCTAGTCAGCCTAACCTAAAGTGTGTGGCGACAAAAACGTGCGTGTTGCTAATAATGTATATTTAATAAGTGGCAAGCGACAAATTTACTAAATAACTGCTTAAATGCAAGACGTCAAACAAATACATTAATAACATTAGAGTACAGTAAAGTTGAGAAAAAGAAAGAAAAGAAAAAGAAAAAGAGAAAGAAAAAGAAAAAGAAGAAGAAACATACTAAATCAAGTATATGTTAACTACAGGACAACAGATGTAACAGACCTTCTAGTCCTAGGTGCCTGGATAGCAGCCCACTGGTACATACATATATTGGTAGATTTACAGAAAGTGGTATAAATCCTCACTGGTATTGAGGTCCGCAGGCGCCTTGGTGTTGAATTGCAAAATATATTTGCTTTCCATTTGCCGTAACAGCTTCTCCCTGTTACCTCCCCTTCTGAGTGTTGGAATGCAGTCAATGACCGAGTACCTCAGGTGTTCCAGGTTATTATGGTGTGTCTCCTTAAAGTGTCTGGCCACTGGATATGTGGGGTCACTATTCACAATGGCTCTCAGGTGTTGTAGGATGCGCATGTGTACAGCTAACTTGGTGCTCCCGATGTAACGGAGACCACACTCACATTCCAGAATGTAAATGGCATACTCTGTTCTGCATGTTAAGTGGTATTTGATGATGAGAGGTGTCTGCCTGAATGTGGAATCTAGTTGTGTTATATTTTTCCCAAATTTACATGCCCTACAGCTGTTACACTTGAAAAACCCCTTTCTGTCGGATAACCAGTTTGCTGTGCACTTAATTTCTGGGCTATTTCTGACGAGAGCGTCATGCATGGATCTAGCCCGTTTATATGTGATGTCTGGGTAAGTAGCGACTAGAGGGCCCAGGGTTGGGTCAGACCTAATGATTCCCCAATGTCTGTTGATCACTGATCTGATAGCCCTCACTTCAGTGTTGTGGGTGATGATAAGTCTAGTACTGACTGTCTGTTGGTTCTCATTAGTCAGGATACTACTATTTTCTAGTTCGACGATGCCCCCTCTAGGAGTGTGCCCTACGCTGGGTAGATTGGGAGCACTATCTACACTAGATCCTCCAGTTCCCTTCAGGAGTGCCTCTCGAGGTTGTGCATTAGCTCTATTCATAGCTTTGTTGATATTAGTTGTGGAATATCCACGCGTTCTAAATCTGTTAGCTGCCTCCTTTTGACAAATCAATAGATCTGTGGGGGAGCTACAGATCCTCCGTAGTCTAAGCATTTCTCCGTAGGGGATGCTTGCTATTAGATGCCTAGGGTGAAAACTGGAGGCGTGCAGGACAGAATTACCTGCCGTAGGTTTTCTGTGAAGTTTGGAGTGCATGATGTCATTGGATATGTACAAAGTAACATCAAGAAATTCAATGGAAGTGTTGCTGATGTTTGCATTGAATTCTAGATTCAAGGTGTTGTTATTGATCTGCATGATGAAACTGTTAGCACTCTCAGTGTTACCTTTCCAGATTAAAAAGACATCATCGATATACCTCAGCCAGGTAATGATGTTGTCTTGCCAGGCCTGGTTATGTTCTCCCTTGAGGACCTGTTCTTCCCACCACCCTACATGGAGACATGCGTAACTGGGTGAGAAACAGGCCCCCATGGCTACTCCCCTAAGCTGTTGGTACACTGCTTTGTTGAATAAAAAATAGTTATGTGTGAGACACCAGTGAATGAGCTTGAGGAGCATGGCATTATGGTTATGGCATTGTATAGGTCTTTTATCTAGAAAGTGTTTGCAGGCATTCAACCCATCATTATGATGAATACTAGTGTACAAAGACGTGATATCAAGTGAAATTAAAAGATAATCATTGTGCCATGGAATATCTCTAATTTTACACAGAAAGTCACTGGTATCCTTGATGTAAGAGGGTTGACTAGAGACAATGTCTTGGAGAAAAAAGTCCACATATTTTGATATGTTTTCACACATACTTTTTCTTGCCGAAATAATGGGGCGACCTGGAATTGGGAAGGAGTTTTTGTGAACCTTGGGAAGGAAATATAGGAAAGGCAAGACAGGTGATTCAGTACTGAGAAAAGCGGTTTCCTCCTTGCTCAGTAGTCCTTGCGTCCTGTAGCCATTTAGAAGTTTCCTTAATTCTTTGTTGCTACTAGCCACTTCTTTGTGATTAGATACTTTGTAGCAGCCTTGATCCAATAGATGTCTGTTGGCCTCCTCGAGGTACAACTGCCTTGGCCAAAGCACGATATTACTCCCTTTATCAGACTTATTGATAATCACTTCATTTTCATTTTGAAGTTTGGTCATAAGTCTATGATATTTAAGGTTTTGTTTATTGCGTCTGGCAGAGTTTCTTGCAGTCTTAAGGTGTAATGTTTTAAGTTCATCAATAATCACATCATTATATACATCAATAGCATCTTTCGGCATCATTGGAGTAAAGGTAGAGTGTGGTTTAAAAGGACTAGGTATTCTTGTTTGTATTGTAATTCCTTCATTAAGGCAAAGTTGTTGTGTGTTGACGGGGGCATCGGGGGTTGCTAATTCAGTCATAGTGCGGATGACGGCAATATCAGCAACTGAAAGGGTAGCATCCGTTGGCACTTTGCTTGAAACCATTTCCTGATCAGTTCTGGTGCCTTGCTTCAATTTGAAGAATTTTAATAGTTTTAGTTTTCTGATAAATTTGAATACATCAATGCGTGTGCTACTATAGTCAAAACTGCTCTCGGGGCAGAAGGTGAGGCCCAGCGAGAGAAGTTGTTTTTCAGCCTCAGTGAGATTGATACTGCTGAGGTTAATGATCGTTTTAGTGTCCGCATTTACTTGCGCCTCCAGTTTCCTCGCCTCTTGTTGTTTGATTGCGATTTTTCTGCATTGCCTTCTTTCACGCCGTCTGCGGTTCCTACGGTGCCTTGTTTCTTTGGCGGTCTCGGCCGCAGGGTTTGCCTCCGGTCGAAGACTAAAAAATTCATTTCGTCCCCCAGGCCAATGTCCGATGCACCGGCCTCATTTCTTCCTCGCCATCTTCCTCCGTCATCTGAGTCAGTGCCCGACTCCGCTAAAGAGCTCATATCCGACATTGAGGTTAATTCTGCTCCCTCTTCAATAGTTGTCGGTTGGTTTTGTGTTTTCTGAATTGGTTTGTTTAGTCTTTGTTTCCTGATCGTGTCATATTTGCGAGCGAAAGTGAAAATTTGGCCGCACTCGTAGTCTTGCTTATCCCGGGCAAACTTGAATATTTTTCGCGCTTTAATCGTATCCTCATGTTTTTTGAGGCGTGCATTAATTTCTTCTTTGCCTTTGGAAATTTCTTCTTTATGCTCTGATTGATCGAGTTCTTGATTAATACGTTCTATTTCTGTTTGTGTTTTGACTCGGTCAATTTCCGCATATTTGATAAGGATGATGACTAAATGCATGGATGCATCCAAATTGCTGATCGCCCATTCCTTCAGCATGTCAGGGTTGGGATTATCGAAACTCGGCGCCAACATGATTCTCAAGCCGCGCGGGACGCGTCCGGCATCTTGATATTTTTGTAGTGACTTGGCCTCCCACCATTTGGTGATTTCGGTTCGCATTAGTTTCTCTAGTGTTTTCAGTTTGACTTTGTAATTATCATTACTTGCCGCAGTGTTTATGTCTGCACGCTTTGTCTGATTTGAAATTGTGGGTAGGTTCTCAAAAAGAGCTTCAGCAACTGCTTCCCTCTCTCGCAGCGCTTCGTTGGACATGATGTGGAAATATAATACTAGAAATGATTCCTGCCAAGCGAGTATAAGCGAAAATGCTAACACACTTTAAGCAGGGACTCAATGCTCCTCTTCTTACACCTGATATAAGCCGTGAACGCTGCTGTTACTCACCACCTGATGACGGGATACTGTATGGGTCCTCCGACTCACTCTGCACCTCCGTCACGGTTGGATCCCAGCAAGCGCTTCTCTGGCTTTCAGGGGGCCGTGATTTAGCACTTTCTCCTCCCGGAGCTCACATGAAGATGCGGCCGTTTGGAAATCACCTTGGCCCAGAAATACAACGAAGAGGGGGTCTGTGAAGCAGAGACAGCCGTACTCTGCATATAAATCACGAAGAAATCCCAATGTCACGACAGACACTCCGGCGCAACACACGGGCACAGACTCCAAAAGCTGGTGTGGAAAAGATGAAGGTTTATTCACACATCAAACAAGGTCCAACATGACGCGTTTCGGCTGCCAGACATGCAGCCTTGATCACATAGCGCTATGAACAGACATGTGCAGTTTATATACAGGTGAGTGTAGTTTGGATGTAGTAGTCTGATTACTATGTCCATTATCATGAGTGAGCATTTTACTACAGCTAGCGCCAAAAGTCATATGTGTCATTTTACTGCAAGCAGGAAAACGAGCTACTAGTGACATGATAAGGTATAGAAACAACAGGAACAACAGACTATGCACAAATAAAAATAAATATAATTATAAAGATAGAGATAACATCCTGTGGCGGCGAAATTCATTACAAATGCTATGCATGCCCGAAAAAAAACTTCCAACTCGCTGGCTATTCCACGGCCTGAGTAAACAGACATCTCATTTGGTATGTGTAAAACAAAATATGATGCGAAGAAGGAGTCAGCCTTCTATCGTGTACTGGCGTGTGACTTGCTAAAGTGCCTATGACTCTGATTAAGGCTCATAAACTATCAGCCGCGGGGGCCCTGGGATGACCCTGTCAGTACAAAAAAATCAAAGACCGTGCCTGGAGCTAAGGAGGTGAAAAAATCGGGACTAAAATAATGGGTGCGCCTATTTCAGAATGTCAAAGAGTGCCATCTGCTGCGTAAGCCTCTGTGATGTGTGCTGCAATACTACGTCCTGGCAACCTGAGGCCCAGAGACAAGCACCCAACTGGACAAAGGTAAGAGGCTACTACAATATAAAACTGTGAATGGAACACACATGGTGAGAGTGGTAGAGAGGGTGTGCATAGAGGAGGGTGGAGGAGACATACGTAAAAAGTGCACAGTGAATTTGGTGGTGAAAATAACTACCTTAAATAAAAATCTCCTCCAATCCAAAGGACTCGTGGTTAAAAATATCTATATGCCATGTTGAAACTAAAAGTAACACGTGCATACAAGTCAAAGAGAACCTAAAAATCCTTGATGTGTGGATCTAGTCAGCCTAACCTAAAGTGTGTGGCGACAAAAACGTGCGTGTTGCTAATAATGTATATTTAATAAGTGGCAAGCGACAAATTTACTAAATAACTGCTTAAATGCAAGACGTCAAACAAATACATTAATAACATTAGAGTACAGTAAAGTTGAGAAAAAGAAAGAAAAGAAAAAGAAAAAGAGAAAGAAAAAGAAAAAGAAGAAGAAACATACTAAATCAAGTATATGTTAACTACAGGACAACAGATGTAACAGACCTTCTAGTCCTAGGTGCCTGGATAGCAGCCCACTGGTACATACATATATTGGTAGATTTACAGAAAGTGGTATAAATCCTCACTGGTATTGAGGCCCGCAGGCGCCTTGGTGTTGAATTGCAAAATATATTTGCTTTCCATTTGCCGTAACAGCTTCTCCCTGTTACCTCCCCTTCTGAGTGTTGGAATGCAGTCAATGACCGAGTACCTCAGGTGTTCCAGGTTATTATGGTGTGTCTCCTTAAAGTGTCTGGCCACTGGATATGTGGGGTCACTATTCACAATGGCTCTCAGGTGTTGTAGGATGCGCATGTGTACAGCTAACTTGGTGCTCCCGATGTAACGGAGACCACACTCACATTCCAGAATGTAAATGGCATACTCTGTTCTGCATGTTAAGTGGTATTTGATGATGAGAGGTGTCTGCCTGAATGTGGAATCTAGTTGTGTTATATTTTTCCCAAATTTACATGCCCTACAGCTGTTACACTTGAAAAACCCCTTTCTGTCGGATAACCAGTTTGCTGTGCACTTAATTTCTGGGCTATTTCTGACGAGAGCGTCATGCATGGATCTAGCCCGTTTATATGTGATGTCTGGGTAAGTAGCGACTAGAGGGCCCAGGGTTGGGTCAGACCTAATGATTCCCCAATGTCTGTTGATCACTGATCTGATAGCCCTCACTTCAGTGTTGTGGGTGATGATAAGTCTAGTACTGACTGTCTGTTGGTTCTCATTAGTCAGGATACTACTATTTTCTAGTTCGACGATGCCCCCTCTAGGAGTGTGCCCTACGCTGGGTAGATTGGGAGCACTATCTACACTAGATCCTCCAGTTCCCTTCAGGAGTGCCTCTCGAGGTTGTGCATTAGCTCTATTCATAGCTTTGTTGATATTAGTTGTGGAATATCCACGCGTTCTAAATCTGTTAGCTGCCTCCTTTTGACAAATCAATAGATCTGTGGGGGAGCTACAGATCCTCCGTAGTCTAAGCATTTCTCCGTAGGGGATGCTTGCTATTAGATGCCTAGGGTGAAAACTGGAGGCGTGCAGGACAGAATTACCTGCCGTAGGTTTTCTGTGAAGTTTGGAGTGCATGATGTCATTGGATATGTACAAAGTAACATCAAGAAATTCAATGGAAGTGTTGCTGATGTTTGCATTGAATTCTAGATTCAAGGTGTTGTTATTGATCTGCATGATGAACCTGTTAGCACTCTCAGTGTTACCTTTCCAGATTAAAAAGACATCATCGATATACCTCAGCCAGGTAATGATGTTGTCTTGCCAGGCCTGGTTATGTTCTCCCTTGAGGACCTGTTCTTCCCACCACCCTACATGGAGACATGCGTAACTGGGTGAGAAACAGGCCCCCATGGCTACTCCCCTAAGCTGTTGGTACACTGCTTTGTTGAATAAAAAATAGTTATGTGTGAGACACCAGTGAATGAGCTTGAGGAGCATGGCATTATGGTTATGGCATTGTATAGGTCTTTTATCTAGAAAGTGTTTGCAGGCATTCAACCCATCATTATGATGAATACTAGTGTACAAAGACGTGATATCAAGTGAAATTAAAAGATAATCATTGTGCCATGGAATATCTCTAATTTTACACAGAAAGTCACTGGTATCCTTGATGTAAGAGGGTTGACTAGAGACAATGTCTTGGAGAAAAAAGTCCACATATTTTGATATGTTTTCACACATACTTTTTCTTGCCGAAATAATGGGGCGACCTGGAATTGGGAAGGAGTTTTTGTGAACCTTGGGAAGGAAATATAGGAAAGGCAAGACAGGTGATTCAGTACTGAGAAAAGCGGTTTCCTCCTTGCTCAGTAGTCCTTGCGTCCTGTAGCCATTTAGAAGTTTCCTTAATTCTTTGTTGCTACTAGCCACTTCTTTGTGATTAGATACTTTGTAGCAGCCTTGATCCAATAGATGTCTGTTGGCCTCCTCGAGGTACAACTGCCTTGGCCAAAGCACGATATTACCCCCTTTATCAGACTTATTGATAATCACTTCATTTTCATTTTGAAGTTTGGTCATAAGTCTATGATATTTAAGGTTTTGTTTATTGCGTCTGGCAGAGTTTCTTGCAGTCTTAAGGTGTAATGTTTTAAGTTCATCAATAATCACATCATTATATACATCAATAGCATCTTTCGGCATCATTGGAGTAAAGGTAGAGTGTGGTTTAAAAGGACTAGGTATTCTTGTTTGTATTGTAATTCCTTCATTAAGGCAAAGTTGTTGTGTGTTGACGGGGGCATCGGGGGTTGCTAATTCAGTCATAGTGCGGATGACGGCAATATCAGCAACTGAAAGGGTAGCATCCGTTGGCACTTTGCTTGAAACCATTTCCTGATCAGTTCTGGTGCCTTGCTTCAATTTGAAGAATTTTAATAGTTTTAGTTTTCTGATAAATTTGAATACATCAATGCGTGTGCTACTATAGTCAAAACTGCTCTCGGGGCAGAAGGTGAGGCCCAGCGAGAGAAGTTGTTTTTCAGCCTCAGTGAGATTGATACTGCTGAGGTTAATGATCGTTTTAGTGTCCGCATTTACTTGCGCCTCCAGTTTCCTCGCCTCTTGTTGTTTGATTGCGATTTTTCTGCATTGCCTTCTTTCACGCCGTCTGCGGTTCCTACGGTGCCTTGTTTCTTTGGCGGTCTCGGCCGCAGGGTTTGCCTCCGGTCGAAGACTAAAAAATTCATTTCGTCCCCCAGGCCAATGTCCGATGCACCGGCCTCATTTCTTCCTCGCCATCTTCCTCCGTCATCTGAGTCAGTGCCCGACTCCGCTAAAGAGCTCATATCCGACATTGAGGTTAATTCTGCTCCCTCTTCAATAGTTGTCGGTTGGTTTTGTGTTTTCTGAATTGGTTTGTTTAGTCTTTGTTTCCTGATCGTGTCATATTTGCGAGCGAAAGTGAAAATTTGGCCGCACTCGTAGTCTTGCTTATCCCGGGCAAACTTGAATATTTTTCGCGCTTTAATCGTATCCTCATGTTTTTTGAGGCGTGCATTAATTTCTTCTTTGCCTTTGGAAATTTCTTCTTTATGCTCTGATTGATCGAGTTCTTGATTAATACGTTCTATTTCTGTTTGTGTTTTGACTCGGTCAATTTCCGCATATTTGATAAGGATGATGACTAAATGCATGGATGCATCCAAATTGCTGATCGCCCATTCCTTCAGCATGTCAGGGTTGGGATTATCGAAACTCGGCGCCAACATGATTCTCAAGCCGCGCGGGACGCGTCCGGCATCTTGATATTTTTGTAGTGACTTGGCCTCCCACCATTTGGTGATTTCGGTTCGCATTAGTTTCTCTAGTGTTTTCAGTTTGACTTTGTAATTATCATTACTTGCCGCAGTGTTTATGTCTGCACGCTTTGTCTGATTTGAAATTGTGGGTAGGTTCTCAAAAAGAGCTTCAGCAACTGCTTCCCCTCTCGCAGCGCTTCGTTGGACATGATGTGGAAATATAATACTAGAAATGATTCCTGCCAAGCGAGTATAAGCGAAAATGCTAACACACTTTAAGCAGGGACTCAATGCTCCTCTTCTTACACCTGATATAAGCCGTGAACGCTGCTGTTACTCACCACCTGATGACGGGATACTGTATGGGTCCTCCGACTCACTCTGCACCTCCGTCACGGTTGGATCCCAGCAAGCGCTTCTCTGGCTTTCAGGGGGCCGTGATTTAGCACTTTCTCCTCCCGGAGCTCACATGAAGATGCGGCCGTTTGGAAATCACCTTGGCCCAGAAATACAACGAAGAGGGGGTCTGTGAAGCAGAGACAGCCGTACTCTGCATATAAATCACGAAGAAATCCCAATGTCACGACAGACACTCCGGCGCAACACACGGGCACAGACTCCAAAAGCTGGTGTGGAAAAGATGAAGGTTTATTCACACATCAAACAAGGTCCAACATGACGCGTTTCGGCTGCCAGACATGCAGCCTTGATCACATAGCGCTATGAACAGACATGTGCAGTTTATATACAGGTGAGTGTAGTTTGGATGTAGTAGTCTGATTACTATGTCCATTATCATGAGTGAGCATTTTACTACAGCTAGCGCCAAAAGTCATATGTGTCATTTTACTGCAAGCAGGAAAACGAGCTACTAGTGACATGATAAGGTATAGAAACAACAGGAACAACAGACTATGCACAAATAAAAATAAATATAATTATAAAGATAGAGATAACATCCTGTGGCGGCGAAATTCATTGGGATGACCCTGTCAGTACAAAAAAATCAAAGACCTATATATATATATATACATTCATATAAAGGTAATATGCATATATATATATACATATGCAGCCTAAAAAACATATTACTAGGCTCAAATATGCCCAAAATTGCATTGTAAATTTGTTTACATTTGAAATAATAAAGAAACATACACCATGAAATTTTCATGATATAGAGAAGAAAACTGCTCTCAGATTGCTTTGAAATCATAGCCTTTATTTTCAAAGGTAAAAAGGCAAGATCATAGAGGCAGATTAGCCTAGAGAGGCTGCATGTAGAAACAGTTGGAAAAACTGGCGCTGTGCCTTTAAGACCTCCAGGAACCTCCAGGCTCCCATCATGCCCCACAGGTGACAGTTAGGTCAGTTCTTTTGGACGACGTATAACAGTGTAAACACAGCAGGTGTAACAGATACATATTTATAGGCCTGGTATTCGTCCGGGGAGGAGGGAGGGTTGCTTATGACTTTGATAAGTATACCCCTGGAAGAGAACTAGGATTACAGGTAAGTAACTTATCCTTCTCTTCCATGGGATACTCATCAATAGTCATAAGCACTGAATAGAGTAGCAAGCCCATCCCCATACCCTGCGGATGAATACCAGCAGATCATAACCTGTTAACAAAACATATATTTCCCAAACAAGTTTCTCAAGGATGCTTGTCCAAACCGAGCATCTGCTTGAGTGTCAGAATCAAGGCAATAATGGCGTGCGAAAGTGTGCACCGAACGCCATGTGGCTGCTTTACATATGTCCTGAATAGGTACATTACTAAGCATCGCTATTGTAGCGGCTTTTCCCCTTGTAGAATGAGCTCTCGGCTTGCCCGGGAGCTGTTTGTGTGCCAGCTGATAGGATAACATGATGCATGACACTATCCATCTAGCAATGGACCTTTTAGAGGCAGGAAAACCAGTGGTCAATGGACCATAATTAACAAAAAGCCTGTCCGCCTTTCGTACACTTTTTGTTTTATCTAGATAAAATTTTAACACTCTTTTCAGATCTAGAGAGTGCAAAGCTCTCTCAGCAGGAGTGACAGGGTTCGCAAAGAAAGTAGGAAGTGTGATTGACTGGTTGATGTGAAACTCCGAGACCACCTTAGGAAGGAACCTCGGGTGAGTTCTAAGCACCACTCTGTTCGCATGGAAAACGAGATAAGGCTCTGAAGAGCACAAGGCTTGTATCTCGCTCACCCTACGAGCAGATGTGATTGCCACGAGAAATGCAGTGTTCCACGAAAGATGTTGCAGGGAGGCTTTGTGGATAGGTTCGAATGGGGGACCCATTTACTTAGAGAGGAACACATTAAGCTCCCAGGAAGGAGATGGAGACCTAACTGGTGGGTAAACCTTTTTTAGACCCTCCAGGAAGTCCTTAACAACTGGCATCTGAAAGAAAGAAGCCTGAGTGGGAGACTTTCTATATGCTGTAATCGCTGCCAGGTGAACCTTTATGGAGGAATATTGCAAACCTGCTTTGGCCAAATACAGTACGTAGGGTAACAGTACCTGTTCCTGACCTCGAATAGGGTCATGACCCTCAGCAGTACACCACATGTAAAAACGCTTCCACTTAAAAGCGTAAGACTTTCTCGTAGAAGGTCTCCGGGCCTCCTTCTAGATCTGCATGCAGTCTTGAGAGAGACATAAATGTCCATATTGGATGAACTCAGGAGCCATACTGCTAACCTCAGGGACGGCAGGTTGGGATGGAACACCTTGCCGCCCGCCTTGGTCAGCAGATCCGGATGACATGGTAACCTCCTGTGTGGTACTTTGGACAGATGAAGAAGGTCCGGGTACCACCATTGGCGAGGCCACTCTGGCGCAACTAGGATCATCTCCGTCTTGGATTCGTACAGTTTCCTGATCACCAGGGGAATAAGGGGGACTGGTGGAAAAGCGTAGAGTAATGTCTCTGACCAGTCTATCAACAGAGCATTCCCCTTGGAGCCTGGTTGCGGGTATCTGGAGGCGAAGACGCAGCATTTTGCGTTTTCTGCGTCCGCGAAGAGATCTATGTCTGGTGTTCTCCAGCTGCGAGAAATGTCTTGCGCAACTTCTTGTTTTAGCACCCAGTCGTGCGCTTCTGCGAAATGCCTGCTTAGGCCGCCCGCTTGGACGTTGAGGACGCCTGGTAGGTGAATTGCGGAGATCTTCATGTCTCGTGCTAGAAGACTCTTCCAAATCGCTTGCGCTTCCAGAGACAGGGGTCTGGACCTGGTGCCCCCCTGCTTGTTCAGGTAATACATCGTTGTTGTATTGTCCGTCTGAACAAGCAAAGCCGTCGACTTGATGGAAGGAAAGAACGCCTTGAGAGCGAGATGCACCGCTCTGAGCTCCAGCATGTTTATGTGGTATAGCTGTTCTCTTTCTGACCACATTCCTTGTATCTGTAGTGACCCCATGTGAGCGCCCCATCCCTGAAGGGACGCGTCCATCACCAGAGTCTGCTTGGGAAGTTCCTCGTGAAAGGGGACTCCTATCAGAAGATGAGGCCGTCGCATCCACCATCTGATGGAGAGCCGGACAGATAGGGGCAGGGTTACAGTGTCCTCCCAGCGATTGGAGATTTGAGACCATTGTTCCTCCAGAGTCTGCTGCAGAGGTCTCATGTGAAGTCTGGCGTTTGGGACTAGAAAAATGCACGAGGCCATCGAACCCAGTAGAGATTAAACCTGCCTGGCCGTGGGATGAGGTATCTTCAGGAGGGTCTGACACTTGTGGAGAATGGATAATAGTCTCTCCTCCGAAGGATACGCTCTTGCGTTTACTGTATCCAGAGTTGCGCCCAGGTAATGTATCCTCTGAGTTGGATTGAGGATAGATTTTTTTAAATTGACGTGCAGACCTAACTGATGCAGTAGTTGAATGCAGCAAGCGAGGTGATTCTGCAGAAGAGTTGGGGACGCACTTTTGAGAAGCCAATCGTCTAGGTAAGGGTAGACGAAGATTTGTTTCCTCCTCAAGAAAGCAGCTACCACTGCCATGCACTTCGAGAATGTGCGAGGGGCCGGCTTCAGCCCGAAAGGCAGGACCGTTATGTTATGTTAGCCAGATTTATAAAGCGCGCAGCTGCCCCAGCGAAGAGGCGTCCCGGCGCTGCCAGCCACAGAGAGTAGCAGGGTAAAGGAGAGACTGGTAGGCAACAGAAGAAGAGAGTAGGCGGCCTAAGCTAGTGGAAAGAGGAAGGTTTTAATAGCTTTCCTGAAAGCCAACAAGTGATTTAGGCAGCGGATCTGAGGGGGCAGAGAATTCCATAGCTTAGCGGCCGTGTAGTGGAAAGATCGACCACCGGCCCGAACACGCTTCACCCGGGGGACAGTGACTAAATACTGCCCCGAGAACGCAGCTCGCGCGTGGGTTTGTAGGGGGTTAACATATTGGCAAGGAGGCAGGGTGAGGCAAGTTTCATGATCTTAAAGGATAGGCAAAGTGCCTTAAATTGGATCCGTTTGGCCACCGGAAGCCAGTGAAGCCGCCGAACGGCGTCAGTGGTGGAACAGTGACGTGGGAGCCCTAAGAGGGCTCTGGCAGCCGTGAATTGGAAGTGGTCTGATTGAATCTGAAATCTTAGAAACTTCCGATGCCTTCAAGAGGTTGGGATGTGGAAATAGGCATCTTGAAGATCTATAGAGCACAGCCAATCCCCTTGATGTAAGTGCGGGATTATTTGATGTAACGCCAGCATTCTGAACCTCTCTCTCAGAATGAACTTGTTGAGAAGCCTGAGATCTAGTATAGGCCTGAACTCCTTGTTTGGACCTTTCTTTGGGACCAAGAAGTATCGGGAATAGATTCCCTGTCGACGTTGATGCGATGGGACCTCCTCGATGGCCTCCTTTAGGAGTAGAGTGTGTGAGAAGTTGGCCTGGTATATGCTGTCCACTAATTATAGTGGGCACCTTGCACCAGTCCAAACAACCCCTTATTGGAGATAGGTTAAAGACAACCTTTATTGAAAGCTATCCTAGTGGTAGCTATGGAGAGCAGCCTTCAGGCTAAGTCTTGAAGGAATGTAAAGCAGCTTGTTTTACCAGTCTATAATCTCTTGAGTGACCAAATGAAAGAGCACCACACCAGGTATATATTCAAAATATATGTATTTATTACTAAACACACCCCTCTAGTCTCTTTATGAGGCTAGAGTTCGAAGATACATAAGTTATAAGATATTAAATCACAGTAATAGCACAAATACACGTTTGGGTCCTAGGGGCGTACCAAACCATATACCAATAAAGTGGTATGCGAACCACGACTGAACTAGACACTAGGCCTAGAGCCTCTAGAAGTGCTTGGACCACAAGGAACCACCCAAGGTAGTGACACAGGGGACCCACGGGAGACGCGTGCAGTGTAAATACACAACCGCGATACGCCGTTAACTTCTATGGAGAAAGTCGGGATCGGGAAAATAGAGGAAAGGGACACTTAAAAGACGACTAGGACAAAACCCTTTGAGATCTAGGACTTTGAAGAGTCTCTACCCACGGGAGCACCGGAGTACTCGTGTTACCTCACCCAGGGAAGCCGGGTGCATAGGTGCCTTTCGGGGTCGGGTTTCGTCGTCGATTCGAATGGCGATCTGCTGCAAAGTGCTGCTGGCGGCCAAGAGAAAAGTGTCCGGGTGGATCCAAGAGTGGATCGGAGTTCTGGTGAACCTGAAAGCAGAGGGGACAGAGTCTGGGTCACTAGCCAGTGACCAGGAAGGCGATGGACAGATGCCCACCGATGTCGAGTGCTTCAGGTGCGTTGACGGTCGTCTTGACTCTTCAGCCACGAGGTCCGGGAGGCGTTGTCGGCGACCAGGAGCAGGATTCGGGCTGGTACACGATGTCTGTCGAGTGCTGAGGCGTCGGCGACCGGATTGGACCCAACAAGCCTTGGCAACGGCAAGTCTCGATTAAGATGTAGATCGTCGATTGTGCAGACCAGCAAGGTCTGTGGAACTCACCCAGCGAGGGTAAGTGAGGGCAGGCCTGGAGCAACCAGGATGCCAAGTAAGAAAAGGATTGGCCTTCGTTAAGGGCTACTAGCCAACGGGCTAGCGACCGCGAAGGGGCCTCGTGACGCCGCACGTGGAGCTGGCTTACAGGACACTCGTGGAGTGGGGGCCAGTGATCTTCGGTGCAGGTGGTGCTGGAGGCTAGGGCTACTCGGAGCCCAAAGCACGACTTCTTGGGAGACCCAGAAGATGATGCACTTGCAAATGTGCTCGGTGTCCAGGGGTCACGGTCTCAAGTCACCCACGATAGCCACGGGCCTCAGCTTTGCTGGGGACTCAGGGTAGCCTCGGGGAAGTCTGAGAATCCACCTCTGGTGATGCAATGACTTCGGCGTCCGACGGGAGCTTCAGAAATGCGAACCGGACAGATGCTTCTTTGGTGCCTGCCAAGCAGGGGAGTCACTCCTTGACCCCAAGGAGATTCTTCAGTCCTCTAATCTTGTCGTAGAGCGTCGAAGATCCAGGATTCAGTTTCAGAGTTTCGTCCAGGTATAATCTAAAGTCCTAAGGACTGGGTTCCTACCTTTATTCTAAAAATAGGGGTTGGACTACTCTGTGGCCCCACCTATGGGTGGGTCAGGGCAGAGGGGTGGCTACACCCCTTTCCCTTTGTCCAGTTCGCGCCAAAGCAGGGGCTGCAAGCCCCTGATCCGGTTTGAACTGGGGTATGCACAGGGACACCAAATGTGCCCCCAGTGCAGGACTTCAAAGCACCCGAAAGTGCTCCCGCCCAGCCCCAATACACATTATCCTGTCTGGGGAGGTGGTCACACCTCCCTGGGACAGGAAACCTATTGTCCAGGCCTCCCCTGCCGGAGTTTCGTCCAGCAGCAGGAGGCCAGACTCGTGTCTGTGGCAGCAGCATCCATTTTGTGATGCCAGGGCTCTGGAAAGAAGTTACCGGACTCGTCAGAGTTAACATGTCTTTCCCTCTAGAAGGGTGGAATGCTACCCCCGCCGCCAGGATTGGCGGGGGGTAGTATTCCAAGATGTTTGACACCAAACACGACATGTTTAGGTGCAGCCATTCCAAAGTTAGCATTTTACCGCGAGGATATAATGCGCTTAAGAGTATATGGTCAGGCTGCACTACAAACAGCATCAGAGATGGTCTCCGAACGCTGCAGAGGGGCCCTGCTCATGCAGGGGCACCCTCTCACATAGGAACCATGCACTCTGCCTTTAGGATTGATAAGGCCTGCCTTAGGAGTGACTTATAGGTTTATATGTGTGTATGTATTTCGTGATATAGGTAACCTATATCCCAGTGAGGGGTGCATGCACCACCTTACCCAGGCTGCAGTAGCAGACCTGTGGTGTCAGTTTGGATGGCCTTCCAGGGGTGGCATAATACATGCTGCAGCCCCTGGCAGGCCTCTGAGGTACCTATGCCCTTGGTACATAGTATACCATATACTAGGGACTTATAAGGGCACTCCAGATCCCAATCAGTGATGTGCCTAAGGCACATGGAAACCTTTTTACAGAGAAAGCAGATGGACTGGGGCCCTGAATAGCAGGATCCCAGTCCAACTAAGTCATAAACCAGCAAAACACCATAAAAAAAGTGGGGGCAACCATATAGTCAGATTCCACCTTCCTACAGAGTGGCAACCTCTTCTCTCAGAAGATTTATGCGATGGATGACAGTTTTTCGAGGAGGAATAGAAGGTGGAGGGGACTTGAACCTGATGGAGTACCCATTCCTCACAATATTGAGAACCCACTTGTCTAGTGTGATTTTGGTCCACTCTTCCAGATAAAAACGGATACTTCTCCCCACCGGAGTGGGTAACGGACCTAGGGGAAGCAAGCACTCACTGCTTCTGTTGTTGCTGGGCAGCAGGTGTGGACTGCCTGGAGATTCCTCCTCGTCCTCTACCAGGCCGACGCTGGTTTGAATGGGATCTTCCCCGATGTTGCTGGGAAGACCACTGAGGGGTTTGAACCCTCTGGTGGTATTGTCGTCGGTCATAGGGACGATAGCGTTGTCTGAAGTCTTTCCTCTTTTCCAGGCCAACCGCCTTCACGGTGTCTAGTTCGGTCTTCATTCTAGACATTTCGTCGTCAGTGTGAGAGCCGAAGAGCGATGTCCCATTGAAGGGGAGATTGAGGATTCGATGTTGGGCCTCTGGCTTCAAACCCGTCAGTCTCAGCCAGGAAGAGCGGCGGGCACAGATCCCATGCGAATATCCATGGGCAGCGAGATCAGAGGCATCCGCTGCCGCACTGATGACCTGATTTGCCACCAAACCCCCCTCCTGGAGGATCTCCTGGAAGTCCTGCCTGTCTTCTTTCGGTAGCTCCTCTGTGAAGCGTGAGAGAGAGTCCCACAGAGAACGGTCATAATGACCCAATAAAGCTGAGGCGCTGGCCACTTTCATATAGGATGCTGATGTATTACACATCCTCTTGCCGATGGAGTCCATGGCCTTACTGTCTTTATCTAGAGGTACCACAGATGATGCTGCCCCGTCTGGTTTTTCCGTGTTCTGATACGATGACCGAGTCAGGAGGAGGGTCAGCTCTCAGAAAGAGTGGGTCCTGCTCAGGAGCCTTGTACTTCTTGGTGATCCGCGACGGAGCTGCTCCCACCGACGCTGGAATCAGGAATTTTTGAAGGGAAGGCTCTAGCAGACCCGGGACCAGTGGCAGCAGAGGCCTAGATGAAGACCTGTGATGAAGGGTCTCGAAGATGATCGATGTGGAAGGGACAGAGACAGGCATCTCGATATTAAGTTTTGCAGCTCCTCTACACAAGACCTCGTTGAAGGTCACAATGTCATCGATAGGTGATACTCTACTCGGTGGTGAAGAAGAGAGAGTTGGAGAGTAGTCTGCTTTTGAAGGTCTGGAGTCTGAGGACCACGAAGAAGATCTGCGGCTTCGCCTTCTAGGAGAGCGGTGGCGAGTTCTTGAAGACCGACTCCTAGGAGATCTTGATCTATGCCTTCTCGGAGTTGGCGACCTTTGAGGAGTGACACGCCGCTCGCGTCCCACAGACGAATGAACGGATTGTATGATTGGAGATCTGGACCTGCTAGGAGTATGATCCACCCTGGAAATTCTCCGAATCTTCCACTCTCTTAAGCTCCCCAGCCATCTCGGAGAGATGTTAGTTGGAGGCGCTGCAGCCCTTGGCGAGGTTTCAGGAGTGACTTGCACTATCCGGAGATCCGGGGAAGAAGAAACACTCCTGGAGGTTACCACCTGGACATCCTGCGGCGTCAATTTGTCCCTTGACGTCGCCCTAGGTCTCTTGGCAGGAGGGGACCTGTGACTGGACTGCAATTTCCTTGACGTCGATCTCCTCGACGTCGATCTGGACCGCGATGTTCTCCGCGGTGACCGTCTAGGCCCGAGGGCGATCCGCGTGGTCTCAACGTCGACCTCCTCGGTGACGGATGCTTTGACGTCGACCTCCTCGGTGACAGATGCTTCGACGTCGACCCTCTCGGTGACGGATGCTTCGACGTCGACCTGCTCGACGCCGAGTGCCTCGGCGGCGACTTCCTCGTAGGCGACGTCTACCTCCTCGACGGCTATCGCCTGCTATGACGCTCAGTTGACGAATGACTGCGTCTTACCGGCGTCGAGCCCCTCGGTGTCCGGCTCGACGTCGATGCTTGTGGCACTCTCGACGTTGGCGGTGTCTTCGACCTCGTTACAGGTCCTCTCGGAGGCGGGCTGTTCTGTCGACGTTGATTTGTCGACATCGAGCGACTGCCTCCCGCCGTCGTAGGAGAGCCAGAACTGGACCGCCTACGAGATGATGTCGACGTCGGCCTGTGATGGGACTTCGTACCTGAAGTCGTTCGCTTCTCCGGCGAATGGTGCCTCGACGTCGACTTCGACGCTGAAGGGGAGCACAAGGGTACTTTCAACTCCGATCTGTCCCCCGAAGGTGTATGGGACCGGTGTTTCCTTTTCTCACCCTTGTCTTTGCTCTCCAACCTTTTTTGAGAGGAGGGCTTCTTCGAGAGATGTTCTTCTCGGCCACTTGCTGATTTTTCTCTCTCCTGCATAGCATGCAGTCTGATTTTCTCCCTTTCTCTAAGGGTTCTTCTAGAATTTTTTTTGCAGTGATAGCACTCATCTGGTCTGTGAGATGAAGGTAGACAAGCAATACAGACCGAGTGCGGGTCTGATTTAGCCATCTTTTTTCCACAGGCCGGGCACTTATTAAACAAAGCCGGCATTTTGACAGGAAAAAATTGACCAAATTCAGAAAAATAGTAAGATTTAGTACCCCAAGTACTAAAGACGTCGAGTGAAAATCAAAAAATTCACTTTAGATCAACAATTAGTGAGAAAAACCCACTAACTGACGAGCTCAATGCTCCAGGATCCTCAAGAAGGAGCCAGAAAAAAGAACTGACCTAACTGTCACCTGTGGGGCATGATGGGAGCCTGGAGGTTCCTGGAGGTCTTAAAGGCACGGTGCCAGTTTTTTCCAACTGTTTCTATATGCAGCCTCTCTAGGCTAATCTGCCTCTATGATCTTGCCTTTTTACCTTTGAAAATAAAGGCTATGATTTCAAAGCAATCTGAGAGCAGTTTTCTTCTCTATATCATGTAAATTTCACGGTGTATGTTTCTTTATTATTTCAAATGTAAACAAATTTACAATGCAATTTTGGGCATATTTTAGCCTAGTAATATGGTTTTTAGGCTGCATATGTATATATATGCATATTACCTTTATATGAATATATATATATATATATATATAGGTATATGCATATAATTAGTTATTGCTCCGGGGTCCCTGCACGCGGGCGGGACTATTCAGTGCTTATGACTATTGATGAGTATCCCCTGGAAGAGAATGTATAATTGTGCGCAAATCAGTGCAGCCGAACAGTCGCATAATTCCAGTGGCCCTGCTAATACCTCTGACTAGGTCCAGACGTGCTCCTCAGTGGTTCCTTCTTTTTTGTCTCATTGAGTTTATAGTTTAGCTTCTATGGAAACGAGGAAGACTAAACCTGAGGTTACCACTCCACAACACAGACTACTATACCATATAATTACTCTTCATAACACATAATCCCACTCTATATAATTCCTATACATTAAATACCACATACTTTCTGTGAGAAGTTGGCCTGGCATATGCTGTCCACTAATTATAGTGGGCACCTTGCACCAGTCCAAACAACCCCTTATTGGAGATAGGTTAAAGACAACCTTTATTGAAAGCTATCCTAGTGGTAGCTATGGAGAGCAGCCTTCAGGCTAAGTCTTGAAGGAATGTAAAGCAGCTTGTTTTACCAGTCTATAATCTCTTGAGTGACCAAATGAAAGAGGACCACACCAGGTATATATTCAAAATATATGTATTTATTACTAAACACACCCCTCTAGTCTCTTTATGAGGCTAGAGTTCGAAGTACATACGTTACGAGTTAGTTATCTACAGTAATAGCACAAATACACGTTTGAGCCCCAGGGGCGTACCAAACCATATACCAATAAAGTGGTATAAGAACCACGACTGAGCTAGACACAAGGCCTAGAGCCTGTAGAAGTGCTTGGACCACAAGGAACCACCCAAGGCAGTGACACAGGGGACCCACGGGGGACGCGTGCAGTGTATGAACACAACCGCGAACCACCGTTAACTTCTATGGGGAAAGTCGCGATTAGAATTTAAAAGAAAAGGGACACTTAGAGGAGGACTTGGAGCAAACCCTTTGAGAACTAGGCTGTTCTATTGTCAATACCCACGGGAGCACCGGAGTACTCGAGTTACCTCACCCAGGGGAGCCGGGTGCATAGGTGTCTTTCGGGGTCGGGTTTCGTCGTCGCTTTCAATGGCGATCTGCTGCAAAGTGCTGCTGGCGGCCAAGTCGAAAGTGTTCGGGTGGATCCAAAGGTGGATCGAAGATCTGAAGAACCTGAAAGCAGAGGGGACAGAGTCTGGGTCACTAGCCAGTGACCAGGAAGGCGATGAGCAGATGCCCACCGATGTCGAGTGCTTCAGGTAGGTTGACGGTCGTCTTGACTCTTCAGCCACGAGGTCCAGGAGGCGTCGACGACAACCAGGAGCTGGATTCGAGCTGTCCCACAACGTCTGTCGATTGCAGGGGTGTCGGCGACCGGATTGGACCCAACAAGCCTTGGCAACGGCAAGTCTCGTGGAAATGGAAGAAGGACGATGTTGCAGACCAGCACCCAGCGAGGGTAAGTCAGGGCACGCCTGGAGCAACCAGGGAGCCCAAGCAGAAGAAGATTGGCCTTCGGGAGGGCCTACTAGCCAACGGACTAGCGACCGCGAAGGAGCCTCGAGTCGACACACGTGGAGCTGGCTCACAGGACACTCGTGGAGTGGAGGCCAGTGATCTTCGGTGCAATCGGTGCTGGAGGCTGGGGCTACTCGGAGCCCAAAGCACAACTTCGTGGGAGACCCAGAAGAGGATGCACTTGAAAATGCGATCGGTGTCCAGGGGTCACGGTTCCACATTACCCACGACAGCTACGGGCCTCAGCTTTGCTGGGGACTCAGGGCAGCCTCGGGGAAGTCTGGAAATCCACCTCTGGTGATGCAAAGACTTCGGCATCCGGCGGGAGCTTCAGCGATGCAGACTGGACAATTGCTTCTTTGGTGCCTGCCAAGCAGGGGAGTCACTCCTTGACCCCAAGGGAGATTCTTCAGTCCTCTAATCTTAAAGTAGAGCGTTGAAGTTCCAGGATTCTGTGTCAGAGTTTCGTCCAGGTAAATCTAAAGTCCTAAGGACTGGGTTCCCTTACTTATACTAAGGTAGGGGGTTGGACATACTCTGTGACCCCACCTATGGGAGGGTCAGGGCAGAGGGGTGGTTACACCCCTTTCCCTTAGTCCAGTTTCGTGCCAGAGCAGGGGCTGGAAGCCCCTGAGCCGGTTTGAACTGGGGTATGCACAAGGGACACCAAGTGTGCCCCCAGTGCAGGACTTCAAAGCACCAGAGAGTGCTCCCGCCCAGCCCCAATACACACTATCCTGTCTGGGGAGGTGGTCACACCTCCCTGGGACAGGAAACCTATTGTCCAGGCCTCCCCTGCCGGAGTTTCGGTCAGCAGCAGGAGGCCAGACTCGTGTCTGTGGCAGCGGCATCCATTTTGTGATGCCAGGGCTTGGAAAGTCAGTACCGGGCATACCGGTGTGTACATGTCTTTCCCTCTAGAAGGGTGGAATGGTACCCCCGCCGCCAGAACTGGCGGGGGGGGGGGGTAGTATTCCAAGATGTTTGACACCAAACACAACATGTTTCCGTGCAGCCATCCCAAAGTTAGCATTTAACGCGAGGTTATAATGCGCTTAAGAGTATATGGTCAGGCTGCACTACAAACAGCATCAGAGAAGGGTCTCCGAACGCTGCAGAGGGGCCCTGCTCATGCAGGGGCACCCTCTCACATAGGAACCACGCACTCTGCCTTCAGGATTGATAAGGCCTGCCATAGGAGTGACTTATAGGTTTATATGTGTGTATGTATATAATGATATAGGTAGCCTATATCACAGTAAGGGGTGCAGGCACCACCTTACCCAGGCTGCAGTAGCAGACCTGTGGTGTCAGTTTGGATGGCCTTCCAGGGGTGGCACAATACAGGCTGCAGCCCCTGGTAGGCCTCTGAGGTACCTATGCCCTGGGTACATAGTATACCATATACTAGGGACTTATAAGGGCACTCCAGATTCCAATCAGAGATGTGCCTAAGGCACATGGAAACCATTTTAGAGAGGAAGCAGCTAGGCTGGGGTTCTGATTAGCAGGGCCCCAGCCAGACTAAGGTCGAAAAACAGTGAAGCATCAGCAAAAAGTGGGGGTACCCATGTGAAGCAGATCCTACTCTCCTACACAACCCCCCCAAACGTAGGGACATTAAACTAACCTTGCCCAGTTAAGTCTTCATGTTCTAAGTGGAAGTACCTAGAGAGTCCATCTGCATTGGCATGGTTACTCCCAGGTCTATGTTCCACTGTGAAGTCCATCCCCTGTAGGGAAATGGACCACCTAAGCAGTTTGGGGTTTTCACCCTTCATTTGTTTTAGCCATAAGAGGGGCTTATGGTCTGTTTGAACAAGGAAGTGAGTACCAAACAGGTATGGCCTCAACTTCTTCAGAGCCCAGACCACAGCAAAGGCCTCCCTTTGGCTGACCAACGTTTCTCTCTAGGGGTCAGCCTTCTGCTAATGAAAGCTACTGGCTGATCCTGACCTTCTTCATTCAATTGTGACAGTACAGCCTGCTTCAGGTCATCAAATGCCTTTTGACAGCTAACTGTCCACTGAACCTTTTTGGGCATTTTCTTGGAAGTTAAGTCATTCAGGGGTGTCACTATTGATCCATACCCCTTGACAAATCTCCTATAGTACCCAGTCAGGCCTAAGAAGGCTCTCACCTGAGTCTGGGTAGTGGGAGCAGTCCAGTCCATGATGGTCTGGATCTTGTTCTGCAGTGGTTGAACCTGGCCTCCACCCACAAGGTGGCCCAGGTACACAACCTGACTCTGCCCTATCTGGCACTTGGTGGCCTTGATAGTCAGGCCTGCTTTCTGCAGGGCCTGTAAAACATTTCTGAGGTGGACCAGGTGATCCTCCCAGGTGGAGCTAAATCAGCAATATCATCTAGATATGCTGCACTATAGGCTTCCAGACCTGTAAGGACTGTATTCACCAACCTCTGAAAAGTGGCAGGTGCATTCTTCAGACCAAAGGGCATCACCACAAATTGATAATGCCCACTAGGGGTTGAGAATGCTGTCTTTGGCTTTGCATCATCAGCTAGTCTGATCTGCCAGTAGCCAGCTGTCAGGTCAAATGTGCTTAGATACTTGGCTGAGGCCAAAGTGTCTATTAGCTCATCTGCCCTTGGTATTGGATGGGCATCGGTCCTAGTGACTGCATTGAGACCCCTGTAGTCCACACAAAACCTCATCTCTCTTTTCCCACCACTGGTGTGAGGTTTTGGCACAAGGACCACTGGACTAGCCCAAGGGCTATCTGAGGGTTCAATAACTCCCAAATCCAACATCTTCTGGACTTCTGTCCTGATACAGTCCCTGACATGGTCAGGTTGCCTATAAATCTTATTTTTATTAGGCAGACTGTCCCCAGTGTCCACTTCATGAGTGCACCAGGTAGTCTGACTGGGTGTCAGTGAGAATATGTGTCTGAACTGATTGAGCACCTGTCTGCAATCAGTCTGCTGCTGGGTAGTGAGGCTGCCGGCCAAGGCTACACCATCCACTGACCCATCATCAGGGTTCTGTGAGAGCAGGTCAGGGAGTGGGTCACTCTCTTCCTCCTGTCCCTCATCAGTAGCCATGAGCAAGCCCATGTCTGCCCTGTCCACATATGGTTTTAACCTGTTGACATGGAGAACCCTGTGGGGACTCCTGGGTGTTCCTAGGTCTACTAAGTAGGTAACCTCACCCTTCTGCTCAACAATGGTATGGGGTCCACTCCATTTGTCTTGGAGAGCTGCTGGGGCCACTGGCTCCAACACCCACACCTTCTGTCCTGGCTGGTAAACAGTCAGTACAGCCTCTTGGTCATGCCAGGCCTTTTGAAGTTCCTGGCTAGCCTCAAGGTTTTTGGTTGCCTTTTTCATATACTCAGCCATCCGGGAGCGGAGACCAAGTACGTAGTCCACTATGTTCTGCTTTGGGGGCTTGAGAGGTAACTCCCATCCTTCCTTCACCAAGCACAGTGGACCCCTGACAGGGTGACCAAACAAAAGTTCAAAAGGGCTGTAGCCAACCCCCTTTGAGGCACCTCCCTGTACGCAAATAAAAGGCAGGGCAAGAGTATGTCCCATCTTCGCCTAAGCTTTTCTGGGAGCCCTTTAATCATGCCCTTCAAGGTTTTGTTGAATCTCTCAACTAAACCATTGCATTGTGGGTGATAGGGTGTGGTGAACTTGTAAGTCACTCCACACTCCTTCCACATTGCTTTTAAGTATCCAGACATAAAGTTTGCACCCCTGTCTGATACAACCTCCTTAGGGAAGCACACTCTTGAGAAAATTCCCAGGAGGGCCCTTGCCACCACAGGTGCTGTAGTGGTCCTAAGGGGTATAGCCTCTGGGTACCTGGTGGCATGATCCACTACCACCAGGATAAACCTGTGCCCAGATGCGGTTTGGGGATCCATGGGACCAACAATGTCAATCCCCACCCTTTCAAAGGGCACCCCCACCACAGGTAGTGGTATCAGGGGGCCTTTGTAGTGCCACCTGCCTTGCCACTGGCCTGGCAGGTTACACAGGAGCGACAAAACTCCTTGGTGTCTTCAGACATGTGGGGCCAGTGAAAGTGAGGGACAATTCTGTCCCAAGTCTTGTTCTGGCCCAGGTGACCTGCTAAGGGAATATCATGGGCTAGGGTCAATAGGAAGCCCCTGAACTTCAGAGGTATAACCAACCTCCTGGTAGCACCAGGCTTGGGGTCTCTAAACTCTGAGTACAAGAGTCCATCATCCCAATACACAGTATGGGGACCACTAGCTTTCCCAGCAGCCTCAGCAGCAGCTTGCTGTCTGAGGGGTTCAAGAGAGGGGCAGCTCTGCTGCTCCTGGCTCAGATCTGCCCTGGAAGGTCCCCCTGTCCCCAAGAACTCAACCTGTTCAGGTTCAAGCTCCTCTGGGACAGTTCCTTCCTCAGGACTGAGATCATCCCCTTCAAGGGACTGATCTTCCTTCTGAGCCAAGGGGAAGGCACTGCCTTTACCCTACTACTCCTCTTCTTGGAAGGCACTTGGTCCATTATTCCAGAATCCAAGGCCTGTTCAGTGCTAGACATTTTGGCTTGTGACCTGGTCACAGCAAACACATCTGCAGGGATCCCCAGCATTTCTGCATGGGTCCTGAGCTCCACTTCTGCCCAAGCTGAAGTTTCTAAGTCATTGCCAAGCAAGCATTCAACGGGTAGGTCTGCACTTACCACAACCTTCTTAAGGCCAGTTACCCCTCCCCAGGAGAAGTTAACAACTGCCAGAGTATGGTCTGTTCTGACGTTGCTAGCATTGGTCACTTGGTACATTTCACCAAATATAATCTGCCCAGGATTCACAAGGTCTTTTGTCACCATGGTGACACTTGCCCCTGTGTCCCTAAATGCCAAAGCCTCTCTTCCATTGATTAAAGGCTGTTGTCTGTACTTGCCCAGATTACTGGGACTCACAGAGGAGGTCATATCCATGCCTCCATCACAGACTAGGACAGCCTGAGTGACTAGGTCAGAGCTCATCTCTTTACCCAGGGTCAACCCTGCTAAACCCTTGGCTTGTGTAGTCCCACCACCAACTGTAGCTGCACTAGGGGGAGCAGGTGCCTTAGGGGCATTGGTGGGGGCTGGAGTCGAGTCTTTGGACTTGGTGCAATCACTGGTCCAGTGGGTCTTTTGCTTACAGACCTTGCACCATGGTTTTCTTTGGCCTTTCCCTTTGGTAGACTGTGAATCCCCACCTGAAGAAGATTTTTGGGGGCCTTGTGAAGACTTTTGATCTTTACCCTTCTCCCCACCCTTGTCAGAGGTTTTCGAATCTTGCTTCTAAGGGTCACCACCTTGGTTCTGTACCTTCTGCTTCACCCTGGTTCTGACCCATTTGTCTGCCTTCTTTCCCAATTCTTGGGGAGAGCTCAGATCAGAGTCTACCAGGTGCTGATGCAACAGCTGATTTTGACAGTTATTAAGAATCTGCTCCCTCATTATCAGATTGTACAATCCTGTGAAGTCACATACCTTACTGCCCAATAACCAACCTTCCAGAGCCTTGGCAGAACAATCAACAAAGTCCACCCAGTCTTGAGTCTGTGCTTTTTGGGTATCCCTGAACTTTAACCTGTATTGTTCAGTGGTTAGGCCAAACCCATCAATTAGAGCACTCTTCAAGACTTTGTAATTATCAGCATCCTCCTCTCTAACAGTGAGGAGCTTGTCTCTACCTTTGTCTGCAAAGGAGAGCCACAAGATTGCTGCCCACTGCTCCTGAGGGACCCTCTGTACTTTACAGGCCCTCTCTAGAGCAGTTATCCATTTGTGGATATCATCCCCACTCTGGTAGGGAGGGACAATCTTGCTCAGGTTTCTATGGTCATAAGACCTTTCCCTATCTTTGGGGAAACTGCTGCCACCATGGGACTCTAGTCCCAACTTTTGTCTCTCTCTATAGAGATCTAGGGACTCCCTGTCTATAGCCAATTGCTGTTTCCTGAGTTCAAGTTGAGCTTGCTCATATTGAATCAGTCTCTTTCTCCTCTCATGAGAGGATTCCCTCCTATGAGAGGAGACAGAGGTCCCTATTGAGGTGTCAGAGTGGTTAGACTCCTGAGAAGGAGACCTAGACCTTCTGGGCACACTCAGAACTCTTCCTGGGGGGACAAAGGGAGGTCAGTCTGATCCTATCCCTCCTCCTCCTCCACAGGAGGAATTTGATTCTCCAGGACAAGGTCATTTTCACCTTCCTGGCCAGTTTCAGAGGGGGGCCTGGGTTTCTTCACCCCTGGCCCCTTCCTCATCTTCTGCCCCACCCTCCTTGCCTACCCCTTCAGACCCTAGGGGCCTGCTGAGATCATCAGCTAGTAACACCTCCCTGAGGTGTTGGGTGCTGACACTTTTGCCTGTCTTCAACTTCCTAGTAGTGCATAAGGCTCTCAATTCCAAGAATGGGAGTTTATCATACTTGGAGGGAAGAAGCCCACTGGCTTCTGGCAAGGACTCACTGGGTCCTGGCTTTGAAGACATCACTAGTGAGGTGTGGTGTATGCACTACCTACTCTAGTGTGGCCTACTAAACTCTCTTGAGTTGTAGAAAGGGTGTGCTGTCCCTTAACACACAACTCTAAGTTCAGTAGAACTTACTGTATTACTTAGCTTGATTATATGTACCTTAGGTACCCTTAGTGGTTTTCAGTTGATCAATTCAATTGAGATTATCTGGTAAAACAATAGCAAGCTGGAATCCCACACGCTGCACACCAATGTGAGAAGTTGGCCTGGCATATGCTGTCCACTAATTATAGTGGGCACCTTGCACCAGTCCAAACAACCCCTTATTGGAGATAGGTTAAAGACAACCTTTATTGAAAGCTATCCTAGTGGTAGCTATGGAGAGCAGCCTTCAGGCTAAGTCTTGAAGGAATGTAAAGCAGCTTGTTTTACCAGTCTATAATCTCTTGAGTGACCAAATGAAAGAGGACCACACCAGGTATATATTCAAAATATATGTATTTATTACTAAACACACCCCTCTAGTCTCTTTATGAGGCTAGAGTTCGAAGTACATACGTTACGAGTTAGTTATCTACAGTAATAGCACAAATACACGTTTGAGCCCCAGGGGCGTACCAAACCATATACCAATAAAGTGGTATAAGAACCACGACTGAGCTAGACACAAGGCCTAGAGCCTGTAGAAGTGCTTGGACCACAAGGAACCACCCAAGGCAGTGACACAGGGGACCCACGGGGGACGCGTGCAGTGTATGAACACAACCGCGAACCACCGTTAACTTCTATGGGGAAAGTCGCGATTAGAATTTAAAAGAAAAGGGACACTTAGAGGAGGACTTGGAGCAAACCCTTTGAGAACTAGGCTGTTCTAGTGTCAATACCCTCGGGAGCACCGGAGTACTCGAGTTACCTCACCCAGGGGAGCCGGGTGCATAGGTGTCTTTCGGGGTCGGGTTTCGTCGTCGCTTTCAATGGCGATCTGCTGCAAAGTGCTGCTGGTGGCCAAGTCGAAAGTGTTCGGGTGGATCCAAAGGTGGATCGAAGATCTGAAGAACCTGAAAGCAGAGGGGACAGAGTCTGGGTCACTAGCCAGTGACCAGGAAGGCGATGAGCAGATGCCCACCGATGTCGAGTGCTTCAGGTAGGTTGACGGTCGTCTTGACTCTTCAGCCACGAGGTCCAGGAGGCGGCGACGACGACCAGGAGCTGGATTCGAGCTGTCCCACAACGTCTGTCGATTGCAGGGGTGTCGGCGACCGGATTGGACCCAACAAGCCTTGGCAACGGCAAGTCTCGTGGAAATGGAAGAAGGACGATGTTGCAGACCAGCAAAGTCTGTGGGACTCACCCAGCGAGGGTAAGTCAGGGCACGCCTGGAGCAACCAGGGAGCCCAAGCAGAAGAAGATTGGCCTTCGGGAGGGCCTACTAGCCAACGGACTTGCGACCGCGAAGGAGCCTCGAGTCGACGCACGTGGAGGTGGCTCACAGGACACTCGTGGAGTGGAGGCCAGTGATCTTCGGTGCAATCGGTGCTGGAGGCTGGGGCTACTCGGAGCCCAAAGCACAACTTCGTGGGGGACCCAGAAGAGGATGCACTTGCAAATGCGATCGGTGTCTAGGGGTCACGGTTCCACGTTACCCACGACAGCTACGGGCCTCAGCTTTGCTGGGGAACCAGGGCAGCCTCGGGGAAGTCTGGAAATCCACCTCTGGTGATGCAAAGACTTCGGCATCCGGCGGGAGCTTCAGCGATGCAGACCGGACAATTGCTTCTTTGGTGCCTGCCAAGCAGGGGAGTCACTCCTTGACCCCAAGGGAGATTCTTCAGTCCTCTAATCTTAAAGTAGAGCGTCGAAGGTCCAGGATTCTGTGTCAGAGTTTCGTCCAGGTAAATCTAAAGTCCTAAGGACTGGGTTCCCTTACTTATACTAAGGTAGGGGGTTGGACATACTCTGTGACCCCACCTATGGGAGGGTCAGGGCAGAGGGGTGGTTACACCCCTTTCCCTTTGTCCAGTTTCGCGCCAGAGCAGGGGCTGGAAGCCCCTGAGCCAGTTTGAACTGGGGTATGCACAGGGACACCAAGTGTGCCCCCAGTGCAGGACTTCAAAGCACCAGAGAGTGCTCCCGCCCAGCCCCAATACACACTATCCTGTCTGGGGAGGTGGTCACACCTCCCTGGGACAGGAAACCTATTGTCCAGGCCTCCCCTGCCGGAGTTTCGGTCAGCAGCAGGAGGCCAGACTCTTGTCTGTGGCAGCGGCATCCATTTTGTGATGCCAGGGCTTGGAAAGTCAGTACCGGGCATACCGGTGTGTACATGTCTTTCCCTCTAGGAGGGTGGAATGCTACCCCCGCCGCCAGAACTGGCGGGGGAGTAGTATTCCAAGATGTTTGACACCAAACACAACATGTTTCCGTGCAGTCTCCGAACGCTGCAGAAGGGCCCTGCTCATGCAGGGGCACCCTCTCACATAGGAACCACGCACTCTGCCTTCAGGATTGATAAGGCCTGCCATAGGAGTGACTTATAGGTTTATATGTGTGTATGTATATAGTGATATAGGTAGCCTATATCACAGTAAGGGGTGCAGGCACCACCTTACCCAGGCTGCAGTAGCAGACCTGTGGTGTCAGTTTGGATGGCCTTCCAGGGGTGGCACAATACAGGCTGCAGCCCCTGGTAGGCCTCTGAGGTACCTATGCCCTGGGTACATAGTATACCATATACTAGGGACTTATAAGGGCACTCCAGATTCCAATCAGAGATGTGCCTAAGGCACATGGAAACCATTTTAGAGAGGAAGCAGCTAGGCTGGGGTTCTGATTAGCAGGGCCCCAGCCAGACTAAGGTCGAAAAACAGTGAAGCATCAGCAAAAAGTGGGGGTACCCATGTGAAGCAGATCCTACTCTCCTACACTTTCTATCCACATAATTTCACAACACACAACGTACATCCACTCCATTCCAAAAAACACTAGTAAAAAACTTTTACATTTACAACGCCAATAGCTCTAACTCTTGCAAATGCGAGACATATTACATTACATACGCTTCTTTAACTTGTAGTCGCGTTTGCAGAGTGGTGGAAAAAGGGGGCTGGGCCTCCGACCAGCGCTCAGGAATTCTGCTGCGTAGGACTTATAGGAGGTACCAGGAGGGCTTCTTGGCCCCCAAAGTCCCTCAGGAGTAAAGTAGACTTCATCCCCCAACCAGTACTGTGCCTGGAGGCGCATTTGCATAGTGGTGGAGAAAGTGGGGGCCTGGCCTCCGAAGACCTCTTAGTAATCCCACTGTGTGGGACTTACTGGAGGTAACAGGAGGGGTAGTTGGCCTCCAAGGACATCCTTGGGGGACAACTACCCCTCCTATTACCTCCGGTAAGTCCCACACAGCAGGATTGCTAAGTTCTCATAACAGGCCACACCCCCTTTGCCCACCACTCTGCAAACGCGCTCCCTGGCGCGTTCTTGGATGGGGATTGAAGTCGCCTTCGCTGTTGGCGGTCCTTAGGGGCCAACTAGCCTAGCTGTTACCTCCAGTAAGCCCGACACAGTGGGATTGCTGAGGGGTGGACACAGGCCACGCCCCCTTTCTCCACCACTCTCCAAACACGCTTCCTGGCGCACACTTAGTTGGGGGATAAAGTCCCCTTGCCTCCCGAGGATCCCTGGAGGCCAACTAGCCCTCCTGTTACCTCTAGTAAGCCCCACATAGCTGGATTGCTGAGATTGGTCAGAGGCCACAACCCCTTTTTACACCACTCTGCAAACACGCTTCCTGGCGCACTGCTGCTTGGGGGATGAAGTCCACTACAGTCCTGAGGTCCTCGGGACACAAAGGGACCTAATCGACCCCCACCAGTGCGCCAAGAGGCGTGTTTGCAGAGTGTTGAAAAAGGGGCGTGGCCTCAGACTACCTCTCATCAATCCCACTGTGTGGGGCGTACTGGAGGTACCTGGTGGGCTAGTCGGCCCCCAGGGACCCTCAGTAGCAATTGGGGACTTCATTTCCCAACCCAGAGCGTGCCAGGAGGAGCGTTTGCAGGTGGTGCAGGGAGGGGGCGGGGCCTCCAGCGAGTTGCCGGTTTCTTTTTTTAATTTTCTTTTGGAAAGGGGGGCTGTGTGGCCCCCATTCCCTTGACCCTTTTTGGCCCCAGGGACCCCATACCCAGGGCCTGAGCCATTTATTGTTTTTTAAATTGAAAAGGGAGGAGAGGGTGCGAGGCCCCTCTCTCAAGGCAAATTGCAGCCCCGGGGACCCCATCCCCCAGAGCTAGGCCTTTGTTTGTTTTTTTATTTTTTTAAAGGGGAGGAGGGCCGTGTGGGCCCCCTTTCCAGGCTGATTTCGGCCCTGGGGATCCCATCCCCCAGCAAAAAGTTTTTTTAATGGAAGGGGGGCCACGTGGCCCCCCTTACCTGGGCCAATTTTCGCCCCGGGAACCCCATTCTCCGGGGCCTGGCCTTATTTATTTGTATTTTTAAATTAAAAAGGGGAGGAGGGGCCGAGTGGCCCCCCTCCCGGACCATTTTTGACCCCGGGGCCCCCACCCCTCGGGGCATGGCCTCTGTGTTAGGGACCGCCCCAATCCCCCCGCGGTCCCTGCCCGCTCCCCACCTCGTGCGGGAGCTGGCATTGCTTTTGGGCAGAGGTGGCTGCTGACATGCAGCTCTCTTTACTCAAAAGCAATACTGCTTCGCTTCATGGAAGCGAGAGCAGTTTTCCTGCTCTCGCTTCCATGAAGCGAAGCAGAAGTTTGCTATGGCACGGCAGGAGCAGTGCTCCCACCCTGCCATAGCAAACTGCAATGTCCCGGGGGTGGGCACCCCGGGACATTGCTGGAGCCGGCCCAGGGGGGTGGCGATCCCCAGGGCCAAGGAGGGCTCCTGGAGTGGCCTGCGCGGCCCCCCTCCCAGAATTTGCATAGCCCCGAGGAGGTGGTGGTCCCTGGGGGTCCGCAACGGACCCCGCATTATATAATCTTTGCCCTGGGGAGGTCCCTGGGGCAGCGTGGGGGCAGGCAGGAGCCCCTCCACGCCTTTTCTTTATTTTTACAGCCCCGGGGAGCTGCCGGTCCCTGGGACTGCGGGGCCCGCGTGCCCCCGCATATCTTTAAATTAGCCTTGGGGAGGTGGCGGTCCCTGGGGCTGCGGGGCCACGCAGGCCCCCGCATCACATTTGGCATTGCCCCCGGGACCTGGCCCACCCGGAGGCTTAATTAAACAAAGCGCGGGAGACCGAGCTTTGTTTTTTAAAAACATTTTCGGCGGGATTCGCGGACCCTACGTAAATCCAGCTGAAAATATTTTTTAAAAAAATGCTTTTTTGGACCCTCGGGTCCCTGTGGGACCCCCTAAGCAGGCCTAGGGGGGTCAGGTTGTTCCTACCCTGCCCCCTTTTCTTGTTTTTTTACCTTTTTTCTTGTGAATCTGTTCAACGGACTCACAAGATGGCTGCCAACACTTCCTGGTTGAAGTGTTGGCAGCCAATCAGAGTCAGGCTCGAGATCGGAAGGGTTCGTGGATCCACCGCGGTCACCAGATACTAATATTTCTAAATTAATGAATTTCTCAGGAAATACTGAACGGATGTACACCATTTAACAAAAAGAGTGCCAAATTTGGTGTAATTCCGTTCAGCAGTTCGGGCTGTAGCTGCGACAAAAGTTTCCTATGGAAATTAACAAGGAGAAAACGTGTTTTGGGACCCTCCTTTTTTATCGGCCCCCGCTTGACGAATCACTCAGAAACTTTCAAGACAGGAGCTGACTGGAGCGTCCCATTAGTTTTGAAAATTTCATGAACATTCGTCAAACGGCGCTAAAGATATTGGCAAATCAAAAAACGCTTTTCCTATGGAAACGAGGTAACTATAACTACCTACTGAATATATATATATATGGAGATAATCCTGAAAATCTTCTGGAATGACTGGAACAGGTAGAACTGAGCAGAGCTCAGTGAAGTCTCCCTCACACGATGTGCAGTAGAAAATCTGGGGGGTTAGGGCTTCCCATAGGAGTGTTCCAGAGGGTGGTGCAACCCGATTGGTTGAAACTTAAGTTTGGTATCTTTTTTAAAAAGGACTATGATATGTTACTAGACTGAAAGGCCAGGGCCTTTCTAGTCTATACCTATATTACTTTTCTAACATGTATTGGGACTCTCATCTCGACGACAGGGAATGATCTGAGCATGTGAATCTATGAAATATCCAATACTGGACTAACCCACAAGCCACCTATAGTATGCTACAGAACAGAGCTATGCTTGGGATCATAGAACATCTAAAGGTAGGGACTGAGTAACCATTCCACCTCAGTACCCACGAGCCCGAATCTGACTAGCTATAGTGCCTCACTTGCCCTCCTAACCTTGAAAGAGAAGCAAATGAATTGGCAACCCAGAACACAACACTCTTGACACTCTCAGGGATCGCGGTAACATGACACACCCTTTCACTCTGTCACTCGTACTCATCCACAATAAAATAAATAAAAGACATGAAGGAAGTTTAGAATATTTATTCAAACGATTGTGTCCTAAAATGCAGTTTTTGTGCCACAATTAGAAGACAAATGCATATCAAAAATACTGTTAGCATGACTATTGAACCATATACTATAAAAAAAGCTCTGTCGTGGTATAAGACAGATTAGCCTACACCCCCCCACCACCTTTCTACTGAAGCTAAATGATTATATATCAAAGATCTCTGGGATTAGTAGCAGACCCTGTCCCTTAGCATACACAGATGGATACTCCACTTGTCAGCTGCCGCAATGATCTTGTCTCAGAACCTTCGCTCCATGTGTTTTCTTACTCTTGTACTCAGTTATATGACAAGACATGTGTGCTCATAAACAGCAGCTGTGTTCTTGTGTTATATCTAGGTGCTAGTGCCTGACCAGAGAGAATAACAAGGGGTATTGTTGATTGACCCTGCCTATGGTGTTTAGACTAAATCCCAGGAAAATAACAGAACGGGAAAACATATGCAGGTTCTGTGTAAAAGTACAGAGTGGCACTAAGCAAGTATGTTTATATAGTAACAAGTGCAAATGAAATGCAGTCTACAACGTGCACAATTAGGCTAACATAGGGAGAACTACACTGGGCCATGCAGGAAACACTTGACAACCTCTCTTTGGTCAGGATAATAGCACTCAAGAGAATGTTAAATATAATGAATGTAATTGCAAGATAAACATACTCAAAGCATAGTTTAAAATTGCCAGTTACTGAAAGTGAATAGAGGAAATGTCAATTTGGAAAAAAAGTCAAATCAGGGTGCATCGGAGGAATTTATTGTGTCACTCGCCATCTCAAAGGCTAGAGACTCCATAAAGGAGTCTGAGTCGGCACAGAATGATTGGTCAACTGCCCAAGTTACGAGCTCCAAAGAACAGACATGATCTCCAGTCTCAGCCAATGCAAAGACAGTTACTGGGCAACCTACATTCGTGTCAGCAAAGCCTGTATCCAGTGAGCCATGTGCTGATGTACAAGCTTGCTCATAGGCTAGTGGCTCAAACCGTGCATTGTGAAGAAATAAAAAAAGACAGGGAACAGTTCTAAAAATGGTCGCTAAGGGACTCATTAGTAGTCCAATGTCCAAGATAGAGGGTGTCTGTGAAGCCAGGCAAATGTCCAGTGCCTATTCGAAGGGCCACCAGATACAGTGGAACACGGGTTGCACGCAGGTAAAACAGGCAGGTCAAAATGTTAGGGACCAATCAAGATCCAGTTCCTGCAGGAAGTAACATTCCAAGGATCTGAAGCATATGCTCATGGTAGTTTTGGAGTGGTGCCAGCTCGAGAGCGCCTGCAAAAAGAGCCTCCATTGCGGAGAGGCAGGAACAGGATAAGAAGGCACAACAGCAACAGAAATCCTCCAACACACTAGAAAAAATGGAATAAAACCTGGTATTACCACAAAGATGGTTTGAAAAAAACTAACAAGGCCTGAACCTACAGCCATAAAAAAGTGGGCAAGGTCGGCCTTACTAGAGGCATTAAAGATTTGATTCTCTGAAGTGCAGGGGAAGATTTGTATTTAACAATGACTGTATTTCACTAAAAGTTCTAGCCGCCTGCAATTCGAAGGTCTCTCGAGCAGATGTTAGAGCCACTTCTCGTTTAAACAATATTGCTTTGAGGTCTGCTTAGCTTGTTGAAGTCTGCCTTCAAACTTGGAATGGAAGGCCACAATGAGCTATCGACTATCCCATGCGGAGGAGGAAACAAGACATTGTTGCAACAAGTGACTAACTGGGAAACGGATAAAATATACAAGACTCCAGCCTGCATTCCACAACAGTCTGGATCGCCAAGCATGAGATAACTCCCATTAGAGAGTACTGTAATGAAAGGGAGAATTGCGGGAACCAGAATCCCTTTCAGAAAACAAGGCAAATTTGGCGCTGAAGTATTACAGGCACTGTGAATTGTAAACTGTTTACAAACAAGTGAATGTCCAACAGGAGAGTCGCATTCTTCTCCAGTAATAAAAACTTCATTATTAGAACGTTCACAGCGATATGTAAATGGAAGTGACCATCACTCATGAATGAAGCTGCTTCCAAGTGGTTCATATCTACCTATAGGAAAATGTTTCATGCATGCTGTAAATTGAAATGTTCAGATAGGCAATTAAATTACGCCGTATATTAACCATGCTGCTAAAGGTATTTCATCTATGGTAAATGGAAGTTGATCTAATTTTTCTAAATGCAGCAATTTGTAAGTCACGTCTTTCATGGCCATCAGTTGTTGTATATCTGTTAAAATTAAAAGGCAGAAACAAATCACTGCAATTCAAGTAATGTCATGGAACATGTTTGAGGCGTCCAGCTAAACTGCATAATAGACCTAAGCTGACTTTGGCCATGATACAACGTTGATATATCACTTTGCACAATATCAATAACAGATGGCACAATTTTGTTTAAGTTGTAAATACGAGACAACAACATATTAATAATATTACAAACAACAGTTAGCACTTTCTCTAAATTATCCTGGTCAATTTGTCTTAAACGTGCAGCATCTTCTATTTGGGACAATTTCCAAATTTCATTATAAGTAGCATGCATAAATCTTTTAGAACATGGGGATTTAGGACCTAAAAGAAAATCTGATAAATTCATACCCTCGGACAGAAGAGATAGATGTTGTCTCACTGCAGATAGTGTGGAATGTTCCAACTATTGTTGGCATAACTTTCCCACCGAATATGTAGTAACAATACCAGAATGTGTTGACTGAGAATATCGGGGATTATGTCTACTTGATTTAAACCCTGGCGTGTAGTTAAGGAAATGGGCATGACAACCATTTGTGTCCACTGGCCACAACAATTACCAGCCAGGAATGGAAAATGAAGAATTAAATGTACCATTCTGCACCATACAATTTAATTGTTCTTCAGTGTAATTTGTCGAATTCTGCCAGTTATCAAAGTAGGCAACAGAGGAATGGTTGGGGCATTCATTTCTTAAATTTTTGCCGATCCCAGACAGGTAGTCTGCTGGACCGTCTCGTTCAAGAAAATTATTTGTGTGGGAATTAAACAGACTCTAAACAATTTTTCCATGCCCTGAACCTGCCAAGACTTCATACCCCAAATCGATTTCAAATCAATGTTGTCTTTCCAGTAGTCATAGCCTTTAAGGACTAACTGGTCAACAAACAAATCTGTATATATGAGCTTAGTATGACTAAGCATATATTTTTTGGGTGGGGTGGGAACTAATTTGAAATAATATGACGTGGGGTCTGAAGTGTTATATCCTGTAAAATGCATGAACTTATCTTTTTGCTTTTTGGAACTACCTTGAGGATAGGGATGCTGACCAAAGGCTCTGGGCAGAAAATGATGTCCATAGTGAGCATAACAGAAAATATTGGCATAATAGCAGAATTAAACCCCTCCATTCCCTGGACGTATTGGTTACGTCCTCGGCAGCAGTGGTGCTGCTGTGCCGAGGACATAACCATTACGTCCTGGCACCGGCCCATGGGGGAAGTGCTGGCACTCCCCCCATGGGCCGCTAACCTACATGCCCCTACTGGGGGTGGCAGCGGAAGTGCTTCCACTGCCATACCCAACCCTCCAGGGAATGTGATGACGTCGGTGTGCTCACAGAGCCCCAACGTAATCGTAGGCTGCTGGGGACACGCTGGATGTCATTTGCTTCCCATGCATCCAGAGAGATGACGCAGATCGGGTGAGTCCTTCTCTGGGGGGAGAGCGTTTGGGAAAACAGACACAGGGGGAAAGGAAAGAGTTCTTCCTCTCCCCCGGTGCCTGTTTTGAAAGTATTCCTGTCCCACGTTCGCGGGTGAGTCCTGCGATCGTGGAACAGGAATCCATCCATTGGACCACCAGGTATTTTTCTGTTTGTTGTTGGGGGAGCGACCCCTCAGGCAAAGGTCACTCCCCCGCGGCGATGTCTAGCCATGTTTCAACCCCCCCACCTCACCCTCAGGCTGATTCGGCCATTTCTTAGGCTGATAAGCACCACTGGGTGACCAAAACCCACTAAGTACTAAGGGTCGGCCATATATTTTTAGGCCCATCTGCCAGCAAGGGGGGCAGAAGCCACTAGCCCACCAGGAATTTTATTGTATATGGAGCAAAATGTTTTGGGGAATGGCCCCTTGGGCAAGGGTTGCTCCCCTTTTTGGGGTGAATGTTTTGCCCATTTCTGTCCCCCTTGGGGGCAGATCGGCCATATATTTTTAGGCCTATCTTCTCCCAAGGAGGACAGAAGCCACTAGACCGACAGGGATTTTATTGTATATGGCACAAAATGTTTTGGGGAGTGGCCTCTTGGGCACGGGTCGCTTCCCTTTTGGGGGTGAATATTGTGGCTGTTTCTGCTTCCATTGGCGGCAGATCGGCCCTGTATTTTCAGGCCCACGTGCTCCCAAGGGGGGAAGAAGCCTCTAGACCACAGGGAAAGTGTGTTTGGGAAATGTAGTTTGGTTCATGGTCTGCGTGTTTTGTCATCATTTGTGATCGTAATGTTTTTGGTGTAACTTGTCATAGTGGTTTCAGCACTGGTAGAGCTGCAGTTTGTGTAGTTGCAAGTGTTTGGTAAGGAAAGGTTTTTTTATACAGTTTACTCCAAATGAGTATCAATGACCTGCATGAATGTGTTTTTGAGAAATTCTGTAATAATAGCAGCCTATTTAGCTTCTGTTTGAATGTGTGTGAAATTTTCCTTGTATTTGTGCACAATGTGTATTGTGTTGCCTTGTGTGTAATTTTCTTTGGATTTCTTTTCTAGTGGTATATTGCTGGTGCTTGCTGTTTCTGTGCAGAGTAGGTGCTGATGAGTCTAGCAGTCTCTGGAAAGTGAGTGGTATTGTTTTACAGTATAAAGGTCTTTATGTGCTTTGTATTGATTGACTATGCCTTGCATTTGCAATATGCCAGTAGTTTTTAGGTCTCGCCTGAGCCAGCGCATGCGCTGCTCTGCGAGACATTTAGTAGGTGGCTTTTCAGAGTGCTACCCACAGGCTTTTGCTGGCCTCCAGCTTGCGTTCACGATCGCGTGCACGTGCACAGCTGCCTTCTGGGTTGCTGTAATCAGGCTCCTCTGCTCGCACTCCCCCTCCCTTCTCCCCATCAGCCCGGCCGCGCTTCAACTCCCTCCCCCTCCCTCACCACAGAGCGCGTCTTTTAACTTTCAGCCCGGCCACGCTTGTTCAACTCCCTCCCCCTCCCTCACCACAGAGCGCGTCTTTTAACTTTCAGCCCGGCCACGCTTGTTCAACTCCCTCCCCCTCCCTCACCACAGAGCGCGTCTTTTAACTTTCAGCCCGGCCGCGCTTGTTCAACTCCCTCCCCCTCCCTCACCACAGAGCGTGTCTTTGACCAGGGTAACTGTCCCTAGCTGACCCGCGCAGAGTGTTTCCGAGACAGCCAGGTAACCAGTACTGATGCGATGAGGCGCTGGAGGGCACGGTGTGTCTAAGCTAACATTCTCCAAGTGGTTCTGAGACGTGTGGCGCCGGAAGTGCTGTGAGCTGGTGGTGCGTTACCATCCACATGGCTGTGTGGTGCGCAGGAGGGAGTCACGCGCCCATCATATGTCACAGACTTCGAATATCACCATTTCATCATCGTGTCAGCATGAACCGTATCTTAAACTTCCCTTTTGACTCTTTAGAGCTGTTACCCGGGTTGTGTTGTGCTTTTCCATTGTAGGTGTAGTACGGGTCGCGCGCACCCCTCGTGGCGGTGCCCTGAAGTCCAGAAGCAGCAGGGTGGCACCAGCCGGGTGTGCTCTTAACCCTTTCTGTATCCTTGGGTCTCAGCAGGAGGGGCCAGCTGTCTGTACCTGTGCCCATCCTCAGGCTGGCGCTTAAGACTTACCCTTCAGGGCGCTTTGCGCCCCTTTGACATGTGCACGGCCCATGTTATCCAGCAACAGGGACACCATGGTATTCACCTTGCAGGAAACGCACGCTGTCTTTCTTGCCAGTCAAAATCTGCTGATTTATTTCATTAATGATAATGTGCAGTTTTTATGTAACTTTTCATACCACACTCAAGCTGCCTCTGAGCGCTATAGAGATTATTAGTATTACACATTTGAATAGTACTACATTTAGTGTTTTTGAAAGGCTGGGAATTAGATTCGAACTTGTGATCTGCAGAGCACACGGATGTCAGTAGGAAGCAACTATTTTCATGAAATAGGCGCAGCCTCTCTACTGATGATTTAAATTCTGCCAGATTTACCAGTAAAATGTGTCTCCACCTTGCTTATTTCAAATTGTTTCCCTCTCGTATACCACCTTCTTCTCAACAGTCTTTCCTATGTTCAATATTCCCTCGCTCCACCTCTTCCTTCTCCCCTCTTCCAATCCATCCTTCCCCTCTTGTCTTCCCTCATTCCACCCTCTTTCTCGCCTCCCTTCTCTGGCCTGCTTTCACTCGGACCCCTCGGCCTTGTCCCGGCTCCTTTCACGAGGCGTATTTACAGTACACGGATTTATGGCGGGGTGACGGCTCTCCGTCTGACAGTCTGTGAGCGATAAGAGAGGCTTCCTGCTCTTCTGCCCTCCGCCCCCCCAGCACACTCGCTGTCTGGGCCACTCCTGGCAGGCTGGGCGGTGGGGGCTCGACAGCCCGCTAGATTGTGTACAAGCTCATTTTGCACAAGGATTGTTGCATCAGGGCATAAATGTAGGAAACGGACTATGAACCCATTGCAAAAAATGCATCACACATCTATTGCTTATAAAGACTTTAATACGGACAGCAGATTTTTAACTAAAACCTAGTCCCTGAATAACTTTTTAAAACATGTACAAACATATTTACACAATTTCTTAAGAAAGAGGGCCTGATCCATGCATTGTTTTACCAAACAAAGTCGAATTCATGCATCAAGTAAGAAATGTTTCGATTTAAACTCCCAAATTGAAATCAGAGAATCAGGTTTAGCTGAATTTTACATTTATAACGTACCCTCACGAGTGTGCAAATTCTGCCAGTATGTCAGAATTATCACATACATAAATTTAAGGTCAGGTTTGGGAGTTTAGGTATTTCTGGGAGTGGCACGTTACAAAGGAAATCTAAACATAAAGAAAATCAAAGCAGTGGTTATTGTCACATAAATTGTAAGTAATTTCTGACCTCCTACACATATGCGTCAGCATTACTCAGCACAACCACAGCATCACTCAGCGCCACAACAGCATCACTCAGCGCCACCACAGCATCACTCAGCACCCCCAAAACATCACTCGGCGCCACCACAGCATCACTCAGCACCACCACAGCGTCACTCAGCACCACCACAGAGTCACTCAGCACCACCACAGCGTCACTCAGCACCACCACAGCATCACTCAGCACCACCACAGCAACACTCAGCACCAGCACAACATCACTCAGCGCAACAACAGCAACACACAGCACCACCACAGCGTCACTCAAGGCCACAACAATATCGCTCAGGGCCACAACAGCATCACTCAGCGACACCACAGCATCACTCTACGCCACCACAGCAACACTCAGCACCACCACAGCATCACTCAGCACCACCACAGCTTCACTCAGCGACACCACATCATCACTCAGGGCCAACACTGCATCACTCAACAACACCACAGAATCACTCAGCACCACCACAGCATCACTCAGCACCACCACAGCATCACTCAGGGACACAACAATATCACTCAGCGCCACCACTGCATCAGTCAGCACCACCACAGCATCACTCAGCACCACCACAGCGTCACTCAGCACCACCACAGCATCACTCAGGGCCAGCACAGCATCGCTCAGCACCACCACAGCATCACTCACCTTCACCACAGCATCACTCAGCACCACCACCACATCACTCAGGAACACCACAGCATCACTCAGGAACACCACAGCATCACTCAGTACAACCACAGCATCACTATGCGCTACCACAGCATCACTCAGCGCCACCACAGCATCACTCAGCGCCACCACAGCATCACTCAGCGCCACCACAGCATCACTCAGCGCCACCACAGCATCACTCTACGCCACCACAGCATCACTCTACGCCACCACAGCATCACTCTACGCCACCACAGCATCACTCAGCGCCACCACAGCATCACTCAGGAACACCACAGCATCACTATGCGCCACCACAGCATCACTATGCGCCACCACAGCATCACTCAGCACCACCACAGCATCACTCAGCGCCACCACAGCATCACTCAGCGCCACCACAGCATCACTCAGCGCCACCACAGCATCACTCAGCGCCACCACAGCATCACTCAGCACCACCACAGCATCACTCAGCACCACCACAGCATCACTCAGTACTACCACAGCATCACTCAGCACCACCACAGCATCACTCAGGAACACCACAGCATCACTCAGTACTACCACAGCATCACTATGCGCTACCACAGCATCACTCAGCGCCACCACAGCATCACTCAGCGCCACCACAGCATCACTCAGCGCCACCACAGCATAACTCAGGGCCAGCACAGCATCACTCAGTGCTTCTTACACTTTTTAATGACAACTTCTCAGCATGCTGCACAGCAGCCACACTTCTCTACAGCACAGCTTAGAAACATTGGCAAAGTCAATAGCTCTACCTAAACACTTATAAGGCCCCCCAATGCATAGCCAATAGGTCTCGCCTTTGGGACATTATAAGTGTTTAGTTATCCAGCACAATATCCTTGATTAAACAACATCCAGTGTTTCATGGCTAAACACATATAAGGTCCCAAAAGCGAGACCTATTGGCTATGCCAATACTTGTTCTTTTTGTTTTATAAATCTGCACTTTGTTTATTACTTTTTTACACAGCGTTGGGTATAGTTGACTTGTTTGTCAAGTTACTTTTCTAACTAAGGATTATGGCTAGCTGCAGGATGACCGCTCAGCAGGTTGTTGGTATGCTTTTCAAGTCTTATTCTGATCATGATTATGAGACTGACTCTGCATCTGAGGCAGAGGAGGAAGGTCAGGCTTCTAGCAGGGAATTTTCTGTCCGAGAGGAATCATCTGATGAAGCCACTCTCAGTGCGGATGAATGCCGCTTTTAGAGGAAGACACCGGTGTGCCAATAGTGCAGCAAGAGGCATCTGGATTGCAGCCTGGGGCTGCAAGGCTTCCCATTGGAAGTGCTGGACTCTGGGTTGACCAACGTGGTGCAGCCGATGTTGCCTGCCTTTAGTGGTGTTGCAGGGTGTAGAATGAATTGTGATTTTTTTGTGTTTATATATTATTTTCAGTTGTTTATGGACGATGTATTTTTGTATGAGATTGTTGAGCAGACTAATTTGTATACTGAACAGTAGTTGAGGGACAACAGTGCCAGACTTAAGCCCCAATCTAGAGCTACACAGTGGACTTCCACAAATCTGGATGAGTTGAAGAAGTAAACGGTATTTGCTTCTTAGATCCAGCAAACAATGATGGCCAGGGGAACGTACTATCGCACAGACTTGTGTAGTATAAATCTTCAAAAGGACTCAGCTAGTTTGAAGTTGCCCCCTCAGAATATGGTTTGCCACCAATAAACCACAAATATTTAAACATCAAACAAATTGGACTAAACTTAATATCTCCCTTGGTACATACAGTGGGCGATTTACCTTCCACGACGGCCACTGTTGTCACGGTACTTGTATTTTCAGAGGAGCTTTCTTCTCCTCTTTCGATGCCCTGAAGAAGCCCGCCACGGGTGAAACGCGTTGGCTGTATTGGCTTTTTATCTCAAACATTTTTTGAATAAAGGATCAGAAATTCAAAGTTATCCTCTCGTCTTATGTGCATGTGTCTAGCATTTGTGCTGCCTACATCTGTTTGTTTGTTTGTGTTGCCTCTCAGAGTTTTTTGTTTGGTATTTGCTTCTTCTTCGGATGTTGCAATTTGTTGATAACGATTTAGTGTTGTCACAAGATCATCCTGATTGTGACTGTCTTTTCAAGGTTCGGCCTGTCCTTGATCACATTGGTAGATCAATTTTCAGAGATCTATGTGCCAGGGAAAGAAATAGCTGTGGATGAGTCTTTGTTCCTGTTCAAGGGACAATGGTTTTTTAGGCAGTACATTCCTAGCAAGAGGGCACATTATGGAATTAAGATGTATATGCTGTCTGAGAGTAGTACTGGATATGTTTATAATTTCAGTCTACACCAGTAGGGATTCCACTATTGACCCCCCTGGTTGTCCGTCTACTTTTGGAGTTACGGAGAAAATTGTGTAGGAACTCGGTAGAGGACTTTATAACAGTGTAAAAGTAGATAACTTTTACACTGGTGCGCCATTGGTCAGGGAATTGTTCAAAGTGTACACTGTTGAATGTGGCACAATCCGCTCTAACCGTAAAGGTAAAGAGCTTCTTTGTAAAAAAACATTTTAAGGGACAGTGCAGTGCCTTGTGTATCGATGAAATTCTAGCTCTGAAATCTTTTGACAGGAGACCTGTCTATATGCTGACTACCATCCATGATGAAAGTACTTCACCTGTGACTGTTTGGGGTCAGGTTGCTGAAAAGTGCAAGCCGGTGTGCATTTTATTTTAGACTACAATAAGCACATGGGTGGTGTAGATCAGAGGATGGAACCTTACACTGCTGTTCATAAGGCGTACGTTTGGTATAAGAAGTTGGCTAGCCATATATTCCATTTAGCAACCTTCAATGCTTTTGTTGTATTTAAGGATTTGTAGGAAGCTGGCTCTGTATATACCATACCAAAGTGAGGTATAGTGTGCACAGAGTCCAGTGGAACCCCAAAGGTAGGCAGAGGTAAAGTTAGATAGCACCTCACTCTCTATTTGTGGTAGTGTGGTTGAGCAGTAAGGCAGTATCAGAGGACAGTGTTAGGCATTTGTTGTACACACTCAGTCAGCAAATGAATTCACACCCTCAAAGACTGAACTTCAGACCAATTGTTTTTGTATCAAAAATATTCTTTTAGGTATTTTATTTCCTAGAACCAAGCAAGCCTGGCACAGGTAAGTGATAAGTACTTTGCAGTAAATATACAGATTGTAACACAGTTTGGATTGCAATTGTAAATGTACTTTGATTTGATTACAGTAGTGTTACTGGCAATGCAATGCTTTTCAGAATACAGTACATATACTTTGAATGGGACTTTCAGTAAGATTACAGGTAAGTTACTTTTGGATTACTTTTCTTACTCAGAGTAGTATACCTGGATACTACTCTGGGACATTTACTGTAAACAGGTAAGTAAAATCGTTTTTGTTAAACAGTACAATTTTAAAGAATTTCTTCAGGTTTTCAAACTCCACATTTAGAAACTTTTCACAGAAAAACAGTCAATGGTATCCTAAGGAGGAAAATAGTGTTATCGGTTTTGAGGTAAGTATTTAGATCCAGCAAACAATGATGGCCAGGGGAACGTACTATCGCACAGACTCGTGTAGTATAAATCTTCAAAAGGACTCAGCTAGTTTGAAGTTGCCCACCTCAGAATATGGTTTGCCACCAATAAACCACAAATATTTAAACATCAAACAAATTGGACTAAACTTAATATCTCCCTTGGTACATACAGTGGGCGATTTACCTTCCACGACGGCCACTGTTGTCACGGTACTTGTATTTTCAGAGGAGCTTTCTTCTCCTCTTTCGATGCCCTGAAGAAGCCCGCCACGGGTGAAACGCGTTGGCTGTATTGGCTTTTTATCTCAAACATTTTTTGAATAAAGGATCAGAAATTCAAAGTTATCCTCTCGTCTTATGTGCATGTGTCTAGCATTTGTGCTGCCTACATCTGTTTGTTTGTTTGTGTTGCCTCTCAGAGTTTTTTGTTTGGTATTTGCTTCTTCTTCGGATGTTGCAATTTGTTGATAACGATTTAGTGTTGTCACAAGATCATCCTGATTGTGACTGTCTTTTCAAGGTTCGGCCTGTCCTTGATCACATTGGTAGATCAATTTTCAGAGATCTATGTGCCAGGGAAAGAAATAGCTGTGGATGAGTCTTTGTTCCTGTTCAAGGGACAATGGTTTTTAGGCAGTACATTCCTAGCAAGAGGGCACATTATGGAATTAAGATGTATATGCTGTCTGAGAGTAGTACTGGATATGTTTATAATTTCAGTCTACACCAGTAGGGATTCCACTATTGACCCCCTGGTTGTCCGTCTACTTTTGGAGTTACGGAGAAAATTGTGTAGGAACTCGGTAGAGGACTTTATAACAGTGTAAAAGTAGATAACTTTTACACTGGTGCGCTATGTGGTCAGGGAATTGTTCAAAGTGTACACTGTTGAATGTGGCACAATCCGCTCTAACCGTAAAGGTAAAGAGCTTCTTTGTAAAAAAACATTTTAAGGGACAGTGCAGTGCCTTGTGTATCGATGAAATTCTAGCTCTGAAATCTTTTGACAGGAGACCTGTCTATATGCTGACTACCATCCATGATGAAAGTACTTCACCTGTGACTGTTTGGGGTCAGGTTGCTGAAAAGTGCAAGCCGGTGTGCATTTTATTTTAGACTACAATAAGCACATGGGTGGTGTAGATCAGAGGATGGAACCTTACACTGCTGTTCATAAGGCGTACGTTTGGTATAAGAAGTTGGCTAGCCATATATTCCATTTAGCAACCTTCAATGCTTTTGTTGTATTTAAGGATTTGTAGGAAGCTGGCTCTGTATATACCATACCAAAGTGAGGTATAGTGTGCACAGAGTCCAGTGGAACCCCAAAGGTAGGCAGAGGTAAAGTTAGATAGCACCTCACTCTCTATTTGTGGTAGTGTGGTTGAGCAGTAAGGCAGTATCAGAGGACAGTGTTAGGCATTTGTTGTACACACTCAGTCAGCAAATGAATTCACACCCTCAAAGACTGAACTTCAGACCAATTGTTTTTGTATCAAAAATATTCTTTTAGGTATTTTATTTCCTAGAACCAAGCAAGCCTGGCACAGGTAAGTGATAAGTACTTTGCAGTAAATATACAGATTGTAACACAGTTTGGATTGCAATTGTAAATGTACTTTGATTTGATTACAGTAGTGTTACTGGCAATGCAATGCTTTTCAGAATACAGTACATATACTTTGAATGGGACTTTCAGTAAGATTACAGGTAAGTTACTTTTGGATTACTTTTCTTACTCAGAGTAGTATACCTGGATACTACTCTGGGACATTTACTGTAAACAGGTAAGTAAAATCGTTTTTGTTAAACAGTACAATTTTAAAGAATTTCTTCAGGTTTTCAAACTCCACATTTAGAAACTTTTCACAGAAAAACAGTCAATGGTATCCTAAGGAGGAAAATAGTGTTATCGGTTTTGAGGTAAGTATTTGGTAGTGGGAGTTGAGGTTCTGGGGGTAGACTCAGGGGTCCCCCAGGGTCAAGGATGCACTCTAGTTACACCCTCAGCGGCACTAGGGCGACCGGGTGCAGAGTGTTGAGGCCCAATGTTATCCAACGGGGATAGGGGCCTCCGGTTGGTGGCTGCTGGCAAGCAGGCCACTTGGTTGTGGGAGCAAAGCTCCTGGACTTTAGCTCAGGGCAAAGGGGGGAACAAAGTAGCACCAAAGGTACACCCTCAGCGGCACTAGGGCGGCCGGGTGCAGGGTGCTGTTTCGACGTCGGGCGCCCTGTTGTTTTCAATAGGGAACTTCCGGTTGGCAAAGGCACTGCAGGCTTGGGGACGAAGGTCTTCTGGGTGCGACCACCACTTCGAGAGGTAAGTTGGGAAGTTAGGAGTTGGTTAGGCACCGTCGGTTTGGCCACCGAAGGCCGTGGAGCGTCGGGTGCAGGGGTGCCTTTTGGGGTCAAATCTTCTTACCAGCTCCTGGTCGCGGATGGGGGGAGCTTCCGGATTTAGGCTGCAGGCGTCCACTGGAGGCTTGAGGCAGGTCAAGAGTCGCCAGATCTCAGGTCAGGATCGCCGGGGAGACGTCCTCGTGGTGTTTGCCCACTCGAGCTCGGGCCGTGGACGGCGGGTGCAGAGTGGGGCGGATTCGAGGTGTCTGGCCGCAGCCAGAGGTTGCAGATGAACAAATCCAGTATTCACAGGAGACAAAGTCTTTGTGCTTGAAGGCAGGCAGGTACTCTGGGGTTTTCGAGGTTGCTGGCTGTAGGACACACCGGGATTTAGCAGAAGCAGGTTTGAGGGGGAGACAGGCCGGTAGGGCTGGGGTAAAGTCAGTGGGCGTCTTCCTCTTGTTAGCTGCTGCACGGCTGTTTGGTCCTTCTTCTTCTTTTTCTGTAGTTTCTTCTTGTCTGAGGAAGCAAGGTCCAGGGGTGCCCCTAAATACTAGATTTAGGAGCGTTACAGATAGGTAAAAGGCAGGGACCAATGGGTCCCTTCCCTGGGGTGGGTACACCCCCTATAATGCCACCCTCCAGTGGGAGGGGGCATGAACCTGTCCCTGGTTGGCTGAGTCCCCCCATCTGCAAGATGGCGGGGACTGAGAGTTGTGCTTCACCGCGCCTCCCCCACCTGAGGGGTGGAGTTGGCAGAGGTGGGCACATCTCTCTTCCTCACTTGTTTTTCCCGCCGGTTCTCCCGCCCAAAGTGGGGGTCAGAACCAGTGGGGACCAGTTGCTGAAAGCAGCAAGTGGCCTGAGGAAGCTCACAAAGGCGGCAAGCCTTTGAAGCTTCCCCTTCGTGAACCCTGCCCATCCTGGGGGAGGAGGCTTGGCACCTCGTCCCAGGATGTACATTGTTTCAGGCCCCAGAGAGCAGCAGGCTCTCGACCCAGGGGTCCAGAAACATGTCTGGTGGTGGCAGCTGAAAGCAGCCACTCAGCCTGGACACTAGTGGTAGGTTAGTTCTCAGGGGGCATCTCTAAGATGCCCTCTGTGTGCATTTTTTCATTAAATCCCACACTGGCATCAGTGTGGGTTTAATGTGCTGAAAAGTTTGATACCAAACTTCTCGGTTTTCAGTGGTCATTATGGTGCTGTGGAGTTCGTAATGACAAACTCCCAGCACCATATACTCTTAATGGCAGCACTGCACTTACAATGTCTAAGAATGGCCTTAGACACTGTAGGGGTGCAGGGCTCATGCACCTGTACCCTCACCACTGGTATAGTGCACCCAGCTAGAGGGGTGACTGATCTATGCCAGGGCAGTGGGTTGTAGGCATGGCACACAGGGATGTGTGCCATGTCGACTCTTCACTTTGTTCTGCACCAAAACATGCAGCCTGCAAAGGCAGTGTGTGTGTGTAAAGGTACAGGGCCTCTAAGGGTGGCACAATAAGTGCTGCATCCCTTAGAGGTCTTTCCTGGTCACAGTGCCCTGGGTACCTGTGGTACCATTTACCAGGGGCTGACCTGTGGCCAGAGATGCCAATTGGGTTTGTTTTGGGGAAAGAACACAGGCCCTGGGAACCTGATTGGCAGGGACCCAGGGCACATCAAGTAAAAGTGCATCAGTAGTCTGGCAAAAAGTGGGGGGGTTACTGCAACAGAAACCCAACTTCTCACAGTATTGTTCTCCAGAGTCAAAGAAGACATTTGTTCAGTTTCAGCAGTCTCTGATAGGCAGCCTTGTTGTAGTGGAACAGGCTGGAGTTCCTAAAGTAGCAGTGGTGGAGGATGTGCCTAGATTGAAAGATTACCACTTTCCTTATCACATTCTTCCCAGTAAAAAAAAACTTGCCCGCTAAGAAATGTAGAGTCTGTGCCAGAAGAGGTATACCGAAGGAGAGTCGTATGTACTCCCCTGATTTTCTTTCTAATCCTGGGCTGTGTGTGCCCACATGGTTTAAATTGTACCATATGGAATGGAGTTTTGGGTTACAACCATGAGCGTAAAAATAAACTGGCTGGTCTGTATTGTCTTATATTTTTTGTTCAGATTTCATGGTTGGCATTAGTGTGATGTATTTAGTTAGAGCTGTTGTGTTTGTAGTTATAGTTTTGTATCTATTGGTTTATGTTTTCTTTTTTGTATAAAAAATGTGATGGCGGTGTGCATGGACTGGTGCTTGTCTGATGGTGTGCATGGACTGGCGCTTGGCTGGCGGCGTGCGTGGGCTGGCGCTTTGCTGGTGGTGTGCGTGAGCTCGCACTTGGCTGGCGGTGTTCATGGACTGGTGCTTGGCTGGAGGTGTGTGTGGTAGTAGCTTGGCTTGCGGTGTGCGTGGACTGGTGCGTGGCTGGCAGTGTGCATGGACTGGCGCTTGGTTGGCGGTGTGCGTGGACTGCCGCTTTGCTGGCGGTGTGTGTACACACTACTAGCCAAACGCTGGGGCACACATTCCGTCAACCGGCAGCCGGTGTGATTGCTGTGTCAGTGATGTGGGCGTATGAAAGTGATGGGCCCTTGAATGGCGCTGTCTGTTGATGTGAGTGTTGGCCTGCGGCAGACAGTGTGAATGGTCTTGTGTGTGTCACTTATAAAAGGTGTGTGAATGGCCTGTAAAGAGGATGGTGCCTTGCCGCAGCTTTACAGCTCATGAGCTGAGTCAATGGTTCAGATTTTCAATCTTTCTATTATTTTTTTGATAAACAATTTTATTGATTTTTGCCAATAGAACAAAGACCAGCAAGTCAGCACATTACAATAGAAGCGACAATTCCCAATCCGATGGATGGATGATCTCATACCGCAAGACCCCACTGAATTCAATTTAATATAGACAAGCAGCAGACAAATCAGAATTAAGCCACAACACCCAACCATTTGCCCCACACCCTGTGATATTTCTTCAGACATCCCCGTGCTTCGTACATAGGTTTTTCTTGGGTAGCACACCAGTCCACCCCCTCCCGCCACTTCACGAGGCTAGGTGGAACTGGACGTTTCCAGGTGGCTGCTATGTCACGCTTAGCTACAACCATAGCTGTGTTGAAAAACAGCTTCTCGTTTCTGGACCCGTCCAGCCCATCCGTGATCCCCAGGAGCGTGTGTCACGGGTCATGGGGAACTTCCCACCCCAATACTTCTGTGAGTTCTTCCTCAATGCCTCCCCAGAACCGAGCCAGCTGGGGACATGCCCAGACCATATGAAAGAAATCCGCCGGGTCCTGGCCGCAGCGTGTACAGGAGGCAGCTGGGTAGAGGCGTTCAGGGGTTAAATAGGTGGCATGCAAGTAGTACAGTTGAATCAGGCGGAGTCTAGCTGATGCAGTGACCGTCTTAGGTGCCATGAGTGCATCCCTCCAGGCCTCCTCCTCCAGTGGACCCACCCATGCCTCCCACTGGCTTCAGAGCCGGTCCAGTGTGGTTGGAGTGTTATTGATTAGGGTACGATAGATTCGGGAGATGCCCCCCTTCCCCAAGTCACCCATCATAATTTGTGCTTCAGGAGGGTTGTATTCTGGAACCGCTGTGTTGTCCGATATGTGTGATTGAAGGGCGTGCCGCAGTTGCAGGTATTTATAAAATTGTGACGGGTGTAGGGAGTACCTGGATTGAAGGTCTTGGAAGGAGCGCATGTGGCCGCTCGCCCATACATCCCCTAGTCGGGAGATCCCTATAAGATCCCAGGAGCGGAATCCCCTCAGCCCACTAACCTCACGGAGCCAAGTACCATGCCAGAGAGGTGTAAATGGGTTAGCTTATGTCTCCATTGAGTGTGACGCAGCGATGCCCGCCAGGCCAGGAGTGCAGTACGTGTCACCTCCGGCATGGTGGAAGGTATGGACCCCCCGTACATCATGGATAGAATTTTGGGCAGGCCCAGCTTGCTCAGCTCAAGCCGGTAGGCCGGGTCGGACCATCCCCCATTGAACCAGTCGTGGATAGTAAGGAGGCGGGTCGCCAAGTAATATAAATATAAGTTGGTCATCCCCATGCCTCCATCGAAGGGCGGGACTCGGCAGTGGGTCAGAGATATACGGGGCCTCCCACCTCCCCAGAGGAACTTGGTAGCCACACTGCCTAGTTCCCGGGAACCAGGTCCGCGGAAAACAAAAGGGGGTGTTCTGAAGGACATAAAGGAATCTGGGGAGAATCATCATTTTAAACAGAGCGACCCTCCCCAGGGGATTTAGGGGGAGCGTTTGCCACTTGTGAAGGTCTTCCTTTGCCTTTTTCACCAGTGGGGTGATGTTGAGAGACCAGCCGAGGTCAGGGAGCAGGGCGACCCAGATCCCTAAGTATTTAAATGATTGTCGCCTGAGGGGTATTGTGGATTGCCAGCAGGGCCGGACTGGGAACAGAAACCGGCCCTGGCAAACTGCTCAGCCGGCCCCCTCCTGGGGTGAGGGGGGTGCAGCCGAGCAGTTTGCGAGGGCCGGGGTCAGCCGATTTTGTTACAGGGGGCCGATATTGCCGACCCCCGGTAACAAAAACGGCCCCCCAGGGGGCGAAAACCGGCCCCCACCCTAGCGGCCCACCGGGGAAACGCCTGGTGCCCGCTATGGCCAGTCCGGCCCTGATTGCCAGTCGTAGCAGTTCCTGGCCATATGCAGAGGGAACAGGACTGACTTACTGGGGTTAAGTCGTAGGCCAGAGGCCTGCCCAAAGGAGTGTAAGACCTGGAGACAGTGAGGGCCAGACTGAGCGGGCTCCACAAGATAAATTAAGACATCATCAGCATAAAGGGCAATCTTGTCCACTTCAGAGTTGGGCCATTCCCATCCCCGGATACGGTCCTCCGAACGAATCAGGAGTGCAAGGGGCTCCATCGCCAAGGCGAAGAGGAGGGGCGAGAGGGGGCATCCCTGCCTCGTCCCTCTACGAATGGGGAAAGCCTCTGACAATGCCCCGTTAACTAGCACCCGTGCTTGGGGCCGGGCGTAAAGAACCTTTACCAGGTTGCGAAAGCGGGGACTAAAGCCCATCTTAACCAGCACGTCGCCCAGGTATTGCCAGTCCACCGAATCAAAGGCCTTCTAGAAATCAACTAGAAGGAGTGCCAGGTAGGGGGTGAGCAAGTGGCGGTGTGCCAAGGCCATATGGAGATGGCGGAGACAATGTCTAGTCCCTCGCAGGGTCATGAACCCACACTGGTCAGGGTGAACCAGCATGGTGAGGTAGGGCTTCAGCCGCTGGGCGAGGATTGTGGCGAATATTTTAACCTCTGTGTTTATGAGAGAAATTGGGCGGTAGTCCGCGCACCAGGAGGATGGGGGTTGCGTTTTGGGGAGAACAACAATGGTGGCCACGTCTGTCTCAGTCAGAAAGGAGCCTTTTTCTAGGGCCTCTTCGAAGAGATCAGCGAGGTGTGGGACAAGAGTTTCTCGATATGCAGCATAGTATTCTTGCGGGAGCCCATCCGGGCCAGGAGTTTTGCCTGAAGAGGTGTGTGCTATCGCGTCGTTAATTTCTTCGTGGGTGACAATCTTTCTATTACTAACAGTGCATTTTATTTTTGTGAAATCTCTTGTCAATAACATTTTACGTTCTGAACCTTCACTCACCCTCGTGCCAAATCCAACCAGTATGTGGCGTACTTGGAGAATAGATGAATTGTGAAGTAATATTTGTCTTTTCTGTCTTTTTCTGCCAGGGTGTGCATTGTCTCTAAATTGTCTGTTGATGTGAATATTGTAATGTGCTGGGCCCGCAGCTGGCTGTGTGAATGGTCTTGTGTGTGTCACTTATGAAAGGTGTGTGAATGGGCAGTAAAGTGCTTCATGCCTTGACGCAGCTTTACAGCTCAAAAGCTGTGAGTCATTGGTTCAGTTTTTGGAACTTTCAGTTATTAACAGTGTATTTCACTTTTGTGAAATCTCTTGTTAAAAAAATATACATTTTGAAAATTGTACTTACCCTCGTGCCAAATCCAACTAGTATGTGTGTGTGCTTGAGTAATAGATGGATTGGAAGTAATAGTTGTCTTTTTTGTCTTTCTCTGCCAAGGTGTAGATTGTCTCTATGGAAAATCTACCAATTTGAATTATTTTTGTAAACTGAAAACCCAGGGGAGTACAGGGTGGTGTGCATCCTATGGATCTCAACAAGTTTTCTTACCCACAATGCCCTGCAAACCTCAAAATGTGACTAGTCACATATTTTCCTTGCATTACTGTGCCATATTCTTCCAGAATCAGAAAGAAACTACAAATTTCCTACACCTAGTGTTCCCCCAGGTCTCCCAATAAAAATTCTACCTCACTTGTGTAGGTGGACCAAGTGCCCGCAACAGGGAAGGGCCCAAAACATATTGTGGAGGCATCAAAAATTATCGATCACAAAACAACCTGATTTTGCAAGGGGATCACCTGCGTTTTTGGTCCTGGGCTCGGCGGCCATCTAGGGAAACCTACCAAACCCAGACATTTTTCTAAAAACTAGACACCCGGGGCGTATAAGGATGTGTGGCTTGCGTGGAACCCCCAACTTTTTCTTACCCAGAATTCCCTGCAAACCTCAAATTTAGCTTAATAAAAATCTAATTTTTCTCACATTTCTTTGTGGGATCACCGTGCCAGCACAAATTTCCTACCACCCAGCCTTCCCCTCGGTCTCCGAGTAAAATGATACCTCACTTGTGTGGGTGGGCCAAGGGCCTGCGACTGGGAAGGGCCAAAACCGTAGAAATTGAGGGGATAACACAGTGAGCTCTAAGCGCTATACTTTTTATATCCCACAACTTTCCCACAAAGAAATGTGATTTTGGTTAACTAAATTTTAGGTTTGCAGGGGTTTGTGGGTAGAAAACCGTTGGGAGATCCACGCAAGCAACACCTCTCTGTACTCCGCCGGGTGTCTAGATGCCTGCCGAGCCCGGGATTAAAAACGCAGGTGACAATCAGGTCTTTTTGTGATAGATAATTTTGAAGTTTCAACAGTACGTTTTGGGCCATTTCCTGTCGCAGGCACTAGGCCTACCCACACAAGTGAAGTACCATTTGTATCGGGAGACTTGGGGATATGCTGGGTGGGTGGAAGTTAGCGGCTTCCCACAGATTCCAGAACTTTCCATTACAGAAATGTGAGGAAAATGTGTTTTTTTAACAAAGTTTGAGGTTTACCACGAATTCTGGGTAACAGAACCTAGTGAGAGCCACACAAGTCACCCCATCCTGGATTCCACTGGGTGTCTAGTTTTAAAAAAATCTACCGGTTTGATAGATAACCCTATGTGCTGGCTGAGGTAGGGCCCAAAATCCACAGCTAGGACAATGCATAAAAAGGGTCAGTTTTCAGTGGAAAAATGTGATGTGTCCATGTTGCGTATTGGGCAATTTTCTGTCGCGGGCACTAGGCCTACCCACACAAGGGAGGTACCATTTTTATTGTGAGACTTGGAGGAATGCTGGGTGGGTGTAAGTTTGTGGCTCACGCAGATTCAAGAACTTTCTATCAAAGAAATGTGGGAGAAAGAAGCTTTTTTTTTTTTTACAAAGTTTGAGGTTTGCAAGGTATTCTGGGTAACAGAACCTGGTAAGAGGCACACAAGTCACCCCATCCTAGATTCCTCTAGGTGTCTAGTTTTCAAAAACGTACAGGTTTGCTAGGTTTCCCTAGGTGCTGGTTGAGCTAGGGCCCAAAATCCACAGCTAGGCACATTGCAAAAAAAAGGGTCAGTTTTCACTGGAAAAATGTGGTGTCCACATTGCGTTTTGGGTTGTTTCCCTTTGCAGGCACCAGGCCTACCCACACAGGTGAGGTACCATTTTTATTGGGGTACTTAGGGGAATGCTTAGTGGGTGAAAAATTGTGGGTCCCTGCAGATTCCAGAAATTTCCATCACAGAAATGTGAGGAAAATTTGTTTTTTGACAAAGTTTGTCTAGTTTTCAAAAATGTATAGGTTTGCTACATTTCACTAGGTGCTGGCTGAACTAGGGCCCAAAATCCACAGCTAGGCACATTGCAAACAAAGGGTCAGTTTTCAGTGGAAAAATATGATGTGTCCTCATTGTGTTTTGGGTCGTTTCCTGTTGCGGGCACTAGGCCTACCCACACAAGTGAGGTACCACGTTTATAGTGAGACTTGGGTGAATGCTGGGTGGAAGGAAGTTTGTGACTCCATGCAGATTCCAGAACTTTCCATCACAGAAATGTGAGGAAACTGTGTTTTTTCTTTTTTTTTTACAAATGTTGAGGTTTGCAAGGGATTCTGGGTAACATAACCTGGTGAGAACCACACAAGTCCCCAATACTGGATTCCCCTTTGGTGTCTAGTTTTCAAAAATGTATAGGTTTGCTAGGTTTCTCTAGGTGCTGGCTGAGTTAGGGCTCAAAATCCACAGTGAGGCACACTGCAAAAATAGGTCAGTTTTCAGTGGAAAAATTTAATGTGTCCAGGTTGCATTTTGACCCGTTTCCTGTCGTGGGCACTAGGCCTACGCACACAAGTGAGGTACCATTTTGATTGGGAGACTTAGGGGAACACAGAATTGTAGAGCAACTGTTATTACTGATTGTCTTTCTATGCATTTCTGCCTTCCAATGTAAGACAGTGTGTAAAAAAGAAGACATTTTGAAAAATGCCCTCTAATTCACATGCCAGTATGGGTACCCATAAAGTCAGAGATGTGCAAATAACCAGTGCTTCTAAACTCCATATCGTGTTCCCATTTTGGAAAAAACATAGGTTTCCTTGATACCTATATTTCAGTCTTTATATTTTACCAATTGAATAGCTGCATACCCAATACACAATGAAAAACCATTTCAAGTGCAGCTCAGTTATTGGCTCTGGGTACCTCGGGTTCTTGGTGAAACTAGAAGCCCTATATATCCCCGCAACCATAAGTGTCCAGCAGACGTAACGGTATATTGCTTTAAAAAATCTGCCATAGTTAGAATAAGTTACAGGTGAAAATGTAGTCACAAATGGCTGCTTTTTCAACTCACTTTCAATATTTTATCATTTCAACTGTTACTTTCTATAGGAAATCCTTGAAGGATCTACACAAATGACCCCTTGCTGAATTCAGAATTTAGTCTGCCTTTCAGAAATGTATAGCTTTCTAGGATCCATTATTGGTTTTACACCCATTTCTACCACTAACTGGAAGGAGGTTAAAGCACAAAAAAATCGAAAAAATAGGCTACGTCAGAGTACAATGCCAAAACTGAGTAGAAAATTAATATTTTCTGATAAGTCGCCTGTTCCTGAAAGCTGGCAAGATGGTTATTTAAGCAACACAAACCTTTTGTTGATATGATTTGCAGGGTTGAAAACCAATGCTTTCTTCTGCAGCACTTTTTTCCCATTCCCCCCCCCAAAAATAATTAGCAGTATTTTGACTAATTTCTTGGCCCCTCCCGGGTAATCCACAAACCCTGGGTACCTTTGCAATCCTCAGGATGTTGGAAAAAAAGGATACAGACTTGGGGTGGATACCTTATGTAGACAAAATGTTATGGGGGCCTAAGCCCAAACTACCCCAAGTAGCCCACAAAAGGCGTTGCACAGGGGGGGGAGGTCTAGCATCGAAAGGGTTAAGATATGGATCCTCTGACTCAAAAACAGTATAATACTCTAATTCAGAAAGCATGGAGTTTACAGTGTCAACATCCCACTCTTCCGAATGTAAACCCGGTACTATTACAATACCAATAGAAACTTTGAACAAATCTACAGGATCTCCAGAGGACCGAATACGTCAAAAGGAACCTTATCCCGAACAATTCCATCGGTCACTGGAACGGCTGAAATGTTAACGAGGGTCAAGTCTCTTTTCAATCTATGCGATGAAAATTGAGGGGCCAACACCCCATCGACCAGCTCTGTAGAAGAACGTTCCGGGTGGGAATAGCCATTGATTAACAAGAAAAAAACTGTCACTAATTCAATCCACATAAACAGGAAAACCAAGGACAGTACGATCCAGACATAAATCCAAGGTGGAACTAGATAAGTGCATTTTAACCATGAAAGAAAAACACAAATCCGTGCTGGGGGTACGTGCAAAAGAGAAGAACTGTCAGAAGAAAAATTTTCTTGATCCATGTAGTACCCAGAAGTACTCAGCTGGAAAACAGGAGGCTGTGACTCAGCAGTTTTTATTTATTATTTATTGGTCTTAGGTCGAATTACATAACATCACAACGTTCATGGCTGTTGCGGCATAGTTTTAAAGCCCTTCAGATATTGGCTGTAAGTCTGTCCTCGGTGTTCATATGCTCAACGTATTTAAAACGCAACGCCGAGCCCGGACTCCAGGAACCGAGCCGTACTGATACAGACGGTTTGTTTTGTGGCGTGTTCGATTCAAGTAAGTCAACAGAGTGCGCTTTAACCTCAGGGATTCAGGGTAAAATATAACACTGCAGTCCATTTCGCATGGTGAGCCTGGGCTTGTAAGAGTCCCGTAAATTGATAAGGGTAATGGTTAATGTGACCCCTAGAGACTTTCGCCCGGCACCTTAGCATGTGGTTTCTTTTTAGTATGCAGGTTGTAAATACGCATTATTTCCGCTTTCGGTAGGCCACTGATACTTGCGTAGACGTCCCGCACACAGCAGTGGCTTTATTTTTTAGTATTTGCACTAAGGGTGCACTACCTAGGACAATGAGGTGTGCGTCCCCCAAGTATCTGTTTTCAGTTCACTGGGTAGATTTAACACTGGGTATACTTTACATGCGGTAGTTCAAGCATGTGTCTGTCGAGTGCATTAGAGCCTCACACTCCGTAGTTCCTTGAGCCAATTTGATATGTGGTCGCTTAATATGTGGCTTTTTAAATGCTTTGGAATCATGTATCTTGCAGCTGCTTACACCTCGGTCCATTTATGTATAGATCAACATGACCGGAGTAAGTTATCTGTGTGGTGCCAAGAAGTTGTCTTCATTGTGTTAATCGCGATCACGACACAGACCCTAAAATAGACCCTCAGGTATTCATTTCGCGTGGATTTTTTCAGAAATGCAGGACATTTTAAACTATGTTCGCAATATAACTTGTTATTTATCCTTTATCCTTGTCCCCGTAGAATACTGCTACATGGATAGTCGCTTGTTGCCTGTCCTTGAGACAGTTTGAATTGGAAAAAGGTTGGTTGTCTCCCCTGTATGACACGCGGTTGCACTACTATAAGCATGTCTCTATTATGAAGAGACGCTCACTAATTGGTGATAGTGGGATCTTCGTGCACGTGCATGCTTTTGACTCCTCGGCACCCACATAGTGAATACGAATATGCACGTTTGACTGTAGAGAGTCTATTCAATTTAGATTTTCTTTCTAGTTTTTTCTCTTTTTTCCGGTCTTGCTTTAATAATTTTCACTTGATTTTAATTCATTCTTCTCATTACTTCCTGTCTTTTCCAAGAGAGGGCTTTTCTCATGTATATGAATATGAAGTAAAATATACCAAAAGATAATTTTGCTTTACACACTTAAGTCTAGCTTCGTGTAAAGATTATTTTCTGTGAAAATACCTCTGTACTTATGTAAATTTGTATATTTTGGAAGGAGGCGCCTATTTAAGACATCGAAAAGGGAACCTTGAGCAAAGATGGTGGCATCTGATGAAGGCAGACAGCCGAAACGCGTTGTGCCCTAATCCTCTCAATAAAAGTCTTTGAAGCCCCGCTGTGTCCCTTGATCTGTTCGGTAAGGGAATGGATTCACTTTGCATATTCAGCGTGGTTGCCAGTTACACGCACAAGGGACCCTTCTGTTAAGAGGTCCCAAAGTACATTGGCAAAACTATGGACATTTCACCGAGGGATCGGTTTGCAGTGACCTGCCACCCGACCCCTGGGAATGGAGAAGCTGCCGGCATTTGCGGGTCCATGACTACATGGGTGGGCGCGGTCATTGTACAGGCGTCCTCAGCCCCGTTACCAGAGGGAACAGTGTGCCAGAAGTAGAGGACAAAGAAACTTTTATTTTGAATATCGGCCAAGACTTCTCCCTGGGCCGCGTGATATGAGCTTGCACTTACCGGAGCATTTGGCTGCCAGCGTGCTGCATTGTGGTAGCAGTAGTTCTCATATTTGAACTGTTGTATTTTGCTATAATGGAACGCGGTCCAGGTGTGCGCCTCACCATTTTGGAAGGAGGCGCCTATTTAAGACATCGAAAAGGGAACCTTGAGCAAAGATGGTAGCATCTGATGAAGGCAGACAGCCGAAACGCGTTGTGCCCTAATCCTCTCAATAAAAGTCTTTGAAGCCCCGCTGTGTCCCTTGATCTGTTCGGAAAGGGAATGGATTCACTTTGCATATTCAGCGTGGTGCCAGTTACACGCACAAGGGACCCTTCTGTTAAGAGATCACGACGTACATTGGCAAAACTATGGACATTTCACTGAGGGATCGGTTTGCCGTGACCCGCCACCCGACCCCTGGGAATGGAGAAGCTGCCAGCATTTGCGGGTCCTTGACTACATGGGTGGGCGCGGTCATTGTACAGGCGTCCTCAGCCCCGTTACCAGAGGGAACAGTGTACCAGAAGTAGGGGACAAAGAAACTTTTATTTTGAATATCGGCCAAGACTTCTCCCTGGGCCGCGTGATATGAGCTTGCACTTACCGGAGCATTTGGCTGCCAGCGTGCTGCATTGTGGTAGCAGTAGTTCTCATATTTGAACTGTTGTATTTTGCTAAAATGGAACGCGGTCCAGGTGTGCGCCTCACCATTTTGGAAGGAGGCGCCTATTTAAGACATCGAAAAGGGAACCTTGAGCAAAGATGGTGGCATCTGATGAAGGCAGACAGCCGAAACGCGTTGTGCCCTAATCCTCTCAATAAAAGTCTTTGAAGCCCCGCTGTGTCCCTTGATCTGTTCGGAAAGGGAATGGATTCACTTTATATATATATATATATATATATATATATATATATATATATATATATATATATATATATATAAAGAAAGGTTAAGTTAAGATTGTTAATTTGTTTATTGTAGGTTTCCTTTTTACCCCAGTCCTGATGAGGCCCAAAATATATGGGCTGAAACGCGTCGACTCCACAATTTGGAGAAGCCCTGCAAAAATCAAAATGAATAGAAAAAGAGAAACAATTTGCACATCCCTATTGAGATAGAGGTTCTTTTTTAAAAAAGTGTTCCTCGGTTGTGCATCATCATTTTTTCAAGGGCTATCTTCGTTTTCTGTACGGATTGTGATTACTAATTATTGTTTGAAATTCTTGCCCACATCCGTATTATCTAAGAAGGGTAACAAGGAATGATGTTCTTTGTTTTGATATATGGATTGTTTTTGTTGTTGTTGTTTGTATATATAATTTGTGTATATACATGTGTTTGTATCATTCTACTTAAAAAAGAATATATATATATAAAAAAATATTCATTTTGGACTACTCCTGAGAATTTGGGGGGTCATTACGATGGCGGATCGCCCTCGCCCGTATGGCAGTGGCGATCCGCCCGCCATTCCCCTCCGCCCGCATGCCATTTCCCCCCGCCACATTACGATGGCGGGAGGGAGCCCGGCGGACGGAAAGACCGTCCGCAGGTTTTCCGCCGGTCCAACAGGGGACCGGGCGGAAAAGGGCAATAATATGGTGGCGGTGTCTGCAAGACACCGCCATCCATATCAGGATGCTGGCGGAGAGCAGCATTTCCATGGCGGCAACGCCGCCATGGAAAGGCATACGGTCTTCGCTGTTGGGGGCCCGTAGCGGGCCCCCAGGATGTTGGGGGGGTGGGGGGTGCACCCTGCATTGGCATGGACAAGGTGGCAGGCACCGCGCGGTGCCTGTCACCTTGTGCATGTGAATGCACAATGTGCATTCCCAGCATTGTGGCGGGCGGTGCTGTGAACACCGCCCGCCACAATGTTGGGAATAGGGGATGCCACCACCACCGTGGCGGTGGCATCCTAATACTCGCGGCGGGACCGCCGCTCCTATGGCGGACGGTCCCATTCACTGCTACGGTGGCGGGCGGACTTTGTCCGCCCGTCATCGTAATGACCTCCCTGGTTTTTTGAGCACCAAAGTAATTGGACATTAATTTAAGTCCTTGAGAGGGATTAATTAAATTTTTCCTCTGGAAGTTATTTCCCCTTTTGATTTATTCCGCTGCATCATTTACCTTTTCCTATTGTTTCTTTGCCCAGATGCGGGTGGAGTAATAGGGCATACGCCCTTCATAACCAAGTGACTCAGCAGTAGGGCTAGGGAAATAGAATTCATAACGACTCGCCAATGGTAGATCTGAAATAAACGACATCCATCGAGAAGAAGTAATAGTAAAAACAGGTAGTGTATCAGTTAAGTTGTCAACGCAGGACTCACCCTCCCCTCCCCAGAAGCCAGGGAGTATCAGAATCAGTGGTGCTCATGGGCTGTAAAGAAAAGTCTTGCGGAAAGTAACGACTGTTCCATGGCACACTATGAAGAATCAGAATCAGAGATAAAGCGCTTCTCTTTAAAACCTGGGAGTGGTGGCAAAATCACAGTGAGGGTGTACCCTGGACACCAAGGACTGGAACAGGAGCATGGTACCTAGGGCTAAATTCCTTTTTAATTGCCACCCTTTCTCGAACCAGATCTCCAATTTTTGGGAAGCCAACCGGAAACTGGAAGTGCTCGTGAGATTGAGTGTCACAGAACATTTGTAGATCCTGTAAGACATCACAATGGTAATCCACCTCAAAGGAACCGGTTGCCGCCACAATGTCTGGAGCATACATCTTGATGCCAAAAAACACTTCATAAGGGGCCTGCCCTCCCAGAGATCTTTTGAGGAGCTTATTTAATACTCGTTGAACTCCAGATAAATGGTTCAACCAACCACGCCCTGTACCTAATACTCTTGCCGTTAAGGACTGTATTAAGTCACTGTTTATTCCTTCCACAACCGAATTGCCCTTAGGCCTACATGGTGAAGAATAATGGACTTGCACACCCATGGACTTCATCAAATCAGGGTATGCCTTAGAAGCGAAAGCCGGACCTTGGTCCGAGTGGAATGCACAGCAGGCATATGTACCGATGAAGACCTGCAAGCCTTTAATAACAGTTCAAGCATCAGTCGAGCCCTGTGGCCAAATCCAGAGGAATCTAGAGCCGAAGGTATCGGAGCGCTTTACTTGAGCACCAGTTCTGTGTTGGGAATAGTTGCAAATGGAACATTGTGGCCATTTAAATGATGGGACTATTTAGTAAGAAAACTCTTCGGTAGAGGGGTGCTGTTTTTAAAAGCATTCACGGTAGCCATGACATCATTATCAATATGAGTTTTAGAGCATGTTACTGCTGCAATTTTAGCTGTGGGTACTGCAGACTTGGCTGCTTCATCAGCCAGAGAATTCCCTACAGCATGTGCTCCAACACGTTGATGACTCAATATACATGAGTTCGTAGCAACCTATCTTTGAGATCTGCCATCTTTACCCAAAGCCGTTTCTGCTTGATTGTGGTACCCTTGGAATCGCGATATTCATTCTGACGCCAAACATGTAAATTATCATTGAAAGATTGTAAGCAATATTACGAATCACACACAGTAAGTGTGGGAAATTCAGGATCTGTATTTTCAAGTGCAAGAAGCAACACCTTCAATTCAGCCAACTGCGGAGTGCTCTCTTGTACGAAAGTAGGATCTGCTTTCAAGGTTACCCCTACTTTTTGCTGGTGTTATTCTGTTTTCTGACTAGTCTGACTGGGATCCTGCTAATCAAGTCCCCAGTCACTGTGCTCTCTCTCTAAATTTGAGTATGGTAAGTACTATGGTACCTTCCCAAATGGCTACTGGTGTACCCTTCTAAGTCCTTAGTATATGGTACTAAGGTACCCAGGGCATAGGCACACCAGGGATCTCCAATGGGCTACAGCCTGTATTATGCCACCCATGGAAGACCACTCGAACTGTGACTACAGACCTGCCATTGCAGCCTGTTTGAGCTGGTGCTAGCACCACTCACAACAGATATAAGTTTCCTTATATCCGAGGCCACTGCACTTAAAACCTGTAAGTCACCCCTAAGGCAGGCTTTTCAATCCTGAAGGCCGGGGGCTAGGTTAAAAGTGTGAGGGTGCCCCTGCATGAGCAGGACACCCCCTACAAACCCCGGAGTCGATTCTCCAGGCTTTGTAAGTGCGGTCAGCCATTTAATACATACAGTGGACATCAAGTCAATTACGAGATGTCTAACTATATATTGTCTGCACCGAAACCGGTCATGTTCTGGAATCAAACATGTTGCAATGCTACCCCAACACCGATCCCAGTGATACCATGTACTGGGGGTCTCCCCTAGGGAGCCCCCCTGTATTCCCGGTATCAGCCTTTCAGGGTCTAACAGCAAGCTAGTGCTGCTGCCGACCACAGACACGATTTTGCCCTCCAGCTGCTGCGCTGAGCTCGAGCAGGGGAAGGAAGAATAATAGATTTCCTGTCACAGGGAGGTGTGACTACCTCCCAGACAAGACTTAGTGTATTGGGCTGGGGTGGGAGCGCTTGCCAGCGCCACCAGACTGATTTGAAGGGCACATTTGGTGCCCTCCTTGCATACTCCAGTTGGGACCAGTTCAGGGAGCCACTGGCTCCCACTCTGGTGCGAAACTGGACAAAGGAGATGGGAGAATCCTCCCCCCTGTCCAGCCCCTCTTCTGGAAGGGATCCCTGAGACGTCCCAAATCTTTCCCTAGGGTACTTAAGGGCTTACCTGTGGATTGGTCGTGGAACAAGATTCAGATCCAAAACCACTTGAACTGCAACCATCTGGGCACCTTGGACTTCATTGGACTTCGTATGGAACCGAGACTGCATCAAGGAAGACTCCTGCACCTCCTGGTCTCATTGTCCTGCCAGTCTTCTGCGTCATCTGTGCCTGTGCTTCATCCAGATTCTTCTCTAGGCATCTGGGCATCAAAGACACCCAAAGTAATCTCCCTTGGAGTGAAGGAGTCACTCCCTGCATCTGCAGGCACCTCAACAAAGCTAAGGGTCTGCTGCTCTTGAGGTCCCACAGACTCCAAAAGGCTCAGCAACACAGGTGATGGTTCTGCAACTCCCTCGAGGCCTGCACTGTCTTCTCAGCAAGTTTGAGGCCATTATCCCTTGTCGGAACCACAGGAACACAACCGCCCTTGCCAAGGCTTGTTGACTCTGTCCTCCAGAGATCTTGGGGCTACAAGAAGCTCCAGTCACCAGCATCTCTTCCTGCCAAGATCTTCATCCTCACTGCATCCTCTGCACCGTGGGCCTGCATCTCTGGTGAGCTGCTCGATGTCCTCTTGCAACTCTTGTGCCTTGGGCCCGTAGGTCCTCGAGGGTCTTCTTTGGCTTCAGTGGGCTCCCCTGCTTGCTCGGGGTATGCTCTGACTCTCCTGCACTTAGTGAGTACCTTGGACATTACAGGTCCCCACGTTGCACCTTTTTCGTCTGCCACGTCTGATGCTGCTGCCAAGGCTTGTTGGTGCTCCCGCCGGCCACGGACCCCCTGGTTCTCAACTTCCAATGTGGGACAGCTCGTGAATGGCTCCTAGTCTTCCACAGCATCACCTGGTCCTCACAGCTGCAGCGACATGGTCACCATCAACTATCCTGCATCTACCGTCACCGGTGGTCATTGGTCTTCCGTGCCTCCTGGTCACTCCTGAGTGGCATAGGATCTGCCCCCTCTGCTTGCAGGTACTCCTCTTCAAGATTCCACTGGACTCTTTCACCTGTATGTTTCTTTATTATTTCAAATGTAAACAAATTTACAATGCAATTTTGGGCATATTTTAGCCTAGTAATATGGTTTTTAGGCTGCATATGTATATATATGCATATTACCTTTATATGAATATATATATATATATATATATATATAGGTATATGCATATAATTAGTTATTGCTCCGGGGTCCCTGCACGTGGGCGGGACTATTCAGTGCTTATGACTATTGATGAGTATCCCCTGGAAGAGAATGTATAATTGTGCGCAAATCAGTGCAGCCGAACAGTCGCATAATTCCAGTGGCCCTGCTAATACCTCTGACTAGGTCCAGACGTGCTCCTCAGTGGTTCCTTCTTTTTTTTGTCTCATTGAGTTTATAGTTTAGCTTCTATGGAAACGAGGAAGACTAAACCTGAGGTTACCACTCCACAACACAGACTACTATACCATATAATTACTCTTCATAACACATAATCCCACTCTATATAATTCCTATACATTAAATACCACGTACTTTCTGTGAGAAGTTGGCCTGGCATATGCTGTCCACTAATTATAGTGGGCACCTTGCACCAGTCCAAACAACCCCTTATTGGAGATAGGTTAAAGACAACCTTTATTGAAAGCTATCCTAGTGGTATCTATGGAGAGCAGCCTTCAGGCTAAGTCTTGAAGGAATGTAAAGCAGCTTGTTTTACCAGTCTATAATCTCTTGAGTGACCAAATGAAAGAGGACCACACCAGGTATATATTCAAAATATATGTATTTATTACTAAACACACCCCTCTAGTCTCTTTATGAGGCTAAAGTTCGAAGTACATACGTTACGAGTTAGTTATCTACAGTAATAGCACAAATACACGTTTGAGCCCCAGGGGCGTACCAAACCATATACCAATAAAGTGGTATAAGAACCACGACTGAGCTAGACACAAGGCCTAGAGCCTGTAGAAGTGCTTGGACCACAAGGAACCACCCAAGGCAGTGACACAGGGGACCCACGGGGGACGCGTGCAGTGTATGAACACAACCGCGAACCACCGTTAACTTCTATGGGGAAAGTCGCGATTAGAATTTAAAAGAAAAGGGACACTTAGAGGAGGACTTGGAGCAAACCCTTTGAGAACTAGGCTGTTCTATTGTCAATACCCACGGGAGCACCGGAGTACTCGAGTTACCTCACCCAGGGGAGCCGGGTGCATAGGTGTCTTTCGGGGTCGGGTTTCGTCGTCGCTTTCAATGGCGATCTGCTGCAAAGTGCTGCTGGCGGCCAAGTCGAAAGTGTTCGGGTGGATCCAAAGGTGGATCGAAGATCTGAAGAACCTGAAAGCAGAGGGGACAGAGTCTGGGTCACTAGCCAGTGACCAGGAAGGCGATGAGCAGATGCCCACCGATGTCGAGTGCTTCAGGTAGGTTGACGGTCGTCTTGACTCTTCAGCCACGAGGTCCAGGAGGCGTCGACGACAACCAGGAGCTGGATTCGAGCTGTCCCACAACGTCTGTCGATTGCAGGGGTGTCGGCGACCGGATTGGACCCAACAAGCCTTGGCAACGGCAAGTCTCGTGGAAATGGAAGAAGGACGATGTTGCAGACCAGCAAAGTCTGTGGGACTCACCCAGCGAGGGTAAGTCAGGGCACGCCTGGAGCAACCAGGGAGCCCAAGCAGAAGAAGATTGGCCTTCGGGAGGGCCTACTAGCCAACGGACTAGCGACCGCGAAGGAGCCTCGAGTCGACACACGTGGAGCTGGCTCACAGGACACTCGTGGAGTGGAGGCCAGTGATCTTCGGTGCAATCGGTGCTGGAGGCTGGGGCTACTCGGAGCCCAAAGCACAACTTCGTGGGAGACCCAGAAGAGGATGCACTTGCAAATGCGATCGGTGTCCAGGGGTCACGGTTCCACGTTACCCACGACAGCTACGGGCCTCAGCTTTGCTGGGGACTCAGGGCAGCCTCGGGGAAGTCTGGAAATCCACCTCTGGTGATGCAAAGACTTCGGCATCCGGCGGGAGCTTCAGCGATGCAGACTGGACAATTGCTTCTTTGGTGCCTGCCAAGCAGGGGAGTCACTCCTTGACCCCAAGGGAGATTCTTCAGTCCTCTAATCTTAAAGTAGAGCGTTGAAGGTCCAGGATTCTGTGTCAGAGTTTCGTCCAGGTAAATCTAAAGTCCTAAGGACTGGGTTCCCTTACTTATACTAAGGTAGGGGGTTGGACATACTCTGTGACCCCACCTATGGGAGGGTCAGGGCAGAGGGGTGGTTACACCCCTTTCCCTTAGTCCAGTTTCGTGCCAGAGCAGGGGCTGGAAGCCCCTGAGCCGGTTTGAACTGGGGTATGCACAGGGACACCAAGTGTGCCCCCAGTGCAGGACTTCAAAGCACCAGAGAGTGCTCCCGCCCAGCCCCAATACACACTATCCTGTCTGGGGAGGTGGTCACACCTCCCTGGGACAGGAAACCTATTGTCCAGGCCTCCCCTGCCGGAGTTTCGGTCAGCAGCAGGAGGCCAGACTCGTGTCTGTGGCAGCGGCATCCATTTTGTGATGCCAGGGCTTGGAAAGTCAGTACCGGGCATACCGGTGTGTACATGTCTTTCCCTCTAGAAGGGTGGAATGGTACCCCCGCCGCCAGAACTGGCGGGGGGGGGGTAGTATTCCAAGATGTTTGACACCAAACACAACATGTTTCCGTGCAGCCATCCCAAAGTTAGCATTTAACGCGAGGTTATAATGCGCTTAAGAGTATATGGTCAGGCTGCACTACAAACAGCATCAGAGAAGGGTCTCCGAACGCTGCAGAGGGGCCCTGCTCATGCAGGGGCACCCTCTCACATAGGAACCACGCACTCTGCCTTCAGGATTGATAAGGCCTGCCATAGGAGTGACTTATAGGTTTATATGTGTGTATGTATATAATGATATAGGTAGCCTATATCACAGTAAGGGGTGCAGGCACCACCTTACCCAGGCTGCAGTAGCAGACCTGTGGTGTCAGTTTGGATGGCCTTCCAGGGGTGGCACAATACAGGCTGCAGCCCCTGGTAGGCCTCTGAGGTACCTATGCCCTGGGTACATAGTATACCATATACTAGGGACTTATAAGGGCACTCCAGATTCCAATCAGAGATGTGCCTAAGGCACATGGAAACCATTTTAGAGAGGAAGCAGCTAGGCTGGGGTTCTGATTAGCAGGGCCCCAGCCAGACTAAGGTCGAAAAACAGTGAAGCATCAGCAAAAAGTGGGGGTACCCATGTGAAGCAGATCCTACTCTCCTACACAACCCCCCCCAAACGTAGGGACATTAAACTAACCTTGCCCAGTTAAGTCTTCATGTTCTAAGTGGAAGTACCTAGAGAGTCCATCTGCATTGGCATGGTTACTCCCAGGTCTATGTTCCACTGTGAAGTCCATCCCCTGTAGGGAAATGGACCACCTAAGCAGTTTGGGGTTTTCACCCTTCATTTGTTTTAGCCATAAGAGGGGCTTATGGTCTGTTTGAACAAGGAAGTGAGTACCAAACAAGTATGGCCTCAACTTCTTCAGAGCCCAGACCACAGCAAAGGCCTCCCTTTGGCTGACCAACGTTTCTCTCTAGGGGTCAGCCTTCTGCTAATGAAAGCTACTGGCTGATCCTGACCTTCTTCATTCAATTGTGACAGTACAGCCTGCTTCAGGTCATCAAATGCCTTTTGACAGCTAACTGTCCACTGAACCTTTTTGGGCATTTTCTTGGAAGTTAAGTCATTCAGGGGTGTCACTATTGATCCATACCCCTTGACAAATCTCCTATAGTACCCAGTCAGGCCTAAGAAGGCTCTCACCTGAGTCTGGGTAGTGGGAGCAGTCCAGTCCATGATGGTCTGGATCTTGTTCTGCAGTGGTTGAACCTGGCCTCCACCCACAAGGTGGCCCAGGTACACAACCTGACTCTGCCCTATCTGGCACTTGGTGGCCTTGATAGTCAGGCCTGCTTTCTGCAGGGCCTGTAAAACATTTCTGAGGTGGACCAGGTGATCCTCCCAGGTGGAGCTAAATCAGCAATATCATCTAGATATGCTGCACTATAGGCTTCCAGACCTGTAAGGACTGTATTCACCAACCTCTGAAAAGTGGCAGGTGCATTCTTCAGACCAAAGGGCATCACCACAAATTGATAATGCCCACTAGGGGTTGAGAATGCTGTCTTTGGCTTTGCATCATCAGCTAGTCTGATCTGCCAGTAGCCAGCTGTCAGGTCAAATGTGCTTAGATACTTGGCTGAGGCCAAAGTGTCTATTAGCTCATCTGCCCTTGGTATTGGATGGGCATCGGTCCTCGTGACTGCATTGAGACCCCTGTAGTCCACACAAAACCTCATCTCTCTTTTCCCACCACTGGTGTGAGGTTTTGGCACAAGGACCACTGGACTAGCCCAAGGGCTATCTGAGGGTTCAATAACTCCCAAATCCAACATCTTCTGGACTTCTGTCCTGATACAGTCCCTGACATGGTCAGGTTGCCTATAAATCTTATTTTTATTAGGCAGACTGTCCCCAGTGTCCACTTCATGAGTGCACCAGGTAGTCTGACTGGGTGTCAGTGAGAATATGTGTCTGAACTGATTGAGCACCTGTCTGCAATCAGTCTGCTGCTGGGTAGTGAGGCTGCCGGCCAAGGCTACACCATCCACTGACCCATCATCAGGGTTCTGTGAGAGCAGGTCAGGGAGTGGGTCACTCTCTTCCTCCTGTCCCTCATCAGTAGCCATGAGCAAGCCCATGTCTGCCCTGTCCACATATGGTTTTAACCTGTTGACATGGAGAACCCTGTGGGGACTCCTGGGTGTTCCTAGGTCTACTAAGTAGGTAACCTCACCCTTCTGCTCAACAATGGTATGGGGTCCACTCCATTTGTCTTGGAGAGCTGCTGGGGCCACTGGCTCCAACACCCACACCTTCTGTCCTGGCTGGTAAACAGTCAGTACAGCCTCTTGGTCATGCCAGGCCTTTTGAAGTTCCTGGCTAGCCTCAAGGTTTTTGGTTGCCTTTTTCATATACTCAGCCATCCGGGAGCGGAGACCAAGTACGTAGTCCACTATGTTCTGCTTTGGGGGCTTGAGAGGTAACTCCCATCCTTCCTTCACCAAGCACAGTGGACCCCTGACAGGGTGACCAAACAAAAGTTCAAAAGGGCTGTAGCCAACCCCTTTTGAGGCACCTCCCTGTACGCAAATAAAAGGCAGGGCAAGAGTATGTCCCATCTTCGCCTAAGCTTTTCTGGGAGCCCTTTAATCATGCCCTTCAAGGTTTTGTTGAATCTCTCAACTAAACCATTGCATTGTGGGTGATAGGGTGTAGTGAACTTGTAAGTCACTCCACACTCCTTCCACATTGCTTTTAAGTATCCAGACATAAAGTTTGCACCCCTGTCTGATACAACCTCCTTAGGGAAGCACACTCTTGAGAAAATTCCCAGGAGGGCCCTTGCCACCACAGGTGCTGTAGTGGTCCTAAGGGGTATAGCCTCTGGGTACCTGGTGGCATGATCCACTACCACCAGGATAAACCTGTGCCCAGATGCGGTTTGGGGATCCATGGGACCAACAATGTCAATCCCCACCCTTTCAAAGGGCACCCCCACCACAGGTAGTGGTATCAGGGGGCCTTTGTAGTGCCACCTGCCTTGCCACTGGCCTGGCAGGTTACACAGGAGCGACAAAACTCCTTGGTGTCTTCAGACATGTGGGGCCAGTGAAAGTGAGGAACAATTCTGTCCCAAGTCTTGTTCTGGCCCAGGTGACCTGCTAAGGGAATATCATGGGCTAGGGTCAATAGGAAGCCCCTGAACTTCAGAGGTATAACCAACCTCCTGGTAGCACCAGGCTTGGGGTCTCTAAACTCTGAGTACAAGAGTCCATCATCCCAATACACAGTATGGGGACCACTAGCTTTCCCAGCAGCCTCAGCAGCAGCTTGCTGTCTGAGGGGTTCAAGAGAGGGGCAGCTCTGCTGCTCCTGGCTCAGATCTGCCCTGGAAGGTCCCCCTGTCCCCAAGAACTCAACCTGTTCAGGTTCAAGCTCCTCTGGGACAGTTCCTTCCTCAGGACTGAGATCATCCCCTTCAAGGGACTGATCTTCCTTCTGAGCCAAGGGGAAGGCACTGCCTTTACCCTACTACTCCTCTTCTTGGAAGGCACTTGGTCCATTATTCCAGAATCCAAGGCCTGTTCAGTGCTAGACATTTTGGCTTGTGACCTGGTCACAGCAAACACATCTGCAGGGATCCCCAGCATTTCTGCATGGGTCCTGAGCTCCACTTCTGCCCAAGCTGAAGTTTCTAAGTCATTGCCAAGCAAGCATTCAACGGGTAGGTCTGCACTTACCACAACCTTCTTAAGGCCAGTTACCCCTCCCCAGGAGAAGTTAACAACTGCCAGAGTATGGTCTGTTCTGACGTTGCTAGCATTGGTCACTTGGTACATTTCACCAAATATAATCTGCCCAGGATTCACAAGGTCTTTTGTCACCATGGTGACACTTGCCCCTGTGTCCCTAAATGCCAAAGCCTCTCTTCCATTGATTAAAGGCTGTTGTCTGTACTTGCCCAGATTACTGGGACTCACAGAGGAGGTCATATCCATGCCTCCATCACAGACTAGGACAGCCTGAGTGAGTTCTCTGACTAGGTCAGAGCTCATCTCTTTACCCAGGGTCAACCCTGCTAAACCCTTGGCTTGTGTAGTCCCACCACCAACTGTAGCTGCACTAGGGGGAGCAGGTGCCTTAGGGGCATTGGTGGGGGCTGGAGTCGAGTCTTTGGACTTGGTGCAATCACTGGTCCAGTGGGTCTTTTGCTTACAGTCCTTGCACCATGGTTTTCTTTGGCCTTTCCCTTTGGTAGACTGTGAATCCCCACCTGAAGAAGATTTTTGGGGGCCTTGTGAAGACTTTTGATCTTTACCCTTCTCCCCACCCTTGTCAGAGGTTTTCGAATCTTGCTTCTAAGGGTCACCACCTTGGTTCTGTACCTTCTGCTTCACCCTGGTTCTGACCCATTTGTCTGCCTTCTTTCCCAATTCTTGGGGAGAGGTCAGATCAGAGTCTACCAGGTGCTGATGCAACAGCTGATTTTGACAGTTATTAAGAATCTGCTCCCTCATTATCAGATTGTACAATCCTGTGAAGTCACATACCTTACTGCCCAATAACCAACCTTCCAGAGCCTTGGCAGAACAATCAACAAAGTCCACCCAGTCTTGAGTCTGTGCTTTTTGGGTATCCCTGAACTTTAACCTGTATTGTTCAGTGGTTAGGCCAAACCCATCAATTAGAGCACTCTTCAAGACTTTGTAATTATCAGCATCCTCCTCTCTAACAGTGAGGAGCTTGTCTCTACCTTTGTCTGCAAAGGAGAGCCACAAGATTGCTGCCCACTGCTCCTGAGGGACCCTCTGTACTTTACAGGCCCTCTCTAGAGCAGTTATCCATTTGTGGATATCATCCCCACTCTGGTAGGGAGGGACAATCTTGCTCAGGTTTCTATGGTCATAAGACCTTTCCCTATCTTTGGGGAAACTGCTGCCACCATGGGACTCTAGTCCCAACTTTTGTCTCTCTCTATAGAGATCTAGGGACTCCCTGTCTATAGCCAATTGCTGTTTCCTGAGTTCAAGTTGAGCTTGCTCATATTGAATCAGTCTCTTTCTCCTCTCATGAGAGGATTCCCTCCTATGAGAGGAGACAGAGGTCCCTATTGAGGTGTCAGAGTGGTTAGACTCCTGAGAAGGAGACCTAGACCTTCTGGGCACACTCAGAACTCTTCCTGGGGGGACAAAGGGGAGGTCAGTCTGATCCTATCCCTCCTCCTCCTCCACAGGAGGAATTTGATTCTCCAGGACAAGGTCATTTTCACCTTCCTGGCCAGTTTCAGAGGGGGGGGGGGCTGGGTTTCTTCACCCCTGGCCCCTTCCTCATCTTCTGCCCCACCCTCCTTGCCTACCCCTTCAGACCCTAGGGGCCTGCTGAGATCATCAGCTAGTAACACCTCCCTGAGGTGTTGGGTGCTGGCACTTTTGCCTGTCTTCAACTTCCTAGTAGTGCATAAGGCTCTCAATTCCAAGAATGGGAGTTTATCATACTTGGAGGGAAGAAGCCCACTGGCTTCTGGCAAGGACTCACTGGGTCCTGGCTTTGAAGACATCACTAGTGAGGTGTGGTGTATGCACTACCTACTCTAGTGTGGCCTACTAAACTCTCTTGAGTTGTAGAAAGGGTGTGGAGACCACCGTGTATTTGTGCTTAGTCACCTGTTTCCATTTGAAATATTGTGTGTATTGTGGTCATACCTCCGGGTAGGGGATATAACAATGTGTTAGTGAGCGTGTATAATAAATATAACTATTCTTAAGACTACACTGTTTGGTTCTTTTTCGTTTAATCTACACTACATGATTAGTTCTGGTAAAACAAGCTGCTTAACACTCCTTTTGGACTAAGCCTGAAGGCTGCTCTCCACAGATACCACTTAGAGCGCTTTCTATGGTTGTCTAAGACCACTAAAATCACCATAAGGGTTGTCTGGGTTAGCGCAAGGTGCGTCACTTAAATAAGTGCGCGCCATATACTAAGCCAGCCTCCTACATGTCTCCTATAGAGAGTATGAGCGAGTTGTTTTGAGGTGAAAAATGCCATCCAACATTGTACCAATAACGATGGCGGGAGAATACAGCTGCTTAGAACCTATCGCAGGTTGTGCAAAACCATCAGTATAAACATTATACTTATATTGATTAAAAGGCAGAATTGAAGAAGGTAAAGGATAAACATGCTCAAATTGTAAAAATTCTTGCATTTGCAAGGAAAGGTAAAAAAAGAAGTCTACATCGACGGCTGTTAAGGACGTAGCCCACTGCATCCATCTTGGTTGGAGGCCTTTTGCGTTAGTTACGCTAGCTTCCGTGACAGGCTCTACGGCTGGCACAGGAGAAACAACAATGATGTGTTTACCATGAGCAAGTGGCGGTTCTTTATGGAAGGTGTAGGAAGCTGGCTCTGTATGAACTATACCAAAGTAAGGTATAGTGTTCACAGAGTCCACTGGCTCTCCAGAGGCGTAGAGAGGCTTAAGTAGATAATAATAAAAAGCTCTATTTGTTGTAGTGTGGTCGAGCAGCTAGGCTTACCAGAGGGCTGTGTTAAGCATTTGTTGTACACACTCAGGCAAGAAATGATTACACACACTCAAAGAATGAATCCAAGACCAATTGTTTTGTATAAACCTCCAATGGTATAGGGGCGGACGGGTGCAGGGTGTAAATCAGAGTCGGACTGCCAATGTGTTTCAATGGGGAATCTTAGTCGCACAAAGAGGCTGCAGGTTCGGACCAGGAGGCTGGATGAATGTGACCACCGGCTGGGCAGGTAAGTTGAGATGTTGAAGGAGGGCTGGGCACCGTCGGCTGGGCACCCCAAAGTCAGGGGCAGAGGATGCAGAGGTGCCCTTTGGTGTCGGATTTTCTTTACCGGAGCTGGTCGCGGTCAGGGGGACCCTTCAAGGTGAGGTTGCAGGCATCTTCATGGAGTCCAGGAGAGGTCATCCAACGCTGGATTTGAGGTCAGGATCGCTGGAGACACTTCACTGGACAGGTGAGCCACTCAAACTCGGGCTGTGGGTATCATGTGCAGAGTGGGCAGGGATTGAGGTTCTAGCTGAATCAGGAGTCCTTGTAGTTGGATTCTTCTGGACAGGCCCGCGGTTCTCGGGAGATCTGGTCTTTGCTGAAACGTGGGCAGTCTTCCTCTGGTTTTGGAAGTCGCTAGCCACAGGATAGGTGTCGTCTTCTTCGCAGGGTCTTTGAGCAGGAGTCAGGCCAGTAGGGCTGGGGCCAAATCAGTAGTCGTTTTCAGGCTCGGCTGTACGGCGTCTTCTTCGTCCTTTTCTTCTTAGGTTGCTGGAATCTTAGGATCAAGGTTCAGGGGTGCCCCTAAATTCTGAATTTAGGGCCATTACAGGTGCTGGCGGAATGGTAGCCAATGGACTACTTGCCTTTAGGGTGACTACACCCTTTGTTTGTTCCCTCCCTTTGGGGAGGGGGCATCCCCTAACCTAATTGGCTAAAATTCTTCTGTTCAAGATGGTGGATTTTCTAAGGAGGGGGGTCACCTCGGTCAAGGGCACCTTAGGGGTTGTCCTGGCAGAGGGGGGACACACCTCTCCTGATTACTAATTTCCCGGCTGACCTTGCAGCCAAAAGTGTGGCTTGGTCAAGGGGGCGGACATCTCCATTAGCTGGAGAGGCCCTGGTCAGCATAACAAAGGGCAGGAAGCGTTTGAGGCTCACCGCCATGAATGCTGTTCCTGCTTTGGGGTAGGTGAGAGGCACCTCCACCCCAAGCAGGCTTTGTTCCTGACCCACGAGAGCACAAGGGCTCCCACCTCAGGGGGTCAGAAACATGTCTGAGAGTGACAGGCTGGTGAAGACCACTCAGCTGAACACGAGGGAGTTGGTCATTTTTCAGGGGGTATCTCTAAGATGCCATCTGAGTTCAATTTGCAATAAATCCAACACTGGCATCAGTGTGGGTTTATTGTGCTGAGAAGTTTGGTCCCAAACCTCTCAGCATTCAGTAAAGCTATCATGGAGCTGTGAGTTCATAATGACAAACTCTCAGCCCATGTACTCAATATGGCTTCACTGCACTTACAATGTCTAAGAATTAACTTAGACAGTGTAGGGGCATATTGCTCATGCAGCTATGTACTCTCCTGTCGTACAGTGCACCCTGCCCTAGGGCTGAGACCTGCTAGAGGGGTGATTTACCTATGCCACAGGCAGTGGTTATGGGCATGGAGCACAGGGATGTGTACCATGTCGACTCTTAGGTTTTGTCTGCGCCAAAACACACAGTCTGCAATTGCAGTGTATATTTGTTTGGTGAGAGGTCTCTGAGGGGGCACAAAACATGCTGCAGCCCTTAGAGACCCTCCCTGGTCACAAGGCCCTTGGTACTACTAGTAACTTTTAAAAGGGACTTACATGTGGGCCAGAGGTGTGCCAATCGTGGAAACAAAGGTACAGTTTTGGGAAAGAACACAGGCACTAGGAACCTGATTGACAGGGACCCAGTGCACACTCAGTCAAAGTGCATCAGTTATAAGGCAAAAACCATGCAAAAAGTGGCACTTTCCTACAAATGGTCATCTGTACAGTAGTCAGTATTTTTTCAGTAGAAGCAAAACACATTTCTGATAGGGAATATAAATGTGATTTATAGCCTATAGATACTGTTTCACCTTCATTAAAGGTGACACGTAAATCCAATTGCACCTGGTAAAACGTGGTATTGACACGTTTGTAAGTGCTGTGTTTCAAGTAAGTCAGATAGTAAAGATCTAAAAGTGTCAATGTGTTCCCGCGTCCAAGATGAAGCTGAAAAATCTGAGTGTATTAAGGCACAGAGTGGTTTAATATGCTGTGCATAATCAGGTATGTATGTTCTGCCACAATTAAAAAATCCTAGCAGGGATTGTAACTTTTTAAGCATACCTACAGGCTGCAATTGCGCACAATTCTCCAGATAGTGAGAGGCAAGACTTTTCCCTTCATTTGTAAGTTCATATCCAAAAAAGGACATTCAAAAAGCTATATTCGATTTTTTTAACTTAAACTTGTATCCAAGTTTTGTAAACCGCAGTATTATGCGATCGACTCTTGCTAGATGGGGGTTTAATTCATCATCTGTCAGGTAGATGTAATCTACGTAGGACAGAGCTCCAGGGTCAATTTCATGAAGAATCAACACAATTCGTGCCGCAAAACTCCCAGTTGTTTTTATAGCCCATAGGAAGTCGGGCATAGCGCATTTGAAATCCCAATGTACTAAAGGCGGACCAGTCACGGCTCTCAGGAGCCAAATTGTGAAAAAACCATTGGAAATATCCAAAGTTGTTTATATTTTTTACATGTCTATAATCTAAAAAAAAGCAATATGAATGATCTGGTTTCAGAACAGGAAAAAGAGGATTATTCATTTCAGATGCACAGGGTTCAATTACTCCCTGGTACTTCAGCTAGGAAAGAATTTCTTTAATGGGTGCTTTTGCATCCTGTTTACTAGGATACTGTGGTTGTACCTGAGATGTGGAAAGTATAGGAATAATATGGTAATGGGACTCCTTATCCCAACCAGTATGATTACGATAAAGAACAGGGGTCAAAGCAAGGGCCCATTCAGATGCATAGGCCTGCTTGACCTCGTCTGGGACGAGATGTGAAAAAGAAGGCAGAATGACATCCTCACCCTGTGGGCATGCAAGAACAAAAGGTGGGGGGCAATCGACCTCCACCAAGAGAATATCTTAAGAAGTAGTTAAGTTGTCCCAGAATATTGCATTAATGGTATGTTCAATGTCACCTTCAATTTGAATATCTAAATTTATATAGTCTGTCTGGAGGGGCTACGCGGATATCCACATCAACCGTAATAAATGTTTCTGTTGCTTTCGCCACCAGAAATTGGTGGAGATTCCGGCGTACTATGGTGACTTCTGCCACACTGTCGATGAGAGTCACCGTCCAATTCCTGTTCAGAAGGAGGGTTCTCACTGTCTGTTGCATATTTAGCAGTTAAAGCTGCAACCTTCTTTTTCTGAAAAGGGGGTTTGTATGGAGGAGGCCTTCTTTATCTTCACGTCATACGAGCATTTTGTCTTTCTGCGGTCAGATCGCCCTCCTCTGTCATATTGTTGATCAGACGATTCCTGAAAGGAACAAGAACATGTATCAGATTACTGATACCTGTCTGGAGTCTTAATTTTAGTGCGATCATGAAAATCGTATCTTCGTTCAGAGGACCTCTACGTTGTCTACTTTTTTGTTGTTGTTAACATTTATCCCATGGAGTTTTAGAAAACTCACAGGCTGGTCTGGCATCCTTGTGAGAGATAGGCTTGCCAAGTACAGAAGGCCTGGTCCCTAAACTGTTATGTCCTAAAGACGAGTATACATTAGCAATAATGACAGGCAACTCGCGGTCGGCTGCCGCCACTGCTGCAAGTCGCTGGCATATATTCAAATTCGCTGCTTCACCCTTAACATCAGAAAGAATCATTTCGGGGACAAAGGGAAAATTACCCATGAGTTTCATCCCAAAATCGAGGGCAGGACCTGCCCCATGCTGATTCTGCATTTGTTTGAGGACGTTCGGTAGAACGGCCATTGAGGGAGTACCATGACAGAGTGTAGACCTTGGCAAACATCATCCGCCAGGTGTTGCAGTCAGCTCGAGCGGGAACCAGTCCAGTGGGTAAGCACATGGTTAAAATTCTGTTCTTGTCTTGTGGTCCTGTAATGGGAAATACACCTTCAAGTTGATCGATTTATTGGGTGAACCAAAATGGTATTTCCTCATGATTCGTAGGTCGTTTGCCCATAACTGAATGAACAATTACGGGACTAATAACAGGCTCCACAGGTTGTTGGGCCTGTCCTTGTAGGCCAATTCTAGCAGGGCCAGCTAGTAAAGCACGTGAAATATATTGGGTAAGACGTCTATAAAATACAACAAGAATATTGTACAAAGCACAAGTCTGCACTAAATTTATATTAGCCATATCCGGATACGGGGTATAGTCCGCCAGTGCCAGCCATGTTGCCCCTTCATGACATAAGGGGCCCATTCGAACAGTGCAAAGCACATGGGGAAGGGCGCTATTATACCAAGTCTGGTGTTCCCAGACGGTAAGAGGAACTTCAAGAAGTGAATAAGAACAATATGCATTAGGAGCTGGAGGCGTTGAATATTCATTAAAAGTATTATCATTAGCGTCCACAGCCAGAAATGTGACCCAGGAATAAAAAACTTCAAAGCGAAACGCTGCGTCCGCTTCTATAACAAAAATCACAGGAGCTCTCGCAATCGGGACTCCATGTTTTAGTAAATGCTGAGTAACCGCCAGGCAGCAACAATAGGAATGGCCTATGCCATCATTTATTTATAATGGATTCAAAGCGTGGCACGAACAGGGCAGAAACCTTTTAATATTCAAGCTTGAAAAACCAACAGAACTAGGTGAGCCCTAAAATCTGCAGAGGACAAATCCCTAACACCATGGGTGCCTCCGATAAAAGGTGTAAGGTAACTGAACAAGCACACGCACTACTCAGGGTTCCCGCAAGTAAGTACCTGACCAAAACTTTGGTGGCGCCATGTTGCAGGAATTCTGCTACGGTACAGAACTACGCTTGGGACCATAGAACATCGGCAGGTAGGGACAGAGTCACCATACCACCTCAGTACCTATGAGCCAGAGTCTGACTAGCTATAGTCCCTCACTTGCCCTCCGAACCTTACCAGAGAAACAAGTGAATTGGCACCCCAGAACACGACCGTCTCGACCCCCTCAGGGATTGCAGTAAAAGAACACACCCTTTCACTCTCTAGCTCATCCTGAATAAAATAAACAAAAGACATGAAGGAAGAAAACGAGTTACTTACCTGTAACTTCAGTTATCCAGTATTGGTATTTTTCATAGATTCACATGCTTAGAATCATCCCTGCCGTCGAGGTGGGAGTCTCGCGGTACAAATAAAATATATATATAATAGTAATAAACATTATACAATAGGCTACAATGGGCAGTAAAGTCACTACATTAGCCTATCCTAGTCTTTTTGTAAAAATAACCAAATCTGGAACACAGCCAATCAGGCTCCAGCACCCTCTTAGAACACTCCACAGAGAGGCAAACCCTCAGATTTTCGTAGCACAAGTGACAGTAAGGACATAATAGCAATAAGGTAAGCTCTCCGGGAGGAGGGTGGGTCGCATGTGAATCTATGAAAGATACCAATACTGGATAACTGAAGTTACAGGTAAGTAACTCGCTTTCTTATCCAGTATTGGGGTATCTTTCATAGATTCACATGCTTAGAATCAGAATAGTTAGCAGTAGAATCCTTAGTTGTATAGCGGATGGTGGGTACCGTAAGAAATACATTAGATACCTCGTAATACCAATACAGTAATGCAATATAACCTTCTAACCCTAAGAAGGAAGACATTATATATATGAGAACAACAGTATTGAAATAGAAAAGAAAACAATACACCTTGTATTCGTAAACATGTAATGACATAATCACCTCTTTACAGAGGCTTACCTTATTTAAAGAGGTTTCAGTAACACTGCTTGACCAACAGCTGATTCAGCCTCTGTCGCCAAATCCAGACAGTAATGCCGTGTAAAAGTGTGCACATTTTTCCAGGTCGCAGCACGGCAAATCTTCTCCAAAGGTACTCCGGCAAAAAGAGCAGTAGATGAGGAGACTGCCCTTGTGGAATGAGCCTTGGGTTTCACAGACAAAGGATTGCCGTGCTTTAGTATGGCAGAATTGAATCGCAGATGCAATCCACCTTGCAATAGTGGATTTAGTGACCGCTGTTCCTGGTTTCTGACCACCATAAGATCCGATTTTCGGATGGACACAGTACGTGAAATATAGAATTTCAGACACCTTTTAACATCCAAGGTATGCAAAGTCTTTTCAGCAGAGGAAGACGGATTGGGAAAGAAAGAGCGCAGTATAATAGGCTCATTAAGGTGGAATGTAGAGGGAACCTTCGGAATAAACGTCGGATTTGTTCTGAGGAGAACATAATCATTGGTGAATCTCAAATAAGGTTGCTTGATAGTAAACGCCTGAATTTCACTGACTCTCCGAGCAGAGGTTAGTGACACTAAAAGAGCCGTTTTCCAGGAGAGGTACTTGAGGTCAGCCTTGTGAACAGGCTCGAATGGATGCTTCATGAGCTGCTGTAAAACCAGGTTAAGCCTCCATTCTGGAGGAGGAGCTCTGATGGGTGGAAAAGCTCTGAAAAGACCCTTTTGAAATTGTTTGAACAAACGACTAGAGCAAAGGGATCCAGTTCCTGTAGAACGTCTGTAGGCCGAGATGGCCGCTAAATGTAGCTTAACTGATGTAAACATCAGACCAGACTTAGCTAGCGAAAGAAGATAAGGTAGAACTTTATCTGGAGAGCATTTCAATGGATGAATAGCTTTGTCATTGCACCAAGAACAAAATCGCTTCCATTTTAGAGCATAAGTCTTTAGAGTAGAAGGAGCTCTTGCCCTTGCAAGTATATCTCTACAATCCTGTGGCAAAACCAGCTCCTTGAATTCAGTGAATTCAGAAACCATGCATGTAGATGCAGTTGGGCTGGATGAGGATGAAGAATCTGGCCCTTGCTCATTGATAACAGGAGTCGGGACTGCAGGAAGGCGGTACGGTCATGCGTTCTGACAGTAGGAGAAGCTCTGTGAACCAGTGCTGACGCGGCCATCGCGGAGCAATGAGAATCATGCAGCATGGTTCCATTTTGAGTTTGCGCAGAAGTCTTGGGAGCAACGGAAAGGGGGGAAATGCGTATGCGAAGGTCCCTGTCCATCTCATCATGAAGGCGTTCCCCCACGAGCCCTTCTCCGGTTCCCAGCTGGCAAAGAATGGGCACTTCCGATTGTTTTCGGAGGCAAAGAGATCCAAGTTTGGTCTGCCCCACATCTGAAATATGTGTTCCACAACTGACTGATCTAACTCCCATTCGTGGCAGGACTTCGAGGTCCGGCTCAAAGTGTCCGCCAGACTGTTTTGAATCCCTGGCAAATGTTCCACCTTTATCGTGATGTTGTGAGAAAGGAGCCATTCCCAAATGCTTTGAGCTTCTAGAGACAGAATGTGTGAACGAGTACCTCCTTGCTTGTTTAGGTAGTGCATGCAAGTGGTGTTGTCGGTTCTGATGAGAACTGAGGACCCTTGAAGCCTTGGGAGAAAAGACTGCAACGCCAGGAAAATGGCTCGAAGCTCTAAGCAGTTGATATGCATTTTCGCCATCGCAGCGGACCACTTTCCTCTTATGCAGAGATCTTGAAGGTGTGCACCCCACCCTTCTAGAGAGGCATCTGTAGTCAGAATGAACTCCGGCATAGAAGGAAGAAAAGTAAGCCCGTTGAGACATTCCTGGAGCGTTGCCACCAAAGCAGGGCTACCCGCATAGTTGGAGTTATCCTCACTAGATCGTCGAACGACCCTGAGATCTGCAGCCATTGACTGTCTAGTTCCTCCTGGATAGGCCTCATCCTGAGACGGGTGAGGAACCAACAGTATTGCCGAGGATAGTATTCCTAGAAAGATTTGATGATCCTCACAGAAGCGAACTGTCTTCTTCGGAGGTCTGACGCCAGAGAAATCGGACGTGATTGCCTTTCTTTGGACAAGGATGCCTTGTCCTGGATAGTATCCAAGACTGCCCCCAGAAATTGAACCCTTTGAGAAGGATGAAGATTCGATTTTTGGCTGTTGAGGGACAGTCCCAGGGATTGAAACAGTTGAAGACATGTGGCCGTTGCTTGAGAGGCCTGCCGAAAAGAAGGAGCCTTTATCAGCCAATCGTCCAGATATGGGAAAAGCTGTATGCCTTGAAGTCTGAGGTGAGCAGCCACTGGGGCCAGGCATTTTGTAAAGACTCTTGGGGCAGAGCGGAGACCGAAGGGAGGACTCTGAATTGGAAATGAGCACCTGCCACAGTGAAACGGAGGAATTTCCTATGTTTGGGGTGGATAGGGATGTGGAAGTATGCATCCTGGAGATCCAACGTTGTCATGAAGTCTGCATGGTCCAGAAGCTGAAGGATCTCCTGAAGTGTGACCATGCGAAAGGATTTCTTTTGTAGATATTTGTTCAGCTTTCTTAAATCCAGGATAGGTCTCCATTCGCCTGACTTTTTTCTTACTAGAAAAAAGCGGGAATAAAACCCCTTCCCCACCTGAGAGCGAGGCACTCTTTCTATCGCTCCTTTCAAGAGCATGGTTTTTGTTTCCATCCTGAGAAGAGCAAGATGTGGTGGATGCTTCCTTAAAGGTGGGTGAGGGGAGGAATGCTGACAAACCCAGGGTGTGCCCAAATTTGAGAATATCCAAGACCCACTTGTCGGTGGTCAATCGTTTCTAATTGTTGAGATGTTGGGATATGTTTGGAGTCAGGGAAGTAGGATGTGGCAGAGCGTGCTGCAGGTGCTAGGAAGTCGTCACTGCTTTCTAGCAGCATCCCTGCCGTGTTAGGGCTGTCGTCTTCTTTCTGTTGTCTATAGCGTGCAGCCGGAGGGTTCCTATATGACTGCTGCTGCTGCTGTTGTTGATAATTATACCTTCCCTGATAGCCTTGGGGCTGGTATCTTTGATAGCCACCAAGAAAGGAATAAGATCCTCTGCCATGGGATCCTCGAAAAGGAATCTTCCTATTTTGTAACGTGCCAAGGGCTTTGGCAGTGTCAGTATCCTTTTTGATTTCTTGCAGAGCCTCATCTATGTGCCTGCCAAAGAGAGCATCTCCATCGAATGGCATGTCCAAAATCTTTGTTTGGACCTCAGGACGAAAGGTGGTAGACTTCAACCATCCCTGACGTCTGAGGACTGCCGCTCCAGCTAGTTGGCGAAAGCCTAAGGAGGCTAAGTCCATAGAAATATCAATTATTTCAGATGCAGCCCTTTCTCCTTCCAGGAGAATTTTCCTTGCCTCCTGCTTCTTTTCATCAGGTAAGAACTCGAGATATGGAGCAATGTCCGACCATAGCTGGCGGTCATATCTCCCTACAATTGCTAGGGAGTTTGTGGCACGAACCAAAGCACCCGCCATGGTGGTGAACTGCTTACCGATGTTATCAAGCCGCCTCCCATCCTTATCTGGCGGTGCTGTAATTGGAGCGGATGGATTCCGAGACCTACGTTGAGTAGCCTGCGAAATAACAGAATCCGGTCTAGGATGACCGGACAGGCATGCGGGGGCATCATCTGGTGCTTTGTATTTTTTATCGATTCTAGGAAGAACCGCAGGCACTGAAAATGGATTTTTCATTATTTTGATTCCTTCTTCCCAGATATGATCTATTATAGGGATAGAGCGGACGGACTTCCTGCTCTGGTCTTTAAAATCGTAAAGGAAGCAATCGGATTGCTTCACTGTAACAGGAAGGTGAAAACGGATCGCTGCCCTCTCCATAATAGCATGAAACCCTCCAATATCCTCAGGAGGGGAATCTACAGCCTGAGGAACTGGCGAAGATGGCGTAGGGATCAGGTAGTCATCCCATTCATCCACAGTCGTGGGAGATTTTGGTAGCTCACCATCCTCAGCAACAGTATCGTCATCATCATCCTGGATTAGATGCTGTACAGGTAAAACATCCTGAGGTTCATCAATAGGGGCAGACGGACTTACGATCTGCAAGACAGGAGGCGTAGTAGGCTGTGTCGGAACAGGCGCAGCTGGTGGAAAACGTGCATGATAGTCCTGTAACATAGCTGTCAGGTCTTGCACCAAGGCTATAGGCATTTGCACCATAGGCTCCTGTTGCAAAGAGGTCGCTTGAGGACTTCGTAATGACTCACACGGCTCATAGTACTCTTCCTCATCCTCCTCATCCTGATATTTAATTCGGAGTTGAGAAGGGTTGCGTGCTGGGCTAAAAAGTCCATCATCCTCTGATTCCTCCAAATAGTGACTAGGAGGCAAGGGTGAAATATGAGAAACGTCCTGGAAATAGCTTCTCGAAGACGAGAGCGTAGACGATAGCCTTGATGTTAAAACTGGTGTTATTTGTAGAGAGGTAGGCCTCTTATGCTTCAGCGTCGACGAGATGTACATAGACGGTGAATCAGATCCAGCAGAAACAGCCATCACAGAAGTTACCGTAGACGTTGTCATCATCGACGGAAAAGCCATCGTCGACGATGCTGTCGTCGTCGAAGCAGCTGTTGACGTCGACGGCGGAAGCGTCGACGGAAGGTGGCTCGTCGTCGATGGTGCCGTCGTCGACGGTGTGATCGTCGATGACGGGATGGTCCTCGTCGACGAAGAGGAAGCACTCACTGTCTGAGGAGATTTCGTCGTCGACGGTGTCTTTTTTGACGTCGATGGAATCCTGAGAGACTCAGAGTGAGATTTTAGATGCTTAGAGGCAGTTTTCTGTGGAATTTTTCCTTTTTCTCCTGATTTTTCCTCTGAAGAGAATGAAAGCTTCTCTTTTTTAGAGGAAGAGTGACCAGTCTCGGAATGAGGCTTTTTCAGGGTCTTACTCTGTCGCTCAGGGGTATCAACAGATCTATCCCTCTTCTTGGTTAGAGGGGTGGACACCTGAGGACTAACACTGCCATCATCTCCTGAAACGACGTCAGATGCAGCTTTCAATTTCTCAAGCCAAACCAGCAATCTTCCTTCTCTGTCTTTTAAAGTTTTGGCAGGAAAGGTTCGACAAATTCTGCAGTCTTTAACTTTGTGAACCGGATAAAGACAGTAAATACATTCCTTGTCGGGGTCTTCAAAATGCAATCTCTTCTTCCCACAGGAGGAACAAGGCAAAAACAAGCTTTTCTTTGAAGAATCAGACATAGCTACTCACAAAGTTCAGCCAAAGGTGAAGAAAAACTGAGCAGAGCTCAGGGAGACTCCCTGTCACAAGACGTGCGGTAGAAAATCTGAGGGTTTGCCTCTCTGTGGAGTGTTCTAAGAGGGTGCTGGAGCCTGATTGGCTGTGTTCCAGATTTGGTTTGTTTTACAAAAAGACTAGGATAGGCTAATGTAGTGACTTTACTGACCATTGTAGCCTATTGTATAATGTTTATTACTATTATATATATATTTTATTTGTACCGCGAGACTCCCACCTCGACGGCGGGGATGATTCTAAGCATGTGAATCTATGAAAGATACCCCAATACTGGATAAGTTTAGAATATTTATTCAAACTATTGTGTCCTAAAATGCAGTATTCGTGCCACAATTAGAAGACAAATGAATATCAAAAATACTGTTAGCATGGCTATTGAACCATATAATATAAATGCCCTGTCATGGTATAAGACAGATTAGACAAAACCCTCCCCCTTTTCTACTGAAGCTAGATGATTATATGTCAAAGATCTCTGGGATTAGTAGCAGATCCATACCGTAGCATATACAGATGGATGCTATACATCTCAACTGCTGCAATGATCTTGTATCAGAACTCTCTTGTACTCAGTTATATGACAAGACCTGTACTCATAAACAGCAGCTGCATTCTCGTGTTATTTCTAGGTGCTAGTGCCTGACCAGAGAGAATACAGGGGGAATTGTTGTTTGACCTTGTCTAGGGTGTTCAGACTAAATCCCAAGAAAAGAACAGAACACAAAAACATGCAGGTTCCATGTGAAAGTACAGTGTGGCACAAATCAAGTATGTTTATATAGTAACCTGTGTAAATGAAATGCGACCTACAAGGTGCACAATTAGGCTAACATAGGGAGAACTACAATGGGCCATGCAGGAAACACATGACAATGCAACCTTGTGGTGATTAACATTTCTTGACTGTTATATCTTGTTTTGGTGTGATTAAGGTACTTCTCTTTTTACTGAAAGAAAAGCCCTGAGCTGGACAATGAATTACTGTCTATTATTCGGCAGTTTGAGTTTTGAGCTTCTATCTCCCACTCTACCTCCCTGAGGAGCTTTTGACTTCTCACTCTCGCTATCCTGAGTGTCAAATGTGGAAAGGGTTCTTGGTCCAGTTTGTAGAAGCATAGTAGGAAGGAACCCAGATCACCAGAGGCAAACAACACCAACCACCACAGTTGTGGTTTAGTAACATGTGAGTACAATGTGGCTCCTCAAATGAAGTCTGACAGCAATAACCAAATTGCTAAATGGCTAATCCGTAAAATAGCAAACTAGTAAATATTTCCAAGCATCAGCAAAGCCAGCAGATCAGCTTATAAATTAAAACTCAAGCCAGACCCATTGGTTTTGCCAATCCTTGTTATTAGATGCAAATGAATGTACTACCCTTACCTTCTAAAAATGTAAGAAATCGTGCAATGGTTTCTTTAAAATTCCTTTTTTCGCTGTCGAAATGTTTGGATTGACTTAAAGCACCCCAGCTCTCTGTTGAAAGGACAGGAGGTAGAAGTAAATTTGCCAGCATACTCTTGGTGCCGGTCAATATTCCTTCAGCTGCATCCAGAACACAAAAACATATTTCCTGTAAACATAAAAGTAAAGCCAATTAGAAACTTGTTTATTTATACCACTAAATAATAGTATACAAAATCAGGAATTTTGTAGTTATTGAGGCATCCATACATTATACTCAACAGGATCGATTGTGTTAATACAGTTTTATCTGCAGGGAGTGGTGCAGTGCCTGCTGCTCACTCCTGCACAAGATGTTCTCGAAGGCTTATACCAGTCGCTTATAGCGCAGACGTTTTGCAGAAGCACCAGACAAAAGATTCAGGAGCAGGGCCAACAGAAATTATGCACATCTTGTGCCACAGAGATGCAGGAAGCCAAGCCCACAGGGTCAAATTAAATGCCAGAGGAGGTAGTTTTGACTCTGCTCAGAGCTCTTGATGGTGTCTGTTCTTGATGGTGTCTGTTCTTAGAGACAAATGTAGTGGGCAGCCTGGTTGACGCCTTGGGGGGGGGGGGGCGGGAGGATTAGGTAGGTGGCATAATCTTTATATGCACTTGCATTGCTCTCTCCTGAATTTTGGTCCCCTTTATTTTCATCATTCTCATGCGTTTTCATGAACTTAAATAATTAACTAAAGAGCAGGAGAGCACTCAAATACCAATTCACAGACGAATACAACTACTCCCACTCACACATCCATACAGCCACTCACACACCCACTCACTCAACTATAAAGCCGCTCAACACAGCCACTCACTTACCCATACAACCACTTACATACCCATTCACACATCCATCCATACAACCACTTACACACCTGCTCATTTACCCATACAGCCACTCACACAGACACCCATTCTCCAATCCAGCCACTCACACACCCACTCCCTCACCCATCCAGCCTCTCAACAGAGCCACTCACACACCCACAGAACCACTTACATACCTATTCACACATCCATACAAGCACCCACCCAGTCACTCACCCACCCATAAAGCCACTCACACACTCAGTTAACCAAACACCAACCCAAACAGTCACCCACTCACCCATACAGCCACTTCTACATCCAGTCACTCACCCATACAGCCAGTCACACACCCACCCACTCACCCATACAGATGTCATGGAGTTTCCACCTCATGATGGGAACTGCATGTTTGTGGACAGCATAAATGTCGGGATGGTGCCAGACTGATTCTATGCACCTCCTCAGGATATGTTGTCCTATAGACCAGCTAGCTCACAGTGCCATCTTACGCCCAACCCTAAACCTAGTCGGGCAGCAAATGGTGTCTGGCAATCACTTAACATGACAACCTTGGCCCCCCAGTAAGCGTGGCAACAGTCCTCGAACCCTTTTGCTCAGGCACTCGTGCTCTAGTTCTCTCAGAGAAACATTTGAAAAATACACAGAGGGACATTTTGCAATATTTATTGAACCAGGGTGATTCTTGTATAAAATATATGTGCTGCAATGATCAATAGGCAGAAGAAAATGAAATTTACTAAGAGCACCAGAACGGTGAACAAAATAAAAGCTCCACCATGGTGGTAAAACAATGTATAGATGCAGGCATAAAATACAATATAGAGAATTGGTTGCACTCCTACTATGCAGTCCCTAACCAAAGTGTCTAGGGCGACTGTGTGTGTGTCTAGCCAAGAATCCTCGTACTGGATGATCCAACCCCTGTTACCTGATGAGAAAAAAATGTAAGTCCCCGTCTTGGTCATGATCTGGACACCCTCGCAGGGAGAAGTCAGACAGCTGCTGGGTCGAAGCGTCAGCATGTAGAGACCTCACCAATATCAGAGAAGCGCTCCTCTGCCTAAACCCGGAAATGCTTGTTTATTTATAAAGAAAAGCATCCTTGCGAGTCCTGTGCAAGCCAGCATTGTTTTGGTCTATAGATAGCCATGTCACACCCGTGGATGAAAAATAGAACGACATTTGCACAATGTGTGTTGAGGCCTTGTAAGTGGTGTGCAAGGAATCGTTATAATGTCAGGTGCAGCAGAATCTGTAGGCGAAGCAGTTTCAAAGAAACTAATCCAACAATGTCACGCATGCAAATGTGTGTAAAAGGTTATTTTGTGATGGGGAAGGCAACTTAAGAAAAAGTGTGCTTGATGAAAGATAGTGTTGCTTCTATGTGGCCTACCTGAGACAAAGAGACAACCCAAAAGCTATCTAAAGGGCCTAAAAACTATATAAAAGACATGGCATTAAAAAGTTCATTATATAAAATGACTTTAAAAACAAGCTTAAAAAACGCAAACTTGCATGTTTGAAACTCAAAACACACAGAAAGTAATGCTCTTAAAAACGCACAAAAATTAAGGAAATTTGAAAGTCAGTTTGTAACAATCAGGCCAAATCAAAATGTTCCCACCAAACAGAACAGTCAATTGTTTGTCTTCCGAGTGGTAGACAAAACATTTCTTGTTCCAGCAACTGCAGACAATGTTCCCAGAGGCGCACCGCGAAGCAGGTTTATAGAGCAAATGTTTTCCCATCTGGCCCCCACAGCAGCCCCTGAGGGAGTGACCATAGCCTGTAGATGGACCACTGAGCCAAGATCCATTTCACTAGGAGCTGAAGCATCCCAGGACGGCTCGAAGAATGCATTCAGCAGCAATGGTATACGCTGGGGACAACTATAGAAATGGGGCTTGAAGGGATCCATAAGTACATGTATGTCCACTGCTCAGCCAATTGCGATCATAGGCATAAATCCGGGGCGCATTCAGAAGTGCAGAGCAGACAGCGGCATACAGGTTGCATGCACTGCAGCCAGACAGGCCGAAAGGACAAGAACCAATGCTCATTCAGCTCCTTAAGCAGAGTTGTGCAGAAGCAATGTACCATGTGTTCACAACACAACAGCACACGTGGCAGGGCTCGTTCCATGTCTTTTGAGCTGGCACATCCATTAAGGAGCACAAAAATTAAAATTAACGTCCCAGCAATCAGGAGCAGGACAAGCAGAAGACCTCCAAAAATGCTTCTGAGTACAGAATGTATGAAAGATGGAATAACCCCGAAAACTGTCTGGACGGTACTAACCAACGCAGAGCCTACAGACTTAAAAAAAGGGAACTATTCCCTTTGTGTCAAACATGTTAAAAATACGATGGTCCTGCTCCCCAAAATGCAGTCGGAAGTTAGCCTGTATCTCTGAAGAGGACCTTGCAACCTGGAGATCAAACGTCTCTTTAGAGGATGTCTTTAGAGCCTGGCTTTCAGTTTGCTCAGAGCATCAAAGCTTATGTTGGAAATGCTTATCGAGGACCACAGTGTTGCCTCCCCAATTGTTCGGGCAGGTGGAAATAGAACTTAAGTACAACAAGTAACTATAAAATTTAACGTCACCAGATCGGTGATTGCGGGTTTCATCCCACAATAGCCTTCACTATTAGCATCAAACAGCTCCCGCTAGAGAGAAATCTGAAAGCCAGACGACTCATGGCCACTGGGGAACATTTCAGATAACATGACAGGTTAGAAACAGACGCATTACAAGCCCCTCGGAGCGAAATGATCTTGCAGACCAGGGACCCACTTAAAGTGTTCTCACATTCGGAACCGCTGACAAAGACTTCAGCCTCCCAATTTCTGCATTGATACTTGAAAGGCAATTCCCAATACTCATGTACATACCCTTTCCCTAATGCTTCATAACTGCCTACTTGATGGTGTTGTAGACAATATTGAAAATGGAATGTCGAAATTGGCAAAGTAATATACCCATGTATTATTCAGTTGGCGGAAGGCATTTCCACAATGGTGATTTTTGACAGCTCAGCCGGATTCTCTAGTTTTTCAATGTGAAACATGGTGTACCTAGCATCCTTCCGTGCCATGAGGATCTGTTGTTCCATTAGTTGATATGGGGAAAACAGACTAGAAGTGTTAATATGTCGCCATGGCACGTGACTAGCACGCATTGTTTGAAGAGTCTAGCTCAATAGAATAACAGACCTACGCTGTGACTGCCCATGTTGTAATGCGGACATGTCCTGCTGTATAATATCTATTGCAGATGACACTATGTTGCCCAAAAAGTATATTTTAGAGGATAAGGTGGTCATACTGTTGTCTATCACTGCCAAAGCCTTTTTTAAATTAACACTGCTATCTCGACACAGCCTTTCTGCAGCATCCTGCTAAGAAACCTTTCATATCTTATTGTATATTGCATACAAGAAGCGCTTCTGACGTGGCTTCTGGGGACCCAAAGAAAAGTCCCTGAGATCCATGTCATCAGACAAAAGGGACAAGTGTTGTTTCACCTGGGACAGTGTTGAGGTTTTTAGCCAATCGAGGCACAACTTCCCAACATTGTAGGTTGTCTCTACCCTAAAGTATTCAGATTGTACATAACGCATGTCAGGTCTATTAGCCTTGAAACCCTTGGTGTTACCTAGGAATTGTGACTGACACCCGTTAGTGTCCAATTGCCAAATTAACCATCCCTTCCAATTGGGGTCAGATGAATTGTACATGCCATTACGTAGTATGGCATCTAATGTAACTTCACTGTAGTGTGCATACTGTTGCCAATTGTCAAAACGTGCAAATGTGGAAATACGTGGTATGTTCAAGTCTTTCATTCTAGCTATTCCAAGACACAATGTTTGTTGCACAGTCTTTTTCAGGAAAATCATTTGTTGTGGTATGAGGCATGCTCTAAACAAAGCCTCAGTTCCCTGAACCTGCCATTCTCTTGTCCCCCAAGTTGATTTTACATCTATAGTGTCCCTTCAGAATTCAAAACCCGGTACAGAAAGCTGGGAAAGAAAAGATACTGAATATTTCAGCTTAGTGTCAGTAAGCATATTTTTCTTTGCAGGTGTTGGTGCTAGCCTATAATAATATGAAGCCCGGTCATATGTGTCTTAATCAAAAAAATAAGCAAACTTCTGTGCAAATGTTTTTTAACTACCCCGAGGTGGTATAGGGCAATCTTCCCATTGAGTGTAATTATAAAGAGCACAAGGCTCACTGGCTTTATGCAGGAAATTATGACCAAAACATTGAAAACAGAACATGTCATCATAATTAGATGTACCATCATACAATCCATCAGAGGACAACACAGTTGAATACTCTAGATCTTCAAACAATTTATGCACTGTACTACTGTCGCAGTCGTCAGAAACAGCACTAAGGGTAATGACATAATTTAAAGAAATTCTGAACAAATATGGATTTAGTAGCAATTTAGTGGGGCCATATACATCATACGATACCCTACCCCATACAATCCCCTTGGGAATTGGAGCTGCTGTAATGTCCACTAGGGAAAGGTCTCTCCGTTCACCTTGTGATGATGAATGTGGTTGGAGTACCAAGTTCACCAGTTGTACTGCAGAGCGGTCTGGAAGATAATGTCCGTTTAAAAGCAGGAAAAAGACAGTTATTAAACCAAACCAGAGGACCAGGAAAAGTAATCCAAAGATGTAACCAAGGAGATACAAGATATATCCTTCTCAGCCAAAGATAGAAAACACGCACTTTCAGCCTTAAAGGGAGAAGTGGTGGTAGCGGAGACAGTGAATCAGTTGAATCCTATGAGAAGTCATCAAAGTCGATGAAATAGCCAGAGACCGTACAATCTATTTTTGGCAGCTCAGCAGGATTTGTAGTACTGGGAGATGACTCGATCTGTGGTACATTTATTTAGACTTTATTCTTGTCTGGTTTCCGGATCGAAATCTGTTTCTGTACTATTTGCCTGTACAGTTGTTGCATTTGCAAAAGGTCGAAGATAAACTTTGTTGTTGTTTGTTAGTGTCTCTTGTGAGAGAGGTGTATCTTGAGATATCAAAGCTTCCAACTGAACTTCCGGGACAGTAGCGAGAGGAGGCAGGTAGCTGCCCAAGAGCAAACGTGGCTTACTTTTGAGAATCGGCCACAGTGTGGTCTGATCAGATAAATGGAGACAAATTGCTTGTCTTTGCGACCGGCATGGGGCGGAACAAACACGGTTCTAGTACCTTTAACAGCCAGAACAGGCACAGGCACTCTGTTAGATGGGCCAAACTCTTATTATCTTTTCGTCCAATTGTCGCAGGATGCGGCTCATTACATGAACCAATAGGTAGATACATTGATCACTTTTTGCAGCCACTTGTGCAGGGATGGGTATCTTATGTTCAAGATACAACAGACTGTCTAAATAAGCTACAGCAGATACAGGGCAATATTGAAGAAGATACCTGGTTATGTACAATTGATGTAGTAGCCCTATACACATCAATACCCCACTCTGAAGGTATGGAAGAGGTGGAATGGATGTTGATGAGAAGTGATTATAACGAGTCACAGAACATCTTTGTACTTGAACTGTTACAGTTTAGTCTGTATCACAGCTATTTTTCTTGGAAGGATCAATTCTTTATGTAACGTACTGGCACGTCGATGGGTTTTACGGGGGCACCCACTTACGCGAATATTTTTATGGCCAAATATGAGGATACCTTCATATTAAACAATCAATTATGGACAGATCATCTACTTCTCTATCTTCGATACATTGATGATATTTTATTGTTGTGGAAGGGTTCGAAACAAGATCTTGAAAAATGCATCAGGATGTTGAATACACATCATTCCCGTATACAGTTCACTCATACGATCAGTGATACCAACATTAACTACTTGGATATCAACATTGAATTGCAACAAGGGAGTTTCAAGACACAGGTCTTTAAGAAGCCTACTGATCGGAACAATGCGTTGAATTTCAAGAGTTTTCATTCTCCTCTCTCAAAAGTCATTTGCCGCTGTCTCAATTCATTAGAATTAAACGCATAACTTCTAATGATGCTACAAGCAAAAAAGATATTGAAGTGATGTCTCTACAATTTGCACAACGGGGATAGCCGGGTGAAATTCTGGAAACAGCTAAACAAAAGTATTGCAATTGAAGCGAGAACAACTTTTGCAAAAGGTTATGAAACCCAAAATCAAGAGGGAAGTCTGTGTCATTAAATATTCTACAGCTGCACGTGCTATTAAACGGAGTATTTTGAAAAGATGGGAAATTATTGAACAAGAACATGATTTTAAGGAGGTGTTCGTTGCTTCACCTATGTTTGCATACTCTAGACCTAGAAACTTACGTGAAGTGCTGAAGAAAAGGCGTGAAGTTCATTCCCAAAAGAGAAACTTGGGGATGCGTAAATGCTTTAATTGTGGACATTGTGGGAACGTGATTGTAGGAGACACATTCGCTCATCCACACACAGGCAAGGCCATAAAACTCAGGCATACAACTGATTGTAACTCGGATATGGTGATCTATGCCATTAAATGCCCTTGCGGGCTAGTGTATGTTGGCCGTACTTCACGCAAAATTAAGGTTAGGCTTACAGAGCATAAAAGTACTATCAGGATAGCCAATATTAAATCTTGTTTAGCACACTGGGTGGAGCAAAAACATACCATACCACAGTTACGTTTTACTATACTAGAGAAGATCATAGTCACACCTCACATGGATGTGCACAAACTTTTGGCGCAAAGAGAAACTTATTGGATACGCACTCTTAACACACTCATACCGTATGGTTTGAATGACAAATTTGAAATGGTTTGTTTCCTGTAGACTATGTTTATGGTATCTGTAAAAAAAAATATATTGTCCAATTGTTGTTTGTATTATTAATATATTGTACTATGGATGATTTCAAGCTTTTCACATGGTAGATTTTGACACCAGGGTTCAGGGATCTACACCGATCTCATTTTTACACTGTAAGGCAGATATTAGCGTATTCACATTTAGAACACCCTATTTTTTGTTTGCATGGTTACATTTAGACCTATGAGGTATACATACTTGAACATCAGAGTGTATTGGTTATATTACCATATAGGTATAAAGTGGGCACAAGGTCATACGTGTGATTTTGACCAGGAAGCACTAGTAGCAATTTAGCTCTCCATGTCTTTGGTATACATTGGTAACTCAAACGTACAGGGTTCGGGTGGCCTATTGGCAGGTGCACGTTTTTTAAATGATACTTTTGGCATACTTTTTTTCCTTATTATAATTATTTTTTTGTACATAGATTCTTTTTGACGCTAAGGTTCATGCGGAGTCATTATATATTCTGCTAATGAGTATTCGTTGTATCACAGTTTTGTGAAGTAGTGACTGGGTAGTCTGTTTTTTACTTTTATTTTTGACTCTCGCGGGAGTTTTCGCGCCACTTCCGCGTTTAAATGCATTGCGGATGAAAGGAACCAAGCAGAGGATTCTTTTTGGCAGTAATGAAAGGCAGTAAAAGTAAGTAGGAGTTTTTTGTATGTATAATTGGCGCACTGAGCTTTAGGAAACAAGTGGTTTTAATGAGCTCGTTTTGGGTTTCTGTTTTTTTGCAGTTTGACGTGAGGGCTGACATATCAAGCTTTCTTGAGGTTTCCGTCGTAATCAAGGCATTTGAGGTAACTGTATTTATTATTGTTGCTAATCACATTCGCCATAGGGAGGATCTGAAAAGAAACTTGGCATGAATGTAGACCGTAATTAGGTTTCTTATATGCTTTTCTTATAGCCTTGTTGGAAGAATTTAAGGTACAAACGCATGGCAAACTCCACATAATAGGATTGGCACTTCTCTTTGTAAGTCACATTTCATTTAAAACATTTATTTTCATTACTGGTAGGACTTTAAGTTTCATATATAAGAGTGGTATACCAATGCGTTTGTGTTTTTTTTAGCGCATGTCGCTTTGTCTTCGTATCTGGATAGGTGAGTTATTGAGGTACCTTGGACATGTAGTTTACATTTTGGGCTATAAGGGGTACTTATTAGAACTTTCACGCAATATATCTATTGGCAGTCTGATTTCTCATATGCACTCGCACTGTCACATTTTTTTCTGACATGAGTAAAGGTAGAGTAGCATTGTGGTGATCGTGTACATAATCTCACAGGTGGTAAGCTTGAAAAATCCATTTAGTTTTAATACAGCAGGATGGGCAGATCCATCAGCATATATTAAGTAGCGATACAGAGGCATTATTTCATTGGGCAGAAGATAGTCTTTTTCATACTGCAAAAAGGCTTGTGTTTGAAGTGGAGAATCAAATTTGTACTCTACGTCTGGTGCAGTGAGGGAGTAGCCCATTGTATCCAACGGGGATGTAACGCCTTAGCGTTTGGAATGCTTGCTTTGGTGACGGCATATAAGGTCGGCACTGGGGTCATGACAATTATGCATTTAACCTGAGCCAGGGCTCTCTCTCACTGCAGCAGTCTGTACTGCTGTCAGTATCTTTTCAGTAGGTGCAAATGGCATTTTGGCATGTGTGAATAGATCTTATTTATATGCAATCGGTACAGTGTCACTTTCATTGAAGGTGACATATGTATAGCTGGATGTTCCCACGATGACGCGGATCATCAGGTTTGTTGTGTTCACACAAGTGTGTAAATGATTGGAAGCTATCATGTCGGCTTGTACGGAATGTAAAGTGTTTGTGTGTTCCTGTGCCCAATGTGTACTAGAAAAGTCTGGACGTATTAAGTCGTAGAACGGTTTAACCCATTCTGCGTAATCTAGAATGTATGTTCTGCCAAAATTCAGGAATCCCAAAATGGATTCTAGTCTTTTTTCAGTGTTGTCAGTGGTTGAAGAAGTGCACATTTCTCTAGGAAGTGTGTCGCAAGGCTTTTGCCTTCACTTGACAGCTCATATTCCAGAAAAAGGACATTAAGAAGTGCAATTTTTGATTTTTTAAAGTTGAAGTTGTAGCCCATGTGAGCAAATCCCAATATTATGCGATCCACTGTTGTCGAACAAGTTACTTACCTTCGGTAACGATATATCTGTAAGAAACATTAGTAAGTTATAGATTCCTTACCTTAGAATTACCCCCAGGCGTCAGTCTGGATCCGGAAAGTTTTTTCGTCAGCAGTACCTCTGCGCGTCGGAAAGTGGCGTCGGTCAGCTCCGCGTCTGTTGTTGGCGTCGTGGTCGCCGGGATGACGTCCCGGCAGCTACTTAGACGCCGCCCTCGCGCGCTGACGTCAGTTCTGTACACGACTTTCCACGCCAGAAATGCAGAGCCATGCAAGACACTGACCACTGGTGCACAAATCTAGGGCCCTGAAAGGATATCCTTAACCCTAGAAATCAGTTCACAGAACGAGGAGGATGGGTGGGGAGGTAAGGAATCTATGACTAACTAATGTTTCTTACAGATATATCGTTACCGAAGGTAAGTAACTTGTTTATCTGAAAGAAACACGTTAGTTATAGATTCCTTACCTTAGAATAGAAACCCCAGCAATACCAACCCCGGAGGTGGGTCTGCGAACCAAGATCACACCAGAAAGTCCTGGAGAACAGAACCGACAAAGAAGCCGTCTCTCCGGACTTGATTGTCAAGGCAGTAGTGTTTGGTAAAGGTGTGCAACGAAGCCCACGTAGCTGCCTGACAAATGTCATTCAGAGGAACTCCACGACCCAAAGCAGTAGTTGCTGCCGTCGCCCTGGTGGAATGGGCGCGCAGCCCCACTGGAGGCTCCTTCTTTGCCAGAGAACAACAGGCTTTGATACACAAAACGAGTCCGCTTGTGTATGGCCTGACCTTTTTTGGCACCCACGTAGCCAACAAAGAGCTGGTCATCCACCCGGAACTGTTTTGTGCGATCCAGACAAAAGGAAACGCACGTTGTGGGTCCAGATGGTGGAGCCTCTCCTCCTCTTTCGAAGGATGCGGAGGCGGAAAGAAGGTGGGCAAAGTGATGGTCTGCCCGATGTGAAAGGCAGTAACAACCTTGGGCAGGAAGGATGGACGAGTCCTGAGAACCACCTTGTCCGGATGGACAGACAGGAAAGGAGGCTTGGAGGAAAGGGCCTGGAGCTCACTCACCCGTCTGGCAGATGTGATGGCTACCAGGAAAGCAGTCTTAAGTGTCAGAAACATTAAAGGACAGTTGTGAAGCAGCTCAAAGGGAGCGCACATAAAAAAAGTTAAGACTAGATTCAAGTCCCACTAAGGCATAACGAAGGGGATAGGAGGAAAGAGATGAGTTATGCCTTTCAAGAAACGATTAACAACCGGGGACTTGAAAAGAGAAGGCTGATCGGGAAGCCGAAGGAAGGCAGAGATGGCCGAAAGATAGCCTTTGATAGTGCCCAGAGCAGAGCCCTGCTGGGCTAATGAAAGAAGGAACAAGAGAACCTCAGAAAGAGGGGCAGAAAGGGGATCCACAGCCTTTGCTGTGCACCATGACACAAATTTGTTCCACCGGCAGGCGTATACCGTCTTAGTGGAGGGACGCCTGGCTGCCAAGATTACATCACAAACTTCGGGAGGCAGGTCAAAAGACGTCAACTGCCGCCGCTCAATCTCCACGCAAGGAGGTGGAGGCTGGACAGGTTCGGGTGGAGGACCGTCCCCTGTTGCTGCGACAGAAGATCCTCCCGAAGAGGCAGACGGGTCGGGGGATCGATGGGCATGTTCAGCAGCTCGGGATACCATACTCTTCGTGCCCAATCCGGAGCCACAAGGATGACTTGGGCCCGGTCGCGCCTGATCTTCTTCAGGACCCCGGGGTAGAAGAGGTATAGGCCGAAAGGCGTACAACAGACCGCAACTCCACTCACGCCAAAAAGCGTTGCCTAACGAGTGCCGCCCTGGAAATTCCAACGCGCAGAATTGCTGACATTGCGCATTCTCTTCGGTGGCGAATAGATCTAACCAAGGCTCTCCCCACTGTCGAAAGAGACCTTGCACCACCTCCGAGTGAAGACGCCATTCGTGATCCATCATGCACCTGCGGCTGAGTTCGTTCACCCTGGCATTCAGGGAACCTGCCAGGTGTTGAACCACCAGGGATATGCCCTGATGTTCCAGTCATGTCCAGAGGTGGAGGGCCTCCTGACATAGGGTCCACAACCCCACCCCGCCCTGTTTGTTGCAGTACCACATGGCGGTGGTCTTGTCCGTGAACACCTGCACTACTCTTCCCCAGACAGAGGGAAGGAATGCCTTGAGTGCAAGACGAATCGCCCGAAGCTCCAGAAGGTTGATGTGGAGCCTGGACTCTGCCAGAGACCAGAGGCCTCTGATCTCCGCCTCTCCCATTTGGCCGCCCCATCCCAGAAGGGAGGCGTCCGTCACCACTGTGTGGTCTGGTTGGGGAAGGGAGAGGGATCTGCCATTGACCCAATCCTGGTTCGTGAGCCACCACTGCAATTGTGTGCAGTGCCCTCTGAGATCTGAAAGCAATCGGACAGATTCCCCTGATGCTGCGCCCACTGGAACTTCAGGTCCCACTGCAGAGCCCACATATGCCACCTGGCATGTTTGACCAGCAGAATGCAGGAGGCCATGAGGCCCAGCAGCCTCAGGGTCATCCGGACCGAAACCCGGGATAGAGGCTGAAAGATCGGAATCATAGCCCGAATATCCCGCTGTTCGGGAGGATAAACCCGAAACCGCGTCGTGTCCAGAACCGCTCCGATGAAGAGGAGCTTCTGAGAGGGAATCAGGTGTGACTTCGGCACATTGATGGAGAACCCCAGCGAATGCAGGAGGTCGGCTGTAGACTGGGGGTGGTAGACGACTGCCTGGGGCGAGCCCGCCTTCAACAGCCAGTCGTCGAGATAGGGGAAGACTGGAACCCCTGATCTGCGCAGATGAGCTGCGACCACGCCATCACTTTCGTGAACACCCGAGGGGCGCTGGTAAGGCCAAAGGGGAGCACGGTAAACTGAAAATGCTCGTGGCCTACCATGAACCGCAGGTAACGTCCGTGGGCAGGCAGGGCGGGGATGTGAAAATATGCGTCCTGCATGTCCAACGCTACCATCCAGTCTCCAGGGTCGAGGGCAGACAAGACCTGAGCGAGCGTCAACATCTTGAACTTCTCCTACCGGAGGAAGCGGTTGACATTCCTGAGATCCAAGATAGGTTGCAGGCCCTTGTCCTTCTTGGGTACCAGAAAGTAGTGAGAATAGCAACCACGACCTACTTCTGGGGCAGGAACGTGCTCGATAGCTCCCTTGGCCAAGAGAGCCAAAACTTCCTGTTGGAGAAGTGCCAGGTGATCTTCCGACATGCGGTGGTATTGAGGTGGCATGGCTGGAGGGGTAGCCTCGAAGGGGAGGGAGTAGCCCCTTCAGACTATCTGTAAAACCCACCTGTCCGACGTGATGGTGCGCCAGTGGGGGAGGTGATGGCGGATCCTGCCGCCCACTGGCGTTTGATGGGCCTGAAAGGTCAGACTAGGAGGGTTTGGAGGCTGCTGCAGGGGGGGGGGGGTTGGTGGACTGGCCCGCCCGCTAGCCCCCGCCCTAAGTTGGCGGGGGTATGCCCAGACGTGGGTCCCTTGCTCACTTTGCCACTGGATTCAAGCAAGCCTGGCTGATGACGGCTGAAATGCCAGAAACCGGTCCTAGGATGCTTGTTTCCGGTCCAGGGAAGACATGGCTTGGCAGTTCGGGCTGGACTGTTCCCATGAGGCACAGGGTCAGACTGATTTGCATATGGCCATGTCTGAACTGGGGTGGTGGAGTGAGCTAAAGAATGATGATGGATTAAACCCAGATCAGTTGACTGGAGGTGAGTGTTTGATTGGCTCAAACGTTCCGTCCATCATCCCCTTTTGTATCGCTTTGGTCGCCCTAAGTTGGCGGGGGTATGCCCAGACGTGGGTCCCTTGCTCACTTTGCCACTGGATTCAAGCAAGCCTGGCTGATGACGGCTGAAATGCCAGAAACCGGTCCTAGGATGCTTGTTTCCGGTCCAGGGAAGACATGGCTTGGCAGTTCGGGCTGGACTGTTCCCATGAGGCACAGGGTCAGACTGATTTGCATATGGCCATGTCTGAACTGGGGTGGTGGAGTGAGCTAAAGAATGATGATGGATTAAACCCAGATCACTTGACTGGGGGTGAGTGTTTGATTGGCTCAAACGTTCCGTCCATCATCCCCTTTTGTATCGCTTTGGTCGCCCTAAGTTGGCGGGGGTATGCCCAGACGTGGGTCCCTTTGCTCACTTTGCCACTGGATTCAAGCAAGCCTGGCTGATGACGGCTGAAATGCCAGAAACCTGTCCTAGGATGCTTGTTTCCGGTCCAGGGAAGACATGGCTTGGCAGTTCGGGCTGGACTGTTCCCATGAGGCACAGGGTCAGACTGATTTGCATATGGCCATGTCTGAACTGGGGTGGAGGAGTGAGCTAAAGAATGATGATGGATTAAACCCAGATCAGTTGACTGGGGGTGAGTGTTTGATTGGCTCAAACGTTCCGTCCATCATCCCCTTTTGTATCGCTTTGGTCGCCCTAAGTTGGCGGGGGTATGCCCAGACGTGGGTCCCTTGCTCACTTTGCCACTGGATTCAAGCAAGCCTGGCTGATGACGGCTGAAATGCCAGAAACCGGTCCTAGGATGCTTGTTTCCGGTCCAGGGAAGACATGGCTTGGCAGTTCGGGCTGGACTGTTCCCATGAGGCACAGGGTCAGACTGATTTGCATATGGCCATGTCTGAACTGGGGTGGTGGAGTGAGCTAAAGAATGATGATGGATTAAACCCAGATCAGTTGACTGGGGGTGAGTGTTTGATTGGCTCAAACGTTCCGTCCATCATCCCCTTTTGTATCGCCCCCTGAACCACGGCGTTGGTTCCCACGTCCCCAGCCGCGTGAATCTTGGGAAACTTGCTGCAGCCTGTGGCTCTGGGCGGGACGTAGTGGGGCACCCCTTCCGTAGCCACAAAAGGGGCGAAAAGCAGACTGCGCTGGGCGGCTGGAGAGGCCCAAGGACTTGGTCGTAGCCCGTGAGTCCTTGAAACGCTCTAGAGCGTTGTCCGCTTTGACGCCAAAAAGGCGACGGCCATCAAAGGGCATGTCCATCAAGGTGTTCTGGACATCCCCCGAAAAGCCAGTCGATCTCATCCAGTCGTAGCGACGAAGGGCTACAGACGTGGAAATCGTCCTGCCTAGAGAGTCGGCGGTATCCAGCCCACAACGGATGGTAAACTTAGCCGCGTCCCTCCCGGTGGCGACAGCCTTGGAGAGCACTGTCCGAGCCTCCTCCGGCACTGAGGCAGCACCTGCGCAACCGTATCCCACACAGAGTGGGAATAACGGCCCAAGAGACATGCAGTGTTTACCGACCGCAGTCCCAAGCTAGCGGAAGAGAACATTTTCTTCCCAAGATGGTCCAGCTTCTTGGATTCCCTTTCCGGTGGAGCGGTAGGGTATGCACTCTTGGAAGTGGAGGCTTGGACCACCAAGCTCTCCGGGGTGGGGTGCTGGGAGAGGAAAGTGGGGTTGCCCGGAGCCGGGTGGTGGGGTCGGGCAATCATCCTATTCACGGGAGCCCCTGTGTTGGGCCTGGACCACGTGCCCAAAAGGACGTTGGTAAGGGCCTCATTAAACGGCAGCAGGGGCTCCAAAGAGCTCGCTGCTGGCTGAAGCACCTCTGTCAGGATGTTAGTCCTGACCGCCACCGTAGGAAGCTCGAGGTTGAGGGCCTCAGCCGCCCTACGCAACACCACTGCGTATGATGCTCCCTCCTCCGTAGCCACAGTAGGAGGAGACAACATGCCAAGGTCAGGGGATGTGTCAAGACCACTGGCATCCCCCAGTTCCTCTCTCCAGTCCTGCTCAGATTCCAGCTGATTAGTTAAAGGGTCACCTGACCCCTCCCAGTCCTCCTCCTCATCCTTAGGTTGCCAATCTGGCCGAAAAGGGACCCCAGGAGTGAACAGGGGCACAAAAAACCCTCTCGGCGCCGGGTCTGGCGTCGGGCGACGCCGGTCCAGCTCCACATCGCGATGGAGGCCGGGGTCGACACCGGCCAGGGACACGACCGGCATCGGTTGCGGTGCCGGAGGAAGCGGCGCCGGTGGAGGTGTAATAAGGTCAACCGGCGCCGATCCGGATCCAGGCCTGGATCCAAGGGGGGCCTGCGGCGCCGTGGCCGGAGCCGACGGCGGGAGATGGCCTAGGCCCCCCAACCGAGTCTGCGGGGCCTGAAGGCGCGCCAGCGGGTTCGGGCCACCCAAAGATGACATGCATCGCCTCGTAAAACTTACTAAGTTGGGCGGGAGTCGCTTCGGGTTCCGGGAAGGGAGGGAAGCCCGGAGTCTCTTCGGGCTCCGCGCACGGAGCCGCGGGAGGGGCACCGCCCGCATCCCTTGTCGCGTCAGCCGACCGATGGGGAGAAGTCGAAGAGCAACGATGCTTCTTCGACTTCTTTTTGTGCTTCGACTTACCCGACCCGAGTGCGAAGACTTCGATGACTTGGACGAGTGGTGATAGCTCCGCGACCGGTCACTCGACCTCCCTCGCGACCGGGACCTCCAACGGCGCGGAGCCGACTGCCGGCGCTCAAGCAGCTTTCGGGACCGCTCCTGCAAAGCCTTCGGAGCCATCGACTGGCAGTCGGAGCACGACTTGGGGTCGTGGTCGCGCTCCAGGCAAAAGAGGCACACACGGTGTGGATCCGTAACCGACATCATTCGGTTACAGGAACCGCATGCCTTGAAACCGGGCATCCCTCGTGCACCAGGAGTCGTAGACTCAAAAAAAGCGTCAACAAAAGTCGCTCAAAAAAGTCAGTCAAAAGTGACTGGAGGTACCGCTCTCTCCGGATCTGCGCTGGCTGCGCGGAAAAAAAAAGAACTGACGTCAGCGCGCGAGGGCGGCGTCTAAGTAACTGCCGCAACGCCATCCCGGTGACCACGACGCCAATGACGGACGCGGAGCCGACCGACGCGATCTTCCGACGCGCAGAGGTACTGCTGACGAAAAAACTTTCCGGATCCAGTCTGACGCCTGGGGGTAATTCTAAGGTAGGGAATCTATAACTAACGTGTTTCTTTCAGATAAGTGTTCTATAAGGTCATCATCCGTCAGATAAATGTCATCAACATAGGACAATGCCTGGTCATCAACATTTTGTAGTAGTTCTGTCGCTTTGGCAAACAACAGCCCAGGGCTATTCCTATACCCCTGGGGCAATCGACAGAATTGCCCCTGAGAGCCTAGTGCACCGAAGGCGGTCAAATGTCTGCATCCACGCGCTATATTGTGCAGAAAAATCCATATGAGTTATCAAGTGTTGTTTTGTATTTCTTTTGCACAATGTTGTTCATTAGTGCGGCACTGTGTGCATTTTGTACAGCCAATATGCGAGTAGCTGTGTTTAAATGTCTGTAATATAATACTAGACGATATGAATGGCCCAGTTTCATCACTGGAAATAAAGGATTGTTAATAGATGAGGTGCAATTTTCCATTACAACTTGATATTCAAATTGTTATAGAACTTCCTTAACTTGTTTTTAGGTTCATGTTATATTGGGTACTGTCTTTGAGGTTCTGGGGTTGTCCTCAATAGTATTTCATGATATGGAGAACCGTCATCCCACCCCACATGGTTGAGGTATAATACAGGAGCTAGCACCAGGGCCCACTCCTTGATGTATGAATGTTTCACTGTTTCTGGAACGAGGTCAGAGAAAGCAGGTAAAATTACTGTTTCCCAGTTTGGGCAATCCATTACTAAATCAGGTGGCCAAAACTTTTCAGCCAGTAAAATATTGTAACCGCAAGTCAAGTCCTTCCAAAAGAGAACACTGACATTTCTAGGTAAGTCCCCCTCCAGTTGGAACTCTATTTCTTGTAAACGATGAGGAACACTTACCCTTGTATCTGCTGTTTCTGTCGTGATATACTCACTCAGCGCTACTCGCACCAGGCAATCCCTCAGGTTCTGGCCAACTATTGTAACTTCTGCCTCGCAGTCTAGCATTGCCAGTGCCCACTCCCCGTTCAGAAACAGAGTCCTCAATATCCGGGGCATGCCTGACCTTTAGTCCGGCTACCTTCTTCTTTTTGAATTGAGGCTTGGAAAGTTTCTGCTTATCTTCCACTTTTATTATGTAGTCAGATGAGCAGTGTGAGTCCTTCTTTGGTTTCACATGCTTCTCCGATCTTCACTCTGACCATCCATCTCCCTTCAACGTTTATCGGATGATTCCTGAAAGGAAATAGACAAACGTGTTTCAGTATCTTGATACCTGTCGGGCGGTCTAATATTATCAAGGTTTCGGAGATTATATTGTTTTTCAGTGGCTTCCTGTTGAGGAGACCCACCCCGTGATTTTGTCTTGTCTTTATTATTTTTTTGATTATCATCCCACTTCTTCTTTATTGAAGAATTGGGTGCTTGCTTAGAGTTATCTTTTTCAGAACTACCCTTTAGATGTGGTTTACCAGGTCTGGCTCTCAAATTATCTCTACCCAACGTAACATAGGTCTCTTCATTAATTTTTGGTAATTGGCACTCCTGCTGTGCAAGAGTCATATGCCGTAGGCGCTGGCGTATAGTCAATGCTGCTGCTTCCCCTTTTATGTTACTCAACATAATGGCAGACATTCATATAAAGTGTACTCATCTGGTATGTCATCCTCAGTGTAAATGTGAAATAGCTGTGTATAGTTGTCTACAGCTGGGAATGTAACCCAAAAATAGAACACCTCTGTCTTAAATGCTTCATGTGCCTCAACCACAAAGGAAATGTCTCCTCCCCTTGCCGGGAGACTATGTTGTAAAAGTTTCAGGGTAATTGCACGTCTGCAGTTCTCTGCAATGTTTAATACCTGGGGATTTTCATCTCCAGACATGATAGGAAATGAATTACAGAGAGGGTAACACAGTGGGAATAAGAGATCCTTTCAAGCTTGAACTATCTACAGGCAATTCATAGGTGTTACCTACTCAGATGAGGAGGATGTTCCCTACCACCACAAACTTCTCTGGTTTGGAGGTAAGTAGGGTTCTCAGAGAAGGCAAAATTGAACTACTCAGGTGATCCATTAAAAAAGAACCTAACCAACGTTGGTAGCGCCATGTTGTGTAGTTTCCACCTCAAGGTAAAAAATGCGAGTTTGAGGACAGCATAAATGTTGGGATGGTGCTAGACTGATTCTATGCACCCCCTCAGGATATGTTGTGCTATAGACCAGCTAGCTCACAGTGCCACCATGCGCCCCCTAAACCTAGTCGGGCATCTAATGCTTTCTGGCAAACACTAAACATGACAACACTGGTCCCTCAGGAAGCATGGTAACAGACCTCGAACCCTTTTGCTCAGACATTCAAGCTCTTGTTCTCTCAGAGAAACATACGAGAAATACACAGAGGGACGTTTTTCAATATTTATTGAACCAGTGTGGTTCTTGTATAAAATATATATGCTGCAATTATCAATAGGCAGAAGCAAATTAAAGTTACTGAGAGCACCAGAACAGTGAACAGAATAAAAAGCTCTACCATGGTGGTAAAACAAACTACATATGTAGGCATAAAATACAATATAGAAAATTAGTTGTACTCCTAATATGCCGTCCCTAACCTAAGAGCCTAGGGTGAGTGTATGTGTTGTCTAGCCAAGAATCCCCGTACTGGATGATCCAACCCCGGTAACCGGACGGGAAAGAATGTAAGCCCCCATCTTGGTCATGAGCTGGACACCCTCGTAGGGAAAAGTCAGCCAGCTGCTGGGCCGAAGCGTCAGCGTTTATAAACATTGCCAATATCAGCAAAGCGCTCCTCTACCTAAACCCTAACACCCATACAGCTGCTCAAACACCCATTCACACACGGATACACACAGTCACTCACATATTATATGTTAGAAATAGTATCACTCATTAGTATTACACAACTTATACTAATTTAACTTTTGTGATACCTTAGTATATATGTTCAACAACTTTTACGAATCACTCAAACTCAATGAATGTTGTCATCAGTTATGTCATTTGAGATGTCATCAGTGATGTCACTGACCATGTCATGAGTGATGTAATACGTGAGGTCATAAGCAGTGCATTGTAGGGGCGTAATTTATAGTTAGTTCAGGTAACAATAAATGCTGAATTTCTATAGTTTCGTGCATGTGAAATTTGTGCCTAACTATAACGTCCCTGTAACCTTTGGTTTTTTCAGTGAATTTCAAAAGTTTTGTAAATTACATTTCCTAACTATAACGGCCCTGTAACCTTTGTTTTTTTCCAGTGAATTTCCATGGTTTTTTAATGTTATTTCCTGACTATAACATCCCTGTAACCTTTTGATTTTTTTGTGAATTTTGAAGTTTTTTTTTAATTGTATTTCCTAGCTGTAACCTTTGAGAGTGGATGTGTGAGTGGATGTGTAGGTCGGTGATGGGCTGTGTGAGAGTGGCTGTATGAATCTGTGAGGGGTATGTGAGTGGCTGTATGGGTCTGTGAGTGGGTGTGTGAGTAGTTTTACAGGTGTGTGAGTGGCTGTATGGGTCTATGAGTGAGTGTGTGAGTGGCTGTATGGGTTTGTTAGTGGGTGTGTGAGTGGCTGTATGGGTCTGAGTGGGCGTGTGAGTAGCTGTATGGGTCAGTGACTGGGTGTGTGAGTAGCTGTATGGGTTTGTGGGTGTGTGAGTGTCTGTATGGGTGTATGAGGGCGTGAGTGAGTAGTTTTGAGGGTGTGAGTGGGTGTGTGAGTGGTTCTGTAGGTTGGTGAGTGGGTGTGTGAGTGGCTGTATGGGTCTGTGAATTGGTGTGTGAGTAGGTGTGTGGTTGTGTGAGTGGGTTTGTGAGTGGCTATATGGGTCTGAGAGTGGGTGTGAGTGTATGAGTGTCTGAGTGGGTCAGTGAGTGGGTGTGAGTGTCTGAGTGGATCGGTGAGTGGGTGTGAGAATGTCCATGTGTGTCTGTGAGTAGGTGTATAAGTCTGTGAGTGGATCTGGGAGTGGGTATAAAAGTGTCTCAGTGGGTATGTAAATGAATGTGAGAAAGTCTAAGTAAGTCTTCCAGTGAGTGTGTGTCTGCGTGGGTCAGTGAGTAGGTTTAAGAGTGTCTGAGTGGGTATGTGAGTGGGTGTTTGAGTGTCTGGGTGAGTGAGTGTGACAGTATCTTAGTGGGTCTGTGAATGGGTGTGACAGTGTCTGAGTGGATCGATGGGTGGGTGTAAGAGTGTCTGAGTGGGTGTATGATTGGGTGTATGAGTGTATAAGAGTGTGTGTTTGTATTTTTTTAAATTATTTTTTAGCAGAATTCGCAAATCCAATGTGATTTCAACGGGAATAAAAAACCTTTAAGGATATTTGCTAACCCATCAGGGGGTCCCATCGTGAACTCCTATATTGCACCCATGGGGTCAGCGTAGCTCTACCCTGACCCCCTTCTCCTTCATTACACTGACATTTAACACCTCCCGAACTTGAAGCAGGGCTGTTTCTTTGCCCCAAGCTTATTTAATATTTTTATGGCTGATCTTTCGAAACACTTGGCAAATGTAAATGCCCATGCTCCCTCTTGTGCAGGCCATAACATTAAGTATTTACAATACGCTGATGACACTGTATTACTTAGCAACACACCAACGGATAATAGGGTCCTTTGATAAATAAGTATTAGTCATTGGTTTGGAGCTGAATATAAAAAAATTAAAATCATTACAATAGGTCATCCAAAAGTAAAACCTTGCTTTTGGATTGCCAGGGGGAGACTATAGAGCACATAAGGTCATATAAATATTTTGCCATCATTTTCGATGATAGAGTATCATTCAAGGGTCATTTTAATCCCCTGAGTGCCAAAAATGCAACTTTTATCTATGCTTTTAAGATCCTGTGATGCAGGTTAGTGTGCCCAAACTCCGTGCATCTGGTCAAAGTCATGGAGGTAAAATTGGTCCCCTCGCTGGGCTATGGATCAATCATCTTTTGTGGCCAAGATGCTCCACTGTTGAATAAGCTGCAAATAAAAGCTTATAAATCAGTTTCAAGGTACCAAAGAACATAGGCCATGCTGAAATCCGTCTTGAGTTTGGATTACAAAATCAAACCCTAGCGAGACAAGCTCCTTTTTAAAAAGTCTCCACATGTTATTTGCATCTGAACCTGACACATTAGCTAAGCTGTGTTGGCAAGAAATTTCGAATTCACAGTACACAAATGTCTGGAGATCTTATTTTTCCTAGTGCCTCCACACCTTTGATTATCAAGCATCCAGATTTGAAACAATTAACAGAACAAATCTAAGAATTTTCTTAAACCGAGCATGGAAGCAACTATCTTTCGAGACATATAAAGAGGCCTTGATAGGGAAAAAGAACGCCTGGACTACTGTTAATATTTACAAAAAGCTTGAGCTCCAGCCTTAATTGAAAGCTCACTGCTCAGCCGGCATAAAGATTACGTTTCTATGGTTGCAATTCGACAAGTACATTACCAAGGATGGTATGCCAAGGTGGATCCAGCAATGGGTGACATCTTGCTGTAGATTATGTGGTTATGAAAAAAGAATCTCTCATGCACATAATTTATACTTGCCCAAGATTATTGCAGGTGTGATGAACTTTGCTAAAATCGCTGTTCTTGGCTGCAGAAGTGAGAACCTGTCAAGAAGCTGTCACATTTTGTCTATCCGGCAGGTCAATCTTGGGAACGTGCTCCTTGGTGAAGTTTTTGTCCTTGGCTGAGAAACTGCTGAATTCTGTTTAAAGATGCGGCCATACATGGATGAGCAGTGTAATGTGGTGGACACCAGAAACATCTTTTTTCATTAATATGTTATTGTAGAATACTATGTATTTATAAGTTATGATGGAATAATGGCATCTGTGGTGTAGATGGCTTAGGCATTCTTAATACGTAATGAAATTTCATAAATTGATTTTAGGATGATAGCTTTAGCCTTAATGATAGTAAATTAATTTCCTTTTAATACCCACCTGAAATGGCATTCAGTTTGGCAGTGCCCTTCGGATATTTTGTACAACAAAGATCAGCCTGCATTAGATCTCTCAAGTGTTTATGAAACATCAATTTTACAAGCCATTTAAAATAACAGCAATATTAAGCTATCCTATTTTAAATCTGTTTTTAATGTTTTCAATTTTATTATGACCTTTGTTATAACTGTTATACATTTTAATGATTTTTCAACTGGTTTTAGAGCATATTGTAATGATTTTTAGTAATCAAACAATAAACATACTTACTTATTTATATTTCTTTTTCCATTATTATCTCAAAAACTACTGAACAGATTTACACCAAATCACAAAACGCACGCTTTCTGGACAAAGATCTAGCGTTCTGCCAAATTTGGTGTAATTCCATTCAACGGTTCGGGCTGTACACATGTCTAAAAGACACTTTTTTTTACTCCACCTTTTTCTCGGTCCCCGCTTGGCAGATCACCCCGAAACTATCCATGGGCAACTAGACAAAGTGGAGCACTTCTTCTGGAAAATTTCGTGAAGATCCGTTAAACGGCACCAAAGTTCTAAGCAAGTCACAAACGCTTGGAGAACCATGGACTTTGCTCTCACCAGGTAAGGACAAGAAAAAACCCACTTGTCACATTCACTACACATTGATCGCTAACAGATCAACGATGCATTCAAATCCACAAAGCATTTGAGATCGTCTTTCAATATGGAATTGCAGTGAAAACACACTTGCGTTGCCTTTGTCAATCATGCCCAGGAGGTCAGGATCATTTGTCCTTTACAGAAGTGGAGTTTTTATTTGGGGCAACTGCTATGTTTATATATGTAAGTGTTTACAGTTAAGGTTTAATTTCTGTAGAAATTAGGCAGGTCCTCATGCCAGCTCCCTTTGCGACAGTTCTCCGTCCAGCTTGTCCACAGTCCGCTGCCCTCTACTGCCTGTCTACCTGCTGCCCTCTGCTTGTGCCTACTATGCTCGTTACTTTCCCTGTTTTCCCTTTTCTGCTCGTTTTTCGGCCATGTTTTGCCTTTTCCGCTCGTTTTTCTACCCTTTGTTTTGCCTTTCTCACGCTCTGTTTTGCTTATTCTGCTTGTTTTTCTGCCATCTGTTTTGCCTTTTCTGCTCGTTTTTCTGCCCTCTGTTTTGCCCACCTCTGCTCTTTTACCTTTTCTGCTTGTTTTTCTGCCCTGTTTTGCCTTTTTCTGTTCATGTTTCTGCCCTCTGTTTTGCCTTTTTCTGCTCGTTTTTCTGCCCCGTTTTGCCTTTCCCGCTCATTTTTCTGTCCTCTGTTTTGCTTTTTCTGACGCTCCGTCTTGCCTTGTCTGTTTGTCTTTCTGTCCTCTGTTTTGCCTTTCCTGCTTGTTTTTCTCCCCTCTATTTTGCCCTCTTTTGCTCTGTTTTGCCTTTTCTGCTCGATTTTCTATGCTCTGTTTTGCTTTTTCTGCTTGTTTTTCTGCCCACCATTATGCCTTTTCTGCTCTTTCTGCCCTCTGTTTTACCTTTCCTGCTCATTTTTCTGCCCTCTGTTTTGGCTTTTCTGCTAATTTTCTGCCCTCTGTTTTGCCTTTCCTGCTAGTTTTTCTTCCCTCTGTATTGCCTTTCCTGCTAGTTTTTCTTCCCTCTGTATTGCCTTTCCTGCTTGTTTTCCTGTCCTCCGTTTTACCTTATCTGCTTGTTTTTCTGTCCTCTATTTTGCCCTCTTTTGCTCTGTATTGCCTTTTCTGCTCGATTTTCTACCCCGTTTTGCCTTTCCCGCTCATTTTTCTGTCCCCTGTTTTGCCTTTTCTGACGCTCCGTCTTGCCTTGTCTGTTTGTCTTTCTGTCCTCTGTTTTGCCTTTTTCTGGTCGTTTGTCTGCCCTCTGTTTTGCCTTTCCTGCTTGCTTTTCTCCCCCCTATTTTGCCCTCTTTTGCTCTGTTTTGCCTTTTCTGCTCAATTTTCTACGCTCTGTTTTGCTTTTCTGCTTGTTTTTCTGCCCACCATTTTGCACTGTCTGCTCTTTATACCCTCTGTTTTGCCTTTCCTGCTCATTTTTCTGCCCTCCGTTTTGGATTTTCTGTTAATTTTCTGCCCTCTGTTTTGCCTTCTCTGCTAGTTTTTCTGCCCTCCGTTTTGCACTCCTCTGCACTGTTTTGCCTTTCTGCTCATTCTTCTGCCCCTTTTCGGCTTGTTTTTCTACCCTCTGTTTTGCCTTTTCGGCTTGTTTTTCTGCCCTCTGTTATGCCTTTGCTGTATGTTTTTCTGCCCCCTGTTTTGGCTTTTCTGCAATGGGGGAGTAGGTCCGTGCGACCCCACTCCCTGGGCCCAGCCAAAAGACGGGCCCAGGGCTGCGCGGCCACCCTCCCTGGGTGATTTCGACCTCAGAGACCCCATCCCCAGGGCCGAGCAATGTCTACCTGTGTGCCCTGGCCCCACCCAGGGCACCCAGTGTGCTTTGATGGGGACTGCGGGGGAGCCTTAATGCTCTTGCGGTCCCTGCCGGCTCCCTGCCTCCTGCGGAAGCCAGCACTGCTCCCACATGCAGGGAGTGCCCAAATATGCAGCTCCCATTTGTTTCCCTGTCCACATGACAGCGGACAGGGAAACAGATGAAAACTCCACTCCCTGCAAGTGGTAGAAGTGTGACAGTGCCCGCTTGCTGGGAGCAGAGTTAGTGTTTGCTCTCGCTTGGCGGGAGCAGTAACAGTTCCCGCTAAGCAAAAGCAAACAGTTATGTCCCGGGATGGGCACCTTGGGCAATAGGGAGCCGGCCCTGGGGGGGCTGAGTGTCCCCAGGGTCATTAATGGCTCCAGAAGGGGCACATGAGGCCCTCGCTTCTTTAGTATGCATGGGCCGGCCTAGGAAGGTGGTGGTCCCCGAGGCCGTATATGGCTGATTCAGTAATATGTATTGGACCCCGTGGAGGTCGTGGTCCCCAGGGCCCTCCCAGGGGATCTGAAGGGCATCCCTTAGTATTCATTTAGGGGAGGTGGTGATCCGCTGGGAATATGTACGCCCCAGGAGGGGGGATCCATACGGCCCCCCTCCTTTCTTTTAAATAATGCCCCAGGGAGGTGGCAGTCCCCAGGGCTCTTAGAGCTCCATGGAGGGGGGTCGCTGCGGCCCCCTTCTTCATTTCAGTAAAGCCCTGGAGACGTGGAGGTCTCTGGGGCTCATAGGAGCCTCAGATGGGGGGATCCGGGTGCACGCCCTCCTTTATATTTTTTTAATATAAGTGCATGCCCCCGAGACCCAGCCCACCTGGGGCCTTTTTGGAAAATAAGCGTGAGAGCCCTCGCTTGTTTTTTAGGTCTCGCCTACGCAGCGCGCATGCGCTGCAATGGAGAAAGACCTTTAGCCATCGATGCGCCTTTTCAGCCAAAAACATGCACGCGTTGCATTGCTTTTAATGGCAACGCGTGCACGTCTGGCGATTCCCTTGCGGGAGCGAGCTTTGACACCATATGTTTGTAATTAACTTGCAAACATATGGTGCCCCTGCTCGTTCACGGAAGGGAAACAGGCGCAGGCCCCTCCTGTCTTCCCTTCCCCTGCTGCCTCCTTCTTTAGCGCGAGTCGTGCGCACGTGTTTGTTTTCTTTCATGGCGGTGAAAGAAACTTATGTCCCAAAGCTAACATTGTGTAATATCTGTTAGAAAGTGCAGATTTGGTCTCAGCATTACCGGGAGCCGCGATTGTAATATCCCAGTATTTTAATAGTAAGCTAACATTGTGTAATATCTGTTAGAAAGTGCAGATTTGGTCTCAGCATTACTGGGAGCCGCGATTGTAATATCCCAGTATTTTAATAGTGTACCAAGTCTTACCCTCCAGAAGGGGGTTTCAGGAACGGTGTTTCGAGAAGTGGGTTTCGATACAACCATCACCCCACTCTACCGAATGTTGAAATTCAGCATTGGCGGCATTGACTTGGAGCGGCCTCACTCCAAAGTCCGCGTTTTTGTGGTGGACTTTCTCCACAAAGAGGGACAAAATATGCGCTGGCACGCGTCAGAGCCATATCTCCACCACTCTCTCTCCCGTTGTGTGTGCCGGCCCGGGCCGAGACAGCTTCCCGGGCTGGCGACCGTCTGATTGCAGCCGCACCCGAGTACTTCAAAGGTCGGTGAAAGACCATTTAGTTGTTAACGAGGCTTCGCAGTGTTGTCACCCCTTCTTAGAGCCCCTGCATCTCCGTTCTGAGGGGAGCGGGGAGCCGCGTTCGAGTCTCGGCCCTTGGGGCCAACATTCTCGGGGCTCTCGTCAGGAGCAGTTACACCTACTTAATGCATATAGAAATTACTCTTACAAATTTTATATAGCGCAAACTTGACCTGAAGGTAGCTTTGGCAACTATTTTATTAAGGCATCACGTGCACTCTGGTGCTTAATTTAAACCGGTGACTAACGGAACGCGCTGATGTTTAAAAGCATTTCTAATGCTTCAGCAGCACGTTTCCTTTGTGATTTGCAGCCAAAAGATTTATGTGCACACAGAGCCACTTTAATTTATGGTTTTGCTGCAGCATTAAAAATGTATTATAAATAAGAGCGCGCGCCTTGCGCGGAAAGAAAAAAACATCATTTTTGAGTCTGCACGGATTTACATTTGTCAATGCTCGGATAAAAAAAAAATAATGGAAGGGCACACAGAAAATGGCAGCTAGTTTTTAGGCACATGATCCAACTCCGAGGGCTGCAGAGAGTTGGTAAACATTCTGATGTAAGAGGGGGGGGGCGTTTTAGAAATTACTTTTTAGATAAATCTACAAATCACGCAACTTTTTCTAATGTGGAACGTGTTGAAGTCGTCAGGAGCAGTTACACCTACTTAATGCATATGGAAATTCCTCTTACAAATTTTATATAGCGCGAACTTGACCTGAAGGTAGCTTTGGCAACTATTTTATTAAGGCATCACGTGCACTCTGGTGCTTAATTTAAACCGGTGACTAACGGAACGCGCTGATGTTTAAAAGCATTTCTAATGCTGCAGCAGCACGTTTCCTTTGTGATTTGCAGCCAAAAGATATATGTGCACACAGAGCCACTTTAAAGTATGTTTTTGCTGGAAATTTAAACATGTATTTCAAATAAGAGCTGCGCCTCGCGCAGCAAGAAAAAAATGCATTTAGGACTTCCTGCAGCCACGTTGTAAAAGCTTATTAAAAATAATTGTAGACAGAAAATTATTTGAGATTACATGCGCTTTATGTGTTGAGCTGAAAAAACGTTATCGAAATTTCTTACAGGAATATTTATAACATTGCATTTGAACCTCAGAAATATAACACAAAACCTTCGAGTTTGCATTACTCTTACTGCTAACACCCCCCCACCCCCTCAAACTGCATACCTTATTTTAAACACAGGTCGCGATATCCTGCAGAGCGATTCCTTCAATACAAACTGCCTACAGACACATTCTCACTCTAAACATCTACATTTCGCTTACATTCTCCTAGCCATCTGTAGGTTACTGGCGCCACCTAAATTTACATATTACACTGGATGAAAGGACGCAACAATTCACAGGATCAACCGTCTGCCATGTTTACAAAAAACAGTGCTAGTAACACCTCACTGTTAATGTTTGAGCTACTTCCCCATTCACACCACATCTGCCTAGATCTTATCTGGACATTAGTTGCCATGGTACACTTGATTCTTTGTTCCAATCGAAGTACCTGCTTTCCATTTTATTGACTTTTCCCTTATATTATTATTATAATTATACAAGTCTCCTTTTAATTGGTCACTCATAAGATTATATACTAGTAAAAAAAAAATGCTTTGCATTGCTTCAAAAATTAACCTGAAGGCTGCTCTCCATAGCTACCACTACGGTAGCTTTCAATAAAGGTTGTATAGAACCTATCACCTACATTCAACTACCACTCTTCAACCCCTCCATTAACCCTCTACTACCCCACTTCTACACATCTTCTACACCTCTACTCCTTTACTACCCCTCTACCACTCTACCACTCGACTACCCCTCCTCTAACACTCTACTATCGCTCTACCCCTGTTATACCCCTCTTCTACCTTCTACCCCTATACCCATCTACTACCCCTCTACCTCTTTACTACCCTTCTAGCCCTCTACTACCCCTCTACCCCTGTACTAACCCTCTACCCCCCTCTACTATCCCTCTTCTACCCCTCTACTAACGCTCTAACCCTCTACCCTCTTCTACCCCTCTACCCTTCTACCACAACCATATAATTACATAACACATAATAACAAAACAATAAATACAACATACACCCCACATAATACCACTCACTGCAACAAAATTACTTCTAAAAAATCACTTAAGGTCCCAAAAGCGAGACCTATTGGCTATGCCAATGCTTGTTTTCTTCTATTTTTGCAGCGAATCTGTCACCATTTTGCAGCAAACATAAAAAAATGGCTTTTTTGCTACGTCGGGGTCCCTGGAGGACCTTAGTACCAGAGCTAGAGGATCAGGGTGTTCCTATCCTGCCCCCTTTTCTTTATTTTTTCAGGTTTTTGGGACCCGGCTGAAGCAGAGTCCCGAAATGGCTGCCTACACTTCCTGGTTAAGTTTTGGCAACCAATCAGATCTCTGCACAAGATCGTGTGGGTTCGAGTCCCTAGATATACACATTTGTATTTTCTTTACTATCTCAAAAACTACTGAACAGATTTAGACAAAATCACAAAAAGGTTGCTTTCTTGACCAAGTGCTACCTTTCTGCCAAATTTGGTGTAATTACGTTCAGCAGTTCGGGCTGTAGTCATGTATAAAATTGCATGGGGAAAACTCTTTTTGGGCCCCCCCCTCCTTTTTCTCGGGCCCCGCTTTCAACACAGCAGCTGAACCGACTGTCGTTCTTATTTTGAAACTTTCGTGCAGATTCATCAAACAGGGCCAAAGTTATTGACAAAACAAAAAAACCTTTTCCTATGGAAACTAGATCCTATTTATAACTACCTACTGGCGGCTGCCAGTAGGTAATATATATATATTTTACAACAGTGATGTCACTGACCATGTCATGAGTGATATAATATGTGAGGCCATAAGCAGTGCATTGCGGGCGTGTAAGTTCTAATTAGCTCAGGTAACTGTAACTGCTGAATTTGACTGGTTTTGTACGAGTGAAATCGGAGCAAAAAACTATAATGTCCCTGTTACCTCTGTTTTTTTCAGTGACTTTCTAAGGTTTTTTTCAATTCTATTTCCTAACTATAATGTCCGTGTAACTTTTGTTTACATTCATTCACACGATCCCACCCGGACTGCCGAACTCACGGCGGGTGGACGGTGGGTGAACGGAGTGGAAACCGTTCTCTGTTACACAACAACTAAAAAACAATTCGGAGCACTCACGGGGTAATTTGCATGACTTTAATTGCAGACGCGTTTCGGCGTTTATGCCTTCTTCCGTGCAGCCATGTCATTTTGAAGCATACACAGTGTGTAGTTCTTTTTAAACCTTCATCTGTTGTTCCCATTGGTTGAGCTCAGCCAATGAGCAAGCGGCAGAACCCAGGTTGTTCCTGTTATACACACGGATGGGTAAGACTGCGGCCTCAATAATGATGTATGTATTGATATTCTGACTTTAATGTCCAATATGTATATTACTCTCCGATGAGCAATGATATGCCGCTCACAGTCCCCAAGTTAAATTTCCGCTTTGTTGAATTGCCGATCTTGCCATTCGAGCCCAAACAGCGTGCCTGTGCCCCTCGTCTGCCGATGGATATTGTTTGTACTCAGAATCTCCGCAGATGTCCGTCACATTACTGGGCACCCTGGATTTGGACAATCTACGGCCTTCCTTGGCCGACAGAGTCAACAAAAGAGAAAGATTCTGCAGGTTAAGCGGTCACGTCCACACTGGCGGGGCTGGTGCGGGCACACGGGTGCAGAACCCGTAATAATTACAAAGCAAAGGTCCTGGGAGAAGATAGTCTCAGGAAGGCTCACACTCCACAGTTTAAGATTTTTCAACAAATGCTTTATTGGCAACGAGTTTCATCCAATCCTGGGCTTCCTCACGACCACAACAAAAGAAGCATGGCGCCCTATCGCCTTTAAAAAGCACACACAGGGTGGACAGTCATCATTGACATAGAAGAAATATTGCATACTTTATCCTCTATATGGCTCATTAATTAAACACACATTAATAGCACTCATTACGGGTGACATTACTAATATTCTATGTAATGCCTACATATCATTTGTTAACATATAAAACAGGCTGCAGTATTTCGCAAAACATCCGTGATGGGCAAAATAAGTTCAGTGCTAAAATTAAATTTAAATGTAAATAAAATTGTCATTTTGTTCAGGCCAAGTGGTTTCAGTGCCTGTTGACATTTTCTGAGATTCACCACATAGTTTATAGCCTAGTGTACCAGCCAAGTGCCAAACATAACATTATTTATCTCGGAGTTACAAAATCAGAAACCGTCAAGTGGCTTGAGTATATAATCACACTACATGAAATGTCCCAAATGGTTTCTTATACTTTACGCCCGCCACATAGTTAATCGTAGATAATCAAAAAGAGCCAGAGTCAGATTACTAAAGTTGTTTAACAGGTCCACCCCAAGAAAAAATCAGAACTTGCAAAGGCTAGCACCAAGTAAAAAAACTTACAAAGCAAAATCGCCACCACTATTCATTAGGTTCATAAAGTCATAGCAAAAAGTGAACGTAATTGCTCTATATTTAATTAAACGACAAGGAAGAAAGAAGAGAAGAAAGAAGAAGAAAAGAGAGAATATGTAGATAAAAAAGTATAGAAGAAAAAGTTCAAAGGAATGCAGATAGGAGGAGAGGAAGGAAAAAACCTTTCATCTCACAAATGAGATTGGAAAAAATTATCATCTATCCAATGTCATATCAGCCGATATGTACATAGGGTTCATCATCCTCATTGAGGCCTCCCGGGGATTTGCTCCCAAGCAGGATTATATGCTACGACTACAAACGTCTCAGTTTTCTCTCCCTGTCTCCGCCACGGACATTCTGCGGGATCCTGTCAATGCCAAAATACGACAATAAATTAGCATTATGCTCATGAAATTTCTCCCAGTGTCTCGCTACTGGATAATTTATATCACAATTTTTGATAGCTCGATAATGTTCCAAAACCCTCTTTTTCACTGGGCAAATGGTGCTACGGCCATATTGATAACCACAAGTACATATATTACATAATTATTCCCACAAGTTATGGATTTATTGATAGCCCTGGTTTGTCCAGTAGGTAGTGTGTATTCCCTTCTATTTTTGCTAATTGTCAATTCTGAAATGTTAAGAAAGCAGGAAACGGCAGTAAATATATGAGAGAATCCACAAGGACTGAAAGCCCACTGGGGCATGACTATAATAATAAGGTTTAAATTAAATCCTGTTATATTGATATTTTGATGACATAATTGTAACCAGTTAAAAATTATAAAAAATATGTACATACAGTATAAATTGTTTAAGTATAGATAATGTATTCAGCTCGTAAAAGTCTCACACAATGAATTGTGTAGGATCTGTAACTAAAAAAACAAAGTTATAAGATGGCCGCTGTGAAACTGACTAAAGAAAGATACTCCTTCTAGTCCTACTTCGATGGTGGTGGGAAGTCACATGTTTATATGTTACTAAGAAATGAACGCAAATGACCTGTGAACAAGAAGCGAATGCTTTGAAATGCGTCAGGCGTTAAATTGCTGCTTGAATAATTAAACATGCAGAAATAGAATGAGCCCTGGCTGTCTTTCTCTTCTTTGATGTGAACAACGTTGATGAAGTGAAGATCGTGTGAAATAGTTTAGGGGTTAGCCACCCAGGCGAGGGATCGACGTCGAAGGAGGCAAGAGAAACAGCTAAATCTGTGGCAGAGAGGTCCCTCTCGAGTCAAATGTTAAAACTTCAAAATTCCTTCCCAGAGCTGCAGTTCCTCCAGGCGTTACTGGTGTTCACTCTTGAGTCAGACGCAAAAGCATTTAAACCCTTTCATGAAGATGCAGTTCCCCTAGTCATTATTAGGTATCCTTCTCAAGTCAAATGCAAAAGTTTTGATGTTCTCTCATGAAGGTGCAGTTCGACAAGTCATTATGAGGTGTCCCTCAAAATCCAAATGCAAAAGTATTGAAATTTTTACAAGAAGCTGCAGTTCCACTAGTCATTACTAGGAGTCCCTCACAAGTCAAATGCAAAAGCATTGAAATTCGTCCACAAAGCTGCAGTTTCACTAGTCTTTACTAGGTGTTGCTCACAAGTCAAATGAAAAAGCATTTACATTCTTACATCAAGCTGCCATTCTACAAGGTGTTACCAGGTATCCCTCACAAGTCAAATGTAAAAGCATTGAAATTCTTACATTAAGTCGCAGTTCCAATAGTCATTTAGATGTCCTTCAAAAGTCAAATGCAAAAGCACTGAAATTCTTTCATGACGATGCAGTTGCACTAGTCATTACTAGGTACCTTTAAAGTAAGATTTTGGGTCCTGTATGTCCTATATATAGATTTCCAGTAAATAAGCAAATAAGCTGATGCCCTCTGATATTGTCTGTTGAGCAGTGCATCTTTGCTCTTTGGGAGTTGTTGCCTCTGGCAGACAAAGTTTACTGTTTCACTTCACAACTCAGTTGTTTTGTTTAATGTCTGGTAGTACCACTCATTACAATGTTACAGTACAAGGTCATCCTAAACCATATCTTCACCTGTGGTGCTCTACTTTCTGTTATGGCCCATTTGTGCATCTCTAGATCCTCCCCAGGCACCAGGACAGTTGAAAAAGTGGTACAGACCCCTAACAACGACCTACTCACTATTAAGGTACATTTACGGGGCACCCAAGTTTATCTGTCTACATTCAGCTCCCAGCCCGACCTTCGCATTGAACAGAAGATCAGTTGCAACTACAGTTTCAGATGATATTTGCCTTTAACCCTTTGTGTTAGATGTGCTTCAGACTGCTACAGAACCAGCATGACCATGGAATTCATATGTCGCTGGTGCAAACACAACAGCAGACCTTCTGCGCTGGTACAAGGTCCTGGTCCTCACTTACACTCTTTTGTTTCGCCTTTCTCACTTTTCTGATTCATCTCTCACTTTTCTGGACCCCATGATGCACATCACTCTATGTTTTGGAAGAGCTAAGTTAGTCCCTCAAGGGCTTCATTCTGCTGCACGGATGCTCGGGTGACTCCAGCAGAACTGAGAAGAGGAAAGGGTGGGCCAGTCACTATATAGATTTCTAAGTGTGCCAAGAAGCATCAGGATTTCTAGGGCTACTGGATCACCCTTCTCATCGGTCCAGAAGAGAAATCCAATGCCAGTGAGAACCAGCAGTCTTACTTTCAGTCTGGTTACCGCCTGGAAGCCCAATTGCTAGGGTGAGGACACTTCTTTGCATCGACTCTCACATTGCTTTCTAACTGCACTCCAGAGTAAACTGCTGAGTGGTTCACTGCCCGATGTCTTCTTCAGTTCTTTCCACACCCCCACACTTGATTCTTGCTGCCAGGATTCTCAGAGCTCAGAGTCACTTAAACAGGCTCTGTTCACCGGCTTCCTCTGTCACACAACACTTGTACAAGCCCAACGTGATGGAGTGCTTGTTTGCCTTTCACAACTTCTTTAGTGACTTCTGTTAGTATTTGGGCACCATTTGATTCAGAGTCTGTTCCCCTTTCAGTTTGTGTGTGATATTGTGGAAGTTGGCATGAGTGACTACAGTTTTCATGTGCCCAAACAGTGGGCTGGGTTGAAACTATCTGAGCAAGCATTTTACGCAATCTGGCCCCTGGCCACACCCTGAAAATACATTTAAAAAAAAGAAAGGTAATGTTTTAAATTTTTGTGTCATCGTACATGTGTTAAAGATGAAATCTTCAAATAGCGGAGCAGTCAGTCATGGGGAATGTCCAATATAATTTATTCTGCTCTGCTGCAGCAGGGAGTCTCTGGGCATTTAACAGAGAGTCTGCTTAAGCTTACAAATTACTCAGCTTATATACATTTGTAGTCACATAGCAAATAGTGATAAACTATGATCTTAACAGAAAAATTTCAAAAGCACAAAGGTCCTTGAGAAATGCAGCTGTAGCAGAAAGATTTCAGACAGCTTGCCATGTATCATTCCTTCCTTTCTCACAATGTCTGGTTACACTTTAAACAGCCCACTATTCACTAACTTTCAAAACACAATGGGGAGTTTGTAGTTATTATAACTAATCTTATGAAAACACCTGTGCAGCATCAGCTTCCTTACCAGCTCTCACGCCCTGGTGACACTTCACAAGACTAAGTGAGAGATACATGCTTTCTTTTAGTGAACTTCGAACTGGAAGGAAAATATTCTGCAGTCAAAGTCTTTCCTTAGGCACATGAATTCAACTAACCTTAAGATGAACCCAGTTGCACTCAGCTAAACTAGATAAACATGTTTATCCTGGGAACAAGTTCTTGTAAAGGATACAGAGAAGTGAAAAGAAAAAAGCAATACTGAGAAGGAAAACGTTTTCATGGAGGGGGGTAATATGTGAACAGCTTAGATTTTTCTAGATGTTACAACATTTAATGAAGATCGAAACAAAGGAAATCCGACTATATCAACGAATTTATCTTGTATCAAAGATTGTGAGAAATTAGGCTTGAATATTTTAGCACTTTCTATAACAAGCAGAAAACATTATTCAAATTATTCCAGAGCTTTTTTAAATTTAAATATTACCTCATGTATATTTTTGGCAGTCAAAGGCACATCATTTTTGCAGCGCACAAAAAACAAACATAGGCCTTTGAACTTGTCAGAAATGTTGCCTACGGACAGCGTCATGACATTTTGTCCTTTAACTGTGCCCACTGGTGTGCGGCCAGTCTCTGAAAAATATAATAAAATGCACTGTTAATTTTCTTAATAAAATGCATGGGTTTCAAACACATTTAATCAATTTAATCAAAACAGTCTTGTCAAAACTAGTCCTGAGGTGGTGGCTGGAACTAGTTGGCTAAAGCAACGAAATGGCTTTTACAAGTGTAAAACTTGCAAAGCCTGCCAACAGGGCTTAAACAAAACAACTTTTACGACCCCCTTTGGCAACAAGGAACGCAAAATCACCAAAATACTGACATGCAAAACAGACCACGTTATTTATGTGTTGGAGTTTCCCTGTGGCTTATGATATATAGGTAGCACTAAGCTACAAGCCCACAAAAGAATACTCCAACACATGAGGGCAATTACCAACTAAGACCTCACATATTCCGTGGCACGTCATTTCAAAGACAACCACAACTCAACTGTAGAATACCTTAAATATTACCTCATTGACGCTGTACCACCAAGTAGGAGACGGGGTAATAGAGAGAACATTCTACGTATATTGGAAACATGCTACATTTTAGAGTTAGATTCCAAACACCCGGGTGGTCTTAATACAACAGAAGATCTTTATACTTGCCTCTAAAAACAATGAAATCGAATAAAATCAATATTTTAAAATCAGTATTAATTATAATAACATTAACAACTGTGCGGCTTGTATGGCACCGATAAATCGAATAGGTTGTCCAAGTATTGAGCAAAGATGGGAAGAAAGATTTACCCACATACTTGATATCATGAAGATGATTGATTTGATACATTATAATGTAAATGTCCAAATTAATGAATGTTGAGGGCAACTATGTATTTATACATGTATCGGGATCAGTACCAATGATTATATAGCTGCGAAAACCCATTCAGAGGGGGAATTTTTTTTTTTTTACTAATAATAACCCAATTTTTTAACACTTGAGCACTTTATAATATTGCTAGGGGTGACAAAGCACATGCACTTTGTAGTATATTTTTAGCACTTGCACTTTAAGCGATCTTAATGTTTACATAGGAAAATAACCATGTTATAGGGGCAGTTGAAATCAATCACACAAAATTTATGTTGTGATTGATACCACTAACAACAAAGAAGGGATAAATAACACCATTATATATGGCTATACAAAGTTTTATTGAATTCATTTTATTTAAAGTACAGCCCCATCCCTACTCCACACTATACATACCTTTATAGATATATTATAGGTAGTGTGAAGTGGTTTAAACGAGTTCTAAATAATGAAATTTTGAACAGTGAATTCAAACAACAATAGGTGATCAAACTACAACATTTATTTAATGAATTGTAAAAATATGGTTAGCAAACGACAAAATAAAACAAACACACAAAAAACAGAAAACTAAAAAATAACAAAAGAAGAGAAAAGACAAACACTGTCAACTGTTTTTTCTATGTCTATGACTGCGTTTTTTGCACGTTGCACAAGTCACTTTAAAATGGTTGAATAGATGCCGTGGCATTTGTCATGTGATCAAGGCCCGCGAGGGCCGAAACGCATAATGGCTGCACACAAATAAACAGATTATCTGCACTGATTTTGTGATCCGTGCCCGTTTGTGAGAGAAAAGAGAAAAAGCAACGGAGTATTCTGATATATATATATATATATATATATATATGTCTAAACCACACATGTATACTCATCAGGAACATTCCTTGTGTCTAAAACAAAAATAGAACAGAGGTGATAGATACGAAAAGACTGTACCTCACATGAACAGATTTTTCAGGTCCACTTGACCCACTGCTGCATCCATCTTCCATGCCGAATCCAGGCAGTAGTGTCTGCTAAACGTATGCAGGTTCAACCATGTTGCCGCTCTACAGATGTCTGGAAGTGATACTCCGCCAAAAAGGGCTGTAGAGGCTGCCATCTTCCTTGTGGAATGCGCAGTCACCCTTGCAGACAAAGGTCTTCCAGCTTTGTTATGGCAGAAAATAATCGCAGAAGAAATCCAACGTGCAATACTACTCCTTGAAAGAGCCTGGCCTTTCCTTCGAGATGTAAAAGATACAAAGAGCTGTTCCGATCTCCTGAAAGTCTTTGTACTATAGATGTAGAATTTGAGGCATCGCTTCACATCCAAAGAATGTAACACCCTTTCAGCAGAGGTGGAAGGATTTCAGGAGTACGTTGTTAGTACTACCGGTTCATTTAGATGAAAAGAAGTTGGAACCTTCGGTATAAAATGTGGATTTGTTCTCAATATTACTTTATCCTGTTTAAACTGAAGAAAAGGTTCAACGACAGTAAAGGCTTGAATTTCACTGATTCTTCTAGCAGACGTGAGGGCCAACAAGAGTGCCGTTTTCCATGAGACGTATTTCAATTCAGCTTTGTGGATCGGCTCAAAGGGCGGTCTCATCAGTTGAGTGAGGACTGTGTTTAACAGCCATGGAATCGCAGGACGCTTCAAGGGTGGAAAAACTCGGAAAAGGTCCTTCATGAACTCCTTTACTATTCTGGTAGGCCATAGCGAGAGTTCCCCCGGTTTCCTGCGAAACCTGGAAATTGCTGCCAGGTGTTTTTTGATTGATGAATGCAACAATTTTGATCTTGCTAAACGAAGAAGTTAAGTTAATACCTGTTCCGGGGTCGACAGAAAAGGATGAATATCTTTTTCAAACCACCAATGGCAGAATCTCTTCCATTTTGCAGGGTATGATTTATTAGTGGAAGACGCTCTGTAAGGCTGGAGGATGGACTTGCAATCTGGAGCGATGTCTAGATCTCTAAATTCCTAGTTGTGAGGTTTCGGGCCGATAAACTCAGAGATTTTATCTGAGGGTGAAGAATCTGACTGTTGTCCATGGACAGCAAGTTTGGAAGAGGTTGAAAGAGAATGTGTAGGGATATTGAGCACAGTGGAAGTTCTGGGTACCAAAACTGCATCAGCCATGCCGGAGCTATGAGAATGAGATGGCATGGTTCCCTCTTCATTTTGCACAGCACCCTTGGAATGAGAGGGAACGGCGGAAAATCATAGGCGAACATTCCTGTCCACTGCATGTGCAGAGCGTTCCCCCAAGAGTTGGCATGAGGAATCCTGCTAGCGAACTTCTAGCACTTCTTGTTGTTGCCGGTTGCGAAGAGATCCAGTTTCGGAGTACCCCACAGTTTGAAAAATCGCCGTAGCTGCTTCCAATCTAATTCCCATTCGTGACATTGGGAGTTGGTTCTGCTTAAAGAATCTGCCCACTCGTTGTCCGCGCCTGGAACATGCTCTATTTGTAACGTTATCTCGTGTGGTATAAGCCATTTCCAGATTTCCTGGGCTTGATCTTATAACGTGCGAGACTCCTTGTTTGGCCAGGTAGAACATCGTTGTGGTGTTGTCTGTTTTCACAAGAACAGAAGCACCTTGGATTCTTGGAAGGAACACCTGTAGTCCCAGAAAGACTGCCCTCAATTCCAAGAGATTAATGTGTATTTGCGCTTCTTGAACAGACCATCTTCCATGGATTTGCACTTCCTGGAGATGCGCTCCCCAACCGTCCATCATAGAATCCGTAGTCATAACGTAACTGGGGTGTGTTGCCTGAAATGAGAGGCCCGGAGAGATATTGCACTCTTCCTCCCAGCATGACAGGGTCTGTTTCATTGACCGAGATGAGAATGATGTCTTCGAAGGAGCCCCGTACCTGAATCCACTGCATGTCCAGCTGCTCTTGGAGAGGTCTCATGTGCAAACGACAATTTGGTATCAACGGGATGCATGATGACAGCATCACCAGCAAAGATTTATACACTCTCACAGAAGTGGACTCTTTTGCGCGCAGAAGGGCTGCCAAGTGCATTATCTTGTGCTTTCGTTCTGAAGTGGGAAAAGCTTTCTTTATTCTGGTGTCCAATACCGCTCCGAGAAATATATGTCTCTGGCTACGAATCGGGCATGACTTCTCTACATTGAGTAGCAAGCCTAGAGACTTGAACAGCTGCTGACAAGCCCATGTAGACCTTTTTGCGGAGTGGAACGTGGGCCCTTTCACCAGCCAATCGTCCAGGTAGGGATAAACCTGGTGGCCCCGCCTTCTCAGAAAAGCCGCTACCGGAGCCAAGCATTTAGTGAAAACTCTGAGAGCTGAGCGAAGGCCGAAAAGTAGAACTTTGAACTGATAGTGACACCCTGCCACCTCTAACCTGAGGAACTGACGGTGCTTCGCATGGATGGGAATGTGAAAGTATGCGTCAAAGAGATCGAGGGATGCTAAAACATCCCAGTTGTACACCAATAAGAGAACCTCTTGCAGGGACAACATTCTGAATGATTGTTTCTTGATGCATTTGTTCAGCTGTCTGAGATCCATGACTTGTCTCCATTCCCCGCATTTTTTCCTTATAAGGAAGAAGTTGGAATACAAGCCTTTCCCTCGTTGACTGGGAGGAACTCTTTCTATTGCCCCCTTTAACAGCAAGGTCGAGATCTCTTGCTTTAGCAAAAGAATATGTTGATGTATTCTCCTTGCAGGCGGATTTCGAGGAGGCTTCAGAACAAATTCTAGGGTGTGGCCTCAATGGATGATGTCCAACACCCCATTTGTCCTTCGTAATGGCTTCCCATTGGCACAGAAAAGATGAAAGATGATGGATCTCCTGTGGCTGAAGTCGAGAAGAAGTAGCTGGTGGATGGAAAACGTCATTGTCTTCTAGAGGAATCTTGTGATTTACCTCGTGCAGAAGGGTTGCATCTAGCTGATTGCTGATTGTACGATGCATTGGAGGCGCGAAAATGTTGCTGCTGCTGACCCCCATACCGTGGCCTAGAATTCTGTTAGGAGTAAGGCTGAAATCTGTATGATTGATAGGACGTTCTTTGTTGAAACTGTCCTCGTCCTCTTCCTCCACAAAAAGACTGAAAACGCCTTTGCTGCAGCTTACCTAAGGAACACGCCATATCCGTCTTGATGCCCTGTAATGCCTCTTCAACATGTTTACCAAACAGGTTTTTCCCCTCGAAGGGCATGTCCAAGATCTTTGATTGAATTTCAAGGTGGAAGGACGTCGCCCTCAGCCAGCCCTGCCTACGGGGAACAGCGGCTCCTGCCATCTGTCTGAAAGCAATTAAGGACAGATCCATAGCCGAATCAATGACTTCAGAAGAAGCCCTAGCACCTTCCTGCAGGAGGTCTTTCGCTTCCTTCTTTTTATCCTCGGGAAGGAGTTTAAGAAGAGGTGCAAGATCCGACCACAATTGGCGGTCATATTGCCCCAAAATCGCTAAGGCATTGGAGGCCTTGATAGAAGTAGCTGCCATAGTAGCAAATCGTCTGCCAATACTGAAGGAAGTGACCCGATTAGGGCCACCCGGGTCACTCGTGACCACCTCTCAGCCTTCCTAACAAACGAAGAGTCGGTCAGACAGTAGAGAACACAAACCAAAAGTATTTATTGGAGATACACTCGAGTGGAGTCCAGTCTGACCAGCCTCCTTAGATTGCTGCAGAGGGACTGACTCCTGCCAACTTGGTAACACATAATGTACATCTTCAGAATCACTAAAGACACGCCCAGACTGGAAATTTCCAGTTGGTAGCTGGTGAAAAAAGGAGATACAGAAAAATGAGTTGCAATCCCGGGACTGAGTACATGCTATCTCAGCGTCAAGGTTACTCTGCCTGTGCCCACCGCTCTAAAGGTGGGAGCAGGCCTATCTAGTGAGAAAGGTATGTGATGACAAAACAGTCTATTCATTAGTACAGCGAAGCTCAACCTTCGAGAAATATAAAAAAAATATTGCATCTGCTTTCTGCTGAGGCGGACAGAGTGAGACAGAAGTTAGTTTCGATCATAGCTCAAAATGGCAGCTGAATACAAAATGGTGCTGCGAATGCTAACTTAAAACATGCAATGCATAAAGAATTCGGCTAAAACATTTCTATTTCAACAATACTGTCATGCCGCTTACCTTCTCTGTCTGGCGGCACCGAACAAGGCGATGCCGGATTCCTGGAGAGTCTCTGTGCTGACTGCATTATTACTGAATCCGGTCAAGAATGCCCAACCAAGCACACGGGAGCCGAATCGGGTGCTTTGTATTTCTTTTCCATCCTCAGTAATACAGCTAGAACAGAGGCCGGATTCCTCATAAGCTTCAAACCTTTTTCCCATGTATAATCCACTATTGTTATGGATCGTACTGATTTTCTAGCAGGATCCTTAAAATCATAGAGGAAGCATACGGTCTGTACTACGGGTAAAGGCAAATCAAATCTTTTAGAAGCCCTTTCCAGTAATTCATGGAAGCCTCCAATGTCTCCCGGAGGCGAACTCACTGGAGGGGGGAAGGCGACAGGGAAGATGGAGTGACGTAATCATCTCATTCCCGGCCAACCAAGTTTGGATCTTGAATGAGCTCACCCCTCCTCAGGCTGGTCGTCCGCTTCACTCTCAATGTAATCATCACGTATTGTAATGCTCGGAGGAGCTGGTTTCTCTTCCCGAGAAGCAGGCGGTGGAGTAACCACTGGCGGTGGTGATTGAGCCTGAATACCCGGTCCCCCGGGTGTTAGCGGGACTGGAGCGTGAGAGTCCAGAAATCGCCTGTAGTAATTATGGAGCATGTGCCTAAGGTCGGTGGCCAGGGAGGTTGGCACCAACATGGTATCTCTTCGTACCTCCTGTTGCTCCTCGTAAGCCTCATATGGATAGTGCTCCTGAAAAGAGTAGTATTGTTGCGCCCGAGGACGGGCCGTGAAGGAGTAGTCTCCTTCCATAAACTCTGACGTGTCCTGCATATGTGCCTCATCTTCCTCATCCGCGTCCTGGCATTTAACCCTGAGCTGTGATGGGCTGTAAGCTGGACCGAGCAAACTCGTCTCCTGAGTCCTCCGTATCTTGAAGGTGAGAGGGAGGCAGAGGTGATATTTTGGTTAGAGATGTCAGATCTGGAGACTTTTGGACTAACTGAAGTCTTTTAATGTCCTGTTTATGTTCCGTCGACGAAGAGAAGCGTCTGACAGTGATTGACTTCGACACCGGCAGTCTACAAGGAGACTTAAAGACCGTCATCGACGGTGTTGCCGTTATCGAAGCTGCTGACGTGACCATCGATGGAGTTGTTGTCGTCGATGCCATAGACGAGGTGATCGTCGTCACAGTAGTCGTCGACAAGGCCGTCACCACTGCCGTCGTCGATGCGGTCGTAGCCACAAACGTCGATGGTGATTTAGCTGCCGTTCTCGACAACGGGGTCATTGACTGAGCTTTTTTCGTCGACGAAGCCTGCTTTAGAGGTGTGACAGGCAGAGAAGCAGCTGAAGACTTTTCTGATCAGAGTCTCTTTGTTTCAAGGCTGTTTTTTCGGCAGTGGAAGGTTTATCAGCCTTTATTTTCTTTGGATCAGCCTTTAATGAGGTAGAGCCCTCATTTTTAGGTCGAGCCTAGCGCAGCGCGCATTCGCTGCTCTATGGGGAGGCTTCTTGTGAGCACTCCAAACTTTTCCTTGTGGGTCTGACTCCTTCCACACACCTCCGACACATTGGATTGGCCTTTGCATGTGGCTTTCAATAATGAAAGCACGCAAATGGCCAAAGGCGGGTGAATGTCCCACCTCCTTTCCAATGTGTCACTCCCACAGTGTTTTGCTCTCGGGAGCGAGCAGGGGCGCGCAGGGTGGCAGCTGCATTCCTTATCCTGGACAAGCAGCAGCCATTGCAGCAGACGTGCTGCATTTGCTGTAAAGGCCTGCATGGTTAATTAATGCAGTTTACTGATTGATTGTTAAGTGACTTTGAAAAAACAGTTGTTGGTCTGTTCTTGCTGGTGTGTCCTGATATGTTATTTTGTCCAGGCTTAAGCCCATGCTACCTCTATCTAGAAAACCAACTGTTACGGGACTCAAAGGGTTGCAGTGCTTGCACATATGCATGATGCTTTGCTCTGCTAACTGTAAAATTATCGGCAAACGGGGTGAAGTGCAGCAGGTATAGGGCTATTCCGTCTGTGTTACCTGGAAGGTGAAGTCAGAGCTGCTACAATATTGTGACCTGCTAGGGTTCAGAACAGGTTTGTAATTTAAAAGACTTTCACTTCCAGAAATCAGTGTGGGGCACATTAAGCACAACGGGCCTTAGGTGTCGAAGGCGCTAACTGGAGGCACATCTTTGGTATTCTCATAGGGATTATTATTCAGCAGGCATACAAGGAGGTTAAACCTGAACTCAGAGTTACTTGAGCTAATGGAAGACGAATAAGGGTGAGAGTCTCGTCCAAAAATCCTCCAGTACTTCACTTCACCATACGGGAGCATTTCAATGCCTCATAGAATTGAAATCCTCGACCGCAGTTGTCCATTGAGGCTAAACAGCACTATATTTCCTTGTCCTGCAATTTGGGAGACATGTAATTCACTCAGTAATCCATGCAGCATTTTACCAGCATAGCCCTGCAGAAAAACATTTCTGGTTCGTGACGTTTATATAATGCTTAATGCATATTCCAGAAAACTGTGTACATATAATATTGCATCAAAAAACGTTACTTTTGATGTACCTACTTACGAGAAGCAAGGCTGGCAATAACTGCAGCCAGACCCCACAAAGTAGAGATAACAGATCGACACAGCGCAAGCGCTGTAAGCTCGACCTAAAAAAGGCGCCTGCGTCATTTCACGTGGTAATGCATGCCTGTGCCTACAAAATAATGTGGCCAGTCTTGTTTATTATAACTTTTCAACATGCTGCGCAGCAGCCAAACTGCTCTGCAACATAACTTAAAACAAAGGTCAAACCAAAACCTCTGGCTAAGCACTTATAAGGTCGCCAAAGGCGAGACCTATTGGCTATGCCAATGCTTGTTATGTTTCCTTTCACCTGAGGATGGCACAGGATTTACTTCAACATCAGATACAGAATCCGATTCTGATTTTTTCTTCTGGAGCCATATTAACAATCTGGCCTCCCTGTCTTTCAGGGTTTTGGCTGAAAAAGTTCTGCAGTATTTACAGTCCTTAGCAGTATGCTTGGGATAAAGGCACTTAGGCAATAGAGACAGTCCTTGTGGGGATCCTCAGAGAAAAGTCTTGCCTTCCCACAAAATCTGCAGGGTCTAAAAAGCCTTTTCTTAGATCCCTCTGACATTTTGGAAGCAAAGTAGAAAGAAAACCAATACCTTGGTTCACTCACTGACAAACTGATCAGAGCTCAGGGAGACTCCCTTACACACTACGTGAGGTTAAATATCTGAGGTATGGTGGCTCTGCTGGGGAGTTGAGGTTCTAGGGCTCGTCTCTGATTGGTTAAAGTTTAGACCTACATAAAGATGCTGATGGATGTTAAAGTTTTCCTTTCAATGGTTTCTAATTTACTTTTATAGTACTGATTTCTAACTACCCCAAGACTCCCACCATGACGCCAGGGAAGATTCAAGCATGTGAATATATGAAAGATTCAATACTGGAGAACCAGGAACCCCAAGGAGTCCGTGTGCTGAGTGGGAACACGACTATGTGCTCAATTCAAGTCAATGGGTAAGTCGCGGTTGCAATTTTAAAGAAGAAGGACCATTCTCAGTGGACCCTGAAGAAACCCCATGGAAGACAGAGGGTTGGAGAGCCACCCCACCCGTGGATACCCTAGGAACCAGGTTAGCTACATCAGGAAAGCCGGGTGCTGAAGGAAAGTTGACGGTGACCTTGGAGCTGCAGCTGTATGGACCAGGCGACACTGTGGAAGACCAGGAGCCGTTCGCGAGCTGTCCCAGGTCGGATGTCGAGAGTTGACGGGTCAGTGTCCGTCATGTCACCAACAAGCCTTGGCAGCTGCAAACAATGTGGCAAGCAAAAAAGGTGCAGTGTCGGGACCAGCAAGGTCCAAGTGACGCACCACAAGCAGGGGAGTCAGAGTAGGCCCGAGCAATCAGGAGAGCCCACTCCTCAAGAAGACCCACAGGCCGGAGGCACAGGAGTAGCAAGAGGACCTCGAGCAGCTCACCAAAGATGCAGGCCCACGGTGCAAGGGATGCGGTGAGGACAAAGATCTTGGTCACAGGAGATGCTTGAGGTTGGGGCTACAAGGAGCCTGAAGATCTCTGAGGAAGAGATCAAACAAGCCTTTGCAACGACAAGTAGACGTGGTGCACAGGGGTTCTGTTCCAGCGGTTCAGACGGCGGATACTGGCCTCAAACTCGGTGAGAAGACAGTGCAGGCCTCGAGGGAGATGCAGAACCACTACCTGTGTTGCTGAGCCTTTTGGAGTTCGGGGCAGCCCAGGATCAGCAGACCGGTCAGCTGCGCTGCGGTGCCTGCAGATGCAGGGAACTGACTCCTTCACTTCAAGGGAGATTCCTTGAGGTGTCTTGGATGTCTCAGTGCCCAGAGCAAAGTCCAGCGAAGTCCAGAGTGCCCAGAAAGTCAAATATGAAGTGGTGTCTTGATATGAATCTTGTCCCATGACGAATGTAGGGACCCACCCATAGGTAAGCCCTTAGGTACCCTAAGGAAAGGGTTGGGACGATTCAGGGTTTCCTCCCAGGATAGGGGTTGGACAGTGGGGAGGATACTCCCATGTCCTTTGTCCAGTTACGCGCCAGAGCGGGAGCCAACGGTTCCCTGAGCTGGTTTGAACTGGAGTATGCAAGGAAGGCACCAAATGTGCCCTTCAAGCAGACTGAGTGGCGCTGGCAAGCACCCCCACCTTGTCCTAATACACTAAGTCCTATCTGGGAGGTGGTCACAGCTCCCTGTGACAGGATACCTATTGTCCTGCCTTCCTCTGCTCGAGCTTGGCTCAGCAGCAGGAGGACAGAATCGTGTGTCTGGTCAGCAGCAGCCATAGTTTGCTGTCTGGGTCTAGAAGACTTGCACCTGGAGCACTGAGGGCCTCCCGGAGGAGCCTTACAGAAACACGACAGGATTCGTTCCAGCCAGTTTAGAGATGGTCATCGCGTAATCACGCATGGCCACTCTATATATCGTAATGGCTGATGCACTTACAACCCAGGAGAATGGACTTCGAAGGTTGTAAGGGTGTCCCGCTCATGCAGGGACACCCTCACACTTAGAACCGAGCACCCTGCCTTCAGGATTGAAAGGCCTGCCTTAGCAGTGACTTATAGGTTTTAAGTGCAGTGACCTCAGATATAGGCAAACTTATATCTGTCGTAAGAGGTGCTAGCACCAGCTTACACATGCTGCAATGGCAGGCCTGTAGTCACAGTTTGAGTGGTCTCCCAATGGTGGCATAATACATGCTTCAGCTCATGAGGGACCCCGGTGTACCTATGCCCTGGGTACCTCATTACCATATACTAGGGCATGGGTACTCGCAAACATTTGCCCAGGGGCCACAAAGTATGGTCTTAGGTGTGTCCAAGGGCCGCACTGATGCCAGCAGGTTGGTGGTAGGGGGTCTGGGTGGGTCAGGGACTGTGTAAGGAGGTCTACAAAATATTAAGTAAACAGGCAAGCATTTTTTTGCAGGTTAATAAAAGCTTCCCTGTTTATTTAACATTTTTTTTAAATATTAGTGTGCAAGAGGGGGGCGCTAGAGGGCGCACAGCATACTGTCTATAGCTCATCCTAAGGTGATGGGACCACTGGCTGAATACAAAGAACCCCAGGGCGAGTGGGACGACTGGTCACCATCGGGTGCAAGCCCATTACATATTGCCGAGACACACAAACAAGCAGACATAGGGAAAACTGAAAGAAGTCAATCATGCCTCACATTCGAGCCGCGGAAGTCTGGCAAGTCACAGCAGAGAGCCACCTCTGATTCGGAGCTAGAGGCTCCCACTGAGAACCCATCATCCATTGAGAAAACGCTCCTTGCCATGCAAGCCAGCCTGCAGTCCATTGACGGTAAAATAGACGCTCTTAATCTCAGGATGGGTGATAAGTCTACGAAATTAGACAAACATGCTGTCAGATTGGGTGAGGCTGAAAAACGCATTTCAGACGCGGAGGATAGCCTACAACAAACAGCCTCCAAGACCCTTGACATGGAAAAAGTGCTCGCCATCATACAAGCTAAGAATGAGGACTTGGAGGCGATGGTGCGTGAGATTTTTGGGGCGGAACATTTATCCCAGGTAATGATTGTGGAGCGAGCGCACCGTTCTCTGGCTGCTCGTCCTCCCCCAGGTGCCCCGCCACAACCGATTATTGCACGCCTGTTGAATTACAGGGACCGTGATTCAATCCTGCGCATGTCAAGGGAAAAGGGTACTATAAACTATCAGGGAAACAACCTGGCTTTCTATCCAGACTTCACCGCTGCGGTCCAAGCGGCATGAAAAGAGTATCAAACAGTTAAGAAATTTCTGATGGCAGAGAGAGTTCCATACGCCATGCTTTACCCAGCACGGCTGCGCATTGGTTCAGAGGGCAAATCGAAATTTTTACCAAGCCTAGGCAGCTATGGACTATGCCAAAACTCTCAAACGCAGGGACCGGGAGCCACCCGGCACGGTAGGTGAAGAAGAGTGATACAATGGAACCCTGAATATGGACGTGTCTGCTGTGCACCAAGGCTGGGCGGGGGGATGTCTCTGGCTCCCTGTTACACGTTTGATTTTTGAGGGTAGATGAATGGGGGAATTGAAATGTGGCACTCCTGTATATTATACTGTCTGCTAATCACATTGCTTCACAAATATGATATAATGCTACTGCAAAAAAAAAAAAAAGAATGCTGGCCCCTACCCTTCTCTAGCTCGAAAGTCAATAGGTATGGGAATACTATCTCTATTGTTTGGCCGCCTCCCTTCTCATCTGGGAGGTTAAATGTGCTCCAGTGTTCCCCCATGGGGGTCCCCCACAGTTACCTGCAGATATGTTTTGCATTTGGGGTTTGTTCTTGAATTTTTGGGATGGCTTTAGCAAGTTGGGGGTGCTGAAGTGGGCGGGGGTGGTACTGGGAGGTCGGGATATATGGGACTGTTTTACGTGGCTAAATGCAATTCAGACTTAAAACTGACTATCTATGTTTTGCCTCAATCCTCAGATGCAACACGTATGTCGATCAATAAGGTTACATGACAGTACAAGATACTGAAACAATCGCATGCATGACAAGGAATGTTCATGGGCTGAATTCCCCCCAAAAAATAAGACAAGTGTTAGCTTATTTAGATAGGCATGATATAAAGATTGCCCTCCTTCAGGAGACACACCTGACGAAACAATCTGAGACCAGGGTGGGTATACAATGGGCCGGATATAGACTGGCATCCTCACACTCCTCATACGCAAGAGGGGTGATTACATTAATAAAAAAAAAAATTCCTTTCACCATGATCAAACACTGCACAGATGATGCAGCCTGTTATGCAACAACACATGGTAAACTAGCCGGTTCACTACTGACTATAGTGAATGTCTACGGACCTAACACAGATGAACCCGGCTTCTTTAAAGGTATATTTACTATACTGCGTGAATGGCCTGAAGCTGAAATTGTATGGGGAGGGGATCTGAATACACACCTGGACCCCAGCAAAGACAAGTCGAGCAGGCAAGGAGGGCAATCACCTAAAGCGGCTCGGGTCATAAATGATGGGATGGCTGAGCTAGGACTCTTTGACACATGGCGACTTCGTAATATTGAAAGGTTGGGGGGCACACACACTTTTACTGTGCATGGTAGCTGGTCGCGGTTAGACTACTGGTTGCTGGGCGAGGGCGTGAATGCCTGGGTCTCCGCAATTGATACGCTACCCAGAACACTATCTGATCACAACCCCGTTAGGCTCACACTGCTCATCCCACAGATCGTCCCTCGTCAGTTCACATGGCGTTTCAGATCTGAAGCCCTGCTCGATCCATTATATGCTACCACGATCAGGGAGGCTATAGTGCAATATTTCGATTTAAATAAGGGGTCTGTGGATAGCGCTGCTACTCTCCGGGAGGCCTTCAAGGTCACTATTAGGGGCAAATGCATTGGCACATCAGCGTAAATCCTAAAGGATATCCATGGCCAACTTTCCAGAGTGGAAAAAACACTGGCGCAGCTTGAGCGAGACTATGAGATTCTCCCATGCGCACGGACATTAGCCAAAATTAAAGACTCAATCTTAGAGTATAATGAACTGGCGGCCGGAGAGATACGCTATCTCTCCAAGAGACACGTGGCCCGCGCGTATGCTGAAGGAGGCAGACCTGGGCATAATTTGGCTACTAAGATCAAAGTTCGGACAGAACGGCATGCAATAACCAAAATTACAGACGACACCGGGAGGGATCATTACACCACACAAGACATTGTCGCACAGTTCCAAAATTGTTATGCGGTACTGTACTCCTCAAAAGGAGGGATCAATTTCAGGGAACTTGATGACTACTTAGCGGACGTTGCACTTGCATGGCTGTCTAACGGGCAAAGTGAATATCTATGTCAACCGATTGCTGTGGCTGACATCCGTGAGGCGATTCGATCACTACCTAATAAGAAGGCACCTGGGCCGGATGGGCTTACATGTGAATTCTATAAGGAATTTGCAGATGAACTGATACCTTACATGTTAGAAATGTACGAGAAAGCCTACGAATCAGGAAGGCTACCGCAAACGCTCAGAGAAGCCCTGATCATTACTTTGCTAAAAAAAGACAAATCGCCCTCCCGCTGCGAATCATACTGCCCATTGTCGCTTATTAAAATTACAACAAACTTTATTACGATCACACAGATCCTAAAAAGTATACAGCACAGATTGTTTTTCCTTTAAAAAAAAAAAAAAGATACATCAACAATACAATTAAAAGGTATAGGTTAAAAGGAAAATCCGTAGAAACATTTATACAAATTCAGAATAAAAGGGCCCCCAAAGCCTTCGAAAAGTGCAACGTGCAGAAGCAGTGTGTAGTAAAAATTACAGTGCTTAGAACTCATATTTACACAGCCATTGGGGGACAATTACATAAAATTCAGGTCTAGCTGCACTTTTCAAGACGAGGTATCTCCCATACATATTTTCCTGCGCCTAATCCAAAGGGCATGCCAGAATCTAGCAAGACCAAATACAGTGGATTGACGAGTGTCAGTACACAAAAACTTAGGACCTCTAAATAATGCCCCCGTCCCGCTAGAAAACATAGCGGGACAATCCATTTTTTCCTCAGGGACTGGTAGGTCGGGCAAAAAAAGAGTAAGTGGAGTATGGATTCTGGACTTCCTTGGCATGCAGGGCAAAGATCAACCAAGTCATTACAGCTAGACCATTTTGAACAAAACAGTTTGGTGGGAAGAGATTTGTAGCGAAACTGCAAAAAGAGTTTCCGTGCCATCGGCGGAACAATTTCGTCGATGGTAGGCTCAAAGAGCAAAGAACATTTAAATTTAAAAAAGTCTTTGGTCAGGGTGGATTCTGAAACTGTGAGATCCTCTTTTAAAATCGATTTCCAAAGCAGTTCTTTCATTTTTGCTCTTGGGGTTCGCCTCATGTTTTCCGGGTTTGTCCAAAAGGCATCCATGCCCAACTTTACTAGGGCTTTCCGAAAGGTGGTAAACCAATTTATTGTTGACGCCTTGGGAAAACTTAGGAGGTCTAACAGAATCTCACGGTAAGACTCAAGCTCTTCTACAGTCCACAGCCTAAACCAAAACATTATCAATCGATAGATTGCCTTATGTTTCAATTGTCTGTGTGCCAGATCCATGTATAAAGGTTTCAGTGGGGTGCTAGGTGGGAGGTCAACCAAGGATCTTAAAAAACGATTTTCCACAGCTGTTAAAGGCGATATATTTCCTATCCCCCACAGCTCTACACCATATAATATACTCCCCAGAACCTTAGAATTGTAAATTTCAAGTGCAGGTGCAATCTGCCGTGACGCTGTTTTTCTGTGTATCTTGCTAATATGGTTACATTGGAAAATTTGATGTAACTTAGCCTTCTCCTTATGTGCGTCCCAGTTTATTGATGGGGATACACAAATTCCTAAATAATCAAAGACGTCAACTTGTTCAAGAGAAGTGCTACCTGTCCGAATGGATCTGCTAGGATGTTTTTCCCTCTCTTATTGAAAATCATGAACTTAGTTTTTCCCTCGTTTAAGAACAACCCCCTATCATTACAAAACTGTATAAAATCATTTAAAAGTTGTTGGAGGCCCTGGGGAGATTTAGAAATTAAAAGGGTGTCATCCGCAAATAACAAGGCAGGGATTCTTCTGTTGTTTATTTTGAGGGCATCACAACCATCCCTGTCCAAGAAATCAATGACCCCATTAATAAATAGAGTAAAAAGAGTGGGCGCCAACACACATCCCTGCCTCACTCCACGGTTTACAGGGAAGGTGTCAGTTACTTCATTATTTGGGCCCCACCTTACCTGGGCTGTATTAGAAGCATGTAATCTGATTAAAATATCTAGGAGATTTGGAGGCAGGCCCATTTCTTTCAGTACTCTCCACAGCTTTGCCCGGGGCACTGAGTCAAAAGCTGTGCGCAGATCGACAAAGGCCACATATAATTTTCCCCCTTTGACATCCACTTCCTTCCAGTAGATGCAGATGAAACGAAAAACCTGGTCTAAGGTGCTTACTTTGGGATGGAAGCCTGCTTGGAGATCACTTAAGATATGGGACTCCGTCAACCATTCTTGGAGCCTCCCTAAAACTTGTCTACAGAAGATCTTTTGGAGAGAATCTATTAGGCTTATCGGCCTATAGCTTGATGGCTTAGTTTTATCACCTATCTTGAAGATGGGCACAATTTCCGCTACCTGCCACGATGGCGGTACAGGTCCCCCGGACAGAATCAAGTTTGATAACATGTTTATGTACAAGCCCCAAAGTGATCTATCCTCTTTGTACAAGTCGTTAGGGATTTTATCTGGACCTGGGGCCCGTGATAAAACACAAGATGAAATCGCCAGATCAGTTTCTGCCATAGAGAAGCTCAAGGGCACAGAGTTCCCACTCAACCCCTCAGCTGGGGACTCCCCCGTCTCATCCCTAACATTGCTATCATTTGCATAGAGAGACCCAAAGTAGGCTATCCATTCGTCAGGCTGTATATTATATTCCAACATTGGTTTCTCTCCCTTAAGCCAGTAGGTTGCCTCTCTCCAAAAGGATTTTTGATCTTTATCAATTAGTGTTGTGTGTAAAGTTAGCCATAGCGAACTCTCCCACTCCTTTTTGGCACTAGTGATAGCCCGCCTATACTTGGCTCTACAGGTCACAATCTCAGAGTGCACCTTGCGCTTAACAGCCCTGATAAGCTCCCCCTTTGACCTTCTACAGTCCTGATTAAACCAGGAGCTTGTAGAATTGTGCTTAGTACCAGTACAATGGCTACCACTTCCTAAAGCTTTAACAGGCCGACTAAGCAATTCCCTAATCTCATCAAAGAGGTGCTCGTGGCATAAACATAAGTTCTTTACAGCATCTTTACTAGGGATTTTAGCTAAGGACTCTGTTAGATCCGATGTTTTCTTCTTGACTAAGTCCAGCACTTCCGGATGCTTTTCTACCCAGCCCCACTTAACCGATCGCTGGTTGTTTGTGACTGAGAGTACTCCCAGGTCACGGTGGCCATTTGGATTGGTCTGTGCATTACCTGACACAAATAGGGAAAGTGCGAGTGCATTATGATCACTTTCAGATCTGTTTTCCACTAGCATATCGTCAAGTACAGACCATAGGTTGGGGGTTATTAAACAGTAATCTATTCTACTGGTGTGGTTAGGTCTATTATACGTATGGGCCCAATTTGGGTCTGATCTAGTTCTCCCATTTGTTGCTCGTAAGTCGTGCTGAAGAGTTAATGCAAGCAACTGACCACCTCTCTTCGTCCATTTGACCTTAGATAGATTTAGCGGCGGGATTGACCATTCCCTATCCCACTCCTCTGTCAGATCTGGGGCGGTTAGAGCAAGGGGCTCAAAGGTGCAATTAAAATCACCAGCCACTATGGTGGGGATGCTGTTCAAATACCTGTTTAGAGCATTGTCCAATGTGCACAGAGTCGCAGTTTCCCCAGTAGAGTCCACCCTGTTATATACGTTGAAAAATTTCCCCTTCCAACCACTGGATAAGGACAACTCAAAAGCCAAAATGTCCTGCGAGTCTACATGGAGTCTCTTGATTTTGATCCCTAATGCGTTCTTTACCCAAACCAGCAGACCTCCCGCAGGACGGCCCCGCAATTTCCTGGTAGCAGCGATGGCAAGGGCAGAGTAGCCACTTCTGTGGGGGGTGGATAAGCTCCAGGTTTCCTGCATCAGAATTATATCAAAAGTGTCTATAAAGGTACACCATTCGGGATCCGATAGTAATTTTGAGATCCCAGCCACATTCCATACTAAAATCCTAAGAGGCATTGATGGAGAAGACCCTACTTCAGTATAACAAATATTCTGGGTGATGGTATGCATTTCAGATGTGCCTTCAAACACAGCACAAGGTTCAGCATTATGTATTAAGTTGACTAATAACGAGGGGTTCGATGGGGGAGAAGAGGAATCCTGTCTGGGTTCAGGTAACAAAACATCGTCTGGTTTTAGTCAGCATTGACTACTTTTTGTCCAACCTGGGCCGGGGCACAATTCATCCCTATGTGATCTATACGGAATTGCTCCTTCTTTGAATGGGTATTGGTACCTGATCTGGATAGAGGTGTTAGGGGGGGGGAAAGTACGAGAATCAATTGACAAGAGCCCAGATACCATGGCTTCGTCAAAAAAACTAACTGAGATTGTATCATTTTTAGCCCCCGGGATATTCAGTCTACTAACACATCTGATATCGTCCCTTATAATGGAATAGCAATGACGGGATGACCTAAACCAATGAATAACCTTATTTAATAGGGAATCGTGATCCTCATAACCCCTATCTAGAAAATGTGGGACATTTGTAAAGTAGACCAGGAGCGGCTGGTGGATTTTTAAAGTGGTGAGGCGAAAAATTGTATTGTAGTGTAACGAGCGAGCGAGCCTGAAATGCAAAGGAGGGTGCGGGGGTTTTCCCCACAAGAAAATTTTTCAAAAATGGATTCAAATGGCGGCTTTTACACCACATATTTACTGCAAATTGTTGCAAACACGGGGTCCAAATATAGCATTTTAAAGCACAAGTGAGAAGAAAACTTTAGAAACATATTAAAAATGTGCCCAATCCTCTAACTGGTCTGCTTGCAAAATGACCCTGAAGCCAAGCAACGGAAACAGGCCCTCTAAGTGTTTTCTACCTGTAACACATCTCTGCCTCTTTACTGTATTGGTTCTCTCCCTCCCTCTCTCTATCTCTCTCTCTCTCCCTGTCTCCCTCTGTCTCCCTCTCTCTCTCTGTCTCCCTCCCTCTCTCTCCCTCCCTCTGTCTCCCTCTCTCTCCCTCCCTCCCTCTGTCTCCCTCTCTCTCCCTCCCTCTCTGTCTTACTCTCCCTCTCTCTCCCTCCCTCTCTGTCTTACTCTCTCTCTGTCTCCCTCCCTCTGTCTCCCTCTGTCTCCCTCCCTCTGTCTCCCTCCCTCTGTCTCACTCTGTCTGTCTCACTCTGTCTCACTCTCCCCCTGACTCCCTCCCTCTGTCTCCCTCTCTCTCTGTCTCCCTCTCTCTCTATCTCCCTCTGTCTCCCTCCCTCTGTCTCCCTCCCTCTGTCTCCCTCTCTCTGTCTCCCTCCCTCTGTCGCCCTCCTCCCTCTGTCTGTCGCCCTCCTCCCTCTGTCTCCCTCTGTCTGTCTCCCTCCCTCTGTCTCCCTCTCTCTGTCTCCCTCCCTCTGTCTCCCTCCCTCTGTCTCCCATACTCTGTCTCCCTCCCTCTGTCTCTCCCTCCCTCTGTCTCCCTCCCTCTGTCTCCCTCCCTCTGTCTGTCTCCCTTTCCCCCTGACTCCCTCTATGTGTCTCCCTCCCTCTGTCTCCCTCCCTCTGTCTCTCCCTCCCACTGTCTCTCCCTCCCTCTGTCTCTCCCTCCCTCTGTCTCCCTCTCTCTCTGTCTCCCTCCCTCTGTCTCCCTCCCTCTGTCTCCCTCCCTCTGTCTGTCTCCCTCTGTCTGTCTCCCTCTGTCTGTCTCCCTTTCCCCCTGACTCCCTCCCTCCCTCTATCCGTCTCCCTCTATCCGTCTCCCTCTATCCGTCTCCCTCTATCCGTCTCCCTCTGCCTGTCTCCCTCTGCCTGTCTCCCTCTGCCTGTCTCCCTCCCTGTCTCCATCTCTTTCTCTCCCTGTCTCCCTCCCTCTGTCTCCCTCCCTCTGTCTGTCTCCCTTTCCCCCTGTCTCCCTCTATCCGTCTCCCTCTATCCGTCTCCCTCTCTCTGTCTCCCTCCCTCTGTCTCCCTCCCTCTGTCTGTCTCCCTTTCCCCCTGACTCCCTCCCTCTATCCGTCTCCCTCTATCCGTCTCCCTCTATCCGTCTCCCTCTGCCTGTCTCCCTCTCTCTCCCCCTCTCTCTCTCTGTCTCCCTCTCTCTGTCTCCCTCTCTGTCTCCCTCTCTCCCTGTCTCCCTCTCTCCCTGTCTCCCTCTCTCTCCCCCTCTCTCCCCCCCTCTCCCTCCCTCTCTCTGTCTCCCTCTCTGTGTCTCCCTCTCTGTCTCCCTCCTTCTGTCTGTCTCACTCTGTCTGTCTCTGTCTCCCTCCCTCTGTCTCCCTCCCTCTCTCTCTGCCTCCCTCTCTATCTCCCTCTCTCTCTGTCTCCATCTCTCACTCTGTCTGTCTGTCTCCCTCCCTCTGCATCCCTCTGTCTGTTTCCCTCTGTCTGTTTCCCTCCCTCTCTGTCTCCCTCCCTCTGTCTGTCTCCCTCTGTCTCCCTTCCTGTGTCCCTCCCTCTACCTCCCTCTGTCTGTCTCCCTCTGTCTGTCGCCCTCTGTCTCCCTCTCTGTCTCCCTCCCTCTGTCTCCCTCCCTCTGTCTCCCTCCCTCTGTCTCCCTCTGTCTGTCTCCCTGTCTCCCTCTCTCTGTCTCCCTCTCTCTGTCTCCCTCTCTCTGTCTCCCTCCCTCTGTCTCCCTGTCTCCCTCTGTCTGTCTCCCTCTCTCTGTCTCCCTCTCTCTGTCTCCCTCTCCCTGTCTCCCTCTCTCTGTCTCCCTCTCTCTCTGTCTCCCTCTCTCTCTGTCTCCCTCTCTCTCTGTCTCACTCTGTCTCCCTCCGTCTCCCTCCCTCTCTCTCTGTCTCCCTCCCTCTCTCTCTGTCTCCCTCTCTCTCGGTCTCCCTCTCTCTCTGTCTCCCTCCCTCTGTCTCCCTCCCTCTGTCTCCCTGTCTCCCTCTGTCTGTCTCCCTCTCTGTCTCCCTCTCTCTGTCTCCCTCTCTCTGTCTCCCTCCCTCTGTCTCCCTGTCTCCCTCTGTCTGTCTCCCTCTCTGTCTCCCTCTCTCTGTCTCCCTCTCTCTGTCTCCCTCCCTCTGTCTCCCTGTCTCCCTCTGTCTGTCTCCCTCTCTCTGTCTCCCTCTCTCTCTGTCTCCCTCTCCCTGTCTCCCTCTCTGTCTCCCTCTCTCTGTCTCCCTCCCTCTGTCTCCCTGTCTCCCTCTCTCTCTGTCTCCCTCTCTCTCTGTCTCCCTCTGTCTCCCTCCCTCTGTCTCCCTGTCTCCCTCTGTCTGTCTCCCTGTCTCCCTCTCTGTCTCCCTCTCTCTGTCTCCCTCCCTCTGTCTCCCTGTCTCCCTCTCTCTGTCTCCCTCTCTCTGTCTCCCTCTCTCTGTCTCCCTCTCTCTCTGTCTCCCTCTCTCTCTGTCTCCCTCTCTCTCTGTCTCCCTCCTTCTGTCTGTCTCACTCTGTCTCCCTCCCTCTCTCTCTGTCTCCCTCTCTCTCTGTCTCCCTCTCTCTCTGTCTCCCTCTGTCTCCCTCTCTCTCTGTCTCCCTCCTTCTGTCTGTCTCACTCTGTCTGTCTCTGTCTCCCTCCCTCTGTCTCCCTCCCTCTCTCTCTGTCTCCCTCTCTCTCTGTCTCCCTCTCTCTCTGTCTCCCTCTCTCCAGGTACTTTACTGTCCTAAAACCCACGTGAGACAACTGCCAACATGGCGGGTGTCCTAGAGGCCAGCTTTAAATTCACCATCAAACCACGGGCTCAAACCTGACGGGGCAGGCTCAGCCTGTTATCCCTACTAGGTCGGTAAAAATGGTGCCACTGCTACTGAGTTTGTTATTGATGGCTCGTGCCATCTAAAGGACCACGAGAGACTATTCGGTTTGCGGTGTAAGCTATAGACGGCGCTATAAAAACCTGGCACCCACATACACATTAGGGGGCCGATTCCGATCTCGGTCGGAGGCGCACCCAATACCATTCGGTCGGGAAAAAAGCCATGCGAAAGCCTGTTTCCTGACCGATCCGTACAGCACACCGAACGAGCAAGTACGATGCGTACAACAGCAAAGAATCCGGCCGAGCCGTACTCACCCAAACCAGGTCCTGTTCTCCGACCGAGGCGAATCCGGAAACGCCGAATCGAGTCGCACGGAAGGAAAATGCAGCCCCGTCCGGCCGGACAAGTACGATGCGCTTTCCGTACGCGCCGAACCCGCTCGCTACGCACGGCACGTCAAAGCATCCGGGAGAGGCGCACATAAGCTCCGATTCGCACCACAACACGATCCACGGCTCCGAGACGAACACGGCAGCGACGAGGACGAGGCGAAGCGACGAGGACGAGGCGAAGCGACGAGGACGAGGCGAAGCAACGAGGACGACGCGAAGCAACGAGAAGGACGAACGACACGAACCAACCATGAATCCCTTCGTCCCGATCATACCAATATTCTACATTTACTACCGGAACAGGCACGGACGCGTACGGCGCAGAAGGTAAGCCAGACACCAACCACAAAACACATACAACACGTACACGACACATCACACACACACAGGGATGCAGAATATACTTACACCAGCAACAGCAGCACCATAGGGGCGGGATGCCCATCACCAATGCCACATATGCACACAGGGGCCTAAATGCGCACCATCACCCCTACCCAGGGGTGGCATGATGCCTACTACTACTACCACCCTTACCCAGCGGGGGCAGGATGCCTACCACCACTACCACCCTTAGCCAGGGGGGCAGGATGCTTACCACTACTACCACCCTCACCCAGGGGGGCAGGATGCCCACCACTACTACCACCCTCACCCAGGGGGCAGGATGCCTACCACTACTACCACCCTCACCCAGGGGGCAGGATGCCTACCACTACTAGCACCCTTAGCCAGGGGCAGGATGCTTACCACTACTACCACCCTCACCCAGGGGGGCAGGATGCCTACCACTACTACCACCCTCACCCAGGGGGCAGGATGCCTACCACTACTACCACACTCACCCAGGGGGCAGGATGCCTACCACTACTACCACCCTTAGCCAGGGGGCAGGATGCTTACCACTACTACCACCCTCACCCAGGGGGGCAGGATGCCTACCACTACTACCACCCTCACCCAGGGGGCAGGATGCCCACCACTACTACCACCCTCACCCAGGGGGCAGGATGCCTACCACTACTACCACCCTCACCCAGGGGGGCAGGATGCCTACCACTACTACCACCCTTAGCCAGGGGGCAGGATGCTTACCACTACTACCACCCTCACCCAGGGGGCAGGATGCCTACCACTACTACCACCCTTAGCCAGGGTGGGCAGGATGCCTACCACTACTACCACCCTCACCCAGGGGGGCAAGATGCCTACCACTACTACCACCCTTAGCCAGGGTGGGCAGGATGCCTACCACTACTACCACCCTTACCCAGGGGGCAGGATGCCTACCACTACTACCACCCTCACCCAGGGGGCAGGATGCCTACCACTACTACCACCCTTAGCCAGGGGGCAGGATGCTTACCACTACTACCACCCTCACCCAGGGGGCAGGATGCCTACCACTACTACCACCCTCACCCAGGGGGCAGGATGCCCACCACTACTACCACCCTCACCCAGGGGGCAGGATGCCTACCACTACTACCACCCCCACTCATAGGATGGACAATGCATGACACAACCAGCACACCACAACCTAGGGAATGCAAGAAGAAGACATCCCCCAACACCATGACAAGCGTGAGTAGACTGTGTCAAATGCCTACAACACCGAACATGACTTTGAACATACAATGTGACCCCTAGCACATGTGCCACACATATATGTGTGTGGCACCCACAATGCAAGCAGGCCATGACCATTGTGGCAATGGGGTCCAAACCCCATCATCACAGTGACCAAAATGTAAGTGTGGGGTCCATAGCTGCAGCACATTTCGAACATTGTGGCAATGGGGTCCAAACCCCCATCATCACAGTGACCAAAATGTAAGTGTGGGGTCCATAGCTGCAGCACATTTCGAACATTGTGGCAATGGGGTCCAAACCCCCAGCATCACAGTGACCAAAAGGTAAGTGTGGGGTCCATAGCTGCAGCACATTTCGAACATTGTGGCAATGGGGTCCAAACCCCCATCATTACAGTGACCAAAAGGCAAGTGTTGACAAAGTAAGAGGTGCAACTGCCAAACTGCATGGATGATTCCTGGTCACAGAACAACAAACACATCAGTGGCAAAGTAGTGTATGTGTCCCATTGCAACATAAATTGGGGGAGCCAAATCCTGCAGTGCAAATAAGACATAACTTTGGCCATGTGCAGACAAACAACACCCATGGGGGCTGACACCGTCAACAATCATCAATGACACAATGACAGAAGTGACCATCCGAATGCAGACCCACATATTTGCACCAATGGGCACACACATGCAGATACCCTGTGGAGACTGCAGATGTGAGGCGAACAGATACCATACCATGGCAGCAATGGGACACACAATCAACAATTAGCAACAAATGAGGGCTCCCGTCCCATCAGCCTGGTCATGGAAGTGCCAACGGAATCATCAGCACAGATCCAACACACTTGTATAGCAATGTTGCACTGACAACACAGATGAGTCCTTCCCCATTGATGCCCAAACCTGCATGTTCACTGGAGATGGCCACACGGTCAGGGAAGTAGACGAATAGAACAATGGCAGGCACAACAGATGTGCAGGGGTGGAAGCCACAGATGTGAAGTTGCCAATCTAAGTAGGAAATCTCATTGCCAAATACTGAACACATGACACCCTCAGATGCTGCTATGGATGACATGGATACACCACAGGATAGGACACATAACCCCTGGAACACATGGGTTCCTGCACAGTAACACTTCATTATCATGAGACCAAATATCACCATCACTGCAGCAAGGGCATGGTTAGCATCATCAACATCATGTACATCAGAAGCAAAAGCACTAGAGAACAGAAAGTTGCTTTATTCAGCATATGTGGCATTAAAAGTAGAAGTCCGGTAGAACATAAACAAAGGCCAATGGCCAGTCCATCAACAAAGTCACAAGTGGGTGACAGTGGCAGATGCCACCCTACACATGCCTGCACAAAACCAGGGACAATCCACTAGGAGGGGCAACCGGGGGGTAGGCCAGGCACCGCAGGGACAGGATCAGGGCTCACCAGGAGGAAGCAGGGAAGGGGTGGTGGGTGCTGGAGAGCCACTGACAACTGCAGTGGAGGTGTCTGACATGGTGTGTGCCGGCACAACTGGGGGGCATGGCTCAGATGTTGTGGGTGCCGGCACGACTGCAGTGGACCCTGCAGATGGAGTGGACAGGTCCGCCACTGCAGTGCCCAAGTCAGACAGGGTGGTAGTGGACTCCACTGCAGTGCCTACCACCAGGGGAGGAGAATGGGGAACAGGCAAGGTGGGCTGGACAGAGGGGAGGACACCCTCACCACATCAGTGGCACAGACAAGCGCAGCGGGGGTGTGGTGCCGGGAGAGCAAGTGGCAGGGGGAGAAGGCCGGAGCCTCTTGGGGATGGTATATCTGTGGGTGGGGGAACCTGGGGCAGGGTGTGGCGGGGGCACCTGTGGAGTGGGGGCCTGAGGGATGGAGGAAGGTGACCTGGTGCTTGAGCTGCAGGGCGGCGGCGGGGTCTTGCTCTTACCACTCCGGGGGACTTGCGGGTGGGGGCCTCAGTCTGTCTGCGCCTGGGGGAGGGTGTCCGGGGGCGAGGGCACTCTGCTCCGTGTGGGGGGCTTCCTCTTCCCCCTGGATGCTGGGGCAGCTGGATCGGAGGGGAAGAGGCCGAGGTCACTGAGGAAGAGGCGCTGGGTCTTTGGGGTTGCAGGTGAGGCAAGGGAGGGTGCTTTGGAGGGAGAGGCAACTGAGGACTGCGCAGTGCCCGTGGATGCGTGTGTGTGTACCAGGGCCCCATCCCCTGTGAGTCTGGTTTCAGTCCCCTGACTGTGCGTGCGTGTGCGTTTAGTTTGTGGCATGTGTGTCTGTGTGCTGGATGTGTGTGTGCTGGTGTGTGCCTGTGCCGGTGTGTGTGTGCTTGGGACGGGCAAGGTGCTGGGGAGTGTGGATGGAGCAGAGGCAGGAGGGGTGAGGGACTGTCTGAGGAGGGACACTGCTGCCGTCAGGGAGGAGTCCATGGACCTGTTGCCCCTCTGTAGGTCAGACATGCCCGATGAGATGCCCTCCATGAACGACACCAGCTGAGTCAACAGTGCGGTGTGCGCATGGAGGACACTCAGCATGGCTGTCTGCCCTACATGGAGCTGGCGAAGGAGGTACACAGACTCCTCACTCAGGGCAGCAGGGGACACAGGGGCAGGGGTGCGGTGCCTGGCCCAAAGGAGACACGCTCCCGAACATGGGAGCCTCCACGGACCTTGGGAATGGGAGCCGATGGGAGGGCGGTGGTGGTGCTGGTGGTGGCGGGGACAGCAACACTAGCTGGGGTGTGGTGGCTGCTGACACCCGCCTCCACAAGGGAGTCATCCTCTGAGTTGCTCTGGTCCTCAGCTGAGGTGGATGGTGCTGAGGATTCCTCGGTGTGGCTCCCCTCGCCCTCCGTGCCACTGGGTCCCTCCGACCACTCCTCGGCTGCTGACCTAGTCTGGCTCTCTGGCTCCTCCTGGTCCGTGGAGCTGTCCCCTTCCGTGGCCGTGGATGTATCTGCAAACAATGGGGAAACAGACAGACATCAGTCACCTGCACAAAACGCACACACCACTGTGAGCACAGCACATCACAGAGCAAGCCCTGGCATCATTAGTTGTACATTGCTAAAAGTGCCCTAACTGAACAGGAGAAGCCAATTGTCAGTCTGATGCCAAGCATGGCACTCACATCCCACATGGCCTTGCACCCATCTGTCTGGTGTCTGTTGGATTGCAACACCCCAGTGTGGACACATGCACCAAGTACACAGTAGTTGGACAGTGCAGAGGACACGGTGTGGACACATCACAGCTCTTGCCAGTGAGTGAGTACAGGTTTCCGGATGAAAGGGATGCCCAGAGTCAAATAGGAAATGCATGTGATGCATACCAGCGACAGACACCATGATGCACCCATGTCCTGATAGCCAGCGCCACTATGGTGTGCATGTAGCACATGTCACTCCCCTGCAGGACCACAAATAAGTTGACACATGCCATGGCAGAGGCATGACTGTTAAGTCATACATCACTGTCTCAGTGATGTATGACTTGGCAGCCAGACAACAACACTATGCACTGTGTCACAATAGTAGGTCATGGGGAATGCAAGTCCTGGAGCTGCACAAGTGCACATGTACATCCCCCACACAACACATCATCTCAACCCTCATCTGTCCAGGTCACACCTATTGGACATATGGGAGACCTGTGACACTACCCTCTGAACCTGAGCCCCTCACAATTTGCTGTGAATGGGGAACAGCTGCCTGAACATCACATTCGCATACCCCAGTCTGCACGGGCAGCTGATCAAACACCTATATGACACACAAGTATCGTCTCCTATGGTCACATCTCCAGGGGCATGCTGAGCCCCTACCAAGAAACACCCCAGCAGTCCTGGCAACTAATCCACAGACACCGGAGGGGTCAAATCACTGTGCACAATGTGTCAGCTGATACACGGGAGTGGGAGTACAGAGTGCATTGCATGGCCTGGAGTAGGCATGACTGTCCTGCTCCACATGAATGAGGGATGTGCCCTGGACAGTGGATAGCTGGCTATGTATGTGTGACACACGTAATCTGCACACTCCTGGGGCACAAACATTGTTCCCACCCGCTGCATGGGCGTGTGCCACATACCCCAGGCACATGTGGTGGCTCAGCTCAGCAAGTAGACCGCATATCAAAGCAACACGCAGATCACATGTCCAAACCCAGGCGTTGTGTGAACAATGGACCCACCCATGATGCCCACAACAGAGTTAGGGAAACAGATGCTGTCCCCCACCTTTAGTGAAGCAAACTGCAAGGACACAGTCCCAAGTGACACAATTCCCTGACTGTAAGGGCCACACCTGGGTATCAGATGAGCAGTGGGCAGTGCACAATAGAGGGACATGGCTCCTGGACAACATGACTGCTGCACTGTGGCAGTTGAACCAGGCCAGAGGAGGGCACAAAGCATGTAATACAGAGTTCACAGTGCAGTCTTTGACTCACCCCCTCCTTGCTGCTGTCTGGCCTTCAGCTGCCCATCCAGGTCTGGAAAGACCACCGCCAGGATCTGGAGCATGTGGGGGGTCAGGGTCCGTGTTCCGCCCCTCCTGCGAGGAGGCGACAGCTTCAGCTGGACCCGTGCAATCCTCCGGGTCCAGCCCCGAAGGTCCTGCCACCTCTTCTGGCAGTTGCGGATCCGGCGCTTGTAGACCCCCACGGACCGGACAGCCCGGACGATGTCCTTCCAGATTTCCTGCTTCCGATGGGCATTAACCTGTCAGGATGACAAAGTGAAAAGGCCATTACCACACATGCAACATATCCGTGCATGACACAGTTGTATATACATGTCTCAATCACAGGGGCACATGATGTACACAGGCAGTGCAAAGCTGACCATGGACAGTTTGCCAGACGTCACTACATGGTATCATTGCATGGGAAGTAAAACCATGTTCAAATGCACTGTCACTGCACCATACCTGTCCAGTGCAAGTCACTACACACTATGGGGGGTGACAACTACTCAGTGAGCCTGCTAGCCAGTGGCGTGCAGACTCTCAGCCTTGCTAGTCAGACAAAATGCACATTCAGAAAGGCAGTGCACAGAACACTCACCTGCTCCCCTGGTGTCCCATACAGCTTGCTGTACTGTGGAAGTAGGCTGTCCAGCAGGGCCTGGTTCTCTTCAAGGCTGAAGGCTGGGGCTCTCTCCACAGTACGTGCCATTGCAGGGTCCAGAGGGGCAGAGACAGCAGCAGTGCAGTGGCAGATGTCGTCTTGGAGCATGTAGTGCAGGCAAGTGGGCTCTCAGGGGAACAGCCAGCAATATATATGTGCTGGAGAGGCAGATACTGTCCCTTGTGTCCAAAGTGATAGGTCCAAGTCGTTTGCATCTTCTGAATCTGGCCAATCCATGGAATAGCAGCACCAAAACACGCCCACAGCATCCTTCAAATCTTCAACTTCATGACATACATGATTTTGCAACATTGTTGTGGGTGACCAACTGAATTTCCAGCAACCGACTCGTTCGAAATCCGAAAACGCGTCCGTTGCCAGGCAAGCCCATTGTCAATGGGTGTGCACCGATCGGTCCATTGCGGTACAACGCGCACAGGGGTACAACGCGTACCCGCACACATTGAAAGCAATGGGCCGGCCGGAGGCACCGATCGGTCCATTGCTGTTCAACGCGCACAGGGGTACAACGCGTGCCCGCACACATTGAAAGCAATGGGCCGGCCGGAGGCACCGATCGATCCATTGCTGTTCAACGCGCACAGGGGTACAACGCGTACCCACACACATTGAAAGCAATGGGCCGGCCGGAGGCACCGATCGGTCCATTGCAGTTCAACGCGCACAGGGGTACAACGCGTACCCGCACACATTGAAAGCAATGGGCCGGCCGGAGGCACCGATCGGTCCATTGCAGTTCAACGCGCACAGGGGTACAACGCGTGCCCGCACACATTGAAAGCAATGGGCCGGCCGGAGGCACCGATCGGTCCATTGCAGTTCAACGCGCACAGGGGTACAACGCGTACCCGCACACATTGAAAGCAATGGGCCGGCCGGAGGCACCGATCGGTCCATTGCAGTTCAACGCGCACAGGGGTACAACGCGTACCCGCACACATTGAAAGCAATGGGCCGGCCGGAGGCACCGATCAGTCCATTGCTGTTCAACGCGCACAGGGGTACAACGCGTGCCCGCACACATTGAAAGCAATGGGCCGGCCGGAGGCACCGATCGGTCCATTGCAGTTCAACGCGCACAGGGGTACAACGCGTACCCGCACACATTGAAAGCAATGGGCCGGCCGGAGGCACCGATCGGTCCATTGCTGTTCAACGCGCACAGGGGTACAACGCGTACCCGCACACATTGAAAGCAATGGGCCGGCCGGAGGCACCGATCGGTCCATTGCTGTTCAACGCGCACAGGGGTACAACGCGTACCCGCACACATTGAAAGCAATGGGCCGGCCGGAGACACCGATCGGTCCATTGCTGTTCAACGCATCACTGTACATGTGACTGGCATATGTCAGCATGCCTGTCTCAGATGGACATATGCCAGCCACAGATAGCTCCCAGGGAGTGAGGGGCACACCTACATCACGGCAGCCTGTCCAAACTTTATCATAAGGCATGTAAGGCTGCATTTCCTATTGTGTGTATGTTGGTGTACATGTTGTCCTGTGGGTGTCACCTGTGGGCAGCCACCCCCAGGCTGTGCACGTGTTCATGGGGACAGGATCCTGGGTGTTACATGTACGTGACCACTGTGATGTGCAACTGTTCATATCTGTGCATGTGCCATGGTCACATTTCACAGTGGTGTATGTGTATGTCATGTCACATACCCCGTGAGTCCCATGTGGGACGGTATGTTTGAGCCAGGGTGTCCCAGTGGCACAATAGTGATGGTCCTCCACAGTCTTTGTGCATGTGGTGTTTACAATGTCTCTGATTTCATGTGCACAATGGGAGACAGTCTCCACATCGACGTTGTGTGTACATGGACTCTGATGTTGTGCGTGTGTGTCACAGACGTCCATGTCTGTCCTGCCGTGGCAAGTGGGGCCACTACCTGTGGGGGTCATGGTTGTTTTGCTGTGGTGTATACATGATACTCCATGTAATGCCAGTGTCCATGTGGCATTACAGGGTCCCTGGGAATGTACCTGTCGTTGAGCTGTGGTGCCTGGGGCACATCTGTCCTCACATGTCCCTGTGGGGGGTTATTGTGACACGGCAGCAGGAGATGGGAACTGTGACACGGCCTCATGATATCCAATGGGCCAACCTGGGACTAATTGATGCCACCTGTTGGACCGTGTTGACAGATGTTGGCCATGTATGTACCATACATGTCCTTCCGGTACTGCACACTTCATGTAGTTGTGCCTCATAATGATGTATGTTGGGATCTTGAGTGTGTTCAATGCCGCATATGTGGGGTGACTGACAATCTTGCTTACTTCTCCTCTGCACTGCAGGGCTCCTGCTGTCCATCGGCCATTCCCAGACCTGGCAACGATGGTGGAACGGGACAGCATCCGACGGTACCGCTTCACCAGGCAGCTGATTGAGGATTTGGCAGTGCAGTTGTCCCCACATTTGCAGCCTGGCCGGCCGTATCCTACAGCGCTGACCCCCAAGGTGAAGGTGATGGCAGCCCTACACTTCTTTGCCACTGGTACCTTCCAACATACTGTGGCGACTGCTGGTGGGATGTCACAGACCATGTTCAGCCGTGTGCTCCGCGATGTTTTGGCGGCAATGTTGCTCTTCCTGAACCGGTACATCTATTTCCCTAGACTGCGACGACTCACTGACGTGAAGAGTGACTTTTATGCCCTGGGGAGGATGCCGCATGTAATTGGCTCCATTGATGGGACACATGTGGCTTTGGTACCACCACAGGCCCAGGAGCAGGCCTACAGGAACCGCAAGCACTACCACTCGGTCAATGCACTGGTGGTGTGTCTTGCAGACATGACCATCACACACGTGCGTGCCCGTTTCCCTGGTTCAGCACACAATGCCTTTGTGATGAGGAGTAGTCGCATCCCCAGGATGATGGCACAGATGCAGAACCAGCGTGCCTGGCTTGTCGGTGTGTACTGACTTTGTGCCATTGTGTGTGATCTGATCTGTAGTATTCTGCCCACTTTTCCAAGTCAGCTAATGTGCACTTGTCTGTCCGTAGGTGACTCGGGATACCCCAACATGCCGTGGTTGCTGACACCCCTCAGGAACCCTGTGACACCTGCCCAGATGCGCTACAATGAGGCACATGGTCGGACCAGGAGAGTGATTGAGCGGACCTTTGGTCTCCTGAAGAGCCGCTTCCGCTGCCTGGACAAGACCGGAGGGTCCCTCCCATATGCCCCTGCGAAAGTGTGCAAGATTATCATCGTCTGCTGCATGCTCCACAACCTGGCAGTGCGGAAGGAGTTGCCTCTCATCCAGGATGACAATGACCAACATCCGCCACCTGTGGAGGATCCTGGCCTGGACCACGATGCCAGTGACGATGATGATGATGATGATGATGGTGATGTCCGCACACAGCTCATCACCAACTTCTTCAGCTGAATGTGAGTATCCTGAGGTGTCATGTCAATGATGTGAGTTGGCATGATGTGTGGGTGGTGCTCTGGTGCTGTGGGAGTGTGTCCATGGGCCACTTGACTGGATGTGTGTTGCGATGTGTGGTGACAGGTGGGCTGTACTCCCCAACAGTGTTGACATGCTAACTTGGTTCTGGGTGGGTATCTTGTAACATGTATTGTGCATGTGTTTTGCTGTTCTGTCCTGTACTCCATTGCTTTTGACTGTGTGTCATTTCTGTCCTTCACAGGGTACTTTCAGATTCGTTTGGTCAACTGTGTCCACCGACGACGTGATTGCACATCCAGGCTGGTAGCTGTTGTGTCCCTACAGGTGATGTGCACCACACCCATGGACTTCCTTCCGTCTACAGTTGTTGACTGTGTGCCCGCTGCCAGGTGGGGTTACCTTGCATCTGTAGTGGTTACGGCATGTTGCAACTGTGTAATAAACCTGTGCTTCACTTTGTGATGTGCGTTGTCTGTGGTCACACATTTGACTGCCATTTGCTTACTGCACCTGTGGGCTACTTGACTACAACTGGGAATGGGTGTGGTGTCTGTGCATTGCACCGTCTTCCCTGGCAACATCAGTGTAGGCAATGAGTCAGATGGCCTAGGTGTGTATGTGTCGTGTAGCCCTGGTGGTGTGTCTCCCTCATGTGTGTCACGTTGCCTGTACTCACATGCCTGTGTTGTCCTTGCTGTTGCAGTTCGCATACACAGTGTAATTTTGCAGTTCATCATCCCCATAACAGCACCCACGTTGGAATCACGACAGAGGCAAGTATGGTGTATTGGTGTGTTTATTGTGATACATTTGTGTTAATAGTGCATAGGATGGGTTGTGCTGTACATGAATCTTGCAATCCCAAGTTCCTAGGTGAATTGAAAGTCCGGGTAGACAGGATCCCCAGTATCGGGGCCACAGTTGTCTGGCACATTGGTCCAACTTGTACTCCCCATGCAATGTGTGGGAGTAGTGTTGCCGTCAACAGGGTGAACAGTCTGTGCACAAAGGCGAACATCCAGAACAGGTTCAGGCTTCCTGGGAGTTGCGCTTGGCCATCGGCCTCTCACTTTTCCCTCCTCGGACGACCCCTCTTCTTGGGTGGGGGCCCTCAAGTGCAGGCTGCTGCGGTGCAGGGGACTCTCCGCCAGAGTCCTCCTCCCTCCCTGTGGCAGTTGCAGTTTGTTCGGCACCAGATGTTGTTGGCACACAGGGAGGTGTGGACTGGTTGCTGTTCATCTGGCGGAGGCATTGTAAAATGTCCCTGTGCACCGCCGTCATCTCATGCAGTGCATCCCACTTGGACTCCACGCGGGACATGTGTGAGTCCACACGGGACATGTGTGACTCCACGTGGGACATGTGGGAGTCCAAGCGGGCATGATGGGCAGCCTGCTGCTGTTTAATGTCTCTGAGGAGCCCCACTACCTGGCTGAGCTCTCCGGTGCTGGACTGGTACGCATCAGCTATGCGTACCAGTTGTGGGTCATCATGCACACCAGCAACGTCTGCAAGCAGCGACCTCTGTCTCCCACCCTCCCACCACCCCTGCTGACATGTGCAGTGCGTGCAGTGGCACGCACAGTTGACCCTGGTCCACCTTGGGGGTTGGTGGTGGTGGTGGTGTCCATGGCCCCAGGTTGGTCCAGGGTCACTGTGCTGGTGTTGCTCCTTATTCTGTCCATGTCGGCAGGGATGGTATTCGTGGTGACAGTCGTTGGAGGGGTGGGTGCAGGGGGTGCAGCTGGTGGTCCTGCTGGTGCTGCAGCTGGTGGTCCTGCTGGTGCTGCATGTTGACTTGCACCGGATGTGCCAGGTTGTTCTTCATCGTCCGAGGAGGACAGAGGCTGTACGACGCCAGTGAGCTCGGCATCCTCTTGAGCCTGGGACTGGGACTCCTCAGCGTCTGCTGCTGTGTCCCCATCATCACCTGTTTTTGGGAGACACAAACAATGTATGTCATGTTTCTGCAGGCATCAATGGTTGACACACATGACAGTTGTGACTGTGCCTCTGGGTGCGGGCCTGTACATTGCATTGTCCTGAGTCGTCACAGTCAGGGGTTGATATTGGTGTGGCACATTGTCCTGCATTATTTGGGCATTTCTATGTATTTTCTGGGGTGTGAACATGGTCTGCATTGGTTGTGTTTGGTTGGCAGCCGGACCTCCTTCCCACCCACCCAGGCAGTCAGTTATCCCACCATGGAACGTGCTTGCGTTGCAGGGAGTGTAAGTTGTCTCTCAGGATGTCAGTCAGTGGTGTCCTGCTGTTTGTTGGTGCACAGTTGCCAGCAGGACCTTGTGCTCCCCACAGCAGTAGCCAGTGTCAGCCATCTTGTGAGTCCTTCTCCACTCCCTGTGATGTGAGCATGGTTCAGGGTGGTGTTGATGGGACAGTTGTGGGGGTGACCAATATCAGTGACTACGACTCCCATCATGCTATTGCCTCCACCCCCCTTCCCAGCATGCCCATGCTTCCTTCCTTTTGACTCTGCTTCCCTGTGGGGTGGGCTGGCTGTGCTGACAGGATGGCTGGGAGTGTTGTCCTGGCAGTTGTTTGGCTAACAGTCACAAGAGTGTCCCTGTGCTTCACACAACATAACCCAGGGTGGTGGTTCTTTGTGGGATCTTGTGTTAGGATGGGGGGCATTGCATTCTACCAGGTGGGTTCTGTGGAGTTTGTGTTGGGGTGTGTGTGAGGGGAGGTGCTTGTGACTATGGTCAGTGCTGCAAGTCCTCCTTCCCACCCAGCTAGCCAGATATCCCACCATGGAACGTGCTTGCATTGCAGGGAGTGGAAGTTGTCTCTCAGGATGTCAGTCAGTGGTGTCCTGCTGTTTGTTGGTGCACAGTTGCCAGCAGGGCCTTGTGCTCCCCACAGCAGTAGCCAGTGTCAGCCATCTTGTGAGTCCTTCTCCACTCCCTGTGATGTGAGCATGGTTCAGGGTGGTGTTGATGGGACAGTTGTGGGGGTGAGCTATGTCTGTGACTACGACTCCCATCATGCCATTGCCTCCACCCCACTTCCCAGCATTCCCATACTTACTTGCTTTTGTGTGGGGTTCAGTGTGTGTGGGTGTGAGAGCAATGGCAAGATGGCTGACAGTGGTGTCCTGCTGTTGGTTGGTGTGCAGTACCCAGCATGCCCTTGTGCTCCCCACGACACAGCAACAGTGTCAGACATCTTTGATGGGCCTTTCCACTCTCTGTGGGATGTGCATGCGTGAGTGTGGGCTTGCTGGGCCATGTGGTGGGGGATGTAGAGCTGTGACTACGACTCCCATCATGCTATTGCCTCCACCCCCTTCCCAGCATGCCCATGCTTCCTTCCTTTTGACTCTGCTTCCCTGTGGGGTGGGCTGGCTGTGCTGACAGGATGGCTGGGAGTGTTGTCCTGGCAGTTGTTTGGCTAAGAGTCCCAAGAGTGTCCCTGTGCTTCACACAACATAACCCAGGGTGGTGGTTCTTTGTGGGATCTTGTGTTAGGATGGAGGGCATTGCATTCTACCAGGTGGGTACTGTGGAGTTTGTGTTGGGGGTGTGTGTGAGGGGAGGTGCTTGTGACTATAGTCAGTGCTGCAAGTCCCCCTTCCCACCCAGCCAGCCAGATATCCCACCATGGAACGTGCTTGCATTGCAGGGAGTGTAAGTTGTCTCTCAGGATGTCAGTCAGTGGTGTCCTGCTGTTTGTTGGTGCACAGTTGCCAGCAGGGCCTTGTGCTCCCCACAGCAGTTGCCAGTGTCAGCCATCTTGTGAGTCCTTCTCCACTCCCTGTGATGTGCGCATGGTTCATGGTGGTGTTGATGGGACAGTTGTGGGGGGCAATATGTGTGACTGCGACTCCCATGATGCTATTGGCTACACTGACTTGGCCAGCATACACAGAATTCCTTCCTTTGAGTGTTCTTCACTGTGTGTTGGTGTTGTTGTGGTGGCTACATGTCTGGATGTGTTTGTTAGTTCTATTTGTGCCACTGCCTAGCTGTAGTTGTGGTTGTTTGTACATGTGATGGCACAGTTGGATGTGACTTTTTTGATGGCATGTGTTGTGTTTATCTGACTGACATACACATTTTGGGATGATTCTGTTCTGGTTGCTGTGTAATTGCTATGAGTGCATGGTTTGACTCTCCCCTTAACAGTGATGTGTGTGTGTTTTGTGGCAGTATATTGTGTACATTTGTTGTGTACTCACCAGGCTCTGGGATGTCCTCTAGTCCATATACGCTCACTGGCGGAAGGATGGCCCGCACCTTCTCCTCCCAGGGCCTGAGGTATATTGGCTTGGCAGGAGGGCCACTGCCGGTGTGTTGGCTGTTGGTGTAGTCTTTCTTCAGCATGTCCCGTACCCTCCTGCGCACGTCATACCACCTGTTCTGGATGTCCGTCTTTGTGCGCCGACATGGTGATTGTGCGTTCACCCTGTTGATGATCCTCTCCCACATCTTGGTTTTCTGCGACATGGGGGTCTGTTGGACCAGTGTGCCAAACAGCTGTGGCTCCACCCTGAGGATCTCGTCTACCATGACTTCCAATTCACTATCTAGGAACTTGGGATTCTTCTTGGGGGGCATGGTGATGGGTGGTGATGGTGGGTGATGTGTGTGTTGGTGTGCAGGTGAGGGTGTGTGAGTGTGTGTTTTGCTGGGTGTATGTGAGGTAGGTATTTGTTGGTGTGCTGATGGTGTGTGGCTTGTGTGAGGGATGAGCTGTGGGTGTGTGGTTGCTTTCTCTTGGGTGCTGGCAGTGGAATGGCATTTGCAAAGGCTCATGGTAGTGATTTGTGTCCTTTATATAGGTGGAGTTGTGGGTGTGTCTTTGTTCTCTGTCCCCACCCCCCAGTATTTATTGGCTTGGTAATTGCTTGTTTGGCCTTTTTTTGGGTGAATTTTCCTTTGTACTGTCTGTGTATGTTGGAAACGTTCTTGTGACCGAGTCGGACCCTGCATTGGTCTCGTACGGTGTTCTCCGTTTCGTTCACGCTGTGTTTGTGCAGTTTTCTATGCTGCGTATGCGTCGGTCGCGGTGTATTGTGTTGCTTCGGCTCGGTTTTGTATGCGTGTCGGTTGTACGGCTTGTCCTCCGTCCGACTCGCTCGTGGTTTTCGCGCCTTGCATCGTACTTTGCGGTTTGGAGTTCGCGTGTACGTTTCGGTCGGATTTGTTCCGGGTGCGTGTCGGTCGGTTGGATTCGCGTGTTTTTCCGGCCGGATTGCTGCTTTCCGTGCGGCTCGGTCGGTCGACTTTGTTTCGGTACGTGTCGGTCGGATTTTTCGCGCCTTGCATCGTACTTGGCGTGTCGTGCGCCACGGGTACGTGTCGGTCGGTATTTTTTGCGGATCCGAGTCGGTCGGTGCTTTTTCCGGCCCGAATCGGAATTGACCCCTATGTGTCACAAACAACACCTCCAACACACACAAGTGTTCCCATCATGCATGCACATGTGCACAATAGCTCGACCTCACATGCAAAAACCTTCACTGTGCATACACATAGAACAGACAGGACACACATCCGCACACACACTCATGCCACAGCCACACTAATGAAAAAAAATAGTCAGGGCCACTGTAATTATGCGACAGGGAAGGGTCGAATTATGTGGCAAGGTAACAGTTGAGTATTTTATGCGGCAATAAAAGACAAATTATGAAGCATTATGTGGCACATTTTACTCACATAGAAAGAGAGTCAAACCCAACAGGCTCCTGAGAAACAACAGCACATTCCCTGCAAGCACACTGACCGCAAGAACTGACTGGTATGTATGCACGTCTAAGAGCAGCCTCTCAAACACACGCGGCAGTGCACAAACACCCCTCAGCTTGACACTCATACAGGCAGCACAATAACACCATAGGCCTGTAAATGCAAATGCTCCTGCATTCACGGATTGCACACACCCGCCCCCAACCTTCCTAACCCCCCACCCCTGCCCCGGGCCGGATCGAAGGAAGAAGATTAAGTCACATTCGCAATCGCTGCAGTGACTTTTATTACCAGTTGTAAATCTTCTGCACACTTCTGGAGCTGTGCGTTCATGGACAGTAACGGGGGACTTTTCCGTACTTGCAGGAGGCTCTTTGCATTGCATCCTTGCCAGACACTGCTTCCTGACGGGAGAGTGAAGCAGTTGCAGGGGTGAGGGGTGGGGGGTAGTTTTAAAATAAAAATGCTATTCCTACCTGACAAGGTCTGCGCCGCCTCGGGTCCGTTCTGGTGCCTAGGAACAGCCGCATCACTTCTGGCAAGTGACAAACCCCTGTCAGCCAATCCTGGCGCTGCTGGCAGCGCCAGGATTGACGGAGGGCATGGTTACTCTCCGCCCGCCTGCCCATTAGGAGAGCGAGGTTTGAGCCTTTGCTCAACCCTCGCTCTCCTAATGGGCATGCGTTAGCCACAGCAGACACCAGTGCGCATGACTGGGCACGGGGCGAAAAATTCGCTTACCTTCCCCACTCATGCGCACTTGTGCTGCTGCCCCTGGTCTGACAATCATGTCAGTCAACATGACACCGGACCGCCCACCCCCTTCAGACTCTGAAGGGGGTGGGCGGTCTGACGTCATGCTGACTGACATGATTGTCAGTTCTCCCTCGGCGTCTCTGAACTTAAGTAAACCGAGAGTTTACTTAAGTTCAGAGACGCCGAGGGAGCAGCTGCGGGCGGGGGGGCAACGCCCCAATGGACGCACCGCCCCTGAGGTAGACTACATCATGGCTACCCTTGCCCTCCGGCCTTCTGTACACTCCATCCCTTACCACCCCCATCCCATGTGGAATTTCACGAAATGACCTGTGTGTGTAACCTTCATCCAAAGTCACCTCCCCTCTATCCGGGTGTCCAGGTCCTAGTGCCCCACGGTTAACTCCCTGTAGAGTATGTTTTGTTAATCTTGGGTCCCTAGAGTTTAAAAGGGGTGACTCCACAGGTACTTGGGATTGGTGAGAGGAGTTTAACGGAGGGGCTCTAGGTTGTTTCTCTGCCTGCCCGTGCTGGTGTTGCTTCGAGCCGCTGTCTTTGTCTAGAGCCAGTATTACCAAGGGACTTTTAAGGGATAAATGGCTTGCTTCACTCCCATTTCCATTAATAACCTTCTGGGAAAGATTCCAACCTCCCTTCTAAGAGCAACCACTTCTTCTTTCAGTGACTCAATCAAGGTCCTTAATGCAGCCAATTCATTTGAATGGGCACTTCTACTTTCACTGGGATTAGGCTCACTGACCCCACAGTCATCAGCCTCTAGAACATCAAACCTGTTGTGGCAATCTACCTGGACAACATTGGGGATAGAGGAGGGCCCACCAGAATCATCTTGAAGTTTGTCTACTAACAGATCAGGCTCCTTCCGTTTATCCTTAACCAATCCCTTTTTTTTCCCTTTCAGGTTGGAATTAAACATGCGTGGGATTGTCTTAACCAAGATGTGCTTATGCTTCACAATTTGGGAGGTGGGGGACAAAGATGAGCGAGGTAACCCGACACCGTGATCAGCAGCGGGCTCTCTACATGGGATACAACCAACCAAGTCTTCTACCAGAATAGAAGAATTTGGTTGGGAGTCGGCTATCTCCTGGCACTGTGATAGGATTGATTCAATACGATCCATAGTCTCGTGACAAACTGTACCAGGGGATTTCTTCTTTTTTTTAAGCATTTTCAGGGCCATTGACCCTCTCCTGACCTTTCCTTTTACCCATCTGCCCCAATTGCCCAGGAAAACGTTTAGCTAAAGTAAATTATGATGATAAATTTACTACTTAGCAATGAATCAAAATGTAACAAAATATGTGCTTAAACAAAGGGAGTCAGATATCAATGGAGATTCTGTCTGGTCACCATACAATCCCTAGATACGTAAAATGTTTTAGATACATTAACATGAAGTGACATAGGATAACAGAACTAACAACCCCTAGATTCCTGGCCCCCACACAATAGTATGTATCCTTTGCAATAGTCAGTAGTCAAAGCCAGGGGGAGCAGCTCCAGGGAAAAATCCCAACAAAAAGGTTTCAATAGCAGGCACAGTACCTCAAGTCCACAAGAAGATCGGGAGATCCAGAGCCGGAGCCTGCACCATGGGAGGACAAAAAGAAACACCGAAGGGGGGTGGCCCTGCCCTGCCTCTTCCTGGCAATGACGGGCAAGGACGGGCCCGCCCTTGGCCCGGGCGCCGCGGGTGTTTTAGCGCGCTTTAATGCGCGATTCAGGATCTCAGCTCCTCCCTCCTGGGAGAGCAGTGGAATGTGGGCACTGGAGTCCCCCACCGGCCACAGCAGCAGTTGCGTCCTGCGCCGCGGGTGTTCTGGCGCGCTTTAATGCGTGATTCAGGATCTCAGCTCCTCCCTCCTGGGAGAGCAGTGGAATGTGGGCAATGGAGTCCCCCACCGGCCACAGCAGCAGTCGTGTCCCGCGCCGCGGGTGTTCTAGCGCGCTTTAATGCGCGATTCAGGGTCTCAGCTCCACCCTCCTGGGAGAGCAGTGGAATGTGGGCACTGGAGTCCCCCACCGGCCACAGCAGCAGTCGCGTCCCACGCCGCAGGTGTTCTAGCGTGCTTTAATGCGCGATTCAGGATAGTTGCGTCCCGCGCCGCAGGTGTTCTAGCGCGCTTTAATGCGCGATTCAGGATCTCAGCTCCTCCCTCCTGGGAGAGCAGTGGAATGTGGGCACTGGAGTCCCCCACCGGCCACAGCAGCAGTCGCGTCCCGCGCCGCGGGTGTTCTAGTGCGCTTTAATGCGCGATTCAGGATCTCAGCTCCTCCCTCCTGGGAGAGCAGTGGAATGTGGGCACTGGAGTCCCCCACCGGCCACAGAAGCAGTCGCTTATTAATATAGATGCGAAAACATTGGCAAAAATTCTGGCCACCAGACTTCAACCATTGATGCCAAACATGGTTCTCCCTGACCAATCTGGATTCATTCCGGATAGGTCCACATCATACAATCTGCGAATGATATTCGCAATGTTTCATGTACTTGACCCTGGGCTCCAAGCTGCGGCAGTGATGCTGGACGAGGCCAAGGCCTTTGACTCTAAAGAGTGGGGCTATTTATTCCAAATACTAAAGCGCATAGAGTTCCCTGACGCTTACAGCAATTGGGTGCGGTTACTGTACACTGACCCTACGGCACAGGTTCGGGTAGATGGAATTACATTGGACCCTATTAAGATCGGCAGGGGAACCAGACAGGGCTGCCCTCTCTCACTGCTTCTTTTTGCCCTGATACTGGAACCCCTGGCATGCATCATTAAACAGCGACACGGAGCGGCAGCCCTGTGTTTTGCACATCGCCCCGTGAGCATATCACTTTACGCAGATGACATGCTGCCTTTTGTTAGGGAACCACAAACATTCATGGCACCTATTCTGCGTGAATATATTCGATTCGGGTTTTTCTCAGGGATTAGCATTAATTGGAACAAATCTATGGTAGTGCCGCTGACTAACAACACCATTCCTCATGCTTTGGAGTTTCCTCTTGTATGGTCATCAGAACCTGTAAAATATCTGGGGATATGGGTTCATCGGGATCCCCACATAGTCATCAGGGAGAATTATGGCGCTGCATGCACTGTGTTGGAGCAGCAGGTAACTAGATGGTCAGCGATGCCATTGTCACTGGCTGACCGCATAGCCCTCATTAAGATGGTTGTCTTGCCAAGATTTTTGTACCTGTTCAGCAACATACCCATAAAACTGACGCAGTTTTTTTTTGTAACACACTACGTTCGCTGCTTGTAAAGCTGGTTTAGGGAGGAAAGCAGGCCCGCGTGAGTTGGGAGACACTTACCCTGGACTACACTAAGGGCGGCTTCGGTGTGCCTGACATGTAGCTGTACTATCTCTGCGCACAGGCGCAGTATGCATACTACTGGTACAATCATCATGACTTCATCCCTCATGTCGCGGTCGAAGACGGCGATGCACACCCCATTCCATTGAAATCTATATTGTCGCACTCACGTAGGGGTACACCCAAAAAAGAAATCAACACAACAGATACCACGATAGCAGCATAGCAGGCGCTAGGTCAAATGGCAGCGAAGCTTCCACTATATGCCCCTCTGCTCCCACTTGCTTACCATGCAGAGTTGTCGGTGACACAAGAGGCGGGAGCCATGCACACCCTGAGATTAACAGGAATTGCAAAGATGCAGGATTTATACCCCAACGGCGATTTTATCACGGAAGAGGCGCTACAATATGTACAAAACAAAATCCCGCTATTTCTCTTTATCTTTCACAGACTAAAGAAGGCAATGAATGCACATTATAACACATTCCCTGCTGAGCCACTGACATTACAGTCCCTCCAGACACTTCTGACTAGTCTAACGAGGCACAAACTGGTCACCAAGTTATATCGCATAGCCAGAGATGAAAAAATCATTGTCAATGATAGGAGCAATAATCTGTGCCTTAAGCAAACAGATGTCTCAGGACAGCTTGACCCACTGCAGCATCCGCTTTCCATGCCGAGTCCAAGCAGTAATGCTTAGTAAATGTATGCACGTTAGCCCATGTTGCCGCTCTACAAATGTCTGGAAGCGATACACCGGCAAACAAGGCTGTAGAGGCTGCCATCTTCCTTGTGGAGTGCGCAGACACTTTTGCAGATAGAGGTTTTCCAGCCTTGTTATGGCAGAAAACAATTGCAGAGAAGATCCAACGTGCAATACTGCTTCTTGAAAGGGCTTGGCCCTTCCTTGGCGAAGTAAAGGACACAAATAGCTGATCCGATTTTCAGAAAGTCTTTGTTCTATGAATGTAGAACTTGATGCAGCGCTTCACATCCAAAGAGTGCAATGCTCTTTCAGCGGCAGTTGAAGGATTCCCAAAGTATGTGGTGAGCAAAACTGGTTCATTCAAGCGAAAAGAAGTTGCAACTTTAGGAATGAATTGAGGATTTGTTCTCAATAAAAGCTTGTCTTGTCTGAATTGAAGGAAAGGTGCAGCCACCGTGAAAGCCTGAATTTCACTGATTCTTCTAGCCGATGTGAGGGCTAAAAGGAGAGCAGTTTTCCATGAAACATACTTTAAATCAGCCTTGTGTATAGGCTCGAAAGGCGATTTCATCAATTGGGCTAGCACTGTGTTTAATTCCCATGGGACTGCAGGGCGCTTTAACGGTGAGAAAACCCTGAAGAGGCCTTTCATAAATTCTTTAACAATTCTAGTTGACCACAATGAGAGTTCCTCTGGTTTCCTGCAAAACCTGGAAATCGCCGCCAGGTGTACTTTGATTGATGAATGAGCCAATTTTGATTTAGCTAAGTGAAGTAAGTAAGGCAAAACCTGTTCCGGGGTTGAGAGCAAAGGATGCAAGTCTTTTTCCTCGCACCAATGGCAGAATCTCTTCCATTTCGCAGCATATGACCTATTCGTGGAAGCAGCTCTGGCCCGTTGGAGGATGGATCTGCAATCCGGTGTGATGTTTAAATCTGTGAACTCATAGTTGTGAGGTTCCAAGCTGACAAACTTAGAGATTTTATTTGAGGATGGACAATTTGACCGTTGTTCATTGAGAGTAGGTTTGGTAGTGGAGGAAAGAGAATGTGCGGAGATATCGAGCACAGGAGAAGCTCTGTGTACCAAAACTGCCTCGGCCATGCTGGAGCTATGAGAATGAGATGACATGGTTCTTTCTTCATGTTGCTCAATACTCTTGGGATGAGGGGAAACGGCGGAAATGCATAGGCAAACGTCACCGTCCACTGCATCTGAAGGGCATTCCCCCAAGAGTTCTTCTGAGGGAACCTGCTGGCGAACGTTTCGCACTTCCTCTTGCTTTCTGTCACAAAAAGATCCAATTTTAGAGTGCCCCACTGATTGAAGACTCGTCTCAGCTGGTGCTCGTCTAACTCCCATTCGTGACATTGGGAATTGGTTCTGCTTAGAAAATCCGCCCAATCGTTGTCCACGCCCGGAACATGCTCTATTTGCAATGTTATGTTGTGCTGAATTAGCCACCTCCAAATCTCCTGGGCCTGTTCTGACAATGTGAGAGACCAGGTGCCCCCTTGCTTGGCAAGATAGAACATTGTTGTGGTGTTGTCTGTTCTTACCAGAACAGAGGATCCCTGGATTCTGGGAAGAAAGGCTTGCAGCCCCAGAAAAACTGCCCTCAGCTCCAAAAGATTGATATGTGAAAATGTTTCTTGAACGGACCATTTTCAGTGGATTTGCAATTCCTGGAGATGTGCCCCCCAGGCGTCCATTGAAGCGTCTGTTGTCATAATATAACGAGGCTGTGCTGGTTAAAACGAGAGGCCTGGAGAGATATTGCTTTCTTTTTCCCACCATGACAGAGCCTGTTTCATTGTCTGAGAGAGAGAGATGATGTCCTCTAATGAGCAGTGCACCTGCACCCACTGCATGTCTAACTGCTCCTGGAGAGGCCTCATGTGCAGCCGACAATTCGGAATCAACGGGATGCATGACGACAGCATCCCCACTAACGACTTGAATACTCTCACAGAAGTGGACTCTTTTGCGCGTAGAAGGGATGCTAAGCGCATTATCTTGAGCTTCCGTTCTGAAGTGGGAAACGCCTTCATCAACTTTGTGTTCAGAAGCGCCCCCAGAAAAATACGCTTCTGGCTTGGGATCAATTGTGACTTCTCCACGTTGAGTTGTAACCCCAGGGACTTGAAGAGCCGCTGACAAGCCCTCGTAGATTTTCTGGTAGAGTGAAATGTAGCCCCTTTCACCAGCCAGTCGTCCAGGTAGGGGTAAACCTGGTGACCCTGCCTTCTCAGAAAAACAGCTACCGGGGCCATACATTTCGTGAAAACTCTGGGACCTGAGCGAAGGCCGAATGGCAAATCCTTGAACTGGAAGTGATCCTCAGCCACCTCGAACCTTAGAAATTGGCGATGCTTTGCATGAATGGGGATGTGAAAGTATGCGTCCAAGAGATCGAGGGACGCTAGAAAATCTCCCTCCTTTATTAATAAGAGAATCTCTTGAAGGGACATCATTCTGAACGATTGCTTCTTGATGTATTTGTTCAGCTGTCTGAGGTCCATGGCCTGTCTCCATTTCCCGCATTTTTTCTTTATTAGGAAGAAATAGGAATAAAAGCCCTTCCTCGTTGTCCGAAAGGCACTTTTTCTATCGCCCCTTTCTTTAGTGGAGTAAAAATGTCTTGCCTTAACAAAGACAAATGATGATGCATTTTCCTTGGAGGTTGAGTCCGAGGAGGCTTGTGGACAAATTCTAGGGTGTGGCCATGTTGGATGATGTCCAGTACCTATTTGTCCCGTGTGATGGCATGCCATTGATTTAGAAATGGAAATAGCTGATGGGACCGTAGGGGTTGAACACGAGATGAGGTGGCTGGCGGAAGACAAACGTCACTGACGTCTTGAGGAATCCTGTGATTTCCCTCGTCCTGCAGGCTTGCGTCTAGCAGATTGTTTATTGTATGACAGGTTGTAGGCATGAAATTGCTGCTGTTGCTGTCCTCCGTATTGTGGTCTGTAACCTTGCTGACCATATGGTTGATATCTGTATGAATGGCATGACGTTCTTTGCTGGAATTGACCTCTACCTCTACCTCCATGAAAGGACTGAAATCTCCTTTGTTGCAACGTGCCCAAGGAACGTGAGGTCTCAGTATCCTTTTTGATGTCCTGCAGCTCTTTGTCTACGTGCTTTCCGAAAAGATTTTCCCCATCGAAGGGCATATCCAGGACTTTCGATTGAACTTCAGGGCAGAAAGACGTCGCCCTAAGCCAGCCCTGTCTACGAAGAACTGAGGCACCTGCCATTTGCCTGAAAGCAATAGAAGATAGATCCATTGCAGAATCAATCACCTCTGAAGACGCTCTAGCACCCTCCTGCAGAAGGTCCTTCGCTTCTTCCTTTTTATCGTCTGGAAGGTATTCAAGAAGAGGAGCCAGATCTGACCATAACTGACGGTCGTACCTCCCCAAAATTGCTAAGGCGTTAGAGGTCTTGATAGCAGTAGCAGCCATAGTAGCGAAGCGTTTGCCGATGTTGTCAAGGCGTTTGTCTTCCCTGTCTGGAGCCACCGTACAAGGAGATTGCAGATTTCTAGAACGCCTCTGGGCAGCCTGCATTATTACTGAATCTGGACGAGGATGGCCAATTAAACATGCCGGAGCAGAATGAGGTGCTTTATATTTCTTTTCCATCCTCGGTAACACAGCAGGAACGGAGGCTGGGTTCTTCATTATCTTCAATTCTTCACTCCAAATGAAATCTACAATCGGGATGAATCGAACCGATTTCTTTGTTGCATCTTTAAAATCGTAAGGAAAACATTCGGTTTGTACTACAGGCAAAGGCAAATCGAACCTTCTAGAGGCCCTCTCGAGTATTTCATGGAAACCCCCAATATCTCCCGGGGGGAAGCTGCCGGAGGGGGGGAAGGCGATGGAGAAGATGGAGTCACATAATCATCCCATTCTTGACCAATGAGGTCCGGATCCTGAGTGATCTCACCCTCCTCGGGTTGATCGTCTGCCTCACTCTCGATGTAATCATCCTGGATTGTAATACATCGAGGAGCCTGTCTCTCAACCTGCGCAACAGGCAGCGGAGTAACTACTGGTGGAGGCGGAGCAAGCTGAATATTCGGACTGTCGGTGTCAAAGGAACCGGAGCATGAGAGTCCGGAAATCTTTTATAATAGTCATTCAACATATGCCTAAGGACTGTGACCATAGAGACTGGTACTAGCATGGAATCTCTCTGAACCTCCTGACGCTCTTCATAAGCCTCATAAGGATAGTGCTCGTAACGTTGTGCCTGAGAGCGACCCGAGAATGAATAATCCCCTTCCATATATTCTGACTGTCCTTGTGCTTCCTCTTCCTCATCAGTGTCCTGGCATTTGACTCTGAGCTGTGAGGGACTGTAAGCGGGGCCAAAAAGACTTTCATCCCCCGATTCCTCCGTATCAAGAAGGTGAGAGGGAAGCAATGGTGAAATTTTGGGTAAAGGTGACAATCCTGGTGACTTTGGAACCAAATGTAGACTTTTGGCATCCTGTTTTTGATCCTTCGACGACGCCGTCGACAACGGTAGACGCCTGATAGTAATCGTCGTCGATACTGGCCGAGAGGGTGATTTGAACACTGTCATCGATGGAGCGCCCGTCGACGGGGCCATCGACGCCCTTGTCGACGGTGCTTCCGTCGACGAAGATGTAGACGCAATCGTCGACACAGTATTCGTCGTCGCTGAAGCCGTCGTCGACGATGACATCGTCGTCACCGTGTTCGTCGACGATGCCGTCACCACTGCCGTCGACTATGCAGTCGTCGCTATGGAAGCCGGAGATTTAGTGGAAGTCCTCGACGACGGGTCCGTCCACGGTGCTTTCTTCGTCGACGAAGCCTGTTTGAGAGGTGTGACAGGCAAAGAAGCAGTAGAGGATTTCTTCAGGCCTGATTCCTTAGGCTGAAGAGCTGTTTTAACGGTACTGGAGGATTTTTCTGCCTTTAATTTCTTTAAATCAGCCTTTAATGAGGTAGAACCCTCATTTTTACGCTTCCTCTCCACTGAGGATGGCCCAGGACTCTCTTCAACATAAGAACCAGATTCTGATTTAGATTTCTTCTTCTGGAGCCATAACAAAAATCTGGCTTCTCTATCTTTTAGAGTTTTTGCTAAAAAGGTTCTACAGTATTTACAGTCCTTGGCTGTATGTTTAGGGTAAAGGCAATACAGGCAGTCTTTGTGTGGATCTTCTGAAAAAAGTATTGCCTTCCCACAGGATCTACAGGGTCTGAAAAGCCTTTTTTTAGAACTCTCAGACATCTTTGAAGTAAAGAAGGTAGAAAGACAACACCTTGAGGTGAATTCAAGCAGGGTCAAAAGTTCACTCACTGACAAACTGAGCAGAGCTCAGGGATACTCCCTTACACACAACGTGCGGTTAGAAATCTGAGGTCTGGTGGCTCTGACTGGGGAGTTGATGTCTAGGGCTGGTCTCTGATTGGTCAAAGTTTGGACCTACATAAAGAGGTTGACGAATGTCAAAGTTTTCTTTCCTTTTGGTGGTTTCTATGTACTTCTTTTCTAACTACCGCGAGACTCCCACCATGACGACGGGGAAGATACAAGCATGTGAATCTATGAAAGATTTAATACAGGAGAATTTATAACTATATGTCCGTTCTGATTCAGTCAGTCAAATCACTTTATTTGATCCTTATTCAATAAGATCATAAAAGCACAACGCATACAAAGCATAAACATTCATCATTATACAAAATATTTTTAAAAATCCTGTTAAAACCATCCGCAAAAGTAGAATAAAAACTTACAATTCATTCTAGGTTATTATAAGATCTCCTAGTCTTCCAGGAAAGACATAAAAAGGACGCAACACAATAACAAACAAAGTGATCGGACAATGATTGTAAAAAGAACATCCCTGGGCGACATTGCCTAAAATTATATTTGCGCATTATTGGCAATATGAATCTTTTGCGATGGTTTAAATAAAACTTACAGAAGAAAAAAATGTGCACATTAGATTGTGTAGATACACCATCGCCTCGACAAGGCGGGAGCTCATGTAAGGCAACGATTCCCGATGGATAAGCCAAAATACAGGGGATACAATTTAGGCTAAACCTCAGTAAAATAAATTCATGACGTTGGTTTATCACAGAGGGTAAGTATGGGGCTATCCCTTCATTGTTAATCAGTCCCTCTAGATAGTATTTTACTGAATGTTTCAAACTGTTGATTTTAAATCTTTCGTTTGCCATTTGGTTTAAAATTTGTGTTTTGATCTACTTTTTAGAAATGGTAGAGCATTTACTTGGCGTTTCAAATATGTATGCTAAACCTAGGGAGATTAAACTGTTTTTAACGTACATATTCCAAGGGATCCTATGTGATTGTTCCAAAGAAAGACAATCTTCAATAAACTTTTGAGTAAGGTTTACAGACTCCCTTCTCCAGATGGAATGCCATAGGAGAATTGGAGCCAGGCTAATCAAATTGGATATGTATGGGACGTTCAGTTCTAAATGACAAATAAAATTTGAACAACTTATGGGGAGACCTACAAGTTTTTTCCAGAAAGTGTCTTCAATAACCTGGAGGGCTGAAGGATTAGAATATCCCCAGATACCCACCCCATAGCTTGCTACTGAGATAGATTTGGCCGTATATACTTTTTAGACCATATCAAAAGGTTTCGCACCCAAATTTTGGATAAAGGAGTATAGGGCAGTAATACTTTTTTTCTAACATTAGGCCCTTAATGGTTATAATATGTGGCCAATTTTGCATTCTGTCAAAGGTCACCCCTAAATATGAAAAGCTATCTGTCTGTGCCACTTTACGTCCTGCTATATGAAAAGTTGATACCTTCTTATCCTTACGACCTGTAACTAGAATAAAAGACTTTGCTTCATTTGATTTTTGGTCCAATTTGTGCATACAGTTCACAAATATCCCTAAAAGTTTCTGAAGCGCTAGACCAGTGCGGGCAATGAGCACTGCGTCATCTGCATAGAGAAGAATGGGAATGCGCACCTGGTTCATCTTTGGGACATCTGCCGTGGATTCTAACAGGGGTGCAGTAATTGATTAAAAGCACACTATTACCTCCTGGGCCTTTTAGATGTAATATATTATAATAGGGTGAACCATTATAGGAGGACAAAACTTCCAGTCTAAGGGTGTTTTTAATCCATGTCAAAATTCCTCCCCTATCACGATCTGATTTAGATGGAAGAGCAGGTGTATAAAAGGAGCGGTAACAATCTAGGTGAATGGGACCAATTTCCCATGTTTCTTGTAAACATATCAGATTGTGGGTAGTAATAATGCTTATCCGTTCGTGTTTAGATAATTTAGAATCCAATCCTGCAATATTCCAAGCAATTAGCTTAATCTGATCATTTGTTTATGAGCTATGTAGGGGATACTCTGACCCTACTGTATCACAACTAGATACTCCTGCTCATCCTCTGTCAATCACAGGCTTCAAGATCAGCCAGTGCAGTAAATCGGTTGCGAATTGGGAAGGGGTTGGTGACTTGTCTTAGGGGGGGATGTTGGTTCTGCGCCCAAAAACCTATACGACAACTTCATTGACCATCCACCAGGCGCCACAGACGGCCCCCTGCCCACCAGAAACACCAGCCAGCCCACCATCTCCAATTGGACACCGATCACGGCTGAAGACACCGCCTCGACCATGAAAAGCATCCACTCGGGGGCCCCCACCGACCCTGCCCCCCTCACATCTACCACAGAGCCGCAGCCGACATCGCACCCGAACTACAACGCACCATCAACACCACCTTCAAAACAGGCACCTTCCCAGACGACTGGAAGCGCGCAGATGTCAGACCCCTGCTCAAGAAGCCCACAGCTGACCCCCACCGACCTCAAGAACTATCAGCCCATCTCGCTCCTCCCCTTCGCAGCCAAAGTTGCAGAGAAAAGAGTCAACAGGAAACTGACACGATTCATTGAAGAGAACGCCGTCCTCGACCCGTCCAAATCCGGATTCCGAAGCAACCACAGCACAGAGACCGCCCTACTTGCCGCCACAGACGACATCCGCACCGCCTCCTGGACCAAGGCCACTCCGCAGCCCTCATCCTACTCGACCTATCAGCGGCCTTCAACACCGTCTCCCACCGCACACTAGTCGCCAGACTACGAGACGCAGGCATACAAGGAACAGCCCTGGACTGGATCCGATCATTCCTCACAGGAAGAAGCCAAAGGATCAGACTCCCACCCTTCCTCTCCGACCCCACGAAAATCACCTGCGGAGTCCCACAGGGTTCATCCCTGAGCCCCACCCTCTTCAACATCTACATGGCCCCCCTCGCAGCCATTGTCCGACAACACGGCCTCAACATCGTATCCTACGCCGACGACACCCAGCTCATCCTCTCCCTCACCAAAGACCCCACCACTGCCAAACTCAATTCCAGAAAGGAATGCAAGACGTCGCAGTCTAAATGACCAACAGCTGCCTGAAGCTCAACGCCGAGAAGACAGAAGTCCTCGGTACCACCCCTTCTGCATGGGACAGCACCTGGTGGCCGACCGCCCTCGGAAGCCCACCTACCCCCTCAGACCACGCCAAGGACCTCGGCATCGTACTCGACTCATCACTCACCATGAACCGACAGGTCAACGCCGTCACCTCCAGCTGCTTCAACACCCTCCGCAAGACCTTCAAGTGGATCCCCCCTGAGTCAAGGAAGACAGTCACCCACGCACTCATCACCAGCAGACTGGACTATGGAAACGCACTCTACGCCGGCATCAACAAGTCCCTACTCCGCAAACTCCAGACAATACAGAACACTGCCGCCAGACTCGTCCTCGGCATCCCCGACACGAACACATCAGCCAACACCTACGAAGTCTCCACTGGCTCCCCGTGGAGAAAAGAGTCACTTTCAAAATCCTCACTCACGCTACAAATGCCTACACAACAACGGACCCAAATACCTCAATGACAGAATCAACTTCCACATACCCAAAAGAAACCTACGATCTTCCAACCTCGCACTGGCCAAAACCCCGCGCATCCACAGAGCCAGAGCAGGCGGAAGATCCTTCTCTCACATTGCAGCCAAGACCTGGAACGAGCTACCGGCAGACATCAGACGCGCCCCCTCCCTGAACACCTTCAGGAAGACCCTCAAGACCTGGCTCTTCGGCTAAACAGATCTGCGGACCCCCCCTCAGCGCCTTGAGACCCTCACGGATGAGTAGCGCGCTTACAATTCCCTGATTGATTGATTGATTGATTGTGTGTGAGGCCCAGGTGGCTCACTAGAAATTGCGTCCAATACCGTCTCCTGACGCATCTCGCCACTCCGCAGTTTCGCGCTGGGAGCTACTCTCTGATTTGAATTTATTTATCTTTACTTACCCCTACATCTCCTGGTTCTGCCATTTTTCTTTATTTGATTTGATGCATCTTGTATCCCCCACCCACCACTTCTGGACACAGGATGCAGCTGAGATAACTGAACAGGATAAGTTACTTACCTGTAACCCTAGTTCTCTTCCAGGGGTATACTCATCAAAGTCATAAACACTGAATAATCCCCACCCATGTGCGGGGACTCCGGAGAATATACAAAAATACATATATATGTGTATGTTTAGCTAAAAAAGTATGGAGTACCTTCAAACATACATATATACATGTATACATATATAAACATGCAGCCTACCATAACTCAAATAGGCTAATATGTCAATATTAATTGGGTTTTTCATAAAACTGAAAACAATTCCATATATCATTTCTGTAACAGAGAACATGCACTTCAATAATGTTCCAACTCAGCCCTTTATTTTCAGTGAAAAAGACAAGTAATAGTAGGCATTTAGCCCTTTGGCTGCATAGATGAAAAAACATCACAATAACAAAAAAGTGGCACCCTGCCTTCAAGAATTCCAAGAACCTGGAAACCGTGCCTTTAAGACCTCCAGGAGCTCCCTGCTCCCATCATGCACAACAGGTGACAGTTAGGTCAGGTCTTTTTTACGGTGTACTAACATGAATCAGGAAATAAGGTGCAAAAAACCACTATACTGTCAATATTCGTCCGGGGAGGCGGGAGGGTTGCTTATGACTTTGAAGAGTATACCCCTGGAAGAGAACTAGGATTACAGGTAAGTAACTTATCCTTCTCTTCCAGGGGATACTCAATCATAGTCATAAGCACTGAATAGAATAGCAAGCCCATACCCACTTTCCCGCAGACGAATAACAGTATAGATCATCAAAGAACACACTCCAAGGATAAATTATCCAAACAGATTCCTTAACGAGGCTTGCCCAAACTGAGCATCCGCCTGTGTGTCAAAGTCTAAACAGTAATGGCGAGTAAAAGTGTGCACTGATAGCCACATGGCAGCTTTACAAATCTCTGCAATAGGTACATTTCTAAGGAGAGCCGTGGACGAAGCCTTTCACCTGGTAAAATGAGCCTTTGGTTTTCCAGGGAGGGGATTGTTGGCTAAATGGTAAGACAAAGTGATACATGAGACTATCCATCCAGAGATGGACTGTTTGGAAGCTGCACAACCAGTATTTATGGAACCATAGGTTACAAACAGACGGCCTGATTCCCTCAACGCCTTGGTCTCGTCTAGGTAGAATTTTAGAACTCTCTTAAGGTCTAGTGAATGCAAGGACCTCTCTGGAGGATTCGAAGGGGTAGGAAAAAATTTAGGCAGAGTGATGGACCGGTTAATGTGAAAATCCGAGACCACTTTAGGTAGAAAACTCGGATGAGTTCTAAGGACCACCCTGTTCGCATGAAAAATAATATACGGCTCTTTGCAGCACAAAGCTTGAATCTCACTCACTCTGCGAGCAGAGGTGATGGCCACTAAGAAAGCGGTCTTCCATGACAAGAGCTGCAGAGAGGCTTTGTGAATAGGTTCAAATGGGGACCCCATTAATCTAGCAAGAACTATGTGAAGCTCCCATGGAGGAGATGGAGCTCTGATCGGTGGGTAGACCTTTTTCAACCCCTCCAGGAAATCCTTAACCACAGGAAGTTGAAAAAAGGAGACCTGCACAGGGGATATTCTGTATGCTGTAATAGCTGCTAGATGGACCTTTATAGAAGAAAATTGAAGGCCTGATTTGGACAGGTACAGCAAATATAGTAGAATCACCTGCTCTTGACCCCTAACGGGAGCATACGATTTTCTGGCTTCTTTAAGTATGTTCATACAGTCAGCGGACAAATCTTAGTGCCCGTACTGAGGACCTCAGGAGCCATGCCGTCGATCGTAGAGATGAGAGGTTGGGGTGGAACACCTTCCCCCGTTCTTGGATAGTAAGTCTGGTCGGCATGTTAACCTCCTGTGCGGAACTTATGATAATTGAAGAAGATCCGGGTACCACCACTGGCGATGCCACTCTAGTGCGATTAGTATCATCCTCGTCTTGGCCCTGCAGAACTTGTTGATCACCAGGGGGATCAGTGGAATTGGAGGAAAAGCGTAATGAATTTGTTCAACAGCCTCAGGTCGAGTATTGGTCTGTACTCTTGGATAGGACCTCTTTTCCATACCAGAAAGTAGCGGGAATAGATTCCCTGCCTTTGTTGCGGAGAAGGGACTGCTTCTATAGCTTCTTTCTGTAGTAGGATGTTCACCTCCACCTGTAACAAGTGGTGGTGTTGGAAAAACATTTCTCGAGGTGGTACTGATGGAGGTGGGGATTTGAATCTGAGCTGATAACCATTCTGCACAATATTCAGTACCCACTTGTCTTTTGTTTTTTTTCTCCACTAGTCCAGGTGAAACATAATACTTCCCCCCACCGGAGTGGGTAACGGGGATGGGGGAAGCCAGGGTTCATTGTTTCGCAGGTTGTTTCCCTGGTGTTTGTCTTGTAGCTCCACTGCCTCGACCCGCTCTACGCTGATGGTAATGTGACCTGGGATGATGCTGTTGCGTCGACCAGTGAGGGGTTTGAACCCTCTATTGGAAGTACTGACGGTCATATGGTCGGTACTTACATCGAAAATCCTTTCGTTTCTCAAGGCCGACCGCTTTTAGAGTGTCCAGCTCCAACTTCACCTTGGACATCTGGACATCGGCATGAGTACCGAACAATGAAGTGCCTTCAAACTGAAGATTTACGATTCTTCATAGTGCTTCCGGTTTCAGACCAGTGAGACGCAACGAGGCCGAGCGTCTGGCGCAAATGCCATGAGAATAACCATGTACAGCCAAATCAGATACATCCGCAGCTGCGCTAATGACCTGGTTCGCAACCAGACCACCTTCCTGCAAGACTTCCTGGAAATCCTGTTGGTCATCTTTGGGCATCTTCTCTGTGAACCTAGCTAAAGAGTCCCACAGAGACCTGTCATACCTCCCCAGAAGAGCAGAAGCACTAGCCACTTTCATGAAAGATGCAGATGTGTTGCACATCTTTTTGCCTAACGAGTCCATATGCTTACTGTCCTTCTTAGGAGGAACTGCAGAGGATGATGCTGCATGATGTGCCTTCGTGGATGCCGCCACTATGACCGAATCCAGAGGGGCGTCCGATCTAAGGAACAATGGATCCTACTCCGGGGCCTTGTACTTCTTTGAAATACGTGGGGGAGTAGAACCCACTGTAGCCAGAGTCAAAAAAGTCTGCATCGCTGGTTCAAGCAGACCCGGAACCAAGGGAAGTAAAGGCCTTGCAGAGGATCTGTGGTGTAGGGTTTCAAATATAACCGACAAAGAGGTAGTCAGTACCGACATATCAATGTTCAACTTGCCAGCCCCCCTGCATAGAACCTCATTAAATCCCTATGTCATCGACTGGAGACACTCTGGCTGGAGGCGCCGCAGACAGGGTTGGAGAATAGTCTCTCATAGAATACCTTGAGGACGTGGACCACGACGGAGACCTTCACCTACCTCTCTTTGGAGTGGAGGAAGGGCGAGATCTAGACCTTCTATGTGGTGTCCTGGATTGTGAATGGTGAGCTGGAGGAGAACTATCTCTCCTTGGGGACCTGCATGGAGATGGTCTTGTGGATACGGTAGGTGGAGGACGAGCAGATACTCTGGAGGGAGAGTATGTTCGAGAGTAGTCCAAGCCAGGACTTCTGGGTGGAACCCTCCAATGTCGTACACTCTCTAGCCACCTTGGCGAAAGGTTGACAGGAGACGTCTGTTTTTCCGCAACTGGACATCCCTCCGGCGTGATCTGACCATTTTATCAAAAGCGCATTCCCTCTCAACCCTGGTTGGTGAAACCTGGAAGGCGAAAACGGGGCATTTTGCATTTGCCGCGTCTGCAAACAGGTCGATGTCTGGAACTCCCCATTGGTGGAAGATGCCCTGTGCGACCTCGTCGTTTAGCACCCAGTCGTGACCTTCGACGAAGTCCCGACTTAGAGAGTCCCCCTGAACGTTGAGAGTTCCTGGGAGATGAATTGATGAAATGGTCAGGTTTCTTTCGAGAAGCCATATCCAGATGGTCTGAGCCTCCTGAGAGAGAGGTCTCGACCTGGTTCCCCCCTGTTTGTTCAGATAATACATTGTTGTGGTGTTGTCTGCCTGAATCAACAGGGAACGTGAGCGGAAGAACAGGAACAGTGATTGGAGTGCCAGATGTACCGCTCTCAGTTCTAAAAGGCTGATGTGGTACCTTTGTACTGTCTCTGACCAGAGTCCTTGAACTTGAAGAGGACCCATATGAGCCTCCCAACCTTGTAGGGAAGCATCTGTGACGATTGCCTGACTGGGAAGGTCCTGGTGAAAAGGAACTCCCTTCAGCAGATTCGATCACTTCATCCACCATTTGATGGAATCCTTGGCTGACTGTGGGAGAAGCACAAGGTCCTCCCAGCGACCTGATATTTGCGACCACTGGTCCTCTAAAGACTGCTGCAGAGGACGCATGTGCAGTCTGGCGTTTGGGACGATGAAGATGCATGATGCCATGAAGCCCAAAAGTGAGGAAACTTGCCTGACTGTGGGATGATGAGAACGGAGAAGATTGCAGCACTTTTCGTGGATTGAGGGTAACCTCTCCTCCGAAGGACACACGCTTGCTCTTGCGGTATCCAGAGAAGCCCCCAGCTAGTGGATCTTTTGGGTCGGATTGAAGATTGACTTCTTGTAGTTGATTTGTAGGCCGAGATTGCTCAGCACTTGCATGCAGTACGAGAGATGATTCTGATCAGAGTGGGGGACGAGCTTTTCAGGAAGCAGTCATCCAGGTACGGGTAGACGAAGATCTTTTTTTGCGAAGAAAAGCCGCTACTACTGCCATGCATTTTGAGAACGTGCGGGGAGCTGATTTGAGCCCAAACAGGAGGACTTTGAACTGGAAATGTTGATGCACTACTTGAAAGCGCAGAAATTTCCGAAGTTTTCTGGAAATCGGCACGTGTAAGAAGGCATCCTGCAGGTCTATGGAGCACATCCAGTCCCCTTGGTGTAGTTGAGGGAAGATTTGGTGCAGTGCCAACATCCAAAAATTTTCTTTGCGGAGAGAGTTGCTAGTAGTCAAAAAACGTTGTGTAAAAGTAGAAAAAAGTTGAATTTAACCAATTACTGACTAGAATAATCAAAAATTGACGAGCTCAATGCCCCAAGATCCTCACAGAAGGAGCCGGAAAAAAGAATTGACCTAACTGCCACCTGTGGTGCATGATAGGAGCAGGGGGCTCCTGGAGGTGTTAAAGGCACAGTTTCCAGGTTCTTGGAATTCTTAAAGGCAGGGTGCCAGTTTTTTGTTACTGTGATGTTTTTTCATCTATGCAGTCTAAGGACTAATTGCCTACTATTACTTGTCTTTTTCTCTGAAAATAAAGGGCTGAGTTGGAACAATATTGAAGTGCATGTTCTGTGTTACAGAAATGATATATGGAATTGTTTTCAGTTTAATGAAAAACCCAATTAATATTGACATATTAGCCTATTTGAGTTATGGTAGGCTGCATACTTATATATGTATACATGTATCAAACAAAACCTCTGCTCCACATGGAAAAGAGCACGCACACGAGGGCATCTGGGTTTAAGGCTTTTTTATTGTATAGAGCCTCCTCCGACCCGGCAGACAAGAGAGACGCATTTCGGCTGACGCAGCAGCCTTTCTCAATCTAATCAGCGCCATTTTTTCTTAAACTTAAATACCCAGTACCAGTCATAGACATAGAAGAGTTATTTGATTGACGAATAAGGCATTATATTTCCTATTGAATTACATGCATATTCATTATTATCACTTTGTAAAAACAATGTGCTACATGGAAAATGTCATGGATGTTTTTTTTAAAAATGCATAGTGCATCATAATGTTCACATTGAGTGCCTAGTGCACAAACAAACCACTGCGCATTGCACAAAACAAGGGGTGTTGCCTTATTTAGTTCAGATTAAAAAATTAAGAGAGTTACCCAGGTAAGACCAGAAAGGGACCGGGTCAGTTTACAAGAGAAAAACAAAATTCCCTTCTGTGTCGTAATATATTTCTAATACGGATATCTATATTAGTTTAACCTGAACCAACAGTAATAGAATTTTAATTCTTATTTAGTATCACACAACGTAATTCATTTTGCCACTCTTGTCTTTATTTATCACTTTATCGATCAGAGCTTAACATTTAAAAACCATATATAACCATGCAGTTAAAACCATATTATAAAAACATTGAATAAAAATCATTTAAACACATAGACCTGTAATTGCAAAGACAACTGATATCGAAGTAAAAATTGACTAGATATTACTTTGAATTACATCCAGGCTTACCTATTTCAATAAATTCCTGCCTATATCCATTCTACACCAAGAATATTATCATACTTTACAGTTTCAGAACCTTATCGGGTACTATACTCTCCTCCGATATATACTCCAATACAGGGTGTATAGAGCTATCATGTGCAAATTGCAAATATTCAATAAAGACCAAACTTTATTATTGTCCAAATGTCGACGCGTTTCGGTGTATCTGAAAGTTCTTAAACACTTTCCTCAGGACTCAGATTTAAAAACATGGACTTTATTTTCACAAAACCAGATCAAGTATCTATAAAAATAAATAATAATTACAATTAAATTCAAAATATACGTGTGTGAAACTATTTCATTTATTATATTAGTTCAGTGCCTCCTAGGTATATTACACATGCGACCTCCTTTTAAACATGTTACACACTATAAAAAATGGAAAATTTAATAGTTCCTATGTCCATTATTAACCAAAGTTTACTATAGTTTATAATCATGGTTGGTAGGATCTCTTACCCTTAGAGTACTTTATAGGGCGTTATCGATACCACGGATGAACTTGTATCACTACTCCATCCTCTCTCCTCAAATTATCTTTAGTTAATGAGGACCACCACCTACAGAATTTTTATTTTATTATTTACAATAAATACTCTTTTTAGACCATATCCAATAGGTGGCAACTATATCCTTATACTTACTCAATGAGCACTCAAATGACTGCACGTGCCCTGAAAGGTCAGCTAGTTCTGTGGAATTTCTTATTCCTGTGTATAAAATTATTATATCTCATTAATATTATAGTCCTTGTAATTCAAGGTTTTTAGGGTAATTTAATATTACTAAACACTTACCACTACTCAAATTTCTTTTACCACTATCTTGTATCAATTTCCAAGGTATTATTTAGCGGATCAGACCGTTGTATATTCAAGGGGCTCCTTTAAAAAGTACGAACGCCTTTCATCAATTGGGTTTCGTATTCCTAATGAAATCAAAAAAACATTTTTTGTGTATAAAGGGAATGCTAAATGTTACCCTATGACGTTTTTTAATAAGTTCATTTGATATACCTTGGACTACTTTACAGTTAGGGGCCCAACATTTTTTTATATATACTTTTAGCTATTTACCCCGGGTTGCTAAGATTAAATTTGTAACACTGCTCATAATTCAATCAAGCGGACTGGTCTTCCATTACAGTACTAATGTATAACATACATAATTCCCAGGTTATATACCTCTACTCGACCTCAACCCTTCATTCGATGGACCGAAAAAAGTGCCCAAGTTGTTCACTACTTCGCTTGCTTTACACGCATTATTACGTCCTGTACTATAGCCGTTTCATCAAGCTAATGAATTCCCTCAATCTTACTAAAATAAAAAAGGGACCGTAAAGAAAACGCAATGTATTACACTCTATGAGCAATACAAACGCCCGTAGATATTTTTATTTAACACAAATTAGGGCGTATACTATAGTACTTCGCTGGCTTTACACGCATTATTACGTCCTGTACTACCTGTATAGCCGTTTCGTCAAGCCAGTGAATTCCCTCAATTTTACTAAATAAAAAAGGGACGGTAAAGAAAACGCAATGTATAAAACTCTCTGAGCAATACAGACGCCCGTAGATATTTTTAATTAACGCAAATTAGGGCGTATACTATTATATATATCTCATGTCTCTGACTCTTAAGCCGATTATATATAGCGAGTTTGCAAAGTATGACCAACGAGCACCTTAATTTGACTCAGTTGTATACTAATATGCATCTATCTCGAGCTCTCTAGCTATCCATACACACCGGGTTGCAAAACCTAAACACCGAGTACCTCGATATTACTCAGTTAGAAACCGCAAACCACCTACCGCATTAAATATACACTGACAAGCTAATTTTAAAGGACGGTAACCGTTCAGTCAGACTCTCACCTAGATCCTTGGAGCATCATTCCGTCTACGTGGGGTTTCTGGTATAATTGTTGAACCACCGAACGCAGTGCTCCCTTTATTTATACGTCACTACCACGTCGCCCGTAATAATTACTTTTATGGCCGCCATTTTGGTAGTTTTACTTTAACCGATACACCAGTATCATGATATTCCCACTACGGTGTATAGCATTCTCTATATGATATAGCTGCCACTAGAAATATTTCTAATCCCCAAACTTGGCGTTCTCGATGTCCATACAAGATATCTCGCGCTCTATAGCTTACTTTATAGAACGCGTTACAAAGTCTTATACAACGTTTAACTCGATTATGTACCGCGGTATATATGTCTTTATCCCTATCGAGTGACTAGTTCTATATTAAGGACATTGATCGTTCAGTAAAACTACTACTGTATTTACTAGAGCAGCTTACCGTCTCGCCAGGGGTTCTAGTGAGATATTGACTCACCGCAATTATCAATCTGTTAGTGCAACTGCGTCGTCTCCGCTTGTGAATACGTAAACAACAAACACTTAAGTAGTCTTACTCATTATGCGTACGTATACGGACTGGATGTTCAATGTTTCCAAAAAATATTTTAATTAAAAAACCCTCCATAGTTCATAATCTTCCATATTAATAATTGCGTACCATAAACAAAACGCATACTATTCCATTAAACCTCACCTAAGTGTATTCACTCACCGTATACCCAAATGTAGTATGTATACTGAACCAGATCTGTTTACAAACAATACGACCCTCTCATCTATACTATGCATTTCTTACGTAATAACAACCAAACCTATGATCTACCTTTTTTATCCTCTTCGCTGTTCAATTCAATTAATGAGTCAGTTACACAGAAATCATCAGACTTCATAATAGATACCCAACACAAATACAGTATCAACCAAATAACTATTCTAATTATTCATCAGAGAAGTTACATTTGCAACACGGACCCTCAATGTGGGGTCACTAGTTTTGTTCAGGTAAAACATTTTCATCATCTAATTAATCTTTCCCACTCCTCTCTACTATTCAAGCCCTGATGGTAGGTCTTGAATTTAGACATAAAAAACTGTTCTCATTGTTTCCTCCTTTTTTCTATATCGCCTCCACGTGTAGATATCTTAACTTTTTCCAAAATAAACCATCTCATATCACCTTCACTGTGGTTATTATCAACCCAATGGTCTACAAGTGGGGCATTTTTCTTCCTATTTTTCAAGGCTGATCTGTGTTCAGTTAATCTCATTCTAATTTCACGGCTTGTTTCACCTACATATCCTTTCTGACAGGGACAAATGATTAGATATATAACATTTCTTGTTCTACAATTGACCATGTCATTCATCCAGTGTGTGATACCATTAAGCACCACCTTCTGTTCTTTTACTATTGATTTACAGTGTGTACATGTACTACATGGAAAATTGCCCTTTAGTTTTGAGCCATCTGTTATGCTCCTCTGATTTTTATTATTGGGTTCTCTATATGTCTTTACCAAATGATTGCGGATTGTTTTATTCCTCCTATACGCATAGATCGGTTTCCGAAGAGGAGTTGTCCCAATCTTGTTTAAAAGATACCAATTCTTACTTATCTAATTTTTCAATTTATTGCTCACACTATTATAATTTGTAACCATTACTATCCCTTGTTCCGAGTCCTTTATGTTATTCTTTCCTTCAAAAAGACTCTCACGGTTATAATATTTTGCTCTCTTATAGGACTCCCTCACCAATCTTTTAGGATAACCTCTAGACAGTAATTTATGTTGTAGGTTATCTGCAAGAACCTCAAAATCCTGCCTATTACTACAATTGCGTTTAATTCGTAAGAATTGGCTAAAAGGGATACTATCCTTTTGGCATTTAGGATGGTTACTCATATGGTGTAAGATAGTATTTCTATCTGTTGGTTTTGTATATAGTTCTACTGATAGAAAAGCATTCTGTTCTTTAATTCTTATATCTAAAAAGTCCACTGAACTTTGACTCATACTTGACGTAAATTTCAAATTAGCATCACCACAGTTTAACCACTCTAAAAAAGACAAAAGGTCACTAAACGCAATTGTAGCATTCCCTTTATACACAAAAAATGTTTTTTTGATTTCATTAGGAATACGAAACCCAATTGATGAAAGGCGTTCGTACTTTTTAAAGGAGCCCCTTGAATATACAACGGTCTAATCCGCTAAATAATACCTTGGAAATTGATACAAGATAGCGGTAAAAGAAATTTGAGTAGTGGTAAGTGTTTAGTAATATTAAATTACCCTAAAAACCTTGAATTACAAGGACTATAATATTAATGAGATATAATAATTTTATACACAGGAATAAGAAATTCCACAGAACTAGCTGACCTTTCAGGGCACGTGCAGTCATTTGAGTGCTCATTGAGTAAGTATAAGGATATAGTTGCCACCTATTGGATATGGTCTAAAAAGAGTATTTATTGTAAATAATAAAATAAAAATTCTGTAGGTGGTGGTCCTCATTAACTAAAGATAACTTGAGGAGAGAGGATGGAGTAGTGATACAAGTTCATCCGTGGTATCGATAACGCCCTATAAAGTACTCTAAGGGTAAGAGATCCTACCAACCATGATTATAAACTATAGTAAACTTTGGTTAATAATGGACATAGGAACAATTAAATTTTCCATTTTTTATAGTGTGTAACATGTTTAAAAGGAGGTCGCATGTGTAATATACCTAGGAGGCACTGAACTAATATAATAAATGAAATAGTTTCACACACGTATATTTTGAATTTAATTGTAATTATTATTTATTTTTATAGATACTTGATCTGGTTTTGTGAAAATAAAGTCCATGTTTTTAAATCTGAGTCCTGAGGAAGGTGTTTAAGAACTTTCAGATACACCGAAACGCGTCGACATTTGGACAATAATAAAGTTTTGTTTTTATTGAATATTTGCAATTTGCACATGATAGCTCTATACACCCTGTATTGGAGTATATATCAGAGGAGAGTATAGTACCCGATAAGGTTCTGAAACTGTAAAGTATGATAATATTCTTGGTGTAGAATGGATATAGGCAGGAATTTATTGAAATAGGTAAGCCTGGATGTAATTCAAAGTAATATCTAGTCAATTTTTACTTCGATATCAGTTGTCTTTGCAATTACAGGTCTATGTGTTTAAATGATTTTTATTCAATGTTTTTATAATATGGTTTTAACTGCATGATTACATATGGTTTTTAAATGTTAAGCTCTGATCGATAAAGTGATAAATAAAGACAAGAATGGCAAAATGAATTACGTTGTGTGATACTAAATAAGAATTAAAATTCTATTACTGTTGGTTCAGGTTAAACTAATATAGATCTCCGTATTAGAAATATATTACGACACAGAAGGGAATTTTGTTTTTCTCTTATTTAGTTCAGAGACAGGTACTTTATAAAAAATCATGAAGATAAAAAATGTCGCGCTGACCCTTAAGGCAACACTTGTTGAAAATTAATACATCATGCTGCATTTTAGATTAGAGCGGAAAAAAGACCTGCTAAAAGCCTTGTGCTTCCTTTATTACATGAGAGCTCCCCAGAACAATGTCCGTACCAATTAATAAGCATACACGCTCAGATATTGAGCTAGCAGTCATGCTCTGCAACATCGGGGTTAGGCACATATAAATCAATAACAAATACCATTGATTTGACAGATATTAAACGCAAACCATATGCCAGTGTAAATACAGTACTTTAAGATACACCCAATGCATACATGTATATATATATGTTTGAAGGTACTCCGTACTTTTTTAGCTAAACATACACATATATATGTATTTTTGTATATGCTCCAGGGACCCCGTACCTGAGCGGGGATTATTCAGTGCTTATGACTATTGATGAGTATCCCTTGGAAGAGAGCCATATTTCCAGATCCTAAACCCACTTCATTTATTATTGTGCGAGGGTGCCCAGTTGAATGTACAATCTTTCAAATGACTAATTGTCTCAGTATTGTAGTACAACAATTTTCATTATCCATTACTGTAAATGTAGATCAAATCAAAAAAGTGTTTTAATAATCTGACATATCTAAAACTCAATTGCATTAAATATCTTGCTAAAATAGGCAACGCTTACCAATTCCTGGTGCCTCAGCTTCTTGGTAGAAAAACTGAAGAGTTCGCTTGCCACCCTTGTCAACAAAATCATCAAAAGGCTGAAGCTGTTAAGACAAAAAATAATTCATCAATATCTTCTAAACTCTGTTCTTCCAGTCTTTATATAGCTAGTCTGCCATCATCAGTTCAGTCTTAAGATCTCAAAGCCATGTACGAACACAAAATTCCCATTGGCACATTCAGACTTTTTTTATTTATTTTTTTAACTATGACTTTTTCAACAATTGAGCAATATAACTCATCAATCAACTATACAAAAAATAACTACAATGTAGAGGAAAGTGATAAACAACGAGAAAAGAGTGGAAGAGAACACATTACCCATGGAACAAAATGCAGCATTATTTTAACTGCCTCAAACCTCAATATATATTTTTAGACAAGTCAACATATCGGGAGAGAAAAACAAAACCAAGTTAAGTCTTTTTGTTTTTTTTTAAAGATCTTTTTATTAACAATCACTCAAGACAACTTTACATACACAGATAATGCAAAGTAGTACACATATTTTACGTCAATTAACTTAAGTGCTCCATAGACTAAGGACGTGCGGTGCCCGCACCTTACCGGAATACAAACTCGGGTGCCGGCTCGTCAGCACCTACCGGGTACCCGAGTTTGTATTCCGGTAAGGTGCGGGCACCGCACGTCCTTAGCCTATGGAGCACCTCTCCACCATATACTAGGCCGTCAGGAAGCAGTCTCAACTATTTAGTTGTAGCCCACCAGTAGTTGTCACAGGTTTGGGCCTGCCCCGATCCCCACAGAAGGTGACTTACCCTCTGTACCAAATCATTTTTTTCTATTATTTTTTATCACGTGCATTATACCACACTTCACGCTCACCTGGTCCTGAAGAAGCACCGCGGATCCTACGGGACCTTATAGGCGCGAAACATGTCGACCGTTTGAGTTACCCTAGGCACATTACGCTTTACGGGTGACACCTGACCTACGGGTTTTTTACCTTGGCAAGGGCACCGCCATATTAAAACATATTTCATTGGTAGCCCTTAGTCAATTTTAATCACTACACGCACTTCTTACACTTTGACTTAGGACTCCCCCCCGCACACCCACATGCACCAAATGGCAGTTCGCAAAAGATCTCCGACAAAGTGACCCTTCGGGGGACCCGTTGGGCATTGCAGCGCCGGCCCGACGAGGAGCAACTGCCCGATGATGAAGCATGACATCCTTCGGGGTGTGTGAGGGCAACAAGGAACAAGACTTGTTCCTCCCTGTCACTAGCGAGTCCAAAGCCTAGGTTCCCTATTTCCCTTTCTCCTCTTTTGTCTTCTTTCATAATAAAGGGAGTGAGTGACACTTTGCACACCTCCCTAGGAACAGTGCCCCCACCACATTATATTTACAGTATTTAGATATACAATGGCCCAATCGGTATAAGAGTGTTTTTAACCTGTGGAGAATACGTAACTGAATGAGACGGAATCGGGGCCCTTATAGCTACTTCCCTCAGACTCTGTACTACCTCCTCCCAGTCGTATTCTTCTAGAAGTCCTAGCTCCATTTTCCAAGCCATTCTCAGAGAGTCTATCGGATTAGGTGAGTTGTACATGATTTTCTTATACGTTAGTGAGGTGGCCCTGGTTACCATTGGATCCATTAATAGTCTGTCTTCCAATGGTGAGTGGTCCGGCAGTGTTTCCTCTTCCCTGATATGTTGGTGTAGAGCGTGGCCTAGTTGTATATACTTGAATCTTTCTGTGTCTGCCATTTCGTATTCGATTTTTTGGTTTTCGAAGGTGAGCTGTGCCTTTCCCCTCCAAATATCTCCAAAGCTTTCAATCCCCAACAATAATAATTTTTTTAATCCTTCATGGCCCCCACATCCCTCAAATGGTCACTATCCCACAGTGGAGTCTTCCCGTCAGCTTCCCTTCCAGCCTATGTGTTTGGACGTTTCACGCCAAGCTCGCACTACTGTCTGCATGTGTGGTGGGAGCTGTTTTTCTCTACTTCTACAGTATAATGCTGCTAGATAGCCCCTTTCTCCCATAGCCCAATGGTGTGCTCGAAAGGCCAGATCGCTGCGATTGGTGAATGCCCATTCATTTACTACTATCAGTTGTGGGGCCCAATAGTAATATTGAATGTCTGGAACTGTGAGCTCTACTTCATATAACCCGCTGGAGTTTACAAAGTGTTATTCTGGAGCTACATCCGTCTCATAGGAGTTTTCGCAGTTCGCTATCGATACCCTGAAACACTGTCCTAGGTTTTTGTATGGGGTATTTTGTAAGGCGTAGAGTAGCATAGGTAAAGACATCATTTTAAAGATCACTGCCCTGCCCATCAGGGACACCAATGGTTTTCTCCATCATTCCATGTCGTTCTTTAGTCGCTGTATCTGAGGATACAGATTATCTGGTAAGAAGTCCTCCTCTCCCGTGGATATCTTAAGACCCAGGTATGTAAACTTGTTTTTGAATACTAGTGGTGTTGTATCCGTCAGTCTCTGAGGGATGTCACCCGTCAAGGGGAAGATAAGGGACTTGTTCCAGTTTATCGTATACCCTGAGTAATTACCGAATAATTGTAATATATGGAGAACCCTATGTACTGACCAGTATGGGTTAACCAAATATAGGAGTATGTCATCTGCATACAGGGATATTCTGTCCTCCCAGTCGCCTCCACCCTGTATGCCCGATATTATTGGATCGTTGCGGGCTCAGGCTGCCAAGGGCTCTAGTGCCAGGGCAAAAATCATCGGAGAAAGCGGGCAGCCCTTTCTGAGTGGGAAGGGGCGAGATACCTCCCCGTTAACCCTTACCCTAGCATGCGGGTCTTGATACAGGAGCTTTACCCACGCACAGAAGCTGGGTCCGAAGCCCAATCTGTACAGAGCTGCGAACATGAACTGCCATTCAATACTGTTGAATGCCATTTGCGCATCCAGGGAGAGGAGCACCACCTCTTCAGTGTGTTTCGTTCTTGTCCAGTGCAGCACCCCATATAGTCTTCATAAGTTAAGCCGCGTGCCCCTATGGGGCATGAACCCCAATAGGTCCGGATGCACCAGTGTGGAGATAACCACAGGATCTGGTCGCCAGTCCCTTTGCCAGCACTTTTGCCTTGATATTCAACAACGATATGGGCCTGTATCACCCACAATCGACAGGAGGTATACCTTTTTTTGGGATCACCACCATCGTTCCCTGTAACCTGCGCGCATGCGCGCGCGCGCACTGTGCATTTCACCAGCACGCACAGACTCTTGCAAAGCGTGCATGTAGTTGATTAACGTGCACCAGCCACGGCCTTTAAATTTGAGCGCAATGAAAGGTGTGGTCTTTTCTTAACTTTGAAGTGCAGTGGTATTACGGCACAGGCCCGACTTTCAGGTTACTCTTGCCATAGGCCTGTGGAATGCCTCGGGGGGGGCTAATTCTTCCAGCAATAGGCAGAGTGGAGTTGCAGGGGCTCTAAGAAGGGGTGAAAAAAACAACAAAGCCTCATTAAGACGAGAATGGCCTTTTAAAGACCTGTGAAGTACTCGGTGCTGCTGGCAGCTCAAGAACTGTCTGTGTGTGCCCAGGAAGCTGTCTCAGCCCGGGCTGGCACACACGACGGGTGGGGGGATGGGGGGGGCTGAAGCCCTTTGAGCCCTATGGGCGTTACACGCCTGTTCACAATGTAGGATCGGGGCTGCTTTTCACTTACATTTTTGAAAGTGTGCTGCACAAATGCCTCTCTCTGGTCGATGCTGCTAAAAATAAAATAATTAAATTGTTATGTTTTCCCATCGGACTGGGAGCTGGTTCCATGTACTGACCAGCATGAAGACGTTGGTGAATAGTGCTGTTATTCAAAAGCTCACAACTGATTTTTTAATGTTTTCTTTGTTTCACATAACACAGGATGGATTAATACCGTTGCCGCGTGTGTGTTCAATCAGGGCCAGCTTTAGGACGTTAGTGCAGTCGCCCCTGGCACTGACCTTGTGATGTGTTTGGGGTGGGGTCACTGTGTTTTTGCAATACATTTTGAGTTTGAAAGCGGGTGCTGCTAGTTTCCTTGGGTGGCCATCAGTCTTGAGGCAACATTAAAAATGTCAAGATAATGACAGTGATTAATGCTCCTGCTGGAACCCTCAATGGGTTCATGTGCCTGCTGCAAAGAACGTGTGACCGACATGTACCATGATCACAGAACTGACTGTGAGTGAACGAACAATGAGTAGACCTATAAAAAAATAAATGTATGCCAGAGATAAGCTTTGGAGATGTGAAGGGTACTGTTGGAGGATGGTAGTAAGGGAATTCATGGAGAAGGTGGTCAGTTGGGGGCTGACAAAACGATTGTCACACTGGGCGCCAGCAGCGCTAAAGCCTACCTGTTTTTCAGCCTCATCCAGTAGTCCCTGCGTTACATAACCCACCACCATTTGCAGCAGAAAGAATAGCTCTTACCATAGTTTTCAGGGTAGCATGAATACATTACGTCATCACAGACTAGAAGGTCTGCTTGTTCTATTGCAGTATCACAAGTACAAGGTATTACCAGGGCCACTGGAATTATGCTTTATATTTGCATAATTATGGATTTGCCACATAATCCATCATCTGAAACAGAAATCTGTAGATTTAAACCAAATAAAAATAGTTTCTAGCTTCAACAAATCAAAAGATCAAAAGTTACTAAAAAAGTTGAGACATATGTTTGCGTGCATGGAAGGCCCTTCGCACAGGTTGGCTGGGCATCTTTCAGTTGCTTACGTCTGTATTTGGTTTCTCTACCGGTCCTAAGGAGGTGAAATATTTGCGAAGACAGGATTACCATGTATAAAAAAATTATAAAAGAATGAAGTAACACTATGAAAGCATGTGCTGTATTATCCCACATAATTTGCCTATTCTTCTTCCATAATTTAGCCGACACTGCTGCATAATTTGGTGCTTTCCTCTGCTGCAGAATTCCAGGGGCCCTGGGCCCCAGCTTTTGTACAGTACACAATGTGCCATTACTATATTTCCATTGAATGTATAGACACTGACAAACGTTCTCTCACACATTTTCACTCACCTTCTCCTACAGTCTTGCACCACATATACACACCTTCAGGTCATATACTGTCTGTGTCTGGGAATGCACCCTGCATTCAGACAACTCACTCCTCATTCTCGCCCTTCACTTTCCCGCTCACCCTGCACTCACAGTGATTACAATGCACTCACACTGATCACCATGCACTCACACCATTCATCCGCTCACCCTGCACTCACAGTGATCACTCTGCACTCACAATACACTTGTGCTGTTCACCCTGTACCTCACCCTGCAGTCACAGGAGCACACTACTCACCCTGCACTCTTGTGATACTTCACTCACCTGTGCCCCTCACTGCTCAATCTGCAATCTCACTCAAACAAGCCCATCACTAACCATGCATTCATTCGTCCCACTCTGCACTTACATCCGCACCCAAATTCATATGGTCACCTCACTCACCCTGAAGTCACTCCTCTTACCCTACTCTCACACTGTTGCATCGCTCACCGTGCACTCACATGGGCACTCCTGCCACCCACACAGCGCAGAGGGTTAATGTGCCTGCTACAAAGAACGTGTACCATGCAGATCACAGAACTGAGTGTGGGTAAACTAGGAGCAGCGCTATTAAAAAATGAAATGTTTGTCAGAAAGTTGCTATAGAGAGTTGAGGTGCATTGTTGGTGAGTGGTAGTGAGGGAATTCATGGGGAAGGAGGAAATGGGGCGGGGGTGCCAAAAAAGACTGTTGCACCGTGTGCGACCAGTGCTAGGACCAGCCCTGGCTGGGAGTGTTAGCCCCCCGAAGTTCAGGACTAGTTGCTCCCCTGATCACAGCGTCCGTCATGGGCTGCATTGTAACATAAATTCTTTCAAAAGGCAAACCATCAGCCCCACATTTAGAAAAGAAATGCAGCAAGTTTTATATAGTTCGAACTCAACCCAAAAGTATTGGAGCGATTTAAATGATTTACTTAATTATTTTTGTATGCATGGGGTGATTAATTGATTTGCTGAGAATCACAGGATGTTAATCTGACCCGAGACTCAAAACCCATCTCCTATCAATCAATCAGGTGTTTGTTAAGCGCGACTACTCACCTGTAAGGGTCTCAAGGCGGGGGGGGGGGGAGTGTGCAGGTTCCAGTCCATCAAGGAGGGGGTCTGTCGAAGAGCCAGGTTTTGAGGTTTCTTGCGAAGATGGGGAGCGATGTTGTCTGTCTGAGGTGGAGCGGAAGGGAGTTCCAGGCTCTGGCCGCGAGGAAGGAGAGGGAGCGGCCTCCCGATCTGGTCTTTCTGGTGCGGGGGACCACGGCATAGGAGAGCTGGGCTGATCGTAGGGTCCTTTGGGGTGCGTGGAATTTGAGTCTGCTGTTCAGGTATGCTGGTCCGGTGTCGTGGAGGGCCTTGTGTGTGTGGGTGAGAATCTTGAAGGTGATTCTAGCCTCGATGGGGAGCCAGTGGAGTGTGCGCAGGTGCTGGGAGATGTGGCAGTGTTTTGGCAGGTTGAGGACCAGTCTTGCGGCGGCGTTCTGGATGTTTTGTAGCTTGCGGGTGAGGTTTTTGTTTATTCCGGCGTAGAGTGCGTTGCCGAAGTCGGGTCTGCTGGTGACGAGGGCGTGAGTGACGGTCTTTCTGTGCTCAAGGGGGATCCATTTGAAGGTCTTACGTAGGAGGCAGAGGGTGTGGAAGCAGGAGGATATGACGGAGTTGATCTGGCAGTCCATTTTGAGCTCGGAGTCCAGGATGATTCCAAGGTTGCGTGCGTGGTCCGTGGGGGTGGGTGGGCTTCCGAGAGCGGGGGCCACCAGGTGTCATTCCAGGCGTCGGGGTTTGGGCCCATGATGAGTACTTATGTTCTGTCGGTGTTGAGTTGTAGGCAGCTGCATTTCATCCATTTGGCGACAGCTTCCATGCCTTTTTGAAAGTTGTGTCTGGCGGTGTTGGGTTTGTTGGATAAGGAGAGGATGAGTTGGGTGTCGCCTGTGTATGACACAATGTTGAGTCCGTAGGTTCTGACGTTGGGGGCGAGCGGAGCCCTGTAGACGTTGAAGAGCGTGGGGCTGAGGGAGGACCCCTGGGGGACTCCGCAGGTGGTTGGTTTAGGGTCCAAGAGGAAAGGGGGGAGTCTGACCCACTGCGTTCTGCCGGAGAGGAAGGAGTGGATCCAGTCGAGGGCCTTGTCCCGGATCCCTGCGTCGTGGAGTCTGCGTATTAGGGTGCGGTGAGAGACTGTGTCGAACGCCACTGAGAGGTCGAGGAGGATGAGGGCTACTGTTTCTCCTCTGTCCAGTAGGGAGCGGATGTCGTCTGTTGCAGCGAGGAGGGCGGTTTCTGTGCTGTGGTTTTTTCTGAAGCCGGATTGGGAGGAGTCGAGGATGTTGTGCTCTGCGATGAAGGTGGCGAGTTGGCTGTTGATGGCTTTCTCAATGACTTTCGCTGGGAACAGGAGCAGGGAGATGGGTCTGTAGTTCTTGAGGTCGGTGGGGTCTGCTGAGGGCTTCTTCAGGAGGTGGTTGATCTCTGCATGTTTCCAGTCGTCGGGGAACGAGGCGTTCGTCAGGGAGCGGTTGATGGTGTGGTGGAGCATGGGTGCGATGGTGTCGGCGGCTCTGTTGAAGATGTGGTGGGAGCAGGGGTCCGTGGGGGCCCCGGTGTGGATTGACTTCATTGTCTTCAGTGTGTCTTCGGTGGTGAGGGCTGTCCAGGTGTCAATCGTTGGCTTCAGGGTGTCGGGGTGGCTGGTGAGGGTTCAGTGTGTTGGTTGTCTTCGTCGAAGTTGTCGTAACTTTCCTGATTTTGAGGTGGAAGAAGGTGCTGAGTTTGTTGCAGAGGTCTTGTGAGGGAGGGATGTCAGTAGACTCGCTGGTGGGTTGGGCGAACTCCTTGATGATGCTGAAGAGTTCTTTGCTGTTGTGCGTGTGTGGAGATTCTGTCTTCAATTGTTTTTTTTCTCGTTTTTCTGATGAGTTGGTGGTGGGCGTTGGTGGCGGCTCTGAAGTCGTTGTGGGCCTCTGTGGATTTGGAGTTCCTCCAGGCCTTTTCGAGGCGGCGGCACATGCGTCTGGACTCTCGAAGTTCGGTGGTAAACCATCTGGCTTTCCTGGCGTGAGTGTTGTTGTTTTTCTTGAGGGGGGCTATGGTGTTGGCGCTGTCGGAGATCCATCTGTGCAGAGTTCGGGCTGCGGTGTTGGGGTCGTCGTCTTCCGCTATGGTTGGGGTGGGGTTGCTGAGTGAGAAGGTGAGCTGGTCATTGGTGATTTTGGTCCAGTTTCTTCGTGGGAGCAGGTGCTGGTGTCTGTGGATGGTGGGTGTTCTGAAGGTGAAGTGGACGCATCAGTGGTCTGTCCATGGGAGTTCGGTGGTGTGGCTGAAAGTGATGGAGTTTCCTGTTGTGAAGAGGGGGTCGAGGGTGTGTCCTGCTGAGTGCGTGGGTTCAGTCACGATCTGGCGGAGTCCAATGTTGTGGAGGTTGTCCAGGAGGGATGTGGTGTTGGGTTGTCGAGGTGGAAGTTGAGGTCTCCCAGCAGGGTGTAGTTGGTGGATGCGTTGGCATGCGGGGAGATGATGTCCGTGATGGAGTTGGCGAATGGTCCGCAGGGTCCAGGGGGTCGGTAGATGAGGGTTCCCCGGAGGGTGGTGGTAGGGCTGGCCAGTATCTTGAAGTGAAGGTGTTCCATCAGGTCTGTGGGCTCGTCGGGGAGTGTGCTCAGGCGGAGGGTGGATTTGTGGACGATGGCGATTCCTCCTCCCGGGCGGGTGGGGCGGTCCTTCCTGGAGATCTTGTATCCTTGGGGAATGGCGATAGCGTTGTCCGGTCCCGAGGTGGTGTTGGTCCAGGTTTCGGTGAAGAATGCTACGTCCGGGGTGGTGCTGTCGAGGAGGTCCCAGATTTCGGTGGCATGTTTGTGGAGTGATCTGACGTTGAGGAGGATGCATTGCAGGGTCTTCGGTATGGGTGTGTTCTTGCGGGCGGGTTGTGCTGGGTCGGTGTTCCTGGTGGTGCTGCAGGTGTGCCGGCAGCGGTGACAGATGAAGGGTCCGTGGGTGTCGGCTGGAGATGCTAGCTTGCAGTTGTTGTTGCGGCCTGGGTTGAGTGCGTGGAGTGCCGTTGGGTCGTAGCGTTGGCGGTGCGGAGGTCCAGGGTTCCTGGCGCTGGTCGCGGTCGGGTCGCGGACGGACGCAGACGGGCTTGCCTTCGGCGCGCCAGCGGCACGGCCGTGCAGCGGCCGCCATTAAGTAGGGGTCGGGGAGGGCTGGACAGCTGGGAGGCGGGAGCAGGGAGGGGAACTGGAACGGGCTGGTCGCGCTGGGGGGAGGGGCCGCGGGGGCAGCAGCGGCGGGAAAAACGGGGGAAAGGAGGCCAAAAGAGTGAGGAAAAGTGAAATAAAGAGAAAAAGTGCAAAAGAATAACGGGTGAAACGGAGCAGAAAGCAGAGAAAAAGTGATGAAAAGACTGAAGGGTGAAGAAGCTAGAGGGTGACACGGAGCAGAAGGAGAGGATGAAGGGGGCAGAAAGCAGAAAGAGGAGCGGAGCGAGAGAAGGAGTCAGAGGTCCACTGGACCACCAGGGATGAGGCGCAGGTATAACCTGCGGGTGGAGGAGTGCCTCGAACACTAGCACTACGGGAGTGCAGGGGCTCACAGAGGGCCTCACTTAATGGTGGAGCTGCGAGGGTGGGAGAGCAGTTTCACTGCAGCTCGAGCATTAAGCCACAACCTCTACCACAAGAGCAGAAGCATTTTCAATTTTATATACAACTTTATGCAACAAACAACCATTGACAAAGCCAATAGTCCTGGCTTCTTGTAGGTGTAATGTTACTTGTATTATATATCTGGATGCAATGACAGAAGAAGCAAAATATCAGTCAGGTGGCACACTATGCTAAACACAGATTTTTAGCTTAATTGCTATTAAGCCATGCCCTTAATTGCATCGGTCACGCCCCTTTGAGAGACCCCCCTAATTTTTTCATCCCACTTAAAGCCCTGGTCTACATGTGCGGTTGGGTTCTTGGCGCACATAGCCTTGGCTGCAGCGCACAGAGACCTTACTCTGCCGCACACAGAGGAAAAGAATTAGAGGGAACATTGATCACCACTATTGTGGCTGTGCGCTGGTCCCGGGGCAATTCCCCCCTTTTCCTGGATTCTTTATACATATTTAATAGATGTGGGCGATTTTACTTGCTACACTCTTACATAGTTCCACTGGCAGCCCATTAGGGCCAGTCGCCTTTCCCAATTGTAGATAGGTGAGGGCACTCACTATCTCTTCCACAGTGAAGTCTTGCTCTAGTGCCTGTCTATCTTCTACCGATAGTGTGCGGAGATTGATCTCTCGCAGTAGTTTGACACAATTCACTGTGGAGCGCTTCGAGGAGGGGGTATAAAGTGTTTCATAGTATTGGGCAAATGCCTCTGCTATCTCCTTGCCTTTGCGGTGTATTTCTCCCCCTGAGGTGTGAATTTCCAGAATCCAGCTTCTATTCCTGTCTCTTCGCTAAAGCCAAGCAATTATTTTGTTGGCTTTATCGCCTACATCATATAGTTTTCTCTGGATTGAACGTGCTTGCGCTCCCCCAAGTCTTTTAGTTCCTGCCTCTTAAGCCGAAGTCTCTGCATCGTAGACTCATCTGAGTCCCTCCTTTCCCAAGTTCCTCTCTCCAATCAGCTTATCTCTCTTTCAAGCTCTTCCGACTCTCTGGTCTGCTCTTTCTTTTGAATGCCTATTTGTGCCTGGACGTATCCTCTAATCACAGTTTTATATGCCTCCCACTCGGTGGAGACCGACTCCACTCATCCCTCATTATCTTGGAAGTTTTGTGTGGTACATGCCTGTACCTTTTGCACAAATTGTTTGTTCTTAAAGTGCCATAGATCTAGTCTCGGGGGCAAAATGACGCTTCCTACTGGTCCCTGTAACTGTACTTCAACCGGGGAGTGGTCCGAAATATCTGTGCTTTGTGTATTGCGCCTCGAAAATAACCCGCCTGCATCCTGAGTGTAAAAAAATAGTCTAACCGGGAATGACTATTGTGTGCGGCTGAGGTATATGTATATTGCCGGCTGTCCGGTTGTGGGCATGCCACCGATCAATCATACCCATCGCTTCTCTGAAACACTCCAGTGCCGCTTTTCCGGTTGCCCCCATGGCCCCTGTCAATCTATTTATCTGCGGGACCATTACTGCGTTCATGTCGCCCCCAAGGATGAGCGTGGCTAGGGGCATTTCAGATAGGGTATTCCCCAGTGCTGAAAGGGTTTTGCTATGCAGCTTTGGAGGAACATACACTGAGCAGAGAGTTAGTGTTTTCCCTTCCCATGTGCCAGTCAGCGCTACATACCTTCCCAAATTATCATACCAGCACCTACTCATGATAAATGGGACTGATGACCTAATTAGTATTCCGGCTCCCCTAGATCCCAAAGAATACCCTGCATGCTCTTGGAGTTTGTATCCATGCCTGTAAAGAGCTTTACAGTGATTGCCCCTCAGATGGGTCTCTTGGAGTAGTACTACGTCTGGGGTATGTCGATATAGGTATTGTAATACCAACATGCGTTTTATCTTACTGCCCATTCCATTGACGCTCCATGTCAAGATTTTCAGTGTCATAGTGGAATGGTGTTCGTGTTTTGGTGGCGAGGATTCATCAACTCGTGTGGTCGACAGCCCCGTGAGTCCGCCTTCCTACAGCTCTGTGTGCTAACTAGGAGGACCCTTTCTTTTACATGCCGGTTCGGGTCAATGTGTTCTCGTGTAGGTCTGTGTCGAAAGTATCTGAGCATATAAGTAACAACTATAACATAAACCCACCCAGCTTGGCTAATTACTGTCCCCTGAACATATACCCCCACCCTGCTTCCCTGCTTGGCAGGTCTAAAACCACCCGCCACCCCAACTTGCAGAGAGCCTGTCGCCCCATGTAAACCTGCTTCACACTGGGGTAGGCTGGAGTCCCCTGTTGGCCCCAGTATCAATAATGCAACCAGCCAATCCTTACTTATTTGTATCATTCCCTTGCATGGAATCCTGTATCAGGCCCCCCCACCCCGGATCTTCTTCAATTCCCTCGGGTCCCTCTCACCGATTCAACAGAGGCAGAGTAATTACAGCGGGGTCCGTCTACGTCTGGACCCAGTTCAGCTCCTTAGAGGGATTAACCTCTCCGCCAGTGGATTCTGGTTCAATGTGCCCTCATGCTTCCCCCGAGGCCTCTGGCCCAGTTCTCTCTTCTCTGTCACTCCCCCTGAGCACGGGGGTCTCTGCTGATCTCTAGCTTTTGGTGGCTTCTGCTTTACCACTCTCCACCCCTCCAGCCACTCCCAGGCTTTCTCTGGTGTGGAGAAATGGCGGGATTTCCCTTGAGCCATTATTCGCAGCCGTGCAGAATAGAGCATCATGTATTTGATTTCTTTATTCCGCAGCTCTCTCTTCACTGCTTCGAAGTTGCGATGCAGGTTTTGTACTTGTAGGGTAAAATCGGGGGGAAAAAACGAATCATTGTGTTTTCATCTAGGAGGTCCCATGGGACCTTGCTGCTTGTAATATTGTGTCCCTGTCACTGTAATGAAGGATCCTGGCGATAATTGTTCGAGGTGGCGCTCCCGGCCTCGGTTTTGGGATGGGGGCTCTATGTGCCTGTTCGATGGTGAAGAAATTTGACAATCGCTTAGGGCGTAGGTGGTTAAGGATAAGATCTTCCAAGAATAGATCCACACTAGGACCCTCCAGTCCCTCTAGAACGCCCAGCACCCGAATGTTATTTCAACGTGCTCACCCTTATTGATCCTTGAACTTTGCTGCCATCGCACCTTGTTGTTGCTTGAGGTGCTGTATTTGTTCCTCCAGTTTCTGTGTGGTGCTCTGCAGCTGTGTTATATTTTCTTCTGCATTCGTTACTTTTTTCGGATATTTTCCAGAAGTCTGCCCTCAACAGATTGACTTCTATGGTGACAGTGTCTATTTTGTGCTCGATAGTGCCTTTTAGGCCCGCTATGGCAGCCATAATGGCCATCAGTGAAGGTTAGGCCACCCCTGTTTCTTCCGTCTGGGCTCCTGGAGCCACTGTAGGGGGTTTTTGTGACTGCATATTTGTCCATCTTATTTGCTTGTATTACTGATGGGGTCTTTGGTTTCACCATTTCCTTTCGGGTCAGCAGCCGGGCGTGTTTAATTTTTTTCACCCCCCCCCCCCGTATCCCTTATCAACAGCTCTGGGCTTCTTTCGATCGTCTTACTAGATCCCAACCGGTGCCCTCTACCCCCCTCCCCTGACCGGAGGGTTGTATTTTCCAGGCGTCCTGTCGGCTTGCTCTCTTTTCACCTGTTTCTGCTCACTTCCTCCGGGCCACTCCTCAGTCCCGTTTAGCAGTCTCTTTGGCTGCTGATAGGAGGTCAATTCAGAGTTCCTGGTTTGAATGTCGCCTGGAGCACTTCTCGCCGACTGCTCTTCTGGTTTATCTACTCCCCGGTAGAGTAACTCCCTCCAAGCTTCTTCGGATATGTCTTGCCCCGCGTTGGGGTCATTCCACCGGGTGTGAGGAGCGCTCCGTGCACAGCCTCACCCTCTCTTCCCCTGAACACGTCCGATCCCCGTGAGTCTTAAGTATTGCCTCACGGATCGTTTCCCTCGGTACGGATCGGGCAGTTCACTGCTCACATGGTGGGGAGCCAGCCCCCCCACCCGCACCTTGTTTCCGATCAGTATCACGGGCCCTGAAGCCTCGTCTCCAGTGCTTAATTTGAGCCAGTGGTTTCCGGTGGTCACCACCGGCACTTAATTGCCCACACCGGTATTTCTGACTCTGCCACATGGTGGCGATGTGTGTCTAAGTTAAAGATGAGCACACAACAGTTGTTTATTAAATAAATAAACATTTAAAAGAACTAACACCTGCTGCCCAAGTCATTCCCATAGCTTTGGGGGCTTTGAATCGTCTGAACTGTCACGCTTGTAGGAGTGTGATGGTTAGTAGTTGCGGTGGTACTGTCATTGACAGGGTTGACAGGGGCAATGGGTGGTGCAAGCTGCAGTTACCTCCTGAGGAGGGCCCTGGCACTTTGTTTTTTTACAAATTAAGTACTGCTCGTCTCTCAGCCGCCCGCCGACCCGGGGCCTCCCGCAGCCGCGGCCCTGCCCCCTGGCCGCGAGTCTCCGGAGATGCCACGGCTGCAAACCGTTTGTTGACAGCTTACACGGTGTTCCAGACAAGTTCAATTACTCGTCGGGGTGCGGTGGTCACTGCTGCGTTTCTCACAGCTGCGCAGGTCCGGATTCATGAACAGATGTAAGGCTATGGCGCTATTAAGCCCAGAGCTCCTCTAGTGTGCGGCCATTGCAGGTGGCTCCAAGCCACGTCCTCAACCAAATTAAGTCGTAAGTATCCAAGTTGTCTTTCAATTTCTATAGCCCCTTTTCATGTAACAACTTGTCATTTAAGATACTTCAATATTTAATATGTTATCTAAAATAACTTTGTTTCTTTCCAAGCATTAAGAATTTCATTTTAGCGTCTATGTATTCTTTCTGATCACAACAGAGTTTCCATATTAGCTTCATACTTAAAGAGTTCCAGCTTCACAGACGTTTTAACACTGGATTCAAATATTACATTTAATCTTTCAAAATTCTCAGTCCAAAATCTGCTAACATCTGTGTTCAGATATTACACTAGGAGCATGTAGTCCAGTGGGACTTCCACATTATCAGATTTTAGTATTAGTATTATTACTAGTATTCTTTATAGAGGTAGTTGAAAAATGTATTTGCAGCATCTTTCCTCAGAATACATTGATACAGTGTATTGAAGTCTTACAACTCATTTCATAAGCTGCACATTGCTTTAACTCATCAGTAGGAAGAAATGTGATAATTTATAGTTTGTTAGACTTTGATGTACAGCTGAGCCACAAAAGTCAATTTCCTAAGTTATGTGCTTTATCCAGAGACATTTCGATTTAATCAATCATTTTTAGTGATGAAGATCCATGATTCTCTTTTGAAGTCAATTAGTACTGAAATCTTAGAAAATCAAACCTCAGTCTTTCGCCATTTACCTTCGTATTTAAGAAAGAATATATACTGCTGCCTCAAACAAAAGTATTATTTATTCTTAGAAAACAGCAGTTTTGCAGAAAACAATCTTGCTCAATGGAAGTATCCTGGTTTAAAACTGCCAAAAAAGCATCCAGTCCCGATAAACATCTGTGCCATATTTTATTTGCAGTTTTTATCACCCCATAATGTGGAGGTAAAACTGAGAGGTGATGATATTCAGGAATCTGTATGCATCTAGGAAGGTTTGTCATTCTCTTTACTTGCTGGAAAGTGAAAACCAGCAACATGAGTCACTGGAGCAAGGAGTCATTGCCAAAATAAGATGATAAGGATTCGGACTCTGTGTTTCTTAATACTTCAGGAATAAATTAATTGTGAGCAAAGATGGCGGCTGACTGACCGCTGCAAGAGGTGCCCTAATGCTCGCCTTCCAGGCAAAAAGAAGATGGTAAAGGCAACATGTTTAAAAACCCCTACCTCTCGAGCTTTTCGTGCCCCTGGTAGCAGAGAGGCTTGCAGTGGCTAGGATCGCGGACTTTAGTGTTGGCTGCTCTTCGAGAGGCTGGAACGGTGGTTAGAGCCCTGCGTGGAAGACTGGTGCGTTCCCTCACGATGGCCCCCAAAATAAACAGGCACCAACTGGCACATGCATCAAGGAAGGCTTTTGCGATTCCTTAATTGCGATTATTAAGGAATCGCAATTAAGGAATCGCAAAAGCCTATGCATGTAGGAATCGCTATAAAAATAGCGATTCCTAAACATTCCTTAATTGCAACTCGCAAATTGCGAGTCGAAATTAAGGAATGCCTTCCTATTCATTCCTATGGGCCTACAGGCCCATAGGAATGAATGGGAGATTGCATGCGCAATTTGCGAGTACCAGTAGGTACTCGCAAATTGCTCATGCAATTTCAGAGTGCAAGGGTGTCAAAATGACACCCTGTTGCACCCCTGAAATTGTGATGTGCACAAATGTTGCGCACACACATGTCCAAAGGACATGTGTGTGTGTTACCTATAACTTTGAAAAATGCACTTTAGTGCATTTTTCAACGTTTTGCAAATTACCATGAAGTTCAACTTCATGGTAATTTGCGCCCCTAGTAGCGAAATCGCTACTTCAAAGTGGTTCTTGCATTGCATTTAAGGAATCGCAAAATGCGATTCCTTAAATGCAATCGCAATTTGAGAACTCGCAATTAATTGCGAATTCTCAAATTGCGAGTGCCTTGACCCTTCATGCATCGCAAATGCCCTTTTTGCGGGCGCAAACGGCCGATTTTTGCGAATCGCACCGTTTGCGCTCGCAAAAATGGTTGATGCATGTGCCTGCAAGAGATGTATCGAAAGAGGCTGCTGCACCGGCGGCAGCAGGACGAGGGATGAGCAATCTCCGGCGCGGCAACCCGGCAAGGAAGACGGAGGAGGTAGATGTCCGTGCGGCCAAAGAAGGTCAAACAGAGGTCCGCTGCAGGGAGCGCGGGACGGCTGCTGATCGGGGCAGTGCGAGGCAGCCGCTGATGGCGGAGGTCTTCTCCTTGGTAGCTGCTCCAGGGCTGCTGCCCCCTGCGAATGGAGCCGCAGCGGAAAGCGCCTCCTCTGCCTCTGCACCGATGGAAGGAACGGGCAGAGCCCAGCTACTTGCTCCGCCCACTCAGCCCACGATACAGTACTACAGCAGCTGCCTGGACCCGGGCCACACAGAAAGGGTCCACCCCAGCCAGAGCACCAGTCGTCAGTGCCTAACTTAACGGAGTAGAACAGCAGCATTCCAAGGCCCTTCGGGACCCTCAGGACTGACAGGACTGGAACCCCCGGCTGAGTCATTGGTAAGGAACTTTGGGCCATATGTATCAAACAAAATTGCAGAATTTCAGCGTTTGCGATCGCAATTTGGCTTAGTGGTATGTATGAATGAATGAAAAACTGCCTCGCAAAATAATTTTGCGAATGCATTTAAGGGATCGCAAATTGCGATTCCTTAAATGCAATGTAAGAAGCACAAAAAAGTGCAATTTGGCCTTAGGAATCGCAAATTACCACCAACTTCAAGTTGGTGGTAATTTGCGATTTCTTTGAAAAATGCACTTTTTTGCCATTTTCAAAGTGCAATGTGGCGCACATACATGCCCTTAGGGCATGTATGTGCGCCACATGTGCACCCATGCATATTTCAGGGGTGCAACAGGGTGTCCTTTTGACACCCTTGCAACCTTGAAATTGCATTCTCAATTTGCGATTCTCTAATTGCTAATCGCAAATTGAGAATGTCTTCCCATTCATTCCTATGGGCCTCTAGGCCCATAGGAATGAATGGGGAGGGTTTCCTTAATTGCGAATCGCAATTTGCGATTCGCAATTAAGGAATATGTAGGATTCGCAATTTGTTTTGCAAATCCTACATACATCTCGTTTTGCGATTCTCAAATAGCAATTCGCAAAAAATCGCTATATGAGAATCGCAAAACCTAACATTGATACATATGGCCCTTTACCTCTTCTTCATTTGCATTTTCAAACACCGCGCTATCTGGTGCAGTAACGAATGGGGCTTTACCGGGACCTTGGTTAAAAAATCCATTGGGGTCTCCAGATCCAGTGGAGAATGTATTTTTCCTTACAGACGACTCTGAACTTCCTACTTCAAGTATAGGGCTCACGGAGGAAGAATCGGGGTCGGGGGACTCCCATGCTAGTCTTAGGGGGGACCACAACAAAATAACCACCTCAAATACGCAATACCAGATCTAAATCAATTGGCCAACGACAAGATACTAATGGAAAAAAAACGGCCCGCAGGCTTAAATGGGATTACTCTGCCACCAGCCAGGTCTACAACGAGGAGATGGGTGATCAAATTGCAGCACAAGAAGAACCCATTGATCCAAAAATCTCTCCCTCAATAGACCTAGTCTACGCCACTTTAAGGCAGATGCAGGGGAAGCTTGGCAAGAAAACCGCAGAGCACATCAGGCTACCAAAAAGCTTCAAGGGTCAATTCGGAAAATGAGCAAAATCTGTTTGGAAATGGAAAAAAGGGTGACCCACGTTGAAGAAAGGACAGTAGCATTAGAGGGAGAATTTGAGAAATTACAGATACACAAGGAGTCGCAGGTCAAGCAGGTAGCAGATGTAATGTGGAAGCTCAAAGAATTCGAGAACTGGCAACACCGAAATAATCTCAGATTCCTGGGGCTATCCGAGAACATCGAGGGAAACGACATGAGAGCGTTTATGGTGGGCCTTTTAAAGGGTGCTTTCCCCGATTTGCCACACTGAAATTGGGATGCTGAGGTACAACGAGTGCACCGCTTCCCCCTGATGCAAAAGAAAAACAATGCGCCAAGACAATCGGAACGGCCTAGGGCAGTCCTAGTCTTTTTTGGCAACTTTCTTCTTCGGCAGGCTATATCAGATAAAGCAAGGCCGGATGCTAAACATACCTTTGATGGCCATACTTTTTTTCCACGACCGGATTTTTGCCATACTACTATAGAATGGAGGTGGAGATTACGCCAGCTAATATCACCCTTCCATGCAGTAGGGTGTGAAGTGTATCTTCTGAACCCTGCTTGACTTAAGGTCATATTTAACGGAAGGGTGCAGACATTTATTTCGGAAATTAAGGCCCAAGACTTTTTGAAGGGGCTCCAGGAAACAAAAGGAGGCGCTGGACCATCATGATAGGAGCAGAGAGTCTCTTAACTGGCTAAACTAACGGGGCAATGTTTGCTACGATCTGGGGTGATGGGGGTGATGGGGCTATAACAATGGGGTTTGCTTTACCTTTGGGGGCCATGCAATTGGCCCAAATCACAGATTTTTTCTTATAGCTGGTTTCTTTACTACTTTGGTTTTGGGGCTGGAGCACAGGGGCTCCTCGAGGAGGGTGGAGTAGGTGACATCACATAGGTCAACGCTGACCTATTTGTTCGCATATGGGGGGTAGGGGGAGGGTGAGGATGGGGTTTAGAGGGGAGGAGGGGGGTGAAGGAGGGGTAGGGTTGGTAGGGGAGGTTTCAAGGGCAGGAAAGGGTTGGGGAGGGTAAACAAGGTACATGAGAAACACCAAGAAAACTGGAAGAGTAGAGGGGACATGGTTGTTCTAACTGAAAACTGGGCTCCTGTACAAACTGTGATAGTCTATGTCTACACTAAGAATACCTTATAGCTATAGATGATGAGTATTCGAATTGCAACAGTGAACATATGCGGCCTGAATGATCAAACTAAAAGACAGAAAGTAGCAATGAATTTCAAAACGTTCCGAGCTGATATTGTATGTTTATAAGAAATGCATATCGCGGGCACAAGGGGGAAGCTAATGGAACAGCTTGGGTACAATCTCATTATCAACACCACACATGGAGCTAGGACAAGAGGGGTTGCTATTTTATCTCGGAGGAGAGATATAATATGCAAGAGATGTCAGTCTGACAAGCTGTGACGCTGGGTGTTAGACGAATGATGCTATTACAAACACACCTTTACTATATGCTCAGTCTAGAGGTCTACAGGGGATGACCCTGAAGTTTTGGAATTTCTTAACGCTGAGCTAGCATTATGGCCATCTCCTGTCATACTTTGTGGGGACTTGATTATTAATGGTCTGGGTGGGCTATGGGGGATAAGCATTGGCAAATATGAGGGTTTATAGAGCCCTCAAATCTCTAACACAAGATAACGGGTTAGTAGATATGTGGCCATTGTTAAAACCTACCTATCCCGGAAGCACCTATTTTTCCGCCCCCCACACATCAGTAGCACAGCTAGATTATTTTTTTGCCTAGCGTCAATTGGTTCCAAGGTGTAGTATAGAAAAACACCCCAGAGTCATGTCGGACCACAATCCCTTGGTTTGGGCTGTCACCTTCACAGGGGTGGAAAGAATAGAGGCAACTTAGACTTTTGAGAAAGGCTTATTGAAGGATCCGAGATACATTTTACATATGACAAGGTGGATTAAGGAATTTATGGAAATTAATCGGAAAAGGGCAAGCAGCTGGGTGGTCTGGGATGTGCTCAAGGCAGGGGTAAGGGGGAAACACTTAGCTACAGCTTGCAACGCCAAAAGAATGAAACCCAGCCCACGTGGCGGAGTCGCAGTGTTTGCCTTGGCGATCCAGTAGGCAGCGCCGGGGGACCCAAGGCGACTGCTGGGGTCCGCAGCTTTGGGTCCTGGGGGTCCTCTGGTGGTCGGGCCTGACGGTGGTGCCTGAGGCTCTAGCTCCTACCAGCCAACAGCGCAGAGCCACAGTGGCCTACCCTGGGGACCGCCTAAGAGGTGCAGCGAGACCCGGGGAGACACCCGGACACAGGAGCACTGGTCCCTTCTGAGTCGCTGGCGCAGCATGTCTAAAGATAAGGCCCAAGGGCCTGGCCCCAAACAAAGCACCATGGACCGATACACAGCTACAGCGGTGCAGCCACCGAAACCGCGGACAGTACGTCAGGACTACCCGACAATGCCGCTCTCCTAGCCGCTATCACCCAGTCCAGGCAGGCACTGGAAACCCAGATCAGCGCACTGGATACGGTTGTAACACTTCTGCGCCAAGACCTTTGCAACGCTGTAGACCGTATAACAGAGACTAAGACGAGGGTTTCGGGGGTGAAAGACACTGTGTCCACACTACAACACAAAGGAACAATTGACCAAGGGCCTGGCCTTGCAGGTGGAAGGGCAGGCAAAAAGAAAAAAACACAGTTTTGTAGGCTTTCCCGAGAACTGCAAGGGGGACCACGCTGAGAAGTTTCTCACATGCTGGCTCAATTCATGGATCCCAGATAATGCACTTTCTTTGTGCTTTGTGGTAGAACGTACACACAGGGCCCTGCAGCAACGGCCTCCGCCCGGGGCCAGACCGCGGTCCATGATCACACGAATCTTGAACTTCCATGACCGGGATGTCATTCTGCAGGAGGCGAGGCTCAAGTCGGACCTTTTCTACGATTTCCATCGTATTAAGATTTTCCCAGACTATACAAAAATGGTCCAGCAGCAGCGTCAGTCCTTTACCGCAGCTAAAGCACGTCTTCAAGACCTCAATGTTCCATACATGCTCCTTTATCCGGTCAGCCTGCGGGTAGTTTTCAATTCTCGTACCATCTTTTTCGACACCCCAGAAGAAGTCTTCACGTAGACTGGCAAACAAAGGACCCTGAAACCACATCCTCACCACGTAGAGACTCTGACTCTTCGACGGGAGAGTCTAGCCGCTCACAGCTAAAACCTACGGACAAACGACAACATAGATCCAGATCCACATGGCGCTCCAAGAACAACAAGAATTACCCGGGGAATATGCCGCCCCAAAAGAAATAACATTCCTGGTTATACGGACTGATCCCCCCCGAGAGGGTAGTCTTGGCTCCCTCAGTACATATATGATTGCATTCAGGTCAAGTATGGGCCATACATAAGGGTTTGCTCCAGACCCCCCCACCCCCTCCTGCAGGGTGCGGGACGTTATAGGACTCAGGGTATCCATTGGGGAGACTGTACTCCGCCTCCCTGTTGATGGCGGAATGCGGTACTTCCCGCGATAGATACTTTAGCTGTTTGACGTATTGGGGTGGGATGGGAGGTGGTAGGGATGTTTCACATGTTCATGTTTGTTTTGTTATGACACACATTCGCTGCGTAGTTCAAGGGTCCCTGAAATTGCGCTCCCCGTGTCGTCTGTTACTGCAAATCGATCCCTCATAGTACAATGGCGGCAGAACCTGTAGCACACTCCTCTGGGCAGTTATACATAGTGAGCTGGAATACAAGGGGCATGCTGGACAAGATCAAGCGGGTGCAGTGCTCCGTCAAGCCAAACACATAGGTGCAGACATCCTTCTATTGCAAGAGACACACATGCTTGGCACAAAAAACCCTGTCTGGCCTAATATGGATATGTACACACATTCCACGCAGGCTTCACACGAGGTTCCCGGGGCGTTGCCATCTTGATACACCGCAGGGTTGCGTTTACGCTGATGCAGAAGTGGGCCGACATACATGATAGATATATATTTGTGCATGGGACTGTTGCTAGGGAGCAAATTGTGCTTGGTAGCGTCTACGCCCCCCGCCCCTTGGCCAGAGCTTTTTAGACTACCTGGTGGGGATATGGGGCGCCCTCCTAATGGGCTTGCAGCGGTTGGCGGAGATTGGAACGATGTGATGTCCTTGGATATAGACAGATGGCGCCCTGCAGACACTAACAGGAGACCCCCTGATACCAAGCTACGGACCCTGGTGGATATGGTGGGGTGGGTGGGCACATGAAGGGCACATAACCCCACAGATACACCTTTTTCTCTCATACCCACTCCTCATATTCCAGGATTGATTACATATTCATTCCCCACACTTATGCTCAGAGTACCGACCCCAACAATCCTTCCCAGGGGCCTATCGGACCATTCTCCTGTGGCCATTCATCTCTTGATAGGCCCGAAGCGACCTCCCTTCAGGTGGTGGCTCTCGGTGTGGCATCTGCAGAGTCTGGCGTACCGCGCACACATTCACAAAGCGCTTTCAGAGTACATATCACATAATGTAGAGACGGCGTCCTTGGCCTGTATCCTGTGGGAGGCTATGAAGCCTACACTGCGGGGAGTGGTATTTTAGTTTCTGTGCAGCGGAGCGCAAGAGGCGGAGAAAGTCGATCATTCAGTTAGAGGCGCAAATCATGACACTAGAGCTTCGTGTTCGAGACAGGGATGGGGTGGCAACACGTCGCCAGTTGCGCCTAATACAGCAACAGTACCATAGCAAGCAGATGGACGAGGCGCGGGGAGTTTGGCTCGCAACACAGAGTAGATTTTATCAATGGGGCGATAAGTCTGGGAGACTCCCCTATAGGCTATGCCATCAGGCACAACTATACACTCCACTTCCAGGAATTTGTGACTCCGATAATGTACTAGTGACGGACCCTGCTGCGCTCGCTAGTAGCTTCCCGGCCTATTACCAGTCCCTATACACAGCTCGCGAGTTGCTTGATACCTCAGAGATCGAGCAGTTCTTTGATGATATTCCACCGAGGGCCCTCTCCGAAGAGGCTCGGAGGTCCCTCGAGGCCCCCTGACGCTAGAGGAACTGACCACTGCATTGGCTGACCTGAGCACTGGAAAGGCGCCTGGCCCCAATGGCCTCCCCAGTGAATTCTACTAAGCCTACATTGCCCAGCTAGGCCCTCATTATCCTGCGGCCGTACAGGAAGCAGCCCAGACCACGTACATGCTCCCCGACTGGAGACATGCAGAAATTGTTGTGTTTCAGAAACCGGGTCGACCTCCAGAGCTCCACGCCTCCTATCGGCCAATCTCCCTCTTAAACGTGGAGGCATAGCTCCTCGCCAAAGCGCTCGCCACTAGACTCCTGGCCCTCCACCCTGACCTGATTCACCCAGACCAGGTGGGATTTAAGCCCCGTAATGCCACACGACACAATATATGCTGAGCTCACAACGCAGTTGCCGCCGTAGACCGCCTTCACTGCCCAGTGGCCCTTCTCCTGGCTGACATCGACAGAGCATTTGACTCTGTCAGTTGGACCTATTTATTTATCTTCTTTGAGCGTCTAAATTTCGGCCCCAAATTCATAGCATACATACGCATGTTATACCATGGCTGACTGCATCGGTGCGTATAGCCGGCTGAGTATCTCCACCCTTCCCAATTGGCCAGGGCACCAGGCATTGATGCCCACTTTCTCCACTATTGTTCGCCTTAGCTATCGAGCCGCTTGCGGCATGGGTTCATCTGGATGCCCAGATCAGGGGCTTCGAAAGGTCTGCCAAAGTTTCAGATCGAATGCCCTGTACGCGGACGATGTTCTCTTCTTTATGACAGACACTCATAGGTCAGGCCCCCGAATCCCCCGAATCCTTCAAATCATGCGAATATTTGGTGAGACCTCAGGTCTTTTTATGAGTGTGAATAAGTCCACATTATGGGCTTTACGCGGGTCTTTCGGCAATTATAGATGGGCCACGGATCTCTGTCAGACTCAGGCCGGCATGAAATATCTGGGGGTCTTCATAACGGACAGACAGGAGGTCCCCAGGGCACGCAATATAGACACGGTTCTCACTAAGGGTGAACGGAGCTGAAGTCATGGGCGGGTTTGCCCCTATCCTTGTAAGGTCGTTTCGCAATCTATAAGATGATATCTCTCCCACGGCTCTTATATCAACCTCAAAATCACCCCTCCCCCGTTCCGCAGATATGGTTCAGACAGATCAACTCCATGCTGAATGGGTTCCTCTGGGGTGTGGAGCGGTCAGACTGGCGCTTCGCACCTGTTCTCTCTCCAATTATTGCGGCCACCGTCATACATTCATTCTATGCAGCCTCTCACTTACAAGTTCTAAACGACTGCTGGTATGGCCTAAGAGACGAACCAGCATACACCATGGAGAGATGGCTGCTAGGGTTACCGTCGCTATACAAATATTTGTAAGGATGTCCAAATACCCACGCTCTCCCCCAGCTACTAAAGTAGTGTTGACAACATGGCGACAGTCTCTTCGCAGTATAGGCTGGCTGAATCGTCTCATGTGTGAGGCCCCGCTATGGTGTAATTGCCTCCTACCACACTTGCAACATCTATAGGGCTTCCAAGGCTGGGACCGGATCGGGATTTCTTCACTGGGGAACGTTCTCCAAGGCATCACTCTTAAATCCTTTTCAGGCCTACAAGAAGAATATTCCATGCCACGCACTCAATTTACAAATATTTACAGTTCCGTCACGACCTTGCACCCTAACTTAGAAACCTCACGGCTCTCCCTGAATTTAGCCCATTGGAAGGGAAACTCCTAATGGGAGACCTAGCGGACCACAACATTTCCCAAATATATCAGACACTAGTCACCCACAGCGCTTCCACACTGGAGACTCTTAGAGGAACCTGAAAAGCTGATATAGGTCCCATCGACAAGGATGACTACAGAGAGGCTCTGGAGTCCTCCAGGGGAGCTGCAGTCTCTTCGTGCTTGCGATTGAGCCAGCTAAAATACCTACACAGAGCATATTACACACAACTGAGGCTTTGGAAGGCAGGGCTCATCGCATCCCCAGCATGTCTACGCTGTGGGGCGGAAGAAAGCCCATTCCTGCACACAGATAAGTTCTGGAGGGGAGTGTTCCGGTGCCTGGTTGAGGTGCTGGGGTGGACCCTACACAGTACACCACGGCTTGCGTTACTACAAATCCCAGAGAATGTTTGAGGTAACAGATACAAACGCCACCTGCTGTTTCTAGGTCTGACTTTGGCTAAACGGGACATAGCCTGCTCCTAGAAAGCAAATTCCCCCCCCCCCCGGCTGGGTGTTTGGAAGCGAGGATTAGATTTCTGCATGGGGTTGGAGGAGCCTGTATTTAAGGCTTGGGGATGCCCTCAAAAACATGCACGCATATGGCAGCACTCGGCAGACTATAGACGTATTGTCCTGACCCCACTGACACAACAGCCCACATCGTCAAAGGTAGAGGTTCTGCTCCAAGGCTAACAAATAGATTATGTATACTGCTTACAAGTTGATGATAGGGATGGATCATCGGATAGCGACACAGTCATTTCCTAGCGAGAATGCTTCTTTTTTCTTCTATCGCAGCTTGTTTCTTTTTCTTATGTTCCTCTCTTTTTTTTTCTCTTTGTTGTTACAGTACAAAATATCATAATGTTTATCCACCCCAATGCTATATTTCAGCATGTACATGTATAAAATAGCTCTTGGAGCATGATGTTGGCAAAAAAACAAAACAATAAAGTATGTTCTTAAAAGAACAAAGGCATTTAAAAGTCAAAGGTCCAAAATAGGCCAGTGGTCTCCATCCTTTTTCCGCACAAGGAAATAACAATATTATCAACCTTCCTTCCACTTGGAGTCGGAACCCTCTCAATAGCACCCTTGCGGCGCCACACTCGCACCTACTGCTGCAAACTGGAAAGTTGCTTTTCTGAAAGTCAATCAGCTGTGGGGGGGGGAAATATAGTGAAGCATACAGAAAAGAAAGGAAAGCTGAAAGATCTGTATAGCCCATCTCCTGGGCGTGATGGTTTGCAAATGTGGGAGTAAAAATTTGATTCTGCCACCTCTCCCTCAAGTCACCCTCCGGGTGGGCATGAACTGCTATGGGCAAGCAGCTTACAGGCAAGTCCCACAAGTGATGGTGACCGGCAGGATTGGTGCCTTTCCTGATGTGGGTGATGTCTGCAAGACCCCTGTCCTTGGCTTCAAAAGGACTTTAGGGAAATGGTGCTGTCTAGGCCCTAAAATTTTAATTCTGATGCAGGAATTGCTAGGTGGGGTCAACAGTCCCAGAGAGTGTGCCGTAGCTCTTTTGTCCTTAACACACCTGCAGGAAGAATCAGCTTTTTTACAAAAAAGACGTGAGCCATCAAAGGACATATCTATGAGAGAAGCTTGCACGTCTCCTGAACATTCTGTAGAACGCATCCATGTGTGGCAGTGGAGCACAACCCTGGTTCCAACCACCTTCTACAGATAGTCGGTGGTGTCGATGCCAGCACAAACCATGTATTTAGCTGCATCCTGTCCGTTATGGATTGTTTGAGACAGTGAGGCCCTAAGGTCACACGGGTCTGAGAGCAAGATCTTCCAAAGGGTATGTGCAGTAGCCCAGCAAGCAGAGAAGAATTGGGGTTAATCTTATTAGTAGATGCTTGCACCACTAGGCTCTCTGGAGTAGAATACTTAGTGAAAAGACCTGCATATTCACTGGTGGAAAGGAACATGGGGCCCGATTCACACCTTGGTGGGTGGCCCGTTTCTCCTCTAGGGCAACAGAGTCTATTACTCTGTCGCCCTTGACAGAGGTGCTGCCTGCCATAGTTAGGAACGTCTGATTGTGCAGCGGACATTTTGAGAATTGGCAGGAACCGCCGTCACAGCAGTTCCTGTCAATGCATTGTAAATTTGATAGAGCCATATGGCAAACACTCAACTTTACATAAAAATAGCTTCTCTCGATGACATCAATATCCTCAATAACACCTTGACTAAAATGCAACATTGGCTGACTCATAACCACCTCAAACTCAATGCCCTCAAAACTAAATTCCTATTAATCCCCCCCGCAATTGCACTAGCATCAAACATTGGCTCCCACATCTTACTGCCTTGAACTGTACCCCATACATCATTGACTGCAAAATCCCTAGGTATAATCTTGGACAATGCCCTCGCCATACAAAAGCACATTAGTCAGTGCCACCAATTGCATGCACTAAGAAAACTATAACCATTCACCCCCCCCCCCCGGCAGATCTAAAGTTAGCAGTTCAAGCTCTTGTGTTATCGAAATTAGATTATGGTACCCTAGTGGGCCTCCCAAAAATCACACTTGCGCCGCTGAAAGCTACTTTGAATGCGGCATCTTGGCTCATCACTGGATCAACAAAAAGTGGTCAGATCACCCCTGAACTCCAAGCTCTGAAATGGCTCCCCAATGAGGCTCAGATCCATCTAAAAATTGCATGTATGACCCATAAAGCGCTGCACCACAATACCCCCTCTTACCTGACCAAGAAACTGGCCCTATCTGTTGGAAACAGATCGGCCAGAAGCACAAGCGCCCTACTACTTAAACCACAAAAATTCAGCAAAAAAAAACCTACAACAGATCATTCTCCGGAATTGCCCCCCAAATCTGGAACTCTCTTCCTCCTGAGATCAAATGCAACCCACCCACGTCAATCTTCAGGAAATAAGTAAAAATTCTACAATCTAACAAATTCCTCTCATATTGAGGACATACCTCCCTCTCCTCATGAGCGACACTTTCCTGCTGGCTGTTGTTGCTTCCTGCTCTCGCCTTTGCCTGTATCCCCAATAAGGTATAGTTTCTTACCTGTAACGTTGAATAGTCCTGCCCATCTGCGGGGACCCCGGAGTACTTTATCCAATATAACTTCTTAAGTGCTGAAGTTCACCTTTCTTCGAGAAGGCCTTGAAAAGTCACTTAAGAAAGTCATAATGCAGCCAAGGACAAGGCTACAGAAGCCTGAATTCTTCATCTCGGAGTGGCAAAAGAACAGGTTGCAATGAAATATGCGCCCAGTACCTGAATAATTTTGTAAGGGAACAGAAAAAAGAACCTTCACAAACCCTTTTGCTATGTGAGTAACAGAGATGAAGAAGTGCAAGGCAATGTAGCCCATAGGCTGCCATTATAATCAGAAGAAAAAAGGAGACTGTGTCTTTAAGAGCAGAGACCTCCAATATCCCACATGCTCACCCAGAGGCAGTTACCTCAGTTCTTTTTGAAGGCTGTACTAGATGAGTAATAACGAAGCATGAAAATTGTCTGCCTGTCTACTCCATCGGAGAGGAGGGAGGGTTGCTTATGACTATCATGGAAATACCCCTACGAGAGAACTGGAGTTACAGGTAAGAAACTATACCTTCTCTCGTAGGGGATTTCCATGTATAGTCATAAGTGTTGAATAGAATAGCAAGCTCATCCCCCCCTGAAGCGGTGGAGTAGAAAGAACCACAAATGCATGTACATAGCTAGGCAAAGAGATTTCTGAGGGATGCTTGTCCTACTTGAGCATCTGCTCTAGCATCTGTGTCAAGACAGTAGTGTCTAGTGAGTGTGTGGATTGATCTCCAAGTAGCTGCCATGCAGATATCCGTGGAGGGGATATTCCGCATCAAAGCCATAGTTGCTGCCTTTCCTCTAGTGGAGTGAGCCTTGGACCTACCAGTGAGAAATGTATTAGCTAGCTGATAACAACAGAGGATGCAAGAGACGATCCATTTGGAAACTGACTGTTTCGAAGTAGCTAGACCAGTGCGAACTGGGCTATAGTTGATAAATAGCTGCTGAGATTTGCAAATAGATTCGGTTTTATCCAGGTAGAATTTTAACACTCACTTACATCCAGCGAGTGGAGAGCTCTCTGCTGGAGAAGAAGGGTTATGAAAAATCTGAGAGCAGTTAGGGAAGGAACCTGGGATGGGTACACAACACTACCTTGGAAGAATGGAATACTGAGTCTTGCTCATGAGCGCAAAGGGCCTGTATCTCACTACTTCTCCTAGCTGAAGTTATAGCCACATGGAAGGCAGTTTTCCAAGTGAGATGCTGAAGTGAAGTCTTATGAATCGGCTCAAAAGGAGGAAGCATGAGGCGAGAAAGCACTACATTTATCTCCCACGGAGGAGAGGGACGTCTAATCAGAGGGAAAACCTTCTTTAACCCGCCAGGAAATCTTTAATCGCTGGAACCCTAAAGAAAGAGGTTTGTGGAGGACTTTTCCTGTATGCCGTTGGTGCAGACAGGTGGACTCTGATTGACGAGTATTGGAGTCCAGATTTAGCAAGGTGTAGTAAATACGGGAAAATTACATCCTCCTGGCAAGAAGTGGGATCGATCTGCCTGGAAGAGCACCAAATGCAAAATCTTCTCCATTTAAAGGCCTAGGCCGATCAAGTAGATTGTCGCTTTGCTTCCTTTAGAATGTCCAGTCAGTCCTGAGGTAGTTTTAGATGACCATACTGCACTATCTCAGGAGCCATGCTGCCAAACTCAAGGAGGAGAGGTTGGTGGGTAGAAGTTGACCTCTGAACTTTGTTTGAAGGTCCGGCCTGCATGGCAGCCTGAGATGTGGATGGATAGACCGGTGAAGCAGGTCTGGGAACCACAGTTGTCTCAGCCATTCTGGCTCTATGAGGATCATCTTGGCTGTCGTGGTGGACAGTTTGCGCAGGACTGCCGGTATCAGAGGTATTGGAGGAAAAGCGTACACAATATTTTGGACCAGTCGATCCATAGGGCATTCCCTAATGACCTTGGATGGTAAAATCTGGCGGCAAGGTCGCGGCATTTTTGGTTTTCCGCTGTGTCGAAAAGGTCTATAGAGGGTGTGCCCCATAAGTTGAAGATATCTTGTACGACCTCTTCGTTCAGTACCCACTTGTGGTTTTCTTCAAGAACCCTGCTGAGGGCGTCTGCCTGGATGTTTTGCACACCTGGGAGGTGTACAGCAATCAGGTTCAATTTCCTGGAGAGGTGCCAGTGCCAGATTATTTGAGCTTCTCGTGACAGGGCTCTGGACCGTGTATCCCCCTGCTTCTTCAGGTAGTACATAGTGGTGGTACTGTCCATCTGAACAAGAAGGGTGTTGGTCGTGAACGAAGGTTGAAACGCCTTGAGTGCCAGGTGAACTGCACAGAGTTCCAGGAAGTTGATATGGTATGTCTGTTCTTTCAAGGACCAAGGGGCTGATTCACAGAACTAATCTGAGATAAAATCCAAAACTTACTACTTTTGGTATTTACAGAAGGCATTTAGTAGTAGTAAAGTTAGGACTCCTAACTTTACTACTACTAAACTGAGACAAAATCCTAACTTTACGACTTTCGGTATTCACAGAAGGCATTTAGTAAATGCCTTTTGTGAATACCGAAAGTCGTAAAGTTTGGATTTTGTCTCAGTTTAGTAGTAGTAAAGTTAGGAGTCCTAACTTTACTACTACTAAATGCCTTCTGTGAATACCAAAAGTAGTAAGTTTAGGATTTTATCTCAGATTAGTTCTGTGAATCGGCCCCCAAGTTCCTTGTATTTGCAGGTGATCTATGTGGGCTCCCCACCCTAGCAGACAGGCATCTGTCACGATGGTCTGTGTTGGGTCCTGCTGGTGAAACGGCATTCTCCTCAGTAGATTTATCAGGGAACACCACCACTGAAGGGATTCCACAGCATGAGTGGAAAGGCTGATCTTGTCCTCCCAGTTCCCTAAGAACTGGTTCCACTGATCCTCCAAGCCCTCCTGGAGGGAACGCATGTGAAGGCGAGCATAAGGAGTTAGAAATATGCAGGAGGCCATCAAGCTGAGGAGAGAGGAGACTAAGCGAACTGTTGGACAGGCCATCCTCCGGAGGTTGTGGCATTTCTGGAGAATGGATAAACATCTTTCCTCCGAAGGACACACCTTTTCCTGTAGCATGTTGATGGCAGCTCCTAAGTAATGCAACGTCTGGACTGGTGTTGACGTGGACTTTTGAAAGTTGATGTGGAGACCCAAGCGATGGAGCAGATTGCAAGTCCACTGGAAATGCTCTTGGGCTTCTGTGAACGTGGAGGCCTTAATCAGCCTGTCGTACAGACAGGGATAGACAAAGATTCTGTATTTTCTTAGATGAGCCGCCACCACAGCCGTGCATTTGGAAAATGTCCTGGGTGCTGATTTGAGGCCGAATGGTAGAACCGCGTAATGGTAGTGTTTCTGCCCCCACGATGAATCTGAGGACGTTCTGATGAGACTTTGCAATGGAAATGTGGAAATAAGTTTCGTGAAGGTCTATTTAGCAAAGCCAGTCCTGCCAGGTCATTTGCAATGCTTACCCCTACCGGAGTGGGTAACGGAAGAGGGAGAAGCGAGGATTCAGGGTTTTGATGTCGCGGGTTGTAGACCTCCCTGGTTAGCTGATTGAGAGGTACGTTCCCTCTGTTGCTTGCATTGAGACTGGTAGGGCCGTTGATACTGGTGTGATCTTCCAGACTGCCATTGAGGGGTTTGAACCCTCGGTGGTAGGGTCAGAATAGACGTCGCTGGTCTTTAGGTTTTTCTAAACCGACAGCTTTCAGAGTATCCATCTCCGTCTTCATTCTCGCCATTTCATCATCGGTGTGTGAGTGGTGTCCGAAAAGGGTAAATTCTGGAGACGCAGCTGAGAGTCAGGCTTGAGAGATGTTAGTCGAAGCCATGCATGTCTCCATAAGGAGACTCAGTGATAGTAACTGTGGGAGGCTAAAATCGAAGAGTCCGCCGCCGCGCTGATGACCTGGTTGGAGACCATTGCTCCCTCCTGGACGATTTCCAGAAAATCCTCCTGGTGTTCTTTTGGGAGCTGATCCGCGAAGTGGAGAATGGAATTCCAGAAGGGGCGATCGTACCTTTCTAGGAGGGCTGTGGCGCTGGCTGCTTTCATGGACGTAGCCGCCGTATTGTATACCTTGCGTCCGACGAGTCCAATCTTTTACTCTCCTTATCAGGAGGAGAAGTAGAAGATGGGGATGTGGCATGGAATTTTCGTGCGGCTAATCACACCACTGAATCAGTTGGAGGGTCGGCACGTAAAAACAGCGGATCTTGCTCCGGTGGATGGTATTTCTTATGGAGCCTGGAAGGTGCTGATTTTGCCGCAGCTAGAGTGAGGAACAACTCCATGGCTGGCTCAAAAAGACCCGGTACTAGCGGAAGTAAGGGTCTTGAGGCCGTGCGTTGGTGAAGAGTTTCCAATATCACCGAAGTCGGTGGAGTGGGGACCACCATAGATATGTTCAATTTTATTGCACCTCGAACCAGCACCTCCTGAAAGGTGTTGATGTCATCAATTGGTGAGGATCGAGGTTGAGGTGAGGCCGACAAGGTCGGAGAGTATCCTCTGGTGGAAGAGGACATATCCCGCTGGCGATGGCGGTGGGAACGTGACCTTGACCTGCAATGAGATTGGCGATGTAACCTTGAATAGTGTGATGCAGTAGAGGAACATGGGTGTCCATGGTGAGATCGATGGCGTGTCCTTGATCGAGATCTCCTAGGTGCTGGTGTAACAGGAACCTGAGGTACCACAGGAGGTGGAATGACAAGTGTCCGTATAGCTGGCGGAGGTGGAAGAGGAGGAAGAGCAGGTAGCTCCGAAAGCCGGGGCACTGGTGGAGCCGATGAATCGGTTGAGGAGATTCCGGGATGGGAGAAGGAGGTATCTCTACCAGAGATGGGGAGATCTGGAGTGAGAATCAGATGAAGAGTAGATTCTCCTTCTCTTGGATTGTTGCTGTCTCCTCGACATCGAGGATCTTCTCAATGTCGACCTCCATCGTTGTCGACTGGTTTACGATGACGATCTGGTCCTCGATATCGACCCCTGTCGACGTAAGCTCGCTCGTGATGTCGACTGGCTTCTCGACGTCGACCATTCTCGTTGTCGTTTGGCTCTTGACGTCGACCGCTCACTTCTCGGTGATGGCGAGTCGGAATCCCTCGACGTTAATACATGTCTCGACGTCGGTGTAAGGTAGTTCTCGATGTCGCTCGTGTGGTTCTTGACGTCGAGCCTCGATGTTTGTGTGACGTCGAGCGTCGAAGTTTGTGTGACGTCAAGCCAGTCAATGGTGGCGAGCATTTCGGCGCCATACCTCCTCTCGACGTCGAACGCCTCGACTTCAAAAGGGGCCGATAATGTTTTCTGCCTGAAAAACGCCTCTCAGACCTCTCACGACCACTGGAGGCTGATGGAAGAGCTCTGGTGGAAGAATTACCTCCCCCTCGCTCTGAGGTCCCACTGGCTTCTTGCTGTCTTCTTTCTTCTCTTCCCTGCAGGGGAATCTTCTCCCTGTCATGCAAGGTTCGCCTGGAGAAGGTTTTGCAGATGTCACAGGAGGCAGGATGGTGAGAAGATGGTAGACAAATAATAAAGACCTCGTGGGGGGCTGTTTTGGCCTTTTTTCTGCCGCAGTGAGGGCATTTGTCAAAGAGGGAAGGCATTTTAACAAGGAAAAAAGCCTTTTTCCTGTCAGGATCAAACCTCACTCAACAGAGAGAGACAAAAGACGTATAGTCAAGCAAAAAACACTGTATTGTAAAGTTCTATACTGAAGAAAAACCTAGAAAGGTCGAGTTCAACTCCAAGGGTCCTGTCAGAAAGAGCCGGAAAAAAGAACTGAGATAACTGCCTATGGTTGAGCATGATGGGATATTGGCGGTCTCTCTGCTCTTAAAGACACAGTCTCCTTTTTTCTCCTGATTATAATGGCAGCCTATGGGCTACATTGCCTTGCACTTCTTCATCTCTGTTTATCACATAACAAAAGGGTTTGTGAAGGTTCTTTATTCTGTGCCCTTACAAAATTATTTAGGTACTGGACGCATATTTCATTGCAACCTGTTCTTTTGCCACTCCAAGATGAAGAATTCAGGACACTGTAGCCTTGTCCTTGGCTGCATTATGACTTTCTTAAGTGACTTTTCAAGGCCTTCTCGAAGAAAGGTGAACTTCAGCACTTAAGAAGTTATATTGGATAAAGTTCTCCGGGGTCCCCGCAGATGGGCCGGACTATTCAATGCATATGACTATACATGGAAATCCCCTACGAGAGAACCACAATGTTTTCCTGCATTTTTTCAGCCATCTTCACACCGTTCGGGCACCCATCCGACTCTGCTCATGCCAGTATCTATGATTGACCATGTGCTCCTATCTCCCTTCTTACCATTTGCTCTTGTAAATACTGGCCTCATGACTTATTCCATGTATTTGTGTAATGCTTACCGTTCTGTATCAAATCTTCACACCGTTTGACACCCACCGGACTTTGCTCATGCCAGTACAGATGACTGACTACATGGACTTATCTCTCTTGCAAATACTTTGCTTATGTATATTGCCTAACGTTTTGTATTATACTGCTGTTGTTATTCTTGTGAAGCGCTCTGTCACCCGATTGGGTCTTGTTCGCACTATTTAAAACTCCAACATAAATAAATATATATATTTTGATTTTCAGCCTGAAAATCTCAAACCGGGATCTATCCTGGAGATGGTAGAGGTGCTCCTCCCAGCTGGTACTAAAGACAGCTGTGTCATCTACATAGGTGGCACAGAATGCCTCGCTACCAGCCAGGACTCTGTTTACCAACCTCTGCAAGGTGGCAGGGGCATTCATTAAACCAAAGACCATCACTCAAAATTGTAAGTGGCCCTCTAGAGTCGAGAATGCTGACTTCACTTCAGCCGCCTCAGTCAGAGCAATCTTCCATTAACCTGACATGAGTTCAAAGGTACTGAAGAACTTAGCAGCCCCCAGCCTGTCTATGAGATGGGGTGAGCGTCCGTCTTAGTGACTTAATCGAGTCCTCTGCAGTCCACACAGAGCCTAAATTCTGGGGTGTCGCCGGGGGGGCTACCTTATGCACCAGCACAACTGAGCTGAACCAGGGACTGTTGGAGGGCTCAATTACCCCTGTTGCTAGTATCTTGGAGTCTTCCTCCTTGATACTAGCTCTCACCTTGCCTGGCCACCTGCACATTTTGCTTTTAAAAGGCGTACTGCCTCCAGTATCTATGTAGTGGGTACACAAGTGTGCAGGCCCAGGGGTGAGGGAGAACAGATAGGCAAACATACCCAACAATTGGTGACATTTCCTCTGCTGTTCTGGAGTCGGAGTGGGGGAGAAATTGACATCCTCTACTGTACTGTCCTGCTCCTTGGAGGATAGGAGGTCAGGGAAAGGTTCACGTTCCTCTTCCATGAGCCAGCCCCAGTAGGGGAACTCCAACACATGGGTAGCCCCAGGTCCAGCAACTTTAGGCGTACTATACAGGAGGTCATTCTCCCAATAGATAAGGTGGTCTCCAGAGGTATCACCTGCTGCCTGGGCCTCATCTTGACACTCTGGCTGCGCTTACAGAATTCCTCCCTGGTGGGCCCACTATCAACTTGTCAACCAGCAAGCTCAGACAGGTCTCCCAGGGCAGCAATGTCCACCCTGGTAGGCACTGGGGTAGCCTCCTCAGGCGCCCCATCAACCGTTACAGTGGGAGTTTCAGACGTTTTACCACGCCCCCCTGCCCTTCCTCTTCTTGGCAGCTGCCTGGGTCATTCTTCCAGGCCCCTGGCTTCCTTGACTCCCCCCCCACACATGGGCAGTCATGGACCGTGTGGTCATACAGCCCCACTCAGGCAATTCTAACATCTCCAGGTGTAACCTGAGCTCCACTTCCTTCCAGACAGTATGCTCTAAGTTGTTGGCCAACAGACAATCTACAGGCATGGCAGGGCTCACAGCTACTGTTAGAGAACCTGAGACTCTGCCCCCACTCAAAGGGAACCAGAGCCACTCCGTAGTGACTCTCATGATTGTCTGCAACTAAGACCTGACGGAATTTTTACAGATGACCTGCTCTGAGAACACGAGAAGACACTTGACAGTAGTCTTACTGGCTCCTGTGTCCCTCAGAGCTTCCACCAGTTGCCTATTGATGGTGATCCACTGCCTATATTTAGAAGTAGTGGAAGGCATGCTTTGGCATCATCTCTCTATCCCTCAGGGACACTAAGTTAACCTCTGTCCTTTCCCACAAGCTAACTTGAAGAAAATAAGTTACTTACCTGTAACTGTAGTTCTCCAGTATTTTAATATTTCATAGATTCACATACTTGATGAATCCCCGTCGTCAAGATGGGACTCCATAGAGGCCTTAGCCCTTTTTGTTTAGTAAAATATCACTGTCCTTATTAAAAAAGGACCAAACTTAGAAGTCAACAGTAGGAAGCTGGCTCGGTATGTACTATACCAAAGTAAGGTATAGTGTGCACAGAGTCCAGAGGATCCCCAGAGGCTTTACATTGGTTAAAGTAAACAATTCCTTACTCTCTTTTGGGATAGTGTGGTTGAGCAGTTAGGCTTATCAGAGGGTTGTGTTAAGAATTTGTTGTACACACTCAAGCAAGAAACGATTACACACAATTAAAAACTAAATCCAAGACCAATTGTTTTGTATAAAAAAATATTACTCTGTTACATTTATTTTAGAACCAAGAGAAACTCAGTTGCAGGTATGTACCAGTTTAAAATAGCAATACTTTTCAGGCACAGTATGAATGTGTTTTCAAAAGCAATATGTATACTTTACAGTGATACTGAAAATACTTTGTGGTGTCAATCAACAGTAGCAGTAACTTAGCAATGTAAAAGATAAGACAGTTAAATATCAGGAAATGCAATGCAATCCTATGGGAGGAGAACAGTTAGGCACATTTACAGGTAAGTACTCGACCTACACAAACAGTATTCAGGGGTTTAGATCAACACTGGGCAAGAGTCAGGTCACGGTAGCTACTGCACCGCCAGCGGCACTAGAGTAGCCGGGTGCAGAGGTCACTGAGCCCAATGTTAGTCAATGGAGACTGGGGACACCCGCAGAGGTGTTGGCTGCAGGTAGGTACCCGCGGTTTCAGGGCACAGACCCCAGGGGTTTAGTGATGGCTGGAGTATTGTCTCCAAATTGAGAGTGAGCCCTAGCTCGTTGAAGAGGCATATGCAAGCTCCGGTGGATGCCTTTGCAGACTAGTTGGTAGGAGCTTTCACCAACCAGCCTTCGATATATGGGAAGAATTGATGCCATTGCTGTCGGAGTTAAGCTGCAACAGGTGCCAGGCATTTCGTAAAAATGCAGGGAGCAGACTTTTTTTTTTTTTTAAAGTTTTGTATTGTATTCTGATAAACCATACAACAAAAAGTTCACAGGCTAGCAATAGTACTCACTACAGCTTGCTAGCTGCATCTATGACAGTTATAAATAGTACAATACAACATATGTTTCTTTTTTATCTCCAACCAGGTCACAGTACATTACACAGTGAGAGGTGTACATACATTTAGGTAAGTTTGTAGATAATCCGTCAGGGGTGTCCAGTAGTCTCTGGGCTTGGATTTCATTGGGAGTTCCTCTTCATATGTTTTCAAAGTATCTCTACAATACGCCATGTCTTGGAGCCATTGTTTACTGTTAGGGTATTTCTTACTGTCCCAATGCATTGATACCCTCCTTTTCGCCAGTAGTAATGCTATTGTACAAAATTTACGTTTGACAGATTGTAGATTTGTCACCAGCCCCAGCAGACACACACGGATTGTGCATTCTATTTTGGTTCCTAATACATCGCCCAGTATTTCAGTTATATTTTCCCAGTATTCTCTAATATGGGGGCATTGCCATGCTAAATGTATAAAGTCAGCATTGTCTGTACCACACCTCCTACAGCATGCATCAGGCCTGAGCCCGCATTTTTGCAATTTAAGCGGCGTATGATACGTTTGGTGCAAGTATTTGTAATCTATTATGCGCAGGTTTCCGTTCGGGGTGAGCATGTCAGTCAGGGCGCAGCAAGTGGTCCAGTCCTCTTCAGTGAGAGGCGAATCTAGTATGACGTTCCATCTTTCTTGCGCTTTATATGTATTTTCCGCTATGTCTTCCTGCAACAGCATGTATAGTTTTGTTACTAGGTGTATGTTATGAGAATTAGTGATAATCATTTGTAGTGCTCTTAGCGTTGGCGGTTCGTTGGGAAATGTAGGGTATAGGTTCTTAATCGCGCCTCTTAGTCTATGATATGTAAATTTAAATAGGAGCGTTTGGTTGCTAATGTAACTAAGGTCAACAGTATCAATAAATGTGCCTTCCCTATATAGGTCCCCCATCACATCTATACCGACTTGTTGCAGTAGCTCCCTACTGACTTTTTCTTGCGTCACCGATAGCAGTGGCAGTGCTGGCGCATATAGCGGCAGTTTATGTGCTAGTTTTCCCATTCGGTGCCATGCTAAATTTGTTGTGCGTATAGTGTTTATTTCATGCTTTGCTACATGCGTGCGCTGATGGGGTAGTATATGACGGAGCGAGATTGGGTGTGCATCGCCATCCTCAACTGCCACATGCGGCAAATAGCGGATTGGGTGAAACCAGTAGTGTGCATATTGCGCCTGAGCACATAAATAATATAGTAGAAAGTCTGGGACTTTGAAGCCCCCTTTTCAGTAGGGTAGTGTTAACGCACGCAGCTCGATGCGTGCTTGTTTGCCAGCCCATATGAGTCGGGTTATATTGGCTTTCAGTCTTTGGAAAACAGACGTTGGTGGGGTAATGGGGATATTATTAAAGAGATAAAGGAATTTGGGAAGGTTGACCATTTTTGCAATGGCCATTCTATCTGCCAGAGATAGTGGCAAGTGGATCCATCTCTCTACTTTCTCTTCAAGTCTGCTTATTGCAGTCCCATAATCTGTACGTATGACTATTTCAGAGTCTCTACGATACCAGATACCTAGGTATTTGACAGGGTCCAGTTGCCACTCAAGTGGGAATTCTGTTGGATGTGGTTTATTAATGTCTGTCAATGGTAGGATTGTGGATTTACTCCAATTGATTTGGAGGCCCGAGTGTCTACCGAATGTAATATATTCCCGTAACAGGGGGTGCAGATTTTCTTTGGGTTCTCGGACATACAGCACCATGTCGTCCGTATATAGGGAAATATTTATAGGGCGTTGAGGGAACTGCAGCGCCGTGGTCTGATGGTGCTCTCTTATTTTGCACGCTAGCGGTTCCAGTGCGATTGCAAATAGTAGGGGTGAAAGGGGACACCCTTGTCTAGTTCCACGTGTGATTTGTATTGTGTCCGATACATACTTATTCACTTTTATGCGTGCAATGGGTGCAGCATATAAAAGTTTTATCCATTGCAGGAGCCACGGGGGCATTCCCATTTTTTGCAATACTGTAAAAAGATATGTCCACTCGACAGAGTCAAACGCTTTGGCAGCGTCTAATAAGACCGCCGCCGCTTTGAGTTCTGGGTTGAGTTGGTGGGATAATGCAAATAGGGTGCGAATATTTTGAGCTGTGGAGCGGTTGGGTATAAACCCCGATTGATCCAGCAAAATAATATTGGCCATTAGTGGCTGCAAACGCTTGGCAATGAGTTTAGCCAGTATTTGTGTGTCTGTGTTAATTAATGAAAGCGGTCGGTATGATTCACAATTTTCTGGATCCTTATCTGGTTTTAAAAGGGCTATGATCATAGCCTCTCTAAGTGTGGGCGGGAGGAGTTGCTTACTGTGGGCATCATCATACATTTCTACGAGGTGGGGAGCTAACAATTCTACATATTCTTTATATAATTCTCCTGTGAACCCATCAGGGCCGGGAGCTTTACCGTTGGGGAGTGTTTTTATTGCCTCAGTAACTTCTTCAATTGTAATGGGTTGTGCCAAGTACTCCCTTTGACCATCTGACAGCCAGGCTATTGCAATGTCCTCTAAATATGCTAATATTTAATGTGAATTGGCTGTAGTACGTGATGCATACAGTTCCCCGTAGGTGTTCATGAAGGCTTTCAGTATGCCCTCTCTATCATATCGTGGGGTTCTGTGTGTGTCTTTGACTTTAATTACTGTATGCATTTTATGTTTGTGACATATTTTGTGTGCCAGTACACGTCCTGTTCTACCGCCCTCTCCGTATGTTCTCGCTGTTTGCTGTCTTGGGACATATTTAAGCTCGTTGTCTGTGAACTCCTGATACTCAGATATTGTTTCTCTAATGGCGCCTAGTGTAGCAGTGTTTTGGGTGCGCTCATATTCCTCGTCTAGGGTTCTAAGCTGGTTTTCACATCTGGTGAGTTGATTGTGTATGTCTTTTAGAATACCCGCATTTGTACTGATGCAGACTCCCCGTATGGTGGCTTTGAATGCTTCCTATAATAGACTAGCATCTTCAACCGAGGGTTGATTCAACTGAAAATACTCCTCGATGGCTTGCCTGATAGCAGTGTTGTATGGTGAGTCTAGTAGTGCTTTGGCATTAAACCGCCATATGTAAGGTGGTGGTATATAGTTGGGGAGTTCTATAGATAGCAGGACTGGTTTGTGATCCAACAGTGTTTTCGGCAAATGTTGAACGTCCCGCGTCCATGTGCTGGCTACTTCTGTTGTGAGCCAATAATCTATGCGTGACCAGCTATTGTGCACTGTGGAGTTGTGTGTGGCCTCTGTGTGCTGTGGATTGCGCAATCTCCACACATCTACCATTTTGAATTCTGCCATACTATCTTTTACTACTTGTACTGCACGTTTATGCAGTTCTTTTGTTACTCCTGATCTGTCGAGGTCGCTGTTTAGTGATAGATTTAGATCCCCGCCCCACAATATCTCCATCTCGGGTAGATCCCGCAGTTTCCGCCATATGTCCTTGAAAAATTCAGGGTCGTCTATGTTTGGCCCATAGACGTTAACTAAGCCTATGAGGTGTCCCCTAAGATGGCCTGTAACAATTATATAACGACCATGTTCGTCCGTTATTGTGTGGTTTATAATAAATTGTACACCTTTCTTTACTAGTAGTATGACTCCTCTAGAGTATGTTGAATATGACGATGTTATTGTGGTCTCCGCCCATTTACCTCCCAAGGTGCATTTAGATGCTTTTGCTAGATGTGATTCTTGCAACAGGGCTATTTCAATGTGATGTCTATCTAGGTATGCAAATACCTGACGTATTTTCTTGATATTGTTTAAGCCCCGGACATTCCAGGTTAGCAACTTAATTTGCGATGATCTTACTCTACTCTCCATTCCAGAGCGTAGAGTATGTACCTGACTAGGATATCTGTCTCCCACTCGTGCTTATGATTAGTGACGTGTAGCAAGTTCTGTTTTGCTCGCATAGAACTATTAGTGTCATGGCTTGTTGTATTGTACCTTGTATGCAACTACCTGAAATACATAACAGTCCCTTAATCCCCCCTCCCACTTTAGCATCCCAATCATGCCAAAGACATGTCCAATCAAACAACATTAACCTTATGTCAACTGTTACGGGGAGCACCCACGGGGAGCCGCCAAGTGCTCGCGTGTTCATCCGCTAAACGGATGTGGTCGGGTGTTACATGATTAAATTGGCCTAGGTCATAGAAAATAACAGTTACGGAAAGCACTTAGGTCTATTCCTAACAATAGTTACACTAGTACAGACTTTTTGGACATCATATTACCACTTGAACGATTCAGTATACTTGACCGCCTTTTGTCAGCTCATCTTGTGGCTAGTTATTATTAACTATACAGTTATGGAACATATTAACGCAAGTACGCTACCCCACAGTGGGCTTGCACAATTTCAGAGTCTTGTACCAGGTTTGTATACGCGGCTTTATATAGTCTCAGTGTCCGTGTATCTGGTATCACACATTTGTGGAGTGCAAGTGCTACCCCAGTGAAGGCAATTAGCGTTGAGGTTGTAGCTAAGCCTATAGACTTACTTAATGCGTCTTGGGCACATAATATGTTATGTACATTACCACAGGTTCTTGCTTCTTCAGTCCGAATCGGGATCGGTGTTTATACGGTCCATTGTTTTTCTTTTGGTGGATGACTGTTTGATAAAGTCCTGTACTGCCTTTGGCGTGGCTAGTATTTTCGTGCGTCTTTCGTGATTTATACGCAGTCTCGCTGGATAGAGCATTGCATATTCAATGCCCATGTCACGCAATTTCTTTTTCACAGGTGCAAAGTCTTTACGTGCTGATTGCACTGCCATTGTAAAGTCGGGATAGAATGATACGGAGTTGCCCTGATAGTTGATTTGCCGTTTCTCTCTTGCCAAACGTAGTATCGTATCCCTATCTCTGTAGTTGAGGACCCAGGAGATAATAGGTCTCGGCGGGGCTCCTGGAGGGGGTTTGGGTGCAAGCGATCTATGAGCTCGTTCAATGATGAGCATGGGGGAAAAATTTCCCGCACCGAATATATCGCGCACCATATCTTCAACGAAGGTTTCTAGTCGCCCAGTGTTTGTGCTCTCCGGGATTCCCATGATTCGGACATTATTCCGGCAAGATCTCGCTTCGAGATCTTCGTTCTTGTTTTTTATGAGTTCTAATATTTTTTCTATCTCCATGCATTTTCGGGTTGTGGTACCAGATTCGTCCTCAACCGCGGAGATTCGCAGTTCTGCGGCATCCAGTCTTTCACCTTGCTTATCTATTTTGGCAGCCATATTGTCAACCCTTAGAGTAAGCGTATCAATCTTGCTGTCTATAGCTTGTAAGCTCTGCTAGATAGCTTGTAAGGCAACTTCCATAGTGGAGCTTGTAGCTTGCTCTGCGTCTAGTTCGGTGTCGGAGTGCGCCATTGTCGCTCTGGGCGTTCGACGGGCGTCGAAAGATAATTTTGGTTGTTGCTTATCTGTTTTACCCATGGCAGTGGCGATATTTAGCAATAGATACAGCAAGGAGTAGTGTCTGGGTGGTTGTAGTCCACTAATTGTCGTGAAGTAGGTCGTAGTTCTCCAATCACAGTATCTATGCGCACCTCCAAGTTCCTGAAATGTCAATGTAGCGTGTAACTGCGTTTGACGCCGTCACAATATCACGCTGCAATGGGGCCTCTGGTTCAATCGCACATATCGCCTCTATTAGTTCCCAGTGTGTAATAGGTTCACTTGGTAATGTCGGCTTGTTATGTATTGTCCCCTCTCTTCGTGATTGCTGCGTAGATGCTGGGTGGTTGCTGCGAGGCTATGCGCTTGTATTGTGTCACAGGTGTCCCAAGCCTACAGTGTACAGCACGCAAGTGTAGCAGTATACAAGTACTTCTAGTGGTTTTGCACTCGATAACGTTAAATAAGCATTTCAGGGCGCGTATCTCAAATACACGTAACAGCTGCTGTTTTGATATTGCCGGTACCGGTAATACATGAGGTGCGCTGCGGCCGATTAGTTGGAAGTGTTGAAGAGTATTACTGTACTTCTATGTGCAGCGCACTGTCACAGTAAAGGTTATATGTTGGTGTGTAGTGCTTAGTTCTACTCTCCACCACCGGTACGGTGTGCCCAAAGACGTCAGCTACGCACCAAACAATCAGCACTGACCCGTTCTGCAGGAAATCACTTGCACAGCACCTGCCTGTATATTATATTCGCCGCACCCAGGTGATACAAGCAGTCACACACTTCTGGCACATTTGTACTCGTCGTGGGCACACAGGTCGACTACAGGGGCTTGCAGAATCACGCCGTTAGCCGTGTTGCCTTAACGGTCACATCTCCTCGCTGCGCCGCCATTTGCAGTTGCCGTCTCCACCACCATCCGGAGGGGCTCGCTGACTTTCGGGTTGCTTTCACTTTTGCAGGTTATGCGCCGTAACACGCCGCCATTTTGTGTTGGCCTGGAATTCCGCCGCGCGATTTTTACAAGGCTGTTTTCCGGTCGAAGGCACAATAACTCGCCTTTTCAATGCTAGTTCTTCGTAGTGTGCAGCCATTCCGCAGCGCGCCCTCTAGCGCCCCAGGGAGCAGACTTGAACCCGGAACTGAAAGTGGCTGTCCGCTACTGTGAACCTGAGGAATTTTCTCTGTTTGGGATGACTGGGTATGTCAGTACCTCGCACCTGATAACTGGGGCTTCCACAGGAGCAGAAGAACTTTTCCCAAATCCCAAACTCCACTGCAATGAGCTTTAAGCCCACTACCAGTAAAGAGGGGGGAAGGGGAATGGGAATAACAGAGAGACTCCACTGCTGTGCCTCTTCTTCACTGGAATCTGAACGAGGAACCTTTTGGCATCTGTGAACACAAATAACAACCATTAATACATCCTGCGCCCCTACCTATCCCTAACTGTGAGATTTCGCATGTGCTTTTCCTAACGCTTCTCTCACCTTAATATCTGCAGTGGTTAGCTTCTCTCTTTATTTGTACTTGTCATATATCTTTTATAATTGACGTTATTCTGGTTGTAACTTTCTTTTAATTTGATTGTATTCTTCTTTTTCAGCTGGCAGTCGAATTAAATATGGAGGTAAGTATAATATATATATATATATATATATATATATATATATATATATTTATATATATATATATATATATTTATATATATATATATATATTGCTACATACAGATGGAAATAGTATTTCTGCTTGAGAGTCTCTGTATATGAATTCGTTGACAACAAGATTCTTCTTTTGAATTGGTGTTCTCTTAGCTAGATTCTTGTTTGAGTCTATGTATTGGTTGAAGAACTGGAACTGAACTGTCGCAATACTAGAGAACAAATTGCCACAAGTAATTTCTCTAACTAATTCAGTCTAAGCACTGAGAATGCTGAAGTCTGAATAATTTCTCAATGTCCTGTTTCACCTCTGCAATTCTGCTATTACGCGCTGTTAGACCTGGCACTGTTGGCGTGGGTCTCCCTTCCATTTTTTGCTGTTGCCTCATGTGTTTTTGCTGGTTATAGATGCTTTGGGCACTGTGCCACTGCTATTCAGTGCCACAGTGCAAGTGCTCCCTATGGTAAAATTGATGTATGGATTAGTGACTCCATAATTGGCTGATTTGATTCACTGTCAGACCCTAGTACAGTGCACTGGTTGTGCCCAGGGCTTGTGACTCAAATGCTGCTGTTGGGCTTGCAGCACTGGTTGTGCCACCCACAGGAGCAGCTTGTAAAGTGTGTCTCAGGCCTGCCATTGCAGAGCCTGTGCGCAGTCTGGTACTGCTATGTCGACTTGGTAAGTGCACCCACTTACCAGTCCCCAAACCTTCCCTTTCCTGCATATTAGTCACCCCTAAGGTAGGCCCTAGGGCAGGGTGCATTGTATGTGTAAGGTAGGACATGCCCTGGTGTGTGTGGCATGTCCTAATAGTGAATTACAGCCATTTTCGTTTTTCACTATTGCAAGGCTACCTGTTCCCCATAGGCCAGAATGGGCAGTTTGATTATAACATCTTATAATCCTAACTGACCCAGGGAACATGGTAGAAAAACGAATTTAGTATGCCTGAACTCATAATGATAAAATATATCTTTTAGTGAAGTTGGTTTTAACATTCTGTGTTTGAAAATACCACTTTTAGAAAGTAGGTATTTTCTTGCCTAACTATCCAAGCCTGCCTCTGCTAGGTTGTGTATTCCTTGTCTGGAGTTTGAGTGACAGGGGCTGGGGGATTCCAGGAGGCAGGGTGAGTCAGCACAGGGCTGAATAGAGAGATCTCCATGTAGAGTGGTGGGAGGAGTTGCACCTGGGACCTGAATAGGGCTGTGCCTTCCCTCCACAATGCTGGCTCCACCTCCTGTGGTGCGTCTGATGTCCCTGGCCTACACTGTGAAAGGAAAGAAGGAGTCTTGTCAACAAAGTGCTCCAGGACTGACCAGAACTGGTTTGGACTAGGCAAAGGCCTCTCTGCCTTCAGAGAACAAAGGGGAAATGAGTATAAAAGAGGGGACCCAAACCCCAAAACTTTAGATCACTTTTGGGAAACAAGAAGAACCTTTGCTGAGGAGAGGAACCAGAGAGAGAGACTGCAGGAGGAGACTATCCCTATGCTGTGTGCTGTTTGAGGATTGGCCTGCAGTGGTTGCCTGACTGCCAAAGAAAGGAGAAAGAACTTTGTGCTACTTCCAATTCAACTTGTAAAGGATCTCCAAGGGCTTGAGAGAGAGCTTGCCTCCTGCTGAAGTCTCAGGGACAACAGACTTCACCCACCAGCTCCCCAAGAGTTCTTTTGAAGTGCCTGCTGTTGTGTTGGGCCTTCTGAGGGACTGCGTGTCGCAAGGAGCTCGAAGCGCGACTCACGAAGAAGCGTGTCGCCGCCGCCGCCGCTGTCGTCGCATCGCTGAAGAAGGGTGTCGCCGCTGCCGCTGTCGCTTTGCAACGCAGAAGCGCCTCGCATCGCCGGAGAAGAGGATCGACGTCGCATCAGACGCCGCCGCATCATCGGAAAAGCGTGTCGCCGCCGCAGCCGCTGTTGTCGCATCGCTGAAGAAGGGTGTCGCCGCTGCAGCTGTCACATCGCATCGCCGAAGCGCCTCGCATCGCCGGAGAAGAGGATCGACGTCGCATCAGACACCGCCGCATCACCGGGAAGCGTGTCGCAGGGCCTTTCGCGGCTCAGAAGAATCGTTGAGTCGCCGCACGGCCGTCGGGCATGCACGCATCGTATCGCATCAAGAAGAAGACGCCGACTTTGTTTCATTGCACCGGATCTTCATCGCATCACGGCGCTGCTGGTCGCATCGCCACGGAAGCGCAGTAAGGAACCGACGCATCACCTCCCCACGCCGAGAAGAACCGACGCATCCCCTACGCATCAGTAGGGACCCGACGCATCACCGTTCTTGCGTGTAAGGAACCGACGCATCACTTTCCCTGCAACACTTTCGTTGTATAGCGTTACGCATCCAAAGGTACATTGAACTCAAAGTGTCGCATTTTACATCTTAAGAGAACTGAGCTATTTCTACCATTTTGAAGTACAGTATTGTGGATTTTTGTCGTTTGTGGTCTTGTGGTAAATCTATATAAAAGATACTTATTTTTGATATACAACCTGTGTGGTGTCCATCTGTAGTGTTGTCACTATATTACTGTATGTGTTCACAAATGCTTTACACACTGCCGCTGAGATAAGCCTGTCTGCTCGTGCCAAGCTACCAAGGGGGTGAGCAGGGGTTATTTTAGTAGTGTATCTCCCTTACCCTGACTAGAAGCAAGGGTCCCTATTTGGACAAAGGTACCTACCTCTGCCAACTAGAGACCCCCAGTTCTAACACGCGCTGAATAACTATGCGCTAAATATTCTCTCTTTATCCTCTCAGAAACACTGTAAGCGCAAAGTAAGGTCTAACTAGAAGAACTGACCTTAACGCTTACTTGAAATTATCCTCTCACGAAGCTCAAAGGACAAGTATGCCACAATACTCTGACCTGAAATGAAGCCTTGACAGGAAATTTTTCATAAGTGACCGGCGGATAAATCAGGAACGGCTTGAAGAGCTCACAAAAGCTGCCGGAAGTGTCAGGCTGAGCAGCGCTGGTAAAAAAGCTGCTCCCCTGGACGATGTTTTACCTTGGAGAGAGCGCAGCACAGATACGCTGCGTTCTCCACAAAATCGACGGTTGAAGTGCGCAGCACGCAAGGGCGAACTCCAACACTTCTCCACTAAAGAAACACTAGAACTCTACACTGCAATACGAGGCAGCCGGCGGCCGCCATTTTGGGTAGGAATTTTAGTAGCCTGAAACCTGCTGCACCGCCTTAATGGGGTGAATCGGTGAAGCCGGTTCCATGGATAATTGAACACCCTCTTTAATTTATAACCAGCCTGGGGGTGGTAAAAAGAACTGAATTGCCCAATCCTGACAGTACCCCCCACCAAAGCCCCTCCTCCTCCCTCTTTTGGCTTGTTGGGGTGAGTCTTGTGAAATTCTCGACCAATCTCGGGGCACATTAGTACTCGGCTCCCAAGATCTATCCTCAGAACCAAAGCCTTTCCAATCCACCAAATAGTAAATCTTTCCTTTCTTTAACTTAGAATCAAGGATTCGTTTTATTTCAAACTCTTCGCCTGACTGACACTGAATTGGGGCTGGGGGTAGATTTTTTCTCAAACCCAATGGATTTCTTTTGACTAAAGACACATGAAACACTGGATGAATCCTTAAACTAGTGGGCAGTTGGATCTTGACACTAACTGGATTTACCATTTTGTCTAATAAATAGGGTCCCAGAAATCGAGGCTGGAATGTTCTATTCCCTTTTAAGCGCATGTGCCTAGTTGAAACCCAGACCTTATCTCCAGGCTCAAAAACTGGATTCCCTCTTCTTTTCTTGTCTGCCTGTTTCTTATAAGACTCTTTTGCCTTCACTAGATTCTGGGTTGCTATTCGATAGACCTTTTGCAGCTCACGTACCACCTCCTCAACTGCTGGTACCTCACTCTCAGTTTTACCCACAAAAGTATTTGGATGTCTGCCTGAATTCAAAAATAATGGGGAGAAACCTGTGGATGAGTGTACTGCGTTATTATAAGCAAATCCACCTGCCCAAATCAATCCAGGCCAATCACCTTCATGATCCATCAGGTAAAGTCGCAAATATTGCTCCAATTCCTGGTTTACTCTTTCAGTTTGTCTGTCAGTCTCGGGGTGGAAACTGGTAGACAGTCGAGAATCAACTCCTAATCTACCCAAGAAGGCCCTCCAAAAACGTGAGATAAACTGGGGACCCCGATCTGAGATAACCACCTTAGGAATTCCATGAGACTTAACAATGTGTTGCGTAAACAATGTAGCGAGTTGAGCTGAATTAGGGATTGACTTTAATGGAACAAAATGGGCCATTTTAGAAAAATGGTCAACCAGCACCCATATGGTAGTGAATCCCTGACTGGAAGGAAGATCAACTATGAAGTCCATTGAAACTGTATGCCATGGATATGGGGCCACAGGTAAAGGCATCAGCAAACCTTGTGGAGCTTGCCTAGTAACCTTTCCCTTGATACACTGCTCGCAAGATGCCACATATGGTCTCACCTGAGCTTCAAGATTTGGCCACCAAAATTCACGGTTGATCAGATCTAGAGTCTTCTTAACTCCCTTATGTCCGGCCAATGGGTTATCATGATAGTGCCGAACAATCTCTTGGCGCAAATTCTCACTTGGTACATAAAGGTTTCCTTGATGATACGGTTTACCGTTCTTTACTTCTCTTCCCGGACCTTCCTTCAACCACTCCAGCAAACATTCTTCAGACAAAGAATTCTTGATCTTTTCTTCCAATTCCGTATATAAGATGGGACAATGATCTTTTCCTTGGGGATAATGTGACCTTCCTTGTTGATTTCTTCATGGTCTCCAGTATTTATGCGGGACAAAGCATCTGCCTTACCATTCACCACTCCTGGCTTGTAAGTTAATACGAAATTGTAGTCAGCAAAGAAAAGAGACCATCTCAATTTCCGAGGGGTTAATGTAAGAGCAGACTTCAAAAACTGCAAATTCCGATGATCAGTAAAAACGGTGATCACATGTTTGGCCCCTAACAAATAATGCCTCCATTCCTGGAAAGCATCCTTAACCGCCAACAATTCCTTATCTGCTATTGAATAGTTGATTTCAGCTGCAGATAATTTTCGGGACCGATAAGCTACCGGATGAAGTTGTCCTGTGGTTTTATGCCTTTGAGACAATATACCACCAATGGCCTGATTAGATGCATCAGCTTCAACAAAGAAAGGGTCTTCCGAGTTAGGATGCAAACAGATGGGAGCTGTAGCAAAGATCTCCTTCAGTGACTGGAAGGCCTCCTCTGTTTCCGAGCTCCATAAACATCTTTCTTTCTTCTTTAGAAGACAAGTGAGGGGACAAACTTTTTCTGAAACATTTGGTATAAAGCGCCTATAAAAATTAGCGAACTCAAGGAAGCTTTGGATTTCTTTGACATTGCGAGGGGATGGCCAGTCTTGGATGGCCTTAACTTTGGAATTATCCATTGAGACTCCTTCCGGGGTCAAAATGTATCCCAAAAACTCAACACGAGTAGTATGAAAAACACACTTCTCAAGTTTTACAAAAAGCTGATGGTCCAATAATGATCTTCCATGTTAGCAGAGAAAATGAGAATGTCATCAATGTAGACCACTGCGAAGCGATCCAAAAATTCTTTGAGTACATCGTTGACAAAATGCTGAAAAGCAGCTGGGGCATTGCAGAGACCGAAGGGCATGACTTGATACTCAAATAAACCAAATCGAGTTTGGAACGCCGTCTTCCATTCATCCCCTTGGGCCATTCTCACCAAATGATAAACCCTCTCAAATCCAATTTGGAGTATACTCGAGCTTCCTTCACCTGATCAATAAGCTCTGAAATCAATGGTAGAGGGTATCGGTTCTTCTTGGTTACAGAATTCAAAGCACAATAATCTATACAGTGCCTAAGTTTTCCATCTCTCTTGGGGATAAAAAAGAATGGTGAGGAAACCGGTAACTGAGACGGCCTGATGAAACCATTTGCCAGATATTGATATAGATATTCTTTCAGGTGACTGTTTTCTGTTTCAGAAAGTGCATAAATTCGGCTACAAGGTAAAGAAGCTCCAGGTTCTAATTCGATCTTACAATCATATTCCCGATGAGGAGGTAGCTTCTGGGGTTCTTGCTCATCAAACACTGACTTCAAATCATGATATTCTCTAGGAATTTCAGGAATTTCGATGGTACCAATCACTTGAGACGGCTCAGCCAAAAGAGAAGGTTGAGTAGGTTGACGACTTGATACTCCTGAATGGTAGCAATGCTCTCGACAATAGTCTGAATTCATTTCATCTGTTCTTTTGGCCCAATCAATCTTTGGATTATGTTCCGTAAGCCACGGAAGCCCCAGGATTAACTGAAATTGGGGAGCGTTGATTAGACTGAACCTCAAAGAACTTTGATGAAGACCTGGACCTATTACAATTAAATCTTCTGTGTCGTAGGAGATGGGTCCCGAAGACAGATTAGTACCGTCAACTGCCCGCACAGGTTCTGGCTTGTCCTGCTTTATAAACTGAATGCCCAAAGACTTAGCAAATTTAATGTCGCAAAAAGTTCCAGTGGCCCCTGAATCAATCATAACAGAAATCTCATCCACTTCGGTGGTTCCAAAGTTAATCAAACTGGAAATGATTAAATGAGGGGCTGCAGATTGTAAAGTATTTGCTACCAATTGAGAATCTGGAGTTGTCTTGTCAGACGCACCCACCAGAGCAACTCCTCCTACTGGTGGGGCCTGTCTTTTACCCACGAATTGATTTTAGGCCTCTTTGGACAATCCTTGACAAAATGCCCAGAATTCCCACAATACATACACAGCTTCCCACTCCTGCGTTTTTCTCTCTCTTCCTTGGTTAAAGGTCCCCGTACGGAACCAATTTGCATGGGCTCTTCTCCGGAAGCTGTTTCACTTGGTTTAGAAGATTCTGGTTTTATTCTATCAAAACGAGGTGGAAAATGTCTAATTTCCTTGCGACGCTCACTCTTTCTTTCATTTTGTCGTTGGTCTATCTGAAGTACTAAATCTATCAATTCAGAAACAACTGTGGGTCTTTTAGGAATTTGAGCCAACCCGTCCTTCAGTTCATCTTTGAGACCCCTATAAAAGATGGCTGCTCTCTTTCCTTCATGCCACTGAGTCTCCACTATTAACTTATTGAATTGAGCTAGGTATGCTACCAGCTCCGGATCTCCTTGTTTTAAGTCCAAGAGCTCATTATCTGTGGTCTGAGAAATGGATCTTCGATCAAATATACGTAAGAACTCGACCTTAAATTCTTCGACGTTGTAGAGAATTGGGTCATTGCAATTCACCAGTGGCATGGACCATGCGGCGGCATCTCCACTCAGGTAAGACAATAGGAAGGCCACCTTGGATTGATCTTCCTTAAAGATTATTGGTCTACAAAGGAAATGTAAAGAGCATTGTGTAAGGAAAACTTGGGCCTTATGTGGATCTCCATTAAATCTCTCTGGGGCTGCCAAGGGTATAGTTGGGGAAATTGCATGTATGACTTGGGTGGTCAATTCTGCTGCTGAGGGAGAGGGGGGACAATGTTGAGGCTTTTGCTCTTTGGACACTGGGTTTGCACCTGCTACAAAATCATCAAATCGCTGTCTAAGGAAACTGGCTTCTTGGCTAGACTTGCTCACCTCATCTCTAAGATTTTTATTTTCCTCCATAGTCTCGCTAAGCTGTTTCTGTAACCCCTCCAATACTACAGCTAATGCCTTGACATCAAATCCTTCAGCCATTCTGCCCGGGTGGAAGTTTGGTAAATGGCACTTCAATTTGTCAGTACCTCGCACCTGATAACTGGGGCTTCCACAGGAGCAGAAGAACTTTTCCCAAATCCCAAACTCCACTGCAATGAGCTCTACGCCCACTACCAGTAAAGAGGGGGAAAGGGGAATGGGAATAACAGAGAGACTCCACTGCTGTGCCTCTTCTTCACTGGAATCTTAACGAGGAACCTTTTGGCATCTGTGAACACAAATAACAACCATTAATACATCCTGCGCCCCTACCTATCCCTAACTGTGAGATTTCGCATGTGCTTTTCCTAACGCTTCTATCACCTTAATATCTGCAGTGGTTAGCTTCTCTCTTTATTTGTACTTGTCATATATCTTTTATAATTGACGTTATTCTGGTTGTAACTCTCTTTTTAATTTGATTGCATTCTTCTTTTTCAGCTGGCAGTCGAATTAAATATGGAGGTAAGTATAATATATATATATATATATATATATATATATATATATATATATATTGCTACATACAGATGGAAATAATATTTCTGCTTGAGCATCTCTGTATATGAATTTGTTGCCAACAAGATTCTTCTTTGAATTGGTGTTCTCTTAGCTAGAGTCTTGTTTGAGTCTATGTATTGGTTGAAGAACTGGAACTGAACTGTCGCAATACTAGAGAACAAATTGCCACAAGTAATTTCTCTAACTAATTCAGTCTAAGCGCTGAGAATGCTGAAGTCTAAATAATTTCTCAATGTCCTGTTTCTCCTCTGCAATTCTGCTATTACGCGCTGAATAACTATGCGCTAAATATTCTCTCTTTATCCTCTCAGAAAAACTGTAAGCGCGAAGTAAGGTCTAACTAGAAGAACTGACCTTAACGCTTACTTGAAATTATCCTCTCACGAAGCTCAAAGAACAAGTATGCCACAATACTCTGACCTGAAATGAAGGCTTGACAGGAAATGTTTCATAAGTGACCGGCGGGTAAATCAGGAACGGCTTGAAGAGCTCACAAAAGCTGCCGGAAGTGTCAGGCTGAGCAGCGCTGGGAAAAAAGCTGCTCCCCTGGACGATGTTTTACCTTGGAGAGAGCGCAGCACAGATACGCTGCGTTCTCCACAAAATCGACAGTTGAAGTGCGCAGCGCGCAAGGCGCGCATGCGCGAACTCCAACGCTTCTCCACTAAAGAAACACTAGAACTCTACACTGCAATAGGAGGCAGCCGGCGGAAGCCATTTTGGGTAGGAATTTTTGTAGCCTGAAACCTGCTGCATCGCCTTAATGGGGTGAATCGGTGAAGCCGGTTCCATGGATAATTGAACACCCTCTTTAATTTACAACCAGCCTGGGGGTGGTAAAAAGAACTGAATTGCCCATCCTACCAGGGTACATGAAAATAGGCGTCATGGAGGTCCATGGATGACATGTAATATTCCTTGTTGAGGAGTTGCAATATACCTTGGAGTGTTACCATGCAAAATGATTGTTTTTTCAGATATTTGTTGAGGTCCCTCAAGTCGAGAATTGGTCTCCACTGCCTTGACGTCTTGCGGATTAAGAAGAAACAGGAGTAGAAACCTGTCCCCCCTATCACTCTCTTTTGCAGCATGGTTTTGACCTCCGGTTTAAGGAGGCACAAATACTTTTGGGTGCATGGTTGAGGTGGTGTTGAGTGAGGTATTTGTATGAATTCCAAAAGGTGTCTGAATGGAACTAGGTTGAGGGCCCATTGATCTGTCATGATCTGTTTACAACGGTGGAGGCGGTTGGTTATTCTTGCTGGTACCCTGGGTGCAGAGAGAAGGTACTAGCCAGCGCCTGGTTGAAGTCATTGTCTGAGATTGGATTCTTTGCCCTGTCGTCCGGACTTTCCTCTGACAGGGGGGCGGTGATATGAAGCTGACGGTGGTTGTCGCTAATGGCATTGGTAGCAGAATTACGGACTTTTGGAGGATTATGCTGGATAGTGTTATTGTTGATATTCTATATGAAAGGAAGGATGGTCTCATCCTCGAGCGCCACGAAAAGGCACCTTTTTTTACTGCATAGTTCCCAGAGATTTGGCAGTGTCAGTGTCCGTTTTGAAAGTTTGGAGAGATTCATCAACGTGCTTTCCAAACAAAGCCTCTCTGTCGTATGGCAAATCTAGCAATTTTGTCTGGACTTCTGGCCTGAAATTGGTCACCTTAAGCCATCCTTGACGGCGTGGAACCGCTGCACCAGCGAGCTGCCTGAACCCGGTGAAGGCAAAATACATGGCACAGTCTATGATCTCAGCGGTGGAACGTTAACCTTCCAGCAACACTTTCTTTGCTTCTCCTCTTGTGTGTTCAGGAAGCTGATCCAGATATGGGGCCATATCAGACCACATTTGCAGGTTATATCAGGCAAGGAGGGCCAGGGAATTTGTGGCCCTTACCATGAGGGCTGGCATGGCTGAAAACTGCTTGCCGATGTTATCCAGACGCCTGACATCTTTTTCTGGGGCGCTGGAAGGGGCGTGGAAGGATTCCTTGATCTTGGTTGTGCCGCCTGCGAGATGACTGAGTCCGGCTTAGATTGACCCATGAGGCAGGCTGGCTCATCCTTTCGAAGCCTTATACTTTTTGTCCAACTTAGGCATTACAGCTGGTACTGTTGCCCGGTTGTGCATGATCTTAGTCCCCGACTCTACACATAATCAATGATGGGTATGGCCTTGACTGTTTTCCGAAAGGGATCCTTAAAGTCATAAAGGAAACAGTCTTGTTGCGTGGCAGGCATAGACAGGTCGAAACGTGTGGCTGTTCTTTCTAAGAGGTTATGAAAACCTCCTATATCCTCTGGAGGTGAACCAACTGGCGGAGGTGACGAAGATGCTGGTGTAGGCAGGACATAGTTGTCCCATTCATTATGATGATCTGCAAACTCACCTACTTTTTCCTCTTTCTCAGATGAAGCAGGATCTATCAATGGCACTACTAGCGGAGAACAGTGCACTGGCCTAGTAGGAGCCAGACTCTCTGATGGCTGAGGAGTGAGCGGTTGAGAAGGCACAGAGACTGTGGAGACTAGAGAATGCTGAACAGGAGTAGACACTGGAGGGAAGCGTGTCCTGTAGTCAGTCAACATGGATTGCAAATCCGTCAAGAGAGTGGACAGTAGACATACCATTTCGTGTTGGTATTGCTGAGGGCGATGATAGTCCATTGAATAGTAATCTGGCTCATAGTATTCCAGACATTTTACATGAAGTTCTGAAGGGCTCTGAGCTGGCCCATAGAGGCAGTGCTCATCAAAGTCTTCATTATTCAGGAGGTGGGATGGCAGTAGTGAGGGCAGCTTACTCAGGGAAGTAAGGAATGGCGTTATTCGTTTCCGTCATATTGTCTTTTGGCTGGTTACCGTTTGGCTCATCGATGAGGAAAGAGGCAATGTGGATGGTTCCTGCCTTATCGTTGACACTGGGATCGTTGTCGACAGGGTAGAGTCCATGGACGGGGATCACCCGTCAACAGTGGCGCGGTCGTTGGTTGTTGGGTCGTCGTTGACGGTGGAGTCGACGAGCACATCGTCGACGAAGGGTCTGATGTCAACGACAGTGACGACAGTGACATTTTTATTGCTGACGGCACAGGATCTGCAGTCATCAACGATGACTTCATCGATGAGGAAGATGCCGCCGTCTACACTGTAATAGTGGTGACGGTAGACGCCACTGAAGTGACCGTGGACAGCGCAGTCGATGTCCTATTTGATGGGGATGCTGTTGACGACCCATCTGTCTGCAGTGCTGAAAACGGTTTTTTGAAGACATACTTCACCTGAGATGGAGATGTTGGGGGCTCTAAAGTCGATTTCTAAAGAGATTTTGAGGGGAAATCTGACTTCTTTTTGTTTTTTCTTGGTTGAAGAAGGGCACGTTTATGAGACAATTTAGAGGGGCTGCTGTGCTTATGAGCACCCTCAGAAGCCATTTTTGACGCCTTATTAAAAGGTTCCTGAGAGGTATGAGGAACTGGATCCTGTCTAGCTCTTTTGACATGCGTTATTATAGATAACCTGGACGAGGTGTCGCTTTCTTCATTAGAGACAGGTTGTCTCTAGATTTGAGTCTCTGGAGCTAAAGAAGGAGACGTCCTTCCCAATCCTTTAAAGTGTTAGTAGAAAACATGCAACATACCTTCTAATCACTCATTTTGTGCACTGGACAGAGACAGTATGTAGGAAAGTAGGATCTGCTTTTAAGGTTACCCCCACTTTTTGCCTGGTGTTGTGCTATTTCTGTCTAGTCTTACTGGGTTCCTGCTAATCAGGACCCCAGTCTCTGTGCTTTCTCCCCTAAATTGGCTATGGTAAGTGTAGGAAAGTAGGATCTGCTTTTATGGTTACCCTCACTTTTTGCCTGGTGTTATGCTGTTTCTGACTAGTCTGACTGGGATCCTGCTAACAAGGACCCAAGTCTCTGTGCTTTCTCCCATAAATTGGTATGGCATAGCATATTGGACACTGGTGTACCATTATCAGTCCCTAGTATATAGTACTGAGAGGTCCCCCGTGGGCTGAAGCATGCATTATGCCACCCATGAGGGACCACTCAAACTGTAACTACAGGCCTGCCATTGCAGCCTGTGTAAGCTGTTGCTAGCACCACTTACGAAAGATATAGGTTTACCTATATCTAAAGTCACTGCACTTAAAACCTATAAGTCACCGTGAAGCAGGCTGTTCAATCCTGAAGGCAGGGTGCTCGGTTCAAAGCGTGAGGGTGCCACTGTATGAGCAGGACACACCTACAACCTTCGGAGTCCATTCTCCCGGGTTGTAAGTGCATCAGCCGTTAAGATACATAGAGTGGCCATGCGTCATTACGCGATGACCATCTTTAAACTGGCTGTAACGAACCCTGTCATGTTTGGTTTCAGACATGTTGGAATCATACCTCCCACACTGTAAACGGTGTGGGAGGTATGATTCCATGCACTGTAAAGCTCCTCCGGGAGGCCCTCAGTGCTCCCGGTACCAGTATTCTAGACCCGGACAGCAAACTATGGCTGCTGCTGACCAGAGACACGATTCTGCCCTCCTGCTGGTGAGCCAAGCTTAAGCAGAGGGAGGCAGGACAATAGGTACCACTTCATCTTTGACCGTCTGTGCACTCTGGACTTCATTGGACTTTGCTCTGGGCACCGAGACATCCAAGACACCTGAAGGAATCTCCCTTGAAGTGAAGGAGTCACTTCCCTGCATCTGCAAGCACCGCAACGCAGCTGACAGGTCTGCTGATCCCACGGACTCCGAAAGGCTCAGCAACATAGGTGGTGGTTCTGCAACTCCCTCGAGGCCTGCACTGTCTTCTCACTGAGTTTGAGGCCAGTATTCCTCGTCTGCACTGCTGGAACAGAACTCGTGGCAAAGGCTTGTTGGCTCTCTTCCTCAGAGATCTTCGGACTCCAAGTAATCCCAACCTCAAGCATCTCCTGTGACCAAGATCTTTGTCCTCACCGCATCACTTGCACTGTGGGCTTGCATCTTTGGTGAGCTACTCGAGGTCCTCTTGCGACTCCAGTGCCTCCAGCCTGTGGGTCCTCTTGCGAGCTCCCCTGATTGCTCGGGGCCTTTCCTGACTCCCCTGCTTGTGGTGAGTCACCTGAACCTTGCTGGTCCCGACACTGTACCTTCTTCACGTTCCAGTTGCAAAGGCTTGTTGGTGCTTCCGACGGTCACGGACCCCTCAACTCTTGACATCCGACGTGGGACAGCTTGTGCACGGCTCCTGGTCTTCCACAGCGTTGCCTGGTCCGCACAGCTGCAGCTTCAAGGTCACCGTCAACTCTCCTGCAACACTCGACTTCAGTGCGCATTTGTCTTCCGGGCCTCCTGGTCCCTTCCAAGTGGCATAGACTCTGTCCCCTCTGCTTGCAGGTACTTCTCATCCTGAATCCACTGTTGGGTTCCACCGGACACTTTCACCTTCTCCAGCAGCGGCATCTTCCTGAAGACCTCCATTAAGTTCGACGGCGGTGTCCGACGCCACTTCACACCTATGCACCCAGCTTCTCTGGTGTAGGTATCCTAGTTCCTAGGGTATCCACGGGTGGGGTGGCTCTCCAACCTTCTGTCTTCCACAGGGTTTCTTCAGGGTCCAATGGAAAGGGTCCTTCTTCTTTAAAATTGCAACTGCGACTTATCCATTGACTTGTATTAAGCCCGTGGTTGTGTTCCCACTCTGCACACGGCCTCCGTGGTGATCCTGGTTGCCACTTGTTTTGGGATTATTAGAATCCTAAGAAAAATCATTCAATTTCTCTCCTTTGATTCACGCAAGCAGGCTGTCATCGCCTTGGTAATGTCCAGATTGGACTATTGTAATGCCCTTTATCTTGGCATTAACAAAGGATTGATTAAACGTCTGCAGCTGGTGCAGAATGCTGCTGCTAGGCTGATAACTGACTTGCCTAAATACCACTCAGTCACCACAACAATCAGAGCTCTGCACTGGCTTCCCCTGGACCATAGGATTCTTTTCAAAACGTTATGCATGACTCATAAGGCCTACTATGATTCCGGCCCTGAGGGGATCAAGGTTCTCCTCCATCGCTATGTCCCCACCAGACAGCTCCGATCCTCAGATAAGAATCTGTTGATTATTTCGAGGTTCAAAAAAGCCAAATGGGGAGGTAGAGCTTTTTCCACCAATGCTGCTAAACTGTGGAATTCTCTTCCGGAAGAGCTTTCTGGTCAGGTGTCACACTCTCTCTTCCGGAAAGCATTGAAGACCTGGCTCTTCACACAGAGCTTGTCCTGAGCATTTCTACCCGGTCTACACCCGTTTGTCTCGCTCCGTAACAGCGCCTTGACGCCCTTGGGCTAAGTTAGCGCTATATAAATCCACTTTCTTTCTTCTTCTTCTTCTTCTACCTCGGTGGTTCCTTGGGTCCCCAGCACTTCTACGTCTTCTGGGTATAGTCTTGACTTGAGTTGTGGTTCGCATACCACTTTTTTAGTATATGGTATGGTCTCCCCCTGGCAGCCACTGTGTAACTGTGCTACTTACCTGTTTCTATTGAAAAGTATTGTGGGCATTGTGTATATCTCCGGGTAGGAGATATCTGTATGTGTTAGTGAGTGTCTTATAATACATACATATTTATATAAATACAGTGGGTGGTTCTTTTTCACTTAATCAATATCAATAAGATTATGTTCTGGTAAAACAAGCTGCTTTACACTCCTTCTGGACTAAGCCTCAAGGCTGCTCTCCAAGGCTACCACTTGGAGAGCTTTCTAAGGTTGTCTAAGACCACTAAAATCACCATAAGGGTTGTTTGGATTAGTGCAAGGTGCCCACTTACATAAGTGTACACCATATATTAAGCCAGCTTCTCACATTGGTGTGCAACGGTTAGGATTCAAGCCTGCATTGTTTTACCAGATAATCTTGGTGTGGATTAATTGAAAAACCATCACTAATATAATACAGCTTAGAATAAGTAAGTTCTACTGACCTTAGGGTTGGGTAGTTAAGGGTCTAGCACAACCGTTTCTCCAACCTTAGAGAGAGTTTAGTTTCCACTAGGGTAGGTAGATGCAACACCTCACTACACCTAGAACCATGTCTTTAGTTGGGGAGACCAGTGTACCCCAGTCAGCTAAGTACAGTGGTTTAAAGTTCCAGGAATTAAGGACCCTGTGTAGCCTTAGAAAGAAAAGGACAGGTGGCAACCCCACCATTAAGCTGCTCTTAGAGCAGCTGCATAAGGATGATGGTCATCCTGTAGAAGCTGAAGAACAGGATAATGTGGGTAGGGATACTCCTGAAGAGGGAGCATCAGGGGCTCTCCCTGATGATCTCAATTCTGAGTATGGGCAAGAGGACTCAAATGATTCCAACCTGCAAAACTCTGACCCCTCAGGGAATAGTGCAGATGGCACAAAAGAGATACCCTTTCTTCCTCCTGGAAGGGTCCAGAGTAGACCAAGGAGGTCTAGATCCTCCTCTAGAGAATCCAATACGTCAGACACTTCCATAGGACAAACCATATTTATTAAGAGGTCTAGCTCTTTTTGACAGGGAATACCAATTGCTCAAACTTGAGAAAGCCAGGCTTAGGCTCAGGGAAGATCAGTTGGCCCTTGACAAAGAGTCCCTGAAGTCCAGAAGGCTAGGAAGAAACTGGTACTAGAGTCCCATGGTGGCAGCAACAGTGGCCCGAGAATCAGAGAAACTTCTTTTGACAATAGGAACCTGAGCAGGATAGTCCCTCCTTACCAGGAGGGGGATGATATCCATAAATGGATCACTGCTTTAGAGAGGGCCTGCAAAGTTCAGAGGGTCCCTCAAGAGCAGTGGGCAGCTATCCTGTGGCTCTCCTTTGCTAACAAAGGTAGAGATAAGCTCCTCGCTGTTAGAGAAGAGGATGCTGACAATTACTCAGTACTGAAGAGTGCTCTCATAGATGGGTTTGGCTTAACCACTGAACAATATAGGATTAAGTTCAGAGACACCCAGAAGGCACACACCCAGGACTGGGTAGATTTTGTAGACAGTGCTATTTAGGTTCTGGAATGCTGGCTTTATGGAGGAAAGGTACAGGACTATGAAGGATTGTACAATTTGATTATGAGGGAGCACATCCTTAATAACTGTCAGAACCAACATTTGCATCAGTACCTGGTGGACTCTGATCTGACCTCTCCCAAAGAATTGGGAAAGAAGGCAGACAAATGTGTCCGCACCAGGGTTAAGCAGAAAAACCATGGTAATGGAGGTGACCAGAAGAAGCAAGATTCTTCTAAATCCCATGATAAGGGTGGGGACAAGGGTAAAGATAAAAAAGAGTCTTCACAAGTGCCCCAAAAACCTGCATCAGAGCGGCGAGTCCCAAAATTCCAAGAAAGGCAAAAAGAAACCTTGGTGCTACCTTTGTAAGGTGAAGACCCATTGAACAAAGGATGCTACTCCTACTACCAATGTCCCTAAGGCACCTGCTCCCCCTAGCACATGTACAAGTGGTAGTACAGCAACCAAGGGATTAGTGGGGTTAACCTTGAGTTCTGAGGTGGGTTCTGACTTAGTCAGAACTCCAGCTCAGCTGTTCTAGTCTGTGATGGTGGCATAGACCTTGCCACCTTACTGGTCAGTCCCACTAACTTGGGCAAGTACAGACAACAGCCTTTGATAAATGGAAAAGAAGCAATGACTTACAGGGACACAGGGGCCTATGTCACTATGGTGACAGAGAAACTTGTGTCCCCTGATCATATCATACTTGGACAAATGTACCAGGTTACCAACGCTAGCAATGTCAGGATTGACCATTCCTCGGCAGTTGTGAACCTCAGCTGGGGAGGGGTAACAGGACCTAAAAAGGTTGTGGTATCTCCAGACCTACCTGTAGATTGTTTGTTGGGCAATGATCTAGAAACTTCAGCCTGGGCTGAAGTGGATATCAGGACTCATGCAGAGATGATGGGCATCTCTGCCAGTGTATTTGCTGTCACCAGGGCTCAGGCCAAACAGCTCAGCACTGACAAGGCACCGGGTCCTGGAACAATGGACCAGGTGCCTCCCAAGAGAAGGAGCAGGAAGGGTAAGGCTTTATCCTCCTCACAAGCTCCCAGTGAAGATCAGTCTCCTGAGGGAGATGATCTCAGCCCCTGTGAAGGTACTGTCCCAGAGGAACTTGGGCCTGACCAGGCAGAGTTCTTGGGGACAAAGGGCCCTTCCAGGGTAGACATGAGTTTGGAGCAGCAGACCTGCCCCTCTCTTGAACCCCTCAGACAGCAAGCTGCTGCTGAGGACGCAGGGAATAGCAGTGGGTCCCATGGGATCTATTGGGATGATGGGCTTCTGTACTCTGAAAGTAGAGACCCCAAACCTGGTGCAACCAGGTGGTTGGTAATACCCCAGAAGTTCAGAGGCTTCGTCCTCTCCCTGGCACACGATATTCCTCTTGAAGGACACTTAGGGCAAAGAAAGACTTGGGACAGGCTTGTCCCTCACTTTCACTGGCCCCATATTTCTGAAGACACAAAGGAGTTTTGTCGCTCTTGTGCCACTTGCCAAGCCAGTGGTAAGTCAGGTGGCACCACAAAGGCCCCCTTAAGAGGGTAGGGATTGACATGGCTGGTCCCTTGAACCTCCAACTGCATCTGGGCACAGTTATATACTGGTGGTGGTGGACCATGCCACTAGGTACCCAGAAGCCATTCCCCTTAGAACCACTACAGCTCTTGTAGTGGCCAGGGCCCTCCTGGGAATCTATTCCAGAGTGGGCTTCCATAAGGAGGTCTTAAAAGACAGAGGTACAAACTCCATGTCTAGTTATATCACTGACATGTGGAAAGAGTGTAGAGTAAACTATAAGTTTACCACTCCCTACCATCCACAGTGCAATTGGCTTGTTGAAAAGTTCAACAAGACCCTAAAGGGTATGATCATGGGTCTCCCAGAAAAGCTTAGGTGAAAATGGGATATCTTACTACCCTGCCTTCTCTTTGCCTACAGAGAAGGTCCTCAGAAAGGGGTTGGCTACAGCCCATTTGAGCTTCTGTTTGGACATCCAGTTAGGGGTCCATTGTGTCTAGTGAAGGAAGGTTGGGAGCAACCTCTCAAACCTCCTAAACAGGACATTGTGGACTAGGTCCTTGGCCTGCGTTCACGCATGGCTGAGTACATGAAGCAGGCAAGCAACAACCTGGAGGCCAGCCAAGAACTTCAAATAACCTTGGCATGACCAAAAGTCTGTCCTTACTGTTTACCAGCCAGGCCAGAAAGTGTGGGTGTTGGAGCCTGTGGCCCCAGCAGCTGTCCAAAACAAGTGGAGTGGCCACCACACTATACTTGAGCAAAAAGGTGAGGTCACCTACTTGGTGGACCTAGGTACTCCAAGAAGTCCCCATAGGGTACTTCATGTGAATCACCTGAAACCATTTGTAGACAGGGCTGACATGGGCTTGCTCATGGCAACTGATGAGGGACGGGAGGAAGAGAGTGAGCCTCTTCCTGATCTCCTCTCTCAGAACATTGATGATGGGTCAGGAGAGGGAGTAGCCTTGGCAGGCAGCCTCACTGACCAGCAGCATGCTGATTGCAGGCAAGTCCTCAATCAGTACAGACACATGTTCTCCCTGACACCCAGTCAGACCACCTGGTGTACCCATGAAGTGGACACAGGTGACAGCTTACCTGTGAAGAGTAAAATCTACACAGAGCCTGATCATGTCAGGGATTGCATCAGGGCAGAGGTCCAAAAGATGCTGGAACTGGGTGTCATTGAGCCTTCAGATAGCCCATGGGCTAGTCCAGCAGTCCTTGTGCGAAAACCTCACACCAAGGGTTGAAAAAGAGAGATGAGGTTTTGTGTGGACTACAAAGGCCTCAATGCAGTCACTAGGACTGATGCCCATCCTATTCCCAGGACAGATAAACTTATAGATACTTTGGTCTCAGCCAAGTTTCTGAGTACATTTGACCTGACTGCTGGCTACTGGCAAATCAGACTAGCTGAGGGGGCCAAGCCAAAGACAGCATTTTCAACCCCTAGTGGGCATTACCAATTTATTGTGATACCCTTTAGTTTGATGAATGCACCTGCCACATTTCAGAGGTTGGTGAACAAAGTCCTAAAAGGCCTGGAAGCCTATAGTGCAGTATATCTCGATGATATAGCTGTCTTTAGCTCCACCTAGGAGGATCACCTGGTCCACCTTGGAAATGTTCTAGAGGCCCTGAAAAAGGCAAGCCTCACTATCAAGGCCACCAAGTGCCAGATAGGGCAGAGCAAGGTTGTGTACTTGGGCCACCTGGTAGGTGGAAGCCAGGTTCAACCATTGGAGAGCAAAATCCACACCATTGTGGACTGGGTTGCTCCCACTACCCAGACTCAGGTCAGAGCTTTCTTGGGCCTGACTGGGTACTAAGGTTGTATACTTGGAACATCTGGTAGGCGGAGGCCAAGCTCAACCATTGGAGAGCAAAATCCAGACTATTGTGGACTGGATTGCTCCCACTACCCAGACTCAGGGCAGAGCTTTCTTGGGCCTGATTGGGTACTACAGAAGATTTGTAAAGGGATATGGGTCCATAGTGACTCCCCTGAATGATCTTACCTCTAAGAAAATGCCCAAGAAAGTTCAGAGGACAGTAAGCTGTCAAAAGGCATTTGATGACCTGAAGCAGGCCATGTGCACTGCTCCCATCCTGCAAAGTCCTGACTACTCTAAAACATTCAATGTCCAGACAGATGCATCTGAGATAGGGGTAGGGGCTGTGTTATCACAACTTAATGCAGAGGGCCAGGATCAACCAGTAGCTTTTATCAGCAGAACGTTGACCCCCAGGGAGAAACTTTGGTCAGCCATTGAGAGGGAAGCCTTTGCTGTGGTCTGGGCCTTGAAGAAGCTAAGGCCATACCTGTTTGGCACTCACTTAATTGTTCAGACAGACCACAACCCCTAGAACCTTCGGAGTCCATTCTCACGGGTTGTAAGTGCATCAGCCATTACGATACATTATTATTATTAATTAACATTTGATAGAGCGCATGGCTACCCTTAGGCATCCCAGCGCTTACGACAAAGACCCAGACTTTTAATCTTTTCTTTGGGCATCGGCGCCGGGCCAAGACAATTTGGCCAACTCAGGCCGGCCGTGGAGCTGTAGCAGTTGCCCAGGATCATTAGCTCCGTTTTGTCTCCATTGAGCTTGAGACACGACTGGTCCATCCATGTGGCCACCGTTCCCAAGCAAGATTCTAAATTAGCTGGCACCTTCTTTGGGTGGCTTAATGCCACCACTAATTGGGTGTCATCTGCATAAGTTATAATATGGATTCCAAATGGCAGGACTAACTCTGCAAGAGGCCTTAGATATATATTAAATAGGGTGGGACTCAGTGAGGAGCCCTGTGGGACTCCGCATGTAAGTGGCACCCTTCTTGAGGTGTAGTTGCCCTTGAATACCTGGAGTGACCATGCGTCATTACGCGATGACCATCTCTGAACTGGCTGTAAACGGTGTGGGAAGTATGATTCCATGCACTGTAAAGCTCCTCTGGGAGGCCCTCAGTGCTCCCGGTACTAGTCTTCTTGACCCGGAGAGCACAGCATGGCTGCTGCTGACCAGAGACACAATTCTGCCCTCCTGCTGCTGAGCCAAGCTCAAGCAGGGGAAGGCAGAACAATAGGTATCCTGTCACAGGGAGGTATGACCACCTCCCAGACAGGGTTTAGTGTATTGGGGCCGGGTAGGAGTGCTTGCCAGCGCCACTGAGTCTGCTTGAAGAGGATATTTGGTTCCCTCCTTGCATAGTCCATTTCAAACCAGCTCAGGGAGCCGCTGGCTCCCGCTCTGGCGCGAAACTGGACAAAGGACATGGGAGTATCCTCCCCACTGTCCGACCTCTCCCCTGGGAAGGAACTCTGAACCGTCCCAACCCTTTCCTTAGGGTACTTAAGGGCTTACCTGAGGGTGGGTCCCTAGATTCGTCGTGGGACAAGATTCATTTCAAGACACCACTTATTCTTTGACAGTCTGGGCAATCTGGACTTTGCTGTACTTCGCTCTGGGCATCAAGGCTGCAACTGGGAAGACTCCTGCTGCTCCTGATCTTGTCGCCCTGCTCGTTTGCTGCAACGTCCGTGCCTTAGCTCCATACAGGAACCTTCAAAGGCCTGTGGGAATCCAAGACACCTGAAGGAATCTCCATTGAAGTGAAGGGGTCACTTCCCTGCATCTGCAGGCACAGCAACTAAGCTGACCGGTCTGCTGATCCTGGGCTCCCACGGACTCCGAAAGGCTCAGCAACACAGGTGGTGGTTCTTCACATCCCTTGAGGCCTGCCCTGTCCTCTCACCAAGTCTGAGGCCAGTATCCCTCGTCGGAGCGGCAGGAACTGAACCCCTGTGCACCGAGTCGACTTGCAGTTTCAAAGGCTTGTTGGCTTCCTTCCACCAAGATCTTTGGGCTCCAAGTAGCCCCAGCCTCAAGCATCTCCTGTGACCAAGATCTTTGTCCTCACCATATCACTTGCACCGCGGGCTTGCATCTTTGGTGAGCTGCTCGAGGTCCTCTTGCGACTCCAGTGCCTCCGGGCTGTGGGTCCTCTTGAGGGTCTCTTTTGATTTCTGTGGGCTCCCTTGATTGCTAAGGGCCTGCCCTGACTCCCCTGCTTGTGGTGAGTCACCTGGACCTTACTGGTCCTGACAATGTACCTTCTTCACTTTCCACATTGGTTGCAATTGCAAAGGCTTGTTGGTGCTTCCGATGGACACCGACCCCTCAACTCTCGACATCCGACGTGGGACAGCTTGTGCACGGCTTCTGGTCTTCCACAGCGTCGCCTGGTCCGCACAGCTGCAGATTCAAGGTCACCGTCAACTCTCCTGCAACACTCGACTTCGTTGGGCATTTGTCTTCCGGGCCTCCTGGTCTCTTCCAAGTGGCATAGACTCTTTCCCCTCTGCTTGCAGGTACCTCTCATCCTGAATCCACCGTTGGGTTCCACCGGATACTTTCACCTTCTCCAGCAGCGGCATCTTCCTGAAGACCTCCATTGAGTTTGACAGCGGTTTCCGACGCCACTTCCCACCTATGCGCCCGGCTTCCCTGGTGAAGGTATCCTGGTTCCTAGGGTATCCACAGGTGGGGTGGCTCTCCAGCCTTCTATCTTCCACGGGGTTTCTTCATGGTCCACTGGGAAGGGACCATCTTCGTTAAAATTGCAACCACGACTTACTCATTGACTTGTATTGAGCCCGCGGTCGTGTTCCCACTCCGCACACCGCCTCCGTGGGGTTCCTGGGTACTTACCTCGGGTGTGGTTCTTTTTCACTTAACCTATACCAATAACATTAAGTTCTGGTAAAATAAGCTGCTTTACACTCCTTCAGGGCTAAGCCTGAAGGCTGCTCTCCACAGCTCCCAATTAGAGAGCTTTCTAAGGTTGTCTAAGACCACTAAAATCACCATAAGGGTTGTATGGATTAGTGCAGGGTGCTACACTTACATAAGTGAGCACTATATACAAAGCCAGCCTCCTACACAGTCTTTATGAGGGTCATTTATGTGTAGCCTCTTCTTTTTACAAGTGCCACAAGGTCCGAGGAGCCCCTTTTTGGGTGTCTTTGACATGGTGGAAGTCAGTCTGAATCACCAGATGAACAGATACAGGCAGCTGTAAAGAAAAACTTCCAAAGTTGTAGAAAATCTTCTTTCAAGTAGTTGTGACTGGAAGAACAAGTTACTTACCTTCGGTAACGATGTATCTGGTAGAGACATATGTCAGTTGTAGATTCCTTACCTTAGAATTGCCCCAGGCATCAGTCTGAATCCAGAGATTTTTTCTTCAGCAATACCCCTGCGCGTCGGTAGGTGGCGTCAGTCGATTCCGCGTCCATCGTCAGCGTTGTGGTCGCCGGGATGACACAGGGTCAGACTGATTTGCATATGGCCATGTCTGAACTGGGGTGGTGGAGTGAGCTAAAGAATGATGATGGATTAAACCCAGATCAGTTGACTGGGGGTGAGTGTTTGATTAGCTCAAACGCTCCGTCCATCATCCCCTTTGGTATCGCTTTGTTCGCCCTAAGTTGGCAGGGTATGCCCAGACGTGGGTCCCTTGCTCACTTTGCCACTGGATTCAAGCTAGCCTGGCTGATGACGGCTGAATGGCCAGAAACCGGTCCCAGGATGCTTGTTTCCGGTCCAGGGAAGACATGGCTTGGCAGTTTGGGCTGGACTGTTCCCATGAGGCACAGGGTCAGACTGATTTGCATATGGCCATGTCTGAACTGGGGTGGTGGAGTGAGCTAAAGAATGATGATGGATTAAACCCAGATCAGTTGACTGGGGTGAGTGTTTGATTAGCTCAAACGCTCCGTCCATCATCCCCTTTGGTATCGCTTTGTTCGCCCTAAGTTGGCAGGGTATGCCCAGACGTGGGTCCCTTGCTCACTTTGCCACTGGATTCAAGCTAGCCTGGCTGATGACGGCTGAATGGCCAGAAACCGGTCCCAGGATGCTTGTTTCCGGTCCAGGGAAGACATGGCTTGGCAGTTTGGGCTGGACTGTTCCCATGAGGCACAGGGTCAGACTGATTTGCATATGGCCATGTCTGAACTGGGGTGGTGGAGTGAGCTAAAGAATGATGATGGATTAAACCCAGATCAGTTGACTGGGGGTGAGTGTTTGATTAGCTCAAACGCTCCGTCCATCATCCCCTTTGGTATCGCTTTGTTCGCCCTAAGTTGGCAGGGTATGCCCAGACGTGGGTCCCTTGCTCACTTTGCCACTGGATTCAAGCTAGCCTGGCTGATGACGGCTGAATGGCCAGAAACCGGTCCCAGGATGCTTGTTTCCGGTCCAGGGAAGACATGGCTTGGCAGTTCGGGCTGGACTGTTCCCATGAGGCACAGGGTCAGACTGATTTGCATATGGCCATGTCTGAACTGGGGTGGTGGAGTGAGCTAAAGAATGATGATGGATTAAACCCAGATCAGTTGACTGGGGGTGAGTGTTTGATTGGCTCAAACGTTCCGTCCATCATCCCCTTTTGTATCGCTTTGTTCGCCCTAAGTTGGCGGGGGTATGCCCAGACGTGGGTCCCTTGCTCCCTCTGCCACTGGATTCAAGCAAGCCTGGCTGATGACGGCTGGAATGCCAGAAACCGGTCCTAGGATGCTTGTTTCCGGTCCAGGGAAGACATGGCTTGGCAGTTCGGGCTGGACTGTTCCCATGAGGCACAGGGTCAGACTGATTTGCATATGGCCATGTCTGAACTGGGGTGGTGGAGTGAGCTAAAGAATGATGATGGATTAAACCCAGATCAGTTGACTGGGGGTGAGTGTTTGATTGGCTCAAACGTTCCGTCCATCATCCCCTTTTGTATCGCTTTGTTCGCCCTAAGTTGGCGGGGGTATGCCCAGACGTGGGTCCCTTGCTCCCTCTGCCACTGGATTCAAGCAAGCCTGGCTGATGACGGCTGGAATGCCAGAAACCGGTCCTAGGATGCTTGTTTCCGGTCCAGGGAAGACATGGCTTGGCAGTTCGGGCTGGACTGTTCCCATGAGGCACAGGGTCAGACTGATTTGCATATGGCCATGTCTGAACTGGGGTGGTGGAGTGAGCTAAAGAATGATGATGGATTAAACCCAGATCAGTTGACTGGGGGTGAGTGTTTGATTGGCTCAAGCGTTCCGGTCCATCATCCCCTTTTGTATCGCTTTGTTCGCCCTAAGTTGGCGGGGGTATGCCCAGACGTGGGTCCCTTGCTCCCTCTGCCACTGGATTCAAGCAAGCCTGGCTGATGACGGCTGGAATGCCAGAAACCGGTCCTAGGATGCTTGTTTCCGGTCCAGGGAAGACATGGCTTGGCAGTTCGGGCTGGACTGTTCCCATGAGGCACAGGGTCAGACTGATTTGCATATGGCCATGTCTGAACTGGGGTGGTGGAGTGAGCTAAAGAATGATGATGGATTAAACCCAGATCAGTTGACTGGGGGTGAGTGTTTGATTGGCTCAAACGTTCCGTCCATCATCCCCTTTTGTATCGCTTTGTTCGCCCTAAGTTGGCGGGGGTATGCCCAGACGTGGGTCCCTTGCTCCCTCTGCCACTGGATTCAAGCAAGCCTGGCTGATGACGGCTGGAATGCCAGAAACCGGTCCTAGGATGCTTGTTTCCGGTCCAGGGAAGACATGGCTTGGCAGTTCGGGCTGGACTGTTCCCATGAGGCACAGGGTCAGACTGATTTGCATATGGCCATGTCTGAACTGGGGTGGTGGAGTGAGCTAAAGAATGATGATGGATTAAACCCAGATCAGTTGACTGGGGGTGAGTGTTTGATTGGCTCAAACGTTCCGTCCATCATCCCCTTTTGTATCGCTTTGTTCGCCCTAAGTTGGCGGGGGTATGCCCAGACGTGGGTCCCTTGCTCCCTCTGCCACTGGATTCAAGCAAGCCTGGCTGATGACGGCTGGAATGCCAGAAACCGGTCCTAGGATGCTTGTTTCCGGTCCAGGGAAGACATGGCTTGGCAGTTCGGGCTGGACTGTTCCCATGAGGCACAGGGTCAGACTGATTTGCATATGGCCATGTCTGAACTGGGGTGGTGGAGTGAGCTAAAGAATGATGATGGATTAAACCCAGATCAGTTGACTGGGGGTGAGTGTTTGATTGGCTCAAACGTTCCGTCCATCATCCCCTTTTGTAGGGCTATCTAAGGTGGCATATAGTTTGCAGAAGGCGTGTGTAACCATCTTCCCTTTCTGCCGCAATTTTTGTAGGTGGAGCAGTGGGCAGTCGGTCTCACTGAGCCAAGCACCAAGATAGTTATAACTTTGTACACAGTCCAGGGTCAAGAACCCAGGCTCCACTTAGTAAGTTTTTTCTTTGGGTAGCACCCAAAGATCACAATTCTGGACTTACTCACATTAGCTACCAGCTCGTTCTTGATGTTATATTCAGACAGGGTGGTGAGAGCTTTTTGGAGGCCTGTTATAGTGTGATCCAAAAGAACAAGGTCATCGGCATACTGCATCAGGTGCATCTTTGTGTTACCAATTTTGGGAGAGGCGAGAGAGGCTCCGTGCAGTGCTAAGGCCAAGTCGGCAGTGTAAAAATTAAATAAAAGGGGTGCCAGGACACATCCCTGCTTTAGCCCCCGATCTGTGACGATTTTGTCCGTGGCAGACTCCCTAGAGAGTTTAACCCTTACCCAGGTTCCCGAGTACGGAGTACAGAGATCTAATGGCTCGTAGTTTCGGGCAGATGTTCCACTGTGCCAGTTTCTGCCAAAGGATGCTGCGAACTACCCCATCGAAGGCTGCTGATAAAGCAGGTGAAGAGCGGGGGAAAGCGATGGGCTACGGCTTGTTGGGCTAAGTATGACAAAACTGTAATATTGTCCACAGTTGAGCCCCTGGTCTAAACCCCGTCTGATAGAATGGCAGCAGGCCTTCAGTATATACCCAGTCTGCTAGTTCCTGCAAGAGTGTACTCACATAAGCCTTTCCCTCGATGTCCAGCAGGGCAATCATCCGATAGTTCTTTGGATCAGTGTTTGTCCCTTTTTTTAAATTGGTTACAGCAGTGAGCCCCTCTAGGAGTCCTCCAGAAACCTGCATTCTGCATATAGCAATGAAAGATTTGAGGACCAGAGGGAGTGTACAGCAGCTGATTTTACCAGAACGTAATCTTATCGATATAGATTAAGTGAAAAAGAACCAAACAGTGTATTTATAAAAATATGTATTTATTATAAAGTATTCACTAGCACATACAAATATCTCCTACACGGAGATATACACAATGCACACAATACTTTGCAAAGAAAGCAGGTATGTAGCACGATATACACAGTGGTCACCAAGGGGGGACCAAACCATATACTAAGATAGTGGCGTGCTAACCACGACCCAAGTCAAGACCATCCCCAGAAGACGTAGAAGCGCTGGGGACCCAGGGAACCACCCAAGGTAAGTAACCCCACGGAGGTCATGTGCAGAGTGGGAACACGACTGCGTCCTCCGTTCAAGTCAATGGGTAAGTTGGGGTTGCAAGTTTAAAGAAGAAGGACCCTTCCCAGTGGACCCTGAAAAAGCCCCGTGGTAGACAAAAGGTTGGAGAGCCACCCCACCGGTGCAAACCTTAGCAACCAAGATACCTACACCAGGGAAGCCGGGTGCATAGGTGTGAAGTGGTATCGTAAACCGCAGTCGAACTCAATGGAGGACTTCAGGAAGATGCCGCTGGTGAAGAAGGTGAAAGTGTCCGGTGGAACCCAAAGGTGAATTTAAGATGCAAAGTACTTGCAAGCAGAGGGGACAGAGTCTATGCCACTCAGGAGTGACCCAGGGGCACGGAAGACGAATGTCCATCGATGTCGGGTGTTGCAGGAGAGCTGACGATGACCTTGGAGCTGCAGCTGTGTGGACCCGGCGACGCTGTGGAAGACCAGGAGCCGTTCATGAGCTGTCCCACGTCGGATGTGGAGAGTTGAGGGGTCTGTGAATGTTGAGAGCACCAACAAGCCTTGGCAACTACAAACAACGTGGCAAGTGAAAAAGGTGCAGAGTTAGGACCAGTAAGGCCCAAGGGACTCACCAAGTGCAGGTGAGTCGGAGCAGGCCCTAAGCAAACAGGGGTGCCCACTGGGATCAAAGACCTCCCTTGAGATGACCCGAAGATCTCTGGAGATAAGAGTCGCCCAGCATTAGCAATGGCCACCTGACAGTGCACAGTGGCTCGCTTCCAGCGGTACCGACGAGGGATACTGGCCTCAGACCCGGTCTGAGGTCAGGGCCGGCCTTGAGGGAGTTGTTGAACCGCCACCTGTGTTACTGAGCCTGTTGGAGTCCATAGGAGCTCAGGATCAGCAAACCAATCAGCTACTTTGCGGTTCCTGCAGTTGCAGGGGAGTGACTCCTTCACTTCAAGGGAGATTCCTTCGGATGTCTTGGATGTCGACAGGCCCTGTGAGGGACCTGTATGGAGCACGGACACGGATGATGCAGAAGAGTTGCAGGACGATGAGACTCAGAGCATACAGTGTCTTCCCGGTTGCAGTCTCGGTTTCCCAAAGCGAAGTTCGATGCGGTCAGTCCGATTCTGTCAGCACGACACGGTCAGAGTGTCCAGACGGTTGAAGATGACGCGGAGTTGAATCTGAATTGAATCCCATGGCTAATCTAGGGACCTACCCACAGGTAAGCCCTTAAGTACACTAAGGAAAGGGTTGGGATGGTTCAAGGGTCCCTCCCAGAGGAGGGGCTGGACAGTGGGGAGGATACGCCCATTTCCTTTGTCCAGTTTTGCGTCAGAGCGGGAGTCAACGGCTCCCTGAACTCATTTGAACTGGAGTATACAAGAAGGGCACCAAGTGTGCACCTCAAGCAGTCTAAGTGGTCTGGCCAGCGCCCCCACCCTGCCCCAATACACTAAACCCTGTCTGGGAGGTGGTCACACCTCCCTGTGACAGGATAACCATTGTTCTACCTTCCCCTGCTCAAGCTTGGCTCAGCAGAAGGAGGGCAGAATCGTGTCTCTGGTCAGCAGCAGCCATGTTGTGCTGTCCGGGTCTAGAAGACTGGTACCGGGAGCACTGAGGGCCTCCCGGAGGAGAATTGCAGGACGGTGTGGGGGGATGATTCCAACATGTTTGATACCAAACACGACAGGGTTCGTATTCATTGACTCGTCAACTTACCTGCTCAGCTGTTGGTCACCTTCATCCAGCCTCCTGGTCCGCGCCTACAGCCTCTTTGTGCGACTGAAATCCCCCTTTACTTGCATCGGGCACCCGTCGCTGATTTGGACCCCACACCTGGCCGCCCCTGTGCCATTGGTGGTGTATAACCGGTACTTATTTGTGCCCCCCCCGCTATGCTTGCTTTAACCCCCAGGGCCTGTGCCCAGAAACCACTGGTACTTACCTGCAAACCGCACATCCTGTGGGTACCCTCAGTCTTCATTGACTAACATTGGGCCCGCTGACCTCTGCACCTGGCCGCCCCAGTGCCGCTGGTGGTGCAGTATGGATAAGTTACTTACCTGTAATCCTAGTTCTCTTCCAGGGGTATCCTCATCAAAGTCATAAGCACATGAATATTCCCGCCCATGCGCGGGACCCCGGAAACATATAAAACATATATGTGGAAACCATATTTGTAGCTCTATATATATCCATATATATATATATATAACAATAAAAACACAATGCAGCCTTCCATATACTAGAAACGCTGAGCAATGTTGTAAGAAATTCCCTTGCACATAAATACAATTCCAATAAAGCAGGGAGAAAGAAAACACATTTGAAAACTGCTTTAATGCCCAGCAGAAAACATAGTCCTGCAAAGAGGAATAAAAGAACATTGCCAGCACATAGGCTGCATTGTAGAAACATCAGTGTAGAAAGCTGAAAAGCTAACCCACAGAAACACACACAGAATAAACTGGCACGGTGCCTTTAAGGCAGCTATGACCCCTAGCTTCCCATCATGCCTCAGGGGTGACAGTTAGGTCAGTTGTTCTTTACGGAGACCCGAAGGCCATGGCACAAAGAGATGACATGTATCTTGATCACTTGCTCGGGGAGGCGGGTGGGTTGCTTATGACTTTGATGAGGATACCCCTGGAAGAGAACTAGGATTACAGGTAAGTAACTTATCCTTCTCTTCCAGGGGATCCTCATCAATAGTCATAAGCACATGAATAGAATAGCAAGCCCATCCCCTCATCCTGCGGGCAAGTGACCAGAGTACAATAAAGATACATTGTAAGAAACAAACCATTTCAAAGACTCCAATCAAGCTAGCATTGGAACAGATTCCTCAAGGAGGCCTGGCCTACTTGGGTATCCGCTCTGGAGTCAGAATCCAGACAGTAATGCCTGGTAAACGTATGGACCGATTTCCAAGTTGCAGCCTTGCAAATCTCGGCCATCGGTACATTGTGTAAGAAAGCTATTGTAGTAGCCTTGCCCCTAGTAGAGTGAGCTTTAGGGGAGGCTAACAAAGGCTTGTTCGCTAATTGGTAAGCCAATTTAATAGAAGACACTATCCATCGTGAAATGGATCTTTTAGAAGCTGGAAAGCCTGTTCTAACAGAGCCATAGTTTACAAATAATTGATCAGCTTTTCTAATGGATTTTGTTCCCTCCAAATAGAATTTGAGAACCCTCTTGAGGTCTAACGAATGAAGAGACCTTTCTGCTGGTGTAGCAGGATTGGGAAAGAAAGAGGGAGAGAAATTGTCTGATTTACATGGAAATCAGACACTACTTTGGGTAGGAAGGAAGGGTGAGTTCGCATAACCACCCTATTGTAATGGAAAACCGTATACGGTTCCTTAGAACAGAGTGCTTGGATTTCACTCACTCTGCGTGCTGATGTAATAGCCACCAGAAAAGCTACTTTCCATGTAAGGTGTTGTAACGTGGCCTTATGAATGGGTTCGAAGGGAGGACCCATCAATTTGGACAACACTAGATTCAACTCCCAAGGAGGAGAAGGAGGTCGGACAGGAGGATAAACCTTCTTCAACCCCTGTAGGAAGTCCTTGACCACCTGAAGTTGAAAGAAAGAAGTCTGGTTAGGTGATTTTCTATATGCCGTGATGGCCGCCAAATGCACTTTTATGGACGTATACTTCAAACCAGATTTGGACAAGTATAGCAGATACGGCAAGATTACCTCTTCTTGCCCGTTAACTGGACTCCACCCATTACGGATACACCACAAGTAAAACCTCTTCCATTTAAAAGAGTATGAGGTCCTTGTGGATGGTCTCTTGGACTCCCTCAAAATGTCCATGCAGTCCTGAGGGAGGTTCAAATGTCCGTACTGCAGGACTTCAGGAGCCATGCCGCCAAGCTGAGCGAGGGAAGGCTGGGGTGTAGAATCTTCCCTCCCATTTTGGTCAGAAGGTCCGGCCTGCACGGGAGTCTCCGATGCGGGCGAACCGAGAGTTGCAACAGGTCCGGATACCACCATTGGCGAGGCCAGTCTGGTGCTATGAGGATCATCGTCATCCTGGATCGGATACGTTTGGTCACCACTTTCGGAATGAGAGGGAGGGGCGGAAAAGCGTATGCAAACGTCCCTGACCAGTCTATCAAAAGAGCATTCCCCCTCGTTCCTGGTCTGTAAAACCTGGATGGCGAAGGCGTGGCATTTTCTGTTTCGATCGTCTGCAAAGAGGTTGATAGATGGATGACCCCATTGATGAAAAATGTCCGCCACCACTTCGTCGTTGAGCACCCAGTCTTCTTGTTCCTCCAAGTGACGACTGAGGGCGTCTGCTCGCACGTTCTGTTCTCCTGGCAGATGTACTGCCGTGATCGATAGGTTCCTGGCTAGCAGCCAGTGCCAGATCACCTGGGATTCCAGAGACAGAGGGCGAGAGCGTGTTCCACCTTGTTTGTTCAAGTAATACATGGTGGTTGTATTGTCCGTTTGTATTAGGATCGACTCGGTCTGAATCGACGGCTGAAAAGCCTTGAGGGCTAAATGAACCGCCCGCAGTTCTAGCATGTTGATATGATAGGACTGCTCCCTGCTGGTCCATCTGCCCTGAGTTTGTAGTTGACCCAGATGCGCTCCCCATCCCTGAAGGGACGCATCCGTGATCAAAGATTGTTTTGGCAGAGGTTGATGGAATGGGACTCCCACCAGAAGGTTCTTTGACTGCAGTCACCAGAGAATGGACGTCTTCGCCGTTGGAGAGAGGAGAACTCGGTCGTTCCACTGACCCAAGGATTGGTCCCATTTGTCCTCCAGATCTTGTTGCAACGGTCTCATTCTCAACCTGGCGTTGGGTATGAGAAAAATGCAAGAGGCCATCGACCCCAGCAGAGAAGCCACTTGTCTTACTGATGGTTGATGTGCTTGGAGGATGATGTTGCTTTTGTTTCTCATTGATGACAATCTCTCCTCCGAAAGAAACACTTTTCTGAGGTCGGAGTTTAGGGTGGCGCCCAGATAGTGGAGCGATTGAGTTGGTTGAAAAACTGATTTGTCCACGTTGACATGCAGGCCTAAGCGTTGAAGGAGATCCAGGCAGATGTGAAGGTGCTCCTGCACCATGTGGGGAGATGATCCCTTCAACCGCCAGTCGTCCAGGTATGGATACACGAACAGACCTTGGCGATGTAATGCTGCTGCTACTACTGCCATGCATTTCGTGAATACCCTCGGGGCAGATTTTAGGCCGAAGGGTAAGACTTTGAACTGGTAATGCTTCGCGCCTACCATGAACCGCAGGAACTTGCGATGCCGTGGTGTGATTGGAATGTGAAAATACGCATCTTGGAGATCCACCGAACACATCCAATCGCCTTTTCTCAGATGTGGAAATATTTGATGGAGCGCCAACATTCGAAACTTTTCTTTTTTGATGAACTTGTTCAGAGAACGTAGATCTAGAATTGGTCTGAACTTGTTCGGCTGGTCTTTTTTCTGAACAAGGAAGTATCTTGAGTAAACTCCCTTTCCTCTCTGTGCAGGAGGGACCTCTTCTATGGCCAGTTTCCTGAGAAGGGTCGACACTTCCTGACGCAGGAGATCTAGGTGTAGATGACGGGATTTTACCGGAGGAATGTCTCTTGGGGACGCACAAAAGTGTAGTGCGTACCCATTGTTTAGTATATTCAGCACCCACTGGTCTTTGGTGATGTTGCGCCACTCTTGAATGTAGTTTGAGATACTTCCTCCCACTGGAGTGTGCAACGGTGCTAGAGGAAGCAGAAAATCATTGCTTCCCTTGAGTTTTTGCTGCGGAAGAGGACTGCTGTTGGTGTCCTCCTCTTCCTCTCGAGGAACGACGGCCTTGGAACTGGGACTTGTTCTGTTTGTTTTGCAACCATTGAGGGGTTTGAACCCTCTGTTGGTAATTTTTACGATTGTAGGGCCTGTAGCGTCGTTTAAACTCCTTTTTCTTCTCCACGCCCACAGCCTTTAACGTGTCCAACTCGGCCTTCATTCTGGCCATTTCCTCATCTGTGTGTGATCCAAACAGTGAGTTGCCAGAAAACGGAAGATTCAAGATGCGTTGCTGCGCCTCCGGTTTCAAAGCTGTCAGGCGCAACCAGGAGGATCTTCGTGCACATATGCCATGTGCATAAGAGTGAGCCTCCAAAGACGCCCCATCCGCTGCAGTGCTGATTACCTGGTTGGCCACCAGCGCACCTTCCTGGAGAATCTCAGAGAAATCCTGTTGGTACTCCTTTGGGAGTTTGTCTTTGAAACGCTCCAGTGAATCCCATAAGGACCTGTCATAACGGCCCAGCAGAGCCGCAGCGTTAGACACTTGAAGAGAAAACGCTGCAGAGCCGCAAGCCTTCCTACCCCAAGAATCCTGTGCTCTACTTTCTTTATCTGGAGGAGCTGAGGAGGAAGAAGCAACTGCGTGTGTCTTCTTTGCTGCTGCAATAATGACAGAGTCCGGTGGCGGATCCGATTTGAGAAAAAGAGGATCTGATGCAGCAGGTTTATATTTTTTCAGGATCCGAGCCGGAGCTGATTTAGCCGATGATGGAGTGAGGAAGATGTCCATTAACGGCTCAATGATACCAGGGACCAAAGGAAGCAATGGTCTAGTCGCAGACCTTTGATGGAGGGTCTCGAAAATAATGGACGTGGTGGTCTGAGGAGCTGACATGGTTATGCCCAGCTTTTGTGCTCCTCTGGCGAGAACATCGTGAAAGGTGTTCACATCATCGATGGGTGACACCCTAGAAGGAGGACTATCCGTAAGGGTAGGTGAGTAGTCCCTTTTGGATCAGTGCGTCGAAGATGAGGACGAAGATGGTGTTCGCCATCTTTTGCAATGACCCTGAGTCAACCTGCGCTCAGGAGATCTGTCTCTGTGTTCTCTGGTCCGAGTGGTGGGGGACCTGTCCACTTCCTGCACGAGACGTTGTAACGGTGATCTGTGCAGTGGACTGGAATAGTCCGTAGGCCGCTGGGCGTGACCCGAGGGTTATTTCTGCCAATGATGGAGAGGTTGTAGCCATCTGGGCGAAAGATGGATTGAAGGAGATCGCTGTCTCCTTGGAGAGCGTCTTGGAGGTGATCTTGGAAGCTCAGGCGAATGAGCAGAAGAATTGCGTGACGTCGCAATCGTCTGGGGTGAGCTCCGAATAGAATGAGAGGACTCTCTGCGACTTCTGGAGCGTGATCGGCGTCTTGATGATCGATGTGACGTCGATGGAGAGTGCCTCGACGTCGACCTGCTCTGCGTCACCATCACTGGTGAGTCCCTAGAGCCTGATCGTCTCCTCGACGTCGACCTCTCCGTGCGTTTCGACGTTGTATAGTGCGACGTCGAACCCCTGGAGCCCACAGACTTCGCCTTCGACGTTGAGCGTGCAGGAGACCCCAACGAAGAACGGATGGACGGAGAAATCCTTCTCGACGTCGCTTCTTGATGCCTGCTCGATCCCTCTCTTGACGCTGATCGTCTACTGGAAGTCAGTGGAGTCGAGATGGATTAGTTACTTACCTGTAATCCTAGTTCTCATCCAGGGGTATACTCATCATAGTCATAATCTATGAATAATCCCCGCCCACGTGCGGGATCCCGGAGTATATAGAAAATACATATATATATAAATATATATACATATGTGAAACATATACATGCAGCCTAAAAATGTTTCCAACATGGCAGAACTGCCGAAATTACATAGGTTTGCATTGTAAGACAAATACCCTCCTAACCCATAAGGAAAAGAGGACATGCACAGAACAATTGTCATATACCAATGCTTTATTGCCACAAGGAAAACTTGTAATTGCAGGCATTCGCCTGTAGGCTGCATTGCAGAGCAATAATGAAACCAAGACAAAAAAACTGGCACCTTGCCTTTAAGGCTCCCAAGGGTTAGGGTACCGTGCCTTTAAGGCCTGCAGGAGACCCTCTGCTCCCATCATGCACCACAGGTGACAGTTAGGTCAGTTCTTTTTGACGGTGTATAATGTAGAGACACCTGAGTAGAGGATGCAATAATATAGAAGAACTCCAGTGATTCTCGTCCGGGGAGGAGGGAGGGTCGCTTATGACTATGATGAGTATACCCCTGGATGAGAATTAGGATTACAGGTAAGTAACTAATCCTTCTCATCCAGGGGATACTCATCAATAGTCATAATCTATGAATAGAGTAGCAAGCCCATACCCAGTACCTCGCGGACGAGCAACGGAGTATACAGAACATTACATTCAAATTGCAATCATGCAAACAAATTCCTCAAAGAGGCCTGCCCCACCTGGGCATCGGCCTGTGCATCAGAATCTAGACAGTAATGACGTGTAAAGGTATGCACCGATCGCCATGTGGCTGCCTTACAGATTTCAGACATTGGAACATTGCGAAGGAGAGCTGTGGTAGAGGCTTTCCCTCTGGTAGAGTGCGCTTTAGGTCTGCCTTGTAAGGTCTTGTTAGCTAACTGGTAGGATAAAGCTATACAAGAGACAATCCATCAAGAGATGGATCTTTTAGATGCAGATAGACCGTTGTTAGTAGAACCGTAGTTGATAAAGAGCCGGTCAGATTTCCTAAGTGTGTGAGTTTTGTCAAGGTAAAACTTCAGCACTCTCCGGAGATCTAAAGAGTGTAATGATCTCTCAGGGGGAGTTGAAGGTTTAGGAAAGAAGGTGGGCAGCGTAATAACCTGATTGATGTTAAAATCCGAGACCACCTTCGGGAGGAAGCTCGGATGTGTACATAGCACCACCCTATTGGCATGAAAAACAGTATAAGGTGCCTTACAGCACAGGGCTTGAATCTCACTCACCCTGCGGGCTGAAGTGATGGCTACCAAAAAGCAGCCTTCCAGGTCAAATGCTGCAAAGACGCCTTATGAATAGGCTCGAAAGGAGCACCCATAAGTTTAGTAAGAACAATGTTAAGTTCCCAGGGAGGAGAAGGAGATCTCACTGGGGGATAAACCTTCCTGAGTCCCTCCAGAAAATCCTTTACCACTGGCATTTGAAAGAATGAACCCTGGGTAGGGGACTTCCTGTAAGCTGTTATAGCAGCCAGGTGAACCCTGATGGAGGGATATTGCAGGCCTGACTTTGCCAAATATAACAAGTAGGGAAGGATCACTTGCTCCTGACCCTTAGTCGGATCAAAGGCGTTGTCCTTGCACCACAGGTAGAATCTCTTCCACTTGAAAGCATAAGATTTCCTGGTGGAGGGTCTCTTTGCTTCCTTGAGAATGGACATACAATCAGCAGGGAGGTCTAAGTGTCCGTACTGGATGACTTCAGGAGCCATGCAGTCAATCGCAGGGACGAGAGGTTGGGATGAAATACTCTCCCTCGTTCTTGGTCAACAAGTCCGGGCGGCAGGGAAGCCTCCGGTGTGGAGCTTCGGACAGCTGCAGGAGGTCCGGATACCACCACTGGCGCGGCCACTCTGGTACTATCAGGATCATTCTGGCGTTGGTCCTGTAAAACTTCTGTATGACCGCAGGGATCAGAGGGAGTGGTGGAAAAGCGTACAGCAATGTCTGCGACCATCCTATCAAAAGTGCATTCCCCTGTGATCCTTGTTGTGGGAATCTGGACGCGAAGACGGGGCATTTCGTATTTGCCGCGTCTGCGAACAGGTCGATGTCTGGCACTCCACATTGCCGAAAAAAGTCCTGAGCGACTTCTTCGTTTAACACCCAGTCGTGTGCTTCTACGAAGTCTCTGTTGAGAACATCTGCCTGCACGTTCAAGGTTCCTGGAAGGTGAACAGCTACGATCGTGAGACTCCTCGCCAGAAGCCACTTCCATATGGTCTGTGACTCCAGAGACAGGACCCGTGACCTGGTGCCTCCCTGCTTGTTCAGATAGTACATTGTTGTTGTGTTGTCTGTCTGAATCTGAATGGAGCTGGACTGTAGGGACGGGTACAGAGACTTGAAAGCCAGATGGACTGCCCTTAGCTCCAAGAAGTTGATGTGATAACTTCTCTCTGTCTCGGACCAGAGACCTTGTGTAGGAGAGTAGGATCTGCTTCACATGGGTACCCCCACTTTTTGCTGATGCTTCACTGTTTTTCGACTTTAGTCTGGCTGGGGCCCTGCTAATCAGAACCCCAGCCTAGCTGCTTCCTCTCTAAAATGGTTTCCATGTACCTTAGGTACATCTCTGATTGGAATCTGGAGTGCCCTTATAAGTCCCTAGTATATGGTATACTATGTACCCAGGGCATAGGTACCCCAGAGGCCTGCCAGGGGCTGAAGCATGTATTATGCCACCCCTGGAAGGCCATCCAAAATGACACCACAGGTCTGCTACTGCAGCCTGGGTAAGGTGGTGCATGCACTCCTTACTGTGATATAGGTTACCTATATCACTACAGATATACACACATCTAAACCTATAAGTCACTCCTATGGCAGGCCTTATCAATCCTGAAGGCAGAGTGCTTGGTTCCTATGTGAGAGGGTGCCCCTGCATGAGTAGAGCCCCTCTGCAGCGTTCGGAGACCCTTCTCTGATGCTGTTTGTAGTGCAGCCTGACCATATACTCTTAAGTGCATTATATCCTCGCGGTAAATGCTAACTTTGGGATGGCTGCACGGAAACATGTCGTGTTTGGTGTCAAACATCTTGGAATACTACCTCCCCCCCCCGCCAGTTCTGGCGGCAGGGGTAGCATTCCACCCTTCTAGAGGGAGAGACATGTACACACCGGCCTACCCGGTAACTTCTTTACAGAGCCCTGGCATCACAAAATGGATGCCACTGCCACAGACACGGGTCTGGCCTCCTGCTGCTGACTGAAACCCCGGCAGGGGAGGCCTGGACAATAGTTTTCCTGTCCAAGGGAGGTGTAACCACCTCCCCAGACAGGATAATGTGTATTGGGGCTGGGCGGGAGCACTCTCTGGTGCTTTAAAGTCCTGCACTGGGGGCACATTTGGTGTCCCTGTGCATACCCCAGTTCAAACCGGTTCAGGGGCTCTGGCTCTGGCGCGAAACTGGACAAAGGGAATGAGTGTAACCACCCCTCTTCCCTGACCCTCCCATAGGTGGGTCCCCAGAGTATGTCCAACCCCCTACCTTAGTATAAGTATGGGACCCCAGTCCTTAGGACTTTAGATTACCCTGGACAAAACTCTGACACTGAATCCTGGACCTTCGACGCTCTACTTGAAGATTAGAGGACTGAAGAATCTCCCTTGAGGTCAAGGAGTGACTCCCCTGCTTGGCAGGCACCTAAGAAGCAATTGTCCGGTCTGCATCGCTGAAGCTCCCGCCGGACGCCGAAGTCTTTGCAACACCAGAGGTGGATTTCCAAACTTCCCCGAGGCTGCCCTGAGTCCCCAGCGAAGCTGAGGCCCGTAGCTGTCGTGGGTAACGTGGAACCGTGACCCCTGGACACCGAGAACTTTTGCAAGTGCATCCTCTTCCTGGTCTCCCACGAAGTTGTGCTTTGGGCTCCGAGTAGCCCCCGCCTCCAGCACCGACTGCACTGAAGATCACTGGCCTCCACTCCACGAGTGTCCTGTGAGCCAGCTCCAAGTGCGTCCACTCGAGGCTCCTTCGCGGTCGCTAGTCCGTTGGCTAGTGGGCCCTCCCGAAGGCAACTCTTCTTCTGCTTGGGCTTTCCTGGTTGCTCCAGCCGTGCCCTGACTTACCCTCGCCGGGTGAGTCCCTCAGACCTTGCTGGTCTGCATCAACATCCTTTCTCTGTTTCCCCGTGACTTGCCGTTGCCAGGGCTTGTTGGGTCCAATCTGGTCGCCGACACCGCAGCAATCGACAGACTTCGTGGGACAGCTCGAATCCAGCTCCTGGTCGTCGTCGACGCCTCCTGGACCTCGTGGCTGAAGAGTCAAGACGACCGTCAACCTACCTGAAGCACCCGGCAGCGGTGGGCATCTGCTCATCGCCTTCCTGGTCACTGGCTAGTGACCCAGACTCTGTCCCCTCTGCTTTCAGGTTCTTCAGATCTTCAATCCACCCTTGGATCCACCCGGACACTTTCGACTTGGCCGCCAGCAGCCTGCTGCAGCAGATCGCCATTGAAAACGACGACGAAACCCGACGACAAAAGACACCTATGCACCCGGCTTCCTGGGTGAGGTAACTCGAGTACTCCGGTGCTCCCGTGGGTATTGACTCTAGAACTGCCCAGTTCTAAAGGGATTTGCTCCAAGTCCTCTTCTAAGTGTCCTTTCCTTTTAAAATTCCAACCGCGACTTTCCCCATAGAAGTTAACGGTGGCTCGCGGCTGTGTTCTCACACTGCACGCGTCCCCCGTGGGTCCCCTGTGTCACTACCTTGGGTGGTTCCTTGGGGTCCAAGCACTTCTACAGGCTCTAGGCCTTGTGTCTAGCTCAGTCATAGTTCTTATACCACTTTATTGGTATATGGTTTGGTACGCCCCTAGGGCTCAAATGTGTATTTGTGCTATTACTGTTGATAACTGACTTGTAACTTATGTACTTCGAACTCTAGCCTCATAAAGAGACTAGAGGGGTGTGTTTAAGACTAAATACATATATTTTATATATATACCTGGTGTGGACCTCTTTCATTTGGTCACTCAAGAGATTATAGACTGGTAAAACAAGCTGCTTTACATTCCTTCAAGACTTAGCCTGAAGGCTGCTCTCCATAGCTACCACTAGGATAGCTTTCAATAAAGGTTGTCTTTAACCTATCTCCAATAAGGGGTTGTTTGGACTGGTGCAAGGTGCCCACTATAATTAGTGGACAGCATATACCAGGCCAACTTCTCACATTGGTGTGCAGCGTGTGGGATTCCAGCTTGCTATTGTTTTACCAGATAATCTCAATTGAATTGATCAACTGAAAACCACTAAGGGTACCTTAGGTAAACATAAATACAAGCTTAGTATACAGTAAGTTCTACTGAACTTAGAGTTGTGTGTTAAGGGATAGCACACCCTTTCTACAACTCAAGAGAGTTTAGTAGGCCACACTAGAGTAGGTAGTGCATACACCACACCTCACTAGTAATGTCTTCAAGGCCAGGAACCAGTGGGTCCTTGCCAGAAGCCAGTGGGCTTCTTCCCTCCAAGTATGATGAACTCCCATTCTTGGATTTTGAGAGCATTATGCAATACTAGGAAGCTGAAGACAGGCAAAAGTGCCAGCACCCAACACCTCAGAACAGGTACTTCTGTCAGATGATCTCAGAGGACCCCTAGGGTCTGAAGGGGTAGGCAGAGAGGGTGGGGCAGAAGATGAGGAAGGGGCCAGGGGTGAAGAAACCCAGGGCCCCCCCTCTGAAACTGGCCAGGAAGGTGACAATGACCTTGACCTGGAAAACCCAGCTATTCCTGTGGAGGAAGAGGAGGATCAGACTGACCTCACCTTGGTCCCAGCAGGAAGAGTTGTGAGTGTGCCCAGAAGGTCTAGATCTCCTTCTCAGGAGTCTAACCACTCTGACACCTCAATAGGGACCTCTGTCTCTTCTCATAGGAGGGAATCCTCTCATGAGAGGAGAAAGAGACTGCTTCAGTATGAACAAGCCCAGCTTGAGCTCAGAAAACAGCAGTTGGCTATAGACAGGGAGTCCCTAGATCTCTATAGACAGAGAAAAAGTTGGGACTAGAGTCCCATGGTGGCAGCAGTTTCCCCAGAGATAGGGAAAGGTCTTATGACCATAGAAACCTGAGCAAGATTGTCCCTCCCTACCAGAGTGGGGATGACATCCACAAATGGATTTCTGCACTGGAGAGGGCCTGTAAAGTACAGAGGGTCCCTCAGGAGCAGTGGGCAGCAATCTTGTGGCTCTCCTTTGCAGACAAAGGCAGAGATAAGCTCCTCACTGTTAGAGAAGAGGATGCTGACAATTACAAAGTCTTGAAGAGTGCTCTGATTGATGGGTTTGGCCTAACAACTGAACAATACAGGTTAAAGTTCAGAGATACCCAAAAAGCACAGACTCAAGACTGGGTGGACCTTGTTGATTGTTCTGCTAAGGCTCTGGAAGGTTGGTTAGTGGGCAGTAAGGTATGTGACTTCACAGGATTGTACAATCTTATCATGAGGGAGCAGATTCTTAATAACTGTCAAAATCAGCTGTTGCATCAGTACCTGGTGGACTCTGATCTGACCTCTCCCCAAGAATTGGGGAAGAAGGCAGACAAATGGGTCAGAACCAGAGTGAGGCAGAAGGTACAGAACCAAGGTGGTGACCCTAAGAAGCAAGATTCTAAAAACTCTGATAAGGGTAGGGAGAAGGGTAAAGACCAGAAGTCTTCACAAGTCCCCCCAAAATCTTCTTCAGGTGGGGATTCACAGTCTAACAAGGGAAAAGGCCAAAAGAAACCATGGTGCAAAGTCTGTAAGCAAAAGACACACTGGACCAGTGATTGCACCAAGTCCAAAGACTCTATTCCAGCCCCCACCAATGCCCCTAAGGCACCTGTTCCCCCTAGTGCAGTTACAATTGGTGGTGGGAGTACACAAGCCAAGGGTTTAGTAGGGTTGACCCTGGGTAATGAGATGAGCTCTGGCCTAGTCCGAGAACTCACTCAGGCTGTCCTAGTCTGTGATGGAGGCATGGATGTGACCTCCTCTGTGAGTCCCAGTAATCTGGGCAAGTACAGACAACAGCCATTAATAAATGGAAAAGAGGCCTTGGCATTTAGGGACACAGGAGCAAGTGTCACCATGGTGACACAAGATCTTGTGGATCCTGGGCAGATTATACTTGGTGAAATGTACCAAGTGACCAATGCTAGCAATGTCAGAACAGACCATACTCTGGCAGTTGTTAACTTCTCCTGGGGAGGGGTAACTGGCCTTAAGAAGGTTGTGGTAAGTGCAGACCTACCAGTTGAATGCTTGCTTGGCAATGATCTAGAAACTTCAGCATGGGCAGAAGTGGAGCTCAGGACCCATGCAGAAATGCTGGGCATCCCTGCAGATGTGTTTGCTGTGACCAGGTCCCAGAGCAAAATGACTAACACTGAACAGGCCTTGGAACCTGGAACAATGGACCAAGTGCCATCCAAGAAGAGGAGTAGTAGGGTAAAGGCAGTGCCTTCCCCCTTGGCTCAGAAGGAAGATCAGTCTCTTCAGAGAGATGATCTCAGTCCTGAGGAAGGAACTGTCCCAGAGGAGCTTGAGCCTGATCAGGTTGAGTTCTTAGGGACAGGGGCCCTTCCAGGGCAGATCTGAGCCAGGAGCAGCAGAGCTGCCCCTCTCTTGAACCCCTCAGACAGCAAGCTGCTGCTGAGGCTGCTGGGAAAGCTAGTGGTCCCCATACAGTGTATTGGGATGATGGACTCTTGTACTCAGAGTGTAGAGACCCCAAGCCTGGTGCCACCAGGAGGTTGGTTATACCTCTGAAGTTCAGGGGCTTCCTATTGACCCTAGCCCATGACATTCCTTTAGCAGGTCACCTGGGCCAGAACAAGACTTGGGACAGAATTGTCCCTCACTTTCACTGGCCCCACATGTCTGAAGACACCAAGGAGTTTTGTCGCTCCTGTGTAACCTGCCAGGCCAGTGGCAAGGCAGGTGGCACTACAAAGGCCCCCTGATATCACTACCTGTGGTGGGGGTTCCCTTTGAAAGGGTGGGGATTGACATTGTTGGTCCCATGGATCCCCAAACAGCATCTGGGCACATGTTTATCCTGGTGGTGGTGGACCATGCCACCAGGTACCCAGAGGCTAATGCCCTTAGGACCACTACAGCACCTGTAGTGGCAAGAGCCCTCCTGGGAATTTTCTCAAGAGTGGGCTTCCTAAGGAGGTTGTATCAGACAGGGGTGCCAACTTTATGTCTGGATACTTGAAAGCAATGTGGAAGGAGTGTGGAGTGACTTACAAGTTCACCACACCCTATCACCCACAATGCAATGGTTTAGTTGAGAGATTCAACAAAACCTTGAAGGGCATGATTAAAGGGCTCCCAGAGAAGCTTAGGTGAAGATGGGACATACTCTTGCCCTGCCTTTTATTTGCATACAGGGAGGTGCCTCAAAGGGGGTTGGCTACAGGCCCTTTTGAACTTTTGTTTGGTCACCCTGTCAGGGGTCTATTGTGCCTGGTGAAGGAAGGATGGGAGTTACCTCTCAAGCCCCCAAAGCAGGACATAGTGGACTATGTACTTGGTCTCCGCTCCAGGATGGCTGACTACATGAAAAAGGCAACTAAAAACCTTGAGGCTAGCCAGGAACTCCAAAAGCCTGGCATGACCAAAGGCTGTACTGACTGTTTACCAGCCAGGACAGAAGGTATGGGTGTTGGAGCCAGTGGCCCCAGCATCTCTCCAAGACAAATGGAGTGGACCCCATACCATTGTTGAACAGAAGGGTGAGGTTACCTATTTAGTAGACCTAGGAACACCCAGGAGTCCCCACAGGGTTCTCCATGTCAACAGATTGAAACCATATGTGGACAGGGCAGACATGGGCTTGCTCATGGCTACTGATGAGGGACAGGAGGAAGAGAGTGACCCACTCCCTGACCTGCTCTCACAGAACCCTGATGATGGGTCAGTGGATGGTGTAGCCTTGGCAGGCAGCCTCACTGCCCAGCAGCAAACTGATTGCAGACAGGTGCTCAATCAGTTCAGGCATATATTCTCTCTGACTCCAAGTCAGACCACCTGGTGCACTCATGAAGTGGATACTGGGGACAGTCTGCCTATTAAAAATAAGATTTATAGGCAACCTGACCATGTCAGGGACTGTATCAGGACAGAAGTCCAGAAGATGTTGGATTTGGGAGTTATTGAACCCTCAGATAGCCCTTGGGCTAGTCCAGTGGTCCTTGTGCCAAAACCTCACACCAGTGGTGGGAAAAGAGAGATGAGGTTTTGTGTGGACTACAGGGGTCTCAATGCAGTCACTAGGACTGATGCCCATCCAATACCCAGGGCAGATGAGCTAATAGACACTTTGGCATCAGCCAAGTATCTAAGCACATTTGACCTAACAGCTGGCTACTGGCAGATCAGGCTAGCTGATGATGCAAAGCCAAAAACAGCATTCTCAACCCCTAGTGGGCATTATCAATTTGTGATAATGCCCTTTGGATTGAAGAATGCACCTGCCACTTTTCAGAGGTTGGTGAACACAGTTCTTACAGGTCTGGAAACCTGTAGTGCAGCATATCTAGATGATATTGCTGTCTTTAGCTCCACCTGGGAGGATCACCTGGTCCACCTCAGAAATGTTTTGCAGGCCCTGCAGAAAGCAGGCCTAACTATCAATCAATCAATCACAGAATTTGTACAGCGCACTACTTACCCGCGAGGGTCTCAAGGCGCTGGGGAGAAAAAAGGGGGGGGGCTGCTACTGGTCGAACAGCCAGGTCTTGAGTAGCCTCCTGAAGGTCAGCAGGTCTTGGGTCTGTCGTAGGCTTAGTGGAAGGGTGTTCCAGGTCTTGGCGGCGAGGTGTGAGAAGGATCTGCCGCCGGTGGTTGTTCTTCGAATGCGAGGGACGGTGGCGAGGGAGAGGTCGGCGGAGCGGAGCTGGCGGTTGGGGACGTAGAAGAAGAGTCGTCTGTTGAGGTAGGCTGGGCCAGTCTTGTGGAGTGCCTTGTGTGCGTGGATGAGGAGTTTGAAGGAGATTCTCCTGTCGACGGGGAGCCAGTGCAGGTTCCTCAGGTGGGGGGTGATGTGGCTGTGGCGTGGTACGTCGAGGATCAGGCATGCGGAGGCGTTTTGTATGCGTTGCAGTCGCTTGATGAGCTTGGCCGGGGCTCCCGCGTAGAGGGCGTTCCCATAGTCAAGTCTGCTACTGACGAGGGCCTGGGTGACTGTTCTTCTTGTATCTGTCGGGATCCACCTGTAGATCTTGCGAAGCATGCGGAGGGTGTTGAAGCAGGAGGAGGAGACTGCGTTGACTTGCTTGGCCATGGAGAGCGTTGAGTCGAGGATGACTCCCAGGTTGTGTGCGTGGTCGGTGGGTGTCGGGGCTGCTCCCAGCGTCGTTGGCCACCAGGAGTCGTCCCAGGCTGAGGGGTTGGAGCCGAGGATGAGGACCTCTGTCTTGTCCGTGTTCAGCTTTAGTCGGCTGATCTTCATCCAATCGGCGACGGCCTTCATTCCTTCATGGAGATTGGATTTGGCGGCGAGGGGGTCCTTGGTGAGGGAGAGGATCAGTTGAGTGTCGTCGGCGTAGGAGATAATGTTGAGGTTGTGCTGTCTGGCGATGCGTGCGAGCGGGGCCATGTAGATGTTGAACAGTGTTGGGCTGAGGGAAGATCCCTGGGGTACGCCGCAGATGATCTCGGAGGCTTCGGATCGGAAAGGTGGGAGGCGGACTCTCTGGGTTCTGCCGTCGAGGAAGGAGGTGGTCCATTCCAGGGCCTTGTCTCGGATCCCTGCGTCGTGGAGGCGTGCGCGTAGAGTGCCGTGGCAGACAGTGTCGAAGGCGGCGGAGAGGTCCAGCAGGATGAGGGCTGCGGTCTCACAGTTGTCCAGCAGGGTCCTGATGTCGTCGGTGGCGGCGATGAGGGCAGTCTCAGTGCTGTGGTTGCTGCGGAACCCTGATTGGGATGGGTCCAGGATGCTGTTTTCTTCGAGGTATCGGGTTAGCTGTTTGTTGACGATCTTCTCGATGACCTTGGCTGGGAACGGAAGCAGGGAGATGGGCCGGAAGTTCTTGAGGTCTCTCGGGTCCGCCTTGGGTTTTTGAGTAGGGCGTTGATCTCTGCGTGTTTCCAGCTCTCTGGGAAGGTTGCGGTCTCAAAGGAGAGATTGATAACGTTGCACAGGTGGGGTGCGATGGAGCTGCTGGCTTTGTTGAAGATGTGGTGCGGGAAAGGGTCTGACGGGGAGCCGGAGTGTATTGTGCTCATGGTCTTGATGGTGTCATCGATGTTCATGCTGGCCCAGGCTGGCAAGGGGTCATGGTCGATGGTGTGAGGCGGGTCTGGTGTATCTATCTTAGTAGGGGCTGTCTGGGTGTTGAAGCTGTCGTGGATGTCGGCGATCTTGCGGTGGAAGAAGGTGGCGAGGGAATCGCACAGGGCTTGTAACGGCGGGATGTTGTTGGTGTTGGAGCTGGGGTTGGAGAGTTCCTTCACGATGTTGAAGAGCTCCTTGCTGTTGTGTGCGTTGTTGTCGAGGCGGTCTTTGAAGGAGATTCTCTTGGCGGACCTGATGAGGTGGTGGTGGTTACGGATGGCCTCTTTGTGGGCTGCGTGGCTGTCCGGTGTCTTATCACTGTGCCATTTCTTCTCTAGTTTCCGGCAGGTACGCTTGGAAGCTAGGAGTTCCGGGGTGAACCAGCTGGCTCTTTTGGTGGTGTCGCTGTAGGTGAGTTTTTTCAGCTGGGCGAGGGTGTTGGCACAGTCGTCTATCCATCGTCTGAGGTTGCAGGCAGCGTCGTCGGTGTTGGATGGGTCGGAGGGAGGGCTGAGAGCGAGGTTTGCCCGTAGTTGGTCTTCGGTGACTTTGCTCCAGCAGCGGCGTGGGATCTGTTGGGTGCGGTGGTGTGTGGTGGGTTTCTGGAAGGTGAAGTGGATGCAGCGGTGGTCGGTCCAGAGGAGTTCCGTGGTGTGGCTGAAGGAGATGTGGGAGCTTGAGGAGAAGACGGGGTCGAGCGTGTGGCCGGCGGAATGAGTCGGTGTTGTGACGAGCTGTCTCAGTCTGAGGTTGGCGAGGTTGTCGATCAGGGTGGTGGAGTTGCTGTCGTTGTTGTTCTCCAGGTGAAAGTTCAGGTCTCCGAGGAGGATGTAGTTGGTAGAGGTCAGGGCGTGCGTGCTGATGAAGTCGGCGATGGAGTCGCTGAACTGGGGTCGGGGCCCAGGGGGTCTGTAGACAAGGGTGCCTCTAAGGGTGGTGTTGGGGTCCGTGTGGATCTGGAAGTGCATGTGTTCGGCGGTGCAGAGAAAGTCGTCGGTGCTGGTCGAGACCCTGATGGAGTTCTTGTGGACGATGGCGATTCCTCCTCCTACTCCGTTGACGCGGTCTCTGCGGGTGATCTTATAGCCGTCTGGGATGGCTATGGCGATGTCGGGTGCGGAGGAGTCGTTCATCCAGGTCTCTGTCAGGAAGGCGACGTCTGGTGATGATGTGTCGAGCAGGTCCCAGAGCTCGACGGCGTGTTTGCGTGCGGAGCGGGTGTTCAGTAGGATGCATCGGAGGTGGTTGAGGTCCTTCTTGGCGGGCGCTTCGGTGGCTCTGAGGCTGGTGTAGCTGCAGATCCGGCAGGTGAAGGGGCCATGAGTGCGTTTCGGGGCGGCCTTGAAGCAGTTGTGTGTCCGTCCGGGGTTGAGAGCGTGGAGTGTGGTGGCATCGTAACGGCGTCGGTCCTCGAGGCTGGAGTGGGGGGCGCGCGGCCCAGGGGTTCTGGCACTGGGCGCGGTCCAGGCGCGGACGGGCGCAGACGGGCTTGCCTTAGGCGCGCCTTTGGCGCGTCGGGCGGCGCGACGCGCAGCGGCCGCCATATATGGGGAGGTGGGAGGAGGAGCAGCTGGGAGGCGGGAGGCAGGGGCAGCGAATGGGCAGTCAGGGGGCGGGGCCGCAGGGAGCGCAGCGGCGGGAGTGGAGAGAGGCAACGGGGGGTACAGAAGGCAAAGTTGGGCACAGAAAAATGGGGGCACGAGGGGAAAACAGAAGGCAAAATTGGGCACACAGAATGGGGGCTAGAGGGGAAACAGAAGGCAAAATTGGGCACAAAAAATGGGGGCACAAGGGGAAACAGAAAGCAAAATGGACACACAAAATGGGGGCACGAGGGGAAACAGAAAGCAAAATGGACACAGGAAATGGGGGCACGAGGGGAAGCAGCAGGCAAAACGGGCACCGAGGCAACAGCAGAGGGGCGAGCTTACCAGCAGCAGCAGCGGGCAGGACAACACAGGCGGAGCTGTGTGGCGGGGGAGCGACCTACCTGGCAAGGTCAAGGCCACAAGATCAAGGCCACAAAGTGCCAGATAGGGCAGAGTCAGGTTGTGTACCTGGGCCACCTTGTGGGTGGAGGCCAGGTTCAACCATTACAGAGCAAGATCCAGACCATCATGGACTGGACTGCTCCAACTACCCAGACTCAGGTGAGAGCCTTTTTAGGCCTGACTGGGTACTATAGGAGATTTGTCAAGGGGTATGGATCAATAGTGACACCCCTGAATGACTTAACTTCCAAGAAAATGCCCAAAAAGGTTTAGTGGACAGTTAGCTGTCAAAAGGGATTTGATGACCTGAAGCAGGCCATGTGCACTGCTCCCATTCTACAGAGTCCTGATTACTCCAAGAAGTTCATTGTCCAAACAGATGCATCTGAATTGGGGGTAGGGGCTGTACTGTCACAATTGAATGATGAAGGTCAGGATCAGCCAGTAGCTTTTATTAGCAGAAGGCTGACCCCTAGAGAGAAACGTTGGTCAGCCATTGAGAGGGAGGCCTTTGCTGTGGTCTGGGCTCTGAAGAAGTTGAGACCATACTTGTTTGGTACTCACTTCCTTGTTCAAACAGACCATAAGCCCCTCTTATGGCTAAAACAAATGAAGGGTGAAAACCCCAAACTGCTTAGGTGGTCCATTTCCCTACAGGGGATGGACTTTACAGTGGACCATAGACCTGGGAGTAACCATGCCAATGCAGATGGACTATCTAGGTACTTCCACTTAGAACATGAAGACTCAACTGGACAAGGTTAGTTTAATGTCCCTACGTTTGGGGGGTTGTGTAGGAGAGTAGGATCTGCTTCACATGGGTACCCCCACTTTTGCTGACGCTTCACTGTTTTTCGACTTTAGTCTGGCTGGGGCCCTGCTAATCAGAACCCCAGCCTAGCTGCTTCCTCTCTAAAATGGTTTCCATGTACCTTAGGTACATCTCTGATTGGAATCTGGAGTGCCCTTATAAGTCCCTAGTATATGGTATACTATGTACCCAGGGCATAGGTACCCCAGAGGCCTGCCAGGGGCTGAAGCATGTATTATGCCACCCCTGGAAGGCCAGCCAAAATGACACCACAGGTCTGCTACTGCAGCCTGGGTAAGGTGGTGCATGCACCCCTTACTGTGATATAGGTTACCTATATCACTACAGATATACACACATATAAACCTATAAGTCACTCCTATGGCAGGCCTTATCAATCCTGAAGGCAGAGTGCTTGGTTCCTATGTGAGAGGGTGCCCCTGCATGAGTAGAGCCCCTCTGCAGCGTTCGGAGACCCTTCTCTGATGCTGTTTGTAGTGCAGCCTGACCATATACTCTTAAGTGCATTATATCCTCGTGGTAAATGCTAACTTTGGGATGGCTGCACAGAAACATGTCGTGTTTCGTGTCAAACATCTTGGAATACTACCCCCCGCCAGTTCTGGCGGCGGGGGTAGAATTCCACCCTTCTAGAGGGAGAGACATGTACACACAAAATGGATGCCACTGCCACAGACACGGGTCTGGCCTCCTGCTGCTGACTGAAACCCCGGCAGGGGAGGCCTGGACAATAGGTTTCCTGTCCAAGGGAGGTGTAACCACCTCCCCAGACAGGATAATGTGTATTGGGGCTGGGCGGGAGCACTCTCTGGTGCTTTGAAGTCCTGCACTGGGGGCACATTTGGTGTCCCTGTGCATACCCCAGTTCAAACCGGTTCAGGGGCTTCCAGCGCCTGCTCTGGCGCGAAACTGGACAAAGGGAATGGGTGTAACCACCCCTCTTCCCTGACCCTCCCATAGGTGGGTCCCCAGAGTATGTCCAACCCCCTACCTTAGTATAAGTATGGGACCCCAGTCCTTAGGACTTTAGATTACCATGGACGAAACTCTGACACTGAATTCTGGACCTTTGACGCTCTACTTGAAGATTAGAGGACTGAAGAATCTCCCTTGGGGTCAAGGAGTGACTCCGCTGCTTGGCAGGCACCTAAGAAGCAATTGTCCGGTCTGCATCGCTGAAGCTCCCGCCGGACGCCGAAGTCTTTGCAACACCAGAGGTGGATTTCCAAACTTCCCTGAGGCTGCCCTGAGTCCCCAGCGAAGCTGAGGCCCGTAGCTGTCGTGGGTAACGTGGAACCGTGACCCCTGGACACCGAGAACTTTTGCAAGTGCATCCTCTTCCTGGTCTCCCACGAAGTTGTGCTTTGGGCCGAGTAGCCCCCGCCTCCAGCACCGACTGCACCGAAGATCACTGGCCTCCACTCCACGAGTGTCCTGTGAGCCAGCTCCAAGTGCGTCCACTCGAGGCTCCTTCGCGGTCGCTAGTCCGTTGGCTAGTGGGCCCTCCCGAAGGCAACTCTTCTTCTGCTTGGGCTTTCCTGGTTGCTCCAGCCGTGCCCTGACTTACCCTCGCTGGGTGAGTCCCTCAGACCTTGCTGGTCTGCATCAACGTCCTTTCTCTGTTTCCCCGTGACTTGCCGTTGCCAAGGCTTGTTGGGTCCAATCCGGTCGCCGACACCGCAGCAATCGACAGACTTCGTGGTACAGCTCGAATCCAGCTCCTGGTCGTCGTCGACGCCTCCTGGACCTCGTGGCTGAAGAGTCAAGACGACCGTCAACCTACCTGAAGCACCCGGCAGCGGTGGGCATCTGCTCATCGCCTTCCTGGTCACTGGCTAGTGACCCAAACTCTGTCCCCTCTGCTTTCAGGTTCTTCAGATCTTCGATCCACCCTTGGATCCACCCGGACACTTTCGACTTGGCCGCCAGCAGCCTGCTGCAGCAGATCGCCATTGAAAACGACGACGAAACCCGACGACAAAGACACCTATGCACCCGGCTTCCCTGGGTGAGGTAACTCAAGTACTCCGGTGCTCCCGTGGGTATTGACTCTAGAACTGCCCAGTTCTAAAGGGATTTGCTCCAAGTCCTCTTCTAAGTGTCCTTTCCTTTTAAAATTCCAACCGCGACTTTCCCCATAGAAGTTAACGGTGGCTCGCGGCTGTGTTCTCACACTGCACGCGTCCCCGTGGGTCCCCTGTGTCACTACCTTGGGTGGTTCCTTGGGGTCCAAGCACTTCTACAGGCTCTAGGCCTTGTGTCTAGCTCAGTCATAGTTCTTATACCACTTTATTGGTATATGGTTTGAGTACGCCCCTAGGGCTCAAATGTGTATTTGTGCTATTACTGTTGATAACTGACTTGTAACTTATGTACTTCGAACTCTAGCCTCATAAAGAGACTAGAGGGTGTGTTTAAGACTAAATACATATATTTTATATATATACCTGGTGTGGACCTCTTTCATTTGGTCACTCAAGAGATTATAGACTGGTAAAACAAGCTGCTTTACATTCCTTCAAGACTTAGCCTGAAGGCTGCTCTCCATAGCTACCACTAGGATAGCTTTCAATAAAGGTTGTCTTTAACCTATCTCCAATAAGGGGTTGTTTGGACTGGTGCAAGGTGCCCACTATAATTAGTGGACAGCATATACCAGGCCAACTTCTCACACCTTGTACCTGAAGCTGGCCCATGTGAGCTCCCCAACCTTCCAGTGAGGTATCTGTAACTACAGTCTGTGTCGGAGGGACCTGGTGAAAAGGGACCCCTTGCAGAAGGTGTGAACGTTTCATCCACCATTTGATGGAGTCCCTGGCCGCCTGAGGAAGAGAGACACGATCTTCCCAACGGCCTGAGCGCTGTGTCCATTGATCTTCGAGGGACTGCTGTAGAGGCCGCATGTAAAGTCTGGCAATGGGCACAATGAAGATGCATGAGGCCATCGATCCCAGCAGTGATGACACCTGCCTTGCTGTGGGATGTATAGTGCTGAGAAGAGCACGGCACTTGATCAACATTGAGGACAACCTCTCCTCCGAAGGACACACGCTTGCCGTTGTGGTGTCTAGGGACGCGCCCAGATAATGTATCTTCTGCGTGGGGTTGAGAACTGACTTCTTGTAGTTGACTTGCAACCCCAGGGAGTGAAGCAGGTTGAGACAGTAAGTGAGATGGCTCTGGAGTAGTGAAGGTGTGGAACTCTTCAGGAGCCAGTCGTCTAGGTAGGGATAGACGAAGATTTTCCGCTTGCGGAGGAAAGCAGCTACCACCGCCATGCACTTGGAGAACGTCCGGGGGGCGGATTTGAGCCCGAACGGAAGTACTCGGTACTGATAGTGCTGTCGAGACACCTGGAACCTGAGGAACTTGCGATGTTTCACTGAAACAGGAATGTGAAAGTAGGCGTCCTGCAGGTCGATGGCACACATCCAGTCTCCCAGATGAAGATGTGGGAAAATCTGGTGCAGGGCTAGCATCCGAAATCTCTCTTTTCTTATAAACCTGTTCAGCAGGCGCAGGTCGAGGATAGGTCTGTACTCTTTGGCTACTCCTCGTTTTTGGACCAGAAAGTACCGTAAGTATACCCCTTGATTTCGCTGGTGAGGTGGGACCTCTTCTATGGCCTTTTTGGAGAGGAGGGTACACACTTCGCCTTGTAACAATAAATTGTGTTGTTGAGGAAGGCACGTCAATTGAGGGGCAACTTGCGGAGGAGGGGTCTTGAACCTCAGAAAGTAACCATGCTGTACAATATTCAGCACCCATCTGTCTCTTGTTATGGATTCCCACTCTTCCAGGTGAAGAACGATACTCCCTCCTACCGGAGTGGCGAACGGGTGCGGAGGAAGCAATGCCTCACTGTTTTGGAGGCTGCTTGGTGGAGGACTGCTGTTGCTTATTGTTCCCTCTTCCCCTGCCAGGACGCTTGTGCTGGAATTGGAAACTTTGTTGGTTTTGGGAGGACCATTGAGGGGTTTGAACCCTCTGTTGGAAGGGCCGCTTGTCGTTCTGACGGAAGCGTTTACGAAACTCCTTCCGCTTTTCCAGTCCAACTGCTTTGACCGTGTCTAGCTCGGTCTTCATCTTTGTCATCTCCTCATCAGCATGAGAACCGAATAAGGAGGAGCCGTTAAAAGGAAGGTTGAGGATCTTCTTCTGGGCGTCCGGTTTTAGACCTGTGAGGCGCAACCATGCTGAGCGCCGCGAACAGATGCCCTGTGAATAGCCGTGCGCGGCGAGATCTGAGGCGTCAGCCGCCGCACTGATGATTTGATTGGCTACTAAACCACCCTCTTGCAAGATTTCATGGAAGTCTTGTCGATCTTCTTTGGGAAGCTTGTCGGTAAACCTAGCCAGGGAGTCCCAAAGAGACCTGTCGTAGCGCCCAAGAAGGGCTGAAGCACTTGCAATCTTCATAGATGATGCCGAAGTATTGCACATCTTCCTGCCATAAGAGTCCATTTGTTTACTGTCCTTTTCTGGAGGAACAGAAACTGATGAGGCTGCGGAGTGCGCTTTCCTGGCGGCTGCCACAATGACTGAATCCGCCGGAGGATCAGACCTAAGGAACAAGGGATCCTGGTCTGGAGCTTTGTATTTTTTTGCGATCCTCTACGGAACTGACCCCACTGTGGCAGGAGTGAGGAACGTGGCCATAGCTGGTTCTAAAAACCTGGCACCAGAGGTAGCAGAGGTCTGGGAGCTGTACGATGGTGCAATGTCTCAAAAATAATCGATGTAGGGACCACAGGAGTGCATAAACTGATATTTAGTTTCTCAGCTCCTCTGCCAGGTACGTCAGAGAAAGTCCCAATGTCATCAATGGGAGACACCCTTGAAGGTGGCGTAGATGAAAAAGTTGGCGAGTAGTCCCGAATAGAAGACGAAGAACAGGTAGATGATGTTCTGCGCCTCCTCTTATGTGGAGGATCGTGGTGCGAGCTGTGACGACCCCCTGACCGAGATCGGCGTGTAGAAGGCGACCTTGGTCTTCTGGAAGGCGACTTAGAAGGTCTTGCTGCGTATGACCGCGAGTAGTCCGAGCCCGGACCTCTGCAGGCACCTGTTCCAACGCCCTGCAGCCAGCAAGGCGACAGGCCGCAAAACTCCTTTTCGCCAGCTGTAGGAGATCTCTCTGGAGAAATCTGCACAATATTCAGCCCTGGAGATGACTGGGCCCTTGACGTCGAACGGGATCTCGACGTTGCATTTCTGTCCCTCGACGTCGATAAGGTCTGCGTCGCCCTCACCGTCGATCTGCGCAGCGATCTTGATCTCGACGTCGACCGCCCACGTCGATGGGGGGACCTTGACGTCGACTGCCGGCGTCGAGGGGGGGACCTCGACGTCGCCCTTGTCGCTGACGTCGATCTCCTCGACGGCGAATGATGCCGATGGGGGAATCTCGACGTCACCCTTCTCGCTGATGTCGACCTCCTCGACGTCGAATGATGGGACCTCGACGATGCTCTCGACGTCGATATGTCCCCTCACGGCATGGTCTTCGCCGGCGAGTCTCTCAACGCCGACCCCCTCGAGGGTGGCGGAGAATGCCTTGACGTCGACGGAAGCCTCGACGTCGACGGAGCTTTGGAAGATCTCTCTGGACCCACAGCCTTCGAGCCCGAAGTGCTGTGCCTCGACGCCGACTTACTGGCCTGCGGCGGAGAGTCTCGACGTCTAGACAATGGCTTGTCCCTCGACGTTGAAGAATGCCTCTGCCTCTTCGACGGCGATCTCAACGTCGACGGCGAACATTCAGGCACCTGCTTCTTCCTGGACTCAGGGGAGGTGGAACGATGCCGTTTTCGGTGTTGCTTACTTGAAGAGGGAGCTCTGATTCCATGGCCACCTCCATGATGGCCTCTATCCCTCTCCAGCAGAGCATGAAGCTTGATGCGTTCTCTGTCACGCAGAGTCCTTTTTGAAAACTTCTGGCAATGATAACACTGGTCAGGATTGTGTGAAGATGGAAGGCACACAATGCACACCGAGTGTGGGTCTGACAGTGCCATCTTCTTGCCACAGGAAGGACATTTCCGAAATAAAGCAGGCATTCTGACTGGAAACATTTCCAAAAACCAGTAGAATATACCTCTAGGTATCAGAAACTGTCGAAATTTCAAAGGAAATATCAAATATATATCTTTCAGTCAAAAAACTGAAGAGCTCAAACTCCAGGATCCTCACAGAAGGAGCCGGAAAAAAGAACTGACCTAACTGTCACCTGTGGTGCATGATGGGAGCAGAGGGTCTCCTGCAGGCCTTAAAGGCACGGTACCCTAACCCTTGGGAGCCTTAAAGGCAAGGTGCCAGTTTTTTTGTCCTGGTTTCATTATTGCTCTGCAATGCAGCCTACAGGCGAATGTCTGCAATTACAAGTTTTTCCTTGTGGCAATAAAGCATTGGTATATGACAATTGTTCTGTGCATGTCCTCTTTTCCTTATGGGTTAGGAGGGTATTTGTCTTACAATGCAAACCTATGTAATTTCGGCAGTTCTGCCATGTTGGAATTTTTTTTAGGCTGCATGTATATGTTTCACATATATATGTATATTTATATATATATGTATTTTCTATATACTCCGGGATCCCGCACGTGGGCGGGGATTATTCATAGATTATGACTATTGATGAGTATCCCCTGGATGAGAACGGGGCACTTCTCGTCGTCGACGGAGACCGCCGTCTCGATGTCGAACGACGTCTGGTGTATTTCACTCTGGGCCTCGACGACTGATCTTTCCTCGACGTCGGCGAAGATCGAGCCTTCGACGTCGAACGTCGCTTGGACGACGACGGAGGCGATGAGTGCCTTGCCTCTGGTGATGAGGCGTGTCTCGACGTTGACCGTCGCCTGGTTGACGGCAACGGAGACGCCTGTTTCGACGCCGATCGCTGGTGACCTTGTGACGGCAGAGCATGTCTTGACGTCGAATGCCGACTTGACGGCGACGACGGAGATCTATTTCTCGACGTTGGGCGAGCCCGCACCAATGGAGAGCGACTCCTCGACGCCGATCGTCGCCGGGTTGACGACGGCGGAGGATCTGACGTACCTCTAGTCTTCGTCGACGACCGGTGTTCTCTCGACGGCGAGCCCGCCGTCGATGGTCTTCTCGTCAACGTTTTCGTTGCCGATGAAGGTATTTGAGGCGCCGAGCCCGACGCCGATGGAGAGCAGACTGGAACCTTACTTCTAGATGGAGTAGTGGCTCTCTCTTTCCTCTTCTTCATCGGAGACCTGCCTCTTGAAGGAGACTTCCTCTTCTCAGCCAGTCCATAGAGGCGAATCCTCACCCTGTCCTTAAGAGTTCTTTTGGACAGCAGCTGGCAATGTTGACAGGTCTTGGGATTAAGTTCAGAAGGAAGGCAGAGAATACAGACAGGATGGGAGCCTGTTTTAGCCTTCTTCTTGCCACAGGCAGGGCAAGAGTCAAAAAGAGAGGACATTTTTTACTGGAAAATAATGCTTAACTCTCTTAAAAACAGTAGAGATATACTTCAACAACAAAAAATCGTCAAAGTAAAAAGCTTTTGACAAAAAAAAGAAGTATTTTCTGACAGAGATCAGAAAAAAGTAAGAGCTGAAGTAACCAGGGTCCTGACAGAAGGAGCCGGAAAGAACTGACCTAACTGTCACCCTTGAGGCATGATGGGAAGCTAGGGGTCATGGCTGCCTTAAAGGCACGGTGCCAGTTTATTCTGTGTGTGTTTCTGTGGGTTAGCTTTTCAGCTTTCTACACTGATGTTTCTACAATGCAGCCTATGTGCTGGCAATGTTCTTTTATTCCTCTTTGCAGGACTATGTTTTCTGCTGGGCATTAAAGCAGTGTTCAAATGTGTTTTCTTTCTCCCTGCTTTATTGGAATTGTATTTATGTGCAAGGGAATTTCTTACAACATTGCTCAGCGTTTCTAGTATATGGAAGGCTGCATTGTGTTGTTATTGTTATATATATATATGGATATATATATAGAGCTACATATATGGTTTCCACATATATGTTTTATATGTTTCCGGGGTCCCGCGCATGGGCGGGAATATTCATGTGCTTATGACTATTGATGAGGATCCCCTGGAAGAGAACTACCTTGATCTGACCGTTGCCCAGCGTTGGTCCAAACCCCCGAATACTGAAAGTGTAAGTCGAGTACTTACCTGTAACTGTATGTAGGTGTTTTTCTTCCATAATATTGCATTGCATTTCTGCCTATTACACTAAATGTCTATGTCTTACATTTGCTAAGTTTGCGACTGTTTGATTGGCATTGCCAAAGTATTTTTAATATTCCTGTAAAGTACTTTTTGGCCTTTACAACACAATACCTACTGGATATGAAAAGTATTGCTATTCTTGAAACTGTTACTTACCTGCAACTGAGTTCCTCTTGGTTCTAAAAATAAAATAACAAAGTCATAACTTTTTATACAGAACAATTGGTCTTGGATTTGGTCTTTGAGTGTGTGTAATAATTTCTTGCCTGAGTGTGTACAACAAATGCTTAACACAGCCCTCTGATAAGCCTAACTGCTCGGCCACACTACCACAAATAGAGCTTTAAGTATTATCTAATTAATCCCTGTAAGCCTCTGGGGAGCCCCTGGACTCTGTGCACACTATGCCATATCTTTGTTTAGTATATACACAGATAGCTTTCTATAGTTAGTCACTCCAAGGGAGGCCTATCAAGCCCTAAGGCAGGGTGCTGTATAGTAAGAAGTAGAACATGTATTTTTACGTGTTCTAATAGTAAAAACACGAAATTATCATTTTTAATGTGAAGAAGGCAAGTAGCCCCATTGGTGAGTACAGAGGTGCAGGTTGCCACACCAGCCCTGCTAACTTCTCAATCAATCAATCAGGGGTTTGTAGAGCGCAGTACTCACCCGTTAGGGTCTCAAGGCACTCGGGTGTGCAGCTCCGTTGGGGTCATCTGAAGAGCCAGGTCTTGAGGTCTTTTCTGAATTGGCGCAGTGTCGGGCTTTGCCGGAGGTGGAGGGGAAGGTTGTTCCAGGTCTTGGCTGAGAGGTAGGAGAAGGACCCGCTCTGTTCCTGTAGAAGCGTGGGACGGTGGCTAAGGAGAGGTCGGCTGAATGGAGGTTTCTCTTGTGGGCATGGAAGGAGAGACAGTTGTTGAGGTATTGTGGTCCGATGGTGTAGAGGACCTTGTAGGCGTGCGTGAGCAGCTTGAAAGTTATTCTTCTTTCGACGGGGAGCCAGTGGCGATCGAAGGTGTTCAGTGATGTGGTTGTGCCGGGGGATGTCGAGGATTAGTCTGGCTGCGGCTCTCTGGACGGTTGGAGCTTGCAGAGGAGTTTTTTGTTGATTCCGGTGTAGAGGGCGTTGCCGTAGTCCAGTCTGCTGGCGATGAGGGCGTGTGAGACCGCTTTTCTGGAATCGGAGGGTATCCATTTGAATGTTTTACAGAGTATGCGGAGGGTGTTGAAGCAGGCAGAGGAGACGGCGTTGATCTGGCGGTTCACAGTGAGCGATGAGTCCAGTATGATGCCGAGGTTACGTACATGGTCTGTCGGGGTGGGTGGGTTTCCAAGGTCGGGGGGCCAGCAGGTGTCGTCCCAAGCTGTGGGGGTGGAGCCGAGGATGAGGACTTCTGTTTTGTCTGAGATGAGTTTCAGGCAGCTGTCCTTCATCCAGGTTGCGATGGCTTTCATCCCTTCTTGGAAGTTGTGCCTGGTGATGTTGGGTTCTTTGGTGAGGGAAAGGATGAGCAGGGTGTCATCGGCATAGGAGACAATGTTGGGCCGTGGTTTCTGATGACAGTTGCGAGGGTGGTCATGTAGATGTTGAAGAAGGTGGGGCTGAGGGAGGATCCCTAGGGTTCCTAGCATCTAGTCTCTGTCGGTTCTGAGAGGTAGGGCGGAAGTCTGACTCTCTGTGTTCTGCCTGTGAGGAATAAGCGTATCCAGTCTGGGGCCTTTCCTTGGATGCCAGCGTTGTGGAGTCTGGTGGCTGGTGTGCGGAGGGAGACGGTGTTGAAGGCTGCTGATAGATCCAGGAGAATTAGGGCTGCCGTTTGCCCCTGGTCGAGGAGGGCACGGATGTCGTCAGAGGCGGCGAGGAGGGCGGTCTCGGTGCTTTGGTTGCTGCGGATTGGGAGGTGTCTAGGATGTTGTTGGCTTCAATGAAGCATGCTAGCTGGGTGTTGACGGCCTTTTTGATGACCTTGGCTGAGAATGGAAGTAGCGAGATGGACCTAGAGTTCTTGAGGTCCGCCGGGTCTGCGGAGGGTTTCTTTAGGAGGGGGTTGACTTTGGCGTGCTTCCAGTTGTCAGGGAATGTGGCGGTCTCGTGGGAGTAGTTGATCGTTCGACGTAGCTCGGGTGCGATGGCTGTGGCGGCTTTGTGGAAGATGTGTGGCGGACAGGGGTCTGAGGGTGCCCAGGAGTGGTTGCTCTTTATGGTCTTTAAGGTGTCTTCTGTCGTGAGTGGGGTCCAAGGGAGCACGGTCTGTTGGGTGGCGTCCCTGGGGGTGGGAGTTGAGGCAGTGCAGAGGTCTTGGTCGTCGAAGTTGTCGTAAAGCGTCTTGATCTTGAGGTGAATGAAGAACAACTTCTGATGGGGAGTACTGAAGTTGACACTGTACGATATCACACAACTAGTTACATTGAGTCCGACTCGATGCCCAAGTCGAAATTAATGTAACCTGTTGCAGTGTGCAACATTTACAAATTTTCCACTTTGTTACCCTAAATACCGTGGTACTATGGTTGCACATGGGGTTTATCCTTGAGACAGTTTTCTGCTCTCCTGAAGAGACATTAAACAACTCCCAGGAAAGGAGACAATAGAAGCCTGAGCAGGAGAGAGGTGTTACCTCTCCCTGAAAGGCAGCTACACAGGTGTTAGCCCAGAAGGGGAGCTTCAATGGAGAAGCTGCCTTTGAAGGGCAAATGGTGAACCTCAGGAAGGAGAGGGGAACCCACTTGCAAACAGGTCTTTCAGGGGTGTGCAATGCCCTTGGTAACTACACCTTCGGGTTAGGCTAGGGAACTCTACAAATCAAGAGAGGGCTTGTGTCATCTTGAGAGTGGGCAGAATGGAGAATTCTGGGTTAGCCAGATGCTACACTTTGCAGGAAGCGATCATCAAGAGGGAGGGAATTAATAGCCCATTACCTACTGACCGCAATCACCCCGTGGGCATTTTCTAGGCATAAAAAGGGCACCCCTGGCACCCAGTACTCAGATCTGGATGGACTGGAGAAGAGGACCAAAGAAGGAGTGCCCTACTGCACCAAAGACCCAGCAAAGAGAGGCTGCACTGACGTGGACTGCACCTGCTGAATATGGTGGCTAGCAAAGAAGAAGGGACTGTGCCTGTTGTGTCCTGCTCGTGGAGAAGTTGTTTCCCGAGCCCGGCTGAAGCAAGAGACTCCAAGGGTCAATTGGCTGACCTCTTGTTCACAGCACAGGGCCACAACAGATGAAGAAGCCTGCTGGGGCGAGTTGGTCGCCCAAATCTTGACTGCCTCTCTTTGCCACCATGCAGCACCAGGGACCAGGACCTGATGCTCAGAGTTGCCCCTGAGTCTGCAGAACCCGGAAGAGTCGTCGGAGCGCAGCTTGGTCACCCAAAAGGCGAGTTATTGTCCAAGGAAGGATTCCACTGTGACCGCGATACCCAGTGACTGCCAGCCCAGTGGTGACTGGACTCCCACCAGGACAGAGAAGACTTTGAGGGATGTCAACCACTGTGGTCTGAATCGCTTCACCAAGCCTGTGAACCAAGGAGTAACCGCAGGAGGCTCTCCATCGCCTGCATCACATCCACAGCATCCTTGAGCACCTTCAGCATCCTGTATCCTTTGCATCAGGGCCACTTCCATAGAAGTCTATAGCTAGGAGATAAAAGTGCCAGGAACTCACTGAAGACTGCTTCTTCCTCCAAAGTAACTCTTTCTGAGGACCTTGCTGGTTCCCCTGACTGGCTCTCTGCCGGAATTGGTCACCTAAAGTAACTGAAAGTAACTGCATTGATACTTAACTAGGTTTTTCTTGAAAAAGTTTCTAAGTGTCAAATTTGTTGAATCTGCCAATGCTTGCTTGTGCTTAAGTAAAAGCAGCATATTTACTATACTTTACAAATGCTATATCTGCAGAGCCTTCCAGTGGATCTTTTTCATTTTGGCGTCTAAAATTACATAATAATACAGTCTGTTTTTATAAATTTGTGTCAGATTTCTTCTTCAATAGTTTTGGTGCTGTTTAAATGCTTTACATGTCTTCCTTTGTGTAAGCCTCGCTGCTCAAAGCCAGAGCTACCCAGAGTTGAGCTAAGGGTTTACCAAATGAAACCTACTCATCCTAAAGAGGTTGGTAAGTGTATTACACAGTGAGGTCGCATAAACACAATATATAATACACCCCATTTCCTCACAGCTACGATTTAAATCAGGCCCAAGGTTTTGACCATGTGTCCATCAAAGTATCCCTGAGGATCTCGTTGAAAGGGAGCAGATTTACTCGTATTCACCCTGGACACTAACTTCCCCCTCAAAGATCATGTGACCAATAAAAGCTAAGACAGACTCATACCAGCTATCTCTAAGAAAGTGAAACGTTTCTTGCTAAAAGCAACTTCAAAACTGCTGTTCAAGCCCTTGTATCTGGATGGTGGCAATGTTCTGCTCTACAGCTACTCCAAATCCATATTCATCCTTATAATTACAGAACTCCACTGCTCCCTTTCAAGCCAAAATCATCCTCAAAGCCAGCTGCATCACCGCAAAACAGTCATGATGATACCCTCCACCCCGCCTATTTAGCTGTCAAGCTCACCATTTCTGATTGTTTTCAGCACAGTCACCGTTAAGAACCCCACCCAATGCTTCTCCACAAGAAGCATCTCTCATTCAGCAAATGCCCCATACCAATCAGAAAAACTCCAACTTAACTATTCCTGGCAACATGCTGTGAGAATCCACTGTTGTGAATACCTCATCAAAAACATCGTAGGTGGGAAGGGTGGCTTGGCAACCAAAGATTGTGGCCATTTCAAACTGTGCTCGGTGCTCTACCTCGCCGTATTCCGGCATTATCCGAGGGCAGGAGCCACTGCACTGCTGGTATGGATAAGTTACTTCAGCATAAAATATGAGAGGAATCCCCCACTCAGTATTCATATAGACAGGCAATAAATCCAAATATATGTATCACCCACAAAGTATATCATTTTTCAATTGTTTATTCTCAAAAATATTTTCAAAAAAATTCTTGTTTATATATATATTTGGCGCATTCACTTTGTCTCTTTGTTTGTTGTATTTTGTTCATATTTAAATGTGTTTTTTCTAAAAACAAATTTATTTTTGTTTTCTGTATATGTTTATTGTAGATGTTGTTTTTTGTGTATTTTATTGTATTGTTTTATTGCACATGATTTATAAGTCTGTTATTGACATATATACAGTTGTTGTTTGTTTAGCACTGACCCAGGGCTTCTTCTGTTTATCCTGTATACACTATTATGTGATTATTTATTATATGTTGAAGTGTGTCTTTTATAACGCAAAATATATATATATAAACAAGAAAAAAAATTGTATATTTTTGAAAATAAACAATTGAAAAATGATATACTTTGTGGGTGATACATATATTTGGATTTATTGCCTGTCTATATGAATACTGAGTGGGGGATTCCTCTCATTTTTTATGCTGTACTTCTCCCTGGACTTGTTTCCCCCCCAGAACCTGTTTTTGTTCTCAGGGTCCCTCTTCTGTTACTTTTTTTATGGATAAGTTACTTACCTGTAATCCTAGTTCTCTTCCAGGGGTATCCTCATCAAAGTCATAAGCACTGAATATTCCCGCCCATGCCCGGGGACCCCGGACAATATATAAAAAATTATATATGAAAACATATATATACAGCTCTATATATATATATATATATATATATACATATAAAAGTTTTTGTAGAAAACACAAACAATGCAGCCTTACATACACCAACGTTAAGGCTAAACAATGCTGTGAAATGTAGACTTTGGACATATATAAACAAACCAGGAAGACCAAAAGGCACTTGAACTGCTTTTAATGAAACAGCAGAAAAGTAGTCCTGTAAGAAAAAAAGGCAGGAATTGTTAGCCCATAGGCTGCATTGTAACAGAGATAACATAGAAAATGAAAGCAAATGCAGAGCATAAAAAAACTGTCACCGTGCCTTTAAGGCAGCCCTGAACCCTAGCTTCCCATCATGCCTCAGGGGTGACAGTTAGGTCAGTTGTTCTTTGCGGAGACCCGGAGGTCTGGGCACAAAGAAATGACAATGTTAGCTCATTTGCATGGGGAGGTGGGAGGGTTGCTTATGACTTTGATGAGGATACCCCTGGAAGAGAACTAGGATTACAGGTAAGTAACTTATCCTTCTCTTCCAGGGGATCCTCATCAATAGTCATAAGCACTGAATCGAGTAGCAAGCCCATCCCCTCTTCCTACGAGCAAATGAGTATTATAAAAAAAAAACGCAGTAACATTGAGAGAAATAAATTTAGAGTGAGTTAACATTGAAATAGATTTATGAAGGAGGCTTGGCCCACTTGAGTATCTGCTCTAGAATCAGAATCGAGACAACAGTGTCTCGTGAAAGTATGGACTGATTTCCAAGTGGCTGCTTTGCAGATCTCAGCCATTGGAACATTGTGCAAAAATGCCACTGTAGCTGCCTTTCCCCTAGTGGAATGTGCCTTGGGAGAAACCAGAAGGGGTTTATTTGCCAATTGATATGCCAGGTTGATGCAAGACACTATCCATCTGGAAATGGAGCGCTTGGAGGCTGGGAAACCTGTTCTGATAGAACCATAGTTTAAAAATAACTGGTCAGACTTTCTGATGGCTTTGGACTTATCTAAGTAGAATCTTAGAACTCTCTTGAGATCAAGGGAATGAAGAGATCTTTTTGCTGGTGTAGAAGGACTGGGAAAAAAGGAAGGCAGCGATATCGTTTGGTTGACATGGAAGTCCGACCCCACCTTCGGAAGGAAGGAGGGGTGGGTCCTTAACACTACTCTGTTGTGATGAAAAACCGTGTACGGTTCTTTGGAAGAGAGTGCCTGAATTTCGCTTACTCTGCAAGCTGAAGTAATCGCTACCAAAAAGGCAGTTTTCCATGTGAGATGTTGGAGGGTCGCCTTATGAATAGGTTCGAAAGGGGGACCCATAAGTTTGGAAAGAACCAGGTTCAACTCACACGGAGGAGAGGGAGGTCTAACAGGGGGAAAAACCTTCTTTAAACCCTGAAGGAAATCCTTTACCACCTGGAGCAGGAAGAAAGAGGCTGATTTGGAGCCTTTCTGTAGGCTGTAATGGCAGCCAAATGTACCTTAATGGAATTAAATTTTAAGCTGGAGTTAGCCAAATGAAGGAGATAAAGTAAAATTACCTCCTCTTGACATTTAGTAGGTCGAAAAACATTTTGTACGCACCTCAGATAAAATCTTTTCCACTTAAAGGAATATGAATGTCTTGTGGAAGGTCTTTTGGATTCCCTCAAAATGTTCATACAGTCCTGAGAGAGATTTAAATGACCGTACTGGAGGACCTCAGGAGCCATGCTGCCAAGCTCAGCGAGGGAAGGTTTGGATGATGAATCTTCCCGTTCATTTTGGACAGAAGGTCCGGTCTGCACGGAAGCCTCCTGTGTGAGCACTCTGAGATGTGCAGCAGGTCCGGGTACCACCACTGCCGTGGCCAGTCTGGTGCTATCAGAATTATTCTCATCCTGGAGCGTATGAGTTTGGCTATCACCTTCGGGGTGAGAGGAAGAGGTGGAAAACCGTACACAAAGGTTCCTGACCAGTCGATCAAAAGGGCATTCCCTATCGATCATGGTTGGCAAAACCATGACGCGAAGGCGTGGCATTTTTTGTTTGACTCGTCCGCGAAGAGGTCGATGGTTGGATGACCCCATCGTAGAAAAATGTCTGCCACCACTTTGTCGTTTAACACCCTGTCTTGCTGATCTTCGAAGTGGCGGCTCAGAGAATCCGCCTGTGAATTTTGTTCCCCCGGCAGATGGACCGCCGTGATAGAGAGCTGTCTGGCCAGGAGCCAATGCCAAAACGCCTGAGCCCCCAGGGACAGAGAGCGAGAGCGAGTCCCCCCTTGCTTGTTTAGGTAGTACATGGTGGTCGTGTTGTCCGTTTGTACCAATATCGATTTGGATTGTATCGATGGGTAGAATGCTTTGAGGGCTAGATGTACTGCCCTTAGTTCTAGCATATTTATATGATACGATTGTTCTTTGATCGACCACCTGCCCTGCATCTGTAGAAGACCCATGTGCGCTCCCCAGCCCTGAAGTGAAGCATCCATGATCAGGGATTGTTGTCGGGGGAGTTTGATGGAAAGGAACTCCCACCAAGAGATTTCTCCGGTGAGTCCACCAGGGAATGGAAGCCTTCGCAGACTGGGAAAAAAGAATCCTGTCTTCCCATCATGCCGACGTCTGGTCCCATTTGTCTTCCAAGTCCTGTTGAAGAGGTCTCATTCTCAGCCTGGAGTTGGGAACCAGGAAAATGCAGGATGCCATCGAACCCAGAAGTGAAGCGACTTGACGAACTGAGGGTTGATGGACTTGAAGAAGGAGATTGCACTTCTGTTGGATTGATAATAGTCTCTCCTCCGAAGAAAACACTTTTCCTACACTGGAGTCCAGGGCAGCCCCTAGATAGTGTATCCTTTGAGTGGGTTGATGGATTGATTTCTCCATATTTACATGAAGGCGGAGGCGCTACAGTAAGTTCAGGCATATTCGATAGTGGTCTTTTACCATTTGAGGAGAGGAGCCCTTCAGAAGCCAGTCGTCGAGATAGAGGTAGACGAACAGACCTTGGCGACATAAAGCCGCGGCTACCACTGCCATGCATTTCGTGAACACTCGGGGTGCAGATTTCAGGCCGAACGGTAGGACTCTGTACTGATAATGCTTTGTGCCTACCATGAAGCGTAGAAACTTTCTGTGCCGTGGTGTAATTGGGACATGGAAGTACGCGTCCTGGAGGTCTATCGAGCACATCCAATCCCCTTTTTGAAGATGTGGGTATATTTGATGGAGCGCCAGCATGCAAAACCTTTCTTTTTTGATGTTTTTGTTTAGGAGACGTAGATCGAGAATGGGTCTGAACTTCTCTTCTAGACCTTTCTTCTGTACGAGAAAATACCTGGAGTATACCCCTGGACCTTTTTCTATGGCCAATTTTTGTAGTAGAGTAAAAACCTCTCGACGCAAGAGTGGCAGCTGGTGAACTGTTGGTTTCACTGGCGGAATGCACTTGGGGGGGGGACCGAAAACGTAGTGCATAGCCATTCATCAGTATATTTAGCACCCATTGATCGTTTGTTATTTCGCGCCACTCTTTTACATGTCCAGAGATACTTCCTCCCCTGTAGTGGGTGACGGAGGAAGTGAACCCTCATTGTTTGCCGGTGTTCTTGGGAGTTGAGGAGGACTGTCGGGACGTTCCTCTACCTCTAGAAGGGCGACGTCCTTGATAGTGAGGCTTGTTCTGATGGTACTGCCTTTGGGACGATTGAGGGGTTTGAACCCTCTGATGGTAAGCTCTACAATTGTAAGGCCTGTACCGACGTCTAAACTCTTTCTTTTTAACCAAACCGACAGCTTTGAGAGTGTCTAGTTCAGACTTCATGCGGGCCATCTCCTCCTCAGTGTGAGAGCCGAAGAGCGAATTTCCGGTAAAAGGAAGGTTCAGGATGCTGTAAGCCGTAGCCAGGAGGATCTTCTCGCGCATACCCCATGTGAATATGAATGAGCAGCTAAGGATGCCCCATCCGCAGCCGCACTGATCAGTTGGTTGGCCACAAGGGCCCCCTCCTGGAGAATCTCTCCAAAGTCTTGGCGGCCTTCTTTGGGTAGCTTTTCTTTGAAGCGTTCCAGAGAGTCCCATACTCTCTATCATAACAGCCCAACAGAGCCGAAGCACTAGAAACTTTCAAAAATGCTGCTGCAGAGCCGCAAACTTTTCTACCCCAAGAGTCCTGGGCTCTGCTCTCTTTATCCGGAGGGACTGTGGAAGATGAAGCCACTGCATGGGACTTCTTAGCAGCCGCAATTATCACCGAATCTGGTGGAGGATCTGACCTGAGAAACAGGGGATCTTGTTCTGCAGGTTTGTATTTCTTTAAAATCCTTGCTGGGGCTGTTTTGACTGTCACAGGAGTAAGAAAAACATCCATGACAGGTTGCAGAAGACCAGGAACTAATGGCAGCAAAGGTCTTGATGAGGATCTCTGATGCAGAGTCTCAAAAATAATAGATGACAATGTCTGAGGTGTAGACATTTCTATATTCAAATGTTGTGCCCCTCTAGAAAGTCCGTCAGAGTTGGAGAATAATCCCTCTTGGAGGAATGGGTTGAGGAAGAAGACCAGGAGGGTGATCTTCGTCTCCTATGACGATGAGAAGAGGATCTTCGTGGAGGAGATTTATCTCTCTGGCCGCCCCTGGATGGAGTGGTGGGTGATCGGTCAACTGCCTGCACCAGCCGAGCCAGAGGGGATCTATGCAGAGGGCTTGAATAGTCCAAGGTCTGTTGAACCAGTGAAGATTCGTTCTGCCCATGCTGAACCGGGAGAAGCCACCTAGGCGAGAGATGCACTGAGGGAGATCTGTGTACTTCCTCTTGTTGCGTAGGTGGAGTCGTGATCTGTGGGGTAGATTTCTATACCCTCCTCTGTGGGGATGGAGAAGATGAACTTCTCAACATCGAGATGACTTGTGGTGATCCTGTAGCCGAAACTGATGGTTCCGAACGGTCTTTTGAAGAAGAAGAATGGCATCTTCTTGAGGTCGAGTGGTGTGACGACGTCGACAATGAATGTCTCGACGTCGATCGGCTATGTGCCACTAAGACCTGTGAGTCCAATGAAGGCGATTTCTGCCTTGGCGTCGGTTGTGCGTGCTTCGACGTCGACCGACGTTCCGTCGTCGTAGACTTGTGCTTTGAAGTTGGAAGAGGAGTACCCAACAACGTACCATGTCTCGAAACCGAACGTGGGGAAGGTGTTGGTGAAAACCTTCTCGACGTCGACCCTCTCAACGCCGTCGATCTTGGCCTCAACATTGAGCGCCGTCTTGTGGGCTGCAACGGAGGAGTCTTTCTCGACGCCGAGTCTTTTCTCGTCGCTGATGATCTTGACCTTGACGTCGAGCGTCTTGACGGCTGCGATGGAGGGATCTGTTTCGCCGTCGAATCCTTCGACGTCGTTGATGTTCTAGGCCTCGACGTTGACCGCTGCCTGGTTGACGGCAACAGAGGGCTGTGCCTAGACGTCGATCGCCGTATAGACGGCGACGACGGAGAGCGGTGTCTCGACGTTGGGCGGTCCCAAACCAACGGAGAACGACTCCTCTACGCTGACAGCTGCCCGGTTGACGGTGGCGGAGGGTCCTTCGTTGACATACCTCTATGTCTGGAAGATTTTGACGATGACAGATGCTCTCTCGACGGCGAGCCCGCTGTCGATGGGAGTGTCGTCGACATTTTCTTCGCCGGTGGAGGCATTCTCGGCGCCGAGCCCGACGCCGATGAAGAGCAGGCTGTTACCTTGCTTCTGGAAGAAGATCTAGGTCTCTTCTTCTTCTGCCTCACAGGAGACAGGCCTCTAGAGGTGGAAGCTTTACCTTTTTCAGAGAGTCCATAAAGGCGAATCCTTTCCTTTTCCTTGAGAGTCCGTCTTGACAAAGACTGACAGTGTTGACAAGTCTCCGGAAGGCAAAGGATACAGAGTGAGAATCTGTTTTGGCCTTCTTCTTGCCACAGGAAGAGCAGGGATCAAACAGGGAAGGCATTCAGGTAAAAAAAAAAAAAAAACGCCAAACTCTTGAAGTAAAAAAGGTAAAGAAACACTCCAACAGGTGTAAAATGTCGAAGTAAAAAGATTTAGTTGAAAAAGGAATACAATTTCTGACTGAAAAGTCAAAAATCTGAGGAGCTGATTAACCAGGGTCCTGACTGAAGGAGCCAGAAAGAAAAACTGACCTAACTGTCACCCCTGAGGCATGATGGGAAGCTAGGGGTCATGGCTGCCTTAAAGGCACGGTGCCAGTTTTTTGATGCTCCGCATTTGCTTTTATTTTCTATGTTATCTCTGGTACAATGCAGCCTATGGGCTAACAATGCCTTCTTTTTCTTCTTACAGGACTACTTTTCTGCTGTTTCATTAAAAGCAGTTCAAGTGCCTTGTGGTCTTCCTGGTTTGTTTATATATGTGCAAAGTCTACATTTCACAGCATTGTTTAGCCTTAAAGTTGGTGTACGTAAGGCTGCATTGTTCGTGTTTTCTACAAAACATTTTATATGTATATATATATATAGAGCTGTATATATATGTTTTCATATATAATGTTTATATCTTTTCCGGGGTCCCTGCGCATGGGCGGGAATATTCAGTGCTTATGACTATTGGTGAGGATCCCCTGGAAGAGAACTGGCATTATCCAAGGACAGGAGCCTCTACACTGCCATAATCCAGCATTATCCAAGGTCAGGATCCCAAAGCACCCTTTCGGCGAGGCTGCATCTGCTGCAACCTGGGGCTGCTCAATTACCAGTGGGGAGAATGCCCATGTGCAGCCTCATAAGAGTGATCCGAGTCCCGGCCAGTGCTCCAGGACATAGCAGCTGTCACCTGAATGGGCGAGGCCTGAGGCACCATCGTCGGCCTATCGGGGTGTGCAGCACTTCGACGCTGGGTGACCACCCCCCACAGTGCAGGAGAAACCGCTGTTTTGCCCTGCGGCATTGGAGGAGGTGGGGCAGCCATGGAGGCCTGTGTTACCAAGAGTCCAGACCCAGGGAGGAAGACACAGCAGGTGAGGCATGTGTGGAGGCAGCACCGCACCTGGTGGATTCATCAGTTGGAATGGAGCACGTGGGAGAGACGCGCGGTGACGCATACTGGGGTGGGTTGGGGAAATGCAGAAAGAAGCATCTGCTGCAGTGGCCACACAGACTGTCCTGAGGAGGAGCGGTGCTCATGAGCCTCCCTAGCGGTTGCCCACCACTGACTACTTGTCTTTGCCAGCAGGCTTTATCTCAGCAGTGGACGAGAATAACAACGGTGGGTCGAGAATCCTGATGGCCCCCCCATCCATCAGGGATTGCAGAGGTGGGCTGTGACTGCTCGATGCGTTGGGCCTGGCCTTGGAGGATCGCACCGGGTTCTCTCTCTTTGACCCTAGACAAACATCTATCATTGGGAAGGACAAACATCATGCCCCCTCCTGGCATAGAAAAATTGAAAAATGTATTCAGCCAACACCGGTCCCGGACAGCCAAACTGTCAGACGGGTGACACAGCCAGCCCATGGAATTCAAAGCAGCACACGCATCATCAATTCTACAGGCTATCCAGGAATTGAGGTGTTCCTTGGAGGGGCAGATCGGGGAACTCCACGTTGATCTGTGCCTGCTTTGCCAAGACCTCCGGAACATCACAGACAGGGTTAAGGAGGCTGAAGGCCAGATCTCGGAAGCAAAAGATTCATTGCACACATGCCAGACTAAGATTGGTGCGCAACAAAATGGGATAAAGTGTGGGGTCCATGGGAAAAGTATAGATCCTATGCGGGTGAAAATACGAATCCAGGGGAGGAAGGGTGCAATAGTCCCACAACAACACAACTGCACGCCCGAGGATCCTTCCCTGTTATATGTAATACTGAATCCTTGCTCTGGAAACTGCTGAAAGTGCCAATTTTGATTACTGATTATGATGCTGGGAGGTTTACTTGTTTAATAAAAAATTATTTATAAAAAAAAAAGATTGTGCCCAACAAAGGACAGCTCTTCAACTTGAGGCAAGAGAGGAAAATGCCGAAGGACATTCCTGGCGCAGTAAACTCTGTATCGTTGAGATCCCAGAGAGCTGGGAAGGCTTCATTCAGACAACATTTTTTATGAACTGCCTGAAATCCTGGTTCTCCAAGGACGACTCTTCTATGTGTTTCCTGGTAGATCAGGCCCACAGATTCCTGACCCCTGGATTGTCACCCAGTGTTCCACCCAGGCATTTCGTCATTCAGATTTTTTATTTCGTCGACATAGATGCGATTCTTAGAGCGGCCCGCATATTGGGCACCTTGAGGTACGGCTCATCCCGAGTGATGGTGCTCCTAGACTACACGTTGAAAGTCCAGTGTTAGACCTGTCAGCCTTAGGGCGGTCTTCCACCAAACCTTTTGCCTTCACCCCTCCTATTTTTGCTGAATTCATTTTTGTTGGCCTTAGGACTCTGTGCACTTTACCACTACTAACCACTGCTAAAGAGCTTGTGCTCACTCCCTTAAACATGGTAACATTGGCTCACACCTGAATGGCATAAATAATTTACTTACAAGTCCCTAGTAAAGTGGTATACCATGCACCCAGTGTTGGTAAATGAAGCGCTACTAGTGGGCCTGCAGCACTTATTGTGACACCCACTTAAGTAGCCCCCTAAAGCACAAGTTACTAACTTGTGTAACGATATATCTGTAAGAGACAGTAGTTAGTGATAGATTCCTTACCTTAGAATATCCCCAGGCGTCAGGCTGGATCCGGAAAGTTTTGCGTAGCAGTACCCTTGCGCGTCGGTAGGCGGCGTCGTGCGGCTCCGCGTCCGTCGTCGGGCGTCGTGATCGCCGGGATGACGTCGCGGGCAGTACTTAGGCGCCGCCCCTGCGCGCTGACGTCAGTTCTGTACACGACTTTCCGCGCCAGGAACGCAGAGCCATGCAAGAAGCTGACACAGGTGTCTGAAAAATACTAGGGCCCTGAAAGGGATGTCCTTAACTCCTAGAAATCAGTTCGCAGAACGGGGAGGATGGGTGGGCGGTAAGGAATCTATCACTAACTACTGTCTCTTACAGATATATCGTTACACAAGTTAGTAACTTGTGCATCTGAAAGAGACACGTTAGTGATAGATTCCTTACCTTAGAATAGATACCCCAGCAATACCAACCCCGGTGGTGGGTCTGCGAACAAAGATCAGACAAGGAAGTCCTGGAGGACAGAACGGCCAAAGAAGCCGTCCCTCCGGACCTGACTGTCAAGGCAGTAATGCTTAGTAAACGTGTGCAGCGAGGCCCACGTAGCCGCCTGACAGATAACCGGCAGCGGAACACCGCGGCCCAAGGCCGTGGTAGCAGCCGTTGCCCTGGTGGAATGGGCACGCAGCCCAACAGGAGGTTCCTTTTAGCCAAAGAATAGCAGGCCTTGATGCACAAGGTAACCCAGCGGGAGATGGTCCTCTTGTGCACCGCCCGACCTTTTTGGCGCCCACGTAGCCAACAAAGAGCTGGTCATCCACCCGGAAGTGTTTTGTGCGGTCAATATAAAAAGAGAGCGCACGTTTTGGGTCCAGACGGTGGAGCCTCTCTTCCTGTCTGGAAGGATGCGGAGGCGGAAAGAAGGTGGGCAAAGTGATGGTCTGCCCAATGTGGAAAGCAGTAACCACCTTTGGCAAGAAGGACGGACGCGTCCGAAGAACAACCTTGTCTGGATGAACAGACAGAAAGGGAGGTTTGCAAGATAGAGCCTGGAGCTCACTCACCCGCCGAGCGGAGGTGATGGCCACCAGAAAGGCTGTCTTCAGAGTCAGAAGACGAAGAGGACAGTTATGTAGAGGCTCAAAGGGAGCGCACATTAAAAAGGTAAGAACCAAGTTCAAGTCCCACTGAGGCATCACAAACGGAACAGGAGGGAAGAGGTGAGTAATGCCTTTTAAGAACCTGTTAACAACAGGGGACTTGAAAAGGGAGGGCTGATCAGGGAGCCTGAGGAAGGCCGAGATAGCACAAAGATAACCCTTGATGGTACCCAGGGCAGAACCCTGTTGGGCCAAAGAGAGAAGGAACAGAAGGACCTCAGAAAGAGGGGCAGAAAGGGGATTCACAGCCTTTGCTGTGCACCATGCCACAAATTTGTTCCACCTGCAGGCGTATACCACCTTAGTGGAGGGACGCCTGGCTGCCAGAATCACATCACAAACTTCGGGAGGCAAGTCGAAAGGAATCAACTGCCGCCGCTCAATCTCCACGCAAGCAGGTGTAGACTGGACAGGTTCGGGTGGAGGACCGTCCCCTGCTGCTGCGACAGAAGATCCTCCCGAAGAGGCAGACGGATCGGGGATCTATGCTCATATTGAGTAGCTCGGGATACCAAACTCTTCGAGCCCAGTCCGGAGCCACAAGAATGACTTGGGCCCGGTCGTGCCGAATCTTCTTCAACACTCTGGGTAGAAGTGGTATAGGCGGAAAGGCGTACAATAGACCGCAACTCCACTCGTGACGAAAAGCGTCGCCGAGCGAGTGCCGCCTTGGAAATTCCAACGCGCAGAACTGATGACATTGCGCGTTCTCTTCGGTGGCGAATAGATCTAACCAAGGCTCTCCCCACTGTAGAAAGAGTCCTTGCGCCACTTCCGAGTGAAGACGCCATTCGTGATCCATCATGCACCTGCGGCTGAGTTCGTCCGCCCTGGCGTTCAGGGAACCTGCCAGGTGTTGAACCACCAGGAACATGCCCTGATGTTCCAGCCATGTCCAGAGGCGCAGAGCCTCCTGACAAAGGGTCCACGACCCCACCCCGCCTTGTTTGTTGCAGTACCACATGGCGGTGGTGTTGTCTGTGAACACCTGCACTACCTTCCCTTTGACAGAGGGAAGGAATGCCTTGAGTGCAAGTCGGATCGCCCGGAGCTCCAGAATGTTGATATGGAGCCGGGACTCCGCCCGGAGACCAGAGGCCTCTGATCTCCGCCTCTCCCATGTGACCGCCCCATCCCAGAAGGGACGCGTCCGTCACAACTGTATGCTCTGGCTGGGGAAGGGAGAGGGATCTGCCCATGACCCATTGCCGGTTCGAGAGCCACCACTGCAACTGTTTTGCAGTCCCCTCCGAGATCTGGACGTGATCGGACAGGTTGCCCTGGTGCTGCGCCCACTGGAACTTCAGGTCCCACTGCAGAGCCCGCATATGCCATCTGGCATGATTGACCAGCAGGATGCAGGAGGCCATGAGGCCCAGCAGCCTCAGGGTCATCCGTACCGAAACCCAGGATAAAGGCCGAAAGATCGGAATCATAGCCTGAATATCCCGGACTCGCCGTTCGGGAGGATAGGCCCGAAACTGCGTCGTGTCCAGAACTGCTCCGATGAAAAGGAGCTGTGGAGAAGGAATTAGATGCGACTTCGGCACATTGATGGAGAACCCCAGCGAGTGCAGGAGTTCGGCCGTAGTCTGGAGGTGGGAGACGACTGCCTGGGACGAGCCCGCCTTCAGCAGCCAGTCGTCGAGGTAGGGGAAGACTGAAACCCCTGCCCGGCGCAGATGAGCTGCGACCACCGCCATCACTTTCGTGAACACCCGAGGGGCACTTGTAAGGCCAAAGGGGAGCACGGTGAACTGAAAATGCTCGGGGCCTACCGTGAACCGAAGGTAACGCCGGTGGGCCGGCAGGACGGGGATGTGGAAATACGCGTCCTGCAAGTCCAACGCCACCAACCAGTCTCCAGGGTCGAGGGCAGTCAAGACCTGAGCTAGGGTGAGCATCTTGAACTTCTCCTTCCGGAGGAAGCGATTGACGTTCCGGAGGTCCAAGATAGGACGCATGTCCTCCTTGTCCTTTTTGGGCACCAGAAAGTAGTGGGAGTAGCAACCACGCCCTACTTCTGGGGTCGGAACATGCTCGATGGCCCTCTTGGTCAAGAGGGCCGTGACTTCCTTCCGTAGAAGCACCAAGTGATCCCCTGACATGCGGTGGAATTGAGGTGGCATGGCTGGGGGGTGGTCTCGAAGGGGAGGGAGTAGCCCCTTCGGACAATGTCCAAGACCCACCTGTCCGAGGTGATGGTGCGCCAGTGGGGAAGGTGATGGCGGACCCTGCCCCCTACTGGCGTGCCGTGCACCTGAAAGGAGGGACTAGGAGGGCTTGGAGGCCGCGGACGGGTTGGAGGTGGTGGCCTGACCCGCACGCTGGTTGCCCGATCCGCCACGGCGGAATCCACGTCCTCGGCCACGCGAAGACGCCTGCTGCGCGGGCCGGTGGCTGGGCTGCTGACGTGAAGGGGCGCCCCTACCGTGGCCACGATAGGGGCGAAAAGCAGAAGGTAGCGGAGGGCGTGTAGCAGAAAGGCCCAGGGACTTTGCAGTAGCCCGTGAGTCCTTAAAGCGCTCCAACGCATGGTCTGCTTTGGACCCAAAAAGACCGACTCCATCAAAGGGCATGTCCATGAGAGTATTCTGGACATCCCCTGAAAAACCAGTGGTTCTCAGCCAGGCGTGGTGCCGGAGCGCCACCGTCGTTGCAATCGACCTGCCCAGCGAGTCGGCGGTGTCAAGGCCACAACGGATAGTGTATTTGGCCGCATCCCTTCCTTCCGCAATGGCGCGGGAAAGCAGTGCCTGGACCTCCTCAGGGCACTGGGGCAAAACATCCGCCACCGAATCCCACAGGGAGTGGGTATATCGGCCCAAAAGACAAGCGGTGTTAACGGACCGCAAGCCAGCACTGGAGGAAGAAAACCTTTCTTCCCAAACTGATCCAGGCGTTTGGATTCCCTATCCGGAGGAGCGGTAGGGAAGGCGGTTTGGGAAGCGGAGGCTTGGACAAGCAAGCTCTCAGGAGTGGGGTGGACAGAAAGAAACAGGGGTCGCCCGGAGGCGGGGCGATAGGCGTCGTGACACGTTCCGATCCACAGGAGCCCCTGTGTTGGGCTTGGACCAGGCGCCCAAAGAACGTCAGTGAGGGCGTCGTTAAACGGCAGCACAGTCTCCGCAGAGGAGGCTGCCGGCTGAAGCACCTCTGTCAAGATGTTAGTCTTGACCGTCAAAGTAGGGAGCTGGAGACGTAAGGCCCCAGCAGCCCTACGCAACACTGTACTCAAAATTGGCCCCCTCCTCCGTAGCCACGGGAGGAGACAGCATGCCAGTGTCAGGAGAAGTATCCAGACCACTGGCCTCCCCTAGACTCTCTGTCCAGTCCTCATCATACTGACAGTTGCGTGTCAGAGGGTCATTAGACCCCTCCCAGTCCTCCTGGTCCTCCTCTGGTTCAAAATAAGGAGGAGGAGGGACATTTGGGACCCAAGGTCCCATCGGCGCCGGAGCCGGCGTCGAGCGACGTCGCTCCGGGTCCATGTCCGGAAGGAACTGGGGGACGACGCCGCCCGGAGCCCAGGGCGGCGTCGAGAACGGCACCGGAGACATCGGCGCCGGCGGAGGTGTCGTGAGGTCGACCGGCGTCGATGGGGGTTGTGGAGCCGGGATCGAGGCCGGGGCCGAAGCCGGAGCCGGGATCGAGGCTGGAGGCTCGGGCGACGCCGGGGCCGGAGCCGCCGGCGACGCCGGAGCAACCCCATCAGGGCCCGCGGGGCCCGAAGGCGCACCGGAGGGGCCTGAAGGCCCGAAGAGGCGGGCCATGGCCGACAGGAACTCCTGTACCTTGGCCGGATCCGCCCCCGAACCCGGGAAGGGCGGGTATGACGGGGGCGACTCCACAGGCAAGTCCGGGGCCGCGGGGCGGGGACGGTGCCGGGAGGGGCCTCAGCCGAGTCGCGAGACCGGCGAGGCGAAGTCCGAGAGCGACGATGCTTCTTGGACTTCTTGTGCTTAGACTTACCGGACGAAGAAGTGGACGACCGGTGTGCACTCCGCGAGCGACCCCTGGACCTCTCACGCGACCGGGGCTTCCGCGGAGCCGAATGCCGGGCCTCGAGGAGCTTTCGAGACCGCTCTCGCAAAGCTTTCGGGTTGAGGGCCTGGCATTCGGGACAAGACTCGGTGTCGTGGCCTCGGCCGAGGCAGAAGAGACACTCCCAATGCGGGTCGGTGACGGACATCATCCGCGCACAGGCGCCGCATCGCTTGAAGCCGGGCATCCCTACGACACCTTAAAGTTGGAAAAAACCAGTGAAAAAATCACCAAAAAGTATGGTCAAAAATTGACCAGGGCACTGCTCTTCCCGGATCTGCGCTTGCTGGCGCGGAAAAGAAGAACTGACGTCAGCGCGCAGGGGCGGCGCCTAAGTACTGCCCGCGACGTCATCCCGGCGATCACGACGCCGACGACGGACGCGGAGCCGCACGACGCCGCCTACCGACGCGCAAGGGTACTGCTACGCAAAACTTTCCGGATCCAGCCTGACGCCTGGGGATATTCTAAGGTAAGGAATCTATCACTAACGTGTCTCTTTCAGATACATATCCCAGGTCTGCCACTGCAGCCTGTATGCAGTTTTAAACTGCTAATTCAACCTGGCAATATACACCCCTTGCCAGGTCTAAAACTCCTTTTTATTACATGTAGGTCACTCCTAAGGTAGGCCCTAGACAGCCTGTAGGTCAGGGTGCATTGTAATTAAAAAGTTGGACATGTACTTTGAAACTTTACATGTCCTGGTAGTGAAAAAATTCCACATTCGTTTTTCACTACTTTGAAGCCCACCTCTTCCAATGGGATAACATTGGGGTACCTTATAGCATTTAATAAGTGTTCACTTTTGATTTGGAGCAGGTGGGAAAGTCATGTTTTGTATCTGAGGGATTGTAATTTAAAATCCTTCTTAATGGTAAATTTATAGTTTATTTCACAATTGTGCAAATGCCACTTTTAGAACGTTGGCATTTTCTTGCATTAACCATTTGGTGCATGCAGCCTGTCACTGGGTCACATGACTAGGTGTGAGTAGCAGTTGGCCTTTGTATACTCTTTCCAGACAGCCACACTATGGAGGGATTAGGTGAGCCTGGATGGGCCATCTTAGGCAGGGTGGGGACAGAGCTGGACACTGTCCCACTTGCACATCAATAGGCTGAGCACTACTCTCACACTTAGAACTTCACACTAGCCTTTTGTGCCTACAGCCAGGCTGAAGACTGGGAGACAGGAGATTCCAGACACTTCTGTGGGGGTAAGACCTCCAGAAACGTCTCCTACTTCAAAGCAAGCATCAGGAATGTAAGTAGAGCCCTCATACCCAGATCACTTATAGACCTGTGAAAGACTCAGAAGAAGGACTGTTCTGTTGGCCTGCAGCAAGAAGGACAGTCCTTCTATCTACGGAACAATGACTGGACCTGCACCTTGAACCCATGACCACCAGAGTGACTCCAAGGACTAGTTGGCTGGCCTCCTGTTCAGAACCTCAGGGGACAGAAAAGGCTCCAATCATCTTGACACAACACCTGGACTCTGATTGCTGTGAGTCCTACCCACCCAAGTGGTGCCTCCCCAGTCCAGGAAACTTGGAAGTGGAAATAAAGGTGATCAGCCAGCCCAGCTGTGGTGCCCCTCCAGAACTAATGCAGCATGAGGCAACCCGACCCAGCCTTGCAACTCCTCATTGGAACCAACGCAACGCAACTCAATGCGAACATCACATCACAGCCCTCACAGCTCCTCATAAGGAACTGACGCAGCGCGACACAACTCAACTTGGACCTCACGTCGATTATCCTAACCGACACAGCGCAACACATCTCAACGCAGGACCCCAAATCGCTCCTTGGATTTGTCACTGTGTGGCGCAAAGCCTCGCATCAAGGACATAAGGTACAATTCTCAGTGTGCCAAACCTGGTCCCTGTATCCATCATGAGCTCCACTGTGGTCAGCCTGAACATGTGACTTTGTCCCTGTCCAGCGAAACCACATAACCACAGTTGGAAATTTGTGCTTTTAAGCACAATTTGTAGCTAAACTTTAAAAATTGCTTTTGGCAGCCATTATTCTTTTAGATCGTTGCGGACGACTTGCTCATGTTCCTGCCTGACCTTCGGGATGCGCTCCAGGGGGCGAAACAGCTCTTGGAGACTTTGGGGAGAGTATCGGGACTTCGCGTGAATTGTTCCAAGTCGTGCTTGTTTCCTACCAAAGCAGGCGGGCGCGATAGGCAGACTGTGGGGGCGATACCGTGGGAGCCTTGTTGCCTCTCCTACCTGGGAACCCGGATTTATCATGACAGTGCTGACCTGATGGAGGGTAATGTGGGGCAAGCGTTGCGTAGTGCCAAAACTAATTTTGAGTTTTGGGGATCCCTCCCGCTCTCTGTTGCGGGTAGGGTTGCCTTGGTGAAGATGGTCACCTTACCACGGTTCCTTTATTATTTTGGAACGCTCCCCATTTGGATACCAACCAGGTTCTTTACGCAGCTGAATTCTTTAATCACGGGGTTCCTGTGGGGCACGGGGAGACGGAGGGTCGCGCTGCTCACTCTGAAACGAGCCAGGATGGAGGGGGCCTTGCGCTTCCAGATCTGGAGGTCTATTATCACGCTGCGCAATTCCAATGGTTTACGCAGTGGGTGGCGGGCCACATTAGACATCCGGAGGCTATGGGGGGATTGGATCCTAACTGGCGCCTGCTGTCCTGTGTTCTGCTGCGGGTGCATCCGGGAGGTGAGGCGCTGCCGTCGGACTTGGCCGTGGTACGGCGGTGCTGGATGCGTATGGCCAGGAAGCTACGGGTCAGGATTCTGTATGCGCCTGAAATCCCGCTGACAATGTGCGCGGTGTTGCCTCATGGGGGTGACTGGAGCAAACTGCAGTCCTGGGCGGAGCTGGGCATACTCACTTTGGGGGATCTATATGAGGAGGGCAACCTCTTACCGTTTAATGATCTCCTGGAGCGTCATGATCTCCCGCGTGGGGATTTCCTTTTCCATGCGGCCCTGGCTGCGGCAGTGAGGAAGCATTGGCGGGGGGCTATTGGAACCGGCTACGTCCTTGCGTGTCAATACGTGGTGATGGCTGCGGGTGCTTTTAAAGCGGTGACCTGTCTTTATCGCCGGATTACTCAGGACCTGCGTCAGCCCCTGACAGTGCTGCGGCTCAAATGGGAGACGGACCTGGGGGAGCCCTTCTCGGATGGAGCATGGGGGCGGTACTTGAGAGGCCATGGAAGAGTTCCCGAAATGCGCGCTTCCAGCTCATTCAATTTTATGTCTTACACAGGGCTTACTTAACGCCCAACAAACTGAACGACTATTTTGGGGGTCATCTGCCTGCCCTCGTTGTGCTCTAGTGGGGGCAGGGTTCCTGCATATGTTCTGGAGCTGCCCGCAGTTGGAGGACTATTGGCGGGAAATAATGGCTGCCTTAACTACTGTGACGGAGAGAGAGCTGGCATTGACGCCAGGGGTTTGTTTACTGCATGAGTATCCCCACACTGCGAAAACCAAGGTCACCAGTAAGTTCATTGACCTGGGATTAGTGCTCGCGAAAAGGGAGCTTACTAGCCGGTGGAAGACGAGGCAGGGACCTTCCCTTGAGCGATGGAGAAGGGAGCTTGTAAAGTGGGCGGAGAGTGAGGGTAATTGCAGGATGGGTATGGCTAGACGCACGGGGCACGAGCACTCAATGGAACTGGCCAGGGCATGGATGGCGCTTGTGGAATTGACTAAGCATCCACCTGGGGCTGAGGAAAGTGTGCTGACTGAGACGGGGGCACTCAAGACACCTTATATTGTGAGCTCTAACTGACAGGGAGGGATGGTGCGCCCGCTGGCGGGGCTGTGGGGGATCGCCTCCGGTGATTCTGCCCTATCACGCTTGCGGATTTGTCTGATGGGATACCGAGCGGACCATGGGAACGGCCTGGGAATACCTGGAACCTTTAATTAGTGGCTAGCGGCATGCTTGGGAGGATGGGTGGAGTGGGGGGGGCTAAAGGGGTTTAGAGGGGTAGTTGGGGTGGGGGGGTTGTTGGGGCTGGGTGCTTTATCCCTTTTGTTTTTTTTTCTTCTGCCTATGATGACCCTGCACTCTGAACGGCACTATACATGGGGTTGCTAGGGACTGTATAATTGCATACAGCGGGGGCTGAGGGAGGACGCAGTAGTGGGGCAGGAGGCCCAAGGGGAATCGTTGAGCGGCACTCTGAGGGAGGCTGCAGTTATGGCACTAATAGCACTTGTAATATATTGCTCCCCGAATCCTTAATGTATGCTGTCACTGAAGCTTTTTGTTTGCTTTCTCAGAAAACTAATAAAATTCTGTTTAAAAAAAAAAAATTATTCTTTTAGATCGTAGTGTGGGCTCAGATATGGTAGATCATGTCACACTTATTCAGAGAATATCAAATGTGGGTATCAATGGCAGAGCACTGAAATGGCTTTTGGAGAACAGAACCTTTCAGGTTTTAGATCAGTCCTGTTACTCTGATAGCCTTCGTGTGAGTTGTAGGGTGCTCAAGGGGTCCTCCCTCAACCCCACCATTGTTAGCCTTTATATGTATCCCCTGGCTGGCTGTCATTGGTTTATTATGCTGATGATATCCAGCTGGTTATGGCCAAGAGTGCTAACTCTCCTGGAATATCAACTGCTTATTAGAAACAAATAAGTGGGGAGTGGTCCTAAAAGACGCCTGCCGCCTGGGCTCAGGCATTCTATATCTCCAGAAAAACACAGCTCATGTCACCTCCATCTGGCCCCATGTCTTCAGGAAGTGTCAGATGCATGGCTAATTGCTGACTAAAACTTAATGAAGACAAGACAGAGGTCATGTTACAGGATAACAATTTCAGTAATAAGGCCCAGACTCCCGTGCCGGACTGTCTGGGTAGGCTTCTTAGTAAACAAAAAAACTTGATAAAAAGGCTTGGGATGGGGTTGGACTCCAGCCTTACGATGGATCACCAACTAAAAAAGCTTGCTGCCAATTGTTTTGGCATTCTGAAACTGCTGAGGAAGGTTCTCACTCTTCTTCCCTTCCAAGCTAGAAGACTGATTGTTTAGGCCCTTGTAATATCACGCCTAGATTACGATAATGCCGTATATCTCGGTTTGCCTTGATATGTGGTTAAAGGTTGCAGGTTGCCCAGAACGCCACTGCTCGGCTCCTCATGAACATCCTGAGATACCAGTCTGCCAAAAAGGCTCTGGTAGAACTACGCTGGCTCCCGGTTTAGCAGCGAGTGCAATTCAAGGCTTTATGTATCATGCACTGGGCACTCTACAACAAAGGTCTCTCATAGCTAAGCCCCTTAGCCTCCCCATATATTCTTGGTAGGCTTTTCAGATCCTCTTCAGCACATCTGCTGAACGTTTCTAAGATTTGTAGGTCTCCATGGGGAGGCCGCTCAGTGGCCTATTTGGCTCCCAATCTCTGGCACACCTTACCACTAGAGTTACATTAATTGGACCATGAACTTTCTTTCCATAAGGCCTTTAAAATATGTCTGTTTAGGAATTAATTCCCCCTTCTGTGGTGATCTGGTGACTTGCGATGTCTGTTCCAGCGCTGGAACGCCTTCTGGTAGCCAGGCGCTTTACATGAACATTAGAATAGAATAGAATTGCTCCAGATAACCGCGGTTGATGCTTTTTGTTTGCTTCTTAGTGCTTGATTTTGTCTAATCCTTTAAAATTGCATATCTCCAGTTCTATTATTGGATTTTTGCTGTTTTGGTATCTAATAATTTATAAAACGTTGCTCTATATTTCTAAAGTGGTGTGGGGTTTTTCTTGTGTTGTGATTTCCAGTGTCGGCTGGTGCTTTTTAAAAGTGGTGAGGCAGAAAGGTTTGAGTTGAGTATAAAGTGCATGCGACATTCAATCAAACACTGGGGGTGGTTGAAAAAAAAGGTACAAATAGACTCGCAGAACCTAACTCATGCAGACACATCACTCACCCTGCACTCACACAGACACATTGCTTCACTCACCTTCAATCACAGGTGCAGACTGCTTCGCTCATCCTAAACTCACAAACAAGAATCCTGATCACCCTGCACTCACAAGGGCATACATCTTATCCAGTGCATTCACAAAGTCACACAAGGATAAATTACTTACCTGTAATCCTAGTTCTCTTCCAGGGGTATCCTCATCAAAGTCATAAGCACATGAATATTCCCGCCCATGCGCGGGACCCCGGAAACATATAAAACATATATGTGGAAACCATATATGTAGCTCTATATATATATCCATATATATATATAACAATAAAAACACAATGCAGCCTTCCAATACTAGAAAACGCTGAGCAATGTTGTAAGAATTTCCCTTGCACATAAATACAATTCCAATAAAGCAGGGAGAAATAAAACACATTTGAAAACTGCTTTAATGCACAGTAGGAAACATAATCCTGCAAAGAGGAATGAAAGAAACATTGCCAGCACATAGGCTGCATTGTAGAAAACATCAGTGTTGAAAGCTGAAAAGCTAACCCACAGAACACACAGAATAAACTGGCACCGTGCCTTTAAGGCAGCCATGACCCCTAGCTTCCCATCATGCCTCAAGGGTGATAGTTAGGTCAGTTGTTTTTTGCGGAGACCCGAAGCCCAGGGCACAAAGAGATGACATGTATCTCGATCACTTGCCCGGGGAGGCGGGTGGGTTGCTTATGACTTTGATGAGGATACCCCTGGAAGAGAACTAGGATTACAGGTAAGTAACTTATCCTTCTCTTCCAGGGGATCCTCATCAATAGTCATAAGCACATGAATAGAATAGCAAGCCCATCCCCTCATCCTGCGGGCAAGTGACCAGAAAGAATACATTGTTAAAGAATAAGACTCCAATTAAACTAGCATTGGAACAGATTCCTCAAGGAGGCTTGACCAACTTGGGTATCCGCTCTGGAGTCAGAATCCAGACAGTAATGCCTTGTAAACGTATGGACCGACTTCCAAGTTGCAGCCTTGCAAATCTCGGCCATCGGTACATTGTGTAAGAAAGCTATTGTAGCAGCCTTTCCCCTAGTAGAGTGAGCTTTAGGGGAGGCTAACAGTGGCCTGTTCGCTAATTGGTAAGACAATTTAATACAGGACACTATCCACCTCGAAATGGATTGTTTGGAGGCTGGAAAACCTGTCCTGATCAGCCTTTCTAATGGATTTTGTTCCCTCCAAATAGAATTTGAGAACCCTCTTGAGGTCTAATGAGTGAAGAGACCTTTCTGCTGGTATACGGTTCATTAGAACAGAGTGCTTGGATTTCACTCACTCTGCGCGCTGATGTAATAGCCACCAGAAAAGCTACTTTCCATGTAAGGTGTTGTAACGTGGCCTTATGAATGGGTTCAAAAGGAGGACCCATCAGTTTTGACAAAACTAAATTCAACTCCCAAGGAGGAGAAGGAGGTCGGACAGGGGGATACACCTTCTTCAACCCCTGAAGGAAGTCCTTGACCACCTGAAGTTGAAAGAAAGAGGGTTGGTTGGGTGATTTTCTATAGGCTGTAATGGCCGCCAGATGAACTTTTATGGAAGTGTATTTCAAACCAGATTTGGCCAAGTATAGCAGATACGGCAAGATTACCTCTTCTTGCCCGCTAGTCGGACTCCAACCATTACGCATACACCACAAGTAAAATCTTTTCCATTTAAAAGAATAAGAGGTTCTTGTGGATGGCCTTTTGACTCCCTCAAAATGTCCATGCAATCCTGAGGAAGGTTCAAATGTCCGTACTGCAGGACCTCAGGAGCCATGCTGCCAAGCTCAGCGATGGAAGGCTGGGGTGCAGAATCTTCCCTCCCATTTTGGTCAGAAGGTCCGGCCTGCACGGGAGTCTCCTGTGCGGACAGATCGAGAGCTGTAGTAGGTCCGGATACCACCATTGGCGAGGCCAGTCCGGTGCTATCAGGATCATCTTCATCCTGGATCGGATGATCTTGATCACCACCTTCGGGATGAGAGGAAGGGGCGGAAAAGCGTATGCAAACGTCCCGGACCAGTTTATCAAAAGAGCATTCCCTCTCGTTCCTGGCCGGTAAAACCTGGACGCGAAGGCGTGGCATTTTCTGTTTAGATCGTCTGCAAAGAGGTCGATGGATGGACGACCCCATTGATGAAAAATGTCCGCCACCAACTCGTCGTTGAGCACCCAGTCTTCTTGTTCTTCGAAGTGTCGACTGAGAGCGTCTGCTCGCACGTTCTGTTCTCCTGGCAGATGCACCGCCGTGATCAAGAGGTTCCTGGTGAGCAGCCAGTGCCAGATCGCTTGAGATTCCAGAGACAGAGGGCGAGAGTGTGTTCCACCTTGTTTGTTTAAGTAATACATGGTGGTTGTATTGTCCGTTTGTATCAGAATCGACTCGGACTGAATCGATGGATGGAATGCCTTGAGGGCCAAATGAACCGCCCGCAGTTCTAACATGTTGATATGATAGGTCTGCTCCTTGCTGGTCCACCTGCCCTGAGTCTGCAGTTGACCCAGATGCGCTCCCCATCCCTGAAGAGACGCATCTGTTATCAGGGATTGTTTTGGAAGAGGCTGATGGAATGGGACTCCCACTAGAAGATTCTTTGGCTGAGTCCACCAGAGAATGGATTTCTTCGCAGCCTGAGAGATGAGAACTCGGTCTTCCCAATGACCCGAGGATTGGTCCCATTTGTCCTCCAGATCCTGCTGCAACGGTCTCATTCTCAATCTGGCGTTGGATATGAGAAAAATGCAAGAGGCCATCGACCCCAGCAGAGAAGCCACTTGCCTTACTGATGGGTGATGTGCTTGGAGGATGATGTTGCTTTTGTCTCTCATTGATGACAATCTCTCCTCCGAAGGAAACACTTTTCCGAGGTCGGAGTTTAGGGTGGCGCCCAGATAGTGGAGCGATTGAGTTGGTTGCAAAACTGATTTGTCCACGTTGACATGCAGGCCTAAGTGTTGAAGGAGATCCAGGCAGATGTGAAGGTGCTCCTGCACTATGTGGGGAGATGATCCCTTCAACAGCCAGTCGTCCAGGTATGGATACACGAACAGACCTTGGCGATGTAATGCTGCTGCTACTACTGCCATGCATTTCGTGAATACCCTCGGGGCAGATTTTAGGCCGAAGGGTAAGACCTTGAACTGGTAATGCTTTGCGCCCACCATGAACCGCAGGAACTTGCGATGCCGTGGTGTGATTGGAATATGAAAGTACGCATCTTGGAGATCCACCGAACACATCCAATCGCCTTTTCTCAGATGTGGAAATATTTGATGGAGCGCCAACATTTGAAACTTTTCTTTTTGATGAACTTGTTCAGAAAACGTAGATCTAGAATTGGTCTGAACTTGTTCGGCTGGTCTTTTTCTGAACAAGGAAGTATCTTGAGTAAACTCCCTTTCCTCTCTGTGCCGGAGGGACCTCTTCTATGGCCAGTTTCCTGAGAAGGGTCGACACTTCCTGACGCAGGAGATCTCGGTGTAGATGACGGGATTTTACCGGAGGAATGTCCCTTGGGGACGCGCAAAAGCGTAGTGCGTACCCATTGTTTAATATATTCAGCACCCACTGGTCTTTGGTGATGTTGCGCCACTCTTGAATGTAGTTTGAGATACTTCCTCCCACTGGAGTGTGCAACGGTGCTTGAGGAAGCAGAAAATCATTGCTTCCCTTGAGTTTTTGCTGTGGAAGAGGACTGCTGTTGGTGTCCTCCTCTTCCTCTCGAGGAACGACGGCCTTGGAACTGGGACTTGTTCTGCTTGTTTTGCGACCATTGAGGGGTTTGAACCCTCTGTTGGTAATTTTTACGATTGTAGGGCCTGTAACGTCGTTTAAACTCTTTTTTCTTCTCCAGGCCCACAGCCTTTAACGTGTCCAACTCGGCCTTCATTCTGGCCATTTCCTCATCTGTGTGTGATCCAAACAGTGAGTTGCCAGAAAACGGAAGATTCAAGATGCGCTGCTGCGCCTCCGGTTTCAACGCTGTCAGGCGCAACCAGGAAGATCTTCGTGCACATATGCCATGTGCATAAGAGTGAGCCGCCAAAGACGCCCCATCCGCTGCAGTGCTAATTACCTGGTTGGCCACCAGCGCACCTTCCTGGAGAATCTCAGAGAAATCCTGTTGATCCTCCTTTGGGAGTTTGTCTTTGAAACGCTCCAGTGAATCCCATAAGGACCTGTCATAATGGCCCAGCAGAGCCGCAGCGTTAGACACTTGAAGAGAAGACGCTGCAGAGCCGCAAGCTTTCTTACCCCAAGAGTCCTGTGCTCTACTTTCTTTATCTGGGGGAGCTGAGGAGGAAGAGGCAACTGCGTGTGTCTTCCTTGCTGCTGCAATAATGACAGAGTCCGGTGGCGGATCCGATTTGAGAAAAAGAGGATCTGATGCAGCAGATTTATATTTTTTCAGGATCCGAGCCGGAGCTGCTTTAGCCGATGATGGATTGAGGAAGATGTTCATTACCGGCTCGATGATACCAGGAACCAAAGGAAGCAATGGCCTAGTCGCAGACCTTTGATGGAGGGTCTCGAAAATAATGGACGTGGTGGTCTGAGGAGTTGACATGGGTATACCCAGCTTTTGTGCTCCTCTGGCGAGAACATCGTGAAAGGTGTTCACATCATCGATGGGTGACACCCTAGAAGGAGGACTATCCGTAAGGGTAGGTGAGTAGTCCCTTTTGGATGAGTGCGTCGAAGATGAGGACGAAGATGGTGTTCGTCGTCTCTTGCAATGACCCTGAGTCGACCTGCGCTCAGGAGATCTGCCTCTGTGTTCTCTGGTCCGAGTGGTGGGGGACTTGTCCACTTCCTGCACTAGACGTTGTAACAGTGATCTGTGCAGTGGGCTGGAATAGTCCGTAGGCCGGTGGGTGTGACCTGAGGGTTCTTTCTGTCAATGATGGAGAGGTTGTAGCCATCTGGGCGAAAGATGGATTGAAGGAGATCGTGGTCTCCTTGGAGAGCGTCTTGGTCTTTGAAGCTCAGGCGAATGAGCAGAAGAACTGCGTGATGTAGCAATTGTCTGGGGTGAGCTCAGAATAGAATGAGAGGACTCTCTGCGACTTCTGGAGCGTGATCGGCGTCTTGATGATCGATGTGACATCGATGGAGAGTGCATCGACGCCGACCTGCTCTGCCTCACCATCACTGGTGAGTCCCTAGGGCCTGATTGTCTTCTCGACCCCTCAGTGTGTTTCGACGTTTTATGGTGCGACGTCGAACCCCTGGAGCCCACAGACTTAGCCTTCGACGTTGAGCGTGCAGGAGACCCCAACGAAGAACGGTTGGACGGAGAAATCCTTCTCGACGTCGCTTCTTGATGCCTGTTCGATCTCTCTCTCGACGCTGACCGTCTACTGGAAGCCAGTGGAGTCGAGATCGGGGCACTTCTCGCCGTCGACGGAGACCGCCGCCTCGACGTCGAACGACGCTTGGTGTATTTTACTATGGGTTTCAACGACTGATCTTTCCTCGACGTCGGCGAAGATCGAGCCTTCGACGTCGAACGTCGCTTGGACGACGACGGAGGCGATGAGTGCCTTGCCTCTGGAGACGAGGCGCGTCTCGACGTTGACCGTCGCCTGGTTGACGGCGAAGGAGACGCCTGCTTCGACGCCGATCGCCGGTGACCTTGCGACAGCGGAGCATGTCTCGACGTCGAACGCCGAGCAGACGGCGACGACGGAGATCTATTTCTCGACGTTGTGCGAGCCCGCACCAACGGAGAGCGACTCCTCGACGCTGATCGTCGCCGGGTTGACGACGGCGGAGGATCCGACGTACCTGTAGTCTTCGTGGACGACCGGTGTTCTCTCAACGGCGAGCCCGCCGTCGATGGTCTTCTCGTCGACGTTTTCGTTGCCGATGAAGGTATTTGAGGCGCCGAGCCAGACGCCGATGGAGAGCAGACTGGAACCTTACTTCTAGATGGAGTAGTGGCTCTCTCTTTCCTCTTCTTCATCGGAGACCTGCCTCTTGAAGGAGACTTCCTCTTCTCAGCCAGTCCATAGAGGCGAATCCTCACCCTGTCCTTAAGAGTTCTATTGGACAGCAGCTGGCAATGTTGACAGGTCTTGGGATTATAATCAGAAGGAAGGCAGAGAATACAGACAGAATGGGAGTCTGTTTTAGCCTTCTTCTTGCCACAGGCAGGGCAAGAGTCAAAAAGAGAGGGCATTTTTTGCTGGAAAATAATGCTTAACTCTCTACTGTCGAAGTAAAAAGCTTTTGACAAAAAAAAAGAAGTATTTTCTGACAGAAATCAGAAAAAGTTAGAGCTGAAGTAACCAGGGTCCTGACAGAAGGAGCCGGAAAAAACAACTGACCTAACTGTCACCCCTGAGGCATGATGGGAAGCTAGGGGTCATGGCTGCCTTAAAGGCACGGTGCCAGTTTATTCTGTGTGTTCTGTGGGTTAGCTTTTCAGCTTTCTACACTGATGTTTTCTACAATGCAGCCTATGTGCTGGTAATGTTTCTTTCATTCCTCTTTGCAGGATTATGTTTCCTACTGTGCATTAAAGCAGTTTTCAAATGTGTTTTATTTCTCCCTGCTTTATTGGAATTACATTTATGTGCAAGGGAAATTCTTACAACATTGCTCAGCGTTTTCTAGTATTGGAAGGCTGCATTGTGTTTTTATTGTTATATATATATGGATATATATATAGAGCTACATATATGGTTTCCACATATATGTTTTATATGTTTCCGGGGTCCCGCGCATGGGCGGGAATATTCATGTGCTTATGACTATAGATGAGGATCCCCTGGAAGAGAACTCACTATGCTCTCACATAAGCACATCATTCACTAATACAATCATACTACTCACCCAGTGGGCTCTTGTTAGACTTGGCATCTTTTGGCGTGTTTCCCCTGACTTTTTGCTTTCTGACCTCCCGGTTTTGACTCTGTTTTTGCTGGTGTGATGATTCTGCGCACTTTCCTCACTGCTGTCCAGTGGGAAAGTGCAAGTGCTCCTGTATAAAATAAGTTATGGATTGGTGTTTCCATGATTGGCCTATTTGGTTTATGTGTCAGTCCCTTGTAAAGTGCAGTGCGAGTGCCAGGGCCTATAGACCAAATGCTGTTGGTGGGCTGCAGCACTGGATTGTGCCACCCACGCAAACAGCCTGTAAAGTGTAACTCGGGCCTACCATCGCAGAGCCTGTGCACAGCCTGGGGCTGCCATGTCGACTTGGCAAGTGCACACACTTGCAAGTCCCTAAACCTTCCCTTTGCTACATGTTAGTCACCCCTAAGGTAGGCCCAAGGTACCCCTGTGGGCAGGGTGCGTTGTATGCGAAAGGTAGGACATGCCCGGGTGTGTGTGGCATGTCCTGATAGTGAATTACAGCCTAGTTCGTTTTTCACTATTGCAAGGCTACCTGTTCCCCCTAGGCCAGAACGGGCAGTTTTGATTATTACAGCTTATAATTCTAACTGACCCCGGGAACATGGTAGAAATTCGAGTTTAGTATGCCTGGACTCAGAATGATAAAATGCATCTTTTAGTGAAGTTGGTTTTAACATTCTGTGTTCGAAAATACCACTTCTAGAAAGTGGGTATTTTCTTGTCTAACCATCCAAGCCTGCCTCTGCGAGGTTGTGTATTCCTTGTCTGGAGTGTGAGTGACAGGGGCTGGGGGATGCCAGGAGACAGGGTGAGTCAGCACAGGGCTGAATAGCAAGGTCTACATGTAGATGGGTGGGAGGGGTCGCACCTGGGCCCTGAATAGGACAGTGCCTTCCCTCCACAATGCTGGCTCCACCTCCTGTGGTGCGTCTGATGTCCCTGGCCTACTCACTGAAAGAAGAGACGGAGACTTGTCAACAAAGTGCTCCAGAACTGGTTTGGACTAGGCAAAGGCCTCTCTGCCTTCAGAGAACAAAGGAATTTGGGATATAAATATTGGGGCCCTGACCCCATGAATTTAGATCTCGCTGGAATCAAGGAACCTGCCAAGACGAAGAGCTGGAAGAGCTGCCAGGAGGAGTACTGCCCCTTTGCTGTGTTGTTGCTTTGTTGGGTTGGCCTGCAGTTGCTGCTTCTGTCTTGGGCAGTGAAAGGACTGGACTGAACTTTCTACAAACTTGTGCTGAGTATCTCCAAGGGCCTGAAACCGAGCTGGCCTCCTGTTAAGAAGTCTCAGGGACTGCAAAGACTTCACAAGCCTCTGGGTACCGCTTCTGGAACGCTGTTTCAGTTGCCACAGAGGAAGGGAACTGCAACCGACTCCGTCAACCGAATCCATCCCTGGCCTGTGACCTGTTTGCCCCGCAGACCGCATCGCCCCGCTTCGCATCGCAACCCTGGTCTCACCGTAGGCGACGTCCGACGCCGTCCACATCGAGCCGCTGCTTGCACCGTGACCTGTGGGCACCGCAGTTCGCATCGCATCGCTTCACTGAACCAGCCGGACCCGACCGACGCGGCCGCTGCAACTGGCTCAAGAGTCGAGACCGCACCGCATTTGGGGCACCGCTCGCACGTCTGCGGCGCACCGCTCCGACTCGCACCGCTGTCCGACGCCAGCTCCGCACTCCGGCTAGGTCGCCTGCCTCGCAACCTGTCAGCACCGCATCGAGCATCGTCTCACCCTGCATCGCACGCCTTGGACTCACCGACTCCGTCTGCACGGCGCTCATCGAGCCGCTGCCTGCACCGCATCGAGGGACACCGCACCTTGCATCGCTCCGTCTTGCACCGCAACCGCGACGAACGCCGACCGGCTCGTACACTCCGTACCAGCCACAACGAGAAAGGTACTGTAACCGAGGTCTGTTCATGACTCTGCTGGCCCGTGTCGACGCGGTCGGCTGGAACTGTTAGACTCTGTGGTTTTCAGCATCGCGGTAGGCTCGGACGGAGCTACCGACTCGTACAAACTTTGCTTTTGTGCTATTCCTGCAAAGAAGAAGTTACCGTATCACGTATTCATTCGTAAAGTATAGTATTGTGGATTTTTGTCGTAATTGGTCTTGTCTTGAGTATATAAAATATTGGTTATTTTTCTAAACTTGTGTGGTGTCCGTTTGTAGTGCTTACACTGTATTACTGTTGGTTATGTGCAAATGCTTTACACACTGCCTCTGAATTAAGCCTGACTGCTCGTGCCAAGCTACCACGAGGGTGAGCAGGGGTTACTTCACGAGTGTAACACCCTTACCCTGACTAGGAAGAAGGGTCCCTACTTGGACAAAGGTGCAAGCCCTTGCCAACTAGAGATCCCATTTCTAACAGCTCTCATTACTCACCCTGCGCACTGCTCACCCTGCACTCATAAACGCACGCAACACACTGCAATTGCACACATTCACAACATTCACCATCACCATCCACCCTATACGCACACAGACCCCGGGCTGCAGCAGAACTAAACGCACCCTGCAGCCACACTCTCAAGCAGAGTCCTGCAGTGTCATGTGGGGGGGGGGCTGTGGAGGCCAAGCAGAGGAACAAGGCTGCAATCATTTCAGCAGTCCGCACTGATGATGAGCCCCTTGGAAGTCCGGGTCGGTATAAACATTAGGAAAATCTCTGAAAGCTGCTATTTTCCCCAGTACATACTTCAAATATCAAAAGAAGAAAGCACTTTACAACCTGCTTATAGCTGCCATAATGATTTCCTACTGAGTAATGCATGTCCACAGATTACTTTACATTAAAAATCCGGAAAGGGGACACGGTTGACATAGTAAAATCGTTATGTGGCACAGCTTACATCTGGCCATAAGTTTGAATCCTATAATTTTGATTTCATCCTTCTGTTAGTAATACACCTCTATGTGAATAAACTAAAGAAAGCATGAGCTAACACGAGGTTTGCTCAGCGTGACCCTATGAAACCAAGACATGTTTTCAGGCCCAAAAAACAACACAAAAAATGGAAGAGGCGAGCCAGACAAGAATGCGGGGTTAGTGGCAGTGGCTTCTCTCGTCCTGTGCGAGCACAATGCACCTGGAAGCAGTGGGCATGAGGCTCTAAGATGTATTTACAAGGAACAGTAACTGTTCCAAATCTACATAACAGACTCCCTGGCATGGGGAGGGGTGCGGACATAAGTCAGAGGGCGCCAGCAGAGAGGCACCAAGGCAGGCTGACTGTATAGCGAGTTGAGGCAGGAGCTGTATGGTGGGGTTGCTCTGATATATATGGGGCTTTAGGGCGGGGTCCTGTGCTCAGGACCCAGTTTCTTTGGAAAGCTGCACACGAGCTGCATTAATTCAGCTCCTTTCACCGATGAGCTATCTCCTAAGCGGACAAGGCAAGATGGGAATGGCAGAGGTGCCCTTCACCTGCCCTCCCTCTCCTCCATCTCCCCACCTCCCTCATAGGCGGGGCTCTCTCCCTCCATCCATCCCTCCCTTCACGGGCGCCCTCTCTGTGCCTTCTCTCCCCACATCTGTCTTCCATCAGTTCTCCCCACATCGCTTTCAGTCTCCCTCTGCCTGTCTATTACATATCTGGAGCTTTCCTCTCACCTCCCTTGAACTCCAGCCTGTGGGGATTAATCGTGCTGAACTCCCGCCCACCCCCACCTCCTTGCCAAGGCACATCCTACAATGTGTCTGCACCAGCTCCCTTCACTGGTTCTGGCTCTCCACGTAATACCTGAGTGGGATAGTCCATACATTTTATTAGAATAGTTTAAGAAATGGCCTACAAGGCCCGCCTCATGGCATTAAACATATAAACCGAAATCTTTACACAGCTGTAGACAAAAGCCCTGTACTTCACACAGGAATCAAGCAACCTACTTATTCCGATGACGTGCAAATAGGTCAGGGAGAGCGTGGATAGAAATAAATGCAGCAACTACTTGACATGCAACAGCAGCATTAAAAGTCTGAGAACGTACTTTGTTTAAATAAGTAAAAACAAAAAGTGCTTACCCAACTTTGGTGCGCAGGGATGACGTGGGACGCCGGGACAACCATCCAATGTTCGCACACCACATAGCCTCCAAGCCTGACAAGGAAGTGAAAAGTCAACAAACGTAACCAATCATGAAGCTGCTCTCATGCTGCTTTCAGCATGAGAGTAGCACATGATTGGTCTGAACAGGCTAACACAGCGCCCCTTTTCTGATTAGGAGCCTGTTCCTGTAGTCTGCCCAGCTGTAAACACAGTTCATAGTGGTGCGGCTGAAGTGTGCATGTCTGGCTGGCCGTCGCAAGACGGTCGGCCAATTTGACATGCGCACTTAGTTTAGGTAGCCACTCCTGAGTAGGCCTGGGCGGTAAATTCCATTCCGCTCGCGGAATTTGCGGAATTTGGGTAATTTCACGTTCCGACAAGAACGCGGAATTGCCAAAAATTCCGCGATCCGTGGCTTCGGGGAATTTTTTGCTTGTTCGCGCTTTCAACGTGGGTGTTCGCGAGATATTTCCCCCCGAGCACGCAAACAGCGTTCGCGAACAGGAAAAAAGCATTGCAAACGGGCGGAACAAGCAATTCCGCGTGTTCGCGGAACTTTGCGTGCTCGCAGAGATTTTTTACCGTTTCGCGGAGCTTTGCGTAGCGCGACTACGCAAATTCCGCCCACCCCTACTCCCGAGTCTAGAGCGACGCAGTGCACTTACAACTTCAAATGGTCATGTGACCATTGACCATTTTGTTAAAAGTACATTTTCTTCAGCTGCTGCTCTCGGAACAGGCGGGCGATACTCTTCTGCCCTAGAAGAGGAACCGCCACTAGTGATTTCACTTTATTACTCTTTGTGTGCTGCATAAATGCTTTACACATTGCCTCTAAGTCAAGCCCAACTGCTTTTGTGAGGGTTAAGCACAGGTTAATTTAGTGACTCTTGTTGTTCACCCTAACAGGGATTTTTGCTTTTGCTTGAGAAGGGCTTACACCGTCCTCAACCAAAGATCCAGTTTCTCACATCCATCATTGTTTCCTAGAAGTGAAGCAGAAACTGAGGGCCATGCAGATCAAATATATGCAGCTATTTCCGGCCCGCTTCAAAGTATTCTGAGGAGACAAGACATTCTTCTTTGACAACCCGTAGAGTGATTGGCAATGTGTTGAAGAGCACCCTGGAACTGCAAGACAGCAGTCGGGCCCCCTTCGGGGGTGTATGCATGGTGGGAATGGCCCAGGGGCATGGCTGTTGCAACCGAGATGGAGCAAGAGACGCAGATACTACACCACAGAGGGGGCTGGAGATGATTAAGGAGGGCCTGCCCCTGACTTTGAAGGGAGAAGATCTGATCATCACAGATGCACCGGGACTCTACCGGGCTGCCGCTTCCCAATCTGCCTACAGTCATCGAAATCCTTACATTTCAGCGGGTGGACAGACTCAGAGCTGTAGACGGCACCACTGATTATCACTTTTTATGTTTGTGGAATGTGATGTGGAGAAGATAAAGGCTATTTTGGTTCAATGGGAGGTTTGGTTAAAACACTTGCCCAGTTGGCAAGGGTAGCCTGTTCACACCATGACAGATACTTCTAGTTTTTGAAGGGGTTACAAGCAGAACTCACCATCACAGTAGCAACAAGCTGGGGATACCGCTCCCATGGGATGGGGCATTCTTTGTACCAAGACCTCTGACATCCAGGCAGCTGCAAACATTACCATAGGAATAGGCCCACACCACATGCCAGGGATTGATGGCCAGGAGTGCTAACTCTCCTGGAATGTCAACTGCTTATTAGACAAAATTATGTGGGGAGTGGTCCTGAAAGACGCCCGCTGCCTGGGCCCAGACATTCTATTTCTCCAGAAAACCCACCTAGTCATCAACAAATGCCCCTTTCTAGCATGCATGGGATTCATACAAGTTTTTCACATGGATTCACAAGAGGATCACGGGAAGTAACAATCTTCTTAAGGCGACACTCCTCCTTCAAAGCTCAACAAACATGGCATTATAAGCAAGGTTGATACATAGCAGCTGCGGGAACCCCTCAAGGTCAGCTGTTATCACTAATCAGTGGGTATGGGCCTCATTGCCTGTTATCCGTAGACTTTCTGCAACCAATTACAGAAGTGTTGTTACAGCTTCCCATGGGACGCTAGATTCTGGAAAGCGATCTCAATGATTAAGGAGTCCTGATACAGGACCGCTCCAGGGCCAACATACTTAGCTAAGTTCCTGGGAACAATGGGGATGGTGGACGCCTGGCAATTTCGGCACATGTTTCAGCCCTGTTTTTCTCCAGTGTGCACAAAACATCCTCACGTCTTAACTATTTCCTCTTATCAAAAGCCATATAAGAGGTCCCTTTCTTGGTGCAGGCCTGTCAGACCACTTGCCAGTGGAAATTGGCTGTGGGGTACAGGTAGGGGCTGGCAGGGAGAGCTGGTGCCTTGGGACCTGGAGGCTGTTGGAGACGGAGTTCAGGGACTTCGTCCATGAGGCCACAGATGAAGTGGCGGCTCCTCTGCTCAGTGGAGCGTCGCCTGTGAGAAAGTGCCCTCTTTCTGCATGGTTTCCCTCAATTTCTGCTGTACTGGTGATGTGCTTTGACTGAGTGTGCCCTGGGCTCCTGCAAATCAGGTACCCAGGGCCTATGTTCTTTTCCAAAAACTGCATTAAAAACAAAACCCAATTGGCATCTCTGGCCACAGGTCAGCCCCTGGTAAATGGTATAACAGGTACCCAGGGCACTGTGACCAGGGAAGACCTCTAAGGGCTGCAGCACTTATTGTGCCACCCTTAGACACCCTGTACCTTTACACTCACACACTGCCTTTGCAGGCTGCGGGTCTTGGTGCAGAACAAAGTGAAGAGTCGACATGGCACACATCCCTGTGTGCCATGCCTACAACCCACTGCCCTGGCATAGATCAGTCACCCCTCTAGCTGGGTGCCCTATACCAGTGGTGAGGGTACAGGTGCATGAGCCCTGTACCCCTACAGTGTCTAAGTCCATTCTTAGACATTGTAAGTGCAGTGCTGCCATTAAGAGTATATGGTGCTGGGAGTTTGTCATTACAAACTCCACAGCACCATAATGGCTACACTGAAAACTGAGAAGTTTGGTATCAAACTTCTCAGCACATTAAACCCACACTGATGCCAGTGTGGGATTTAATGAAAAATGCACACAGAGGGCATCTTAGAGATGCCCCCTGAAATAAGACCTACCACTAGTGTCCAGGCTGAGTGGCTGCTTTCAGCTGCCACCACCAGACATGTTTCTGGACCCCTGGGTCAAGAGCCTACTGCTCTCGGGGGCCTGAAACAATGCACATCCTGGGACGAGGTGCCAAGCCTCCTCCCCCAGGATGGGCAGGGTCCACGAAGGGGAAGCTTTAAAGGCTTGCCGCCTTTGTGAGCTTCTCCAGGCCACTTGCTGCTTTCAGCAACTAGTCCCCACTGGTTCTAACCCCTACTTTGGGCGGGAGAACCGGCGGGAAAAACAAGTGAGGAAGAGAGGTGTGCCCACCCCTGCCAACTCCACCCCTCAGGTGGGGGAGGCGAGGTGAAGCACAACTCTCAGTCCCTGCCATCTTGCAGATGGGGGGACCCAGCCAACCAGAGTGAAGCATATGCCCCCCTCCCACTGGAGGGTGGCATAATAGGGGGTATACCCACCCCAAGGAAGGGACCCATTAGACCCAACCTTTACTTACCTGTAACGCCCCTAAATCTAGTATTTAGGGGGCACCCCGAACCTTGCTTCCTCAGACAAGAAACCAGAAGAAGAAAAGAAGAAGAAGGACCGAACAGCCGTGCTGGAGCTAACAAGATGACGACGCCTACTGATCTGGCCCCATCCCTACCGGCCTGTCCCCACCTCGAACCTGCAGAAGCGAAACCCCGGTGGGTCCTGCAGCCAGCAGCCTCAAAAACTCAGAGGACCTGCCCAACTTTCAAAAGAAAAGACTCTGTCTCCTGTGAACACCGGATTTGTTTACCAACAGACTCCAGCTCCGGCAGGATCCGCAAGACTGCACCACTCTGTACCCCACGCCCCGAGTTCGAGTGGCCCAACACCAATAGGAGGTCTCCCCGGTGAACCTGACCCGAGATCCGGTGACCCCTGACCTGCCTCAAGCCTCTAGCCGACGCCTGCAGCCTCAAACCAGAAGGTCCCCCCAACCGCGACCAGGAGCTGGTAAGAAGATCCAACCCTAAAAGGCACCCATGCACCCGACGCCCCATGGCCTTGGGTGGCCCAACCGACAGTGCCTAACCAACCCCCAACATCCCAACCTACCTCTCCAAGTGGTAGTCGCACCCAGAAGACCTTTGTCCCCGAGCCTGCAGTGTGTTTGCAAACCTAAGACTCCCCATTGAAAGCTACAGGGCACCCGACACCAAAACAGCACTCTGCAGCCGGCCGCCCCGGTGCCGCTGAGGGCGCACCTTTTGTGCTGGCTTGCACCCCCATTTGCCCTGAGCTTAAGTCCAGGAGCTTTGCTCCCACAACCCAGTGGCCTGCTCGTAAGCAGCCACCAACCCGAGGCCCCCTATACCCAGTTGGATAACATTGGGCCTGAGCACTCTGCACCTGGCCGCCCTAGTGCCGCTGAGGGTGTAACAAGAGTGCATTCTTGACCCTGGGGGGCCCCTGAGTCTAACTCCAGAATACCAACTCCCACAACCGAATACTTACCTTTGAACCTATTTTCCTCCATAGGATAACATTGACTGTTTTTCTGGGAAAAGTTTCTAAGTGTGGAGTTGGAAAATGCAAGAAACCCTTTAAAATTGTAACTAAAAAACAAAAACGCTTTTACTTACTTGTTTACAGGAAATGTCCCAGTGCAGTATCAAGGTATATTGCACTGTGTAAGAAAAGTAATCTGTAAAGTAATCTACTTGACATTCTACTAAAAAGACAATACAAAGTATATGTACAGTATATCAAAAGCATTGCATTACTAGTATCTCTACTGTAATCAAATCAAAGTGCATATACAATTGCAATTCAAACTGTTTACAAACTGCATTACTACTGTAAAGTATTTATTGCTTACCTGTGCCAGGCTTGCTTGGTTCTAGAAAATATAATAACTAAAAGAATATTTTTATACAAAACCAATTGATCTGAAGGTCAGTCTTTGAGTGTGTGATATCATTTGCTGATTGAGTGTGTACAACAAATGCTTAACACTACGCTCTGATACTGCTCGACCACACTACCACAAATAGAGAGTAAGGTGCTATCTACTTTTACCTCTGCCTACCTTTGGGGTTCCACTGGACTATGTGCACACTATACCTCACTTTGGTATAGTATATACAGAGCCAGCTTCCTACATCGCCCCACTGCTATTTCAGCAGTGTGAAAAAGAAAATGATAATAACAGGACGTTATTATCATTTTATTTTTCTATGCGGGAGTCGGTTTGGGGCAGGGCTCTGTGACGCCTGAGCAGGGGAGGAGTGGTTTTGCCCTCTGGGGCCGGCCAAATCGTCATGCGCACTTAGCATGTTCTCTATTGGGCCCAGGCTCCCAGGCACTGCCTGAGCGTCTCAACAGGACGGACAGATCAATCACGACACTGCTCCTGCAGCTTCGTGATTGGCTGGGAGAGTCCGGAAGCCTGGTTGCTTCCGGTGCTTCCAGCAGACGGAGGAGAGGTGTTCAGCGGTGGGAGAGGCGTGAGGGGGTGCAGCGGAGAAGGTACGTTTATTTATTTTTTAATCCACCCACGACCCCTGTTCCGAGGCAGCAGCCAATGCACAGATTGGTTGTTTCTCTAACCAGGCTATGGGAGGTCCTTAGGGCCACCCTAAGGGGTGGCATTATAAGTTATTGCACAGTTCATAAGCGCAAGTCTCAACGAGAGATCACGGAGTTACAGGCGTCCTGGACCTAGAATGGCGATAGCTTGGGTCCTCAGACTCATCTATTCTCCGCAATTCTTTTCCCTGGCAGGTGGTGCTCTGGCAGACTACGCTGCAGGAGGCTCATATGGTCTGGGTCACCACACAGATTGAATTTATCAATAGGGCAATAAGGGCAGCAATATATTCTATTGCCTTAGCTCCACTCACAAGAGGATAGACCCCATTGCCTCAATCATTGACGGCAGTGGTGGTGAGGTCAGTGGGGATCTCCCCAGTGCCCAAGGTTTTGTAGCTGATTTATATGCTCGCTCCAATGCCCTGGCGCCGGATGATTTCCCCTCCTTCATGGCCGATCTCTTAACTTGTACTCTGTCTATTGAGTAAAGGGAGCCCTTTGAGATCGAGATCATGATGAATAAACTGGGGGAGTGTAGGAAGCTGCCTCTTTATGTAGTGCACCAAAATGAGGTACACAGTGTAGAAAGTCCAGACGATCCTCACTGGCTTGCACTTTCTTAGATTAATAACCCCAAATGCACTCTTTGTGGTAGTGTGGGTGGGCAGTTTAGGCTTATCAGACGGTAGTGTTAAGCATTTGTTGTACACACAGAGTCAATCAATGGGACACACTCAAGAAGAAACTTGAGACCAATATAGAAAAATAAAATATTTTATATAATTTGAGACACCAAGATTATCAGAATCAGGTAAGTACTTTAGATGTTATCAATTTCTACAGTGATAACAGTAGAAAATGTCAGCTGTCAGATTTGAGGCATGAGCCTCGAACACTGTAATGTTATCCTATAGGAGAAATATTCAAGGCATTGGTACACTTACAGACCACTTACAGGACTGTTCTTTTGGACTTAAGGTACGTAGGGGCCAAAGCCCAAGAAAGCACCAACAGTTCAAGTTTACCTGCACTGGGGTGTCCGGGTGAAGAGGTGCTTTATGCGGCGGTAGCCTTGAACGCTACCAGCTAAAGTCAATGGGGAAAACTATCTGTAATAAAGAGGCTGCAAGGGGTGACCAGTCCGGCAGAACCCAAGGTGAGACTCAGGTCTTGAGGGTCTCAGGACCACAGAGACACCACTGATTTACATTAGCCCGGTGAGCTCAGGTGCAGAGGTGTTTTGTCCGGCAGGGTCGATGAGTTAAAGGCACTCATTGTTCTTGGTGTACCTGCAGAAGAGGGAAAGGAAACACAGAGGGGCCACTCTCAGTGTGGAGCTAGCCTCTCTCGGGTCCCTCAAGGTGCAGTAAGTTTAGGTGGTGGTGGTGTTCCTACTGACCAGAAACAAGCCTTGGGGCTTGCAACTGGCTCCAGTACCTTGGGTATTTCTGCAGGGTGGCTCCTGGGGTTTCTGGTGTCTCCAAACTTCGCAGAGAGATGGATCGGACCTCCTGGAGCACGAAGACCTGTTGCTGAGGTGCTGCTCCCTCGGTGGGCCAGAGGGTCGCAGAAACGTTGTACCGGGCAGCTGCAGTCAGTGACTGCTGGTGCAGGTAAGTGGCTCCTCTACTCCATAGGAGATGTTGCTGGGTCAAAGAAGTGCTGGGCAGACCTCAAAGGGTTTGGGGAGGCTGATCAGCTTCTGGCTGAGTAGGTGACTGTCGGGAGAGCAGCGTCAGGCAGAGTTTTGCGCCAAGGTTGATACGTGTCCACAGTTCTCACGTCTTCGGCTCTTCCTTGTCCTTTTTCTTTCAGGCAGACAAATCTGAGTTCATGGTGTCAGAGGGCAAACTAAATACTAAATTTAGGAGTGTTAAGGGAGTGAAGGGTAGTAGCCCGTGGGCTACTTATCCCTGGGGTCACTACACCCCCTATATGACCACTTCCTGTAGGGAGTGGACATAACCCTGTCCCTGAGTTCCTAATTCCATCAAAAACAAGATGGCGGAACACTTCTTTCATGAAGCACATCTGGTAGCCCACCTTAGGGGTATGACTAGCCTGGAGGTGCAACACGCCTACTGCATAGCAAATTTGCCGCCGGTCCTGGTGCCAAATGGGCCTCAGGGCAGGCAGTGGCATCTCCCAGGTCTGGGGAAGCCGGGTTGCATACCAAAGGCGGCAGGGCCTTTAAAGCCCCTGGCCTTGATGAACAAGTTACTACCTTCGGTAACACCTTATCTGGCAGAGACAATATCTAGCCTCAGATTTCTAACCTTTGAATTTCCCCAGGCGTCAGACTGGATCCGGAAGATTTTTCGTGAGCAGTACCCCTGCACACCGTTAGGTGGCGTGGGACGGCTCCACGTGGCGTCATCTGCGTCATCTTCGCCACCTCAGCACGCTGACGTCAGTTAGATTCCACGACCCTCTTCGCCAGAAGTGCAGAGCCATGATGTGCACTGACACTGCTGTGTCCAAACTAGGGCCCAGAAAGGGTTTCAGCAATGACCCTAGAAATCTGTCCGCATAGCAAGGGAGGATGAGTGGGTCGGTAAGGAATCTGCAGATAGATATTGTCTCTACCAGATAAGGCATTACCAAAGGTAAGTAACTTGTTCATCTGACAGGGACATCTAGCCTCAGTTTCCTTACCTTTGAATAGATACCCAAGCAATACCATCCCCAGAGGTGGGTCTGCATACAAATTTATGCTAAGAAGTCCTGCAGGACCGAACGGGCGCAGGGTCCATTCCTACGTATCTGACTGGTCCCGGCAGGTATGCTTGGAAAACGCGTGCAGGGACGCCCACGTTGCTGCCTGACAGATGTCCAGGACTGCAACCAAACGGGCTAGCCCAGTGGTCGCAGCCTTAGCTCTGGTGGAATGAAATCTTAAGCCTCCAGAAGGCTGCTTCTTTGCCAGTGCGTAGCAGATCTTGACTCAGAGAACGATTGTAGGAAGCTGGCTCTGTATATGCTATACCAAAGTAAGGTATAGTGTGCACAGAATCCAGAGAGTCCCTAGAAGTATAGCAGAGACTAAATTAGGTAAGTACTTACAGCTCTCTTTGTGGTAGAGTGGGCGAGCAGTTAGGCTTATCCCGAGGGTGTGTTAAGCATTTATTGTATTTGCTCAATCAAGCCTGATACACACACTCAGAGACTGAATCCAGACCAATTAGGTAAGCATAAAAAATGTATACTTGTATTTTATTTCTAGATCCAAGCAGGACTTGGTACAGGTAGGTAGCATAGATTTGCTATTGTAAAGCTTCACACAGAAATGTAATTTCAGTTACTATTAGATTACTTTGAGTACTTGGGTGGTATGCCGAGATACCACACCGAAGGATCTCACAATACAAGGTAAGTAAGACTTTTCTTGGCTTGAGGTATAGTTTCTGTTTTTTTCATACAAAACAATAGTATATCACTTAGAACATTTTAGGCCCAAAATCTCATACCATGGGTTCCTATGGAAAAAAATGGTTATTGATTTCACAGGTAAGTAAACGTCTTGCAAGTGTGAGGTTTGCGGGTTAGGACCAAGGTTCTCCAAGGTCTAGGTAGGCATCAAGTTGCACCACTAGGGGCACTGGGGCGGCTGGGTGCAGAGTGCAAGAGCCCAATGTTAGCCAATGGGGCTAAGTGGGCCTTCGGTTAGGGACTGCTTAAGAGCAGGCCACTCGGGCGAGGGAGCAAAGCTCCTGGGGATAAGGGCAGCACTGCAGGGGCCAACGACAGGCACAGGAGCTGCACCACCAGCGGCACTGGGGCGGCCGGGTGCAGAGTACCAAGAAGACGTCAGGGATCCTGTGCTTCTCAATAGAGACCTTCAGTTCAGCAAAGGCTCGGGCAGGGAGACTTCCTGAAGACGACCACCGGCTGGAGAGGTAAGGAGGGATCTTGGGGGATGCTGGGACACCGTCTAATGGGTCACCAAAGCCGTGGGGCATCGGGTGCAGGGGTGTCTTTTGGCGTTGGGTTTTTCTTACCAGCTCCGGTCGCAGTCGGGGGACACTTCAGGTTGAGGCTGCAGGCATCATCTTGGAGCTTGAGGGAGGTTGGGGATCACCAGATCCAAGGTCAGGATCACTGGAGAGTCCTCCTCATGGTGTTGGGCCACTCAAACTCAGGCCGTGAGCGTCGGGTGCAGAATTGCGAAGTCACCGAAATCCGGATTCTGGTTTTGGAGTCTTTGTTAAGCAAATCCGGTGCTCAGGGGAGGCAAAGTCTGTAAGGTGAGAGCAGGGCAGGGCCTCCGGGCACTGGAGGGCTGCTGGCTGCTGTACATGCCGGTTTCTTCGCTGTAGGCAAGTCGTAGTCGGAACAGGCCGGTAGAACCGGAGCCAAAGCAGTTGGAGTGAGCACGGCTCTTCCATCCTTCTTCTTTCTTCCTCGAATATGAGGAGGCAAGGTTCAGGGTTTCCCCCAAATACTAAATTTAGGGGCTTTAAAGTGGTGTGCAGGTTGGGACCAATGGGTCTCTTCCTTGGGGTGGGTACACCATCTATTATGCCACCCTCCAGTGGGAGGGGCAATAAGCCTCTCCCTAACTTGCTGAGTCCCCTCATCTTCAAAATGGAGGGGACTGAGATGTGAGCTTCACCTTGCCTCCCCCACCTGAGGGGTGGGGTTGGCAAAGGTGGGCACACCTCTCTTCCTAGCTTGGTTTTCCCGCCGATTCTCCCACAAAAGGTGGGGGCCAGAACCGGTGGGAGCCAGTTGCTGGGGGTAGCAAAAGGCTGGGAAAGCTTCCAAAGGCGGCAGGCCTTTGAAGCTTCCCCTTTGTGGACCCAGACCATCCTGGGGGAGGAGGCATGAGAACTCAGCCCAGGATGGGCTTTGTTTCAGGACCCAGAGAGCGGAGTCTCTCTACCCAGGGGGCCAGAAACCTGTCTGGTGGTGGCAAATGGCGGGCAGCCATTCAGGAACCACACAAGGGCTGGTCGATTTTCAGGGGGCAGCTCTAAGATGCCCTCTGAGTTCATTTTACATTAAATCCCATACTGGCATCAGTGAGAAGTTTGCTATCAAACTTCCCTGTTTTTAGTAAAGCCATTATGGAGTTTTGGAGTTTGCAATGACCAACTCCCAGACCATATACTCTTTATGGCTTTATCACAATTACAATGCCTAAAAATGGACTTAGACACTATAGGGGTACAGGCATCATGCCACTGTACCCTCACCTGATGGCTAATGTACCCTGCTAGAGGAGGGACTTACCTAGGTCTCAGACAGTGGGTTGCGGGCATGGCACACATCCCATGGCACACAGGGATGTGTGCCATATTGACTTTTCACTTTTCTCTGCACCAAAACACGCAGCCAGCAATGGAGGGTTATGGGTGTTAGGGTACAGGGGGAAACAGTTGGAACACTGCAGTCTGAACCACGCATGTTTCCGACTACGCAAGCTTGACCACGCTTGCCTTAACCACGCATATGCTGTAGCAGTGCGCGGTCTAGCTGCTTGAAGACAGAAGCAGGAAGATGTTGCGGTGAGGTAAGTGGGGCTGGCGGGGGGTAGTTTTCAGGGCTGGGAGAGAATCGGGGTAGGTTTTAGGGCTGCGGAAGGGGTTGGGGTAGTTTAAGGGACATTAATGGGGGTCGGGGGTCAGGGTAGTGTACGTAAAGGGGCAGGGTTTTAGGCCTTAGGGCAATAGGAGGGGAATGGGTAGTTGGGTAGATTTTAGGGCTGGGGGGTCGGGGAAGTTTTAGGGCAGTGGAAGGGGTTGGGGTAGTTTAAGGGGCAGGGGTGTGGGGGCGGGGTACTGGCGACCTTAGCCACACATAACCCTTTACCATTCATGCCTATACTACGAAGTTTCGTGGTAAAGGCATGCATGGTAAAGGAATGCATGGTTAAGACGCATCCATGGTTTGGGCTGCATGGTAGAGGCATGCGCCATGCATGCTTCTATCACACAACCAAGTACAGGGCCTCTAAGGGTGGCACAATAGGTGCTGCCACCCTTAGAGGCCTTCCCTGGTCACAGTGCCCTTGGTACCCATGGTACCTTTTACCAGGGGCTTACCTGTGGTCAGAGATGTGTCAATTGTGGGTACAAAGGTACAATTCTGGGAAAGAACACAGGTCATGGGAACCTGATTGGAAGGGACCAAGGGCACATCAAGTTAGGTTGCATTAGATGTCAGGCAAAAAGTGGGGGTAAACCATGCAAAAAGGGGCATTTTCATACATATGTGCCTAAGCTAGTGATGGTTTTTCATCTAGCCACACATAGATTATCTGGTAAAAAAGTACAGGCTTAAATCCCAATCGCTGAACACCAATGTAGGAGGCTGGCTTAGTATATGTGTTAAAGATTGCAGGAATCGCTGTTAGCATGAGCTGAAAGCCATTTTGTACTTGCCAGCCATTTTAGTTAGCCATGTGCTCGCCATGTGCTTTCTCCCTCTTCCAGAGTCTTGCACATGCTCAGAAAGGCCTAGCTGGTAGAATGCACCTGCTCCTAGTATAGAACTGTCAGGCTATTCTTACTGATGTAAGCAGTTTAGTCTCCCCTCCCACTTTGTGGAGCAAGCAAATTTTGTATACCCATATTAGTCAATAAGCATGCTTATATGTGCTAGGACCTCCCCTTGATTTTATGCTGACTATGTAACAAATGCATATATAAGGACCCTGTTCTCTGCACTCATTAGAATGCCTCCTACAGTGGCCTGCGGGTACCGTAAGACGCAATCTCCCTCATCTGAGGTTATTAAAACATGTTTTTTGATATTACAGCTTCCGTGCCAATCTTTTCTTTGTTGGTCTTAAGGACCAGATGTATCAGTGAACCCCTAAGAAGGTTTTTATTTCTACAAATGGCGCCCGAATAGTGGACCTCATCGGTGAAGCGGCTATCCAAGGGAGTGGTCTTGAAGGGAGACAGGAATCTACTGAGGAGTACAGGACAGGAATCTACTGAGGAGGTACCCTGCGCACGGAGATTGTTTGTCTTCCAGCCCAGTATATTTCTGGTCTTCCTGATCTGATCCTCCAAGTGTTTGCCGCTCCCGACTGAGAACTTCTTTGGCGTGAGTATTTTAAAACGACCGTTAGGTCACTCAGAACTTGGCAGTTGGAAGCTGGAGACTTTGGTTTGGTAAGGTTGCTGGAGCAACACTTTTGTTTGGAATGACTTGGCCAAGATTTTGGTTTGTTTGTTTGTTTTGCTGCAGCAAATGAAGGCAGGTAATGAGGAGATTTTTCTCTAACTTTGAAAACTTGAACGGCACACATTGTGTTAAGTGCCACTTGGAGTATAATATTATATATGCTATAATATTCTTGACATGCCTGCTTCTAGCACACTTCGTAGAAAGTGTTGCTGTCTTGGAGGTACCGATATGGATTTAGGAAGTACTCAGCTGACTCCCTCAGAGGGGATACCTAAATAGGTTTAGGTATAGTAAAAAGATATTTCTTCCTTGGTGACTAAGTACCCCATGGAACTAAATATGTACATAAAACGGATCCGGATCTGCGCACTTAGTAACATTCATAAGTGGTGATATGCAGAGCGCTTTTTGAGTGTTCTACCAGCCAAAACTGGCGAATTTGGTGTATTTTGGCTTCTTGACCATGGAACAGTTTTTTGGGCTACTTTTGAGAGCTCTTCTTGTAAATATGACTTACAATTAGTATTTACAAATAGTTTGGTCTTGCGTACAATTTGTAAGCTGTCTTAAAGTCCTAAGTGTTGATTTGTGGGTTAAATGTGTGTTTCAATGTCTATGTGGTTTGACATTGGTGATACTTGTGTGAGTAAATAGCGATTGCGCTCTTTGTGTAAGAATGGCTAGCTTTAAGCGCGCTGTGTTGTGTGTTCTGAGTGTATGACCCCCTTCTGTAAATGTCTGGAATGAGCTCAATGAGTTTGTTTATGTTTTTTTGCTGTCATCATTCTGTTATGCAAACTGTCATTTAGTTACTTACATATTAAATAAAAATCCAGAAATGAATTATATAACATATGCTAAACAGCTGCATGTTACTATTAAATTGACAGAGTAAGACACTATACATGTGTGCAAATTGCCACAATGCTAAAGATAAAATTAGAATTCGTATTCAATAGGATTAAAATAGGCCTCATACAGAGGAAGAAAAACGAAATTGTGTGTTTTGTAATCAATAGACTAAAATACAACATGTTACAGCATTTTCCTTAGATACATTGTATTAGACATTAAAAGGCATGCACATCATCTGAGTGAATTTGGTCGTTGCTGAACTAAATACACATTATAGAAAGATAGATTTGACTGCATTGAAATGCCTCAGTTTTTAAATAGACTGTGACATGCTTTTCTTTCAGCACCCGAGAAAAAAAGCTTTCCAACAGCTGTGTTTAAACTGACTAACTGAAAAGAAACTGTTTGACACAGCAAATGGGGATTTAACTCTGTCAGGGTATTTCAAATAATAAAGGGGTTTTTTCCTGAGAAAGGCGTGAAAATTCGACGCCTGCTGACAAACAACAGCTGCATAAATAGCATATGGCTATTCCTGATCACGGCCACAGACAGGAATGCTGAGTCAGCGAAATTTTAAGTCAGTGTAAAACTGGTATGAAGGCCTGCATTATTTTAAAAGTTTCAAAAAACCAGTTTCATTATTTTGGATAACAGAGAACAAAATTGAAAGTAGGGATTTCCTTTCTTAATGCCTTTTTTCATAAGTACCTCTGTGGTTCTGATGTTAAATAATAACTGTCCTTTTAAAAAGTGGCGCAGACTTTTCATGTTTCAAGTAAGGCTTCTGTGCTTAGGGTTATACATGAATGCGTTTAAATATGATAGGCTACGAATGAAGCTTGCTTTTCAAATGTGGAATCATCAAAATGGTTGGTTTTATTAAAAAAAAAAAAAAATTATATGAAAAAAATATATTATTAAAAATAAATGCTTTAAATTCGTTTTTTCATCTTTATAAAGCCTAATCATCATACTGTGAATTCCTAGCATCAAAGTTGGATTTAAGCAGTGCTGTACCGAAAAAAAAAGGAAACTTAAATGTGAAATGTCACTTTACCCAGCCGTACAAAACTCATTTTTATAAGGGTATACCTTATACATTTCTGATTTCCCATTCCTGGGCTATCTAGAGAACACTCTGGGGGTTCCTATTATGCAAAAATATTGTAGGATATTCATTTTTAAGTGCCCCTACCACCAAAGTCGAAATTGAGCTAAATTCACAATTTTACAAGCAGTTCTACCACTCAGGGCAGGTTTCAAACTGATCTCAAGCTAGAGCTGGTACACATGCCAGTATAGAACAAACAGCTGACCTCTGTATTACTAGACTGCACACCACACACTGTACACAAATGAAAATAAGTATACAGAAACCAGCAGACGTTATTATCCTACCTTTAAATTACTGGCAAACGGACCGGACAGGACTGCCTTTCAGCCGTGATTCTCCAGAGTTGCTTTGCATTACAAAAACCGCATGGCAAGCCTTGCACAAAAAAAAATGACCAGCTGCTGAACGGGTCAAAGGTCGGAGTTCTGCATTTAGCAACTTAGCAGGGTGAAGGGTAAGGTTTGCTTGGCCACTTCGACCTCTGAAAAGTTTTTGAAAGACGAGATGACAGCGCAGAGAGAGGAATGAGAAGCTTTGCTTCCTATTTTTGGCAAACACACGTTTTGCGCAGTCATATGAAACGAAGGAAAAGCAGCCCTCAGTTGAGCATTGATCTGTCATGTATATAAAAATAATGGTTTTAGTTTAAAGAATACTGTGTAGGGGCTACGATAAGGAGGAAATGGATTTTAGTTTGCATTCATGCGCCCTCATGTTAATCTAGTACAATTGCTCAAGGAATTGGTACATTGGTTGCTAACGCTTTCTACAGTACTCAATGTGCTTGTGTTAGGCTGAATCAGAGAATAGCCACTTTCTAAGATATCTCCTACAAGTTTGTTTGTGCCCAGTTGCTACAAATAGGGGTTGAAAGTGTTGACAGAAGTGAAACCTGTTTCAGGTTTTCCTACTGTCAAAATGGGGGAAGGAGGCTAGCTCCTCTACAAATTAAGGGTAGGCAAAATTATGTTTTCTCTCTTCTTTTTCTCACTCTTTCTTGAGTCTGTCTAAGCTGTCTAGGAAATGGCCATGTGACAGTTATTGGCTATTCTGTAATACTGTTTTAAAATTGTTAGAATTAATAAAATGATGAAACATATATACTATGTTACTGCCCATCCTGTATGAAAGAATGAGTAGAACAGATTGATGTTCCCTTATTTGATCTTTAAGGGGAACTGTATAGTGGGGGTTTCTGTTCAAAAATCTCAGGTGGCAACACTATTATTGTTTATGTTATTCTCATGTTCTATACAGTTTTGCAAGGGCATTGCTAGTCTTTTATTAGCTAGTCTCTGTCAATAAGCTGACAGCCCTTATTAGAGCTGGAGATAGGGTTTTTTTCCTTTTGAAAATGATGTTGCATAGTCCAGATCGTGAAAAGTAGAATGCAGGAAAGACGCTCATGTGATCCTTAGCAAACATTTTGAAGGAAAATATTGTTTTATAGGAGTTTGTTTGTCATAACATGTTCTGCTGGAGAAAATGTACCCACTATGTTGAAGTTTAGTTCTTTTTGCAATAAGAATCCCTGTTAAATTAGCAGTTTTAGATTTTCCTGCTGCGCCTATAACATGAGAGCATGGTCCTAAGCATAACATGTAAGAGAAATTATTTTACAAGTGTCTGCAGTCCTGTACAAGTAATGTAAAATCTATGAGTAAAAGTGTAGAACATTTCCTTTTTCTTGAGGGTTCTTCAGATTAGTAATATAGGAATACACCAATGTAAGTATTTGGAGTATGTCTGTATTGTTTTTCTCTTTTCCTCAGAATTTAGTAAATGAACACAGACTTCCTTGGCTGTTTGGGATTGGGTGATGTATTACTCTTGTCAGTTCACCAAAACGTTCCTTTTATACTTGCCAATAGGTCCAGGGTTTTCTACTCTCAGATAGATGAAGTGGTTCTTGGGTGCCTTGCTAATGTATGGGGCGCCCCAAGACTAAGGAAGTATTCTGTTGTTAGATTATTTCTGTGCCTTGTCTAAAGACCTCTTGTTCTGTCCACCAATAGATATTTGCTGCCTTACAACCATTGCCAGAGGGGCCCGGACATCAGATCCAGCCTGGGAGTCAGCACCAGTCCAGCCTACAGTCAAAACAAAAGGAACCAGCACAGGCGTTGCTGGCAACTAGGACCTCAGTGAAGGCAGAAGCACTGGGACGTGAAGTGTGTACCCCTGCCACTGTCTTGGGCGAAAGACGGGGTTACAAATCAGGATGGAGAAATCTTTGTGTGGATCCAGTTTTTGATGCCCAGCTGAGAGAGTCACAGAACGACAAGGACGGCAAGGAGGCTTTTGCTTGAGGTGACCCCCTTTGAAACAAGGGTTGCTTCACATATCCCAGCATCAGGCCTTTGAGTCCTGGTCCCAAGTGAATGCAAGTCTACGCCTTTGTTTGTTGATCAAGGGATGCCTGAGCATATTGGCTATAATTTGTGGCCCCAACAAAAGAGCAGTGCGCCAGAGGTGCAATACAGGAGTTAGGGAAGGACTTGAGTTTAGGGTACAGGTGCTGTGCCCTTGGTGCCTGTTAGATTAAAGTGAAGAAAACTGGTGCACTGCCTGAGACACTGGACAGGATCATTGAGGGTATTTGCCCTGGGGGGGTGATTGCCCTATCCTGAAAGAAAGACTTTTCCTTCTCCGTGATTCTTGAGTTGCGAGTTGTGCAGCTCCACCGTGGGAACAACAAGAGCCTGCCTGTGAGGCTCAAACGGACACAGGGAGAAGACTCCCCTCTGGTTGGTTGTACTACAATTTCCCAAGGACTCTTTTTTTTGTTAGTAATGTACCCCTTTGGTCGTCCCATTTTTGAGGAGGAGCAGCCCTTTGCGGCTCCTTGTCCTAATTCCAATGGCCTTGTGTGGTCCTCCTGGTCCCCCGGAGCCAGGATTGTTTTTGTAATAATATGTCTGACTGCATTAATATTTTTTTTAAGAGTAATGTTTATTCTGCACGAGAAAAGTTCATCTGAGCATGTTACTTTACTCTTTCCTTAAGTATATTAATTGATACTTTAGCCATCATAAAAAATACTGAGAAAGTCTATTGAAAATGTTTTTATTAGGTATGTGCTGTTGGCTATTCTGAAATTGAAATAGATAGTCACTGAAATACATCAGAGCCCTGAAACTTAGAATTAGACTAGATGGTTTTGGTATTTGCTTTCTGCTTAGGGTTGGAAAAATATTGAGATTTCTGTTTGAGATAATAGTCATTATTCTCTCTTGCTACCTGTATGACCCAATGCTCTGTTCCCTTTGTACTCCTGCTTATACCTTATATATACCTGCTTAATGAAATGTTTAGAATGTAAATGCCCACCTAGCATAGGATATTGATGAATTTATGAGAAGAAAATGTGCAAAATATTTTCTATGTCTCTACTAGATCATGGGAATGTCTTTAGCTCATGCTAAAAGGATCATCTGTTAAAGATTGCAGGAATCGCTGTTAGCATGAGCTGAAAGCCATTTTGTACTTGGCAGCCATTTTAGTTAGCCATGTGCTCGCCATGTGCTTTCTCCCTCTTCCAGAGTCTTGCACATGCTCAGAAAGGCCTAGCTGGTAGAATGCACCTGCTCCTAGTATAGAACTGTCAGGCTATTCTTACTGATGTAAGCAGTTTAGTCTCCCCTCCCACTTTGTGGAGCAAGCAAATTTTGTATACCCATATTAGTCAATAAGCATGCTTATATGTGCTAGGACCTCCCCTTGATTTTATGCTGACTATGTAACAAATGCATATATAAGGACCCTGTTCTCTGCACTCATTAGAATGCCTCCTACAGTGGCCTGCGGGTACCGTAAGACGCAATCTCCCTCATCTGAGGTTATTAAAACATGTTTTTTGATATTACAGCTTCCGTGCCAATCTTTTCTTTGTTGGTCTTAAGGACCAGATGTATCAGTGAACCCCTAAGAAGGTTTTTATTTCTACATATGGTGCACACTTATTTAAGTGAAGCACCTTTCATTAATCCAGGCAACCCTTATGGTGATTTTAGTGGTCTTTGATAACCGTTGAAAGCTCTCAAAGTGGTACCTGTGGAGAGCAACCTTCAGGCTTATCTTGAAGGAGTGTTAAGTAGCTTGTTTTAGCAGGTGATTCACGTAGTGTAAGTTAAACGAAAAAGAACCACATAGTGTATATATAAACATATGTCTATTTATTACACAACACACACTAACAAATTGGAACAGCTGCTACCCGGAGACACAAACACAAATACACAATAATTCTTCAATTGCAATAAGGTAAGTTGCACAAGATGAAAACAAGTTACTTACCTGTAACTACAGTTATCCAGTATTGGTATCTTTCATAGATTCACATGCCTAAATCATTCCCCGTCGTCGAAGTGGGAGTCCCACTGTACATTAAATAAAGCAGTAATTAATAACTTCCATAGGCTATCATGGAGGCAACCATGTATTTAATAGCCTATCAACCTCCTTTTATAAAAAAGACCAAACTTAAACACAACCAATCAGCAACGAGTACCCTCTAGAACCTTCCCAAGAGAGGCTGAATCCCTCAGATTTTCCAGCACAAGTCTGGCTAGTAGTACTGTAATGCCAGAGGAGCCTTTCCGGGGAGGAGGGTGGGTTGCATGTGAATCTATGAAAGATACCAATACTGGATAACTGCAGTTACAGGTAAGTAACTTATTTCTTATCCAGTATTGGGGTATCTTTCATAGATTCACATGCTTGAATCAGAATAGTAAGCAGTTATATATATATGTATATATCCCTAGTAAGCACCTTTAGTGGACGGTGGGTAGTGCTAGTAATATCTTCCAATGTATTCACAAAAAGGTATGTTTTGTGAAAGTGCTGGTGCAGAGAGAACGCATATAACAAAGGTGATCAAAGCAAACACAAGGAGATGATGGACGGAGCGTGGAAACTTTTCAGACACTCACCCCCAGTCACAGATCTGGGTTGAATCCATCATCGTTCTTTAGCTCACTTTGCCACCCCAGTTCAGACACAGCTATATGCAAATCAGTCTTGACCCTGTGCCTCATGGGAACAGTCCAGCCCGAACTGCCAAGCCATGTCTTCCCTGGACCGGAAACAAGCATCCTGGGACTGGTTTTGGGCTAACAGCCCTCATCAGCCAGGCTAGCTTGAATCCAGTGGCAAAGTGAGCAAGGGACCCACATCTGGGAATACCCTGCCAACTTAGGGCGAACAAAGCAAACACAAGGAGATGATGGACGGAGCGCTGAAACTTTTCAGACACTCACCCCCAGTCACAGATCTGGGTTGAATCCATCATCGTTCTTTAGCTCACTTTGCCACCCCAGTTCAGACACAGCTATATGCAAATCAGTCTTGACCCTGTGCCTCAAGGGAACAGTCCAGCCCGAACTGCCAAGCCATGTCTTCCCTGGACCGGAAACAAGCATCCTGGGACCGGTTTCGGGCTAACAGCCCTCATCAGCCAGGCTAGCTTGAATCCAGTGGCAAGGGACCCACATCTGGGCATACCCTGCCAACTTAGGGCGAACAAAGCAAACACAAGGAGATGATGGACGGAGCTCTGAAACTTTTCAGACACTCACCCCCAGTCACAGATCTGGGTTGAATCCATCATCGTTCTTTAGCTCACTTTGCCACCCCAGTTCAGACACAGCTATATGCAAATCAGTCTTGACCCTGTGCCTCAAGGGAACAGTCCAGCCCGAACTGCCAAGCCATGTCTTCCCTGGACCGGAAACAAGCATCCTGGGACCCCACGGTAAAATACAAAAGCAGTGCTATACATAATAAATAGGCTACAAAGGCCAAATATTAGCAGCCTATCCACATCCTTTTCTAAAAAAGGACCAAAAGTTGGCACTAGCCAATCAGCCGTCAGCACCCTCTAGAACACTCCCAGCAGAGGCAAGTTCTCTTCAGATTTTACAAGCACAAGTGGGAAGTAAGTATACCCAAAATCACAGAGAACTAACTCTACGGGGAGGAGGGTGGGTGCATGTGAATTTATGAAAGATACCAATACTGGATAACTGTAGATACAGGTAAGTAACTTGTTTTCTTATCCAGTATTGGGGTATCTTTCATAGATTCACATGCCTGAATCAGAGTAGCAAGCAGTATCGTCAGTGTACTGTCGTTTGCGGATGGTGGGAGACATGTAAGTATATACCCCCAATAGTCATCCAAATTCATTTTTTTTTTTTTAAACATATCAAAGACAAAAACCGTAAACTCAACAGAGATTTGTATATATACAAGAGATAGTTGCGATAAGCATGCAATGAATCTCTTAAAAGCATAACAATACTACACAAATCATGAAATACATATATATATATATAAATACACATGTGCATGAGTAGCTGCAGTAAGATAATACAAGAGCACAAAAACAAGCAGTATACAAACTATCCATGAAATTTCCAAATAAAATTCTGACCTTACTGAAATAGATGGCGTAAAACAGCTTGACCAACCGCTGCATCCTCCCTTCGCGCAGATTGGAGGCAGTAATGTCTTGTAAACGTGTGGACATTCTTCCATGTCGCAGCATGGCAAATTTTGTCCAGTGTAACCCCAGCAAACAAAGCTGTAGATGCAGCAACAGTTCTGGTGGAGTGTGCTTTAGCCTTCACTGTCAGAGGCTTATTAGCTTTTTCATGGCAGAATTGAATGGCCGATGCGACCCATCTGGCTATTGTGGCTTTTGTTACTGCTGTCCCCTGCTGACTTTGACCGTAGGCCACTAGCAGTTGATCTGTTTTTCTGATACCCTTTGTCTTTTGAAGATAGAATTTTAAGCATCTCTTTACATCCAGAGAATGTAGCGCCCTTTCAGCTGGGCTGGATGGATTCGGAAAGAAAGTCTGCAGTAATATAGGTTCATTCAGGTGAAATTATGTCGGCACCTTCGGAATAAACCTAGGATTTGTCCGAAGGATTACGTGATCCTGTGTAAAGCGTAAGAAAGGTTCTTTGATTATAAAAGCCTGGATCTCACTGACCCTTCTTGCAGAAGTAAGAGCCAGTAAGAGGGCTACCTTCCATGTGAGATATTTAAGTTTCGCCTTATGGATCGGTTCAAATGGTCTTTTCATCAATTGTGCTAGAACCACATTGAGTTCCCAGTCTGGAGGAGGTGCACGCACAGGAGGAAAGGCGTGGAAAAGCCCTCTCATGAATTGCTTTATAAGAGAAGATGAACATAGAGAAGGAGTCCGAGGAGATTTCCTGTACCTGGAAAGAGCAGCCAGGTGAACCTTGACTGACGAAAAGGAGAGGCCAGACTTGGCCAGTGAGAGCAAGTAAGGTAAAATTTGTTCAGAAGAGGCTTGCAATGGATGAATCTTATTGCTTTCCCACCAATAACAAAATCTTTTCTATTTGAGACGATATGTTTTGACAGTGCTTTCAGCACGGGATTTCGCTAGTATCTCTCGACAGTCCTGCGAAATACTGAGGTCTTTGAACTCTAAGAATTCAGGAGCCATGCGTGCAAGTGCAGAGATCGTGGATCCGGATGGATCACCTGGCCCTTGTTCTGCGATAACATTGTTGGTGTTGGATGAAGGCGAATGGGTCTGTCCTGTGACAAAAGCAGAAGCTCCTGGAACCAATACTGTCTGGGCCAACGAGGTGCAATCAGAATTAGGTGGCAGCCCTCCAGTTTCATCTTGTTGAGCACCTTAGGGATTAATGGAATGGGGGGAAAAGCGTAAGCATAGATCCCGGACCATCTCATCAAAAGGGCATTTCCCCTTGACCCCGGTTGCGGGAACCTGCTGGCATAATATTGGCATTTCTTGTTCTCCTACGATGCAAATAGATCCAGAGCTGGCTTGCCGCATGTCTGAAAGATCTTGTTCACCTGCATCTGCTCTAACTCCCACTCGTGGCAGCCGGACTGAGATCTGCTTAGAGCATCCGCCAGAGTGTTGTTCTGGCCCTTGACATGCTCGGCTTTCAAAGATATTCCGTGAGACGTTGTCCATTCCCACAACTCTTGTGCCTGTTGGGAAAGTGTCATGGACCTTGTTCCTCCTTGCTTGTTTATGTAAAAAATGCTGGTCGTATTGTTCGTGCAGACCAGCACTGAGGAACCTACTATCCTTGGAAGGAAAGCTTGAAGAGACAAGAATATGGCTCTGAGTTCCAAACTGTTGATGTGTTGTTGTTTTTGCATGTGAGACCATTTCCCCTGGATTTGCAAGTCCTGCAGATGACCTCCCCATCCTTCCATGGAGGCGTCTGTTGTTAAGACGAAGTCCGGTATGCTTTGTCGAAAGGTGAGACCTTGGGCGAGATTCACTGTCTGGGACCACCAATGGAGTATGTCTACCATTCGTGTAGTTACTAGGACAATGTCCTCGAAAGACCCCAATGCTTGTTGCCATTGCTCCTGTAATTCCTCTTGAAGAGGTCTCATTTTGAGCCGTGCCAAAGGAACCAGGTTGATTGCAGAAGAGCACATCCCCAGGAGCGATTTGAATATCAGAACAGAAACTGACCTTCTTTTTTAAATGGACGTCGCCAATTTCTGAAGGCGCACTTGACGGTCTTGAGATAAGAATGCTTTGCACTGGACGGTGTCCAGCGACGCTCCTAGAAACGAGATGACTTGAGCGGGATGCAAGTTGGATTTTTTCTTGTTCAAAGTGAGTCCCAACGAAGTGAACAGATGGAGACAAGCTGCTGTGGCATGACTGGCTTCCTGCTTCGACGGAGCTTTGAGCAGCCAATCGTCGAGGTAAGGGAAAACTTGGATTCCCTGAGATCGCAAGGTCGCTGCCACAGGTGCTAAACATTTGGTGAAAATCCGTGGCGCTGATTTTAGGCCAAACGGAAGCACCTTGAATTGATAGTGGGTGCCAGCCACTGTGAACCGTAGAAATTTCCGGTGCTTTGGGTGGATCGGGATATGAAAGTATGCGTCTTCCATGTCCAGAGAAGTCATGAAATCCCCTTCGTTCAGGCATCCCAGTATATCGGAAAGCGTTACCATCCAAAATGTTTGCTTTCTGAGAAACTTGTTGAGTTTGCGAAGGTCTAGAATCGGTCGCCATTCTCCTGACTTCTTTCTGATCAGGAAGAAACGAGAATAGAAACCTGTTCCTTTCTGTGTGGATGGTACCTCCTCTATCGCTTCCTTGAGGAGCATGATCAAGACTTCTTTGCGCAATAAGTGAAGACGAGGGGGAGGGGGACCCCTGGGCGGAGTGGTAGGAGGCTTCTGGACAAATTCCAATGTGTGACCTCTGGTGACTAGGTCCAGAACCCAGCGATCTGAAGTGATCTCGTGCCACCGCTGAGTATAAGCAGAAATCTTCGCACCCACGGGTAAGGAGGGAATGTTGACTGGCACCCTGGTAAGCGCATTGCTTTCTGGCAGTGTCGCGGCCCTGTTGCTGTGCTCGCTTTCGTCCACCCCGGCGAGAGAAACCAGCCGTCGATGACTGACGGTAAGACGATTGGTTGTAAGACTGGCGATATTGAGGCTGATATTGTCGATACTGTTGACCTGATTGATAGCCTCCCCGGTATGATGAGAATCCTCTCCCTCTGGCGCCTCTGAAAGGTACACGCCTATATTGAAGAGCACCCAGAGATTTTGCAGTGTCCGTGTCATTTTTTATTGCTAAAAGAGCTTCGTCAATATGTTTGCCGAACAGCGAATCCCCATCATACGCCATATCCAGTATCTTAGTCTGGACTTCGGGCCTGAAGGTAGTAGCTTTAAGCCACCCCTGGCGCCGAAGAACCGCTGCTCCAGCCAATTGTCGGAAACTCGTGTTGGCGATGTCTAAAGCACAATCAATAGTTTCAGAGGCAGCTCGTTCACCCTCTAATAAGATCTTCCGGGATGAGATCTATTAATCCCGCCATATTGGACCACATTTGGCGGTCATAGCGGCCAACAATAGCTAAAGCATTGGCCGCCCTAATTGTTGCCGCTGCCATAGATGAGAATCTCTTTCCCCTAATGTCCATGCAACGTCCCTCTCTGTCTGGAGGAGTGGTAATTGCAGTCGTCGGGTTCTTTGAACGCTTCTGTGCGGCCTGAGAAATGACCGAATCTGGCCTTGGGTGACCTAAAAGGCAAGATGGGCTGCCCTCTGGAGCGCAATATTTTTTCTCAACTCTAGGTAGCACCGCCGGGATGGATGCTGGCGTCTTCATGATTTTTATGCCGTCCTGCCAGATGTAATCAATAATAGGAATAGAGCGTATAGCCTTTCTAGTGTCCTCTTTAAAATCATGTAAAAAACAGTCTGTCTGTTTGACAGTGATAGGTACCTGGAACCTAGTGGCTGCCCTTTGCATCAAATTATGAAATCCTCCGATGTCTTCAGGAGGAGAATCTGATGGTAAATGCGGAGGTGGAGATGGTGTTGGGATTATGTAATCGTCCGAGGGATCCGGAGTTGCATTGTCAGGCAATTCTCCTTCCTCAACATCTTCGTCCGAGGAGGAAGCGTCCTGTTGAGCAGGATTAGGTGGACTCATCTCATGGGCCGGGGTACTGGGTATCGTAGACCTTGGAGCTGGTGCAGGAACCACTTCCTGAGGAAGTGGGTTCTCTGACGGAACTTGCTGCGGAGGAAATCTTTGACGGTAATCCGCCAACATAGCATGCAGATCTTGAATAAGCTCTGGAGGAAGATGCGCCATCTCTCTATGGCGTTGTTCTTGTCTGTGATGGTACTGATAGGTATGGCGAGGAGCCATATATTGCTCATGGTAATAATGTCCCTCCTGATAATCTTCTTCATCATCATCCTCATCTTGGCATTTTATATTGAGCTCCGATAAACTGTGAGCTTCACCATAGGGACCTTCATCCTCCTCATTATCATAATCTTGTTCCTCCACAAAACCCTCTAAAAGGTGGGATGGCATTAGAGGAGACACTCTACTGTAGTCCTGCAAAGGCTGCTGTAGAAAAGGCCTTTGAAATGGTTTGAGCAGGTTAATTCTCGTTGACGGGGGTGTCGACGGTGTAGAAACCAATATTGTAGGAAGGTCCCTTCCTGACGTCGACGGTGGCATGTTCGACAGGTTCGTCGTCGACGGGTTCATCGTCGATGGGAACTTCGTTGACGGGCTCCTCGTCGACGAAGCGGTCGTCAACGGGCTCTTCGTCGATGAAGCCGTCGTCGACGGTGCGGTCGCAGACGGTGCGGTCGTCGATGGTGCGGTCGTCGACGGTGTCTTGAGCTTCGTTGTCTTCGTCGACGAAGGATCGCCGACGGCCGTCGACGAAGGTCTCGTTGTAATAACAATCCTGGTGGATACAATGGGAGAGGAGATCGCCGTTGTCGTAACTGTTGCCGTCGACGACGTAACACTTATCGTCGACGACGAAGGAACAGTCGTCGTCGATACAGATTTTTTATGCTTTTTACTTACAGAACCAGTAGAAGATGACTCTGTGATCAGTGGAGACAACGTTGGCTCAGAGGAATGTTTAGGAATCCTCTCTTTATGTCCAGGTTTATCATGGGAAGTTTTGAGATGTTTCCTTTCCTCACCTGAAGAGCTTTCCAGAGATCTAGCCTTCTTGCTAGATGTGGAAGCCCGGTCTTCTTCCTCTGCCGAAGAAGGTCGCTCCTTAGATTTTAGCCGTAAGAGCAATCTTGCCTCTCTATCCCTGACAGTCTTGCTGGGAAAGGTACGGCAAATTTTACAGTCTTTTGCCTCATGTTTAGGGTAGAGGCAATAAAGACAATCCTTATGCAGATCATCTACATGGACCCTCTTCTTTTCACAGGTCCTGCAGGAACGAAAGAGGCCTTTCTTGTCAGACATTTCAAATTGAAGAGCTGAAGAGAAAAAACTGAGTAGCACTCAGGGAGACTCCCTTCCACACGACGTGCAGTGAAAATCTGAAGAGAACTTGCCTCTGCTGGGAGTGTTCTAGAGGGTGCTGACGGCTGATTGGCTAGTGCCAACTTTTGGTCCTTTTTAGAAAAGGATGTGGATAGGCTGCTAATATTTGGCCTTTGCAGCCTATTTATTATGTATAGCACTGCTTTTGTATTTTACCGTGGGGCTCCCATCTCGACGACGGGGAATGATTCAGGCATGTGAATCTATGAAAGATACCCCAATACTGGATAAACAGTGATATCCAGGAGGAGACCAAACCATATACCAAAAAAATGGAATGCGAACTGCGACCGCAGTCAGGACTTGGACCAGGAGACTCAGAGGTGCTGAGGATCCAAAGAACCACCCATGGTAAGTACCAGGAACCCCACGGAGGCTGTCTGCAGAGTGGAAACACAGCTACGTGTCCAATAGAAGTCAACGGAGAAGTTGCGGTTGCAGTTTGGAAGAAGAAGGACCCTTCACAGTGGACCCTGAAAAAACCCTGTGGAAGACTGAGGCTGGAGAGTCACCTCACCCGTGCATACCCCAGGAACCAGGATACCTGCACCAGGGAAGCCGGGTGCATAGGTGCGAATTGATGTCCGAAACCGCCGTAGACCACTATAGAGGACTTCATGAAAGATGACGCTGGAGAAGACTGTGCAAGAGTCCGGTGAAATCTAAGGGTGGATTCTTGAAGTGGAGTACCTGCAAGCAGAGGGGACAGAGTCTATGCCACTGGGAGGTGACCAGGAGGCACGGCAGAGCAATGCCCACTGATGTTGGATGGTTCAGAAGTGTTGAGTGTGACCTTGTCGCTGCAGCTGTGGGGACCAGGCGACACTGAGACCAGGAGCCATGCACGAGCTGTCACACTAAGTCCTGTCTGGAAGGTGGTAACACCTCCCTGTGACAGGAAACCTATTGTTCTACCTTCTCCTGCTCAAGCTCAGCTCAGAAGCAGAAGGGCAGATCGCGTCTGTGGTCAGCAGCAGCGCTAGCTTGCTGGCAGACCCTGAAAGACTGTTACCAGGAGTACTGGAGACTTCCCGGAGGAGCCCCCCAGTGCATGGAATCATACCCCAACACCGGTAACGGTGTTGGGGTATGATTCCAACATGTTTGATACCAAACATGTCCAGGTTCAGCACAGCCACTACATAGTTAGCCATCGCGTAATGACAGATGGCCCCTATCTGTATCAAAATGGCTGACCGCACTTACAAAGCCTGGAGAATCGACTCCGGGGTTTGTAGGAGTGTCCTGCTCATGCAGGGGTACCCTCACACTTATAACCCAGCACCCTGCCTTCAGGACTGAAAGGCCTGCCAGAGGGGTGACTTATAGGATTTAAGTGTAGTGACTTCAGATATGAGGAAACTTATATGTGTTGTGAGGGGTGCAAGCACCAACTCACACAGGCTGCAAAGGCAGGCCTTTAGTCACAGTTTGAGTGGTGGCTCATGGATGGCGTAATACATATTCCAGTCCATGGGAGACCTTTGCCCTGGGTACCTTAGTACCCTATACGAGGGACTTACAGGGTAACACCAGTAGCCAATTGTGGAGGTACAGAATTAATTACTATACTCAATTTAAGAAGGAAGCACAGTGACTGAGGTACTGATTAGCAGGATCCCAGTCAGACTAGTCAAAAAACATACTGACACCAGCAAAATGTGGAGGTAACAATCAAAGCAGATCATACTGTCCTACTAACACAGTACTATACTGTACACCACTGTACAACACTCTACTCCATTCTATATCCCTCTACGATACTCTAGTCCACTATACAACATTGTATGCATCTCTTTGAATGCTAGTGCACCACACTTTATTCCAATCTACTCTATGACACAGTACTCCACTCTACTCCACTGTACATCACTCCACGCCACTCTATGCCATTGTACTCTATAACACTGTATACCAATCCACTCTAACACACTCTACAACACATGTATTGTACAGTACACCACTCCAAAAAACTCAACTGGAATGTATGTCACTCTACTCTACTGTACTCTTGTAGAAGGCTGGCTTAGTATATGGTGAATGCTTATTCAAGTGGTGCACCCTGCACTAATACAGACAACCCTTATTGTGATTTTAGTGGTCTTTGATAACAATAGAAAGCTCTCAAAGTGGTAGCTGTTCAGGCTTCTCTTGAAGGAGTTTTAGACAAAGCTCCCAACGGTTGACCAAAGGTTCAGCACCTCAATCCCTGTCGCATTAGATTTAATGTCCTGTAAATCTACTTCCGGCACTCGCCGCCGTTGAGCGCCTCTGGAATCCAGAAAGGGGAAGATACTTTTGAGTGGAAGGTGCACCAGAAATGTAGTCGAGATAACAAGTTTAGTCCATCATCCTTCTTTATTTAAACTTAAATTAAAATCGGCCATCAGCCACGCGTTTCGTTCCTTTTGCATAAGGAACTTCATCAGGGCTGAAATGATCACATAAAAACACAAAAACAATAAAAACACAATATAAATGTTCACACAAAGACACATGTATAAAGACATAACAAGAAATATTCTACACATATATAAACATACACACCATGTTTGTTATACACAGATCACTCCGTTAGAACATAGAGATGATGCATACTAACATTCTAATTTAAGAAGTCGTAATCAAGTCGCTGGACAGCCCACATAACATATATATACAGCTATATACAATAAGTAACATTCAGTAGACCAGAGGACATATACAAATAAAATCACACATATATACATATATACAAATTCTATATAGCCTAAGCATAGGTTCTACCAATGCTGTAATGCATGTGTTTGTACTAAGGTGGGAAAAAGGGATTGAACATTGGATTAACCTGATATCATTGCGAAGGAAGAATTGTACCTATGTACACAGGAAAGGATATTGCTAAAATATCCCCATATCTATAGCTAACTCGAATCTCACCTTAATATGTAATGTAGAGTATTCACAAAGATCCATATTGGTCTCGGTAGTGTTGCCCGGGTATTCACCTCAGGGTAAGGGTAAATCAAGTCAAATCCCAGCTTCAAATCTATATGGATAACAGTTCTATTAGCCATAGTCATATTACAGGGAAGTATCATAGTGAAATCCATCCAAAAAGTTAAACCACCATTATTGTCAAACCTTGACATTAAAAATGTATACATATCACATCAAAAAAGAGTAATCCATGTCCAAATTCCTGTAGTACGGCCACCAGAAAAGAATCCTACCCGGGACCAGAGTCAAAACAAATGCAAATTCAGTTGACCTAGTGAGACCTGCTTGAAGTCGAATCCTGATGTAGTAAAACTACACAATGGGAGTAACGCACACAGCCAGCATACACAGTAATACGTGAAAGTCCATACCAACTAAATCATCATTATGAAGAATGGTAACTGAGCATTATAACCACATTTCACGAGCATTGTAACCACATCTAACATGGATAGCCTCAAGAACATTCATAATAAGTGCCGTGATTGTAACAAAATAAAGATACTAAACTATCGCAAGGGGTGCCCACACCTCCACCTAACCAAAAAATTTTTAAAAAACCTTGCGGCAGGACTGCCTGTATGTATCGTAATGTGGTAACTGTATAATAAGGGAACATAGTCCGCAGTATTAACCACAGTGTGGCATGTCACATATCAGTAAGAACGATGGTGTGCTTGGTAATGGTCCCATGAACACAGTAAGGACAATAAAGCCTGAGCCCGTACTCTGGATCATATGTTATGTCTAGCTGTATAAATAACAATGGAGTCAAATGATCAAATAATTGTGTTAAAACAAAATGCAGAAAGAAGCCATTACTATAACCGCTACAGCCAATTAGTCAGGTAGTGGTTACTATATTTTTTGCAGTATTCACCCCAGTGTAGCGTATGGCAATGAACATGGGCAGTAGCCTATAGAGACAATAAAGACAGTGAGGCAGAAGCCCGTAATATGGACCAAGAAGTAATCCCAACCGTATAAATAACAATCATATAGTGGTTACTATATTTTGCAGTATTCACCCCAGTGTGGCGTATAGTAACAAACATGGGCAGTAGCCTATAGACACAGTAAAAACAGTGAGGCAGAAGCCCATAATATGGACCAAAACATGTGATTCCATCCATATAAATAACAAGCATTTGCAATGCAATAGGTCTCGCATTTACACAATTTTGAGCTATTGGCATTGTAAATGACAATGCCTTCTATTTATGTTTTGGGTTTTAAATCATAAATACAAGGCATTGTTATTTACAATACTAATAGCTTAAAAAATGCAATGAACCTCACCATCTATACCAACAGAAAGGGCGCTTTAGATATATCAGGTGAAAGAGCAAACACCCCGAGTGGCGCAGATGAAAGCACCTCAGAATACTGAACGAACAGCAGCTTCACCTGAAAGCAGACATCGTTTGTCACAAAATGAAGGGACCTGTGCACCGGCGGTATTTCATCTCAATGGAAGAAACAGGAGTTGTCAATAAAACGCACAAACAGCAGTTGCTCTTCACACAGTTGTGCTGGTGCTTTTATTGGCAGCACTGGCAGGGGCAATAGGTGGTGCAATCTGCAGTGGCCTCCTCACGAGGGCCCTGGCACTTATTGTTTTTACAAATTAAGCACTGTACGCTGCGTGCACCGCGCCTACTCTATACAGAGTGTGTGTTCGACCTACCTACATCTTTACATAGTGTGTGCACCTGCCGCGTGCCTCATGTTTACAACTATACACATAATGTTTAGTGTGAAACCCCGACTTTTGTTGGCAGGGGTGAAAATGTTAGAAACTCTCCCCCTGCAGTATTCAATTAAATTGTATATCACTTATACTAATCTGTAGATGAATGCAGAAATAGTCATATTGTACCTCACAATGTTAGTCCATTTCACGAACAGGCGACCGAGGTTGCATTGTATACCTTTACCTCCCTCTGAATTTTTTGGTCTTTTACTTCACTACCCACCTTTGTGCGGACATCCACGTCAAAGTGGTTGAGGTTCTGCTCAGTTTACTACTCTATGTCAACTGTGTAAGTATGACGTAATTAAATTCTGTAATTTAGTGAACTCAGTGCTTGTAGTATGGCATTTGGACAGAGTTGAGACGTCTGTGGAAGGGAAGGGGACATCAGACAAAACCTTTCATTATAACACTAATGTATCCAGCCTATCAACTGCACACCACATAATGCACATACCATATGTGCTTTATTAAATAGAGCTGTAAAGCAGAGACACGTGTAACGACAGTACCCAAGAATGAAATATACCAGTAAATAAGAAAACATTGATGCGATCAATGGCTCTTAACCATGTCCACGGGACCCGTTCCCGAACCTGGCCTCACTCACCATATCTGAAAGATTCTCAGACATTCTCAACAGACTGCTGCTGATTGAATGATTACACAGCTGTATGACCAGTAGGCGAAGATTAGGCGCTATGGAATAACCGCATCAGCTAAACCTACACAGGCAACTTTTAACGCCAAAACATTCAGAACTGCGGCTCACTAGAACACGAACTGCGCATACACGCGGCCGAGACGCTAATCACCAGACTCGCTGCATGGCATAACTGACGTGTTTCCACATACCATTAGAGGATCTGGTTCGAATATGGATGGCAGAGGATCTGGGATCAAAACACATTGAACATAGCTGCCAAAGTTTTAGATTGCTATGTGTGACATTTCATAATTTCAGTGTAATGAGTGATATTTCACCAACTATGAGTGACACTTTTTCGCGAGCATAATCGAGCAATGAAGACGAAGAAAACATAAATATCAGAAATTGCACCAATTCGTGCAACAAAACCCCTAAGATGATCGTACCACTGCTGCAAAGCACCAGAAACGGAAGGGCCCTTAGTGCTGTAAGTTTGCAGTTTTGGAAGGACAGACGCACCGAGCGGCTCCCCACACACACAGATGTAGCCTGTGGTGAGTGTAGAGTTATAGGTTAGGTTTTCCGAACTCAATGTTATAAGCAACGGCCTTTAACTTTAACTGACTGTGAAATGTGACCAGCTGCATGGAACGATTGTCCTATTAAATTCCACTTTATACTCAAAATTATGAAGCTGCAACTGTGACTGGAAATAAATATCTTCACAACAGGCACAAAAGCTAATATAAGCTCCCTCCCTCAATTGAGCCAGTATCGCAGCACATCCTAAAGCTCGGACTTGGGCAATCACTCCCTACGCATTAGCAATACTTATCTCTTTATTCCGAATGAAAGCCGATTTTGTGTGTTCAGCCGCTCTCTCTTTGCCACAGATACTGACAACCCAGGACATTTTCCCTTACAGTTTCAAGCTGAAACTCGTTCCCACACATACAACAAAATTACATCTGCTGAAAGTATTTCTTCGAACCGCTCTGCCTCTGTGATTGTTGCACGCTTCTCCGACAGGGCTCGCACTGAGCAGTAGAATTAAATCACTAGCTGGGCGCTGCCATTGGGGTCCGGTGTGCGGCCGCCCGCTATTATTCATGAGTCAAAATTCGGGTCCTTCCAAGAACTCAGCGCGACAGGGAAAGGACGTGCTCCAGACCCTACGCCTGATGTTTAACACTTGAACACTGCCCGTAACGCATCAGACCGAGCCTCGTTGGCCTTGAGCTCTGCCTCTCGCACCTACCTGCCCCCATGTGAGGATCGTACTCATGACCCTCGCGGGTGCCACAAACCAGCGCACCCCCCAGACGGCTAGTGCCGCTGCTTCCGAGTTGGAGCGCAACCCCCAGGAAGGTCCCGGGCGGAGCGGCCCGCAGAGTGCAGCGCCACACCAAGCAGCTACCACCACCTGCCGGATGCACCCCTGCACATCACCGCTGTGTATAACCATCCCCCAACCCTTGAATATCGAGGTCTCCGACGGCACTAACTGCTGCGCCACCTCTCTTACTGTTGCAGCGCGCCCATGGCGAACACGCGGCTCAACCCCCGAACAGCCGTGGGAGAACATGCCCAGCTGCACCACCCCGCCCGCAAAGCAGGCCCGCGCCCAGCCGAACACTGTCGATGAGGCTGGGGTGCCCCTGGGTAGGAGCGGTCGACTGAGCCTGGCCACCTGGACCGGAACTCAACCCCCGGTCCGAGCAACGCCGTACGCCGGACAAGGCCCCCCCCAATGCCTCACATCCCCCTGGGCCGGAGCAAATCGCGCAGCTAAATAATTAAATAAACAAGCGCGGTCCCCAAAGTGAAAAAGGACCGCAGTGCAAATAACAAAAAAAAAAAAGTGTTTTCCGACTTATGGAGCCCTTGCCAAAGGCGAGTGAAACAAGCTGAAAAAACAAGACTTCAGAAACATGATCCGTCACTACACGCCTCCTTTAGATAAGAAATACCCTCACGACAGCCGTCAAGCAAACGATCCAGTCCGGATGGGCTGTCCCAAAAGGAGACAGGGCGGTAACAAAGAAGCCTCATTTTCAATCGGAGGCCACCGTTTAGCATAAACGATGACGCCAGCCAATGAAAATAATGGGCGGGGTTTCAAGTCCCCTTCTGAAATCTCCTCTACCACAATATGTCTCGCAGAGCGAGCAGCGCATGCGCGCTCAACGCTAGGCGAGACCTAAAAATGGTATACATTCTTGAATTTGCCATATAGAGAGAACGAATACGAAAAAACCAGTATCTTAAAGTAATGATCGGAAGGCATAGAGTAAGGCCATAAGAAAGTGCGGACTGCCGATCCAATTATAAGAACAGTATATAAAAGAAAACCACAAGTGAACCCCGTCAAAACAAACGGCTGGCCCAGGTCCATTGCCGCAATATCGAGGAAAAATATCAACATAACCCCCAATAGAGATCCGGACATACACCGGATTGGAAGGAGAAGTGACACTACCCAGGTAATCCAGTATCCCTGCTTACGGCATGGTTGCCAGCAGCACGGTCTGCCTCCGCGCCCCATGTTCAAATAGATATACCGGCAGGGATGGAGGCGTCATGACGCAGTTCGCGTGACGGTGGTGACGCAAGGGTGGCGCATTAACGCGCCATCATGGAATGTCAAACATTAAAAACAAACTCATCATTACAAGCTGACATGCTGTAAACGTAAATCTACCGGCATCTTGAATGAAGATCAATAAACACCACAGGATCACAAAGTTCATAATATTTACCATATTTTAGCATATTTCATCCAAATCAGAATGACAGCAAAACGACATCGTCGTCGTGACACAGATCGCGTAACGGTGGTGACGCGAGGCAGGCGCATCAATGCGCCATCTTGGAATGTCTAATATTGACAACAATCTCATCTATAGAAGCTGACATGTCGTAAACATAAATCCAAAGGCATCATAAATGAAGATCAAATAACAACCACAGAATCACAACGTTCATTGTATTTAGGCATATTTTAGCATGTTGTAACCAAATCATAAATACAACAAGACAACAAAGATAGCCAAAGAGACACAATAAAAGTGTGGGGCAGCTGAGACTTATGTCCTGGAACGTCAGGGGACTGGGAGACCCCCGGAAGCGTAGACAGATCTTGGCCTATTTAGATCGTCAACAGATTGACGTTGCTATGCTTCAAGAGACTCACATAAACCCAAACCTTCCTACTACATTTGCGAGCAAATGGGCGACGTGCAGATTGTTCTCTTCATACTCTTCCTATGCTCGAGGCGCGGCGATACTGATCAAACGACAGACGCCTTTTGTGCTAGCAGGTACAATGGCGGACCCACAGGGACGCTATGCGATGGTTTGGGGTCATCTGGGTATAGACTCAGTTACATTGGTATGCAGTTATGGTCCAAATGTAGACACTCCTGATTTCTTTACCACCCTCTGGGGTAAAATTGTAAATGTAGGCTCCACTCATATAATATGGGGGGACTTTAACGTAGCCCTGGACCCGCTGCTTGATCGTTCCAATCCTGCACCGCATCATTATAATAAATCACAGGTAGCACTCCAGGGGATAATTGCTGAGGGAGGATTGATAGATACATGGCGCCATGCACACCCACTGGTTAGAGGAGGCACGCATTTCACAACACATGCGGCAACATGGGCTCGACTGGACTACTATCTCGTCACTAGGGGCCTGGGACCGACAGTTAGAGACGTCACACATCCCGCCAGAACATTTTCCGATCATTGCCCTGTGAAACTCACGATCACTCTACCAGGATTTGATAAGCCTAGGCCTAGCTGGAGGCTGCAGCCCACGGCTTTACTAGACACTGTCTTTAATACTGAACTGGGGGAGGAAATTCGTGACTTTTTCAAAGAAATAGGGGATCTGTGGATAATGTGGAGACGATATGGGAGGCATTTAAGGTCACAATTAGAGGGTATTGTATTTCCAAGAGTTTTGGGGTACTCAGGGACATTCGGGGAACGTTAAGGACCCTGGAAAATGGCCTGCAGGTGCTAGAATCTCGAATGGCAGCGGGGGAAACGGGACAAGTACAGACGGACTTCCGAGTGAAAGTGTCGGAATATACGGAGACGGCAGCGAGAGAGACGAAATTTAGAGGGAGATACTGGGAGGCTCGTAGGTACGGTGAAGGTGAACGGCCCGGAAAGGCATTGGCTGAAGTGACCAGGCGATCGCGCTTTTCTAATTACATACTGGAAATCAAGGGACCTGGGGAGGTAGTGCAACGGGACACCATGGACATACTAGGCACATTCACTGCACACTATACTACATTATATACCACACAACGCAGAGGTGTGCTTGACCTAGATAGCTTCCTGGGCGATGTTACTCTCGCTTGGTTAGGTGACTCACAAAGGGAGTTCTTATGTGCTCCTTTCGAACTTGACGAAGTTAGGGAGGCGATAATGCAGATGAAGTCGGGCAAAACTCCGGGCCTAGACGGCATTCCTGCCGAATTTTACAAAAATTACATAGACATTATGGCCCCTGTGCTTAAAGAAATATATGAAGAAGCCTTGGAAGCTGGCACACCCCCCCCCCTCGATGAGGGAAGCACTTATCACGTCCCTTCTGAAGCCCGATAAGCCCCCGAACTCATGTGACTCATATAGACCGCTGTCGCTGCTAAATTGCGACACGAAAATTCTGGCCAAGATCATTGCTAACCGATTGGCACTATTGATGGACAAACTTATCCTACCGGACCAATCGGGGTTTGTCCCCGGACGTGCTACCACCCACAACCTTCGCACCCTCTTTACTCTTCTTCAGAATGTGGCCCCCGAACTTCCTTTAGCTGCGGTATTTCTCGACGCTACTAAAGCGTTCGATTCTGTGGAATGGGACTATCTCTTTGGTGTGATGCGGCGGATGGGTTTCCCCCCTCTGTTCATTTCCTGGATACAACTTTTATATCAACAGCCTAGGGCTAAAGTGCTGATCAATGGCCATCTCTCTTCTGCGTTCTCTGTCACGAGAGGTACTCGACAGGGATGTCCACTGTCCCCTCTCTTATTTGCCATTGCGGTTGAACCACTGGCATCCAAGCTGCGCCAACACCACCAAGACAAGGCATTCCGTTGTCACTCGCGCCAAATCCTGGTATCTCTTTATGCAGACGATATCACCCTATACATACGAGATCCCCAACAGAACATTAATCCTTTGCTGAGGGAATTCATTGTGTTTGGACAGCTCTCGGGGTGAGTATTAACTGGGGGAAATCGCAGGTGTTTCCCCTAACACCAGCAGTTGCGGCCTTTGCTTTGGACTATCCACTGGAGTGGTGCGATACAGACCTCCGCTACCTAGGGATACAAATTACTGGGGACAGAGAGGAGCTGCTGCGACTCAACTATGGTACAGCCATTAACCGACTTGCCAGTAATGTCACGAGATGGATCTCTCTACCTCTCTCGCTTGCAGGCCGTGCCTCCCTGATAAAAATGGTGGTACTCCCACAGTTTTTATATTTGTTCATGAACGTGCCATATCACCCTGGACGGAATTTTTTTAAAACCCTTCGTTCGGAACTGCTCCGACTGCTCTGGGGAGGTAAACAACCAAGGTTAAAGTGGTCTGTGCTCACAAGGCCTTATGCGCAGGGTGGTTTAGATATTCCAGACTTTGAAGTCTATTTTTTATGTGCGCAGGCTCATTATGCCTATTATTGGATCAACCCACCCAGACACATGCCACAAGTGGCTGCGGAGCACTGGCTTGCTCACCCTATCCCTCTGGATGGATTAATACAAGCACCGGGTCGTACTCGTACTACGCCGCCTACCACTATTACGGGCACTGTGGACGCATGGCGTCGGATTTCTGCTCTCCTTGACTCTCCAGTGTTGTATTCCTCGAGGCTTCCTTTGACTTATCATCCCAAAATATCTCTCCACCCAGTACTCCTGTATCTGCGGGTATTCCCATGCCAGATGTAGGAACCCTGCTCCGGGCCGGTGACATCTGTCACATCTGTCATTATCCGTCAGCTTGAACCGAAATTTTTTAGCAGGCGTATAGTAGAGGCGGTGTAAGAATTTATAGTGGATCACACGTAATCTGCAACTCGCAGAGATCTGTGAAGTTTGGAGGCAGCAATATGTCCATTGTTTGTCGGTTACCTCTCTACCCAGTTCAGTATTCCACTGTGTACGGGCCTTACTAGGGGCTTCCGTTTGTTGTGCGCGTATTGTATGATAGAGCCGAGACACAAGGTGTTTTCCATCTGTGGATCCCAGCATTTGATGGAGAGGGGCAAAGTTTGCAGGCTCCTGTGGGAACTCTGGGATAATGGCCCGCATTCCCTGTCGGAGTCGGATATAAAGAAAGGTATCGAGGGGCGTGGGCTGAGTCCCGCGAAAGAATTGTTCTGGAGAGCAAAACACTCCATCTGAAAAGAGTTCTCCCCATTTAGCAACTTTATTGCGTGCACAAAGTTGTTGAAAGCCACACTCCTGTTAGGCAGATGACAAGTATCACGCTGGATGTTGACCCTGTGCTGGCGTTGTTGGGCTATACCGAGCAGGTACCTAGGACGTACCGTAAGTTCATCGCAATATCGTTCCTGCTGGCCAAACGTAGGGTGGCATGTAGATGGGGTAGGGGAAGAGCCCCGAAATTCAAGGAGTGGCTAGATGACTTACTTTATTGTCAGGGGCAATTAACAATCTATGCAGAAACACTTCCACATGCCTCTAGACCTAAGGACATATGGGGTCCTCTCCAAAGTTATCTTTTAATGCAGGGCGCAGATAGGTCAGATGCCTCCTTTTGGGGCAAGATACTCGATAGATACATGATCACTCCCTGCTCATGGCATCTGCGATCTTTACTTCACCATGTAGGGCGTGAGTGACGCTTCCCAATACACACAGGTGGGGGGCTACGATCACTTCTGTTACCACTGACGTTCTACCCCCTAAGACCTGAGAAACCAGGAACAAAAGTATAATATGCTGTTGATGGAATGTTAAAGCTGGTTATTTGGTGTATAGTGTGCTAATAGAATATATCATAATCACAGCATTTGATCTTACTAATGTGGTGCCATGTCATGGATTTCTTCATTGGCTATATTCAGGGTTGGGAATGCATACTCCTCTTTTTTTTTTTTTTTTTTTCTTATTCAGTGCTGTATTCAAAGTTAGATATGTGTGCTTTTCTCCTTCAGAACTCTCGATGCATGAAGGTTGCAAAGTTGTACAATGATTCTCAGAAGATGTAATGTATGATACATATGATGGAAATTGTTAAATAAAAAAATTTAAAAAAAAAGAGACACAATAAGGGCCCAATGTCTAACATCAAGATACATGTATGCCACTGACATTATTTTAGCACATTTTAGCATGTTGTAACCAAATCGGAAAGACAGCAAGACAACAAGAATAACCAAAGAGACACAATAGGGGCCTATGTCCAACATCAAGATACATGTATGCCACTAACAGTTGCCTTGTGGCTACACATGGCCATCCTATGTTGACAAACCATTGTGACATGCCGTCTACACTAATGCATCGGTATCATTATTGTATGTCAAATTGCTATCCAAAGGATTCTTCAAGGCTCAACAACCATATTGACATGCAGTATATTCGAAAGTACCGGCATCAGTATCATAAGTCAAAAGGCCATCTAAGAAGTTAAAGGGCTCCATGTATTAACATGTCAGGACCGAATGCAAGAATCAAATCAGGGAAGCAAATAACCAGATGTACACTGCTTCATCTTATGTGGAGGGTGAGCCTAGTGGCATCATGAAAAACAACTATTGGATTTGAATAGAAGAGTAAGTAGCGCAAAATTTAGAGACACAATAGGTTATCTTCCACCACTATTTCAAAATGATCATTCGATTTCAGCATACCTGCGTAATTTCGAAGCATGTTATACATTGATTCATACTCCATAGTACAGAAATAAGTCAACACGAAGCGTTGTTCACCCCAAGAAATAATGCAGCTCCCTATCAGTATTGTGACCCTTTATTGTTGCCCTCAAACGGCAAATCCATTTAGCCTCTTTTTGTCTGAGCAGTAGTTCTCTGTTGCCACCCCTTTTTCCTACAGGGACGTGGTCAATGCCATGGAACCAGAAAGTAGCATCATCAGGGTGTATAATTTTTTAGTCATGGGGTATCTGCTGTCCTTGTTTAGTATCGCCCTGCAGTGCTCCTGTATACGAAAGTTTAGGCAGCGTACTGTGTTGCCCACATATATCATTCCACTTTTGCATCCTAACACATTTTTCCCCACCCTAGTACAAACACATGCATTACAATGAATAATGAAAGCATTGCTAGAACCTATACTTAGGCTATATAGAATTTGTATATATGTATATATGTGTAATTTTATTTGTATATGTCCTCTGGTCTACTGAATGTTACTTATTGTATATAGCTGTATATATATGTCATGTGGGCTGTCCAGCGACTTGATTACGTCTAGTGTGACTTCTTAAATTAGAATTTTAGTATGCGTCAGTCTATTTATTACACAACACAATCACTAACACATTAGTATATCTCCTACCCGGAGATATCAACACAATACAAAAAAATACTTCAAAATAATCAGGTAAGTTGCACAAATATACATTGGTCTCCAGGGGGAGACCAAACCATGTATTAAAAAGGTGGAATGTGAACTGCAAAGGAGAACGGGACTTGGCCCAGAAGACTCAGAGGAGCTGAGGAAACAAGGAACCACCCAAGGTAAGTACAGTGGAACCCCACGGAGGCTGTGTGCAGAGTGGAAACACAGCTGCGTGCCCAATGGAAGTCAATGGAGAAATCGCGTATGCAATTTTAAAGAAGTAGGACCCTTCTCGGGGGACCCTGAAGAAACCCTTTGGAAGACAAAAGGTTGGAGAGCCACCCTACCCGGGGATGTCCCAGGAACCAGGTTACCTGCACCAGGGAAGCCCGGAACATAGGGGTGAAGTGAGGTCGGAACCTGCTGTAAACGACAATGGGAGACTTCGAAGATGCCTCTGGAGAAGAAAGTGGAGGAATCCAGTAGAATTCAAGGGTGGATTCTGGAAGTGAAGAAGGATTAGTTACTTACCTGTAATCCTAGTTCTCATCCAGGGGTATACTCATCATAGTCATAATCTATGAATAATCCCCGCCCACGTGCGGGATCCCGGAGTATATAGAAATATATATATATATATATATAAATATATATATACACATATGTGAAACATATAAATGCAGCCTAAAAAGTTTCCAACATGGCAGAACTGCCGAAATTACATAGGTTTGCATTGTAAAACAAATACTCTCCTAACCCATAAGGAAAAGAGTACATTCACAGCATAATTGTGATATACCAATGCTTTATTGCCACAAGGAAAAACTTGTAATTGCAGGCATTCGCCTGTAGGCTGCATTGCAGAGTAATAATGAAACAAGACAAAAAGAAAAACTGGCACCTTGCCTTTAAGGCTTCCAAGGGTTAGGGTACCGTGCCTTTAAGGCCTGCCAGAGACCCTCTGCTCCCATCATGCACCACAGGTGACAGTTAGGTCAGTTCTTTTGACGGTGTATAATGTAGAGACACCTGAGTAGAGGATGCAATAACATAGAAGAACTCCAGTGATGCTCGTCCGGGGAGGAGGGAGGGTCGCTTATGACTATGATGAGTATACCCCTGGATGAGAACTAGGATTACAGGTAAGTAACTAATCCTTCTCATCCAGGGGATACTCATCAATAGTCATAATCTATGAATAGAGTAGCAAGCCCATACCCAGTACCTTGCGGACGAGCAACGGAGTATACAGAACATTACATTCAAATTGCAATCATGCAAACAAATTCCTCAAAGAGGCCTGCCCCACCTGGGCATCGGCCTGTGCATCAGAATCTAGACAGTAATGACGTGTGAAGGTATGAACCGACCGCCATGTGGCGGCCTTACAGATTTCAGACATTGGCACATTGCGAAGGAGAGCTGTGGTAGAGGCTTTCCCTCTGGTAGAGTGCGCTTTAGGTTTGCCTGGTAAGGTCTTGTTAGCTAACTGGTAGGATAAAGCTATACAAGAGACAATCCATCGAGAGATGGATCTTTTAGATGCAGCTAGACCGGTGTTAGTAGAACCGTAGTTAATAAAAAGCCGGTCAGACTTCCTAAGTGTGTGAGTTTTATCAAGGTAAAACTTCAGCACTCTCCGGAGATCTAAAGAGTGTAATGATCTCTCGGGGGAGTTGAAGGTTTAGGAAAGAAGGTGGGCAGCGTAATAACCTGATTGATGTGAAAATCCGAGACCACCTTCGGGAGGAAGCTCGGATGTGTACGTAGCACCACCCTATTGGCATGAAAAACAGTATAAGGTGCCTTACAGCACAGGGCCTGAATCTCACTCACCCTGCGTGCAGAAGTGATGGCTACCAAAAAAGCAGCCTTCCAGGTCAAATGCTGCAACGATGCCTTATGAATAGGCTCGAAAGGAGCACCCATAAGTTTCGTAAGCACAATGTTAAGTTCCCAGGGAGGAGAGGGAGATCTCACTGGGGGTAAACCTTCCTGAGACCCTCTAGAAAATCCTTTACCACTGGCATCTGAAAGAATGAACCCTGGGTTGGGGACTTCCTGTAAGCTGTTATAGCAGCTAGGTGAACCCTGATGGAGGGATATTGTAGGCCTGACTTTGCCAAGTATAACAAGTAGGGAAGAATCACTTGTTCCTGACCTTTAGTCGGATCAAACTGGTTGTCCTTGCACCACAGGTAGAATCTCTTCCACTTGAAAGCATAAGATTTCCTAGTGGAGGGTCTCTTTGCTTCCTTGAGAATAGACATACAATCAGCAGGAAGGTCTAAATGTCCATACTGTATGACTTCAGGAGCCATGCAGTCAAACGCAGAGACGAGAGGTTGGGATAAAATACTCTCCCTCGTTCTTGGTCAACAGGTCCGGTTGACAGGGAAGCCTCCGGTGTGGGACTTCGGACAGCTGCAGGAGATCCGGATACCACCACTGGCGCGGCCACTCTGGTGCTATCAGGATCATTCTGGCATTGGTCCTGTAAAACTTCTGTATGACCGCAGGGATCAGAGGGAGAGGTGGAAAAGCGTACAGCAATGTCTGCGACCATCCTATCAAAAGTGCATTCCCCCGTGATCCTTGTTGTGGGAATCTGGACGCGAAGACGGGGCATTTTGTATTTGCCGCGTCTGCGAACAGGTCGATGTCTGGCACTCCCCATTGCCGAAAAATGTCCTGAGCGACTTCTTCGTTTAACACCCAGTCGTGTGCTTCTACGAAGTCTCTGCTGAGAACATCTGCCTGCACGTTCAAGGTTCCTGGAAGGTGAACGGCTACGATCGTGAGACTCCTCGCCAGAAGCCACTTCCATATGGTCTGTGACTCCAGAGACAGGACCCGTGACCTGGTGCCTCCCTGCTTGTTCAGATAGTACATTGTTGTTGTGTTGTCTGTCTGAATCTGAATGGAGCTGGACTGTAGGGACGGGTACAGCGACTTGAGAGCCAGATGGACTGCCCTTAGCTCCAAAAAATTGATGTGATAACTTTTCTCTGTCTCGGACCAGAGACCTTGTACCTGAAGCTGGCCCATGTGCGCTCCCCAACCCTGCAGTGAGGCATCTGTAACTACAGTCTGTGACGGAGGTACTTGGTGAAAGGGGACCCCTTGCAGAAGGTGAGAACGTTTCATCCACCATTTGATGGAGTCCCTGGCCGCCTGAGGAAGAGAGACACGATCTTCCCAACGGCCTGAGTGCTGAGTCCATTGATCTTCGAGGGACTGCTGTAGAGGCCGCATGTAAAGCCTGGCATTTGGCACAATGAAGATGCATGAGGCCATCGATCCCAGCAGTGATGACACCTGCCTTGCTGTAGGATGTATAGTGCTGAGAAGTGCGCGGCACTTGATCAACATTGAGGACAACCTCTCCTCCGAAGGACACACGCTTGCCGTTGCGGTGTCTAGGGATGCGCCCAGATAATGTATTTTCTGCGTGGGGTTGAGAACTGACTTCTTGTAGTTGACTTGCAACCCCAGTGAGTGAAGCAGGTTGAGACAGCAAGTGAGATGGCTCTGGAGTAGAGAAGGTGTTGAACTCTTCAGGAGCCAGTCGTCTAGGTAGGGGTAGACGAAGATTTTCCTCTTGCGGAGGAAAGCGGCTACCACCGCCATGCACTTGGAGAACGTCCGGGGAGCGGATTTGAGACCGAATGGAAGTACTCGGTACTGATAGTGCTGATGAGACACCTGGAACCTGAGGAACTTGCGATGTTTCACTGAAACAGGAATGTGAAAGTAGGCGTCCTGCAGGTCGATGGCACACATCCAGTCTCCCAGATGAAGATGTGGGAAAATCTGGTGTAGGGCTAGCATCCGAAATCTTTCTTTTCTTATAAACCTGTTCAGCAGGCGCAGGTCGAGGATGGGCCTGTACTCTTTGGCTACTCCTCGTTTTTGGACCAGAAAGTACCGTGAGTATACCCCTTGATTTTGCTGGTGAGGTGGGACCTCTTCTATAGCCTTTTTGGAGAGGAGGGTACACACTTCGCCCTGTAACAATACATTGTGTTGAGGAAGGCACGTCAAATGAGGGGCAACTTGCGGAGGAGGGGTCTTGAACCTCAGCAAGTAGCCATGCTGTACAATATTTAGCACCCATCTGTCTTTTGTTATTGTTTCCCACTCTTCCAGGTGAAAACGATACTCCCTCCTACCGGAGTGGCAAACGGGTGCGGAGGAAGCAATGTCTCACTGTTTAGGAGGCTGCTTGGAGGAGGACTGCTGTTGCTTATTGTTCCCTCTGCCCCTGCCAGGACGCTTGTTCTGGTATTGGAACTTTTGTTGGTTTTGGGAGGACCATTGAGGGGTTTGAACCCTCTGTTGGAAGGGCCGCTTGTCGTTCTGACGGAAGCGTTTTCGAAACTCCTTCCGCTTCTCCAGTCCAACTGCTTTGACTGTGTCTAGCTCGGCCTTCATCTTTGTCATCTCCTCATCAGCATGAGAACCGAATAAGGAGGAGCCGTTGAAAGGAAGGTTTAGGATCTTCTTCTGGGCGTCCGGTTTTAGACCTGTGAGGCGCAACCACGCTGAGCGCCGTGAACAGATGCCCTGTGAGTAGCCGTGTGCGGCGAGATCTGAGCGTCAGCCGCCGCGCTGATGATTTGATTGGCTACTAAGCCGCCCTCTTGCAAGATTTCATGAAAGTCTTGTCTATCTTCTTTGGGAAGCTTGTCGGTAAACCTAGACAAGGAGTCCCAAAGAGACCTATCATAGCGCCCAAGAAGGGCTGAAGCACTTGCAATCTTCATCGATGATGCCGAAGTATTGCACATCTTCCTGCCATAAGAGTCCATTTGTTTACTGTCCTTTTCTGGAGGAACAGAAGCGGATGAGGCTGCGGAGTGCGCTTTCCTGGCGGCTGCCACAATGATTGAATCCGCCGGAGGATCAGACCTAAGGAACAAGGGATCCTGGTCTGGAGCTTTGTATTTTTTGCAATCCTCGACGGAACTGATCCCACTGTGGCTGGAGTAAGGAACGTGGTCATGGCTGGTTCTAAAAACCTGGCACCAGAGGTAGCAGCGGTCTGGGAGCTGTACGATGGTGCAATGTCTCGAAAATGACCGATGTAGGGATCACAGGAGTACATAAACTGATGTTTAGTTTATTAGCTCCTCTGCCCAGTACGTCAGAGAAAGTCCCAATGTCATCAATAGGAGACACCCTTGAAGGTGGTGTAGATGAGAAAGTTGGCGAGTAGTGCCGAATGGAAGACGAAGAACAGGTAGAAGATGCTCTGCGCCTCCTCTTATGTGGATGATCGTGCGAGCTGTGACGACCTCCTGACCGAGATCGGCGTGTAGAAGGCGACCTTGGTCTTCTGGAAGGCGACTTAGAAAGTTTCGTTGCGTAGTCGTCCGAGCCCGGACCTCTGCGGGCACCTGTTCCGACCCCCTGCAGCCAGCGAGGGGACAGGCCGCAAAGATTCTTTTCAGCAACTGTAGGAGATTTCTCTGGTGAAATCTGTACAATATTCAGCCCTGGAGATGACTGCCTTGACGTCGAACAGGATGTCGACAAGGTCTGCGTCACCCTCGTCGTCGATCTGCGCTCTGATCTTGATCTCGACGTCGACCGCCCACGGCGATGGGGGGACTTTGACGTCGACTGTCGGCGTCGACGGGGAGACTTCGACGTCGCCCTTGACGCTGCCGCCGATCTCCTCGACGGCGAATGATCAGTAACAGGTCTCGACGTCGACCGCCCACGTCGATGGGGGGCCCTGATGTAGCCTGGACGGCGCCGATGGGGGATCTCGACGTCGACCTCCTCGATGTCATCGACCTCCTCGACGTCGAATGATGGGACCTCGACGATGCTCTCGACGTCGGTACGTCCCCTCGCGTCATGGCCTTCGACGGTGACTCTCTCAACGTCGACCCCCTTGAGGGTGGCGGAGAATGCCTCGACGTCGGTATGTCCCCTCGCGTCATGGCCTTCGCCGGCGAGTCTCTCAACGCCGATCCCCTCGAGGTTGGCGGAGTGTGCCTCGACGTCGACGGAAGCCTCGACGTCGACGGAGTTTTGGACAGTCTCTCAGTACCCACAGCCTTCGAGCCTGAAGTGCTGAGCGCCGACTTACTTGGCTTGTCCCTTGACGTTGAAGAATGTCTCGGCCTCTTCGACGGCGATCTCGACGTCGACGGCGAACATTCAGGCACCTGCTTCTTCCTGGACTCAGGAGAGGTGGAGCGATGCCGTTTTCGGTGTTTACTTGAAGAGGGAGCTCTATCTCTATCCCTCTCCAGTAGGGCATGAAGCTTGATGCGTTCTCTGTCGCGCTGGGTCCTCTTCGAAAACTTCTGGCAATGATAACACTGGTCAGGATTGTGTGACGATGGAAGGCACACAATACACACCGAGTGTGGATCTGACAGTGCCATCTTCTTGCCACAGGAAGGACATTTCCGAAATAAAGCAGGCATTCTGACTGGAAAGATTTTTGGAACAAAAAAAAAAAATGCCAAAAGCCAGCCGAATATACCTCTAGGTATCAGAAACTGTCAAAATTCCAAGGTTTAATATCAAAAAATTATCTTTCAGTCAAAAACTGAAGAGCAAAAACTCCAGGATCCTCACAGAAGGAGCCGGAAAAAGAACTGGCCTAACTGTCACCTGTGGTGCATGATGGGAGCAGAGGGTCTCTGGCAGGCCTTAAAGGCACGGTACCCTAACCCTTGGAAGCCTTAAAGGCAAGGTGCCAGTTTTTCTTTTGTCTTGTTTCATTATTACTCTGCAATGCAGCCTACAGGCGAATGCCTGCAATTACAAGTTTTTCCTTGTGGCAATAAAGCATTGGTATATCACAATTATGCTGTGAATGTACTCTTTTCCTTATGGGTTAGGAGAGTATTTGTTTTACAATGCAAACCTATGTAATTTCGGCAGTTCTGCCATGTTGGAAACTTTTAGGCTGCATTTATATGTTTCACATATGTGTATATATATATTTATATATATATATATATATATATATTTCTATATACTCCGGGATCCCGCACGTGGGCGGGGATTATTCATAGATTATGACTATTGATGAGTATCCCCTGGATGAGAACCTGCAAGCAGCGGGGACAGAGTCTATGCCACTCGGAGGTGACCACGAGGCACGGAAACACAATGCCCACCGATGTTGAGAGGTTCAGAAGGGACGGTGACCTCAGCATCTGTGTGGACCAGGCGATGCTGAGGAAGACTAGGAGCCGTGCACAAGCTGTCCCATGTCTGATGTTGACGTCTAGGTGGTCGGTGTCCGGTGGGAGCACCAACAAGCCTTGGTAGCCACAACTGGCATGGAAAGCAAAGAGATGCTGTTGTTGGGACCAGCAAGGTACAGAGGACTTACCAGAAGCAGGGGAGTCAGAGCAGGCCCACAGCAAGCAAGGGAGCCCACTGAAGTAAAGGAAGCTCCTCGAGAGGACCCACAGACCGAAGGCACAGGAGCAGCAAGAGGACCTCAGACAGCTCACCATAGACGGAGGCTCACGGTACAGATGATGCAGTGAGGACGCTGACCTTTAGAATATGAGTTGCTGGAATCTGGATCTTCTTGAAGCCTGAAGATCTCTGGAGTGCAGAGCCAACAAGCCTTGGCAATGACAAGTCGATGCGGTGCACAGAGGTTTGGTTCCAGCGGCCCGACGAAGGATACTGTCCTCAAAATGGCCGAGAAGACCGGTCACGCCTCTAGGGAGCTGCAGAGCCAGCACCTGAGTTGCTGGGTCTCGAGAAGGTCGTGGGACGTCAGGAGCAGCAGACCGGGCAGCTTCATTGCGGTGCCTGCAGATGCAGGGGAGTGACTCCTTTACTCCAAGGGAGATAACTTCAGATGTCCTTGATGCCCACAGGCCTTCTGGAGAACCTAAATGAAGCACAGACACAGTTGATACAGACTTTTAGAAAAGCGAGACCAGGAGCAGGCGGAGTCTTCCTTGATGCAGTCTCGGTTCCAGTCGGACTCCAACGAATTCCAAGTGTCCAGACGGTCGAAGAGTGTCTAGGTTCCAGAGGTGAGTCTTGTTCCACGACGAACCTGAGGACCCGCCCACAGGGGAGTCCTTAAGTACCCTAGGGAAAGGGCTGGAACGACTCGGGGTGCCTCCCAGAGGAGGGGCTGGACAGAGGGGAGGATACTCCCCTGTCGTTTGTCCAGTTTTGCACCAGAGCAGGAACCAAGGGTTCCTGAACTGGCTCAAACCACAGTATGCAAGGAGGGTACCAAATGTGCCCTTCAAAGTAGTCTGGTGGCGCTGGCCAGCGCCCCCCACCCCAGTCCAATACGCTAAGTCCTGTCTGGGAGTTGGTCGCACCTCCCTGTGACAGGAAACCTATTGCTCTACCTCCCCCTGCTCGAGCTCAGCTCAGCAGCATGAGGGTAGAATCATGTCAGTGGTCGGCAGCAGCATTAGCTTGCTGGCAGACCCTGAAAGGATGTTACCGGGAGAACTGGGGGGTCCCCAAGTGGCCCCCTGTACATGGGATCATACTTCCAGCACACAAATTGGTGTTGGAATATGATTCCAACAAGTTTGATAACAAACATGACCAGGTTAGGTGCAGCCATTATATATTTAGACATCTTGTAATGACTGATGTCCACTATATATCTTAAAATGGCTGACCGCACTTATAAAGCCTGGATAATCGACTCCAAGGTTTGTAGGGGTGCCCTGCCCAAGCAGGGGCCCCCTCACCCTTGTAAGCAAGCACCCTGCCCTCGGGACTGAACAGTCTGCCATAGGGGTGACCTATAGGTTTTAAGTACAATGACCTCAGAAATAAGGAAACCTATATTTGTTGTGAGAGGTGCAAGCACCAGCTCACACAGGCTGCAATGACAGGCCTGTAGTCACAGTATAAGTGGACTCCCATGGGTGGCACATTACATGCTGCAGTCCATGGGAGACCCCTGGTGTACCTATTCCCTTACCTCAGTACCACATACTAGGGACTTAAAAGGGCACACCAATAGCCAATTGTGGAGGTACCAAAGTACTTACCAGAACCAATTTAGGTGATAGAGTACAGATGCTGGGGTCCTGATTAGCAGGAACCCTGCAAACTAGATCAAAACATACTGACACCAGGCAAAAAGTGGGGGTAACCATGCTACAGGGAGCCTACCTTCCTACAAGTCCACATCACTTTCCAAAACTGTACGACACACCACTACACTGTACTGTACAACACGGTACTCCAATTTATGATACTCAACTGTATACTACACCACTCCATTCTACTGCACTCCATTTCACTACAGTCTACAACACACCACTCCACTCTATGACACTTCACTCCACTCCACTCTGCACTACCCCACTCCAGTGTACTCCACTCCACTATACTCCACTCTACCACACTTTATCCCACTCTACGCCACTGTACCATACTCCACTTTACGCGGCTCCACTGTCTAACACTCTACTCCACTGTATGGAACTCCACTATACAACACTGTACTACACTCTACTTCACTCTACGCCCATCCACTCTACGTCACTGCACTACGCTGTATGACACTGCAGGACAAACTTCTCAACTTCTCTCTACAAGACTCCACTCCATTACACTCTACAATACTCTCCTCCACTTTACTCTACGACACTCCACTTGACAATACTCCACTCTACAACACAATACTTCACTCTACTCCATTCTAAAAAACTCTACTCCGCTCTATGACAGTCTGCGATACCCTACTATACTGTTCGACACGCCAGTTCAATGAACAACTTGCTGCTCCAATCTACGATACTTGACTCCACTATATGAGACACCATGCCACTACATCATATAACACTTTACTACACTGTACGATGCTCCACTACAATACACCCTACTCCACTATATTCCAATGTACAATACTCCACTCTGAGACAGTAAACTTTACAACACTCTTTTTTTAACACATATTTTATTTGTTTCAAACATGTAATTACACAATCATGGCATATCAGCGACATGGAATACGACCAGAGTGTATATCATTACCGTAACATCAGCAGTGCAATATGAGGAATATACTGATCAGCAATTGACATTAATCATTCCAAGTATAGGATAAGCATACTAAACAATCCAACAGTCCCTCCCCCTCCCAAGCTGGTTGACTAGAAAAGACCACCCCCACCCACCCTAGACTCCATACTACTATAGCTGTACAATCACATAGCCACCGAGAGACCAAGCGGTGCAACCCTATGGTGAAGTCTTGAATACACACTATTTATATACAAGTAGAGGGCCTCAATGGGGCCTGTCATTTAGTCATTATATACACAAGTATAATATTGCTCATATTAGGCACATGCAATGATTCAGCCCAGTGAAGGCTCAGGAGCCACAAACTGTTCCACCATCATATCCCACTCCATGGCTATTGGGTTCTTCCTGAGGCCTCTGTTTTCTTCCCTACGTAATGCCATACTTTCGGCCCTCCCCCAGCGTACTACTTCGGTATGCCATGTTATTACTGACGGAGGCTGCGGGGATTTCCATCTCATAGTGATAGATCGTTTTGCCAGAATAAGTAATAAGTTGGCAAATCGGTGTTGTGTTCCCTGTGCTTTGCGTTTTTTACAAAGCCCCAACATACCAAATTCCACTCCATTTTGCCCTACTCCTGGTGTTACCTCAGCAAGGAGTTTATATACCACCTCCCAAAAGGGTGCCAGTTTTGGGCAAGACCAGATCATATGTAGCAGCCCTGCCAGTTGGGTATGGCACCTGGGACATGCATCTGTAATATCCAGGAACATTTTACTCAGCCTATGTGGGGTCAAGTAAGCTCTATGTACCAACATACATTGAATTAACTTAAACCTAGGGTTGCGTGACACTTTCTTTGAATACTCCAGTGTTTTCTCCCAGTCCTTGTCCATTAATTCATGACCTAGATCTGCAGACTATTTATCCCGGAGCTCCTGGAGAGGGACTGATGCATGCGTTCGGATGCTTCTATACAGCCATCTAGTCAAGTGTCCCCCGTTCCCCAGAAGATATGTCATGTGTACTAGTGCATGTGTTTGGGGATCAGCACCATCCGGCGCCCAGATGCTTCTGATGTATCTACATATCTTAGCGTGCAATATATAAAGCGAGTTGGGGACTCCTTGCTCTCTAACAAATGCATTATGATCCAGGAGCATGTTGTCGGCAAATAGCATACCTACAGTGGTTACACCTTCCTCAGTCCATTGAGACAATTGCCTAGCCGAGATTATACCAGTAGGTGTGGGGAGCCCCATCAGAGGGATATTAGGGGCGTACAGGTTGAGCTCCTTGGTGTATTGAATGGCTTTCTTCCAATACGCCATGGCCACCTTTAGTAATGGGGGTGCGGAACGGGGAGGCCCTCGCTTGGGGAGCAATAGCGTATGCAGTGCTCCCTTCTCTCATGCTGTCTGTGTCATGCCTATTTCCTGTAAGTGGCGGCCGGCAGTCCAATAGGACAGCCACTGCAGCTGACTGGCATAGCAATATGCCTGGAAGTCCGGGACTCCCAAACCTCCCTGGGTAGTACTAAGCTGCAGCTTAGCAAGCCCTACTCTCCTTCGTCCCTTACCCCAGATCAGTTCAGTGAGTAATGTGTTAAGTGTTTTGAATATGTGAGCCGGGATTATTACTGGTATATTAGCGAAAAAGTATAGCAGCCTGGGTAGCATGACCATTTTAGATATGGCCACTCTCCCTGCCACAGAGATTGGCAGCGAAATCCAAAAGGAGATTTGTGATTTAAGTGATTTTATTGCACGGTTCAGGTTACCGTCCAGCAAGTCCTGCGGCTGCCTATAAATCCGGATACCCAGATATTTAAATGTAACAGGATCCATAGAAAATGACCAGTGACCAAATCCAACCGGGTCTGCAGAACCGGAGTCATGAAAGAAATAAGCTGTTGATTTGGATTCATTAATAGCAAGGCCAGACAATATTTGAAATTGCTTGAATATCTCAGGGAGCGGATCATGGGGTCCGCGTAGATCATTGAGGTACAAAAGGATGTCGTCAGCATAGGCTGAGAGGATATGAGTGTCGATCCCCAATCTGATACCCCTATCACTTCCCGCCGTTCTCCACCTTTATGGCAAGCGGTTCCAGCGCCAAGACAAAAAGCAGGGGTGATAGAGGGCAGCCCTGCCGTGTGCCTCTGGCCACTGCATACGGCCGAGATATATGCGCCCCAGTCCTGGCCTGAGCTGTCGGATTCGTGTACAGGAGCTGCACCTATTGAATGTAGCCCTGGGGAATGCCGAATAGGGAGAGAGCTTGTAGCATATAGTCCCAGTTAAGTGTATCAAATGCCTGTTTCAGGTCTAAGGAGATGCAACCAGCCGATGCATTTCCAGTAGGCGTCGAGGAAATTATGTGGTGTAGGCGTCTAATATTGAGGGAGGTGCTCCTGCCTGGCACAAATCCGCACTGATCTATATGTATTAAGCGTGGCAGGTATTGTTGTAACCTACGAGCCAATACTTTACTAAGGATTTTATAATCCGTATTTAGTAAGGAAAGGGGCCGGTAACCTGCCATATCTTTCGGGTCTCTACCAGGTTTCTGCAGGGATGTCACCAAGGCTTGACTCGTGGTAAGAGGTAATGCTCCAGTTTCCAGAGCTGTGTGATATAACCGTTCGAGGTGAGGGGCTAGTTGGGTCGAGAAGGTCTCATAAAATTCCACAGGTAGACCATCCAGACCTCGGGTTTTGTTGCGGGTTAGGTCCTTTATTGCGGAACGTATTTCAGCCTTTGAGATTGGGGCAGCTAAGTCGTCTATCTGCGCCTTGGTGAGCTGTGGGAACTCTAGGCCTTCTAGGAAACGATTTAGTTCCTCCATTGATAGCGCCAGCGGGGCCTCATATAGTAATTCGTAATATATTTGAAACGCCATGTTAATGTCAAGTTGCGTGGTTGCTGTGCTTCCTTCTGCTGTAGTGATCTTGATTATAGGGATAACGCTAGGGGCATCACGTATTATTCTAGCTAGCAATGCACCAGCCCTGTCCACCTCAGCCTGTTGACGTTGCGTGTATGTGCGGTAGTCTATTGTCCGTAACTGTTCCAGCAGCTCTGGGTGTTTGATATGCGCTTCCTGCAAAGCCTCTTTATGCGTGTCATCTAGATCTGCGGCAGATTCCAGAGTGCCTAGCCTGTCTTCTAAGTCTCTCAGTTCCCCGTCCACCATAGCTCGTGCCCCTACTTTAGTGCCGATGGCCACCCCACGGATAACCGTCTTAAACGCCTCCCACTCCAACTGTCTTGTACTGGCAGTGTTGGCGTTTTCTGTGAAAAATTGCGTTATCGCTGTCGAGAGAGTGTCACGGTATACAGGGTCCTCCAGTGAGTTTGGTTGCAATCGCCACGTTGGGACCGGCGTGGGAATCCTGCCCCATTCTAGTGTCATTTCTAGTGGATTGTGGTCTGAGAGGGTCTTCCCAAGGTATGTTGCAAGGGAGATACTACCTAGCACTGAAACAGAACAGAACACTCTGTCTATACGTGTGTGTAACAAATGTGTGGGGGAGTAATATGAATATTCTCTACTTAGTGGGTTATGTATCCGCCATGCATCTCCGAGTAACCATCCCTTCGCCCAGCTCGACAATGCCTCAGCCTGCTTCCGACCAACTGCGTCCACTAGAGGCGGGTGAGAACGATCAAGATCTACACTCAGCGTGGCATTAAAATCTCCCCCGATAACCCAGGGATGCCCCCTCCCAGTGTTGGGGGAATATACACTGCCCAAAATAAGTGGCTCTCTGTCCAACGTATCACGGAGGAGCACATATCTACCATGCACATCTATCCTCTGCTCTAATACTATAAATGGAGTTCCGCTTCTAATCCAAATAGCAGCACCCCCGGCAAAGACCGAATAAAATGTACCAAACAGCTGTCCGCGCCATTTTTTCCGGAGTTTGAGTGCCTCCGAGTGTGTCAAGTATGTTTCCTGCAGGAAAACAATCTGTGCTTTCCTTCTGTTGAGTTGCGCATAAAGTCTGTGCCTTTTGTGGACAGACCCCATCCCCCTAACATTCCAGGTTAATATCTTGTATTTCCCGGACGTAACCATTTTCCGAGGTGTGTTGTTGTACCCTGCCTGCTCCGGCACAGGCTCGGTGGCAAGTGACCCAAAGACAGGAAACGAGTCTAATCGATCAAATACCCACCCTCAATACTAGGTTCCCCTTTATAACAACAGAGGACCAAACCATGGTTATTAAGAAAACCATTAAAACTTCCATAACAAGCAAGAATGCAGTTGCACTGGGGGGGAAGGTAACCAACACCGAATTTAGATCTAGGGGCGGCTCAGTCTGGGACGGTCCCTCATCCGGCCCGGCCCTAGCCCTATGTTTCTTGCATATACAAAGCCATGAGAACATACATATTAGAAGGTGAAGAGAACTACCCAGTGAGTATGACGCCCCATATAGAGGCCCCAAAAAGGGGCAGTCTTCTGCCTCAGCCCATATAATCGTTCACCATTTGCGGGGTGATAGAAGGGAAGAGAGTCAAACTGTTCTCAGAGTCTGAGTGTATAGTATTATCTTCGGAGCAGTCTTGTGAGTCCACCGTCAAATGCGCGTCACGCTCGTCCAGTGCCACCACTGCCTGAAGTGCAGATTTCTTACAGGATTTGTTCCGGAGATGGACTTACAGCGGCCTCAGTTCTAGGTACTCTGTTCCGGTCCTGTTTACCGCCCCTACTCTCTGGTGCGCAGGGGGCTTCGATTTGGAAGTTTGGTGCGAGTGTTGGATGGAGCCCGATGACAGCGTCACTTCAACCCATTCTTCTGCATCAGCCGGACAGTCAAAGAAGTGAGATTTCTGATCATGGATTACTTTCAGCCTGGCCGGAAAAAGGAGCGCATATTTAAGGTTGTGTTTCCGAAGCTGTAGTTTAACTTCTTGGAACGATGCTCTGCGCTTTTGCACCGCCAGGGTAAAATCAGGATACAGAGACACTGTCTGATTTTCGTACTGAATTATGCCTTTGTCGCGGGCTGCCCGGAGCAAAGTGTCCCGGTCCTTGAAGTTGAAAATTCGTGCTATGAATGGCCTTGGCCGGGCGCCAGGGGGTGGTGGGCGTGCCGGGATCCGGTGTGCCCGCTCCACACTGTAAAGTTCTGAAAGGCCTTCTGGGGCAACCACTTCCCGCAGCCACTGTTCTATGAATTGGGTAGGATTGGACCCCTCGCTCCGCTCTGGCAGCCCCACAATACGAATATTGTTGCGGCAGGCACTCCCCATGGCATCGTCCACCCTGTCTTGAAGCTCTGTTAGTTGTCGCTGTAAACGTTCTATGTGATCTGAGTGTGTTTTGTGCTGAGGGAGTATTTCATCCAGGTGCAGTTTATTTGTACGGACCGTGTCCGCCAGTTTACTATGGTCGGCTTTTAGTAGTGTGAGGTTCGTGGCCAGCGTGCTGACTTGCCTTTCTATCGCCTTCCTGGAGTCTCGCACCTCTTGCAAAATCAAGTCTAACTTATCAGCTTGTCCTGCCACGTTAGTCGGGGGTATATAGTCTTGATCAAAGGAGCTGGTTGCACTCTCCAGGTCAGTATGTTCGGATTTGCAGCCGGAGGCTCTTGTGTTTTCCCCCTAGTGCGCCCCATCTTGCGCCTTTGGCGACACAAAGTGTAGGGCAAGGAATATCGGTAGGTATGTCCTCCACACAGGCTATGCTGTATGACCTAGGTGAGTATTGGTATGATATTGTTGGAATATCGTCAGTGCTGGCTACATTCGTGGTTTTGCGCTAGCCACTGGGTATACAGCACTGTGGCCAGTTGCATGAAGGGTGGACGTGCAAAGAAAAGTCCCAGGCTACTCAGCAGATGGGAGAGGAGGGGAGGGACCGGCAAGGCCCAGGTGGACGCAGTACTCACTGTTTGCCACTTCGTTGTTTCTGCGATGGAACAAGCAGGTAACACCACCTTGGTGTGCCCGGTGACGACCCTCAGAGGGCGACGCGTTTCCATAGCAGGCCGCTGAGTCGGGACCTGAGTTGTACAGCTCCGTGCAGTGGATCCGGTCAGCTATGCAGGTGTCGCGTGGGCCTGGCCAACACCTCTAGCCATCAGATTTCGCCAGTTCTGCGCTCTGGATACTCATCAACAGTGGGTGAGCGGCAGGAGTTCCAGCGGGCCTCGGGGGGGGCTTGTATGGTACAGGGCAACCCTTGTGACACTCCAAGGGGGATGGCAGGGAGTATACCAGAGTATGCAGGAGCAGGCCTCAACCACAGTAGCAAGCAGCTGCAACGTCACACCGGGGTCGTGCTACTTATTTAAATTGGCACCCCCTTCTTCTCAGTAGTACCCCTTGGTACTGGGCCCAGACCCCCACAATCCGGGGACTCTGCTCTGCTCAAGACGCAGGATCGGGCGTTCCGCGGGCCGAGATGTACTACCTCGTCACAGAGGCCCACTCCACGGCGGCTCTTGCCCGTTTTATACACAATAGTAGATCGTGCTCATTGCCGTTCCCAGGAAAGGCAGGCACAACCCATAGGGCGCCGGTCCAACACACAGGTTCCGCCGTGCGCGGGTGAGATCGGGCGGTTCCCCTCCGTAGCGCCGCAATCAGGTCAATGGCGTCCGCACACCTCCGGCGCCAATCTGGGACATTGGGTACTCAGTCTCGAGGCATGGACGAACGCGTACACACACCAGCAGACCGCTCTCATAGGATACCCCGGAGGAACAGGCTCACCTCACAGGTCGCAAGTACAGCACACTGCTCTGTCTGCGCACGGGCGATCCCCCTCCGTACCTCAGCAGCGCCAGAAATGGTGTCCCTGCTCTTCCAGCATTGGTTTGGGCCCCGGGGGGTACTTCGCTTTACCCGGCAGCAGGCATCGGCGCCGTCTGGGTCCGCCTCTGGCCGATACTCCGCTGTGCTATCAGGAGCCAATCTAGGAAGATGAACGTTGGGAACGCGTTCTTCTCTCTGCTGGACATGCAGAGGCAGCTGGACGCCAAAAATCCCCAGAAATCATCCGACGAACACTGAACCAGAGACACCAGTGGTCATCCGATAATCTCAAGGGAAGGGGGTTTGGAAACAAACAATAAACTAAAATAATTAGTTAAAACAAAAAGCTAAATAAAGAAAGAAACTGGAGCGCGTTCGTGCCGGTGGCGAAGCAAACTCTGGGTCACAGAACAATCTGGGACATCTGTCCTAAAGCTAGGAATGAGTATGGAGACCAGCTCCTGCAGCAGTAGTAAAAGACATCAATAAGAACACAAATAATCAATGACATATATCATGCATAAGCTTCTGCATTGGGTCATGATAAAAGAGGTCTTTTATAATGATTAGAATAAATCAGAACTGTACTCACACCATATGGCGCCAAAGATAAATACACACTCACACAATATTGCGCCAAAGATAAATCCACACTCACACAATATTGTGCCAACGAAGATTACACATAAGCACACCATACATTCTTATTTCAATGAGATAAGACATAATCTGTATCCTTCAGCTGAAGTATGTCCAAGGCTTGAGAGCGTTACCAAGACCTTCTTTCAGCGAGAAAAAACAGAGACGTAACAGGATAACAATAAACACTGCAATAATAATATACACTTCTATCAACAAGGACTATGCACGAATTACATAAATGATATGAGGAGGAAATGACCAAAATCCAGGCAATTAGCGTAAAGTAAGCTGAGTGGGAACAAGAGGGAACTGTGATATAGGAAACGAAGTCAGGAAGTCTCTGACTGCAAAGAGTTTCGAGCGCAGTTACCCAAGATCTCCCGATAACCAGAAATGAGCCGAGAGTCAAAACAATGGAATTCCACTGAGCACAAGAGTTAAATGTAGCCCAAAAGGATTTAGACTTATCTGCGAGTAGCAGCAGCAAGGATGGAACAGGACTCGTCCAACCAGCACCTGCAGAGAAGAGCCGTCACGCTGCAGGATCTTCAACAGGAAACTCAATGCGAAGCACTGAAGATGAGCCTGGGTGAAGAGTTAAATACCTTTTGCCAGGCTGATGAGTCATGGAGTTTGCTGAGTCATGGAGGCTTGTTGAGTCACGGAGGCTGCTGAGTCACGGAGGTTGCTGAGTCACGGAGGTTGCTGAGTCACGGAGGCTGCTGAGTCATGGAGGCTTGTTGAGTAATGGAGACTGCTGAGTCATGGAGGCTGCTGAGTCATGGGGGCTGCTGAGTCACGGAGGCTTGTTGAGTCACGGAGGCTGCTGAGGCATGGAGGTTGCTGATTCGAGCTCTGGCGTGGCCTGGAAACAAAGATAAGGAAAACGCCACCACATACCGGAGCAGAGAATTAAAGAAATACAAGTCAGCTTTTCTTCCTCAGGGAACACGGGGAGTAAAAGAGGGGGCGAGCCGAGGGCGAGAGGCATGTGTTGAGAACCTGCTAGGATCCCCCACCCGACAGGCAGTCTTCCTAGGTAGGATGTAAGTGAGTGAAATGCACCTAGCGCCCTGGGGTTCACCCTGAATAGTTCCCCCACTACTGCTGGAGTGCGGAAGGTGGTGGGCAGTCCGATGAATCCTGACATCTGCAGGCCAGCGGCAGGGTGATGATGGCAGTGGGAGGGAGCGGCACAGTGCGTTCCGGGCGCGTGTCGCCGAGGAAGACAGGCACGCCTAGGCCTCCACGCCGACGGTCGGCAGACAGACCGATCTCGGGCTCCTCAACCCCCAAACACCAGCTCAGAGGGCCCCCGGGCATCACCAGGCAGTGATGGGTGTTTGGTGGCCCATTATTGGCGAGGATTGAAGCAGGATGCAGGGCCCAGACTGGAGTCCGCCATGTTCGGCGGTTAGCCACGCCCCTCCAACTTTACAACACTCTTCTCCACTGTACTGCACGACACTCCACATAACTCTCCACTCGTGACACTGGACTCTAGGATTTGAAACACATTTTTATTAAAAAACGTTTAACAAATTGAAATTCCATGAAAAAAAAAACAAAGGTTAAAGCTTAGTTATAGTTTAAAAAACCTTTTTCCCCTATACAAACTAAGCTTCAACTACACAAACTTTTAAAATTCTAATGGTATGGACAGTGGCCTGGCGAGCCAACATGGCAGTACGAGCTAAGCGCTCTGCGCGCTGTCTGGTCGAACAATCCGTTATCATCAAGCCTAGGGAGACCTTGGACGAACATTCAGGATGTAAACTGGAACAGGTGTGGCCCATTAGTGAAATGTGCCGAGCTGACGCGACCGGCATTTGGTGGAAGAGTGCTCCCGGACCGCGTGGGCCACTGCAGTACCGGTTGGCGGCAAGCCCGGGCGGTAGAGATCGCCGTGTGGAGTCGTGGCTGGAGTCTGATTGCTGTGCGGGACTGCTGCCCCTGCTGTGGGACCCGCCGCCCCGAGCAAGGAGACACCCCCTGGAGGGTCAGAAGAGGCGCTGTGGCAGGCTGGGCCATCCCACGGCCTCGGACTGCCCCGGAGCGGCGCCCTGCTGCGATATGAGGAAGGGGGCTGCTAGAGGAGAACCCGGTGCAGACTGTTGATGGCTCTGCGACAAGAGGCTCAGGGGCTGCAGGCCCGGCTGGAATTGCCGCCGTCGAGTGTCGCGGAGCTGGGCGAGGAGCCGACCTGGAGAAGAAGAGGAGCGGCGGAGGCATCTTGGGCCGCGGATAGGTAGGCCCGCCTGGCGGGACCCAGATGACGCTTCAAGGGCCTCCCACCACAGGACATTGAGGGCAATCCCATAGGTGGTTGAAAAGGGGAGGCCCATTGCCCTGAGAACAAGCTGTTGGGGCTGCTGGGCCTGTGCTGAGTCTGGTGGAACAGGGGCCAGGAGGAGAGCCTTGAGGTGTGTTGTACTTGGTTTCTGTCATGCCAATGTGTTTTGTTACGCCACAAGAAGGTGCTACAGTCAGGTTGCGGGAGTAAAGCAAAGTAGCCGAAGGGGCCTCTGCACACTAGCCCGGTGGGCACGCTGTGGGCCGGAGGTCTGGCGCGTGGGCCCCATTAGGGGGATCATGTTGAGACAAACCCTAGTGCTGCAGAAGCGGCCGGGCTAGGCCCAGTGCGACTTGAGGTCTGGAGTAGGTCTAGCCCGTGAGGCCAACCCATGGCTCTCTGCCCCTGGGACGGAGGTTGAACCGGGGGCTGCCCCGGGAGGCGGCGCAGCAGAGAACGTGGGCTGAAGCGCAGATCCAGTTATCACTGCACAACAGGTCAGAGGGTGCCCCTCTTCCGTCACCATTACCAAAAATAAAACTACTGCCTCGCTGACAAAGCAGAGCACTATGGATCACTACACGATTGCCAACACAGGAGCAACCGGTGGCGCCGATGCGGTGGGGTCAGTCCCAGACAACGCAACACTGCTGACAGCCATCACGCAATCCATAGAAGCGCTTGAGGCTAGGATCGGGCGGTGGACTCTGAAGTCTCCCTACTTCGACAGGATCTCCTCAAGGCAGTAGACCGTATAATGGAGGCGGAGACCAGAGTATCCACAGTGGAAGACTCCGTGGCTTTGCCGCAGCAGAAAGTCAATAAATTGACAGTGGTTTCACAAGAGTTGGTGGCGCATGTGGAAGTTGCAGAAGACTGCGCCCGTCATAATAATCTGAGCTTTGTGGGGTTCCTTAGGAGTGTGAGGGTGCATCAATGGAGGAATTGCTGTCAAAATGGTTGCGCTCTATCATGCCTAAAGAATCCTTTTCCACTTGCTTTGTAGTGGAGCGAGCCCATTGAGCATCGTAAAAAAGCCTCCTCCAGGTGCCAGATCCCAGCCTGTGATCGCCAAGTTGTTGAATTACCTGGATCGCTATCCTTAAACACGCAGAAGGCCAAGAGAAGCCGACACACGACTCGCATACGTTCATGATCGTCCTGGACTATACTAGACTGGTCCAGCAACAACGCCAATCCTTCGTTGTGGAAAAAAAGAGGTTGCATGAACTGAACATTCAATACATGTTATTATATCCAGCATGAATGAGGGTCATATTCAAATCCAAGCCCTTATTCTTCGATACCCCCGAAGCGGTCTTTCAGTGGACAGATGAAACAGTGCGCCTCAGGCCACACACACCGCCTCCGCTGCAATCAGACTCTTCCCAGGGAGACCGACCGATGAAGTCGTCCACAAGGAGACAGTGTACAATCTGGCTGCAACCATAGTGGCTTGAGCTGACTTGGGACAACTGTGGCCTGGATATTGGGCCCGCGCCTGGGCCAGGACTTTGTTTTGCTTTAATCCCATGAGGGCTTTCTAGACCTGACTGCCCCCCACTGGAAGAGTGTATCTGAAGCTTCTAAAGACTCATATTTAGGGGAGTTGTAGGTTTGGGGCACCATTGGCACAGGGCTCCCCCGGACCCCCATTGGGGTTCTGGGGGACCCCCGCTGCGACAGATAGTTCCTACTGGACAGCTGAGACATTGGACAGAATCGCCCGTTATGCTGACGACGTCCTGTTTTTCCTTACAGACCCAGAGTTTTCCGGTCCACTGATTTTACAGATCTTTCGAGTCTTCGGGGAGACCTCAGGGCTGTACATGAATCCAACGAAGTCTGTAATATTCCCGGTTTGCCGGAACCAAGGGAGGACAGCATGGGTGGCTCAACTGACCAGGGCCGCTGAGGGCTTTCAATATCTAGAGGTCTATGTCTCTCCAGACTCAACCGTCTCATGGCAGCACAACATTGGTCCTTTGCTGCCTCGAGTCCGTAATGAGGTGAACGCCTGGTCCCCCCTGCCTTTATCCCTGCTGGGTCTCTCCGCCATTTTAGGCTACAAAACCACCCATATAGCATTCCTGACTCATGGTTCCGACAGGTAGACACAGTTCTCAACCACTTTCTGTGGGGGGATGGGGGGAGGGGGGCGCCTTCCGGGTGGTCCTTCGCATGTGCATTCAGTCCACCTACTGCGGTGGGACCGAAGCAGCTGATGTACATTCCTATTATATCACCTCTCACCTCCTTATTGTCAATGACTGGTGGTACAGTGATCAGACCGATTACTGGGTGGGCAATGGGGGCTCAGTCGGTCCTGGACTATCTGTACAGTCGGGCTGGGGTGGAGCACCTGCCTCCGGCCACCAGAGTGGTTATTCAATCATGGAGGCTGACGACACGTCAATGGGCTGGGGAGTAGACTGACGAGGGAGACCCCGCTGTGGCATGGGGCAGTCCTGCGTCAGGTCGTAGGGTTACAGGGGTTCAGAGTGTGGGACCTCATAGGCGTGTCCACATTGGGAGACGTGATGCAGGGCTCGGCCTTGAAGTCTTTCCAACAGTTGCGGGAGGAATACCACCTACACCAGAGTCAGTTCTACAAGTACCTGCAGTTCCGACATGCCCTTCCCCCCATATCCAAGGCTTAGTGGACTTGCCAGAGTATATTCTATTGGAGGGTAGGTTGATACTAGGGGACATTCAGGGCCACATAAGATTCGGCAGTTATATCAGACCCTGGTAACACACAGTCCTACCACCTTACAAGCGCTGCGGGCGGCTTGGGAGGGAGACATTGAAGATCTCAATCATGATGACTAGACGGAGGCCTTAGCAGCCCCCCTGGGCGCTGCAATTTCATCACCCTATCGCCTTATCCAATTCAAATACTTGCACAGAGCCTACTACATCAGACACCGTTTATGGTGAATGAGAATGATATCCTCCCCTGTCTGCCTCCGCTGTAAGGCTGAGGAGGGTGCCTTCTTACATACGGCATGGAGCTGCACGGCACTGCAGCTGTTCTGGCGTGAGGTGACCTCTTGCTGGGCCCGGGTACTCGGCTGGGAAATCCGTCTGGAGCCTAAACTGGTCCTTCTTCATAGCACAGAGGAGATTGGGGGGAACAGATACAAGAAGCATCTCTTGTTCCTGGGACTGGTGTTGGCCAAGCGAGACATCGCTCAACATTGGAGGGTGGAGTCCCCGTCCTCGGTGATTGGATGGAGAGTAGCCATGGACAGGTGCACGGGGATGGAGGTGGCGGTCTTCCAAGCAAGGGGTAGCCCTCAGTGGGCAGATTTCCGTGGTAGCCCGCTGTCCCCGGCTCAGAATGCCGACGTCGCTATTGAAATAGAGATACAGATATATGGCTCGGGAAGAGGGTAAAAGTCTCACATTGCGGCAAGGTACACTATTATGGGTGTCGTTACCGTCCAGGGTTCAGGGGGGTGGTGTCCTTGCTATGGTTCTTTGGGTTCATTGAGGCCTGCTGTGTTGCAAATGTTATCTCCATGTGTAGGCCTTCCAGGGCTGGATGTGCTCAATTTTTCAATAAAATCTGTTTATAAAAAAATGTTTTAACATTATAATTATAGCTTTCATTCATAATTTATCCACCACCTTCAAATTATTACAAGTAGCACACCTTGTTACATACTCTGTTCAGCTCGCTAACCAGACACCACTAACTCACCACTCTACCATGCACTGTGTTCTCACAATTAATGATACTTCACTGTACAACAATACACTGTACAAGACTCTCCACCTCCCCACTGCACAACACTGCCCTTGACAACACTGAACCTATATGACACTCTACTACACTTGGTTTATATAGATACAATTTTTTTTATCCTAACCATAACTAAACTTTAACCTTTGTTTTTCAATATATATATATATATATATATATATATATATATATATATATATATATATATATATATATATATATATATATATATATATATGTGTGTCTGTGTGTGTATGTGTGTGTGTTTGTATATGTGTGTGTATGAATTAATATAACTGGCAATATAGCCTGTCTTTAGGCTGCAAAATTATTAATTTTTGTCACATATACCTCCTGGCCTTTCCAAAATAAGGTCAAGATACTACAACAATGTGACTGTGAAAGAAGTGCCCGGGGTTCCGCAAGTGGATGGGACTATTCAGTGCTTATGCTTATCAATGGAGATCCCCTAAGTGAGAACTCAATTTCTAAATGGTGGCTAACAACGAAGGCCCCTTCAAAGATGTTGTTAGCTAGTACACATTCATAATTGCATGTAGACTAAAGAACACAATCTAAACATACCGATGGGGAATCCAAAATCATTTCCTCCACTGCTGCTGCTTCCAAACCAAGTCTGTCAGCCAGGATTTCAAATATGTATTTATATAAATCATCAATTTTAGTTTTTCTGCTCTCTCTCGCTTCTCTATATCTTGCCTAGAAGAAACAAAGAGATATACATGATTGTTGAAGAACGACATGAGATGCCAGTTCAAACTCTTCTTTCAATAACCTTAGTCACAAGACATAAATGCAGCAGCTATTTTGCACAAATGTTGAATACGTTTTGTATTATACAATTAGTGTCACACTTTGTAGGAAAGTAGGATCTGCTTTCATGGTAGCCCCTCTTATGGCTTAAACCAATGAAGGGTGAATATCCCAAACTTTTGACGTGGTCCATTTCCCTATAGGGGATGGACTTTTCTGTGGAACATAGACCTGGGAGTAACCATGCCAACACAGAAGGACCCTCCAAATATTTCTACTTAGAAAATGAAGACTCAACTGGGCAAGGTTATTCTCATCTCCTTTCGCTGGGGAGGGGGGGGGTGTAGGACAGTAGGATCTGCTTTCATGGTTACCCCCACTTTTTGCTGGTGTTATTCTGTTTTCTCACTAGTCTGACTGAGATCCTGCTAATCAGGACCACAGACACAGTGCTCTCTTCCTCAATTTGACATGGTAAGTACTTTGGTACCTTCCCAATTGGCTACTGGTGTACCCTTCTAAGTCCCTAGTATATGGAATCCAGGTACCCAGGGCATAGGTACACCAGGGGTCTTCCATGGGCTGCAGCATGAATTATGCCACCCATGAGAGACCACTCAAACTGTGTCTACAGGCTTGCCATTGCAGCCTGTGTGAGCTGGTGCTGACACCACTCACCACAGATATAAGTTTCCTTATATCTGAGGTCACTGCACTTAAAACCTATGTCACCTCTAAGGCAGGCCTTTCAATCCTGAAGGAAGGGTGCTAGGTTATAAGTGTGAGGGTGCCCTGCATGAGCAGGACACCCCCTATGATCCCCAGAGTCGATTCTCCAGGCTTTGTAAGTGCGTTAGGCCATATAATACATATACTGGACATCAGGTCAATTACGAGATGTCTAAATATATATTGGCTGCACCAAAACCGGTCATGTTTGGTATCAAACATGTTGGAATCCTACCCCAACACTGATTCTAATGTTGAATGTAGGGTCCCATGTACTGGGGGGATCCTCTAGGGAGCCCACTGCATTCCTGGTACCAGCCTTTGAGGGTCTAACAGCAAGCTAGTGCTTATGCGGACCCCAGACATGATTCTGCCCTCCTGCTGCTGAGCTGAACTCGAGCAGGGGACGGTAGAACAATAGGTTTCCCGTCACAGGGAGGTGTGACCATCACCCAGACAGGACCTAGTGTATTGGGCTGGGGGCGCTTGCCAGCGCCACCAGACTGCATTGAAGGGCACATTTGGTGCCCTCCTCGCATACTCCAGTTGGAACCAGTCCAGAGAGCTGTTGGCTCATGCTCTGGCGCGAAACTGGACAAAGGAGGTGGGAGTATCATCCCCTCTGACCAGCCCCTCCTGTGAGAGGGATCCCTGAATCGTCCCCACCCTTTCCTATGGTGCTTAAGGGCTTACCTGTGGGTGGCTCTTCAGATTCGTCGTGGTAGAAGATTCAGATCTGAAACCACTTCAGTATGGAATCGAGACTGCATCAAGGAAAACTCCTGTTGCTCTTGGTCTCGTTGTCCTGCCAGTCTTCTGAGTCATCTGTGCCTGTGCTTCATCCAGGTTCTTCTCCAGGCCTGTGGGCATCAAAGACACCAGAAATAATCTCCTTTGGAGTGAAGGAGTCACTCCCCTGCATGTACAGGCACCGCAATGAATCTGACCGTTGTGCTGCTCCTGAGGTCCCACAGACTCTGACAGGCTCAGCAACACAGGTGGTGGTTATGCAACTCCCTCGAGGCCTGCACCTTGCTGATCCCAATGCTGCACATTTTTCATTTTCCACGTCTGTTGCCGCTGCCAAGGCTTGCTGGTGTTCCCGCCGGACACCGACCCACTGGTTCTTGACTCCCGATGTGGGACAGCTCGTGGCGGCTCCTGGTCTTCTACAGCATCGCCTGGTCCTCACAACTGCAGCGACAAGGTCTCCGTCAACAATCCTGCATCTTCCGTCATCGGTCTTCCGTGCCTCCTGTTCACTCTCGAGTGGCATAGACTCTGTCCCCTCTGCTTGCAGGTACCCCTCTTCAAGAATCCATCCTTGGATTCCACCGGGCTCTTTCACCTTCTTTGCCAGCGGCATCTTTACTGAATTCCTCCAATGTGCTCAACGACGGTTTCCAACGTCATTTAGCACCTATGCACCCGGCTTCCCTGGTGTAGGTATCCTGATTCCTGGGTTATCCACGAGTGTGGCGACTCTCCAATCTTCCATCTTCCATGGGGGTTCCTTCAGGTTCCTTCTTTAAAACTACAACCGTGACTTTCCTATTGACTTGCATTGAGTATGAGGCTTTGTTTCCATTCTGCACACAGCCTCCATGGGGTTCCTGGGTACTTACCTCGGGTGGTTCCTTGGGTCTCCAGCTCTTTTGAGTCTTCTGGTCCAAGTCTCGACTTCGGTCGTAGTGCGCATTCCACTTCTTTAGTATATGGTTTGGTCTCCCCCGGAGACCACTGTGTGTTTGTGCTTACTTACCTGTTCACATTTGAAATATTGTGTATATTGTGTTGATATCTCCGGGTAGGAGATATACCAATGTGTTAGTGAGTGTGTATATTAAATATACCTATGTGTATAACTACACAGCATGGTTATTTTTCGTTTAACCCACACTATATGTTTAGTTCTGGCAAAACAAGCTGCTTAACACTCCTTCTGGACTAAGCCTGAAGGCTGCTCCCCACAGATACCACTTAGAGAGCTTTCTAGGGTTGTCTAAGACCACTAAAAGCACCAAAAGTGTTGTCTGGATAAGTGCAAGGTGCTTCACTTAAATAAGTGTGCACCATATACTAACCCAGCCTCCTACACTCTTATTAAAAAGTAAAGGTCAAACTGAATGAATGAATAAGTATAATACTCCAAAAAAAGACAAGTGTTGCTTAAAAGAAATTCTACAAATATCTGTCACCATCCAACCTTCTGAGCTGCTCGGCCCTCGCTCAGTACATCCGGCCTTACAAACATTCATTAGGATCTAGGCAGAACATTGTCAGAGAGAGACAGAACAGAGGATGGGGAAAGAAGTAATCACCCAGGTTGAGAATGCAGTAAGAAGGGTGGAAAGGAAAGAAGGATGGACAGTGTGGAACGGTACAATAATTTCAATGATATTGCAACGAGCAGTATATACCAATTAATCATCACAAAATATCACAGTCTTGATGAACCACAAGTTTGTTAAGGCTGTTCTAAAGTTATGGATGATAGGTAATATAAAGTACACAAAGAAACAGTAGCACTGTCTGCAACATTTTGCAAGGTGACAGGGGCAACATGGCCAGTCTTAGCCAGATACACACCTTATCCAGACATAACTAACCATACTACACCAGAGTTACGCAGACCTAACACAGGTAAAGTCAAGATATACAGATATTTGACATAATACGTCATGCGAACAATAACAATAAACCCAGTAAGGAATGCTCAAGCTTCACAGCCGCATTTATCAATGCCGGCGATTAGTTGAGTAACTATTAATTCGATAATGGGAAAAGTTCCCATCAGATGGGAGGAAATTACATTATGGATTGCACAACAAACATATCAAATTGAAGCAGTATTTCCCCATACGGGACCCCAAGATAAACATAGAATTATAGAATTTTCACAATATGCCTGCTATTGGGGATGGTTCCCCTGGTAGACGACAGCGCCACTTGTGGCACAGTATTTGCTGTGGTGTGTACTATAACACATGGTACACCATCAGTTGCTGTTTTGCATGAAGTTCTAAAATAGATTAAAAATGAATACGGGGCAGCCCCAGCCCTGGACTTGGGAATAAAGCTTATTGGCATCTATGCCACGGTCTCCTCAATTATCTTAAGTAACATTAAAGGGGAAGCAGAAGCCTTGGCAGTACGCCAGCATCTTGCACAAATTCCAGCAGTGGATCAAGAGCGAGAACTACCAAAATGATTGCTGAAACCTATACATTAATAAGTAGAGATAATTTGGGATCCAGACCTAGTAAACCACAGCTTAATGGTAATTCTGAAAAGGATACCTAGAAGCAGGCACCTGAGTCTTCTAAAACACGCTGGGATAATAAACAAAATAAATACAGAAAAATCTAAACCACGGGGTGGATCTCCTCGACAAGAGTCTCCTGAAAAGCGCTATAATTTGGGCACCCTTAATACAGTATAAAAGCCTGATAGGTATCATTATACTGATACACGTCTTTCTCGTTCCTTACAGGAATCATCCAAGAAGCGTTCGGAGAGAGGAGGACGATCAGAGCACAGGTCGGAAGAGTACATGAAGCCAAAGAAGGATTTCCACAGCTCTTCAAACATCAAACATCACCAATAAAAAAGAGGACAAACAGCCTCAATAAAAGCCTCAATTTAAAAAGAAGAAAGTGGCTGGGATAAGAGTAAAGCATGCCACACATATTGTGCACACTACTTCTGAACAGGGAGTGGGCTCTCACTCTACTAGACAGTGCAGCTGAAGTCATGATAGTCCTTTAAGAATGTCAGGCAGCAGTATCGACTAGTGAGTATGTCCAGGTGGAAACACCAGACTTAGTATTCCAAGTCAGTTGTATGAACTAAAACTCCAAATGGAGAGTGATATATCTCAAACTATTAATGTTCCCTTTTTGGGGGAGAACTTATCATTTGGTTATGACATTCTCTTGGCTGGAAAGGACCGGCCACCAGAGTTTATTCAACAAGTTCCACGAGGGGAAAGTGTAATATTACCATCTTTCTCCGACCATGTTCCAGAATCTTTTAAACATACATTTGCCTAAGAGTGGGCTCTTGCACAAGCCCCAGCATCATACCGCAATCATGTCGGCTGGGATAAAGGATCCTCTTACCATATTATACCCATAAAGCCAAGCCCACAAGTGCAACTACAATACCCCATTAAACATGAGGCTAGGGGGGCATAGCTCTCCTGCCCGCCGTCGGCCCAGAAGGATTAGTTACTTACCTGTAATCCTAGTTCTCTTCCAGGGGTATACTCATCAAAGTCATAAGCACTGAATTATCCCCGCCCATCTGCGGGATCCCGGAGCATATAGAAATATACATATATATATGAGTATGTTGGGGGATCACAAGTGCATAGCACTTCCGCGACATACATATATACATGTATATAAATACATAAATATGCAGCCTAACAAATTCCAATAAGGCAAAATGCCAAAATTACAAAGGTTTTCCCTGTACAGACAATCTCCTATATACACTCTGTAATAGAGAACATACACTGTAATAGTGTTATGCAAGAAAAACCTTTATTTTCAGAAAAGAAAACATGTAATAGCAGGCAGTTGGCCCATAGGCTGCATAGCTGAATAAATATCACCGTACAGTAAAACACTGGCACCTTGCCTTTAAGGCTTCCAAGAACTTGGACACTTTGCCTTTAAGGCCTCCAGGAGACCCTCTGCTCCCATCATGCACCACAGGTGACAGTTAGGTCAGTTCTTTTTGCACGGTGTACTAACTTGTAACAATTACTAAAAATGCTCGTCCGGGGAGGCGGGAGGGTTGCTTATGACTTTGATGAGTATACCCCTGGAAGAGAACTAGGATTACAGGTAAGTAACTAATCCTTCTCTTCCAGGGGATACTCATCAATAGTCATAAGCACTGAATAGAGTAGCAAGCCCATACCCACTACCTCGCGGACGAGCAAATAGTATTAAAAAACAGATCATCTTAACATGACATTAAGCAAATAAATTCCTCAGTGAGGCTTGTCCCACTTGGGCATCCTCCTGAGCATCTGAATCTAAACAGTAATGGCGAGAGAAAGTATGAACAGACCGCCATGTAGCTGCTTTGCAGATTTCTGCTATAGGGACGTTCCTGAGGAGGGCCGTAGTAGAGGCCTTTCCTCTGGTTGAATGCGCTTTAGGCCTTCCCTGAAGAGACTTATTAGCTAATTGATAGGCTAGAGATATGCAGGAGACTATCCATCTTGAAATAGACCTTTTAGAGGATGCCAATCCTGTATTAATGGGGCCGTAGTTGACAAACAAGCGGTCCGTCTTTCTTATTACCTTGGTCTTATCCAGATAAAACTTCAACACCCTCTTAAGGTCTAACGAGTGTAAGGCCCTTTCAGGAGGTGTAGAAGGATTAGAGAAGAAGGTAGGCAAAGTGATAACCTGATTAATGTGGAAATCTGAAACCACTTTTGGTAGAAAACTTGGATGAGTTCTGAGAACTACCCTATTTGAGTGAAAAACAGTGTAGGGTTCCTTACAGCATAATGCTTGTATCTCGCTGACTCTACGAGCCGACGTGATAGCAACCAAAAACGCCACTTTCCAAGACAAGTGCTGCAAGGAGGACTTGTGTATTGGTTCAAAAGGTGTGCCCATCAGTTTGGTAAGGACCACATTGAGCTCCCAAGGAGGAGAAGGGGCTCGTACTGGTGGGTATACCTTTTTAACCCTTCAAGAAAATCTTTCACCACTGGCATTTTGAAAAAGAAACCTGTGAAGGTGATTTTCTATATGCCGTTATTGCTGCTAAGTGTACCTTGATAGATGTAAACTGCAGGCCCGACTTAGCCAGGTGTAAGAGATACGGCAAAATGACCTGTTCCTGCCCTCTAACTGGGTCATGACCATTATTCAAACACCATAAGTAAAAACGTTTCCACTTGAAAGCGTAGGAAACCCTGGTAGAAGGTCTTTTCGCTTCCTTAAGTATGTTCATACAGTCCGCTGGCAAGTCTAAGTGACCATACTGCAAGACTTCAGGAGCCATGCTGTCAGCCTGAGGGAAGGAAGGTTGGGGTGAAACACTCTCCCCTGGCTCTTGGATAGTAGGTCCGGACGACAAGGCAATCTCTGTTGCGGAACTTCGGAAAGTTGTAGAAGATCCGGATACCACCACTGGCGTGGCCACTCCGGAGCGATCAGAATCATCCTGGAGTTGGACTTGTAGAACTTCGTGATCACTGCTGGAATGAGAGGCAGTGGAGGAAAAGCGTAGAGTAAGCTCTGAGACCATTTTATCAACAGAGCATTCCCGCTTGAACCTGGTTGGTGATACCTGGACGCGTAGACGGGGCATTTGGCGTTTGTTGCATCTGCGAACAAGTCTATGTCCGGCACACCCCATCTTTGAAAGATATCCTGAGCCACTTCGGTGTTTAGCACCCAGTCGTGCGCTTCTACAAACTCTCTGCTTAGGAAGTCCGCCTGTACATTTAGGACGCCCGGCACATGGACAGCCGTGATGGTGAGATGCCGTGCCAGAAGCCACTTCCAAATGGCTTGTGCCTCCTGAGACAGAATTCTGGACCTGGTGCCTCCCTGCTTGTTCAGATAAAACATCGTCGTGGTGTTGTCTGTCTGAATCAAGAGGGAGTTGGACTGAAGAGAAGGAAAGAAGGATTTTAGGGCTAGTTGGACAGCCCTCAACTCCAGAAAATTGATATGGTATCCCTTTTCTTTGTCCGACCATAGTCCTTGCACTTGAAGGTGATTCATATGAGAGCCCCAACCTTGCAGGGAGGCGTCTGTCACTATAGTTTGAGTCGGAGTCTCTTGATGGAAGGGAACACCTTTCATTAGATGTGATCGCCTTGTCCACCACACGATGGAGTCCCTGGCAGACTGGGGTAGAGTGATCCGATCCTCCCAGCTGCCCGAAGCTTGTACCCACTGGTCCTCCAGAGCTTGCTGCAGGGGACGCATGTGCAATCTGGCATTGGGAACTATGAAGATGCAGGAAGCCATCGAACCCAGGAGAGAGGACACTTGTCGGACTGTTGGGTGGCGAATCCGCAGGAGTTCTCTGCATTTGATCCTGATTGATGAAAACCTCTCCGCCGAAGGACACACGCTTGCTTCTGCGGTGTCCAGCGACGACCCTAGGTAGTGAATGTTCTGGGTCGGATTGAGAATCGATTTTTTGAAATTGACTCGTAGACCCAACTTGTTCATTAACTGGAGACTGTAGGAGAGATGAGACTGAAGCAGGGAAGGAGATGCACTCTTCAGAAGCCAGTCGTCCAGATACGGGTAAACAAATATTTTGTGTCTGCGGAGAAAAGCTGCCACCACTGCCATGCACTTTGAAAAAGTCCGTGGGGCTGACTTCAGTCCGAAAGGTAGGACTCGGAACTGGAAGTGACGTAGAGCAACCTGAAAACGGAGAAATTTTCGATGTTTTCTGGACACTGGAATGTGGAAATAAGCGTCCTGCAGATCTATGGAGCACATCCAGTCTCCTTGATGTAGATGGGGAAAGATCTGGTGAAGGGCAAGCATTCGAAATTTCTCTTTGCGGATGTATTTGTTCAAGATGCGCAAGTCCAGAATTGGTCTGAATTCTACTGTCGGACCTTTTTTTCTGACCAGGAAATATCGAGAGTATATTCCCTGGCGCCTCTGATGAACAGGGACGTATTCTATGGCTTTTTTCTGTAGAAGACCGTTTACCTCCTCGTGTAAAATGTGATGACACAAGCGGACTCGTCCTTCTGGAGGAACCGAAGGAGGTGGGATCTTGAAACGTAGCAAGTATCCATCTTGAACAATGTTCAACACCCATTTGTCGATGGTTATGTTTCTCCACTCCTCCAGATGTAATGCGATACTTCCTCCTACCGGAGTGGAACACGTGTCTAGAGGAAGCACTCCCTCATTGTTTTGATGGTTGCTTTGAGGTAGAGGCCTGCTGTCTATTGGTCCCTCTTCCTCTTCCTGGTCTCCGTTGGTGGAAGTGAGACCTCTGCTGCTGCTGACCCTGAGCCGACCATTGAGGGGTTTGAACCCTCTGTTGGAACGGGCGTTTATCATAGGGACGGGAGCGCCTACGGAATTCCTTCCGTTTTCGAGACCCACAGCTTTCACCGTGTCCAGCTCTGCTTTCATCTTTGCCATTTCTTCGTCCGCATGCGGCCCGAAGAGAGAAGAACCGTTGAAAGGCAGGTTGGTTATCTTCCGCTGGACGTCGGGTTTGAGGCCAGTCAAGCGTAACCAAGCAGAACGCCTCGAACAGATACCATGGGAGTATCCGTGGGCAGCCAGATCAGATGAGTCAGCGGAAGCACTAATCACCTGATTAGCCACTAGACCTCCCTCTTGTAGAATTTCTCTAAAGTCTTGCTGGTCCTCTTTGGGAGTTTGTCTGCAAAACGTCCCAGTGAATCCCACAAGGATCTATCATACCTCCCCAGCAGAGCGGAGGAACTGGAGACCTTCATGATAGAAGCTGAAGTGTTGCACATCCTTCTACCTAAAGAATCCATCAGTTTACTATCCTTATCCGGAGGCGCTGAGGAGGAAGACATAGCTGAGTGCGTCTTTCTAGCCGCCGCCACAATGATGGAATCCGGAGGAGGATCCGATCTAAGGAACAACGGATCTTGGTCCGGAGCCTTGTACTTTTTGGCTATTCGGGAAGGAACAGCACCCACCGTTGCCGGTGTCAAAAAAGTTTGCATAGCAGGTTCGAGAAGGCCTGGGACAAGAGGAAGCAAAGGCCGAGTCGAGGAGCGATGATGAAGAGTCTCAAAAATCACTGAGGAGGTAACAGTCGGGACATACATAGAAATGTTCAGCTTATTCGCTCCTCTACAGAGAACTTCACTAAAAGTGCTGAGGTCATCGATTGGAGAAACTCTTGACGGAGGTGTAGCTGTCAAAGTTGGAGAATAGTCTCTGAAAGAGGACCTGGTGGAAGAAGACCGGGTGGGAGACCTATGCCGCCTTCTCTTCGGAGAAGAATGATAAGAGCGAGATCTGTCCCTTGATCTAGCATGGAGAGCATGCGAAGATCGTGATCTGCTTGGAGTCCTCCTTCTGGAAGAAACCACAGTCGGTGATCTTGATCTTCTAGGCGTTTTAGGGGATGGAGAATCCCTGGACAAGCGTGAAGGAGAATAGGTACGGGAAAAATCAGACCCGGGCTACTGAGGGCCCTAGGCTTCCTGCGCCGTGCATCTTCACCAACCACCGGAGAGCCTTCCGGGGAGATCTGGACAATATGCAGTCCTGGAGAAGATCCAGATTTTGACGATAGAGATGCAGCTCTAACCTCCTCCGAGGCAACAGCAGGCTCTTTAGCTCTCGACGTCGACCTTTGTTTTTCCCTCGACGTCGACTTCTCCCTTGACGTGGGATGATGGCTAGGAGGAGTTAAGGACTTCGCTGCCCTCGACGGCGACCTCACCTCCCTCAAAGGTGTCCTCGACGTCGACCGTCTACTCAGGGACTTCGACGTCGAACGCACTCGCCTCCTCGACGTCAATAGCCTCGACGTCTTCGACGCCGACTGGTCTCGCGGCACCCTTGCCGTCGGCAAACTTCTCGACGTCGACCTACGGGGAGGTGACGGAGAGTGCCTTGACGTCGACGGATGTCTCGACGTCGATGGATGTTTTGACGTCGATCGGTCTTTGCCATGACTATACCTCGAGCCCGAGGTAGCATGTTTCGACGTCAATACCTTTCTCGACGACGGAGACTCACGCCGTCTCGACGTCGGAGATTGTGTCGGTCGCTTCTTCGACGGCGGCAACGACGTCGACGGGGAACAGTCCGGAATCTGCCGTTTCCTCGATGTTGAAGAGGCAGAATGATGCTGGCGTCGATGTTCTTGAAGAGAGGAGGGCTCTTGACACGCAAGGCCACTTCCCAGCCGGGTTTTTCCTCTCTCGATCACAGCCTGAAGGCGAATCCTCTCCCTGTCGCGAAGAGTCCTCGTAGAAAACTTACTACAATGGTAACAAGTGTCAGGCTTGTGACTGGAAGGAAGACAGGCGATACACACAGAGTGTGGATCAGAGATGGCCATCTTCTTTCCACAGGATGGACATTTTCGAAAAAGAGCTGGCATTCTGACAGAAAAAGTTTGAAATTTTGTCAGAGAATGATAATAAAACACTGCCAGCACAGGAAAATCGCAAAAAACCAAAGAAGAAAACAATTCCTGACAGAAAAGTCAGAAAAACTGTCGAGCTCAAGCTCCAGGATCCTCATAGAAGGAGCCGGAAAAAAGAACTGACCTAACTGTCACCTGTGGTGCATGATGGGAGAAGAGGGTCTCCTGGAGGCCTTAAAGGCAAAGTGTCCAAGTTCTTGGAAGCCTTAAAGGCAAGGTGCCAGTGTTTTACTGTACGGTGATATTTATTCAGCTATGCAGCCTATGGGCCAACTGCCTGCTATTACATGTTTTCTTTTCTGAAAATAAAGGTTTTTCTTGCATAACACTATTACAGTGTATGTTCTCTATTACAGAGTGTATATAGGAGATTGTCTGTACAGGGAAAACCTTTGTAATTTTGGCATTTTGCCTTATTGGAATTTGTTAGGCTGCATATTTATGTATTTATATACATGTATATATGTATGTCGCGGAAGTGCTATGCACTTGTGATCCCCCAACATACTCATATATATATGTATATTTCTATATGCTCCGGGATCCCGCAGATGGGCGGGGATAATTCAGTGCTTATGACTATTGATGAGTATCCCCTGGAAGAGAACTATATTCCTGACCCATTCAGCAGAATAGCCCACGCCAACAGCCTCCATCACCATTCCGGTGACCCCCGCAATCTGCAGAAGGGGCGCCGGCCACTGAGCAAAGCACGCAGAGTCCCAGACGAGCTGGCGTGCCTAAGGTGAGGCCGGAGATATGAGCAAGCCCCGCGATGTGCTGGGCGGGCATCGGCCGCCTAAACCCCGGGTGTCAGGGCAGCCCACAGATAACTGGGTGGTGTGTGAGCCCGTGGGAGTGGGGTTTGCGACCCCAGTGGAGCTCGAGGTGAGGTTCGTGGCGATCGGTGGGCCAGCGCCCAGGTAACAGACAGGCCTGCATGGAGCCTGCGGCCGATGGACGCCAGGCCCAGCCCAAAACCGTGTTGGCGATGTGAGGACTGTGCTCGAGGGCAGCGACAGATCAGGCGTGCAGTGCCCCGGGGGCCAGACTGGTGTTTCCTGGGAGGCCCGCCGGTGCCCTGTTGAGGTGAGGGGCTTGTCCTTCCCTTCCCTGTCCCTGCTGCTGGGAGAGCTGGGGCCTGCCTATCAGGGGCCCAGACGGCGAGTGCCCTGGGCTGCAACTGAGACCACAAGGAGAAGTGCCTCCAATGCATATTGAGCAGCAAGGTGGGCACCTAACTGCAGTGCTGGAGCCGGGCCTGCCGGAGGGTGGGGGGGTATGTGAGATGGCAGCCCCAGCGGGGACCATGGAGTGAAGAGTCTCCCACATGAACTGAGCAGCGGGGCGGGGATCCGTGTGACTAACTGCAGCTGGGCCCGCCCAGAGGAGTGAAGCGGTAATCTCCCTGGTCTTGCGGAGAGAGCATCTTTGGGGCCTTGTTGCCCCCCCTGGGCCGTACACGGAAGATTCCCAACCCTGGTGAGACAGGTCCTGGCTGCCCCCCATTAAAACAAAGACCCATTGGTATGGCCAGGGCCCTGCTCGATGCTCAGAGAAAGAATACACTTGCCCGCTGAGGGGGTGCTGGAGCTGTCCCTCTCATAAAGCCGCCCGCTGGGGTGCTGCCAGACTTGGCCTGGCCGATAGCCTCGAGGTGGCCCCTGGTACCGCCGGGTACCACGAGACCTGTGCTGCCTGAGAAGACCGAGCTTGAACGGCGGAGAGGATCCTCCGCTGCAAGGGGTGCAGGAAGGAAGGTGGAGACCCCCCTTTTTTTGCCAGGAGCAGACACTGGTCCACAGGAGGGGCACCCCCAGCAGGGTACACATCAGGGAAAGCCCCACGAGGGACAGCCAGCCGCATCTTCTCACGTGGATCCGGGTTAAAGGCACTGGAGACCAGAGGGGCCCGAAAAGACTGCAACCAGGGATGGCATATAATCATAACAGAGGATGTAGCCTCATGGCTAGAGCGATCGCCCTAGAAGCTGGGGAACCGGGTTCGAGTCTCGGCATTGACGCTCAACATCCTGTGATTCTGGGCAAATCACTTAATCTCCCCGTGCCTAACAAAAATGAATGTGTCCATCTGTAATGAAACTGGTGCTCATGTACAGCGCTCTGATACCTGACATCTTCGGGTCTAATTCGCGCTAAATAAAACTCTAAAAAAAAATGGAAAAAAAAACAAGAAGGGCCGCAAGCTCAAAAAAATGCTTACCCGGCCTGCCGGGGGTCCGCCCGGTGACCTGCCTGCCTCATCGGACCCCGTGAGGAGCCAGACTGAGCACACAGTGGAGGAGCCAGTGACTTGCTCCTTCCTTGAATTGCTATTCATGTCCCTACGGGAGGACCTCCAGATGGTCAAAAGAAAGCTTTCGCAAGACATTAAGGAAGTCAGAAGGATGTGGATGTGCTGGGGGACCGGGTTGCAGCTCTGGAAGACAAGGGAGACAGCAGGGAAGAGGAAGTCGAGTCTCTCCAACAGGAGGTCATCACCCTCCGTGGGCAACATGTAGACCTGCAGGCACATCTGGAATACCTCGAGAACAGGTCCCGCCGGAACAATGTCCACAATTGAGGCATAGCTACAAAGGCTGAAGAAGAGGACATTTTCGGATACGTCAGGGACTTCTTCCGCCACATCCTTGGCAAGCCCTCAGAAGCCGAAATAAGGATCGTCTGGGCACACCGGACTGGACTACCCCGATCAAACACAGCCCCCCCAGTGGACATCCTAGTCTGTGTGCATGATTTCCAAGTCAAAGACGAAATCCTGCGCAAAGCCAGAGAAATGCACCCCATCGCTTTCAGGGACCAGACCCTGACCCTTTACCAAGATATAGCCACCCTCACACTGCAGAAACTGAGGGAGTTCCGCCCTGTTACCGCGCACCTACGCCATCAAGAGATATCTTATTCATGGGGTCATCATTTCTGCCCCATCTTCCGCTGGGAAGGGAAACTCTACCAACTAAGATCCCTAACAGAGGCCTGGCAGGTGCTGGGGCTGGACCCGCCCGAGGGGCGCTGCAAATCAGGCCCCTCCCCACCCCTATCAAGAGAGCGTTGACCGCACTGGTGGAGACAGAGAACACAACAGAGGTTGAGGCGACCAGACCCAGCAGTAATAGCGAAGGGACAGCAGGCAGCCTTGGAGGCGATCTCAGCGGTGTTGGCAAAATTGGACGACAGCTAAGTAGACTGGGCACTTAGGAGCATTACATATAAGCAGGAGTGCTGGGCAGTGGGCGTGGGGAAGGGAAAAGTTGGCTACATGCGCGACCCTTTATGGCTAAACATGCAGTCTTGTGAGACTGCGGGACTGAAAGTAAGTTGTTGTTCTACTCTCCGAGTTACCTCCTTTTTTCTGCTTTCTTTGTATTATTGTTGGGGTCCACACTCACTTCCACAACTATCACAGCAACACATCACAGGCCGGCCATGGAGCTTACTGTGGTGGCTGGAGGACTCTCTAGGCTCAACAGGCAACAACACCACACAGCCCACACCTTCTTCACTAACTGCTATGCAGACCACCCCACTTAGAATCCTTACCCTTAATGTGAGGGAGTTCAATAATCCGATAAAACGCAGGGCAGTGTTATCATATTTGGAAAACTCGAGAGCAGATATATGCCTCCTTCAGGAGGCCCACTTGCTCGCCAGGTACTGCCACCACCTTAGGTCCTGCGCTTTCCCCTACCAATTCTTCTCTTTAGCTCCCACAAAGACAGCGGGGTGGCCATATTGGTGGCGCACTCCTTCCGGGGGAGGGTGGGACAGAGGGAGGCTGAAATAAGAGGTAGACACCTTACTTACCGCTTCACACTTGAGGGACAGTCCTTGGTGGTAGGCTCAATCTACGCCCCAAACGACGGGCAAGAGTTATTTCTTTGTACGGCTCTGGCAGAGGCAATGTCCACTGATGAAAGAAAGGTATTACTGGGACGAGACCTCAACCTGTTATTTGATAACACTTTAGATAGATCGGCACAGAGGCATGGGCCGTCGGGGCATTGTTGGAGGGAGGACATGCATGGCTGAGGGACATAGGGCTGGCGGATCTGTGGAGGGTATCCTATCCCAGTACATGTGAGTATACCTTTTTCTCCAACGTACATAAGATATATGCCTGGCTATACTACTTTCTAGGCACGAAGCACATATGTGCACTTACTGCAGAGACAGAGATCCTTACGGCGGCACTCTCGGATCATGCTGCGGTGACAATCGTTGTCCCTCCCCCCGGCACAGCGCCCCCCAGACAACGGCGTTAGCGAGACACCAAGCTGCAACGTCGGGAGGTGGTAGTCCAGATCCAGCAAACGATCACGGACTACCTAACACAAAATGATACCCCGAAACTTCCATTGCAGTACTATGGGAAGCGCTCAAATCAGTAATAAGGGGCGAATTTATCGCGATCTCAGCTGCCAACAATAAAATCTGCAGAAAGAATCAAGACGCCCTTTCTAAGCAAATCAGGGAAATGGAACACATTCACCAACGTACAGGCGCCCCGAGAATTAGGCATCAGCTGTCCTCTCCCAGTTGGCGGACCATATATTTGGACCTGGCAGATTATGCTGCTCTCCGCCTACGCCACTCTTTCTATGTAGGAGGGGATAAATGTGTCCGGCTCTTGGCTAATAAACTGCGTGCTTGGCGGCAAGACCAAGGGGTCCACTCGATGCACACGCTGGAGGGGAGCTGGTGACAGACGATAAAGCCATTGCAAATGCCTTCAAAGAATTTTACGCACACCTGTACTCAGGCTAACCCTTAGACTGCACAGACGGCACCCAGTTTCTCTAATCTGCGCAAACGACTCCAATCACACCAGATCAGGCCAGTTGCTTGACAGTGAGATACGATTAGAGGAAGTCATATCAACCATCTCCCGACTAAAACTGGCAAAGTCCCCGGACCCCGATGGGTACTCATCGGCCTTTTACAAAACCTTTTGCCACGCCCTAGCGCCCCTTCTGACACGGTTATTCAACTCCTTGGACTACCCTGGGGTGATAAAGGCCTCGATGTTGGCCACGTCTATAGTCGTCATCCCCAAGCCAGGCAAAGACAAGTCGCAATGAAGTTCATATTGACCTATCTCCCTCTTAAACGTGGACCTGAAGTTGTTCATGCGCATCCGGGCCAGCAGGCTCAATGCATATATACCCTCCAGAATTGACCCAGATTCAGCGGGCTTCATCCACCAGAGACAGACGAACAACAATACTAAGCGTATCCTCCATGTTATCGAGAAGGCCTCACGCGCCGCAGGCGATGTCATGCTTCTGGTGATCGACACGGAAAAGGCCTTTGACAGGGTCCGCTGGCCCTACCTAGAACAAGTCCTTACACATATTGGCCTGGGTAAAAAACATAGGACCCAGATTTTAAATTGTTATCATTAACTTACTCACGGCGACTGTACAGATCAACGGTTACACCTCCACCCTCTTTCCGATAAAGAAAGGCACTCATCAGGGGTGCCCTTTGTCGTCCCTGTTATGTGCTCTCTATATGGAGCCATTGGCCCAGAGAGTAAGGGATCACCCTGATATCACTGGAGTGACCTTTGGAGGCGACCACCACATCATAAGCCTATACGCGGACGATGTGCTTGTGATGCTAGACAAACAGGCCACGGTCCTGGAAGCTTTCCTGAGGGTACTTCGAGAGCGCATCAGGCTTTAGAGTGAATGTGGGGAAATCACTGGCTCTCAGCCTCTCACTACCACCTCAGTTGGTGGACCAGCTGATAAAGCAATGCCCCACTCAATGGGCGTCAGAGACGATCCCGTACCTGGGGATCAACCTGGCAGCCACCACGCAATCAACTGCCTCCATTAACTATCGCGCGCTGCACAGGCAAATCCGCAGCGACTTAACGCAATGGAAACATCATCAGATCTCCTGGTTGGGAAGGTTGACAACTATTAAAATGGCGATTCTCCCCAAAATACTATATCTTTTTCAAACACTTCCCCTTCCGCCGCCTTCAGGCATGATCTCCAAACTTCAGGCTGAGCTACTGCAATTTATCTGGCAAGGGAAGTGACCCCATGTAGGAAGGTAGGATCCTTCTGCATGGTTACCCCCACTTTTTGCCTGGTGCTATGCTGTTTCTGACTAGTCTGACTGGGATCCTGCTAATCAGGACCCCAGTCTCTGTGCTTTCTCCCCTAAATTGGTTATGGTAAGTACTTAGGTACATCCCAGATTGAACACTTGTGCACCCTTGTCAGTCCCTAGTATATGGTACTGAAGTACCCAAGGCATAGGTACGCCAGCGGTCCCTCATGGGCTTAAGCATGCATTATGCCACCCATGGGGGACCATTCAAAGTGTAACTACAGGCCTGCCATTGCAGCCTGTGTAAGCTGGTGCTCGCACCACTTACGAAAGATATAGGTTTCCCTATATCTAAGGCCACTGCACTTAAACCCTATAAGTCACCCCTAAAGCAGGCCTTTCAATCCTGAAGGCAGGGTGCTCGGTTCTAAGTGTGAGGGTGCCCCTGCAAGAGCAGGACACCCATACAGCCTTCAGAGTCCTTTCTCCCGGGCTGTAAGTGCATCAGCCATTACGCTACATAAAGTGGCCATGTGTCAGTACGCGATGACCATCTCTAAACTAGCTGTAACAAACCCTGGTATCAAACATGTTGAAATCATACCCCTACACCATAAACAATGTGGGAGGTATGATTCCATGCACTGTAAAGCTCCTCCGGGAGGCCCTCAGTGCTCCCGGTACCAGTCTTCAAGACACGGACAGCACAACATAGCTGCTGCCGACCAGAGACATGATTCTGCCCTCCTGCTGCTGAGCCAAGCTCAAGCAGGGGAAGGCAGAACAATAGGTATCCTGTCACAGGGAGGTATGACCACCTCCCAGACAGGGTTTAGTGTATTGGCGCTGGGTGGGAGCGCTTGCCAGCGCCACTCAGTCTGCTTGAAGGGCACACTTGGTGCCCTCCTTGCATAGTCCAGTTCAAACTAGCTCAGGGAGCCGTTGGCTCCCGCTCTGCCGCAAAACTGTACAAAGGACAAGGGAGTATCCTCCCCACTGTCCAACCCCTCCCCGGGAGGGAACCCTGACTCATCCCAACCTTTTCCTTAGGGTACTTAAGGGCTTACCTGAGGGTGGGTCTCTAGATTTGTCGTGGGACAAGATTCATTTTGAGACACTACTTCTTTTTCGACCGTCTGAGCTGGACTTCGCTCTGGGCATCAAGGCTGCAACTGGGAAGACTCCTGCTGCTCCTGATCTCGTCGCCCTGCTCATCTGCTACAAAGTCTGTGCCTGTGCTCCATACAGGAACCTTTCAAGGCCTGTGGGGATCCAAGACACCTGAAGGAATCTCCCTTGAAGTGAAGTAGTCACTTCCCTGCATCTGCAGGCACCGCAACTAAGCTGACCGGTCTGCTGATCCTGGGATCCCACGGACTCCGAAAGGCTCAGCAATACAGTGGTGGTTCTTCACATCCCTCAAGGCCTGCCCTGTCCTCTCACAAAGTTTGAGGCCAGTATCCCTTGTCAGAGCCGCAGGAACCGAACCCCTGTGCACCGCGTCGACTTGCAGTTGCAAAGGCTTGTTGGCTTCCTTCCACCAAGATCTTCGGGCTCCAAGTAGCCCCAACCTCAAGCATCTCCTGTGACCAAGATCTTCATCCTCACCGCATCACTTGCCTCGTGGGCCTGCATCTTTGGTGAGCTGCTCGAGGTCCTCTTGCGAATCCAGTGCCTCCGGCCTCTGGGTCCTCCTGAGGGTCTCCTTTGATTCCTGTGGGCTCCCCTGATTGTTCAGGGCCTGCCCTGACTCCCCTGCTTGTGGTGAGTCAACTTGACCTTGCTGGTCCCGACACTGTACCTTCTTCACTTTCCACATTGGTTGCAGTTGCAAAGGCTTGCTAGTGCTTCCAATGCACACCGACCCCCTCAACTCTCGACATGAGACAGGTCATGCACGGCTCCTGGTCTTCCACAGTGTCGCCTGGTCCGCACAGCTGCAGTTTCAAGGTCACTGTCAGCTCTCAACTTCGGTGGGCATTTGTCTTCCGAGCCTCCTTGTCACTTCCAAATGGCATAGACTGTGTCCCCTCTGCTTGCAGGTACTTCTCATCCTGAATCCACCTTTGGGTTCCACCGGACACTTTCACCTGCTCCAGCAGCGGCATCTTCCTGAAGTCCTCCATTGAGTTGACGATGGTTTCTGACACCACTTTATACCTATGCACCCGGCTTCCCTGGTGTAGGTATCCTGGTTCCTAGGGTATCCACGTGTAGGGTGGCTCTCCAACCTTCTGTCTTTCATGGGGTTTCTTCAGGGTCCACTGGGAAGGGTTCTTCTTCTTTAAAATTGCAACCGGGACTTACCTAATGACTTGTACTGAGCCTGCGGTCGTGTTCCCACTCTGCACACGGCCCCCGTGGGGTTTCTGGTTACTTACCTCGGGTGGTTCCTTGGGTCCCTGGCACTTCTACGTCTTCTGGGTATAGTCTTGACTCGAGTCGTGGTTCACATACCACTATTTTAGTATATGGTTTGGTCTCCCCCAGGCGACCACTGTGTATTTGTGCTACTTACCTGTTTCTATTGAAAAGTATTGTGTGCATTGTGTATATCTCCGGCTAGGAGATATCTGTATGTGTTAGTGAGTGTCTTATAACTTCTGGACTAAGCCTGAAGGCGGCTCTCCACAGCTACCACTTAGAGAGCTTTCTAAGGTTGCCTAAAACCACTAAAATCACCATAAGGGTCGTCTGGATTGGTGCAGGGTGCCCACTTACAAAAGTGTGCACCATATACCGAGCCAGCTTCTCACACCCCGCATGAAGAAAGCCCTGGCCTTTCTTCCCCCTAGCGCCGGGGGCTTGGGCATCCTGGGCCTCTAATTATACTACCAGGCGGCCCAACTGCACTATTTAGTCGAGTAGAACCGGGCCGAATACGAGAAACACTGGCTATTCCAGGATAGAGCGGTGGCGGGTGCGCCCCGGTGGAAAGTTCCCTTCCTGAAGAAAACACATAGGCCACGGAAGTTATACCTGTCTCCAATCACACGAGCGATGATGGCGTGGGACCAGACCAGCGTCCGACACAGACTGACTTCTTTCCCCTCACCCATGACACCGCTGTTGGAAAACCTAGATTGGCACATCTTGGAGTGGGACCAACGTTTGAAAGCAATCATTGGTTCCAGTCCACCGATTATCTCCCTTAAAACCAGATCATTAGGTGGCACTTTAACTCAAAGATTTATGACCCTGAAAGAGGAAGTGGTTGGCTAATGGAGGGTGGAAAAGGTTTCATCAAGTGTAACACATGTAAAGCTTGCTAATATGGACAAAATCGGAAGTCTTACAAAACATTTGAAGGGCACACAGTCACCATAAAAGACAAAATAACTTGCAGCACCAAATTTGTTACATGGGCACTTGAATGTGACTGTGGGAAGCTATATGTTGGAAGTATAATTAAGAAACTAAAAATAAGAATTCTCCAACATATTAGGGCGATTAAAAATGATAACAAGAGCAACCCGATGTCTACCACTTCATGCAACACCATCAGGGATCCTTATCAGGGTTTAAGTACTACGGGATCAGGCAAATAATAGCGTATCCCTGAGGACGTGACAGAGAGAAAGAACTGAGAAGACAAGAATCCAAACTGATTCTGACCTTGGGAACTGAGATGCCTTGGGGACACAATATGGACGCAGAACTTTATGTGCACCTATAGATCTTGAACTGGAATGAGATGTTTTAGTTGTAGACTCTGGACTGAAAAGAGGTATATTAGATGTCTTATTATCAAGAATAATTATTATCGAAATATTAGTCCTGGTATATGAATAACTCAGGAGACATATGTAGCCCGAGCCCGAGCAACATGGCCGATACCCGGTGGAGCTGTTTAGGCAGCTATAGAGGAGATTGGCTTCGGTTTCACCCCCGCCGCCGTCACCTACCCAGCTGGACATTGGACATAGTTCTTCCTTGTCTCTCTGCTGTGTTTCCTTTCCCCCCTCGCCTTCCTTCCTCCCTCCGTGTTCCTGTGGCTGCCTCCCCCTTCCAGCCGAGCCTACCTGACCCGATCTGCATTCCTTACCCCATTTTTACCATTCCCCCTCTACCTTCCACACCTCATGGGACGTATGTCGTGGCTATGCTATGCTCTAATAACTCATGTTATTGTTGAATTCACTGTTTTTCTCCTATGTTTTACTTGGCTCCTGTCACTGATGTAATTTTATAACTTGTAACTCGCTGCTCCTCATGTAAAGCGCTCTGATACCTCCGGGTCTAGCCAGCGCTATATAAAACTCGTCAAATAAATAAAAAATAAATGTAAAAACTTTGTATAGTATTGGTAAGAGGAACATTTTATGGCATAGATGGGGAAAGCAATTAGGTTGACTTGAAAGTGCCAATACCCTCACCTCAAATAGTTAGAGAAGAGAGGTTGAACAAAAGAGAGATTGGGGGATAGCTATTATTTAAAAAAAATATTTTTTGTGAGGAATTCTTTAAAAAACAATTCTCAGCACCAAGCATGTTGCACTTTTCGCATAAATCAAGAGAGCACACAGAACCTTCTCTGTAGATCAGTGCAATTGGAAATAATACAAGTACCAAAATCTCTTGTTAATTTAGAGAAGTACATTGCACTTTCTTTAACAATATTTTATAAGAAAAGCACTTAGAACTTTAGCTGTGGATAAGTGCAAGAGACTAAAGCATGTTGCACTTTCTCAAAGAACAAATAAACAGAAAGCACTTAGCGCTTTCTGTAGATAAGTGCAAGAGACTAAGGAAGTTTGAATATGCAAGAGGAATTAAGCCAAATAATTCCATGAGAGTATATTCACTCTCTCTTCTTCTTGTTTAGAAATACATAACGCACTTTGATTAGGCACTTTTGAGCTCCCCGAAATATGTGCAATATAAATTAATTAATTTTTCCTCCTATAAATCTTGTGAATTCTCCAATTCACACCTTATCTCTCTTTCTCTACAACATGAGATAATAGGAGTAGATAATTCCCTTTACTTTAGGGTAGCATGATGCATTTTTTTGTGGTTTAATGAAATAATACGTAAGACTGTGCCCCAATTCCCACCAAAGGTCAGTCCTGGCCCCTTTAATTCCAATTGAAACAATATTATGAATTACATTTTAAAAACAACATCTTAAATTATGACTGTGTATGTCCAGGGTAATGGTTACCAAGGAAAAATCTTATTACAAAATATAATGATTATTGGAGTGCCTTATTGTCCCAATGAAATGATTGCTGAAAAAATAATAAATTTACATGTATTATGTCAGTGGAATTGAAAAATGGAAACTGAAAACATCATAGTTTAAATATAATTAGCTTTCTAGTTGCTATGGAACTGACATGAATGGTAATGATGGGGTAGGCAAATGGACACCAGAAATCTCCATAATGGCAGGAACATTGATGTTCCAGTTGCTGATGGGCTGTTGAGAGTAAGGATGGACACAAGCTCGACAAATGGGTAGATAAAGACAGCCAACGTAATTGTAAATTAGGCCCAGTGGAAGGCGTTCTACCAAAATGCGTTAGCAGTTCTTTTTTAATCGTAATTGTACCCTTGTACATATATTCACAAACACAGAATTAATTTGTCACCTTTTGCATCACAAACCGGGTCTCCAGTTTAGAATTCTGTGCCGCCGTAGTGGCTGGAGGAAGGAAACCACAGATAAATATATATATATATACATATATATATATATATAATACGCCCTCCCAGCCAGTGTCCGGTGATTCTTGCCACCAAACAAACACAAAACAACTTGGGAAGACGGCACACTCGTAGTCAAGCGGATTCTTCAGTTTTTTAAATTATTTTTTTCAGTTCACTGAATTATTCAAGCAAAAGTGCTGCATGTGCCTTAGAGGAGAATAGCAAGACCTATGTGTTTCGGCAACAAGCCTTCAACTGGGTCATGATATATATATATATATGACCTACTGGCGGTTGCCAGTAAGTAGTTATAGTTACAACCTAGTTTCCATAGGAAGATGTCATTTTCAGGAGCCTATATCTTTTGCACAGCTTGATAAATTGCCATGAAACCTTCCCAAAAGATTTGCCCTGTACTTCAGATGGAGTCTGGAAAGTTTTGGGGCAGAGAAAAAGGGGGGTACCAAAACGCGCTTCCCCTATGTTAATTTCCATAGGATCTTTGAACAATCCTACAGCCCGAACCGCTGGACAGAATTTACACCAAATTTGGCAGGAAGTTAGATCTTGGTAGGCAGATTGTGCTTTTTGTGATTTGGTGTAAATCCGTTCAGTAGTATGGGAGCTATTAAGTGGAAAACACAGATAATTGCTACTTTTTTTTCTTTCTCAATGATCCTTCATTATAGAGCAGGGAGTCCCTCTGTTTCTTGTTGAGAACACTGAGGGGCTAATCACGTTGTATAAATCTTTTTATCATTTTGGCCACCTCCATCTCATATTCTTCTTCTGTGAAACAAATCTTACTTGCTCTTAGCATCTGCCCATATGGTATTCTCCATCCACTTTAGCACCGTTGGGTGCCCTTTGTTGGCATGTAATATTGAATTTGCTGCTGTTGCTTTCCCATGAATGGTAGCTGTCAAGTTGTTATTACTGACATTGAATTCAAAATCCAGGAACTCACTGGGCTGTTTGCTGTGTGTTGTAGTGTACCTGATATTTAGATTGTTCGTGTTCAATCTTGATATGAATTCCTCCAGTTCAGACTCCTCACCTTCCCCCAAATCAAAAGATGGTCGATGAAACGAGTCCAGAGCACAACATATATTTGCCACCAGGCAGCCTGACCGACAGTGGCACACGTAATCAGCGCTATGCCGCGTCCTGAATTATTTGCAATGAAAAACAGCTTCCTTACAAACAAGCATTGGCATACCCAATAGGTCTCGCCTTTGGGACGTTATAAGTGTTTAGCCATGCAACAGTTGATGTTGTTGCACCAAGGATATTGTGCTGCATAACTAAATATGTATAAGGTCCCAAAAGCGAGACCTATTGGCTATGCCAATGCTTTAAGGGTTTCTGGGTTTAAGTCTGCCTCCTCAGCTTCACCATTCTTGTATGTAAGTATACAAACTACTCAATTAGGAAATAAATGAACTTGAGTCCCACACGTCTATTTTCTTATCTGAGCATTGGCTTGCACTGAGTGATCAGAATAAATATTATTGCAGAACATTTCAAAATGGTTGATTTTTTAAGACGCCGGACTGCACTGTGCTTGCTGGTGGTAAAGAGACATGTGGTTTTAGTTGTCCACTCAGAGAAGTTGATGTTATGTTATTGTTAGGTGTGTTTCCACAACATGGATTCTACTTTTAGCATGCTGCCTGAACTGATACCCCAGACCTCTTGCAGTGGTGTTGGTGCCAGTGTCCGAAGGAAGCGCTACCAAGGGCCTAGTGAACGTGTCCATGATGGCAGATTGAGTCAGTCAAGAGTCAGGGGATATGAGCGTCTGCTGAGCATGAGAGCACTGAAATGCTGTGTCGCGCCATTTTTATTATAGCTCCTTTGTGCCTTCACATTGCTCCAGGTACTCTCTGCATGGCAGTGTGCCAGCCAGTGCGAGGTCATCTGTCTCTGAGGTGGAGGAGAGGCGAAGCGCGAGCAGAGATCTCTGTGTGTTTTGGCTGGAGACAGTGCCCGTGCCCTCTACTGCTGTATTTAAATACCGAGGTGATTGTGTGCTCAACACTGTGACTTTTTCTTGTCCATTTAAAAAAGTTATTGCTTGCTGCGTTTTAATGAATAACTCATCAATCCACCTGAAGTTGGAATATACCGTGTTTTTAATTAGATTCCGTTACATCATCACGTCTGGCTGGTTTTTTTAAAATAATGTTGCAGCGCTGGAAGCATGTTTTTGTATGCACATGGTTCCGAGCACACAACAACCATGTGTGTGAAGCTATTCTTGTTCTGTTAATTTTACAGCGAAAAAAAAAAACAGAAGTTGCAAATAGCCACACCTAGTCTGAACAGCAGTATAACCTAGCAGAGAATAAAGTTCATAAAATGAGGGTGTTCTTCTCTGGTCTTTGAAAATGTGGTCACAGACACCAGGGTTGATCTATCTACTTTGCAATCACTCAGCAGCAGCAAACACGATGCTGCATCTAACCCCTCAACTCCTAACACACACGCTTGCTTCTGCCTGGACTTAAAGTAAAGTGTAGCCAGGGTGGCATTATGTACCACTTTAATCCTGTGCCGCTTTTGTAGTCTCCAGTAATCTTTAAGAACGAAACTACGTGCCCCATAATGCAGCTTTGATGTTGGCTGAAAACCCTAGTAATGTCTGAAGGTGTCACCCCATCATTTCTGCAATTTATCTCATTAATTGAGCATTATTATGTGGCTCTACTCGTGCTAAAGTGTCACTGCTAAAGCATGTGAATGTCACATACAAACACACCCGAAACATGGAAATGTCATACATAAGCAGTCTCAAAACCTTGCAGCTTTGGAAAGAGGGGAGAGTGGAAGGGAGCCTTTAGTGTGAAAAAGAGGAGATAGAGATAGTGAGAGGGGAGAGATAAGTCAGCCAGGGTGAGTGAAGGAGCGAAGAAGAGAGTGAGAGAAGTCAGAGAAAGGAAGGGAAGCCACAGAGAGAGCAGGGGTGGAAGCAGAGAATGGGAATGGAGAAGCGGGAAAGACTAAGGTGAGAGAATGAGGAGAGAAGCCCGGAGGCAGCGCGGCAGAAGAGTCGGGGTGGGGATAAGTTACAGGCAGGCACGGTAGAGGAGGAAGCAGGGCTTTCGGATGAGACAGACGCGATTCTGGAGGAAGGGGAAGCCGCGCAGAGCTGCCACTTTCAGTCTGAGTGTCTCTGTCGCGAAGAGGAAGGACTGGACGCAGAGTGCGGGAGAGACCGTGGGATCCGGGGAGAGACAGAGTGCCTGAGCCGGCGTGGAGAGACTGCCGGAGCTGCGCACAGACTGATGCTCTAGCGGGGTAGAAACTGCACCTGGAGCCGCATACGCGCTAAGAGAGCCGGCAAGAGCCTCCTAATGCTGAAACTCAAACAATGCCTCCTAATGCTGAAACTCAAACAATGCGTGCGTGCGCACGCAGGCTTCACTTTTCAAGCACTGCACTTGTGCTTGTGGTGCGCCGCTGCTCACTCCCGCAAGGTGGATGCCGCCACAAGCACGAGTGCAGTGCTTGAAAAGTGAAGACCGATGGCTAAAGGCCCTCCTAGAGCAGCGCATGCGCGCTGCCTAGGCGAGACCTAAAAAGGACTCCATGGCACTCCGGTGCAAGTTTCAATCGCCAGGTTTTGTTCACAAACACTTAGGCGAAACACAGGTTACATAAACGCATTTTGGTGCAGACAAGCACCTTGGTCACGATGCTGAGCGCTACACCAATCACTGCATTTATAATATATTTACATATATACATATACATATATATATATATTCACAGAAAAAAACAAAGGTTACAGGGACATTGTAGTTAGGCTCAGATTTCACTCATACAAAACCATAGAAATTCAGCAGTTGTAGTTACCTGAGCTAACTATAACTTACGCCCCCGCAATGCACTGCTTATGACCTCACATATTACATCACTCATGACATGGTCAGTGACATCACTTATGACATCATTGATGACATCTCAAATGACATCACTGATGACATCATCCACAGAACCAATCACACACCCACTCACACCCCATACAACCTCTCATACACCCACTCACATACCCATTTATAGACCCATACAACTACTTACACAATCACTCTGTCACTCATACAGCCACTCACTCACCCATACAGCCACTCACACAACCACTCATTCACTCATACAGCCACTCACACAGCTACTCTTTCACCCATTCAGCTACTAACAGAGCTACTCATTCACTCATACAGCCACTCACACATCCATTTAATCATCCACAAAACCACTTACATACCCATTCACATACCGTCACACACCCACACGGCCTCTCACAAAACCACTCACTCACTCATACGGCCACTCATTCACCCATACAGCTACTAACATCTACTCATTCACCCATACAGCCACTCACACATCCATTTACTCATTCACAAAACCACTTACATATCCATTCACATATCAATACAGTCACTCAAGTGTCCACTCACTCATCTACACAGCCACTCAAACAAATATTTACTGTGCAAATCAGCTATTCATATACACATTCACATATCCATACACACAGTCAAACAGCCACTCACTGACCTTTACATACCCAGTAACTCACCCATAGAGCCATTCACACAGCCACTCACATACACACTCAGTCACCCATAGAGCCACTTACATCCCACCAATACAACCACTCACACACATACTCACCCACCCATACAGCCACTCACAGACACTCACTCACTCATGCAGCTACTCACACACCCACTTATTCACCCATACAGTCACTCATACACCTACTCACACACCCATAGAGCCACTCAGACACCCACTCCCACATTGATTCAGTCATAGTACCAGTGAGATTTTTATTTATTTATTTATATAACTTGTAAAGCGCAACTAATGCCGATAGGCCTCTTGGCGCTGTAGGAAAAGATAAAATTGCTACAGTAGATGTCCGAAGCGAGTTTAGTTAGTGGCCAGGTGCATACTACTCCTGCGGGAACAGCCAGATCTTTAAGGCTTTTCTGAAAGTAAGCAGGGAGGGAGCAGCTTTTAGTGTCAATGGGAGGCTGTTCCAGAGCACAGCAGTGGGCCTAAAAAAGCTCTTCCCAACCCAGTTGGTTCTCCTGAAAGGGGGGATAATCAGGTTCATGGTGGAGCCTGAGCGCAGCGTCCTTGCCGGGACGTACCAATTGAGTTTCTCTCTGAAATGGGCTGGCCCCAATCCATGCAGTGCTTTATAGGCCAGACAAAGAGCCTTAAACCTACATCGTTGTTTAACCGGCAGCCAGTGTAGTTTCCTAATGGCTCCTCTTGCCGGTTCATGTTTGGGGATTTTGAAGAGGAAGCGGGCAGCAGCGTTTTGCAGAGTCTGGAGCCTCTTTTTCAGACCCACTGCGAGAGTAAGGTAGAGGGTGTTACAATAGTCTACCTTAGTGAGAACCAGTGCGCTAATAGCCATTCTCAGGAGTTAAGAGGGCAAGAATTTTTCAATCTTTTTTATAAGCCTTAGCGAAAAGAATGAGACTGATGACATTTTTATTTACTTGGGCCTTAAACTTCAGTTCTTTATCTATCAAGATGCCTAGATTTTTGACTTTGTTAGAGGGTTCAGGAAGTGAGTCCAATTCGCGTGGCCACCATTCCGGCGTCCAGAGTAAGGTGTTGTTACGAAAAAGGATGACCTCAGCTTTAGTGGCATTTAATTTAAGGTAGTTGAAGTCCATCCACTTGCTCACGTTGCTCATGCATGTTCTGAGTGCAGAGTTATTTTCCGGCTTAGCCAGTGACACCACAATTTGGGTTTCAACGGCGTAGGATGCCAGGTGAAAGCCCGCTCTTTTGATGATTGTCGCGAGTGGTGTAACATGAAGGTTGAAGAGTGTTGGACTCAGTGCTGATCCCTGAGGAACTCTGCAGGGCAGGGAGAAAGGTCTAAATATAAATTTGTCCATCGACACAGTGTGTTGTCTGTTAACCAGGAAGGATTGGAGAAGATCTAAAGCTGTGCCCTCAATCCCCAGGCTGCGCAGACGGTCAACTAAGATCTCGTGGCTGTCAGTGTCAAATGCCGCGAAGAGATCCAAGAGGATTAGGGCCTCGGTCCCTCCCCTGTCCAGCACTTCCCGAATATCCTCTGTAGCTACTACCAGGGCAGACTTCTGTCAGTACTTTGATTTTTTCTGAAACCGTGTTCTGTGTCGTACAGAAGCAGATTTTCCTCTAGGTACTCTGAAAGTTGCTGATTCATAACTTTCGCTGCCAGCGTGGCAGCAAAGGGAAGCCTTGAGATTGGGCGGTAGTTGTTTGGGTCCAGTGCATTCAGATTGTCTTTCTTTAGCAGAGGCAGAATGGAGGCATGTTTCCAGTCAACCCTCCTCCTATATATATATTAGAAATAGTATCACTAATTAGAAGTACAAAAAGAATCTTAGTATATATTTTTAACTCAGAAACTTTTATGGAACACGTACAGTCACTGGATGATGTCATCACTGATGTCATTTGAGATGTCATTTGAGATGTCACCAGTGATGTCACTGACCATGTCATGAGAGATGCAAAATGTGAGGTCATAAGCTTTGGGTTTTTTTCAGTAAATTTCTAAGTTTAAAAAAAATTCTGTTTCCTAACTATAACGTCACTGTAAAGTTATGTGTCTTAGTTAGGACCATATAGAAACGCTGCCATCATTTACCGTGAAGACGTTTCTTGCATTGCCTTTCCTTTCACACAACAATCTTTTGCACACATTTGCATGTGTGACAATGTTGGATTAGTTTCTTCAAAACTGCTTTGCTTACAGATTCCACTTCGCGAGAACATTATCATGACTCTTTGAATACCACGTATAAGGACTTGATACACATTGTGAATATGTCGCTCTATTTTTCATCCACGAGGTGACACATATATACTAAAACATTGCTGGCTTGCACAGGCCTCGCAAGGATGCTTTCATTATTAATAAACATGCATTCCCGGGTTGTTACAGGAGTGCTTTGCTGACATTAGCGTAGTCTCTACACATTGAAGCTTCGGTCCAATAGCTTGCTGGTATCTCTGCAAGGATGTCCAGCTCGTGACCAAGATGGGGACTTACATTCTTCCCCTTCAGGTAACTGGGTATGGCTCATCCAATACGGGGATTCTTGGCAGAACATACACACACACGCCCTAGACACTTAGGTTAGGGACTGCATAGTAGGAGTACGTCAGATTTTCTATATTGTTTTTATGCTGGCATATATACATTGCTTTAGCACGATGGTGGAACTTTTTATTCTGTTCCCTGTCTTGGTACTTCTAATAACTTTCATCTGCTTCTGTCTATTGGTCATTGCAGCACATATATTCCATACAAGAATCACATTGGTTCAATAAACATTGAAAACGTCTCACTGTGCATTCCTTGTATATTTCTCTGAAATTAAGAGAGCACAAGTGTCTGAACAAAAGGGTTCTACATCTCTTACCACGATTCCTGGGGGATTAGGGTATTCATTTTCAGTGGTTGCCAGACCCATTTGTTATCCGCTTAGGTTTAGAGGGACTCATGGTGACACTATGAGCTATCTGGTCTATAGGACAACATATCCTGAGGGGTGCATGGAATCAGTCTGGCACCATCCCAACGGTTATGCCATCCACAAACGCACACTTCCAACCATAGGGTGGAAACTACACTACATGGCGTCACCAATTTTGGCAATATACTTATTTTAATGGATCGCCTGAGTAGTTCAATCGTGCCTTCTCAGAGACGCCTACTTACCTCCAAACAGCAGACATCCATGGTGGTATGGAAAATACTCCTCAGCTCAGTAGGCAACCCCTATGTATTGGCTGTAGGCTGTTCAAGCTTGAACCTGTTAAGGATTTACTTCCTAGTGTATATACCCACTCTGTAATTCATTCCTTATTATGTCTGGGGAAGAAGGTCCTCTGGCTTTTAACATTGCAGAACACTGCAGACATGAGGTTAGTCTGAAACTATTACACCATGGTCCCTCAGCCAGAAGTGGAGATGTTACCTTCGTGGTTGAGGCACACAAAGCTTTTAGGACAGAGATGTTCTATTCTTGGGTTACATTCCCGGCTGCAGACAACACCACACAATTATTTCACACCTACACTTACCAAGAACACAAACTAGTTTAAAGGCGCCCTCCCGCACACAACAGAAAACTTTAGACTCAGTCTGCTCCGCAATGATGGAGCAACATGGCCAGTCTTAGCAGGATACACACCGCATCCCTATGTTGATAATTTACCAACAGCTGAGGTGCGAAGACTATAAAAAGATTTAGTAACAATATATAGAAATCGTACACAGCTCTTCATGCGAACATTAACACTTAACCCAGCGTGGACCGATCAAGCTGCACAATCACAATTGGCTAACCCGGGAATAGCCCACAAACGCTAAATGCAGTCATCGGAATAGTTCCTGTCAGGTGGAAGGAGATTCAGTTCTGGATTGCACAAAAAACAAGCCAGCTTGAAGCAGTGTTTACCCACATGGGCCCGCAGGAAAAACACAGAATACTACCAATTTGCTTTCTAATGGCGATGGCTTTCCGTGTGGAAAACTGCATAACTTGGGGAATAGTCTTTGCTGCAGTATATACCAGATCGCATGGTACTCCTCCTTTGGCTGTTTTGCCTGAAGTACTGAAACAGCTTCAGAAATTGGGCAGCGCCTGACCTGGACTTGGGGTTGAAACTGATAGGCAATTTTGCCATGGTATCCGACATTATATTAAGCAACATGAAGGGGGAAGAAGAAGCTGCGTTGGACATACGTCAAAGCCTAAGGGATTTGACTCCTGTACAGCAGGAGCGTAAATTACCTAATATATTTGAAGAAAAGTATGCTGAATTAGGTAGAGATAATTCAGGAGCCAGACCTGGTAAACCAGAATTGTAGAGTAATTCTGAAAAGGATAACTCTAAGCAAGTACCCAACTCTTCAACAAAGAAGTGGGATAATAAAAAATAAAGACAAGACAAAGTCAGTGGGTGGGTCTCCTCAACACTAAGCTATAGAAAAATTATATAATCTCCGAAACCATGATAATATTAGACCCCTTGACAGGTATCAAGATACTGATACACGTTCGTCTTGTTCCTTCCAGGAGTCATCCGATAAACGTTCAAAGAGAGGTGGACGGTAGGAGCGCAAATCGGAGGAGCACGTGAAACCAAAGAAGGACTCATAACCCTCATCTGATTACATAATAAAACATATAACCTGAAACCTTCCTCCAAGCCTCAATTAAAAAAGAAGAAAGTAGCCAGACTAAAGTCAGGCATGCCTCGGATATTGAGGACTCTGCTTCTGAGCAGGGAGTGGGCAGTGACAATGCTAGACAGAATGGTAGAACTCACAATAGTTTGCCGGAACCTAATAGATTGTCTGGTGGGAGTAGCTCTGAGTGAGCACACCTGATATTAGGGTAAGCGTTCCCATTGTTTATACAAAATACAGCTCCAATTGAAGGGGGACATACCCAGACACGTCAATGTTCTCTTTTGGGGGACTTAACTTAAGCTTACAATATTTTTGGGCTGAAAAGTATTGGCCACCTGATTTCGTAATGGAGTGTCCAAACGGGGAAAAGGTAATTTTACCTGCTTTCTCTGACACGATCCGCAACCATGTGAGGTGGGATGACGATTCTCATCATGAGATCCCACTGAGGACAACCCACAAGCTCAACAACAATACCCAATTAAACATGAAGCTAAAAACAAGTTAGGGAAATCCTAGAACAACTTGAATACCAAGGTGTAATAGAAAGTTGCAACTCATCAATGAATAATCCTTTGTTTCCAGCAATGAAACCGGACCACTTGTCTCGTCTAGTTTTAGAATACAGACACTTAAATACAGCTACTCACACAATTGCAGTACAGAATGCACACAGTGCCGCACTAATGAACAACACTGTGCCCAAGAAATACAAAACAAAACTAGATATCTAGAATGGATTTTCTGCATGAATGTAGTGCCTGGAAGCAGATATCTGACCGCATTCAGTGTGCTAGGTTCTTAAAAACAATTCTGTTGATTGCCCCAGGGGTATAAGAATGGCCCCAGGTTGTTTTCAGCCAGAGTAACAATACTACTACACAATTTTGACAAACAGGCATTGTCCTATGTCGATGACATATATTTGATGAATGATGACCTTATGGAACTATTGACAGGAGTAGAACGCATAATTGTGGGATTTGCTCACATGGGCTACAAATTCACTTTAAAAATATCAAACATTGCTCACCTCAATTCCTTTTTCTGGGATATGAGCTATCAAGTGAAGGCAAAAGCCGTGTGCCACACTTACTCGAGAAATGTGCGCTGCTTCAACCGCCAACAACATTAAAAAGACTACAATCCATATTGGGATTCCTAAATTCTGGGAGAACATACATTCCAGATTACGCAGAACGGGTTAAACCATTCTACGTCTTAATACGTACAGACTTTTCAAGCACACAATGGACACAGGAACACACAAATATTTTACATTACGTACAAGTTGACATGACCGCTTCGAAACATTTACACACATGTGTGAACACAACAAACCTGGTGATCCACATAATGGCGGGAACATCAGGGTACACTTACTCAACGGAGGTGGCACAGTACCTATTGCATATAAATCGCAATTATACACAAATGCTGAAATGCGTTTTGCACTTACTGAAAAAATTCGAACAGTAGTACAGACTGCTGTAGTGAGAGAGCAAGCCCTGGCTCAGGGTAAGCGCATAATTGTCGTGACCCTGGTGCCAACCTTGGAGGCTGTCACCAAAGCAAGCATTCCAAATGCTAAGGCTTTACCATCCACAATGGATAAAAAGGACTAACTCAATGACTGCACCAGATGTAGACTACAGATTTGGTTCTACACTTCAAACACAAGCCTTTCTGCAGTATGAACAAGAATATCCTCTGCCGAATGAAATAATGCCTCTAGATTTCTATGATTACATCATTTATACTGATGGGTCTGCCCAGCCTGCCGTAGGGACTAGGCATCAATACTCAGCTGCGTGCCCAATTGTAAAAGGACGCATGCATGATGGAGAATTCCATCCTGAGCAAACCTACACACAGTGGCTTGCTGACTGCGCAGCACAGCTAGCAGAACTAAAGGCTCTATTTCTGGAACTAGAGAATATGGATCATGGATTCCCCACACTTATAGTGTGCGATTCGTATTACTGTGTCCAGTACTATAATGAATACCTACACTATTGGAGCCAGACTGGTTTCAGAGATTCAAAGGGTTGCATAATAAAACACAAGTTGGTTTGGGAAAAAGTGGCAAAGCTGAAAGATTGCTTGCCACGGACTCATGTAATACACATATTTAGTCATCAACTTGTTGGTGCTCACGTTGCAGGGAATTCCAATGCTGATAAAGTCACAAAAGCAACAGTTTGCACTGCTGCAGTTGCTGCAATCACTTGTTCTAGCACGAGGATAGACAGAGGCATCAAGGTGGCTGTAAACGACTAACGTGACAGCACCCACCTGCCTAAAGGCTATCCACTCAAGTAGTCCTACAAGTTAGATGCACAAAACATACAATATGATCATATTCCTGGAAAGGGGGGGTAGAGTAATCCCAAACACAGATCGCAGACTGGGGTTGATACTAGCTGCACACAAGGGTCTGGCTTCTGCACATGCAGGTGTAGCTGCTACAATTTAATTATTGCAGCAGCGCTATTAGTGGCCTGGTCTTTATAAACAGACCAAGGACTTTGCCCTTAAATGTGACATCTGCCAGCAGATGAAGGGTTCCACCGTAGCCCACCCACCACAGACACCTCTACTGATTTCAAACAAGCCATTGGCTTGTGTCTATTTGGTCCACTGTGGCCCTCTACAATCAGATGGGGCTTCCAAGTACATCTTGGTGGCAGTGGATTCCTGCTCTCGATTCATGTGAGTATGACCACAGTGGTTGGATGATGCTTGACCTGTTATAAAAGATCTGCGAGTCTTTATCAGGACATACTCAACTGGCACATTACACTCTGACCAGGATCCGGCTTTAGCTCTCGGGCTTACAAAGAGGCTATGGGAATTTTGGGTGTGACCTTGCGTTACTCCTCCTCCTATCAACCTGAGCGAAACTCGGTAGTGGTGAGGAAAAATCGTGACTTAAAGCAGTCTTTAACAGCAAGAGTTCTAGGCTCGGGTCGCAGTTGGGTCCATCACCTATATGGAGTCAAGAGGGCACTCAACAACATGCCGAAAAGATCCCTGAGTGCTCAGACTCCCTATAAAATCCTGTTTGGAGTAAAGATGTGGGTCCCAGACCTCAACAATCCCAGCATAGTGGTGGCAGAAACACCATTTGACATCAATGAACGCTTGGTTGTTTTACAGGAACTTTCTGGGACAAACAAAGCATCGTCCAAGCAAAACACACTGCAACTGGAGAAGTGAAGCTAGTGCAGGTGAGGCCTGGCTGGATCCCAAAGGTTGGGAATCTGGCCAGGAAGAAAATTGTGGGCAAAAAAAGAGTTTGGGCCATCTTACAGAGCACCTGTACATGTCCTGACTGTTGACCGTTCTTCTTCCGCCCATTGCTGGTCGCAAAGACTGAAGATTTGTCTCCATTTATCTGATCAAACCACACTATGTGGCCGATTCTCAACAGTACGCCACATAGGCTCCTGGGTAGCTACCTGCCTCCTCTCGCTACCATAAATCAAGTGCAGATGGTAGCTTTAATAACTGAAGAAACATTGTCTATCCAACGAGATTCAACACTCAACAACAATGAAGTATCTCTTCTAACGGTTACAACAACAACTACTGTATGGTCAATTAGTATAGAAACTCAGATTTCAATTCGGAATCAAGAAAAGAATAAAGTCTACGTCAATGTACCACAGATCGAGTCATCTCCCAGTTCTACATTATCTGCTGAGCTGCCAAAGAAAGATCAAACTGCTTCTGCCTATTACATTGACTTTGATGACTTCTCTTCAGATGCATCTGATCCACAACCGCTGCCTCGCTGCCTTTTCTATCTTTGGCTGAAAACGACATATTTTGGTCCTCCTTGGTTACATCTTTGGATTCCAATTGGGTTATTTCCTTGGTCCTCTGGATTGGTGACAATCTTTTTCCTGCTTCTAAATGGAAATTATCTCCAGAACGCTCTGCAGTACAGCTGGTGAACTTGGTACTTAAACAACATGCATCATCATACCATGAACGAAAAGACCTTTTCCTGGTGAACATCACAGCTGTTCCAGGTCCTAATGGAATTGTTTGAGATAGGGTATTGTATGATGTGTATGGTCCCAATGGACTTTTACAAATTATATATTTGTTAGAAAACCCTGGTCTTACCGACGCCACCATCCGGCGCCGCCACGAGCCGATACTTGCGCTGTGACCTGTGGCACCGCACTTCGCACCGACTCACTTCACACCGCCGCCTTGGTATCCCCGACAATGCCGCGACGCAGTCAGCGACGCCACTCCCTGCTCCTTGACCTGTGGACACCGCTCGTGGGGAACAGGGAGCACCGTCCTGCTTTGCACCGCATCCCTGGTCTCACCGATGACGCAGCTCCAAGCTGACATCGATGCCGCTGCTTGCACCATGGTTCGAGGGCACCGCTCGTAGGTAGCACCATGACCTGCCAGTACAGCGAGGAGCACCGCATCACTTCGCACCGCAGCCTGGGCGACCGACACCGAGCCACTGCCTGCACCGCGACCTGAGGGCACTGCACACCACACCATTGCACTTCACACAGCAGACCCAACGCCTGCCGAAGCCGGCGCTTCTGATGTCAAACTCACGGAGTTCGACCTGCAACGCATGTGACTTCAAGGGCCCGACGACTCCTGCACCAACCTCCGGAACGGACACTTACAGACGCCGGCTCTTCGGAGCTAAACGAGAGATTGCTGACGTCTTGCATTTCTAAAGGTACTGTTTTGCTGGTTTTTTGACACCTTAGCTGCCCTGCAATGCTGCGGTCAGCCAGAACTGTTTGGATTTGTTTGCTCACAACACCGTGACAGCCCCGGATGGAGCTATTGACTTCAAGGAACTGTATATAAAGTCTATTTTTGTTTTATTGCTATTGCAGATTACTCTATGTTGGATTTTTATCGTATTGGTCTTGTTTTACACAGATAAATATTGGTTATTTTTCTAAAACTGGTGTGGTGACCTTTTGTAGTGTTTTCACTGTATTACTGTGTGTTATGTGCAAATGCTTTACACATTGCCTCTGAGATAAGCCTGACTGCTCGTGCCAAGCTACCAAGCTAGGCCAATGGGATAAGAAGGGGTTATTTTAGACGTGTAATCCCCTTATCCTGACTAGAGTGGTGGATTCTGCCTGGTTTAGGTGCAAACCCTAGCCAACCAGAAAACCCATTTCTAACACCATAGATGTAAAATCTATTTGGGGGACAAGAGACTAGCAAGTTCAGGGAACTGAGGCTTTGTTAAGAGCATGCTTAATACCACAACAAATTATTTTACTGAACAAAACTGTGCAACAAACAACATGTCTTGGAATAGCCAAGATGAAAGATTTGAACACACCACGAATTCCCACATTTGTACATTTTGAAAATTGGCAACAATTTACACAGTACAGTGAGTACACATTGGATACTAAGCTGCACAATGGCACATACAATTCATCAGAGCCCAATTAGAAGGGATGGTTAGTTTAGCCCCTGGACACTAATGGGTGTCAGGTACGATTCCTGGATAACAGAGGGTTTCAAGACTAATAGACCTGACATGCGTTATGTGCACTCGGAACATTCGGGGATGGTGACAACTCACAGTGTTGGGAAGTTGTTGCCTCGACATTGTCTCAGGTGAAACACCACTTGTCCCTTTTGTCTAACAACCTGGATCTCAGGGATGTTTTACTGGGTCCTCGGAAACCGCGTCAAAAGCACTTCTTGTATGCCATATTCAACGAATTATGGAAAGTTTCTCAGCAGGATGCTGCTGAAAGACTGCATGAAATTGACAGGGTTAATTTAGAAAAGGCTTGGAAAGTGGTTAACAACAGTGTGACTAACTTATCCTCTAGAATATACTCTTTGGGCAACACAGTGCTGTACAACAAGACATGTCCGCCAGTCATAACTTAGGTTTATTATGCTATTGTGCTGGAGACTTCAAACACCTCGTTTTGGCCACGTGCCATGGCGCCATATTAATTACACTAGTTTGTTTTCTGCATATTACCTGACGGAACAGCAGATACTCTTGGCACATAAAGATGCAAAATACACCATGTTACACATTGACCATTGCAGAAAGGCCTTCCGCGGATTGGATAATCCATGGGTATATTACTTTGCCAATTTCGACATTCCATTTCCAATATTGTCTGCAACACCACCAAGTAGGCAGATATGAAGCGTTAGGGGAAGGCTTTGTACGTGAGTATTGGGAACTGCATTTCAAGTTTCGAAGTAGGAATGGGGAAAATGAAGTCTTTCTCATCGGTTCCGACTGTGAGAACACTTTAAGTGAGTCCTTAGTCTGCAAGGACATTTCGATTCACGGGGCTTGTAATCAAGTCAACCTGGGATGCTTCGGCTGCCACGGATCTTGACTCTGTGGACTATTTACAGGCTGTGGTTACTTCCTCAGCGGCTGTTGGGGGGGATGCTGGATAGGAACACATTTGCTCCCTAAACCTGCTTCAGGGTACGACTCTGGGAACATCGTCTGCGGTTGCTGGGAACAGATGTTTTGTCTACCACTCGGAACACCAAAACAATTGGATATTCCATTTGGTGGGAACTCAACTTTATCTGATTTTTTTTTTAAGTGATTTTAAACCAGATTTTATTAATTTTTTATATATTTTATATCTTTAGCAGATGGCTTTCTGTGTGCTTTGACTTTCAAATTGTATGATTGCCTTTTCAGAATTAGTTTTAGATGATTTTATTTCATAGACCTTTTATGCCCTTGTTTTTATATAGCTTTTCTATTTTTAGATAGCTTATTTGTCGTCCCTTTGTCTGAGAAGTGCGTGTTATGTGTCTTAGTTAGGCCCATATAGAAACGCTGCCATCATTTGTCGTGAACACGCTTCTTACATTGCCTTTCCTTCCACACAATAACCTTTTACACACATTTGCGTGACGACAATGTTGGATTAGTTTCTTTGAAACTGCTTTGCTTTCAAATTCTGCTTCGCCTAACATTATCACGATTCCTGCACACCACGTACAAGGCCTCAACACACTTTGAGCAAATGTCGTTCTATTTTCCATTCACAAGGCGACACCGCTATCTATAGACCATAACAATGCTGGCTTGCACAGGCCATGCAAGGATGCTTTTTATTATAAATAAGCAAGCTTTGCTGACATTGGCGAGGTCTCTACACGCTGAAGCTTCGGCCCAGCAGGTTGCCGATATCTCTGCAAGGGTGTCCAGCTCATGACCAAGATGGAGACTTACATTCACCGGGGTTGGATAATCCATTACGGGGATTCTTGGCAGGGCACACACGTCCCTGACACTTAGGTTAGGGACTGCATAGTAGGAGTGCGTTAGATTTTCTATATTGTTTTATATGCTTGCATGTATGCATTGCCTTAGCACAATGGTGGAACTTTCTATTCTGCTCACTGTCCTGGTAATTCTAATAACTTCTTTCATCTGCTATTGTCTATTGATCATTGCAGCACATATGTTCTATACAAGAATCCAGTTGGCTCAATAAACATTGAAAACGTCCCACTGTGTATTCCTTGTATATTTCTCGGAGAATAAGAGAACACAAGTGACTGAGCAAAAGGGTTCTTTATTTGTTACCACGATTCCTGGGGGATAAGGGTGTAATGTTCAATAGTTGCCAGAACCATTCGTTACCCGCCTAGGTTTAAGGGCACTCATGGTGGCACTGTGAACTAGCTGGTCTATAGGACAACATATCCAGAGGGGGTGCATAGAAGGAGTCTGGCACCATCCCAAAGGTTATACCGTCCACAAATGTGCAGTTCCTATCGTAGGGTGGAAACGACACAACAGTAACCCTTGTTTTTTTCAGTGAATTTCCAAGGTTTTTAATATCTATTTCCTAACTAAAACGTCCTAGTAACCATAGGTATTTTTTTGGGTGAATTTCTATTTTTTGTTTAATGTTATTTCCTAACTAATGTCACTGTAACCTTTGTTTTTTTTAATGAATTTCTAATGTTTTTTAAATTTTATTTCCTAAATGTAACCACTAACCCTTGACAGTGAGTCTGTGAGTGAGTGCATGAGTGTATCACTAAGTCTGTGAATGGGTGTGTGAGTGTCTGAGTGCTCTCTATTTTGCCCTCTCCTGCTCCTTCTCTGCTCGCTTTCTGCCTTTTTTCTGACCTTTATTTTGCCTCTTTCTGCTCATTGCTGACCTTTATTCTACCTTTCTTCTCATTTCTCATTATTTTATTTTGCCTCTTTCTGCTTGTGCCTGACCTTTATTTTGCCTCTTTCTGCTCCTTTCTCAACTTTCTCAGAACTTTATCAGACCTTGATCAGAACTTTATTTTTCCTTCCTGCTCGTTGCTGACCTTTATTTTGCCTCTTCCTGCTCATTTCTGATAACTATTTTGCGTCTTTCTGCTCGTTTCTCACCTTTATTTTGCCTCTTTCTGCTCATTTCTGATCTCAATTTTGCCTCTCAGCTCATTGCTGAGCTTTATTCTGCCTCTTTCTGCTCGTTTCTGAACTTTATTCTGCCTCTTCCTGCTCATTTCTGACCTTTATTTAGCCTCTTTCTGCTCGTTACTGACCGTTTTTCTGCCTCTTTCTGCTCGTTTCTCACCTTTATTCTGCCCTTTCTAACCTCTATTTTACCGCTTTCTGCTCGCTGTTCACCTTTCTTTTGCCTTTCTGCTAGTTTCTGACTTTTATTCTGCCTCCTTCTGCTTGTTTCTCACCTTTGTCTTGCCTTTTTCTGCTCATTGCTGACCTTTAGTCTGCCTCTTTCTGTTCGTTTCTGACTTTTATTCTGCCTCCTTCAGCTCACTTCTCACCTTTATCTTGCCTCTTTGTGCTTGTTGCTGACCTTCATTCTGCTCATTTCTCAACTTTATTTGGCCTCTTTTTGCCTCTTTCTCCCCTCTTTTTCCCTCTGGACCATGGGGATAGCCTCAAGGCCCCCGCGGTCCCAACCGGCTCCTCGACTACTGCGGGATCCGGCATTGCTCTCACTGACAAGGAGCTGCTAAACATGCAGCTCCCTGTCTGTGAGAGCAATCATTTCATCTGGTTTCTAGCCCGCTTGACAGAGCCATTGGCTCCAGTAGGGGGGGCTGCATGGCCCCCTTACTTTAACTTTCACAAGCCTGTCCCAGGGAGGTGGTGGTCCCCGGGCCGAAAACGGCCCCCTTCCTTCTTTAAATAAAAAGAAAGCCCTGGGGAGGTGGTGGTCGCAGGGTGCGGACGGATACGTTCTCCCCACTCCATAATTAAGTGAGCCTTGGAGTGTGGTGGTCCCCGGGGCTCCACACTCCGCCCCCTCAAGAATTTAACATGTAGCGCCGTGGAGGTAGTGGTCCCAGGGGCCCGAAAATATCTGCCTGGCCACCCCGCCGCTTAATTAAATTCGCCCCGGGGAGGTGGTGGTACCCGGGGCTCATTTGAGACTAAGAAGGGGGGTCTGTGCGGTCCCCCTCCAGAGTTTAAATGAAGCCCTAGGGAGGTGGTGGTCCCAGAGCCTCAAAGAGCCTCAGGAGGGGGTCCCTGTGTGCCCCCCTAATTTTTTTTTTAAATGCCCCTGAGACCTGGCCTACTTGGGGCCCCTTTTCAAAAGAAGCGTGGGAGCTTGGTTTTAAAAAAAATATTTTTGCCACGAATTTCGCTGCAAATGTTTTTGTTTTAAAAAAAAGATTTTTGGGACTGGCCAGGTATCCCTGGAACCCCATGACCAAGTTTAGGGGTCAGGGTAATCCCACCCTAGTCAATTTTTTTTTTTTTACGCTTTCTTTGGGGTCCCAAGATGACTGCCAACACTTCCTGGTTGAAGTGTTGGCAGCCAATCAGAGCTCTGCATTTGCCTGCACAAGCTTGTTATTATTCGCGAGTTAGCTGCAGCCACTGATGTCACTATTTTGATTTTCTTAAATTTCTCAACTACTGAACTGATTTACAACAAATACCTGAAAACGTCATCTGTGTAACCAAATCTACCTTTCTGCCAAATCTGGTATAATTCTGTCCAGCAGTTCAGGCTGCAGGAGTCTAAAGATTCTATGGAAATTAACAAGATAAACACACCATTTTTGTCACCCATTTTTCTTGGCCCCCCCTTGACAGCTCACCCCGAAACTCTCCTGAGCAACAAGACTCACTATGACCCTTTTTTGGGAAATTTTTGTGAAGATCCGTCAAACAGCGGCCAAGATGTAGGTAAGTCAAAAAACGCCTTTTCTATGGAAACATGGTCCTAACTATAACTACCTACTGGCGACCGCCCATAGGCAATATATATATATAGTCACTGAAAAAACCACAGGTTTCAGGGACGTTATAGTTAGTTGGACATTTCACACATACATAACCAGAGAAATTCGGCTGTTATAGTTAGTTGAGCTAACTATAACTCGCGCCCCCGCAATGCACTGCTGATGACGTCACATATTACATAACTCATGACATGGTCAGTGACATCACTGATGACATCACTGATTGAAAAGTCATCCTGTGCCCCCAACTTTTTGCTGACTGGTACTGGTGGTAACGGACTCTGACTAACCAGGCCCAGAGCCAGTGCTATGCTGAAGCACACTTAGAATACAGTGAAAACACCTACATACACTAGGGTACACTATGGGTTGGGGTACCCCTGTGATTGGCCCTAGTACATAATAGGGCAGGGGGATTAAAACTACCTCTAACTCAGAGGTGCAGAAGAGGCAAGAGAAGTACAGAAAGAAGCAACAGAGGTGCCGAAAGAGGCAAGAGAGGTGCAGAAAGAAGCAAGTGAAGTGCAGAAAGAGGCAAGAGAGTGGCAGAAAGAGGCAAGCGAGGTACAGAAAGAGGCAACAGAGGTGCATAAAGACGCAAGAGAAGTGCAGAAACAAGCAAGAGAAGTGCAGAAAGAGGCAAGAGAATTGCTGAAAGCAGCAACATAGGTGTAGAAAGAAGCAAGAGAAGTGCAGAAAGAAGCAAGAGCAGAGCAGAAAGAACCAACAGAGGTGCAAAAAGAGGCAAGAGGGGTGCAGAAAGAGGTAGGAGAGGTGCACAAAGAGGCAAGAGAGGTACACAAAGAGGCAGGAGGGGTGAAGAAAGAAGGAAGAGAAGTGCAGAAAGATGCAAGAGAATTACTGAAAAGAAGCAACAGAGGTGTAGAAAGAAGCAAGAGAAGTGCAGAAAGAGGCAAGTAAGGTGCAGAAAGAAGCAAGAGCAGTGCAGAAAGAACCAACAGAGGTGCAAAAAGAGGCAAGAGGGGTCCAGAAAAAGGTAGGAGGGGTGCACAAAGAGGCAAGAGAGGTACAGAAAGAGGCAAGAGAGGTACAGAAAGAGGCAAGAGGGGAGCAGAAAGAAGGAAGAGAAGTGCAGAAAGAAGTAACAGAGGTGCTGAAAGAGGCGCGAAGGGTGCAGAAAGAGCAAGAGAAGTGCAGAAAGAGGCAACAGAGGTACAGAAAGAGGCACAAGAGGTGCAGAAAGGTGTAGAAAGAGTGAACAGGGGTGCAGAAAGAGGCAAGAGAGGTGCAGAAAGAGGCAACAGAGGTACAGAAAGAGGCAAGAGAGGTGCAGAAACAGGCAGAAAGGTGCAGAAAGAGGGAACAGGGGTGCAGAAAGAGGCAAGAGAGGTGCAGAAAGAGAAAAGAGGGGTGCAGAAAGAGGCAAGAGATCTGCAGAAAAAAGCAACAGACGTGCTGAAAGAGGCAAGTGAGGTGTAGAAAGAGGCAAGACAGCTGTGGAAAAAAGCAACAGAGGTGCTGAAAGAGGCAAGTGAGGTGCAGAAAGAAGCAAGAGAGTTGCAGAAAGAAGGAAGAGAAGTGCAGAAAGAAGTAACAGAGGTGCTGATAGAGGCAAGTCAGCTGCAGAAAGAAGCAAGAGAGGTGCAGAAAGAGGCAATAGAAGTGCAGAAAAAAGCATCAGAGGTGCAGAAAGAGGCAAGAGGGGTGCAGAAAGAGGAGAGAGAAGTGCAGAAAGAAGCAAAAGAGGTGCTCAAAGAGGCAAGAGGGATGCAGAAAGAGGCAAGAGCAGTGCAGAAAGAAGCAACAGAGGTGCTGAAAGAGGCACGAAGGGTGCAGAAAGAGGCAAGAGAAGTGCAGAAAGAACCAACAGATGTACAAAAAGAGGCAAGAGTGGTGCAGAAAGAGGAAAGAGAGGTGTAGAAAGAGGGAGGACAGTACAGAAAGAGGCAAGAGAGGTGCAGAAACAGGCAAGAAAACTGCAGAAAGAGGCAAGAGAATTGCTGAAAGAAGCAAAAGAGATGCACAAAGAGACAAGAGAGGTGCACAAACAGACAAGAGAGGTGCAGATAGAGGGGAGACGAGTGCAGAAAGAGGCAACACGGGTGCTGAAAGAAGCAAGAGAAGTGCAGAAAGAACCAACAGAGGTCCAAAAAGAGGCAAGAGGGGTGCAGAAAAGGGTAGGAGGGATGCACAAAGAGGCAAAAGAGGTACAGAAAGAGGCAAGAGGGGTGCAGAAAGAAGTAACAGAGGTGCTGAAAAAGGCGCGAAGGGTGCAGAAAGAGCAAGAGAAGTGCCAAAAGAGGCAACGGAGGTACAGAAAGAGGCACGAGAGGTGCAGAAACAGTCAGGAAAGGTACAGAAAGAGGGAACAGGGGTGCAGATAGAGGCAAGAGAGGTGCAGAAAGAGTAAAGAGGGGTGCAGAAAGAGGCAAGAGATCTGAAGAAAAAAGCAACAGAGGTGCTGAAAGAGGTAAGTGAGGTGCAGAAAGGGGCAAGAGATCTGCAGAAAAAAGCAACAGAGGTGCTGAAAGAGGCAAGTGAGGTGCAGAAAGGAGCAAGAGAGGTGCAGAAAGAGGCAATAGAAGTGCAGAAAGAAGCAACAGTGGTGCAGAAAGAGGCAAAAGGGGTGCAGAAAGAGGCAAGAAAAGTACAGAAAGAGGCAAGAGAGGTGCAGAAACAGGCAGGAAAGGTGCAGAAAGAGGGAACAGGGGTGCAGAAAGAGGCAAGAGAGGTGCAGAAAGAGAAAAGAGGGGTGCAGATAGAGACAAGAGATCTGCAGAAAAAAGCAACAGACGTGCTGAAAGAGGCAAGTGAGGTGTAGAAAGAGGCAAGACATCTGCGGAAAAAAGCAACAGAGGTGCTGAAAGAGGCAAGTGAGGTGCAGAAAGAAGCAAGAGAGTTGCAGAAAGAAGGAAGAAAAGTGCAGAAAGAAGTAACAGAGGTGCTGAAAGAGGCAAGTCAGCTGCAGAAAGAAGCAAGAGAGGTGCAGAAAGAGGCAACAGAAGTGCAGAAAGAAGCATCAGAGGTGCAGAAAGAGGCAAGAGGGGTGCAGAAAGAGGAGAGAGAAGTGCAGAAAGAAGCAAAAGAGGTGCTCAAAGAGGCAAGAGGGATGCAGAAAGAGGCAAGAGCAGTGCAGAAAGAACCAAGAGAAGTGCAGAAAGAAGCAACAGAGGTGCTGAAAGAGGCACGAAGGGTGCAGAAAGAGGCAAGAGAAGTGCAGAAAGAACCAACAAATGTACAAAAAGAGGCAAGAGTGGTGCAGAAAGAGGAAAGAGAGGTGTAGAAAGAGGCTAGAGAGTTGCACAAAGAGGGAGGACGGTGCAGAAAGAGGCAAGAGAGGTGCAGAAACAGGCAAGAAAACTGCAGAAAGAGGCAAGAGAATTGCTGAAAGAAGCAAAAGAGATGCACAAAGAGACAAGAGAGGTGCACAAACAGACAAGAGAGGTGCAGATAGAGGGGAGACGAGTGCAGAAAGAGGCAACACGGGTGCTGAAAAAAGCAAGAGCAGTGCAGAAAGAACCAACAGAGGTCCAAAAAGAGGCAAGAGGGGTGTAGAAAAGGGTAGGAGGGGTGCACAAAGAGGCAAGAGAGGTACAGAAAGAGGCAAGAGGGGTGCAGAAAGAAGTAACAGAGGTGCTGAAAAAGGCGCGAAGGGTGCAGAAAGAGCAAGAGAAGTGCCAAAAGAGGCAACGGAGGTACAGAAAGAGGCACGAGAGGTGCAGAAACAGGCAGGAAAGGTACAGAAAGAGGGAACAGGGGTGCAAATAGAGGCAAGAGAGGTGCAGAAAGAGTAAAGAGGGGTGCAGAAAGAGGCAAGAGATCTGAAGAAAAAAGCAACAGAGGTGCTGAAAGAGGTAAGTGAGGTGCAGAAAAGGGCAAGAGATCTGCAGAAAAAAGCAACAGAGGTGCTGAAAGAGGCAAGTGAGGTGCAGAAAGAAGCACGAGAGGTGCAGAAAGAGGCAATAGAAGTGCAGAAAGAAGCAACAGAGGTGCAGAAAGAGGCAAAAGGGGTGCAGAAAGAGGCAAGAAAAGTACAGAAAGAGGCAAGAGAGGTGCAGAAACAGGCAGGAAAGGTGCAGAAAGAGGGAAGAGGGGTGCAGATAGAGGCAAAAGATCTGCAGAAAAAAGCAACAGACGTGCTGAATGAGGCAAGTGAAGTGTAGAAAGAGGCAAAACATCTGAAGAAAAAAGCAACAGAGGTGCAGAAAGAGGCAAGTAAGGTGCAGAAAGATGCAACAGCAGTGCAGAAAGAACCAACAGAGGTGCAAAAAGAGGCAAGAGCGGTGCAGAAAAAGGTAGGAGGGGTGCACAAAGAGGCAAGAGAGGTACAGAAAGAGGCAGGAGGGGTGCAGAAACAGCAACAGAGGTGCTGAAAGAGGCAAGTGAGGTGCAGAAAGAAGCAAGAGAGTTGCATGAAGAAGGAAGAGAAGTGCAGAAAGAAGTAACAGAGGTGCTGAAAGAGGCAAGTCAGCTGCAGAAAGAAGCAAGAGAGGTGCAGAAAGAGGCAATAGAAGTGCAGAAAGAAGCATCAGAGGTGCAGAAATAGGCAAGAGGGGTGCAGAAAGAGGAGAGAGAGGTGCAGAAAGAAGCAAAAGAGGTGCTCAAAGAGGCAAGAGGGATGCAAAAAGAGGCAAGAGCAGTGCAGAAAGAACCAAAAGAAGTGCAGAAAGAAGCAACAGAGGTGCAGAAGGAGGCACGAGGAGTGCAGAAAAAAGGAAGAGAAGCGCAGAAAGAAGCAACAGAGGTGCTGAAAGAGGCATGAAGGGTGCAGAAAGAGGCAAGAGAAGTGCAGAAAGAAGCAACAGATGTACAAAAAGAGGCAAGAGTGGTGCAGAAAGAGGGAAGAGAGGTGTAGAAAGAGGCTAAGAGTTTCACAAAGAGGGAGGACGGTGCAGAAAGAGGCAAGAGAGGTGCAGAAACAGGCAAGAAGACTGCAGAAAGAGGCACGAGAATTGCTGAAAGAAGCAAAAGAGATGCACAAAGAGACAAGAGAGGTGCACAAAGAGACAAGAGAGGTGCAGATAGAGGGGAGATGAGTGCAGAAAGAGGCAACACAGGTGCTGAAAGAAGCAAGAGAGGTGCAGAAAGAGGCAAGAGAGGTGCAGGAAGAGAAAAGAGGGGTGCAGAAAAGGCAAGAGATATGCAGAAAAAGCAACAGAGGTGCTGAAACAGGCAAGTGAGGTGCAGAAAGAGGCAAGAGATCTGCAGAAAAAAGCAACAGAGGTGCTGAAAGAGGCAAGTGAGATGCAGAAAGAAGCAACAGAGTTGCATAAAGAAGGAAGAGAAGTGCAGAAAGAAGTAACAGAGGTGCTGAAAGAGGCAAGTCAGCTGCAGAAAGAAGCAAGAGAGGTGCAGAAAGAGGCAATAGAAGTGCAGAAAGAAGCAAAAGAGGTGCTCAAAGAGGCAAGAGGGATGCAGAAAGAGGCACGAGGAGTGCAGAAAGAAGGAAGAGAACTGCAGAAAAAAGCAACAGAGGTGCTGAAAGAGGCAAGGAGGGTGCAGAAAGAGGCAAGAGAAGTGCAGAAAGAAGCAACAGATGTACAAAAAGAGGCAAGAGTGGTGCAGAAAGAGGGAAGAGAGGTGTAGAAAGAGGCTAGAGAGTTGCACAAAGAGGGAGGACGGTGCAGAAAGAGGCAAGAGAGGTGCAGAAACAGGCAAGAAAACTGCAGAAAGAGGCAAGAGAATTGCTGAAAGAAGCAACAGAGGGAAGAAAGAAGTTAGAAAAGTGCAGAAAGAGGCAAAAGAGGTGCACAAAGAGACAAGAGAGGTGCACAAAGAGACAAGAGAGGTGCAGATAGAGGGAAGACGAGTGCAGAAAGAGGCAACAGGGGTGCAGAAAGAAGCAAGAGAGGTGCAGAAAGAGGCAAGAGAGGTGCAGGAAGAGAAAAGAGGGGTGCAGAAAGAGGCAAGATATATGCAGAAAAAAGCAACAGAGGTGCTGAAACAGGCAAGTGAGGTGCAGAAAGAGGCAAGAGATCTGCAGAAAAAAGCAACAGAGGTGCAGAAAGAGGCAAGTAAGGTGCAGAAAGAAGCAAGAGCAGTGCAGAAAGAACCACCAGAGGTGCAAAAAGAGGCAAGAGCGGTGCAGAAAAAGGTAGGAAGGGTGCACAAAGAGGCAAGAGAGGTACAGAAAGAGGCAGGAGGGGTGCAGAAAGAAGAGAAGTGCAGAAAGAAGTAACAGGTGCTGAAAGAGGCGCGAAGGGTGCAGAAAGAGCAAGAGAAGTGCAGAAAGAGGCAACAGAGGTACAGAAAGAGGCAAGAGAGGTGAAGAAACAGGCAGGAAAGGTGCAGAAAGAGGGAACAGGGGTGCAGATAGAGGGAAGAGAGGTGCAGAAAGAGAAAAGAAGGGTGCAGAAAGAGGCAAGAGATCTGCAAAACAAAGCAACAGAGGTGCTGAAAGAGGCAAGTCGGGTGCAGAAAGGGCAAGAGATCTGCAGAAAAAAGCAACAGAGGTGCTGAAAGAGGCAACTGAGGTGCAGAAAGAAGCAAGAGAGATGCAGAAAGAGGCAATAGAAGTGCAGAAAGAAGCAACCGAGGTGCTGAAAGAGGCACGAAGGGTGCAGAAAGAGGCAAGAGAAGTGCAGAAAGCAGCAACAGAGGTACAAAAAGAGGCAAGAGTGGTGCAGAAAGTTGGAAGAGAGGTGTAGAAAGAGGCTCGAGAGTTGCACAAAGAGGGAAGACTGGTGCAGAAAGAGGCAAGAGGGGTACAGAAATAGGCAAGAGAACTGCAGAAAGAGGCTAGAGAATGGCTGAAAGAAGCAACAGAGGTGTAGAAAGAAGGAAGAAAAGTGCAGAAAGAGGCAAGTGAGATGCAGAAACAGGCAAGAAAGGTATAGAAAGAGGGAAGACGAGTGCAGAAAGAGACAACAGGGGTGCAGAAAGAAGCAAGACAGATGCAGAAAGAAGCATGGAAAGTGCAGAATGAAGGAACAGGGGTGCAGAAAGAGGCAAGAGAACTGTAGAAAGAAGAAACAGAGGTGCAGAAAGAGGCAAGAGAACTGCAGAAAAAGGCAAGAAAAGTGCAGAAAGAGGCAAAAGAGGTACATAAAGAGACAACAGGGGTGCAGAAAGAAACAAGTCAGCTGCAGAAAGAAGCAAGAGAGGTGCAGAAAGAGGCAATAGAAGTGCAGAAAGGAGCATCAGAGGTGCACAAAGAGGCAGGAGGGGTGCAGAAAGAGGAGAGAGAGAAGTGCAGAACGAAGCAAAAGAGGTGCTCAAAGAGGCAAGAGGGATCAGAAAGATGGAAGAGCAGTGCAGAAAGAACCAAGAGAAGTGCAGAAAGAAGCAACAGAGGAGCAGAAGGAGGCACGAGGAGTGCAGAAAGAGTCAAGAGAAGTGCAGAAAGAAGCAACAGAGGTACAAAAAGAGGCAACAGGGTTGCAGAAAGAAGCAAGACAGGTGCAGAAAGAAGCATGGAAAGTGCAGAATGAAGCAACAGGGGTGCAGAAAGAGGCAAGAGAAGTGCAGAAAGTGGCAAGAGAGTTGCAGAAACAGGCAAAAGAGGTACAGAAAGAGGGAACAGAGGTGCAGACAAAGGCAAGAGAGGTACAGAAACAGGTAAAAGGGGTGCAGAAAGAGGCAAGAGGGGTGCAGAAATTTGCAAGAGAGGTGCAGAAAGAAGCAAGAGCAGTGCAAAAGAACCAACAGAGGTGCAAAAAGAGGCAAGTGAGGTGCAGAAGGAGACAAGAGAACTGCAGAAAGAGGCAAGAGAGTTGCAGAAACAGGCAAAAGGGGTGCATAAAGAGGGAACAGGTGGGCAGACTGAGACAAGAGAACTGCAGAAAGAGGGAAGAGGGGTGCAGAAAAAGGCAAGAGGGATGTAGAAATTTGGAACAGAGGTGCAGAAAAAGGCAAGAGGGATGTAGAAATTTGGAACAGAGGTGCAGGAAGAAGCCAGAGCAGTGCAGAAAGAACCAACTGGGGTGGCAAAGTGAGCTAAAGAATGATGATGGATTCAACCCAGATCTGTGACTGGGGGTGAGTGTTTGAAAAGTTTCAGCATTCCGTCCATCATCTCCTTGTGTTTGCCTTGTTCGCCCTAAGATGGCAGGGTATGCCCAGACGTGGGTCCCTTGCTCACTTTGCCACTGGATTCAAGCTAGCCTGGCTGATGACGGCTGTTAGCCCGAAACCGGTCCCAGGAGGCTTGATTCCGGTCCAGGGAAGACATGGCTTGGCAGTTCGGTCTGGACTGTTCCCATGAGGCACAGGGTCAAGACTGATTTGCATATAGCTATGTCTGAACTGGGGTGGCAAAGTGAGCTAAAGAATGATGATGGATTCAACCCAGATCTGTGACTGGGGGTGAGTGTTTGAAAAGTTTCAGCATTCTGTCCATCATCTCCTTGTGTTTGCCTTGTTCGCCCTAAGTTGGCAGGGTATGCCCAGACGTGGGTCCCTTGCTCGCTTTGCCACTTGATTCAAGCTAGCCTGGCTGATGAGGGCTGTTAGCCCGAAACCGGTCCCAGGAGGCTTGATTCCGGTCCAGGGAAGAAATGGCTTGGCAGTTCGGTCTGGACTGTTCCCATGAGGCACAGGGTCAAGACTGATTTGCATATAGCTATGTCTGAACTGGGGTGGCAAAGTGAGCTAAAGAATGATGATCGATTCAATCCAGATCTGTGACTGGGGGTGAGTGTTTGAAAAGTTTCAGCATTCCGTCCATCATCTCCTTGTGTTTGCCTTGTTCGCCATAAGTTGGCAGGGTATGCCCAGACATGGGTCCCTTGCTCACTTTGCCACTGGATTCAAGCTAGCCTGGCTGATGAGGGCTGTTAGCCCGAAACCGGTCCCAGGATGCTTGATTCCGGTCCAGGGAAGACATGGCTTGGCAGTTCGGTCTGGACTGCTCCCATGAGGCACAGGGTAAAGACTGATTTGCATATAGCTATGTCTGAACTGGGGTGGCAAAGTGAGTTAAAGAATGATGATGGATTCAACCCAGATCTGTGACTGGGGTGAGTGTTTGAAAAGTTTCAGCATTCCGTCCATCATCTCCTTGTGTTTGCCTTGTTCGCCCTAAGTTGGCAGGGTATGCCCAGACGTGGGTCCCTTGCTCACTTTGCCACTGGATTCAAGCTAGCCTGGCTGATGAGGGCTGTTAGCCCGAAACCGGTCCCAGGATGCTTGATTTTGGTCCAGGGAAGACATGGCTTGGCAGTTCGTTCTGGACTGTTCCCTTGAGGCACAGGGTCAAGACTGATTTGCATATAGCTATGTCTGAACTGGGGTGGCAAAGTGAGCTAAAGAATGATGATGGATTCAACCCAGATCTGTGACTGGGGGTGAGTGTTTAAAAGTTTCAGCATTCCGTCCATCATCTCCTTGTGTTTGCCTTGTTCGCCCTAAGTTGGCAGGGCATGCCCAGACATGGGTCCCTTGCTCTCTTTGCCACTGGATTCAAGCTAGCCTGGCTGATGAGGGCTGTTAGCCCGAAACCGGTCCCAGGATGCATGATTCCGGTCCAGGGAAGACATGGCTTGGCAGTTCGGTCTGGACTGTTCCCATGAGGCACATGGTCAAGAATGATTTGCATATAGCTATGTCTGAACTGGGGTGGCAAAGTGAGCTAAAGAATGATGATGGATTCAACCCAGATCTGTGACTGGGGGTGAGTGTTTGAAAAGTTTCAGCATTCCGTCCATCATCTCCTTGTGTTTGCCTTGTTCGCCCTAAGTTGGCAGGGTATGCCCAGACGTGGGTCCCTTGCTCACTTTGCCACTGGATTCAAGCTAGCCTGGCTGATGAGGGCTGTTAGCCCGAAACCGGTCCCAGGAGGCTTGATTCCGGTCCAGGGAAGACATGGCTTGGCAGTTCGGTCTGGACTGTTCCCATGAGGCACAGGGTCAAGACTGATTTGCATATAGCTATGTCTGAACTGGGGTGGCAAAGTGAGCTAAAGAATGATGATGGATTCAACCCAGATCTGTGACTGGGGGTGAGTGTTTGAAAAGTTTCAGCATTCTGTCCATCATCTCCTTGTGTTTGCCTTGTTCCCCCTAAGTTGGCAGGGTATGCCCAGACGTGGGTCCCTTGCTCACTTTGCCACTTGATTCAAGCTAGCCTGGCTGATGAGGGCTGTTAGCCCGAAACCGGTCCCAGGAGGCTTGATTCCGGTCCAGGGAAGAAATGGCTTGGCAGTTCGGTCTGGACTGTTCCCATGAGGCACAGGGTCAAGACTGATTTGCATATAGCTATGTCTGAACTGGGGTGGCAAAGTGAGCTAAAGAATGATGATCGATTCAATCCAGATCTGTGACTGGGGGTGAGTGTTTGAAAAGTTTCAGCATTCCGTCCATCTCCTTGTGTTTGCCTTGTTCGCCCTAAGTTGGCAGGGTATGCCCAGACATGGGTCCCTTGCTCACTTTGCCACTGGTTTGAAGCTAGCCTGGCTGATGAGGGCTGTTAGCCCGAAACCGGTCCCAGGATGCTTGATTCCGGTCCAGGGAAGACATGGCTTGGCAGTTCGGTCTGGACTGCTCCCATGAGGCACAGGGTAAAGACTGATTTGCATATAGCTATGTCTGAACTGGGGTGGCAAAGTGAGTTAAAGAATGATGATGGGTTCAACCCAGATCTGTGACTGGGGTGAGTGTTTGAAAAGTTTCAGCATTCCGTCCATCATCTCCTTGTGTTTGCCTTGTTCGCCCTAAGATGGCAGGGTATGCCCAGACGTGGGTCCCTTGCTCACTTTGCCACTGGATTCAAGCTAGCCTGGCTGATGAGGGCTGTTAGCCCGAAACCGGTCCCAGGTTGCTTGATTCCGGTCCAGGGAAGACATGGCTTGGCAGTTCGGTCTGGACTGTTCCCATGAGGCACAGGGTCAAGACTGATTTGCATATAGCTATGTCTGAACTGGGGTGGCAAAGTGAGCTAAAGAATGATGATGGATTCAACCCAGATCTGTGACTGGGGGTGAGTGTTTGAAAAGTTTCAGCATTCCGTCCATCATCTCCTTGTGTTTGCTTTGTTCGCCCTAAGTTGGCAGGGTATGCCCAGACGTGGGTCCCTTGTTCACTTTGCCACTGGATTCAAGCTAGCCTGGCTGATGAGGGCTGTTAGCCCGAAACCGGTCCCAGGATGCTTGATTCCGGTCCAGGGAAGACATGGCTTGGCAGTTCGTTCTGGACTGTTCCCATGAGGCACAGGGTCAAGACTGATTTGCATATAGCTATGTCTGAACTGGGGTGGCAAAGTGAGCTAAAGAATGATGATGGATTCAACCCAGATCTGTGACTGGGGGTGAGTGTTTGAAAAGTTTCAGCATTCCGTCCATCATCTCCTTGTGTTTGCCTTGTTCGCCCTAAGTTGGCAGGGTATGCCCAGACGTGGGTCCCTTGCTCACTTTGCCACTGGATTCAAGCTAGCCTGGCTGATGAGGGCTGTTAGCCCGAAACCGGTTCCAGGAGGCTTGATTCCGGTCCAGGGAAGACATGGCTTGGCAGTTCGGTCTGGACTGCTCCCATGAGGCACAGGGTAAAGACTGATTTGCATATAGCTGTGTCTGAACTGGGGTGGCAAAGTGAGCTAAAGAATGATGATGGATTCAACCCAGATCTGTGACTGGGGGTGAGTGTTTGAAAAGTTTCAGCATTCCGTCCATCATCTCCTTGTGTTTGCCTTGTTCGCCCTAAGTTGGCAGGGTATGTCCAGACGTGGGTCCCTTGCTCACTTTGCCACTGGATTCAAGCTAGCCTGGCTGATGAGGGCTGTTAGCCCGAAACCGGTCCCAGGAGGCTTGATTCCGGTCCAGGGAAGAAATGGCTTGGCAGTTCGGTCTGGACTGTTCCCATGAGGCACAGGGTCAAGACTGATTTGCATATAGCTATGTCTGAACTGGGGTGGCAAAGTGAGCTAAAGAATGATGATCGATTCAACCCAGATCTGTGCCTGAGGGTGAGTGTTTGAAAAGTTTCAGCATTCCGTCCATCATCTCCTTGTGTTTGCCTTGTTCGCCCTAAGTTGGCAGGGTATGCCCAGACATGGGTCCCTTGCTCACTTTGCCACTGGATTCAAGCTAGCCTGGCTGATGAGGGCTGTTAGCCCGAAACCGGTCCCAGGATGCTTGATTCCGGTCCAGGGAAGACATGGCTTGGCAGTTCGGTCTGGACTGTTCCCATGAGGCACAGGGTCAAGACTGATTTGCATATAGCTATGTCTGAACTGGGGTGGCAAAGTGAGCTAAAGAATGATGATCGATTCAATCCAGATCTGTGACTGGGGGTGAGTGTTTGAAAAGTTTCAGCATTCCGTCCATCATCTCCTTGTGTTTGCCTTGTTCGCCATAAGTTGGCAGGGTATGCCCAGACATGGGTCCCTTGCTCACTTTGCCACTGGATTCAAGCTAGCCTGGCTGATGAGGGCTGTTAGCCCGAAACCGGTCCCAGGATGCTTGATTCCGGTCCAGGGAAGACATGGCTTGGCAGTTCGGTCTGGACTGTTCCCATGAGGCACAGGGTCAAGACTGATTTGCATATAGCTATGTCTGAACTGGGGTGGCAAAGTGAGTTAAAGAATGATGATGGATTCAACCCAGATCTGTGACTGGGGTGAGTGTTTGAAAAGTTTCAGCATTCCGTCCATCATCTCCTTGTGTTTGCCTTGTTCGCCCTAAGTTGGCAGGGTATGCCCAGACGTGGGTCCCTTGCTCACTTTGCCACTGGATTCAAGCTAGCCTGGCTGATGAGGGCTGTTAGCCCGAAACCGGTCCCAGGATGCTTGATTTTGGTCCAGGGAAGACATGGCTTGGCAGTTCGTTCTGGACTGTTCCCTTGAGGCACAGGGTCAAGACTGATTTGCATATAGCTATGTCTGAACTGGGGTGGCAAAGTGAGCTAAAGAATGATGATGGATTCAACCCAGATCTGTGACTGGGGGTGAGTGTTTAAAAAGTTTCAGCATTCCGTCCATCATCTCCTTGTGTTTGCCTTGTTCGCCCTAAGTTGGCAGGGCATGCCCAGACATGGGTCCCTTGCTCACTTTGCCACTGGATTCAAGCTAGCCTGGCTGATGAGGGCTGTTAGCCCGAAACCGGTCCCAGGATGCATGATTCCGGTCCAGGGAAGACATGGCTTGGCAGTTCGGTCTGGACTGTTCCCATGAGGCACATGGTCAAGACTGATTTGCATATAGCTATGTCTGAACTGGGGTGGCAAAGTGAGCTAAAGAATGATGATGGATTCAACCCAGATCTGTGACTGGGGGTGAGTGTTTGAAAAGTTTCAGCATTCCGTCCATCATCTCCTTGTGTTTGCCTTGTTCGCCCTAAGTTGGCAGGGTATGCCCAGACGTGGGTCCCTTGCTCACTTTGCCACTGGATTCAAGCTAGCCTGGCTGATGAGGGCTGTTAGCCCGAAACCGGTCCCAGGAGGCTTGATTCCGGTCCAGGGAAGACATGGCTTGGCAGTTCGGTCTGGACTGTTCCCATGAGGCACAGGGTCAAGACTGATTTGCATATAGCTATGTCTGAACTGGGGTGGCAAAGTGAGCTAAAGAATGATGATGGATTCAACCCAGATCTGTGACTGGGGGTGAGTGTTTGAAAAGTTTCAGCATTCTGTCCATCATCTCCTTGTGTTTGCCTTGTTCCCCCTAAGTTGGCAGGGTATGCCCAGACGTGGGTCCCTTGCTCACTTTGCCACTTGATTCAAGCTAGCCTGGCTGATGAGGGCTGTTAGCCCGAAACCGGTCCCAGGAGGCTTGATTCCGGTCCAGGGAAGAAATGGCTTGGCAGTTCGGTCTGGACTGTTCCCATGAGGCACAGGGTCAAGACTGATTTGCATATAGCTATGTCTGAACTGGGGTGGCAAAGTGAGCTAAAGAATGATGATCGATTCAATCCAGATCTGTGACTGGGGGTGAGTGTTTGAAAAGTTTCAGCATTCCGTCCATCATCTCCTTGTGTTTGCCTTGTTCGCCCTAAGTTGGCAGGGTATGCCCAGACATGGGTCCCTTGCTCACTTTGCCACTGGTTTGAAGCTAGCCTGGCTGATGAGGGCTGTTAGCCCGAAACCGGTCCCAGGATGCTTGATTCCGGTCCAGGGAAGACATGGCTTGGCAGTTCGGTCTGGACTGCTCCCATGAGGCACAGGGTAAAGACTGATTTGCATATAGCTATGTCTGAACTGGGGTGGCAAAGTGAGTTAAAGAATGATGATGGGTTCAACCCAGATCTGTGACTGGGGTGAGTGTTTGAAAAGTTTCAGCATTCCGTCCATCATCTCCTTGTGTTTGCCTTGTTCGCCCTAAGATGGCAGGGTATGCCCAGACGTGGGTCCCTTGCTCACTTTGCCACTGGATTCAAGCTAGCCTGGCTGATGAGGGCTGTTAGCCCGAAACCGGTCCCAGGATGCTTGATTCCGGTCCAGGGAAGACATGGCTTGGCAGTTCGGTCTGGACTGTTCCCATGAGGCACAGGGTCAAGACTGATTTGCATATAGCTATGTCTGAACTGGGGTGGCAAAGTGAGCTAAAGAATGATGATGGATTCAACCCAGATCTGTGACTGGGGGTGAGTGTTTGAAAAGTTTCAGCATTCCGTCCATCATCTCCTTGTGTTTGCCTTGTTCGCCCTAAGTTGGCAGGGTATGCCCAGACGTGGGTCCCTTGTTCACTTTGCCACTGGATTCAAGCTAGCCTGGCTGATGAGGGCTGTTAGCCCGAAACCGGTCCCAGGATGCTTGATTCCGGTCCAGGGAAGACATGGCTTGGCAGTTCGTTCTGGACTGTTCCCATGAGGCACAGGGTCAAGACTGATTTGCATATAGCTATGTCTGAACTGGGGTGGCAAAGTGAGCTAAAGAATGATGATGGATTCAACCCAGATCTGTGACTGGGGGTGAGTGTTTGAAAAGTTTCAGCATTCCGTCCATCATCTCCTTGTGTTTGCCTTGTTCGCCCTAAGTTGGCAGGGTATGCCCAGACGTGGGTCCCTTGCTCACTTTGCCACTGGATTCAAGCTAGCCTGGCTGATGAGGGCTGTTAGCCCGAAACCGGTTCCAGGAGGCTTGATTCCGGTCCAGGGAAGACATGGCTTGGCAGTTCGGTCTGGACTGCTCCCATGAGGCACAGGGTAAAGACTGATTTGCATATAGCTTTGTCTGAACTGGGGTGGCAAAGTGAGTTAAAGAATGATGATGGATTCAACCCAGATCTGTGACTGGGGGTGAGTGTTTGAAAAGTTTCAGCATTCCGTCCATCATCTCCTTGTGTTTGCCTTGTTCGCCCTAAGATGGCAGGGTATGCCCAGACGTGGGTCCCTTGCTCACTTTGCCACTGGATTCAAGCTAGCCTGGCTGATGAGGGCTGTTAGCCCGAAACCGGTCCCAGGAGGCTTGATTCTGGTCCAGGGAAGACATGGCTTGGCAGTTCGGTCTGGACTGTTCCCATGAGACACAAGGTGAAGACTGATTTGCATATAGCTGTGTCTGAACTGGGGTGGCAAAGTGAGCTAAAGAATGATGATGGATTCAACCCAGATCTGTGACTGGGGGTGAGTGTTTGAAAAGTTTCAGCATTCCGTCCATCATCTCCTTGTGTTTGCCTTGTTCGCCCTAAGTTGGCAGGGTATGCCCAGAAGTGGGTCCCTTGCTCACTTTGCCACTGGATTCAAGCTAGCCTGGCTAATGAGGGCTGCTAGCCCGAAACCGGTCCCAGGAGGCTTGATTCCGGTCCAGGGAAGACATGGCTTGGCAGTTCGGTCTGGACTGTTCCCATGAGGCACAGGGTCAAGACTGATTTGCATATAGCTATGTCCGAACTGGGGTGGCAAAGTGAGCTAAAGAATGATGATGGATTCAACCCAGATCTGTGACTGGGGGTGAGTGTTTGAAAAGTTTCAGCATTCCGTCCATCATCTCCTTGTTTTTGCCTTGTTCGCCCTAAGTTGGCAGGGTATGCCCAGACGTGGGTCCCTTGCTCACTTTGCCACTGGATTCAAGCTAGCCTGGCTGATGAGGGCTATTAGCCCGAAACCGGTCCCAGGAGGCTTGATTCCGGTCCAGGGAAGACATGGCTTGGCAGTTCGGTCTGGACTGTTCCCATGAGGCACAGGGTCAAGACTGATTTGCATATAGCTATGTCCGAACTGGGGTGGCAAAGTGAGCTAAAGAATGATGATGGATTCAACTCAGATCTGTGACTGGGGGTGAGTGTTTGAAAAGTTTCAGCATTCCGTCCATCGTCTCCTTGTGTTTGCCTTGTTCGCCCTAAGTTGGCAGGGTATGCCCAGACGTGGGTCCCTTGCTCACTTTGCCACTGGATTCAAGCTAGCCTGGCTGATGAGGGCTGTTAGCCCGAAACCGGTCCCAGGAGGCTTGATTCCGGTCCAGGGAAGACATGGCTTGGCAGTTCGGTCTGGACTGTTCCCATGAGGCACAGGGTCAAGACTGATTTGCATATAGCTATGTCTGAACTGGGGTGGCAAAGTGAGCTAAAGAATGATGATGGATTCAACCCAGATCTGTGACTGGGAGTGAGTGTTTGAAAAGTTTCAGCCATCCGTCCATCATCTCCTTGTGTTTGCCTTGTTCGCCCTAAGTTGCCAGGGTATGCCCAGACGTGGGTCCCTTGCTCACTTTGCCACTGGATTCAAGCTAGCCTGGCTGATGAGGGCTGTTAGCCCGAAACCGGTCCCAGGAGGCTTGATTCCGGTCCAGGGTAGACATGGCTTGGCAGTTCGGTCTGGACTGTTCCCATGAGGCACAGGGTCAAGACTGATTTGCATATAGCTATGTCTGAACTGGGGTGGCAAAGTGAGCTAAAGAATGATGATGGATTCAACCCAGATCTGTGACTGGGGGTGAGTGTTTGAAAAGTTTCAGCATTCCGTCCATCATCTCCTTGTGTTTGCCTTGTTCACCCTAAGATGGCAGGGTATGCCCAGACGTGGGTCCCTTACTCACTTTGCCACTGGATTCAAGCTAGCCTGGCTGATGAGGGCTGTTAGCCCGAAACCGGTCCCAGGAGGCTTGATTCCGGTCCAGGGAAGACATGGCTTGGCAGTTCGGTCTGGACTGTTCCCATGAGGCACAGGGTCAAGACTGATTTGCATATAGCTATGTCTGAACTGGGGCGGCAAAGTGAGCTAAAGAATGATGATGGATTCAACCCAGATCTGTGACTGGGGGTGAGTGTTTGAAAAGTTTCAGCATTCCGTCCATCATCTCCTGGTGTTTGTCTTGTTCGCCCTAAGTTGGCAGGGTATGCCCAGACGTGGGTCCCTTGCTCACTTTGCCACTGGATTCAAGCTAGCCTGGCTGATGAGGGCTGTTAGCCCGAAACCGGTCCCAGGAGGCTTGATTCCGGTCCAGGGAAGACATGGCTTGGCAGTTCGGTCTGGACTGTTCCCATGAGGCACAGGGTCAAGACTGATTTGCATATAGCTATGGCTGAACTGGGGTGGCAAAGTGAGCTAAAGAATGATGATGGATACAACCCAGATCTGTGACTGGGGGTGAGTGTTTGAAAAGTTTCAGCATTCCGTCCATCATCTCCTTGTGTTTGCCTTGTTCGCCCTAAGTTGGCAGGGTATGCCCAGACGTGGGTCCCTTGCTCACTTTGCCACTGGATTCAAGCTAGCCTGGCTGATGAGGGCTGTTAGCCCGAAACCGGTCCCAGGAGGCTTGATTCCGGTCCAGGGAAGACATGGCTTGGCAGTTCGGTCTGGACTGTTCCCATGAGGCACAGGGTCAAGACTGATTTGCATATAGCTATGTCTGAACTGGGGTGGCAAAGTGAGCTAAAGAATGATGATGGATTCAACCCAGATCTGTGACTGGGAGTGAGCGTTTGAAAAGTTTCAGCCATCCGTCTATCATCTCCTTGTGTTTGCCTTGTTCGCCCTAAGTTGGCAGGGTATGCCCAGACGTGGGTCCCTTGCTCACTTTGCCACTGGATTCAAGCTAGCCTGGCTGATGAGGGCTGTTAGCCCGAAACCGGTCCCAGGAGGCTTGATTCCGGTCCAGGGAAGACATGGCTTGGCAGTTCGGTCTGGACTGTTCCCATGAGGCACAGGGTCAAGACTGATTTGCATATAGCTATGTCTGAACTGGGGTGGCAAAGTGAGCTAAAGAATGATGATGGATTCAACCCAGATCTGTGACTGGGGGTGAGTGTTTGAAAAGTTTCAGCATTCCGTCCATCATCTCCTTGTGTTTGCCTTGTTCACCCTAAGATGGCAGGGTATGCCCAGACGTGGGTCCCTTGCTCACTTTGTTACTGGATTCAAGCTAGCCTGGCTGATGAGGGCTGTTAGCCCGAAACCGGTCCCAGGAGGCTTGATTCCGGTCCAGGGAAGACATGGCTTGGCAGTTCGGTCTGGACTGTTCCCATGAGGCACAGGGTCAAGACTGATTTGCATATAGCTATGTCTGAACTGGGGTGGCAAAGTGAGCTAAAGAATGATGATGGATTCAACCCAGATCTGTGACTGGGGGTGAGTGTTTGAAAAGTTTCAGCATTCCGTCCATCATCTCCTTGTGTTTGCCTTGTTCGCCCTAAGTTGGCAGGGTATGCCCAGACGTGGGTCCCTTGCTCACTTTGCCACTGGATTCAAGCTAGCCTGGCTGATGAGGGCTGTTAGCCCGAAACCGGTCCCAGGATGCTTGATTCCGGTCCAGGGAAGACATGGCTTGGCAGTTCGGTCTGGACTGCTCCCATGAGGCACAGGGTAAAGACTGATTTGCATATAGCTATGTCTGAACTGGGGTGGCAAAGTGAGTTAAAGAATGATGATGGATTCAACCCAGATCTGTGACTGGGGTGAGTGTTTGAAAAGTTTCAGCATTCCGTCCATCATCCCCTTGTGTTTACTTGTTCGCCCTAAGATGGCAGGGTATGCCCAGACGTGGGTCCCTTGCTCACTTTGCCACTGGATTCAAACTAGCCTGGCTGATGAGGGCTGTTAGCCCGAAACCGGTCCCGGGATGCTTGATTCCGGTCCAGGGAAGACATGGCTTGGCAGTTCGGTCTGGACTGTTCCCATGAGGCACAGGGTCAAGACTGATTTGCATATAGCTATGTCTGAACTGGGGTGGCAAAGTGAGCTAAAGAATGATGATGGATTCAACCCAGATCTGTGACTGGGAGTGAGTGTTTGAAAAGTTTCAGCCATCCGTCCATCATCTCCTTGTGTTTGCCTTGTTCGCCCTAAGTTGGCAGGGTATGCCCAGACGTGGGTCCCTTGCTCACTTTGCCACTGAATTCAAGCTAGCCTGGCTGATGAGGGCTGTTAGCCCGAAACGGTTCCCAGGATGCTTGTTTCTGGTCCAGGGAAGACATGGCTTGGCAGTTCGGGCTGGACAGTACACATGAGGCACAGGGTCAAGACTGATTTGCATATAGCTGTGTCTGAACTGGGGTGGCGAAGTGAGCTAAAGAACGATGATGGATTCAACCCAGATCTGTGACTGGGGGTGAGTGTCTGAAAAGTTTCAGCGCTCCATCCATCATCTCCTTGTGTTTGCTTTGATCACCCTAAGTTGGCAGGGTATGCCCAGACGTGGGTCCCTTGCTCACTTTGCCACTGGATTCAAGCTAGCCTGGCTGATGAGGGCTGTTAGCCCGAAACCGGTCCCAGGATGCTTGAATCCGGTCCAGGGAAGACATGGCTTGGCAGTTCGGTCTGGACTGTTCCCATGAGGCACAGGGCCAAGACTGATTTGCATATAGCTATGTCTAAACTGGGGTGGCAAAGTGAGCTAAAGAATGATGATGGATTCAACCCAGATCTGTGACTGGGGGTGAGTGTTTGAAAAGTTTCAGCATTCCGTCCATCATCTCCTTGTGTTTGTCTTGTTCGCCCTAAGTTGGCAGGGTATGCCCAGACGTGGGTCCCTTGCTCACTTTGCCACTGGATTCAAGCTAGCCTGGCTGATGAGGGCTGCTAGCCCGAAACCGGTCCCAGGAGGCTTGATTCCGGTCCAGGGAAGACATGGCTTGGCAGTTCGGTCTGGACTGTTCCCATGAGGCACAGGGTCAAGACTGATTTGCATATAGCTATGTCCGAACTGGGGTGGCAAAGTGAGCTAAAGAATGATGATGGATTCAACCCAGATCTGTGACTGGGGGTGAGTGTTTGAAAAGTTTCAGCATTCCGTCCATCATCTCCTTGTGTTTGCCTTGTTCGCCCTAAGTTGGCAGGGTATGCCCAGACGTGGGTCCCTTGCTCACTTTGCCACTGGATTCAAGCTAGCCTGGCTGATGAGGGCTATTAGCCCGAAACCGGTCCCAGGAGGCTTGATTCCGGTCCAGGGAAGACATGGCTTGGCAGTTCGGTCTGGACTGTTCCCATGAGGCACAGGGTCAAGACTGATTTGCATATAGCTATGTCCGAACTGGGGTGGCAAAGTGAGCTAAAGAATGATGATGGATTCAACTCAGATCTGTGACTGGGGGTGAGTGTTTGAAAAGTTTCAGCATTCCGTCCATCGTCTCCTTGTGTTTGCCTTGTTCGCCCTAAGTTGGCAGGGTATGCCCAGACGTGGGTCCCTTGCTCACTTTGCCACTGGATTCAAGCTAGCCTGGCTGATGAGGGCTGTTAGCCCGAAACCGGTCCCAGGAGGCTTGATTCCGGTCCAGGGAAGACATGGCTTGGCAGTTCGGTCTGGACTGTTCCCATGAGGCACAGGGTCAAGACTGATTTGCATATAGCTATGTCTGAACTGGGGTGGCAAAGTGAGCTAAAGAATGATGATGGATTCAACCCAGATCTGTGACTGGGAGTGAGTGTTTGAAAAGTTTCAGCCATCCGTCCATCATCTCCTTGTGTTTGCCTTGTTCGCCCTAAGATGGCAGGGTATGCCCAGACGTGGGTCCCTTGCTCACTTTGCCACTGGATTCAAGCTAGCCTGGCTGATGGGGGCTGTTAGCCCGAAACCGGTCCCAGGATGCTTGATTCCGGTCCAGGGAAGACATGGCTTGGCAGTTCGGTCTGGACTGCTCCCATGAGGCACAGGGTAAAGACTGATTTGCATATAGCTATGTCTGAACTGGGGTGGCAAAGTGAGTTAAAGAATGATGATGGATTCAACCCAGATCTGTGACTGGGGTGAGTGTTTGAAAAGTTTCAGCATTCCGTCCATCATCTCCTTGTGTTTGCCTTGTTCGCCCTAAGATGGCAGGGTATGCCCAGACGTGGGTCCCTTGCTCACTTTGCCACTGGATTCAAGCTAGCCTGGCTGATGAGGGCTGTTAGCCCGAAACCGGTCCCAGGATGCTTGATTCCTGTCCAGGGAAGACATGGCTTGGCAGTTCGGTCTGGACTGTTCCCATGAGGCACAGGGTCAAGACTGATTTGCATATAGCTATGTCTGAACTGGGGTGGCAAAGTGAGCTAAAGAATGATGATGGATTCAACCCAGATCTGTGACTGGGGGTGAGTGTTTGAAAAGTTTCAGCATTCCGTCCATCATCTCCTTGTGTTTGCCTTGTTCGCCCTAAGTTGGCAGGGTATGCCCAGACGTGGGTCCCTTGCTCACTTTGCCACTGGATTCAAGCTAGCCTGGCTGATGAGGGCTGTTAGCCCGAAACCGGTCCCAGGAGGCTTGATTCCGGTCCAGGGAAGACATGGCTTGGCAGTTCGGTCTGGACTGTTCCCATGAGGCACAGGGTCAAGACTGATTTGCATATAGCTATGTCTGAACTGGGGTGGCAAAGTGAGCTAAAGAATGATGATGGATTCAACCCAGATCTGTGACTGGGAGTGAGTGTTTGAAAAGTTTCAGCCATCCGTCCATCATCTCCTTGTGTTTGCCTTGTTCGCCCTAAGTTGGCAGGGTATGCCCAGACGTGGGTCCCTTGCTCACTTTGCCACTGGATTCAAGCTAGCCTGGCTGATGAGGGCTGTTAGCCCGAAACTGGTCCCAGGAGGCTTGATTCCGGTCCAGGGAAGACATGGCTTGGCAGTTCGGTCTGGACTGTTCCCATGAGGCACAGGGTCAAGACTGATTTGCATATAGCTATGTCTGAACTGGGGTGGCAAAGTGAGCTAAAGAATGATGATGGATTCAACCCAGATCTGTGACTGGGGGTGAGTGTTTGAAAAGTTTCAGCATTCCGTCCATCATCTCCTTGTGTTTGCCTTGTTCACCCTAAGATGGCAGGGTATGCCCAGACGTGGGTCCCTTGCTCACTTTGTTACTGGATTCAAGCTAGCCTGGCTGATGAGGGCTGTTAGCCCGAAACCGGTCCCAGGAGGCTTGATTCCGGTCCAGGGAAGACATGGCTTGGCAGTTCGGTCTGGACTGTTCCCATGAGGCACAGGGTCAAGACTGATTTGCATATAGCTATGTCTGAACTGGGGTGGCAAAGTGAGCTAAAGAATGATGATGGATTCAACCCAGATCTGTGACTGGGGGTGAGTGTTTGAAAAGTTTCAGCATTCCGTCCATCATCTCCTTGTGTTTGCCTTGTTCGCCCTAAGTTGGCAGGCTAAGCCCAGACGTGGGTCCCTTGCTCACTTTGCCACTGGATTCAAGCTAGCCTGGCTGATGAGGGCTGTTAGCCCGAAACCGGTCCCAGGATGCTTGATTCCGGTCCAGGGAAGACATGGCTTGGCAGTTCGGTCTGGACTGCTCCCATGAGGCACAGGGTAAAGACTGATTTGCATATAGCTATGTCTGAACTGGGGTGGCAAAGTGAGTTAAAGAATGATGATGGATTCAACCCAGATCTGTGACTGGGGTGAGTGTTTGAAAAGTTTCAGCATTCCGTCCATCATCTCCTTGTGTTTACTTGTTCGCCCTAAGATGGCAGGGTATGCCCAGACGTGGGTCCCTTGCTCACTTTGCCACTGGATTCAAACTAGCCTGGCTGATGAGGGCTGTTAGCCCGAAACCGGTCCCGGGATGCTTGATTCCGGTCCAGGGAAGACATGGCTTGGCAGTTCGGTCTGGACTGTTCCCATGAGGCACAGGGTCAAGACTGATTTGCATATAGCTATGTCTGAACTGGGGTGGCAAAGTGAGCTAAAGAATGATGATGGATTCAACCCAGATCTGTGACTGGGAGTGAGTGTTTGAAAAGTTTCAGCCATCCGTCCATCATCTCCTTGTGTTTGCCTTGTTCGCCCTAAGTTGGCAGGGTATGCCCAGACGTGGGTCCCTTGCTCACTTTGCCACTGGATTCAAGCTAGCCTGGCTGATGAGGGCTGTTAGCCCGAAACCGGTCCCAGGATGCTTGATTCCGGTCCAGGGAAGACATGGCTTGGCAGTTCGGTCTGGACTGTTCCCATGAGGCACAGGGCCAAGACTGATTTGCATATAGCTATGTCTAAACTGGGGTGGCAAAGTGAGCTAAAGAATGATGATGGATTCAACCCAGATCTGTGACTGGGGGTGAGTGTTTGAAAAGTTTCAGCATTCCGTCCATCATCTCCTTGTGTTTGCCTTGTTCGCCCTAAGTTGGCAGGGTATGCCCAGACGTGGGACCCTTGCTCACTTTGCCACTGGATTCAAGCTAGCCTGGCTGATGAGGGCTATTAGCCCGAAACCGGTCCCAGGAGGCTTGATTCCGGTCCAGGGAAGACATGGCTTGGCAGTTCGGTCTGGACTGTTCCCATGAGGCACAGGGTCAAGACTGATTTGCATATAGCTATGTCCGAACTGGGGTGGCAAAGTGAGCTAAAGAATGATGATGGATTCAACTCAGATCTGTGACTGGGGGTGAGTGTTTGAAAAGTTTCAGCATTCCGTCCATCGTCTCCTTGTGTTTGCCTTGTTCGCCCTAAGTTGGCAGGGTATGCCCAGACGTGGGTCCCTTGCTCACTTTGCCACTGGATTCAAGCTAGCCTGGCTGATGAGGGCTGTTAGCCCGAAACCGGTCCCAGGAGGCTTGATTCCGGTCCAGGGAAGACATGGCTTGGCAGTTCGGTCTGGACTGCTCCCATGAGGCACAGGGTCAAGACTGATTTGCATATAGCTATGTCCGAACTGGGGTGGCAAAGTGAGCTAAAGAATGATGATGGATTCAACTCAGATCTGTGACTGGGGGTGAGTGTTTGAAAAGTTTCAGCATTCCGTCCATCATCTCCTTGTGTTTGCCTTCTTCGCCCTAAGTTGGCAGGGTATGCCCAGACGTGGGTCCCTTGCTCACTTTGCCACTGGATTCAAGCTAGCCTGGCTGATGAGGGCTGTTAGCCCGAAACCGGTCCCAGGAGGCTTGATTCCGGTCCAGGGAAGACATGGCTTGGCAGTTCGGTCTGGACTGTTCCCATGAGGCACAGGGTCAAGACTGATTTGCATATAGCTATGTCTGAACTGGGGTGGCAAAGTGAGCTAAAGAATGATGATGGATTCAACCCAGATCTGTGACTGGGAGTGAGTGTTTGAAAAGTTTCAGCCATCCGTCCATCATCTCCTTGTGTTTGCCTTGTTCGCCCTAAGTTGGCAGGGTATGCCCAGACGTGGGTCCCTTGCTCACTTTGCCACTGGATTCAAGCTAGCCTGGCTGATGAGGGCTGTTAGCCCGAAACCGGTCCCAGGAGGCTTGATTCCGGTCCAGGGTAGACATGGCTTGGCAGTTCGGTCTGGACTGTTCCCATGAGGCACAGGGTCAAGACTGATTTGCATATAGCTATGTCTGAACTGGGGTGGCAAAGTGAGCTAAAGAATGATGATGGATTCAACCCAGATCTGTGACTGGGGGTGAGTGTTTGAAAAGTTTCAGCATTCCGTCCATCATCTCCTTGTGTTTGCCTTGTTCACCCTAAGATGGCAGGGTATGCCCAGACGTGGGTCCCTTGCTCACTTTGCCACTGGATTCAAGCTAGCCTGGCTGATGAGGGCTGTTAGCCCGAAACCGGTCCCAGGAGGCTTGATTCCGGTCCAGGGAAGACATGGCTTGGCAGTTCGGTCTGGACTGTTCCCATGAGGCACAGGGTCAAGACTGATTTGCATATAGCTATGTCTGAACTGGGGTGGCAAAGTGAGCTAAAGAATGATGATGGATTCAACCCAGATCTGTGACTGGGAGTGAGTGTTTGAAAAGTTTCAGCCATCCGTCCATCATCTCCTTGTGTTTGCCTTGTTCGCCCTAAGTTGGCAGGGTATGCCCAGACGTGGGTCCCTTGCTCACTTTGCCACTGGATTCAAGCTAGCCTGGCTGATGAGGGCTGTTAGCCCGAAACCAGTCCCAGGAGGCTTGATTCCGGTCCAGGGAAGACATGGCTTGGCAGTTCGGTCTGGACTGTTCCCATGAGGCACAGGGTCAAGACTGATTTGCATATAGCTATGTCTGAACTGGGGTGGCAAAGTGAGCTAAAGAATGATGATGGATTCAACCCAGATCTGTGACTGGGGGTGAGTGTTTGAAAAGTTTCAGCATTCCGTCCATCATCTCCTTGTGTTTGCCTTGTTCGCCCTAAGTTGGCAGGGTATGCCCAGACGTGGGTCCCTTGCTCACTTTGCCACTGGATTCAAGCTAGCCTGGCTGATGAGGGCTGCTAGCCCGAAACTGGTCCCAGGAGGCTTGATTCCGGTCCAGGGAAGACATGGCTTGGCAGTTCGGTCTGGACTGTTCCCATGAGGCACAGGGTCAAGACTGATTTGCATATAGCTATGTCCGAACTGGGGTGGCAAAGTGAGCTAAAGAATGATGATGGATTCAACCCAGATCTGTGACTGGGGGTGAGTGTTTGAAAAGTTTCAGCATTCCGTCCATCATCTCCTTGTGTTTGCCTTGTTCGCCCTAAGTTGGCAGGGTATGCCCAGACGTGGGTCCCTTGCTCACTTTGCCACTGGATTCAAGCTAGCCTGGCTGATGAGGGCTATTAGCCCGAAACCGGTCCCAGGAGGCTTGATTCCGGTCCAGGGAAGACATGGCTTGGCAGTTCGGTCTGGACTGTTCCCATGAGGCACAGGGTCAAGACTGATTTGCATATAGCTATGTCCGAACTGGGGTGGCAAAGTGAGCTAAAGAATGATGATGGATTCAACTCAGATCTGTGACTGGGGGTGAGTGTTTGAAAAGTTTCAGCATTCCGTCCATCGTCTCCTTGTGTTTGCCTTGTTCGCCCTAAGTTGGCAGGGTATGCCCAGACGTGGGTCCCTTGCTCACTTTGCCACTGGATTCAAGCTAGCCTGGATGATGAGGGCTGTTAGCCCGAAACCGGTCCCAGGAGGCTTGATTCCGGTCCAGGGAAGACATGGCTTGGCAGTTCGGTCTGGACTGCTCCCATGAGGCACAGGGTCAAGACTGATTTGCATATAGCTATGTCCGAACTGGGGTGGCAAAGTGAGCTAAAGAATGATGATGGATTCAACTCGGATCTGTGACTGGGGGTGAGTGTTTGAAAAGTTTCAGCATTCCGTCCATCATCTCCTTGTGTTTGCCTTGTTCGCCCTAAGTTGGCAGGGTATGCCCAGACGTGGGTCCCTTGCTCACTTTGCCACTGGATTCAAGCTAGCCTGGCTGATGAGGGCTGTTAGCCCGAAACCGGTCCCAGGAGGCTTGATTCCAGTCCAGGGAAGACATGGCTTGGCAGTTCGGTCTGGACTGTTCCCATGAGGCACAGGGTCAAGACTGATTTGCATATAGCTATGTCTGAACTGGGGTGGCAAAGTGAGCTAAAGAATGATGATGGATTCAACCCAGATCTGTGACTGGGAGTGAGTGTTTGAAAAGTTTCAGCCATCCGTCCATCATCTCCTTGTGTTTGCCTTGTTCGCCCTAAGTTGGCAGGGTATGCCCAGACGTGGGTCCCTTGCTCACTTTGCCACTGGATTCAAGCTAGCCTGGCTGATGAGGGCTGTTAGCCCGAAACCGGTCCCAGGAGGCTTGATTCCGGTCCAGGGTAGACATGGCTTGGCAGTTCGGTCTGGACTGTTCCCATGAGGCACAGGGTCAAGACTGATTTGCATATAGCTATGTCTGAACTGGGGTGGCAAAGTGAGCTAAAGAATGATGATGGATTCAACCCAGATCTGTGACTGGGGGTGAGTGTTTGAAAAGTTTCAGCATTCCGTCCATCATCTCCTTGTGTTTGCCTTGTTCACCCTAAGATGGCAGGGTATGCCCAGACGTGGGTCCCTTGCTCACTTTGCCACTGGATTCAAGCTAGCCTGGCTGATGAGGGCTGTTAGCCCGAAACCGGTCCCAGGAGGCTTGATTCCGGTCCAGGGAAGACATGGCTTGGCAGTTCGGTCTGGACTGTTCCCATGAGGCACAGGGTCAAGACTGATTTGCATATAGCTATGTCTGAACTGGGGTGGCAAAGTGAGCTAAAGAATGATGATGGATTCAACCCAGATCTGTGACTGGGGGTGAGTGTTTGAAAAGTTTCAGCATTCCGTCCATCATCTCCTGGTGTTTGTCTTGTTCGCCCTAAGTTGGCAGGGTATGCCCAGACGTGGGTTCCTTGCTCACTTTGCCACTGGATTCAAGCTAGCCTGGCTGATGAGGGCTGTTAGCCCGAAACCGGTCCAAGGATGCTTGATTCCGGTCCAGGGAAGACATGGCTTGGCAGTTCGGTCTGGACTGCTCCCATGAGGCACAGGGTAAAGACTGATTTGCATATAGCTATGTCTGAACTGGGGTGGCAAAGTGAGTTAAAGAATGATGATGGATTCAACCCAGATCTGTGACTGGGGTGAGTGTTTGAAAAGTTTCAGCATTCCGTCCATCATCTCCTTGTGTTTGCCTTGTTCGCCCTAAGATGGCAGGGTATGCCCAGACGTGGGTCCCTTGCTCACTTTGCCACTGGATTCAAGCTAGCCTGGCTGATGAGGGCTGTTAGCCCGAAACCGGTCCCAGGATGCTTGATTCCGGTCCAGGGAAGACATGGCTTGGCAGTTCGGTCTGGACTGTTCCCATGAGGCACAGGGTCAAGACTGATTTGCATATAGCTATGTCTGAACTGGGGTGGCAAAGTGAGCTAAAGAATGATGATGGATTCAACCCAGATCTGTGACTGGGGGTGAGTGTTTGAAAAGTTTCAGCATTCCGTCCATCATCTCCTTGTGTTTGCCTTGTTCGCCCTAAGTTGGCAGGGTATGCCCAGACGTGGGTCCCTTGCTCACTTTGCCACTGGATTCAAGCTAGCCTGGCTGATGAGGGCTGTTAGCCCGAAACCGGTCCCAGGAGGCTTGATTCCGGTCCAGGGAAGACATGGCTTGGCAGTTCGGTCTGGACTGTTCCCATGAGGCACAGGGTCAAGACTGATTTGCATATAGCTATGTCTGAACTGGGGTGGCAAAGTGAGCTAAAGAATGATGATGGATTCAACCCAGATCTGTGACTGGGAGTGAGTGTTTGAAAAGTTTCAGCCATCCGTCCATCATCTCCTTGTGTTTGCCTTGTTCGCCCTAAGTTGGCAGGGTATGCCCAGACGTGGGTCCCTTGCTCACTTTGCCACTGGATTCAAGCTAGCCTGGCTGATGAGGGCTGTTAGCCAGAAACCGGTCCCAGGAGGCTTGATTCCGGTCCAGGGAAGACATGGCTTGGCAGTTCGGTCTGGACTGTTCCCATGAGGCACAGGGTCAAGACTGATTTGCATATAGCTATGTCTGAACTGGGGTGGCAAAGTGAGCTAAAGAATGATGATGGATTCAACCCAGATCTGTGACTGGGGGTGAGTGTTTGAAAAGTTTCAGCATTCCGTCCATCATCTCCTTGTGTTTGCCTTGTTCACCCTAAGATGGCAGGGTATGCCCAGACGTGGGTCCCTTGCTCACTTTGCTACTGGATTCAAGCTAGCCTGGCTGATGAGGGCTGTTAGCCCGAAACCGGTCCCAGGAGGCTTGATTCCGGTCCAGGGAAGACATGGCTTGGCAGTTCGGTCTGGACTGTTCCCATGAGGCACAGGGTCAAGACTGATTTGCATATAGCTATGTCTGAACTGGGGTGGCAAAGTGAGCTAAAGAATGATGATGGATTCAACCCAGATCTGTGACTGGGGGTGAGTGTTTGAAAAGTTTCAGCATTCCGTCCATCATCTCCTTGTGTTTGCCTTGTTCGCCCTAAGTTGGCAGGGTATGCCCAGACGTGGGTCCCTTGCTCACTTTGCCACTGGATTCAAGCTAGCCTGGCTGATGAGGGCTGTTAGCCCGAAACCGGTCCCAGGATGCTTGATTCCGGTCCAGGGAAGACATGGCTTGGCAGTTCGGTCTGGACTGCTCCCATGAGGCACAGGGTAAAGACTGATTTGCATATAGCTATGTCTGAACTGGGGTGGCAAAGTGAGTTAAAGAATGATGATGGATTCAACCCAGATCTGTGACTGGGGTGAGTGTTTGAAAAGTTTCAGCATTCCGTCCATCATCTCCTTGTGTTTGCCTTGTTCGCCCTAAGATGGCAGGGTATGCCCAGACGTGGGTCCCTTGCTCACTTTGCCACTGGATTCAAGCTAGCCTGGCTGATGAGGGCTGTTAGCCCGAAACCGGTCCCGGGATGCTTGATTCCGGTCCAGGGAAGACATGGCTTGGCAGTTCGGTCTGGACTGTTCCCATGAGGCACAGGGTCAAGACTGATTTGCATATAGCTATGTCTGAACTGGGGTGGCAAAGTGAGCTAAAGAATGATGATGGATTCAACCCAGATCTGTGACTGGGGGTGAGTGTTTAAAAAGTTTCAGCATGCCGTCCATCATCTCCTTGTGTTTGCCTTGTTCGCCCTAAGTTGGCAGGGTATGCCCAGACGTGGGTCCCTTGTTCACTTTGCCACTGGATTCAAGCTAGCCTGGCTGATGAGGGCTGTTAGCCCGAAACCGGTCCCAGGATGCTTGATTCCGGTCCAGGGAAGACATGGCTTGGCAGTTCGTTCTGGACTGTTCCCATGAGGCACAGGGTCAAGACTGATTTGCATATAGCTATGTCCGAACTGGGGTGGCAAAGTGAGCTAAAGAATGATGATGGATTCAACCCAGATCTGTGACTGGGGGTGAGTGTTTGAAAAGTTTCAGCATTCCGTCCATCATCTCCTTGTGTTTGCCTTGTTCGCCCTAAGTTGGCAGGGTATGCCCAGACGTGGGTCCCTTGCTCACTTTGCCACTGGATTCAAGCTAGCCTGGCTGATGAGGGCTGCTAGCCCGAAACCGGTCCCAGGAGGCTTGATTCCGGTCCAGGGAAGACATGGCTTGGCAGTTCGGTCTGGACTGTTCCCATGAGGCACAGGGTCAAGACTGATTTGCATATAGCTATGTCTGAACTGGGGTGGCAAAGTGAGCTAAAGAATGATGATGGATTCAACCCAGATCTGTGACTGGGGGTGAGTGTTTGAAAAGTTTCAGCATTCCGTCCATCATCTCCTTGTGTTTGCCTTGTTCGCCCTAAGTTGGCAGGGTATGCCCAGACGTGGGTCCCTTGCTCACTTTGCCACTGGATTCAAGCTAGCCTGGCTGATGAGGGCTGTTAGCCCGAAACCGGTCCCAGGATGCTTGATTCCGGTCCAGGGAAGACATGGCTTGGCAGTTCGGTCTGGACTGCTCCCATGAGGCACAGGGTAAAGACGGATTTGCATATAGCTATGTCTGAACTGGGGTGGCAAAGTGAGTTAAAGAATGATGATGGATTCAACCCAGATCTGTGACTGGGGTGAGTGTTTGAAAAGTTTCAGCATTCCGTCCATCATCTCCTTGTGTTTACTTGTTCGCCCTAAGATGGCAGGGTATGCCCAGACGTGGGTCCCTTGCTCACTTTGCCACTGGATTCAAACTAGCCTGGCTGATGAGGGCTGTTAGCCCGAAACCGGTCCCGGGATGCTTGATTCCGGTCCAGGGAAGACATGGCTTGGCAGTTCGGTCTGGACTGTTCCCATGAGGCACAGGGTCAAGACTGATTTGCATATAGCTATGTCTGAACTGGGGTGGCAAAGTGAGCTAAAGAATGATGATGGATTCAACCCAGATCTGTGACTGGGAGTGAGTGTTTGAAAAGTTTCAGCCATCCGTCCATCATCTCCTTGTGTTTGCCTTGTTCGCCCTAAGTTGGCAGGGTATGCCCAGACGTGGGTCCCTTGCTCACTTTGCCACTGGATTCAAGCTAGCCTGGCTGATGAGGGCTGTTAGCCCGAAACCGGTCCCAGGATGCTTGATTCCGGTCCAGGGAAGACATGGCTTGGCAGTTCGGTCTGGACTGTTCCCATGAGGCACAGGGACAAGACTGATTTGCATATAGCTATGTCTAAACTGGGGTGGCAAAGTGAGCTAAAGAATGATGATGGATTCAACCCAGATCTGTGACTGGGGGTGAGTGTTTGAAAAGTTTCAGCATTCCGTCCATCATCTCCTTGTGTTTGCCTTGTTCGCCCTAAGTTGGCAGGGTATGCCCAGACGTGGGTCCCTTGCTCACTTTGCCACTGGATTCAAGCTAGCCTGGCTGATGAGGGCTGCTAGCCCGAAACTGGTCCCAGGAGGCTTGATTCCGGTCCAGGGAAGACATGGCTTGGCAGTTCGGTCTGGACTGTTCCCATGAGGCACAGGGTCAAGACTGATTTGCATATAGCTATGTCCGAACTGGGGTGGCAAAGTGAGCTAAAGAATGATGATGGATTCAACCCAGATCTGTGACTGGGGGTGAGTGTTTGAAAAGTTTCAGCATTCCGTCCATCATCTCCTTGTGTTTGCCTTGTTCGCCCTAAGTTGGCAGGGTATGCCCAGACGTGGGTCCCTTGCTCACTTTGCCACTGGATTCAAGCTAGCCTGGCTGATGAGGGCTATTAGCCCGAAACCGGTCCCAGGAGGCTTGATTCCGGTCCAGGGAAGACATGGCTTGGCAGTTCGGTCTGGACTGTTCCCATGAGGCACAGGGTCAAGACTGATTTGCATATAGCTATGTCCGAACTGGGGTGGCAAAGTGAGCTAAAGAATGATGATGGATTCAACCCAGATCTGTGACTGGGGGTGAGTGTTTGAAAAGTTTCAGCATTCCGTCCATCATCTCCTTGTGTTTGCCTTGTTCGCCCTAAGTTGGCAGGGTATGCCCAGACGTGGGTCCCTTGCTCACTTTGCCACTGGATTCAAGCTAGCCTGGCTGATGAGGGCTATTAGCCCGAAACCGGTCCCAGGAGGCTTGATTCCGGTCCAGGGAAGACATGGCTTGGCAGTTCGGTCTGGACTGTTCCCATGAGGCACAGGGTCAAGACTGATTTGCATATAGCTATGTCCGAACTGGGGTGGCAAAGTGAGCTAAAGAATGATGATGGATTCAACTCAGATCTGTGACTGGGGGTGAGTGTTTGAAAAGTTTCAGCATTCCGTCCATCGTCTCCTTGTGTTTGCCTTGTTCGCCCTAAGTTGGCAGGGTATGCCCAGACGTGGGTCCCTTGCTCACTTTGCCACTGGATTCAAGCTAGCCTGGCTGATGAGGGCTGTTAGCCCGAAACCGGTCCCAGGAGGCTTGATTCCGGTCCAGGGAAGACATGGCTTGGCAGTTCGGTCTGGACTGTTCCCATGAGGCACAGGGTCAAGACTGATTTGCATATAGCTATGTCTGAACTGGGGTGGCAAAGTGAGCTAAAGAATGATGATGGATTCAACCCAGATCTGTGACTGGGAGTGAGTGTTTGAAAAGTTTCAGCCATCCGTCCATCATCTCCTTGTGTTTGCCTTGTTCGCCCTAAGTTGGCAGGGTATGCCCAGACGTGGGTCCCTTGCTCACTTTGCCACTGGATTCAAGCTAGCCTGGCTGATGAGGGCTGTTAGCCCGAAACCGGTCCCAGGAGGCTTGATTCCGGTCCAGGGTAGACATGGCTTGGCAGTTCGGTCTGGACTGTTCCCATGAGGCACAGGGTCAAGACTGATTTGCATATAGCTATGTCTGAACTGGGGTGGCAAAGTGAGCTAAAGAATGATGATGGATTCAACCCAGATCTGTGACTGGGGGTGAGTGTTTGAAAAGTTTCAGTATTCCGTCCATCATCTCCTTGTGTTTGCCTTGTTCACCCTAAGATGGCAGGGTATGCCCAGACGTGGGTCCCTTGCTCACTTTGCCACTGGATTCAAGCTAGCCTGGCTGATGGGGGCTGTTAGCCCGAAACCGGTCCCAGGATGCTTGATTCCGGTCCAGGGAAGACATGGCTTGGCAGTTCGGTCTGGACTGCTCCCATGAGGCACAGGGTAAAGACTGATTTGCATATAGCTATGTCTGAACTGGGGTGGCAAAGTGAGTTAAAGAATGATGATGGATTCAACCCAGATCTGTGACTGGGGTGAGTGTTTGAAAAGTTTCAGCATTCCGTCCATCATCTCCTTGTGTTTGCCTTGTTCGCCCTAAGATGGCAGGGTATGCCCAGACGTGGGTCCCTTGCTCACTTTGCCACTGGATTCAAGCTAGCCTGGCTGATGAGGGCTGTTAGCCCGAAACCGGTCCCAGGATGCTTGATTCCTGTCCAGGGAAGACATGGCTTGGCAGTTCGGTCTGGACTGTTCCCATGAGGCACAGGGTCAAGACTGATTTGCATATAGCTATGTCTGAACTGGGGTGGCAAAGTGAGCTAAAGAATGATGATGGATTCAACCCAGATCTGTGACTGGGGGTGAGTGTTTGAAAAGTTTCAGCATTCCGTCCATCATCTCCTTGTGTTTGCCTTGTTCGCCCTAAGTTGGCAGGGTATGCCCAGACGTGGGTCCCTTGCTCACTTTGCCACTGGATTCAAGCTAGCCTGGCTGATGAGGGCTGTTAGCCCGAAACCGGTCCCAGGATGCTTGATTCCGGTCCAGGGAAGACATGGCTTGGCAGTTCGGTCTGGACTGTTCCCATGAGGCACAGGGTCAAGACTGATTTGCATATAGCTATGTCTGAACTGGGGTGGCAAAGTGAGCTAAAGAATGATGATGGATTCAACCCAGATCTGTGACTGGGGGTGAGTGTTTGAAAAGTTTCAGCATTCCGTCCATCATCTCCTTGTGTTTGCCTTGTTCGCCCTAAGTTGGCAGGGTATGCCCAGACGTGGGTCCCTTGCTCACTTTGCCACTGGATTCAAGCTAGCCTGGCTGATGAGGGCTGTTAGCCCGAAACCGGTCCCAGGAGGCTTGATTCCGGTCCAGGGAAGACATGGCTTGGCAGTTCGGTCTGGACTGTTCCCATGAGGCACAGGGTCAAGACTGATTTGCATATAGCTATGTCTGAACTGGGGTGGCAAAGTGAGCTAAAGAATGATGATGGATTCAACCCAGATCTGTGACTGGGAGTGAGTGTTTGAAAAGTTTCAGCCATCCGTCCATCATCTCCTTGTGTTTGCCTTGTTCGCCCTAAGTTGGCAGGGTATGCCCAGACGTGGGTCCCTTGCTCACTTTGCCACTGGATTCAAGCTAGCCTGGCTGATGAGGGCTGTTAGCCAGAAACCGGTCCCAGGAGGCTTGATTCCGGTCCAGGGAAGACATGGCTTGGCAGTTCGGTCTGGACTGTTCCCATGAGGCACAGGGTCAAGACTGATTTGCATATAGCTATGTCTGAACTGGGGTGGCAAAGTGAGCTAAAGAATGATGATGGATTCAACCCAGATCTGTGACTGGGGGTGAGTGTTTGAAAAGTTTCAGCATTCCGTCCATCATCTCCTTGTGTTTGCCTTGTTCACCCTAAGATGGCAGGGTATGCCCAGACGTGGGTCCCTTGCTCACTTTGCTACTGGATTCAAGCTAGCCTGGCTGATGAGGGCTGTTAGCCCGAAACCGGTCCCAGGAGGCTTGATTCCGGTCCAGGGAAGACATGGCTTGGCAGTTCGGTCTGGACTGTTCCCATGAGGCACAGGGTCAAGACTGATTTGCATATAGCTATGTCTGAACTGGGGTGGCAAAGTGAGCTAAAGAATGATGATGGATTCAACCCAGATCTGTGACTGGGGGTGAGTGTTTGAAAAGTTTCAGTATTCCGTCCATCATCTCCTTGTGTTTGCCTTGTTCGCCCTAAGATGGCAGGGTATGCCCAGACGTGGGTCCCTTGCTCACTTTGCCACTGGATTCAAGCTAGCCTGGCTGATGGGGGCTGTTAGCCCGAAACCGGTCCCAGGATGCTTGATTCCGGTCCAGGGAAGACATGGCTTGGCAGTTCGGTCTGGACTGCTCCCATGAGGCACAGGGTAAAGACTGATTTGCATATAGCTATGTCTGAACTGGGGTGGCAAAGTGAGTTAAAGAATGATGATGGATTCAACCCAGATCTGTGACTGGGGTGAGTGTTTGAAAAGTTTCAGCATTCCGTCCATCATCTCCTTGTGTTTGCCTTGTTCGCCCTAAGATGGCAGGGTATGCCCAGACGTGGGTCCCTTGCTCACTTTGCCACTGGATTCAAGCTAGCCTGGCTGATGAGGGCTGTTAGCCCGAAACCGGTCCCAGGATGCTTGATTCCTGTCCAGGGAAGACATGGCTTGGCAGTTCGGTCTGGACTGTTCCCATGAGGCACAGGGTCAAGACTGATTTGCATATAGCTATGTCTGAACTGGGGTGGCAAAGTGAGCTAAAGAATGATGATGGATTCAACCCAGATCTGTGACTGGGGGTGAGTGTTTGAAAAGTTTCAGCATTCCGTCCATCATCTCCTTGTGTTTGCCTTGTTCGCCCTAAGTTGGCAGGGTATGCCCAGACGTGGGTCCCTTGCTCACTTTGCCACTGGATTCAAGCTAGCCTGGCTGATGAGGGCTGTTAGCCCGAAACCGGTCCCAGGAGGCTTGATTCCGGTCCAGGGAAGACATGGCTTGGCAGTTCGGTCTGGACTGTTCCCATGAGGCACAGGGTCAAGACTGATTTGCATATAGCTATGTCTGAACTGGGGTGGCAAAGTGAGTTAAAGAATGATGATGGATTCAACCCAGATCTGTGACTGGGGTGAGTGTTTGAAAAGTTTCAGCATTCCGTCCATCATCTCCTTGTGTTTGCCTTGTTCGCCCTAAGATGGCAGGGTATGCCCAGACGTGGGTCCCTTGCTCACTTTGCCACTGGATTCAAGCTAGCCTGGCTGATGAGGGCTGTTAGCCCGAAACCGGTCCCGGGATGCTTGATTCCGGTCCAGGGAAGACATGGCTTGGCAGTTCGGTCTGGACTGTTCCCATGAGGCACAGGGTCAAGACTGATTTGCATATAGCTATGTCTGAACTGGGGTGGCAAAGTGAGCTAAAGAATGATGATGGATTCAACCCAGATCTGTGACTGGGGGTGAGTGTTTAAAAAGTTTCAGCATGCCGTCCATCATCTCCTTGTGTTTGCCTTGTTCGCCCTAAGTTGGCAGGGTATGCCCAGACGTGGGTCCCTTGTTCACTTTGCCACTGGATTCAAGCTAGCCTGGCTGATGAGGGCTGTTAGCCCGAAACCGGTCCCAGGATGCTTGATTCCGGTCCAGGGAAGACATGGCTTGGCAGTTCGTTCTGGACTGTTCCCATGAGGCACAGGGTCAAGACTGATTTGCATATAGCTATGTCCGAACTGGGGTGGCAAAGTGAGCTAAAGAATGATGATGGATTCAACCCAGATCTGTGACTGGGGGTGAGTGTTTGAAAAGTTTCAGCATTCCGTCCATCATCTCCTTGTGTTTGCCTTGTTCGCCCTAAGTTGGCAGGGTATACCCAGACGTGGGTCCCTTGCTCACTTTGCCACTGGATTCAAGCTAGCCTGGCTGATGAGGGCTGCTAGCCCGAAACCGGTCCCAGGAGGCTTGATTCCGGTCCAGGGAAGACATGGCTTGGCAGTTCGGTCTGGACTGTTCCCATGAGGCACAGGGTCAAGACTGATTTGCATATAGCTATGTCTGAACTGGGGTGGCAAAGTGAGCTAAAGAATGATGATGGATTCAACCCAGATCTGTGACTGGGGGTGAGTGTTTGAAAAGTTTCAGCATTCCGTCCATCATCTCCTTGTGTTTGCCTTGTTCGCCCTAAGTTGGCAGGGTATGCCCAGACGTGGGTCCCTTGCTCACTTTGCCACTGGATTCAAACTAGCCTGGCTGATGAGGGCTGTTAGCCCGAAACCGGTCCCAGGATGCTTGATTCCGGTCCAGGGAAGACATGGCTTGGCAGTTCGGTCTGGACTGTTCCCATGAGGCACAGGGTCAAGACTGATTTGCATATAGCTATGTCTGAACTGGGGTGGCAAAGTGAGCTAAAGAATGATGATGGATTCAACCCAGATCTGTGACTGGGAGTGAGTGTTTGAAAAGTTTCAGCCATCCGTCCATCATCTCCTTGTGTTTGCCTTGTTCGCCCTAAGTTGGCAGGGTATGCCCAGACGTGGGTCCCTTGCTCACTTTGCCACTGGATTCAAGCTAGCCTGGCTGATGAGGGCTGTTAGCCCGAAACCGGTCCCAGGATGCTTGATTCCGGTCCAGGGAAGACATGGCTTGGCAGTTCGGTCTGGACTGTTCCCATGAGGCACAGGGACAAGACTGATTTGCATATAGCTATGTCTAAACTGGGGTGGCAAAGTGAGCTAAAGAATGATGATGGATTCAACCCAGATCTGTGACTGGGGGTGAGTGTTTGAAAAGTTTCAGCATTCCGTCCATCATCTCCTTGTGTTTGCCTTGTTCGCCCTAAGTTGGCAGGGTATGCCCAGACGTGGGTCCCTTGCTCACTTTGCCACTGGATTCAAGCTAGCCTGGCTGATGAGGGCTGCTAGCCCGAAACTGGTCCCAGGAGGCTTGATTCCGGTCCAGGGAAGACATGGCTTGGCAGTTCGGTCTGGACTGTTCCCATGAGGCACAGGGTCAAGACTGATTTGCATATAGCTATGTCCGAACTGGGGTGGCAAAGTGAGCTAAAGAATGATGATGGATTCAACCCAGATCTGTGACTGGGGGTGAGTGTTTGAAAAGTTTCAGCATTCCGTCCATCATCTCCTTGTGTTTGCCTTGTTCGCCCTAAGTTGGCAGGGTATGCCCAGACGTGGGTCCCTTGCTCACTTTGCCACTGGATTCAAGCTAGCCTGGCTGATGAGGGCTATTAGCCCGAAACCGGTCCCAGGAGGCTTGATTCCGGTCCAGGGAAGACATGGCTTGGCAGTTCGGTCTGGACTGTTCCCATGAGGCACAGGGTCAAGACTGATTTGCATATAGCTATGTCCGAACTGGGGTGGCAAAGTGAGCTAAAGAATGATGATGGATTCAACACAGATCTGTGACTGGGAGTGAGTGTTTGAAAAGTTTCAGCCATCCGTCCATCATCTCCTTGTGTTTGCCTTGTTCGCCCTAAGTTGGCAGGGTATGCCCAGACGTGGGTCCCTTGCTCACTTTGCCACTGGATTCAAGCTAGCCTGGCTGATGAGGGCTGTTAGCCCGAAACCGGTCCCAGGATGCTTGATTCCGGTCCAGGGAAGACATGGCTTGGCAGTTCGGTCTGGACTGTTCCCATGAGGCACAGGGACAAGACTGATTTGCATATAGCTATGTCTAAACTGGGGTGGCAAAGTGAGCTAAAGAATGATGATGGATTCAACCCAGATCTGTGACTGGGGGTGAGTGTTTGAAAAGTTTCAGCATTCCGTCCATCATCTCCTTGTGTTTGCCTTGTTCGCCCTAAGTTGGCAGGGTATGCCCAGACGTGGGTCCCTTGCTCACTTTGCCACTGGATTCAAGCTAGCCTGGCTGATGAGGGCTGCTAGCCCGAAACTGGTCCCAGGAGGCTTGATTCCGGTCCAGGGAAGACATGGCTTGGCAGTTCGGTCTGGACTGTTCCCATGAGGCACAGGGTCAAGACTGATTTGCATATAGCTATGTCCGAACTGGGGTGGCAAAGTGAGCTAAAGAATGATGATGGATTCAACCCAGATCTGTGACTGGGGGTGAGTGTTTGAAAAGTTTCAGCATTCCGTCCATCATCTCCTTGTGTTTGCCTTGTTCGCCCTAAGTTGGCAGGGTATGCCCAGACGTGGGTCCCTTGCTCACTTTGTCACTGGATTCAAGCTAGCCTGGCTGATGAGGGCTATTAGCCCGAAACCGGTCCCAGGAGGCTTGATTCCGGTCCAGGGAAGACATGGCTTGGCAGTTCGGTCTGGACTGTTCCCATGAGGCACAGGGTCAAGACTGATTTGCATATAGCTATGTCCGAACTGGGGTGGCAAAGTGAGCTAAAGAATGATGATGGATTCAACCGAGATCTGTGACTGGGGGTGAGTGTTTGAAAAGTTTCAGCATTCCGTCCATCTTCTCCTTGTGTTTGCCTTGTTCGCCCTAAGTTGGCAGGGTATGCCCAGACGTGGGTCCCTTGCTCACTTTGCCACTGGATTCAAGCTAGCCTGGCTGATGAGGGCTATTAGCCCGAAACCGGTCCCAGGAGGCTTGATTCCGGTCCAGGGAAGACATGGCTTGGCAATTCGGTCTGGACTGTTCCCATGAGGCACAGGGTCAAGACTGATTTGCATATAGCTATGTCCGAACTGGGGTGGCAAAGTGAGCTAAAGAATGATGATGGATTCAACTCAGATCTGTGACTGGGGGTGAGTGTTTGAAAATTTTCAGCATTCCGTCCATCGTCTCCTTGTGTTTGCCTTGTTCGCCCTAAGTTGGCAGGGTATGCCCAGACGTGGGTCCCTTGCTCACTTTGCCACTGGATTCAAGCTAGCCTGGCTGATGAGGGCTGTTAGCCCGAAACCGGTCCCAGGAGGCTTGATTCCGGTCCAGGGAAGACATGGCTTGGCAGTTCGGTCTGGACTGTTCCCATGAGGCACAGGGTCAAGACTGATTTGCATATAGCTATGTCTGAACTGGGGTGGCAAAGTGAGCTAAAGAATGATGATGGATTCAACCCAGATCTGTGACTGGGAGTGAGTGTTTGAAAAGTTTCAGCCATCCGTCCATCATCTCCTTGTGTTTGCCTTGTTCGCCCTAAGTTGGCAGGGTATGCCCAGACGTGGGTCCCTTGCTCACTTTGCCACTGGATTCAAGCTAGCCTGGCTGATGAGGGCTGTTAGCCCGAAACCGGTCCCAGGAGGCTTGATTCCGGTCCAGGGTAGACATGGCTTGGCAGTTCGGTCTGGACTGTTCCCATGAGGCACAGGGTCAAGACTGATTTGCATATAGCTATGTCTGAACTGGGGTGGCAAAGTGAGCTAAAGAATGATGATGGATTCAACCCAGATCTGTGACTGGGGGTGAGTGTTTGAAAAGTTTCAGTATTCCATCCATCATCTCCTTGTGTTTGCCTTGTTCACCCTAAGATGGCAGGGTATGCCCAGACGTGGGTCCCTTGCTCACTTTGCCACTGGATTCAAGCTAGCCTGGCTGATGGGGGCTGTTAGCCCGAAACCGGTCCCAGGATGCTTGATTCCGGTCCAGGGAAGACATGGCTTGGCAGTTCGGTCTGGACTGCTCCCATGAGGCACAGGGTCAAGACTGATTTGCATATAGCTATGTCTGAACTGGGGTGGCAAAGTGAGTTAAAGAATGATGATGGATTCAACCCAGATCTGTGACTGGGGTGAGTGTTTGAAAAGTTTCAGCATTCCGTCCATCATCTCCTTGTGTTTGCCTTGTTCGCCCTAAGATGGCAGGGTATGCCCAGACGTGGGTCCCTTGCTCACTTTGCCACTGGATTCAAGCTAGCCTGGCTGATGAGGGCTGTTAGCCCGAAACCGGTCCCAGGATGCTTGATTCCTGTCCAGGGAAGACATGGCTTGGCAGTTCGGTCTGGACTGTTCCCATGAGGCACAGGGTCAAGACTGATTTGCATATAGCTATGTCTGAACTGGGGTGGCAAAGTGAGCTAAAGAATGATGATGGATTCAACCCAGATCTGTGACTGGGGGTGAGTGTTTGAAAAGTTTCAGCATTCCGTCCATCATCTCCTTGTGTTTGCCTTGTTCGCCCTAAGTTGGCAGGGTATGCCCAGACGTGGGTCCCTTGCTCACTTTGCCACTGGATTCAAGCTAGCCTGGCTGATGAGGGCTGTTAGCCCGAAACCGGTCCCAGGAGGCTTGATTCCGGTCCAGGGAAGACATGGCTTGGCAGTTCGGTCTGGACTGTTCCCATGAGGCACAGGGTCAAGACTGATTTGCATATAGCTATGTCTGAACTGGGGTGGCAAAGTGAGCTAAAGAATGATGATGGATTCAACCCAGATCTGTGACTGGGAGTGAGTGTTTGAAAAGTTTCAGCCATCCGTCCATCATCTCCTTGTGTTTGCCTTGTTCGCCCTAAGTTGGCAGGGTATGCCCAGACGTGGGTCCCTTGCTCACTTTGCCACTGGATTCAAGCTAGCCTGGCTGATGAGGGCTGTTAGCCCGAAACCGGTCCCAGGAGGCTTGATTCCGGTCCAGGGAAGACATGGCTTGGCAGTTCGGTCTGGACTGTTCCCATGAGGCACAGGGTCAAGACTGATTTGCATATAGCTATGTCTGAACTGGGGTGGCAAAGTGAGCTAAAGAATGATGATGGATTCAACCCAGATCTGTGACTGGGGGTGAGTGTTTGAAAAGTTTCAGCATTCCGTCCATCATCTCCTTGTGTTTGCCTTGTTCACCCTAAGATGGCAGGGTATGCCCAGACGTGGGTCCCTTGCTCACTTTGTTACTGGATTCAAGCTAGCCTGGCTGATGAGGGCTGTTAGCCCGAAACCGGTCCCAGGAGGCTTGATTCCGGTCCAGGGAAGACATGGCTTGGCAGTTCGGTCTGGACTGTTCCCATGAGGCACTGGGTCAAGACTGATTTGCATATAGCTATGTCTGAACTGGGGTGGCAAAGTGAGCTAAAGAATGATGATGGATTCAACCCAGATCTGTGACTGGGGGTGAGTGTTTGAAAAGTTTCAGCATTCCGTCCATCATCTCCTTGTGTTTGCCTTGTTCGCCCTAAGTTGGCAGGGTATGCCCAGACGTGGGTCCCTTGCTCACTTTGCCACTGGATTCAAGCTAGCCTGGCTGATGAGGGCTGTTAGCCCGAAACCGGTCCCAGGATGCTTGATTCCGGTCCAGGGAAGACATGGCTTGGCAGTTCGGTCTGGACTGCTCCCATGAGGCACAGGGTAAAGACTGATTTGCATATAGCTATGTCTGAACTGGGGTGGCAAAGTGAGCTAAAGAATGATGATGGATTCAACTCAGATCTGTGACTGGGGGTGAGTGTTTGAAAAGTTTCAGCATTCCGTCCATCGTCTCCTTGTGTTTGCCTTGTTCGCCCTAAGTTGGCAGGGTATGCCCAGACGTGGGTCCCTTGCTCACTTTGCCACTGGATTCAAGCTAGCCTGGCTGATGAGGTCTGTTAGCCCGAAACCGGTCCCAGGAGGCTTGATTCCGGTCCAGGGTAGACATGGCTTGGCAGTTCGGTCTGGATTGTTCCCATGAGGCACAGGGTCAAGACTGATTTGCATATAGCTATGTCTGAACTGGGGTGGCAAAGTGAGCTAAAGAATGATGATGGATTCAACCCAGATCTGTGACTGGGGGTGAGTGTTTGAAAAGTTTCAGCATTCCGTCCATCATCTCCTTGTGTTTGCCTTGTTCACCCTAAGATGGCAGGGTATGCCCAGACGTGGGTCCCTTGCTCACTTTGCCACTGGATTCAAGCTAGCCTGGCTGATGGGGGCTGTTAGCCCGAAACCGGTCCCAGGATGCTTGATTCCGGTCCAGGGAAGACATGGCTTGGCAGTTCGGTCTGGACTGCTCCCATGAGGCACAGGGTAAAGACTGATTTGCATATAGCTATGTCTGAACTGGGGTGGCAAAGTGAGTTAAAGAATGATGATGGATTCAACCCAGATCTGTGACTGGGGTGAGTGTTTGAAAAGTTTCAGCATTCCGTCCATCATCTCCTTGTGTTTGCCTTGTTCGCCCTAAGATGGCAGGGTATGCCCAGACGTGGGTCCCTTGCTCACTTTGCCACTGGATTCAAGCTAGCCTGGCTGATGAGGGCTGTTAGCCCGAAACCGGTCCCAGGATGCTTGATTCCTGTCCAGGGAAGACATGGCTTGGCAGTTCGGTCTGGACTGTTCCCATGAGGCACAGGGTCAAGACTGATTTGCATATAGCTATGTCTGAACTGGGGTGGCAAAGTGAGCTAAAGAATGATGATGGATTCAACCCAGATCTGTGACTGGGGGTGAGTGTTTGAAAAGTTTCAGCATTCCGTCCATCATCTCCTTGTGTTTGCCTTGTTCGCCCTAAGTTGGCAGGGTATGCCCAGACGTGGGTCCCTTGCTCACTTTGCCACTGGATTCAAGCTAGCCTGGCTGATGAGGGCTGTTAGCCCGAAACCGGTCCCAGGAGGCTTGATTCCGGTCCAGGGAAGACATGGCTTGGCAGTTCGGTCTGGACTGTTCCCATGAGGCACAGGGTCAAGACTGATTTGCATATAGCTATGTCTGAACTGGGGTGGCAAAGTGAGCTAAAGAATGATGATGGATTCAACCCAGATCTGTGACTGGGAGTGAGTGTTTGAAAAGTTTCAGCCATCCGTCCATCATCTCCTTGTGTTTGCCTTGTTCGCCCTAAGTTGGCAGGGTATGCCCAGACGTGGGTCCCTTGCTCACTTTGCCACTGGATTCAAGCTAGCCTGGCTGATGAGGGCTGTTAGCCCGAAACTGGTCCCAGGAGGCTTGATTCCGGTCCAGGGAAGACATGGCTTGGCAGTTCGGTCTGGACTGTTCCCATGAGGCACAGGGTCAAGACTGATTTGCATATAGCTATGTCTGAACTGGGGTGGCAAAGTGAGCTAAAGAATGATGATGGATTCAACCCAGATCTGTGACTGGGGGTGAGTGTTTGAAAAGTTTCAGCATTCCGTCCATCATCTCCTTGTGTTTGCCTTGTTCACCCTAAGATGGCAGGGTATGCCCAGACGTGGGTCCCTTGCTCACTTTGTTACTGGATTCAAGCTAGCCTGGCTGATGAGGGCTGTTAGCCCGAAACCGGTCCCAGGAGGCTTGATTCCGGTCCAGGGAAGACATGGCTTGGCAGTTCGGTCTGGACTGTTCCCATGAGGCACAGGGTCAAGACTGATTTGCATATAGCTATGTCTGAACTGGGGTGGCAAAGTGAGCTAAAGAATGATGATGGATTCAACCCAGATCTGTGACTCAAGGTGAGTGTTTGAAAAGTTTCAGCATTCCGTCCATCATCTCCTTCTGTTTGCCTTGTTCGCCCTAAGTTGGCAGGGTATGCCCAGACGTGGGTCCCTTGCTCACTTTGCCACTGGATTCAAGCTAGCCTGGCTGATGAGGGCTGTTAGCCCGAAACCGGTCCCAGGATGCTTGATTCCGGTCCAGGGAAGACATGGCTTGGCAGTTCGGTCTGGACTGCTCCCATGAGGCACAGGGTAAAGACTGATTTGCATATAGCTATGTCTGAACTGGGGTGGCAAAGTGAGTTAAAGAATGATGATGGATTCAACCCAGATCTGTGACTGGGGTGAGTGTTTGAAAAGTTTCAGCATTCCGTCCATCATCTCCTTGTGTTTACTTGTTCGCCCTAAGATGGCAGGGTATGCCCAGACGTGGGTCCCTTGCTCACTTTGCCACTGGATTCAAACTAGCCTGGCTGATGAGGGCTGTTAGCCCGAAACCGGTCCCGGGATGCTTGATTCCGGTCCAGGGAAGACATGGCTTGGCAGTTCGGTCTGGACTGTTCCCATGAGGCACAGGGTCAAGACTGATTTGCATATAGCTATGTCTGAACTGGGGTGGCAAAGTGAGCTAAAGAATGATGATGGATTCAACCCAGATCTGTGACTGGGAGTGAGTGTTTGAAAAGTTTCAGCCATCCGTCCATCATCTCCTTGTGTTTGCCTTGTTCGCCCTAAGTTGGCAGGGTATGCCCAGACGTGGGTCCCTTGCTCACTTTGCCACTGGATTCAAGCTAGCCTGGCTGATGAGGGCTGTTAGCCCGAAACCGGTCCCAGGATGCTTGATTCCGGTCCAGGGAAGACATGGCTTGGCAGTTCGGTCTGGACTGTTCCCATGAGGCACAGGGCCAAGACTGATTTGCATATAGCTATGTCTAAACTGGGGTGGCAAAGTGAGCTAAAGAATGATGATGGATTCAACCCAGATCTGTGACTGGGGGTGAGTGTTTGAAAAGTTTCAGCATTCCGTCCATCATCTCCTTGTGTTTGCCTTGTTCGCCCTAAGTTGGCAGGGTATGCCCAGACGTGGGTCCCTTGCTCACTTTGCCACTGGATTCAAGCTAGCCTGGCTGATGAGGGCTATTAGCCCGAAACCGGTCCCAGGAGGCTTGATTCCGGTCCAGGGAAGACATGGCTTGGCAGTTCGGTCTGGACTGTTCCCATGAGGCACAGGGTCAAGACTGATTTGCATATAGCTATGTCCGAACTGGGGTGGCAAAGTGAGCTAAAGAATGATGATGGATTCAACTCAGATCTGTGACTGGGGGTGAGTGTTTGAAAAGTTTCAGCATTCCGTCCATCGTCTCCTTGTGTTTGCCTTGTTCGCCCTAAGTTGGCAGGGTATGCCCAGACGTGGGTCCCTTGCTCACTTTGCCACTGGATTCAAGCTAGCCTGGCTGATGAGGGCTGTTAGCCCGAAACCGGTCCCAGGAGGCTTGATTCCGGTCCAGGGAAGACATGGCTTGGCAGTTCGGTCTGGACTGCTCCCATGAGGCACAGGGTCAAGACTGATTTGCATATAGCTATGTCCGAACTGGGGTGGCAAAGTGAGCTAAAGAATGATGATGGATTCAACTCAGATCTGTGACTGGGGGTGAGTGTTTGAAAAGTTTCAGCATTCCGTCCATCATCTCCTTGTGTTTGCCTTGTTCGCCCTAAGTTGGCAGGGTATGCCCAGACGTGGGTCCCTTGCTCACTTTGCCACTGGATTCAAGCTAGCCTGGCTGATGAGGGCTGTTAGCCCGAAACCGGTCCCAGGAGGCTTGATTCCGGTCCAGGGAAGACATGGCTTGGCAGTTCGGTCTGGACTGTTCCCATGAGGCACAGGGTCAAGACTGATTTGCATATAGCTATGTCTGAACTGGGGTGGCAAAGTGAGCTAAAGAATGATGATGGATTCAACCCAGATCTGTGACTGGGAGTGAGTGTTTGAAAAGTTTCAGCCATCCGTCCATCATCTCCTTGTGTTTGCCTTGTTCGCCCTAAGTTGGCAGGGTATGCCCAGACGTGGGTCCCTTGCTCACTTTGCCACTGGATTCAAGCTAGCCTGGCTGATGAGGGCTGTTAGCCCGAAACCGGTCCCAGGAGGCTTGATTCCGGTCCAGGGTAGACATGGCTTGGCAGTTCGGTCTGGACTGTTCCCATGAGGCACAGGGTCAAGACTGATTTGCATATAGCTATGTCTGAACTGGGGTGGCAAAGTGAGCTAAAGAATGATGATGGATTCAACCCAGATCTGTGACTGGGGGTGAGTGTTTGAAAAGTTTCAGCATTCCGTCCATCATCTCCTTGTGTTTGCCTTGTTCACCCTAAGATGGCAGGGTATGCCCAGACGTGGGTCCCTTGCTCACTTTGCCACTGGATTCAAGCTAGCCTGGCTGATGAGGGCTGTTAGCCCGAAACCGGTCCCAGGAGGCTTGATTCCGGTCCAGGGAAGACATGGCTTGGCAGTTCGGTCTGGACTGTTCCCATGAGGCACAGGGTCAAGACTGATTTGCATATAGCTATGTCTGAACTGGGGTGGCAAAGTGAGCTAAAGAATGATGATGGATTCAACCCAGATCTGTGACTGGGAGTGAGTGTTTGAAAAGTTTCAGCCATCCGTCCATCATCTCCTTGTGTTTGCCTTGTTCGCCCTAAGTTGGCAGGGTATGCCCAGACTTGGGTCCCTTGCTCACTTTGCCACTGGATTCAAGCTAGCCTGGCTGATGAGGGCTGTTAGCCCGAAACCAGTCCCAGGAGGCTTGATTCCGGTCCAGGGAAGACATGGCTTGGCAGTTCGGTCTGGACTGTTCCCATGAGGCACAGGGTCAAGACTGATTTGCATATAGCTATGTCTGAACTGGGGTGGCAAAGTGAGCTAAAGAATGATGATGGATTCAACCCAGATCTGTGACTGGGGGTGAGTGTTTGAAAAGTTTCAGCATTCCGTCCATCATCTCCTTGTGTTTGCCTTGTTCACCCTAAGATGGCAGGGTATGCCCAGACGTGGGTCCCTTGCTCACTTTGTTACTGGATTCAAGCTAGCCTGGCTGATGAGGGCTGTTAGCCCGAAACCGGTCCCAGGAGGCTTGATTCCGGTCCAGGAAGACATGGCTTGGCAGTTCGGTCTGGACTGTTCCCATGAGGCACAGGGTCAAGACTGATTTGCATATAGCTATGTCTGAACTGGGGTGGCAAAGTGAGCTAAAGAATGATGATGGATTCAACCCAGATCTGTGACTGGGGGTGAGTGTTTGAAAAGTTTCAGCATTCCGTCCATCATCTCCTTGTGTTTGCCTTGTTCGCCCTAAGTTGGCAGGGTATGCCCAGACGTGGGTCCCTTGCTCACTTTGCCACTGGATTCAAGCTAGCCTGGCTGATGAGGGCTGTTAGCCCGAAACCGGTCCCAGGATGCTTGATTCCGGTCCAGGGAAGACATGGCTTGGCAGTTCGGTCTGGACTGCTCCCATGAGGCACAGGGTAAAGACGGATTTGCATATAGCTATGTCTGAACTGGGGTGGCAAAGTGAGTTAAAGAATGATGATGGATTCAACCCAGATCTGTGACTGGGGTGAGTGTTTGAAAAGTTTCAGCATTCCGTCCATCATCTCCTTGTGTTTACTTGTTCGCCCTAAGATGGCAGGGTATGCCCAGACGTGGGTCCCTTGCTCACTTTGCCACTGGATTCAAACTAGCCTGGCTGATGAGGGCTGTTAGCCCGAAACCGGTCCCAGGATGCTTGATTCTGGTCCAGGGAAGACATGGCTTGGCAGTTCGGTCTGGACTGTTCCCATGAGGCACAGGGTCAAGACTGATTTGCATATAGCTATGTCCGAACTGGGGTGGCAAAGTGAGCTAAAGAATGATGATGGATTCAACCCAGATCTGTGACTGGGGGTGAGTGTTTGAAAAGTTTCAGCATTCCGTCCATCATCTCCTTGTGTTTGCCTTGTTCGCCCTAAGTTGGCAGGGTATGCCCAGACGTGGGTCCCTTGCTCACTTTGCCACTGGATTCAAGCTAGCCTGGCTGATGAGGGCTATTAGCCCGAAACCGGTCCCAGGAGGCTTGATTCCGGTCCAGGGAAGACATGGCTTGGCAGTTCGGTCTGGACTGTTCCCATGAGGCACAGGGTCAAGACTGATTTGCATATAGCTATGTCTGAACTGGGGTGGCAAAGTGAGCTAAAGAATGATGATGGATTCAACCCAGATCTGTGACTGGGAGTGAGTGTTTGAAAAGTTTCAGCCATCCGTCCATCATCTCCTTGTGTTTGCCTTGTTCGCCCTAAGTTGGCAGGGTATGCCCAGACGTGGGTCCCTTGCTCACTTTGCCACTGGATTCAAGCTAGCCTGGCTGATGAGGGCTGTTAGCCCGAAACCGGTCCCAGGAGGCTTGATTCCGGTCCAGGGTAGACATGGCTTGGCAGTTCGGTCTGGACTGTTCCCATGAGGCACAGGGTCAAGACTGATTTGCATATAGCTATGTCTGAACTGGGGTGGCAAAGTGAGCTAAAGAATGATGATGGATTCAACCCAGATCTGTGACTGGGGGTGAGTGTTTGAAAAGTTTCAGTATTCCGTCCATCATCTCCTTGTGTTTGCCTTGTTCACCCTAAGATGGCAGGGTATGCCCAGACGTGGGTCCCTTGCTCACTTTGCCACTGGATTCAAGCTAGCCTGGCTGATGGGGGCTGTTAGCCCGAAACCGGTCCCAGGATGCTTGATTCCGGTCCAGGGAAGACATGGCTTGGCAGTTCGGTCTGGACTGCTCCCATGAGGCACAGGGTAAAGACTGATTTGCATATAGCTATGTCTGAACTGGGGTGGCAAAGTGAGTTAAAGAATGATGATGGATTCAACCCAGATCTGTGACTGGGGTGAGTGTTTGAAAAGTTTCAGCATTCCGTCCATCATCTCCTTGTGTTTGCCTTGTTCGCCCTAAGATGGCAGGGTATGCCCAGACGTGGGTCCCTTGCTCACTTTGCCACTGGATTCAAGCTAGCCTGGCTGATGAGGGCTGTTAGCCCGAAACCGGTCCCAGGATGCTTGATTCCTGTCCAGGGAAGACATGGCTTGGCAGTTCGGTCTGGACTGTTCCCATGAGGCACAGGGTCAAGACTGATTTGCATATAGCTATGTCTGAACTGGGGTGGCAAAGTGAGCTAAAGAATGATGATGGATTCAACCCAGATCTGTGACTGGGGGTGAGTGTTTGAAAAGTTTCAGCATTCCGTCCATCATCTCCTTGTGTTTGCCTTGTTCGCCCTAAGTTGGCAGGGTATGCCCAGACGTGGGTCCCTTGCTCACTTTGCCACTGGATTCAAGCTAGCCTGGCTGATGAGGGCTGTTAGCCCGAAACCGGTCCCAGGAGGCTTGATTCCGGTCCAGGGAAGACATGGCTTGGCAGTTCGGTCTGGACTGTTCCCATGAGGCACAGGGTCAAGACTGATTTGCATATAGCTATGTCTGAACTGGGGTGGCAAAGTGAGCTAAAGAATGATGATGGATTCAACCCAGATCTGTGACTGGGAGTGAGTGTTTGAAAAGTTTCAGCCATCCGTCCATCATCTCCTTGTGTTTGCCTTGTTCGCCCTTAGTTGGCAGGGTATGCCCAGACGTGGGTCCCTTGCTCACTTTGCCACTGGATTCAAGCTAGCCTGGCTGATGAGGGCTGTTAGCCCGAAACCGGTCCCAGGAGGCTTGATTCCGGTCCAGGGAAGACATGGCTTGGCAGTTCGGTCTGGACTGTTCCCATGAGGCACAGGGTCAAGACTGATTTGCATATAGCTATGTCTGAACTGGGGTGGCAAAGTGAGCTAAAGAATGATGATGGATTCAACCCAGATCTGTGACTGGGGGTGAGTGTTTGAAAAGTTTCAGCATTCCGTCCATCATCTCCTTGTGTTTGCCTTGTTCACCCTAAGATGGCAGGGTATGCCCAGACGTGGGTCCCTTGCTCACTTTGTTACTGGATTCAAGCTAGCCTGGCTGATGAGGGCTGTTAGCCCGAAACCGGTCCCAGGAGGCTTGATTCCGGTCCAGGGAAGACATGGCTTGGCAGTTCGGTCTGGACTGTTCCCATGAGGCACTGGGTCAAGACTGATTTGCATATAGCTATGTCTGAACTGGGGTGGCAAAGTGAGCTAAAGAATGATGATGGATTCAACCCAGATCTGTGACTGGGGGTGAGTGTTTGAAAAGTTTCAGCATTCCGTCCATCATCTCCTTGTGTTTGCCTTGTTCGCCCTAAGTTGGCAGGGTATGCCCAGACGTGGGTCCCTTGCTCACTTTGCCACTGGATTCAAGCTAGCCTGGCTGATGAGGGCTGTTAGCCCGAAACCGGTCCCAGGATGCTTGATTCCGGTCCAGGGAAGACATGGCTTGGCAGTTCGGTCTGGACTGCTCCCATGAGGCACAGGGTAAAGACTGATTTGCATATAGCTATGTCTGAACTGGGGTGGCAAAGTGAGTTAAAGAATGATGATGGATTCATCCCAGATCTGTGACTGGGGTGAGTGTTTGAAAAGTTTCAGCATTCCATCCATCATCTCCTTGTGTTTACTTGTTCGCCCTAAGATGGCAGGGTATGCCCAGACGTGGGTCCCTTGCTCACTTTGCCACTGGATTCAAACTAGCCTGGCTGATGAGGGCTGTTAGCCCGAAACCGGTCCCAGGATGCTTGATTCCGGTCCAGGGAAGACATGGCTTGGCAGTTCGGTCTGGACTGTTCCCATGAGGCACAGGGTCAAGACTGATTTGCATATAGCTATGTCTGAACTGGGGTGGCAAAGTGAGCTAAAGAATGATGATGGATTCAACCCAGATCTGTGACTGGGAGTGAGTGTTTGAAAAGTTTCAGCCATCCGTCCATCATCTCCTTGTGTTTGCCTTGTTCGCCCTAAGATTGGCAGGGTATGCCCAGACGTGGGTCCCTTGCTCACTTTGCCACTGGATTCAAGCTAGCCTGGCTGATGAGGGCTGTTAGCCCGAAACCGGTCCCAGGATGCTTGATTCCGGTCCAGGGAAGACATGGCTTGGCAGTTCGGTCTGGACTGTTCCCATGAGGCACAGGGCCAAGACTGATTTGCATATAGCTATGTCTAAACTGGGGTGGCAAAGTGAGCTAAAGAATGATGATGGATTCAACCCAGATCTGTGACTGGGGGTGAGTGTTTGAAAAGTTTCAGCATTCCGTCCATCATCTCCTTGTGTTTGCCTTGTTCGCCCTAAGTTGGCAGGGTATGCCCAGACGTGGGTCCCTTGCTCACTTTGCCACTGGATTCAAGCTAGCCTGGCTGATGAGGGCTGCTAGCCCGAAACTGGTCCCAGGAGGCTTGATTCCGGTCCAGGGAAGACATGGCTTGGCAGTTCGGTCTGGACTGTTCCCATGAGGCACAGGGTCAAGACTGATTTGCATATAGCTATGTCCGAACTGGGGTGGCAAAGTGAGCTAAAGAATGATGATGGATTCAACCCAGATCTGTGACTGGGGGTGAGTGTTTGAAAAGTTTCAGCATTCCGTCCATCATCTCCTTGTGTTTGCCTTGTTCGCCCTAAGTTGGCAGGGTATGCCCAGACGTGGGTCCCTTGCTCACTTTGCCACTGGATTCAAGCTAGCCTGGCTGATGAGGGCTATTAGCCCGAAACCGGTCCCAGGAGGCTTGATTCCGGTCCAGGGAAGACATGGCTTGGCAGTTCGGTCTGGACTGTTCCCATGAGGCACAGGGTCAAGACTGATTTGCATATAGCTATGTCCGAACTGGGGTGGCAAAGTGAGCTAAAGAATGATGATGGATTCAACTCAGATCTGTGACTGGGGGTGAGTGTTTGAAAAGTTTCAGCATTCCGTCCATCGTCTCCTTGTGTTTGCCTTGTTCGCCCTAAGTTGGCAGGGTATGCCCAGACGTGGGTCCCTTGCTCACTTTGCCACTGGATTCAAGCTAGCCTGGATGATGAGGGCTGTTAGCCCGAAACCGGTCCCAGGAGGCTTGATTCCGGTCCAGGGAAGACATGGCTTGGCAGTTCGGTCTGGACTGCTCCCATGAGGCACAGGGTCAAGACTGATTTGCATATAGCTATGTCCGAACTGGGGTGGCAAAGTGAGCTAAAGAATGATGATGGATTCAACTCGGATCTGTGACTGGGGGTGAGTGTTTGAAAAGTTTCAGCATTCCGTCCATCATCTCCTTGTGTTTGCCTTGTTCGCCCTAAGTTGGCAGGGTATGCCCAGACGTGGGTCCCTTGCTCACTTTGCCACTGGATTCAAGCTAGCCTGGCTGATGAGGGCTGTTAGCCCGAAACCGGTCCCAGGAGGCTTGATTCCAGTCCAGGGAAGACATGGCTTGGCAGTTCGGTCTGGACTGTTCCCATGAGGCACAGGGTCAAGACTGATTTGCATATAGCTATGTCTGAACTGGGGTGGCAAAGTGAGCTAAAGAATGATGATGGATTCAACCCAGATCTGTGACTGGGAGTGAGTGTTTGAAAAGTTTCAGCCATCCGTCCATCATCTCCTTGTGTTTGCCTTGTTCGCCCTAAGTTGGCAGGGTATGCCCAGACGTGGGTCCCTTGCTCACTTTGCCACTGGATTCAAGCTAGCCTGGCTGATGAGGGCTGTTAGCCCGAAACCGGTCCCAGGAGGCTTGATTCCGGTCCAGGGTAGACATGGCTTGGCAGTTCGGTCTGGACTGTTCCCATGAGGCACAGGGTCAAGACTGATTTGCATATAGCTATGTCTGAACTGGGGTGGCAAAGTGAGCTAAAGAATGATGATGGATTCAACCCAGATCTGTGACTGGGGGTGAGTGTTTGAAAAGTTTCAGCATTCCGTCCATCATCTCCTTGTGTTTGCCTTGTTCACCCTAAGATGGCAGGGTATGCCCAGACGTGGGTCCCTTGCTCACTTTGCCACTGGATTCAAGCTAGCCTGGCTGATGAGGGCTGTTAGCCCGAAACCGGTCCCAGGAGGCTTGATTCCGGTCCAGGGAAGACATGGCTTGGCAGTTCGGTCTGGACTGTTCCCATGAGGCACAGGGTCAAGACTGATTTGCATATAGCTATGTCTGAACTGGGGTGGCAAAGTGAGCTAAAGAATGATGATGGATTCAACCCAGATCTGTGACTGGGGGTGAGTGTTTGAAAAGTTTCAGCATTCCGTCCATCATCTCCTGGTGTTTGTCTTGTTCGCCCTAAGTTGGCAGGGTATGCCCAGACGTGGGTTCCTTGCTCACTTTGCCACTGGATTCAAGCTAGCCTGGCTGATGAGGGCTGTTAGCCCGAAACCGGTCCAAGGATGCTTGATTCCGGTCCAGGGAAGACATGGCTTGGCAGTTCGGTCTGGACTGCTCCCATGAGGCACAGGGTAAAGACTGATTTGCATATAGCTATGTCTGAACTGGGGTGGCAAAGTGAGTTAAAGAATGATGATGGATTCAACCCAGATCTGTGACTGGGGTGAGTGTTTGAAAAGTTTCAGCATTCCGTCCATCATCTCCTTGTGTTTGCCTTGTTCGCCCTAAGATGGCAGGGTATGCCCAGACGTGGGTCCCTTGCTCACTTTGCCACTGGATTCAAGCTAGCCTGGCTGATGAGGGCTGTTAGCCCGAAACCGGTCCCAGGATGCTTGATTCCGGTCCAGGGAAGACATGGCTTGGCAGTTCGGTCTGGACTGTTCCCATGAGGCACAGGGTCAAGACTGATTTGCATATAGCTATGTCTGAACTGGGGTGGCAAAGTGAGCTAAAGAATGATGATGGATTCAACCCAGATCTGTGACTGGGGGTGAGTGTTTGAAAAGTTTCAGCATTCCGTCCATCATCTCCTTGTGTTTGCCTTGTTCGCCCTAAGTTGGCAGGGTATGCCCAGACGTGGGTCCCTTGCTCACTTTGCCACTGGATTCAAGCTAGCCTGGCTGATGAGGGCTGTTAGCCCGAAACCGGTCCCAGGAGGCTTGATTCCGGTCCAGGGAAGACATGGCTTGGCAGTTCGGTCTGGACTGTTCCCATGAGGCACAGGGTCAAGACTGATTTGCATATAGCTATGTCTGAACTGGGGTGGCAAAGTGAGCTAAAGAATGATGATGGATTCAACCCAGATCTGTGACTGGGAGTGAGTGTTTGAAAAGTTTCAGCCATCCGTCCATCATCTCCTTGTGTTTGCCTTGTTCGCCCTAAGTTGGCAGGGTATGCCCAGACGTGGGTCCCTTGCTCACTTTGCCACTGGATTCAAGCTAGCCTGGCTGATGAGGGCTGTTAGCCAGAAACCGGTCCCAGGAGGCTTGATTCCGGTCCAGGGAAGACATGGCTTGGCAGTTCGGTCTGGACTGTTCCCATGAGGCACAGGGTCAAGACTGATTTGCATATAGCTATGTCTGAACTGGGGTGGCAAAGTGAGCTAAAGAATGATGATGGATTCAACCCAGATCTGTGACTGGGGGTGAGTGTTTGAAAAGTTTCAGCATTCCGTCCATCATCTCCTTGTGTTTGCCTTGTTCACCCTAAGATGGCAGGGTATGCCCAGACGTGGGTCCCTTGCTCACTTTGCTACTGGATTCAAGCTAGCCTGGCTGATGAGGGCTGTTAGCCCGAAACCGGTCCCAGGAGGCTTGATTCCGGTCCAGGGAAGACATGGCTTGGCAGTTCGGTCTGGACTGTTCCCATGAGGCACAGGGTCAAGACTGATTTGCATATAGCTATGTCTGAACTGGGGTGGCAAAGTGAGCTAAAGAATGATGATGGATTCAACCCAGATCTGTGACTGGGGGTGAGTGTTTGAAAAGTTTCAGCATTCCGTCCATCATCTCCTTGTGTTTGCCTTGTTCGCCCTAAGTTGGCAGGGTATGCCCAGACGTGGGTCCCTTGCTCACTTTGCCACTGGATTCAAGCTAGCCTGGCTGATGAGGGCTGTTAGCCCGAAACCGGTCCCAGGATGCTTGATTCCGGTCCAGGGAAGACATGGCTTGGCAGTTCGGTCTGGACTGCTCCCATGAGGCACAGGGTAAAGACTGATTTGCATATAGCTATGTCTGAACTGGGGTGGCAAAGTGAGTTAAAGAATGATGATGGATTCAACCCAGATCTGTGACTGGGGTGAGTGTTTGAAAAGTTTCAGCATTCCGTCCATCATCTCCTTGTGTTTGCCTTGTTCGCCCTAAGATGGCAGGGTATGCCCAGACGTGGGTCCCTTGCTCACTTTGCCACTGGATTCAAGCTAGCCTGGCTGATGAGGGCTGTTAGCCCGAAACCGGTCCCGGGATGCTTGATTCCGGTCCAGGGAAGACATGGCTTGGCAGTTCGGTCTGGACTGTTCCCATGAGGCACAGGGTCAAGACTGATTTGCATATAGCTATGTCTGAACTGGGGTGGCAAAGTGAGCTAAAGAATGATGATGGATTCAACCCAGATCTGTGACTGGGGGTGAGTGTTTAAAAAGTTTCAGCATGCCGTCCATCATCTCCTTGTGTTTGCCTTGTTCGCCCTAAGTTGGCAGGGTATGCCCAGACGTGGGTCCCTTGTTCACTTTGCCACTGGATTCAAGCTAGCCTGGCTGATGAGGGCTGTTAGCCCGAAACCGGTCCCAGGATGCTTGATTCCGGTCCAGGGAAGACATGGCTTGGCAGTTCGTTCTGGACTGTTCCCATGAGGCACAGGGTCAAGACTGATTTGCATATAGCTATGTCCGAACTGGGGTGGCAAAGTGAGCTAAAGAATGATGATGGATTCAACCCAGATCTGTGACTGGGGGTGAGTGTTTGAAAAGTTTCAGCATTCCGTCCATCATCTCCTTGTGTTTGCCTTGTTCGCCCTAAGTTGGCAGGGTATACCCAGACGTGGGTCCCTTGCTCACTTTGCCACTGGATTCAAGCTAGCCTGGCTGATGAGGGCTGCTAGCCCGAAACCGGTCCCAGGAGGCTTGATTCCGGTCCAGGGAAGACATGGCTTGGCAGTTCGGTCTGGACTGTTCCCATGAGGCACAGGGTCAAGACTGATTTGCATATAGCTATGTCTGAACTGGGGTGGCAAAGTGAGCTAAAGAATGATGATGGATTCAACCCAGATCTGTGACTGGGGGTGAGTGTTTGAAAAGTTTCAGCATTCCGTCCATCATCTCCTTGTGTTTGCCTTGTTCGCCCTAAGTTGGCAGGGTATGCCCAGACGTGGGTCCCTTGCTCACTTTGCCACTGGATTCAAGCTAGCCTGGCTGATGAGGGCTGTTAGCCCGAAACCGGTCCCAGGATGCTTGATTCCGGTCCAGGGAAGACATGGCTTGGCAGTTCGGTCTGGACTGCTCCCATGAGGCACAGGGTAAAGACGGATTTGCATATAGCTATGTCTGAACTGGGGTGGCAAAGTGAGTTAAAGAATGATGATGGATTCAACCCAGATCTGTGACTGGGGTGAGTGTTTGAAAAGTTTCAGCATTCCGTCCATCATCTCCTTGTGTTTACTTGTTCGCCCTAAGATGGCAGGGTATGCCCAGACGTGGGTCCCTTGCTCACTTTGCCACTGGATTCAAACTAGCCTGGCTGATGAGGGCTGTTAGCCCGAAACCGGTCCCGGGATGCTTGATTCCGGTCCAGGGAAGACATGGCTTGGCAGTTCGGTCTGGACTGTTCCCATGAGGCACAGGGTCAAGACTGATTTGCATATAGCTATGTCTGAACTGGGGTGGCAAAGTGAGCTAAAGAATGATGATGGATTCAACCCAGATCTGTGACTGGGAGTGAGTGTTTGAAAAGTTTCAGCCATCCGTCCATCATCTCCTTGTGTTTGCCTTGTTCGCCCTAAGTTGGCAGGGTATGCCCAGACGTGGGTCCCTTGCTCACTTTGCCACTGGATTCAAGCTAGCCTGGCTGATGAGGGCTGCTAGCCCGAAACCGGTCCCAGGAGGCTTGATTCCGGTCCAGGGAAGACATGGCTTGGCAGTTCGGTCTGGACTGTTCCCATGAGGCACAGGGTCAAGACTGATTTGCATATAGCTATGTCCGAACTGGGGTGGCAAAGTGAGCTAAAGAATGATGATGGATTCAACCCAGATCTGTGACTGGGGGTGAGTGTTTGAAAAGTTTCAGCATTCCGTCCATCATCTCCTTGTGTTTGCCTTGTTCGCCCTAAGTTGGCAGGGTATGCCCAGACGTGGGTCCCTTGCTCACTTTGCCACTGGATTCAAGCTAGCCTGGCTGATGAGGGCTGTTAGCCCGAAACCGGTCCCAGGAGGCTTGGTTTCGGTCCAGGGAAGACATGGGTTGGCAGTTTGGTCTGGACTGTTCCCATGAGGCACAGGGTCAAGACTGATTTGCATATAACTATGTCCGAACTGGGGTGGCAAAGTGAGCTAAAGAATGATGATGGATTCAACTCAGATCTGTGACTGGGGGTGAGTGTTTGAAAAGTTTCAGCATTCCGTCCATCGTCTCCTTGTGTTTGCCTTGTTCGCCCTAAGTTGGCAGGGTATGCCCAGACGTGGGTCCCTTGCTCACGTTGCCACTGGATTCAAGCTAGCCTGACTGATGAGGGCTGTTAGCCCGAAACCGGTCCCAGGAGGCTTGATTCCGGTCCAGGGAAGACATGGCTTGGCAGTTCGGTCTGGACTGTTCCCATGAGGCACAGGGTCAAGACTGATTTGCATATAGCTATGTCCGAACTGGGGTGGCAAAGTGAGCTAAAGAATGATGATGGATTCAACTCAGATCTGTGACTGGGGGTGAGTGTTTGAAAAGTTTCAGCATTCCGTCCATCATCTCCTTGTGTTTGCCTTGTTCGCCCTAAGTTGGCAGGGTATGCCCAGACGTGGGTCCCTTGCTCACTTTGCCACTGGATTCAAGCTAGCCTGGCTGATGAGGGCTGTTAGACCGAAACCGGTCCCAGGAGGCTTGATTCCGGTCCAGGGAAGACATGGCTTGGCAGTTCGGTCTGGACTGTTCCCATGAGGCACAGGGTCAAGACTGATTTGCATATAGCTATGTCTGAACTGGGGTGGCAAAGTGAGCTAAAGAATGATGATGGATTCAACCCAGATCTGTGACTGGGAGTGAGTGTTTGAAAAGTTTCAGCCATCCGTCCATCATCTCCTTGTGTTTGCCTTGTTCGCCCTAAGTTGGCAGGGTATGCCCAGACGTGGGTCCCTTGCTCACTTTGCCACTGGATTCAAGCTAGCCTGGCTGATGAGGGCTGTTAGCCCGAAACCGGTCCCAGGAGGCTTGATTCCGGTCCAGGGAAGACATGGCTTGGCAGTTCGGTCTGGACTGTTCCCATGAGGCACAGGGTCAAGACTGATTTGCATATAGCTATGTCTGAACTGGGATGGCAAAGTGAGCTAAAGAATGATGATGGATTCAACCCAGATCTGTGAATGGGGGTGAGTGTTTGAAAAGTTTCAGCATTCCGTCCATCATCTCCTTGTGTTTGCCTTGTTCACCCTAAGATGGCAGGGTATGCCCAGACGTGGGTCCCTTGCTCACTTTGCCACTGGATTCAAGCTAGCCTGCCTGATGAGGGCTGTTAGCCCGAAACCGGTCCCAGGAGGCTTGATTCCGGTCCAGGGAAGACATGGCTTGGCAGTTCGGTCTGGACTGTTCCCATGAGGCACAGGGTCAAGACTGATTTGCATATAGCTATGTCTGAACTGGGATGGCAAAGTGAGCTAAAGAATGATGATGGATTCAACCCAGATCTGTGACTGGGGGTGAGTGTTTGAAAAGTTTCAGCATTCCGTCCATCATCTCCTTGTGTTTGCCTTGTTCACCCTAAGATGGCAGGGTATGCCCAGACGTGGGTCCCTTGCTCACTTTGCCACTGGATTCAAGCTAGCCTGCCTGATGAGGGCTGTTAGCCCGAAACCGGTCCCAGGAGGCTTGATTCCGGTCCAGGGAAGACATGGCTTGGCAGTTCGGTCTGGACTGTTCCCATGAGGCACAGGGTCAAGACTGATTTGCATATAGCTATGTCTGAACTGGGGTGGCAAAGTGAGCTAAACAATGATGATGGATTCAACCCAGATCTGTGACTGGGGGTGAGTGTTTGAAAAGTTTCAGCATTCCGTCCATCATCTCCTTGTGTTTGCCTTGTTCGTCCTAAGTTGGCAGGGTATGCCCAGACGTGGGTCCCTTGCTCACTTTGCCACTGGATTCAAGCTAGCCTGGCTGATGAGGGCTGTTAGCCCGAAACCGGTCCCAGGAGGCTTGATTCCGGTCCAGGGAAGACATGGCTTGGCAGTTCGGTCTGGACTGCTCCCATGAGGCACAGGGTAAAGACTGATTTGCATATAGCTATGTCTGAACTGGGGTGGCAAAGTGAGCTAAACAATGATGATGGATTCAACCCAGATCTGTGACTGGGGGTGAGTGTTTGAAAAGTTTCAGTATTCCGTCCATCATCTCCTTGTGTTTGCCTTGTTCGCCCTAAGTTGGCAGGGTATGTCCAGACGTGGGTCCCTTGCTCACTTTGCCACTGAATTCTAGCTAGCCTTGCTGATGAGGGCTGTTAGCCCGAAACCGGTCCCAGGATGCTTGATTCCGGTCCAGGGAAGACATGGCTTGGCAGTTCGGTCTGGACTGTTCCCATGAGGCACAGGGTCAAGACTGATTTGCATATAGCTATGTCTGAACTGGGGTGGCAAAGTGAGCTAAAGAATGATGATGGATTCAACCCAGATCTGTGACTGGGGGTGAGTGTTTGAAAAGTTTCAGCATTCCGT